>CM035845.1:142744886-144070470 GCA_020510985.1 Pholidichthys leucotaenia | reverse complement strand
AGCCTGCGTAGCGTGTCAGCGAGCCAAAATACACAGACACACTAAGGCCCTGTTGGAACCTTTTCACATCCCCGCTAAGCGTTTTGATCACGTGCATGTTGACTTGGTGGGCCCGCTCCCATTATCACACGGGCACACACATCTTTTGACGATGGTGGATCGCACCACGCGTTGGCCAGAGGCCATTCCTCTGACGTCAACCACAGCGGAAGAAGTTGCGCGAGCATTTTTAGCAGCGTGGGTTGCGCGTTTCGGTGTACCGTCGGACATAACGTCTGACAGGGGTCCCCAATTTATTTCCGAACTATGGTCATCGATGGCCCGCAGCTTGGGGGTGAAGATTCATCGCACCACCGCGTATAACCCCCAGGCTAATGGTTTATGCGAACGCTTTCACAGGTCATTGAAAGCAGCCCTCAGAGCGTCGCTGACGGATACAAATTGGGTGGACAAACTTCCATGGGTTTTATTGGGGTTGCGTTCTGCACCTAAGGAAGATTTACATGCTTCCCCGGCTGAATTAGTTTTTGCACAACCACTCCGTTTGCCGGGGGAATTCCTCCCCGATAATCCCGCACCAAATGGCCCCCCTGCTCAGCCGTGGCAGAGCGACTCAGGAGCAAACACGCTCCCCGGCCCAGTCCATCACAGTTTACCACACGTTTTTGTACCAAAGGCTTTGAAAAATGCAGAGTTTGTTTTTGTTAAACATGATGCTCAGTGTCCAAGTTTGCGACCGTATTATGACGGACCGTTCAGAGTGCTGGAGACCGGGCAGAAGAATTTTCTGCTAGATTTAGGGGGCAGAAGGGAGTTGATTTGCATAAACAGGCTCAAACCCGCTTTTGTTTTGGCTGATGAGGAAGTGCAGCTCGCGAGGCCCCCCCGCCGTGGCAGGCCGCCGAAAAGACATTCTCCAGGATCTTCACAGAAAGGTGCTAACAGCTTTAATCTACAGGTGCAGAGAGATGTTGCAGGTGCAGCCAAGCCAGGTTGCAGCAGATTCGGCAGAAAGTTAAAACCTAGGCAGTTGGTGGATTGATCAGCGATATATGGAGTGTTTTGTGTTTTTCTTTTTTTATGCCATGCATGTTTTGCCCTTACTAGACGTTTGTGGGGGGGTAGTGTGGGCGACACACATTGTGGGCTCACTTTTCCACAGAGACATGACTGCATGTGTATTGAGGGTGTCACGTCTGCCAAGACAAAGAACTCGGATCTGCAGAAGATAACAAGGAGGTGTGAGATTTGTCTCTTTGTCCCACAGAAGATGCCCCGGAGAGATTTCCGGTTCATCAGGAAATGAGAGACAATGGTGAAGATTCAAAGGGATGCTTTGTGACTGTATGTTTACTGAAAACACCATGTGACTTGAATTCTGATGCTGGAAACATATAAAAGGGTGATGAGATATGATTCTTTCTCTTTCCTGCTTTGAGAATGCTAGACGATGTGTTCTGTCAATAAAGCTGGTTTACGAATTAAACTCAGCCTCATCATTCGAGCACATCTTCTACAATAGTGTATTTTCACAACAGTAAGGTTGTGAAAATACTTGAAAAGACTACAGAGGCACGTACCTTACGGCATCTTTTTCAAAGCATGCCCTGGGGGTCAGTAATTAAATTAACAGTCCTCTGAATCAGCTGCAGCTCTCAAAATACAATACATTTGTGTTGTTTTTCTTTTTGGATCCTTCTTTTGTCGGTCAGGAAACAGGTGAGTTTTGAGAGGGAAACCACTAAGATCGTGTTTGGTGATGTGGGATGATGGGAGATGTAGTCAGCTAAGTGTTTTCACAAAAACTAAATATTACTGTTATTATATGGCAGCCAACAACTTTAATTATGTGGAAATAGATGATTTTGCTCTTACCATTCATTTCAATGGATATTTTTTGTCTGATTTAAGGTTCTATATGCTGAAATAGAAGGGCGTGACTTAGGCTCTCTGAAGCTCTGAGGCTTTCTTTCAAACTGTGGCAAAAAGGATTTTAAGCTTCATTCTATAAACAGTGACATCTGGTGGCCAACTTAAGCCAATACAGCCTCTCAAGAGCGTGACTGAAGCATCGACACTGTTTCAACCCCATGACAGCAATAAAAGTTCGGAGAACACTGTGTTGTCACTTTAATCTGGTGATATTTTTGTTCATTTATACCAGTGGTTCTTGACATCCCCCGCACACACACAGGTCTTTCTCTGCCCCTCCACACCCACAATGAATTGAAATACAAGCTAAGCCTTGCTATATTACCTTTTCTTCCTGGCTTTTTTTGTTAATTACCATCAGGAATTTCTTTTTGCCCATCATTTTGATAGAGAGTGTTTTAAAAATTAAGTCGTAATATAATTTTGTTAGTCATTTTAATTCTAATATAAAACACTAGGGGTGTAACGGTATGCCAAAAAAATCACAGTTCGGTACGTCCCTTGGTTTTAAGGTCACAGTTCGGTTCATTTTCGGTACAGTAAGGAAACAAAATCCATCCATCCATCCATCTTCTACCGCTTTTCCGGAGGTCTTGGTCACGGAGGCAGTAGTTCAAGCAGAAAAGCGCAGACTTCCCTCTCCCCAGCCACCTGCTCCAGCTCTTCAGAGAGGATACCAAGGCATTCCCAGACCAACTGGGAGATGTAGTCTCTTCAGTGAGTCCTGGGTCTGCCCTGGGGTCTCCTCCCCGTGGGATGTGCCTGAAACACCTGAAGTGGGAGGCTTCCAGGAGGCATCCTGATCAGATGCCCAAACCACCTCAACTGGCTCCTTTCAATGTGGAGGAGCAACGGTTCTACTCTGAGCCCATCCCAGATGACTGAGCTCCTCACCCTATCTCTAAGGGTAAGTCCAGCAATCCAATGACGAAAGCTCATTTCAGCCGCTTGTATCCAAGATCACATTCTTTCGATCATTACCCAAAGCTTGCGACCATAGGTTTGGGTAGGAATGTAGATTGATCGGTAAATTGACAGCTTTTCCTTAGAGCTTAGCTCCCTCTTCACCACAACGGACCGGTACAACATCCACATCATTGCAGATGCTGCTCCGATCCGTCTGGCAATCTCTTGCTCCATTCTCCTCTCACTCGCGAATAAGACCCCGAGATACTTAAACTCCTCCACTTGGGGCAGGAGCTTGTCCTCAACCCGGAGAGGACAGTCCACCTTTTTCCGGCTGAGGACCATAGACTCAGACTTGGAGGTGCTGATTCTTATCCCAGCCACTTCACACTCAGCAGCAAACCATCCCAGTAAGACCTGTAGGTCATTGCTGGATGAAGCCAACAGGACAACATCATCTGCAAACAACAGAGATGAGATCCTGTGGTCACCAAGCATGACACCCTCTCTTCCCTGACTGCCCCTAGAAATCCTGTCCATAAAAATTATGAACAGGATTGGTGACAAAGGGCAGCCCTGGCAGAGTCCAGCTCTCACTGGGAATGAGTCCGACCGAGTGTTGGTAATACGAACCAAACTCTCACAATGGTCGTATAGAGACCGGATAGCTCGTAACAACAAGCCCAATACCCTATACTCCCGAAGCACCCCCCCACAAAAACCATGAGAGACGTGGTTGAATGCCTTCTCCAAGTCCACAAAACACATGTAAACTGGTTGAGCAAACTCCCACGAGCCCTTGAGGATTCTTGAGAGGGTAAAGAGTTGGTCCAGTGTGCCACAGCCAGGACAAAAACTACATTGCTCCTCCTGAATCCAAGGTTTGACCAATGGCCGGACTCTCCTCCCCAGTACCTTGGCATAGACCTTCCCAGGGAGGTTGAGGAGTGTGATCCCTCTAAAGTTGGAACACACCCTCCGGTCCCCTTTCTTGAAGAGAGGAACCACCACCCCAGTTTGCCATGCCAAAGGCACTGCCCCAGACCTCCATGCAAGTTGGCAGTGGGAACAGCTTTTTTTTTTGTCAGTAAAGCTGTTCCCACTTACAGAAAAGATAAGCAGTTTTATCTTTTGCATTTTGTTTTGCGTGGAGGAAACAAAATGCAAAACATAAAACTGCGTCTCTTTTCTATAAGTGGGAACAGCTTTACTGACAAAAAATAAACAAAAAACTGCAAACTGCCAGCAGTAAATTTGTCAATAAAAAATATTTTCAAACAAAAAAATTAAAATGTATACAATAAATGAATTCTCTTTTCAGGGAATGAACGATGCAGACAAGTGCAACAATAGAAGTTTCAACAGCCTATTATAAAAAGTTCCCATAGCTAAATAAAATAATGACACATGAAACATGAGTTGGAATCTTGAACTTAACAGCTTAATCATAAGTGTTTGTAGCAGCACAATTAAATATTTTAACCAAAAACTATAGAAATAAAACTCAAATATCACCTTCTACTGCACCATACAGGGCTGTTGTAACTCTACTGTTCAAAACAAACTGGAGTAATAGTATTAAATTCCATTAAAGTAAAAAAGAAAATAACAAACTGACATAATTATCAGCCCAGGAAACACACACGCAGGCTCAGGTAAGATTCAACAGCTTTATTCAACAGCAAGGGGTGTTTGGGTGCGTGTATGTGATATGTTTATGGATTGTGAGTGGACGAAGAGAGTCGGGAACAGAGCAGCACGCCGTGCAGCCAGGCAACCTTATGGGAAGAGTAGAGACAGAAATATGAGCTGAGCTTAACCAAACGGAGAGATATACTGAATATGGCTTACTTGCAGGTGGGACGGTGGCTGGCGTTGGCTAAGGATCTTCGGCCTGGAAGACAGCGTCCTGCTGCGCATGCGACGAGGCGTGGAGAGGAGAGGAAAGGAGATGGCGATGACGGGAGAATCCGCCACCAGGGAATCCACCTGTGCACAGGGGAGAGGCTGGTAGACAGGTAAGTGGTTAAACAGCTTACATGCTGTAGAGAAGGTTGGCAGGACGGGAAGAGACAATCCTGCTGAGGGCTTGAGCGCGTAGAAACACAGACGGTTCCAGACCGATGCTCAGGGCCGAGTGGGCTAAATAGCCCGTGATTGACGAGGCGCAGGTGTGCGCGCAGCTGAGGTGGATGACAGGGAGTAGCGAGTTGTAACAGTATTCCCCCCCCTAGCAGCGCCTCCTGGCGCTGGCTTGTCCGGGTGCGCCCGGTGGAACTCTGTGATGAGATCTCTATCCAGCACAAAAGAAGAGCGCACCCAGGACCTCGACTCCGGGCCATATCCCTCCCAGTCCACCAGGTACTGCAGCCTGCGACCTCGATGCCGGGAGTCTAGGATGGATGCAACCCCCCAAGCCGGGTGGCCGTCGATCATCATGGGAGCGGGTGGAGCCCTAGGGGGTGGACAGAGTGGGTCGGAGATCACGGGCTTGATCTTAGACACATGAAAAGTGGGACACACACGGAGGGAGGGGTGAGGGCCAAATGCACAGCCACCGGGTTGACAATTTTGGAGACGTGAAGGGACCGATGAAGCGTGGAGCCAGCTTCCTCTTCTCGGCCTTAAGATTAATGTCCCGGGATGACAACCAGACCTGTTGGCCCACCTGGTAACTGGGGGCCGGCTTCCTGTGGCGATTAGCCGTGGTGCTGTTGCACGCTGCCTTGCGTAAAAGCGCCTCGCGCGCCCTGGTCCACAAGCTCCGGCAGCGTCTCAGATGCGCCTGGATGGACGGAACGGCCAACTCACTCTCCTGCTCGGGAAACAAGGGGGGGTCGTAGCCCAACGACGCCCGGAAGGGGGACATCTCGGTAGCCGATGACCGTGTCGCGTTGTGGGCATACTCCACCCAGGCCAGGTAAGAGCTCCAGGAGGATGGGTTGGAGGAGGTGACGCAGCGCAGGGCAGCCTCCAGCTCCTGATTGGCGCGCTCACACTGCCCGTTGGATTGAGGGTGGTGACCAGAGGAGAGACTCACCGTGGCCCCCAGGGCGTTGCAAAAGCATTCCACACTTGGGACACGAACTGGGGCCCCCGATCGGATACGACGTCCACTGGGATCCCTTGCAGCCTGACCACATGTTGGACAAGGAGATCGGCCGTCTCTCGTGCCGAAGGGAGACCCTGGAGCGGCACAAAGTGGGCGGCCTTGGCAAATGGTCTAGACAGGGCATCGGGCAACCCATTCTTGGAGCCTGGACGGTAGGTGATCGTGAACCGGAACCGAGCAAAGAACAGGGACTGGCCGCCTGGTGGGCATTCAGACGTCTGGCTGACCTCAAATACTCTAGGTTCTTGTGGTCCGTCCAAACCACAAAAGGCTGAGCTGCCCCCTCCAGCCAGTGACGCCACTCCTGCAGCGCAAGCTTAACGGCCAGAAGCTCCCTGTCGCCGACGCTCAGCCGCCAACGGCTCCGGGAGAAGAAGGCGCAGGGCCGCTTGACTCCATCCACCGGTGACCGCTGGGAAAGCACCGCCCCCACCCCCGTGTCAGATGCGTCCACCTCCACCAGGCACTGCAGCGCGGGGTCAACCTGGGTTAGGACCCGGGAGGAGGAGAACTCCATCTTCAGGGTCTCGAACGTGGTCGCTGCCTCCTCGGTCCACTGGAAGGGCACCTCGGGAGAGATGAGGCGGGTCAGGGGAGTAACGATGGCACCAAAGTTGGGAACAAAGCGACGGTAGAAATTGGCAAAGCCGATAAACTGCTGCACCTGTTTCCTGGAGGTAGGTGTGGGCCACTCGACCACCGCTTTAACCTTGGTGGGGTCGGGGAGGATCTGGTTATGGGAAATAATGAAACCCAGGAAAGAGGTGGTCTTGGCATAAAACTCACATTTCTCCGCCTTGATGTAAAGTCTGTTCTCCAACAGCCGCTGCAGAACCCACCTCACGTGGGCCTGGTGCCCCTTCCGAGACCTGGAGAAGATGAGAATGTCGTCCAAGTACACGAAGACAAAGACCCCCAGGAAATCTCGCAGGACATCGTTGATGAGCCGCTGGAAGACGGCGGGAGCGTTGGTGAGCCCAAACGGCATTACAAGGTATTCAAAGTGGTCTTCCACTCATCGCCCTCCCGGATCCGGACGAGATGGTAGACGCTGCGGAGGTCTAACCTGGTGAACCAGGTGGCCCCCTGGAGGGAGTGGAAGGCGGTGTCCATGAGTGGCAGGGTGTACCTATCCTTCACCGTGATGTCGTTGAGGGCTCTGAAGTCGATGCACGGACGCAGGGACCCATCCTTCTTTGAGACGAAGAAGACGCCGGCACCGAGCGGGGACGAGGAGGGGCGACTGATCCCAGCGCTGAGCGACTCCCTGATGTAAGTGTCCATAGCTTCACGTTCAGGAGCAGAAAGGCTGTAGAGGCGGCCAGATAGTAATGGCGCCCCCGGGCGGAGGTTTATGGCACAGTCATACGGACGGTGAGGAGGAAGAGACATCGCCTTGGACTTGCTGAACACGAGCCCCAAGTCATGGAACTCCGGGGGCACCAGGGTGAGGTCCGGAGGAGAGGAGACTGGAGCAGGGGGAGGAAAGGATGGGGCGCAAGCCGCAGACTGGAGATAGGTTCCCATGCAGAAAGAACTCCATGAGAGGACACTTCCGGATTGCCAATCAAGCACAGGGTTGTGTAGGTGCAGCCACGGGTAACCCAGGATGACGGGGGCCGCAGAGGAAGACAGGACATACAGGCTAAGGTCCTCTCGGTGGTTGCCAGAAACTATAATTGGCACCGGCCTGGTGCGGTGTGTCACTACTCCCAGGGGCGAGCGAGAAAGGGTGACAAGGTTGAGGGGAGCTGACAACGGTTGACAGGGAATACCCAAACGGGTTGCCAGGCTCTTGGAAATAAAGCTTTGCTCTGCCCCCGAGTCCACCAGTGCGTGAGTGAGGTGCCCAGTGGAGTTGTGGCAAAATCTAATGGGCAAGGAGCAATTCGTGAGGGGATTTGGCCGGTTAGTGTCTGCGAGGCCTCCTACAGTGACTCGCGGACCCCCCCGTTTGGCTTGACCGGGCATTGCTCCACGGTATGCTGGTCGCCTCTGCAATACATGCAGAGGCCCAGCTCCCGGCGGCGTTGTCTCTCCGCTACAGGGAGCCTGGTTCGCCCGACCATCATCGCCTCTGGCTCATTGGCGGACTCCGGAGCAGGTAACACCAGGGGGCGAGACTAAGGAGCGCAGGCGGGGAATCCGCGTGGGTGGCTGACTGACTTCCGCTCGGCGGCCCACTCCCGCAGCCTGTTATCCAAACTAATGGTCAGAGAGATTAGCTCGGACAGTCGCCCTGGAAGATCCCGGCTGGCCAACTCATCCCGCAGACCAGAACTGAGGCTGCGGAGAAAGATGCTGCAGAGGGACGCCTCTCCCCAGCCAACCTCCTCCGCTGCCACCCGGAAGTCAACAGCGTAATCCGCCGCCGACCGGCTGCCCTGTTGGGGGCTAAGGAGCCGGTCAGCGAGGACGCTGTCATGACTCGAGTGCTCAAACACCTCGAGAAAGTCCCGCACGAACTGGTCATAGGAGAGGTTCGCGTAGCTGGGCTTCAACATGACGGCGTAAGCCCAAGGTAACGCTCGCCCCTCCAAGAGATTAGCCAAGTAACCAATTCGGCTGTGGTCTGAAGGAAAATCCCCGGGAATGCGCAGGAACACCGACTCACATTGTAAGATGAACCCCCGTGCCTCACCGAGCTTCCCGTTGAAGCGAGCGGGAATTGGGATCGGAGTGAGCCGGGTTGGTGCTCCCGAGCTAGGCTGGCCAGCCGCGGAGGCAGCCGAAGCTGATCCGCCATGATGAGCCGGGGGGAATGCCTGCTGGGGGTCAAGACGGTCCAACCGGTGAGTTATCATGGTCAACTGATTTAGAATCACCTGCTGTTGATGAGCTATTAAATCCACCCGAGCCTCAAGGATGGAAAGACGGCGTGCAAGCCTGCTGTCCGCTGGGCTGCTCTGCTAGAGCCGTACTGACATAATTATCGGCCCAGGAAACACGCACGCAGGCTCAGGTAAGATTCAACAGCTTTATTCAACAGCAAGGGGTGTTTGAGTGCGTGTATGTGATATGTTTATGGATTGTGGGTGGACGAAAAGAGTCGGGAACAGAGCAGCACGCCGTGCAGCCAGGCAACCCTATGGGAAGAGTAGAGACAGGAATATGAGCTGGGCTTAACCAAACGGAGAGATATACTGAATATGGCTTACTTGCAGGTGGGACGGTGGCTGGCGTTGGCTAAGGATCTTCAGCCTGGAAAACAGCGTCCTGCTGCGAACACGACGAGGCGTGGATTGCATGTAATTTGCATAATGTAACGTAATTTGCATATTTTGACCATCAAAATTTCAAATGAGTGTAGCTTGGAAAAGGTGACAGATACAGGCACACTGAAAATTGGAAAAAATACTGCAAATGACCCAAAGGTTATGATTTGAGAAATTTCGTCCATGTAATTTGCATAATATGTCCTAATTTCCCGTTCCCCAGGGAACGGTTTTGGCTCCCTTCCTGTTCACCCTTTATACTGCGGACTTCTCACACAACACAACACACTGCCATCTACAGAAGTTCTCTGATGACTCTGCGATAGTTGGCCTCATCTCCAACGGAGATGAAACTGAGTACAGAGGGCTTATCCAGGACTTTGTGGACTGGTGCCATCGGAACTGCCTCCAGATCAACGCGAGGAAAACTAAGGAGCTGGTGGTGGACTGCCGCAGGCAAGGACAACCCCTCACAGCACCAGTAAATATACAGGGAACAGACATCGAGATGGTGACATCCTACAAGTGCCTGGGTGTTCATCTGAACAATAAACTAGACTGGTCACACAATACTGACGCACTCTACAAGAAGGGACAGTGCAGGCTGTTCCTACTGAGGAGACTCAGGTCTTTTGGTGTACAAGGGGCGCTGCTGAAGACATTCTATGACACGGTGGTGGCATCAGCTATCACTTTTGGAGTGGTCTGCTGGGGCAGTGGCATTACAGCAGCCGATAGGAAGAGACTGAACAAACTGATCAAGAAAGCTAGCTCTGTCCTGGGGCAGCGCCTTGACCCAGTGGAGGAGATGGGAGAGAGAAGGATGGTGACTAAACTGTCATCTCTGCTGGAGTCCGAGTTCCACCCAATGCAGGACATATTGAATGCACTGAGGAGCTCATTTAGCAGCAGACTACATCATCCTAGGTGCACAACCGAGAGGTTTCGCAGGTCCTTCCTACCTACGGCTGTCAGACTGTACAACCTAAGCAGGGCTGCACGCAGAGATAGCAAAAAGATGTGACAACCTAATAGTATTGAATGCAAAAGACGCAATAGACTTACACAATGGTCCCCTCCGGTATACAACTAGGAAAATACCAGTCGCTATGGAGGGTGAGAATATGTATGGGTACATAATCATACCATGTAGGATAACTAAGTAGATGGTTATGCTGTTTCATTCCATCTAGCTACAATGCTCCGCACTGTGTGTGTTTATATATTTATATATTTATTCCATCTAGCAACAATGCTCCACACTGTGTGTGTTTATATATTTACATATTTATTCCATCTAGCTACAATGCTCCGCACTGTGTGTTTATATATCTACATATTTATTCCATCTAGCTACAATGCTCCGCACTGTGTGTGTTTATATATTCATATATTTATTCCATCTAGCTACAATGCCCCGCACTGTGTGTGTTTATATATTTGCATATTTATTCCATCTAGCTACAATACTTTGCACTGTGTGTTTATATACTCATATTGTGGGAATGTGGGAATGATGAGACAGGTTTCTCTCAAGTCAGCTTTATTCACATTCACCAGCATCTCAAAGTAGAAAAAGAGAACAACACAGGAAACTCTCGTCCCTAAATACCAGGACTCTCACAGTTCGCATTGCATTATAATTGACAGTAGCAATGCATCCCCTCTCTCTGATATCACCCCCACTGTCTACAATGCATCTCCTCTCTAATTCTTTAATAACACCCCCACAGTCTCAAGCCTTGCATACCAAAGCTAACATCCTTGCAGCTTCCTGTAATCTCCAAGGAAGCTCTACCTTTGTTCTGATCTAAAATATGAGTCACAAGGCAGGTCACATATGTGTGTCCACCACACCAGCCCCCCCAACATTTTAGAACAAACAAGAGAATAACAACATGCATGCCGTGATAGAATCAATACACATCAGTCCACATGCTGTCTAGGCTTCAGTCTCCTGCCGTATCTGCTGTAGTTGGGATTCAACGTCTCTGCGGCGCTGTCACGCTGGGGGTTTGCCGTCTGGGGGTGGAAACCTTTTGTCAGCACCTGCGGGTGTTCTGGGGAAACATTACTCTGTGAAGCCCCCTGTGGGGGTCTACCTCGCCGCGGGGCCCTTGCCAACAGCACTTGCTCATCTGCCACCACAAAAGCGGGTTTGAGTCTGTTTATGCCAACTTTTTCTTTCCTACCCCCCAAATCTAGCAAAAACTGCTTGTCCCCTGTTTCCAGCACTCTGAACGGTCCGTCATAAGGCGGTCGCAGCGGGGTTTGATGCGCGTCGTGTCTGACAAAAACAAACTCTGCGTTCTTCAAAGCTTTAGGCACAAAAACGCGTGGAAAACTGTGGTGCACGGGGCCGGGCAGCGTGCTTGATTCTATGTTACTCTGCCACAGCTGAGACGGGCAGGTGTCTGGCAGGGTTATCTGGGAGAAACTCCCCAGGCAGCCGGAGGGGCTGCGCAAACACGAGCTCCGCTGGGGAGGCTTCTAAGTCCTCTTTAGGCGCAGAACGCAACCCCAATAACACCCACAGTAACTTGTCTACCCAATTTGCATCCGTCAGTGACGCTCTGAGAGCTGCTTTCAATGACCTATGAAAACGTTTGCATAACCCGTTAGCCTGCGGATTGTACGCGGTTGTGTGGTGAATTGTGACACCCAGGCTGTGGGCCATTGTCGACCACAGCTCGGACACAAATTGAGGGCCTCTGTCGGAAGTAATGTCCGACGGAACTCCGAAGCGCGCCACCCAAGCTGTTAAAAACGCGCGCGCTACCTCCTCGGCCGTGGTTGATGCCAGCGGAACCACTTTAGGCCAGCGCGTGGTGCGGTCCACCATTGTCAGAAGGTGTGTGCACCCCTGTGACGGCGGGAGGGGTCCTACGAGGTCCACATGAATGTGATCGAACCTCTTGGCCGGAATGTGAAATGGCTCCAAAGGAGCTCTGGTGTGCCTGTGTACTTTGGCCCGTTGACACGCCGTGCAGGCTGCTGCCCACTCTTTAAATTGTTCGCAAAGACTCGGCCACACAAATTTCTCTCCTACCATTTTGAACGACACGCGCACTCCCGGGTGCGCCAAAGCATGAATCACGTCAAAAACGCGGCGGCGCCACGCGGCCAGTACTACTGGACGCGGCCGTCCAGTGGAGACATCACAGATTAGGGGGGGTATACCATCTTGCAGCACCCTGTTCTCCAGCCTTAACCCTGTTGGTCCAGACTGGAGCGCGCATACATCCGCGTCACTAACCTGTTCCGCGGCCATGGCTGCGTAATCTATTCCTACGCCGACTGGAGCCACCACGGCGCGTGAGAGGCAATCTGCCACTACATTAAGTTTGCCCGCTACATGCTGAATATCAGTGGTAAACTCTGAGATCGCGGCCAGCTGTCTCTGCTGCCGGCCTGACCACGGTTCGGAAACCTTGGCCATCGCGAATGTTAGCGGTTTGTGGTCAACGAACGCGGTGAAACAGCGTCCTTCCAGCCAGAACTGAAAGTGGTGGATGGCCAAATGGAGAGCCAGCAGTTGATTATTAACCCGTGATCTCCCAACCTTCGGAAAACTGTGGCCAGGTGTTTTTCGTGCTCGTCTTCGGACGCGCTGGCTACCAAAATATCGTCCAAGTAGACGAACACGAAAGGGAGATCGCGAAGCACCACGTCCATCATGCGTTGGAACATCTGTGCAGCCCCTTTAAGCCCGAATGGCATGTGCAAAAACTCAAATAGGCCAAATGGAGTTATTACCACTGTTTTGGGTATGTCCTCAGCACGCATTGGGACTTGGTGGTAACCGCGGACCAAGTCTATTTTAGAAAAAACGCGCACACCTGCCAAATGAACTGAAAAATCTTGGATATGCGGGATTGGGTAGCGGTCGTGCGCTGTAGCGTTGTTTAATTTGCGGAAATCCCCGCAAGGTCACCATGATTCGTCAGCTTTCGGGACCATGTGTAGCGGGGAAGCCCACGGACTGTTTGAACACCTGATAATGCCCAACCTCTCCAGGTTGGCAAACTCCTCGTGCGCTATGGCCAGTTTAACTGCGTCCAAACGCCGAGCTTTTGCAAAAACGGGCGGTCCGGTAGTGGTAATAAAATGTTCCACCCCGTGTTTAGCGACTGTCGCCGAAAACGTGGGGACCGTGAGTGCTGGGAACTGAGTGAGCAGTGTGTGGAACTTACCGCTTGCAGCTGTGACGTTGGCTTGTGCTGATGGTGGGGCCACTCGCACTGTACAGGGAATAGAATCAAGAGAAAATGCATTAACCAGGCGCCTGTTAGTGAGATCAACCAACAAACCATGTGAGCACAAAAAATCAGCCCCCAACATATTGAAATTCACTGCTGCTACAACAAAAGTCCACTCAAATGTACGGCCCTGTAGAGACAGAAGCAGGGTCTTCTCACCAAAGGTCTTAATCTCCGAGCCGTTCGCTGCTGTCACCCCGGGACCTCTGGAACCTGCTAGCCTGTCCGCATAGGAAGGTGTGATGAAACTCAACTGGGAGCCTGTGTCCACAAGGAACTGTCTCCCCGAGCGTGTGTCCAACAAGTAAAGCAGTTTGTTCTCCTCCCCGAGGGCCGCGGCTGCTACCGACCCCCGGTCTTGGCATTTCCCGAACGCCTGAACTGGCACGGTGGTACACATTTGCGTGCCCTCTCTGCGAAGCGGCGATGGTAGAAATAAAGGACGTCTGATTCCCTGGCCCCTGCCGCCGCCGTCAACGGTGAGTATGGTACCGCTGCCTCTGGCCCCCTGTCATCTCCGGTCGCTGCACCGAGTTCCGCTGCAGCGGCCGTGGCCGCGCGCCGCTTGGTGGCGTTGACAATTCGCGCGGTAGTCCCGTTGGGCCAACAGTGGCGAACTGGCCAGGGTCGCTCTCGCCGCTGACGGTAGAGTCCTGAGGAAGAGGTGGGTGAAAATGAAGTGATCGTCGTCAGAGACTTTCAACCTCAACAACTTCTCCATAAGGTTCGCGGGCATGTCATTTTCCAACTCAGTCAGTGCCAGGAGCCTCTCTGCTCGCTCTTCCACCGAGGGGGCGAAGTGCTAGATGAGTGCAGCCTTCAACGTGTCGTATTTGTCGCTGTCCGGCGGCTGGTCGATCAGGTTCTCCACATGCTGGGCCGTGTTGTTGTCCAGTTTTGCGACTACGTGGTAGAATTTTGTGGCGTCTACCGATATCCCCCGGAGGTTGAACTGCGCCTCAATCGCATTGAACCAGGAGCGCGGATTGTTCTGCCAAAAGTCCGGTAGCTGGACTGTAGCGGCATTCGCTTGGCTGGGGGCTCCTGACGAGGCTGGCCCGGGGGAAATCTCCTCTTCCTGCATTGTATGTCTTGGGTCACCAGTGTGGGAATGTGGGAATGACGAGACAGGTTTCTCTCAAGTCAGCTTTATTCACATTCACCAGCATCTCAAAGAAGAAAAAGAGAACAACACAGGAAACTCTCGTCCTTAAATACCAGGACTCTCACAGTTCACATTGCATTATAATTGACAGTAACAATGCATCCCCTCTCTCTGATATCACCCCCACTGTCTACAATGCATCTCCTCTCTAATCCTTTAATAACACCCCCACAGTCTCAAGCCTTGCATACCAAAGCTAACATCCTTGCAGCTTCCTGTAATCTCCAGGGAAGCTTTGCCTTTGTTCTGATCTAAAATGTGAGTCAGAAAGCAGGTCACATATGTGTGTCCACCACAATATATTTATTCCATCTAGCTACAATGCTCCGCACTGTGTTTATATATTTATATATTTATTCCATCTAGCTACAATGCTCCGCACTGTGTGTATATATATATATATATATATATATATATACTGTATATATATATTTATATTCATATGTACATATGTATACTCGCTGCTCTTGTTTTTCTCTTGCCTTCTGATTGTTGCTCTGAGTTTTGCTATCCCTGTGCTGTTGCAATCCTGGAATTTCCCCATTGTGGGACTAATAAAGGCTTATCTTATCTTATCTTATCTTATCTTAATTTGAATATTTTGGCCATCAAAATCTACATAGACAATTTTTTTGTTTTTGGTCATCTTACCCTAAAACTACATACAGCAGAAAATCAGTATAATCTAAACAAACATTGGTAAAAAAAAAAAAAAACAAAACAAAACAGCAGCCATATTTACATAGCCCCCCCCCCCCCCAAGTAGCAGTGTACCCCAATCTGTCCTCATCTATCAAGATGGCATTGTTTATAGTGCTTAAGAGTGTGATACACTGGTGTGAAAAAGTGCTTGCCTCCTTCCTTATTTCTCATTTCTTTGTATATTTGTCACACTTAAATGTTTCAGATCATCAAACAAATTTAAATATTAGACAAAGCTAACACAAGTAAACACAAAATGCAGTTTTTAAATGAAGGTGTTTATTATTAAGGGTAAAAAAAAAATCCAAACCTACGTGGCCCTGTGTGAATAAGTGATTACCCCCCTTCCCGTTAAAACATAAATTAATTGTGGTTTATGACATCTTTGGAAAGCTGAGTTCAATTTGTATAGCAACACCCAGGCCTGATTACTGCCACACCTGTTCTCAATCAGGAAATCACTTAAATAGGACCTGCCTGACAAAGTGAAGCAGACCAAAAGATCCTCGAAAGTGTATGGATTTTGATTAATGGGTTTATAGGTGTTTTATTGTTGGTACAAGTATTAATGTAAATATGAATGTGAGTAGGAATGAAGATTTCCTTTCATTACACTTATAGATCGTTGGGGCACCAGTCCAGATGATGGACAGTTCTATTAACAATTCTTTATTTGTACCAATGATGACTCAGTCTCAAAAAACCCTTGTGAGTTCTTGTCTGCTTATAATCAAGAAGATGGACATGAACTCAAACAATAACTCCCATATGTCTTTCAATAGTTTAACAAGAAATGTCAGAATAGGTTAACACATTTGGATAACTTTAAAACAGATAATTCAATATGTATCATGGACATCATAAACGGTTATTGAATTACTGAGCATCACGTGTGAATCAAACATTTGTGGAGCCAAAGAACCATAGTTTGACTTGGCAATATACTGGAAACTGGAAAACCATAAAAAAAAAGCAGTGGTCAAGAAAAGTGGATGCAATTTTATGAAGAAAATGATAAGTAAACTATTTATAAAAATGGAAAATTGGTATCAGTGGGATTGAGGAGATCCTCGAAGTATTCCTTCCACCGCCCGACGATATCCCCAGTTGAAGTCAACAGTGTCCCATCCGCACCATACACAGTGTGGACGGGGAGCTGCTTTCCCCTCCTGAGCCGCCGAACAGTTTGCCAGAATCTCTTTGAAGCCGACCGAAAGTCTTGTTCCATGGCCTCACCGAACTCCTCCCATACCCGGGTTTTTGCTTCAGCAACCACCCGAACTGCACTCCGCTTGGCCTGCCGGTACACCTCAGCTGCTTCGGGAGTCCCACAAGCCAACCAAGCTTGATAGGACTCCTTCTTCAGCTTAATGGCCCCCCTCACCACTGGTGTCCACCACTTGGTTCGGGGGTTGCCACCACGAGATGCACCGACCACCTTGCGGCCGCAGCTCTGGGCTGCCGCTTCAACAACAGAGGTGGAGAACATGGCCCATTCAGACTCCATGTCTCCAGACTCCCTCGGAATGTGGTTGAAGTTCTTCCGGAGGTGGGAGTTGAAGACCTCCCGGACAGGGGCCTCAGCCAGACGCTCCCAGCACACCCTCACTATACGTTTGGGTCTACCAGGTCTGAATGGCTTCCTCCCCTGCCATCGGATCCAACTCACCACCAGGTGGTGATCAGTTGACAGCTCTGCACCTCTCTTTACTCGGGTGTCCAAGACATACGGTCGCAGGTCTGATGATACGATAACAAAATCGATCATCGACCTGCGGCCTAGGGTGTCCTGGTGCCAGGTGCACATATGGACACCCTTATGCTTGAACATGGTGTTCATTATAGACAGACTGTGGTTAGCACAGAAGTCCAATAACTGAACACCACTCGGGTTCAGATCGGGCAGGCCGTTCCTCCCAATCACCCCCCTCCAGGTTTCACTGTCGTTGCCCACGTGCGCATTGAAGTCCCCCAGTAGGACAATGGAGTCTCCAGGAGGAGCACCCTCCAGCACCCCAGTCACAGACTCCAAAAAGGGTGGGTACTCTGAAACATCATTTGGTGCATAGGCACAAATGATGGTCAGGACCCGTTTCCCAACCCGAAGGCGCAGAGAAGCAACCCTTTCGTCCACCGGGGAAAACTCCAATATAGAGGCAGCAAGGTGGGGTGATACAAGAATACCTACCCCTGCTCGTCGCCTCTCGCCCGGGGCAACTCCAGAAAAGGCCAAGCTCCAGCCCCTCTCCAGGAGACTGGTTCCAGAACCGGAGCTGTGTGTTGAGGTGAGGCCGACTATATCTAGCCAGTATCGCTCAATCTCGTACACCAGCTCAGGCTCCTTCCCCACCAGAGAGGTGACATTCCACGTACCAAAAGCCAGTTTAGAAAGCTTGGGATCAGTCCGCCAAGGTCTCCGCCTTTGACTGCCACCTAATCCACATAGCACCGGACTTCCATGATCCCTCCTGCAGGTGGTGAACCTACTGGAGGGCGGACCCATGTAACTCCTTCGGGCTGAGCCCGGCCGGGTCCCATGGGTGGAAACCCGGCCACCAGACGCTAGCCTTCGAGCCCCTCCCCCAGGCCTGGCTCCAGGGTGGGGCCCCGGTAACCCCATACCGGGCGGGGTACACTGAATCCTTGATATACAATTTATCATGAGAGTCTGTTGGATCGTTCTTCGTCTGGCCCTTCACCCAGGACCAGTTTGTCTTGGGAGACCCTATCAGAGGCAAATTGCCCCGGACAACATAGCTCCTGGGATCACTGGGGCACGCAAACCCCCCCACCACGATAAGGTGACGATCCATGAGGGGGCAGTGCCTTTGGCATGGCAAACCGGGGTGGTGGTTCCTCTCTTCAAAAAAGGGGACCGGAGGGTGTGCTCCAACTTTAGAGGGATCACACTCCTCAGCCTCCCTGGGAAGGTCTATGCCAAGGTACTGGAGAGGAGAGTCCGGCCGTTGGTCAAACCTCGGACTCAGGAGGAGCAATGTGGTTTTCGTCCTGGCCGTGGCACATCGGACCAGCTCTTTACCCTCTCGAGAATTCTTGAGGGTTCGTGGGAGTTTGCCCAACCAGTTTACATGTGTTTTGTGGACTTGGAGAAGGCATTTGACCGCGTCCCTCGTGGATTTTTGTGGGGGGTGCTTCGGGAGTATGGGGTATCGGGCTTGTTGTTACGAGCTATTCGGTCTCTGTACGACCGTTGTGAGAGTTTAGTTCGCATTGCCAACACTCGGTCGGAGTCATTCCCAGTGAGAGTTGGACTCCGCCAGGGCTGCCCTTTGTCACCGGTCCTGTTCATAATTTTTATGGACAGGATTTCTAGGCGCAGCCAGGGAACGGAGGGTGTCATGCTTGGTGACCACAGGATCTCATCTCTGTTGTTTGCAGATGATGTTGTCCTGTTGGCTTCATCCAGCAATGACCTACAGCTCTTGCTGGGACGGTTTGCCGCTGAGTGTGAAGCGGCTGGGATGAGAATCAGCACCTCCAAGTCCGAGTCCATGGTCCTCAGCCGGAAAAAGGTGGATTGTCCTCTCCGGGTTGGGGACAGGCTCCTGCCCCAAGTGGAGGAGTTTAAGTATCTTGGGGTCTTGTTCACGAGTGAGGGGAAAATGGAGCGAGAGATCGACAGACGGATTGGAGCAGCATCTGCAGTGATGCGGACGTTGTACCGGTCTGTTGTGGTGAAGAGGGAGCTTAGTTCTAAGGCAAAGCTGTCGATTTACCAGTCAATCTACGTTCCTACTCTCACCTATGGTCACGAGCTTTGGGTAATGACCGAAAGAACGAGATCGCGGATACAAGCGGCTGAAATGAGCTTTCTCCGTAGGATTGCTGGACTCACCCTCAGAGATAGGGTGAGGAGCTCAGTCATCCGGGAGAGGCTCAGAGTAGAACCGCTGCTCCTCCACATTGAAAGGAGTCAGTTGAGGTGGTATGGGCATCTGATTAGGATGCCTCCTGGACGCCTCCCACTTGAGGTGTTTCAGGCACGTCCCACTGGGAGGAGACCCCGGGGCAGACCCAGGACTCGGTGGAGAGACTATGTCTCCCAGCTAGTCTGGGAACGCCTTGGTATCCCCTCTGAAGAGCTGGAGCAGGTGGCTGGGGAGAGGGAAGTCTGGGCTTCTCTGCTTGAACTGCTGCCTCCGCGACCCGGACCTCCGGAAAAGCGGTAGAAGATGGATGGATGGATGGATGGATGGAAAATTGGTGTTACTCTGAAAAAGATTGTAAATTAATGAAAGGGCAAAGTGCATTTTGAAATTCTGATGGGAGTTTGCATGAAATTAAGTTGAAAGAACTTACACTAGAAATATTCTGAAGAATTAAGTTTAAACTGAACAACAGACCATCAGCCACAGAGTCAGATCACGTCCCTGGTGGCAGCAGGGCTCCCACGTGCCAACCTTGATTCAGCTGGATGTCTGTGGATTCTGTGTATGGAGATGCTGATAGACAGGTTCTCCCACAAGGCCGTGATCCTGAGGTTACAATCGACTGATTCTTCAGCAAAGCTGTCAAGGTCTCTCTTATGCACTGAAGAAGAAATGTGTTTATTGTACAAGGTCCAATCAGAAAGTCAAATTGGGAAAAAAAAAACACCCCACAGATCCGTTTCTTGTGATGTATGGTTGTGGTGACCTGCTCTGTGTGCCTGCTGCCCTAATTGCCTCCACAGCTGTGCGCACACCTGTTCACCTAATTAGACAGCTTTCTTAAAGGCCAAATGTCACGTAACAGGGTACTTTAAATATCTTGAAACTAGATATAAAAGGGAACCGATCCGTTCGGGTCTTGGTGCATATGCTTCAGTAACAACGGAATATTCGTTAATTTAAAACTGCCGCGCTTGGCCTGACATGGCCCCTGGAATCGCCTGGGGAAGAAGGCGGAAGTGACGAAATCGATTGCACCCTAGTTTGATGCTTGGGGTATTTCAATTGATTGTTTATATGGAGACTGGAAGGTTGAAGTGAGCAACAAGAAAGAAAAAATTGGATATTTCACCCATACCTTAAAACGGGACTATCAGGGACAGCTGGGTAATAAGGGACACTTCTCTGGGAAATGTTTTCTTACCTGTCAAGTGAGACGTTTTCGCCGTACTTCAACACCGTAAAAAGCGGCTATAAGGAACGGCGGAGCAACAAGGCACCCCTCTCTGGGATCTGTCTGTTCCGCAACCGCTGCACAGCTCAACGTGTTAAACCATTGTCCTAATTACTTCTCATGGTAGTGAGAATAGCTGACGCTAAGCGATCAGCCCGCCCAGACAATTAAACTAATGAGTGACTCCACACTTCGAACAGTAGTGAGAAGCGCTCCCGCTGAGCGATCAGCCCGCCCCAGCTGTGAGTGATCACACACAGGAGTGCTCCTCAAGACACTCAGTTTTTTTTCCAGTATATTTTTTCTTTTGGGCGTACAGAAATGGCAATACGCCCGTTTTTGCTAAAATTGCATTTTCCCCGTATTTTCCTTAAAATATTTGACAATAACAACACGAACTACATTTAAAACATTTCCCAGAAAAGTGTCCCAAACCACTCTGCCGTCTCCCACAGCCGCACTTGGCACCAAAATACGGCGAAAACGTCTCCCTTGACAGGTATGCGCCTCCATTTTCATATTGATCTGGTCAATTTCTTGACAGCAGCGGCTCTCCTCCACTGTAATAATAATGGCTTCCGAAAAATCAATATTTATGGGGCGCCCTCAACAGACCCCCTCCGGCTTCGCAATTCTGGAGGCGATTAATGTCTAGTTCAATGACATTTTCCACTGGTTCTGCTCTCTGGTCATCGTTGGAACTGTTGTCATCAGACAAAGCATCTGATTCCGTCTCGGACGGCTCGAACCGGTAAGGTTCAATGCCTCTGTCACTGTCTGAACCACTGACAAAAAAAAAAAGACAAAACTAAACTAATTTGTTCACAATCGCTGTCACTTTCCGTCATGATTGTCCAATGTTGATAAGTGTGAATGTGGATAGGCAGGGCAGCCAGGGTACAACTGGTGATGTCAAAAACATGGGCATGGTCTGGACTGGCTGTCACAAGCCAGCAAGCAAGGTGGGGCCTTCACCTGGTGTATTTTGTGCAATTATGTAAATACAGGTGGGTGATATGGTCTCCGGTATGAATATTTGGTTTAAGCTATGTGTATTTTATCTAAATTCGTTGTCATTTAGAAAAAAAAATTACGTGACATTTGGCCTTTAAGCAGTGCTGCCCTGTGGTCTGCACGGAGACGTCAATGCTCCTCTGGTCTGGAAGGACCTCCTCAACTACTCTGTCATCCTGCTCTGGAGAATCCTCTTCTTCGCCAGTCATGCCCCGTCAAGTCTTCTGAGAGCCTAAGCTCTCCAACAACAAGTAAGTCTTCGGGATTTCATCCCTTCCATGATTCAACTCTTCTACCCTGTGCACAGGTGGAAGCCTCCTGGCAGCAGACCTCCTCTTCCTGGCGGCGGACCTGTGCTTCTTCCTGCACATTGCTTTACAGCGTGTACTCACCTGCTAATCCTCACCTCGCTCATCGCCGACAACACAGACACAGAATGGACTGCAGCTGGTTTGGAGTCTCTGAGAGACCTTCAGCGCCTCAGCCTTTCATCCATTCTGTAAGACCCTACATTCACCTGTTTATTCTCCCTGGTCCCAGTAAACTCATCCGCCTGTCTGTCCTCTCTCCTAGGGTTGCCATTTCGTCCGTGCTCTGCTCGTCCAGCTGCCCACTTCAGCACACATGCACGCATTCACATTCACTTTCACTGCAAATAAAAGATAATTGTTTTTATTCTGAGTCTGAGTCTGCTTCTGAGTTTTACCAAACATGTCAGTACGTCTCCATCAGACTAACCCAGCAGACAGTGCTCTCGCACAAAGACTAAACACCGTCGAGACTCGGGTAGACCAGTTATCTCACCAGAAGCAGGTCATACTAACACAACTCATGCTAATTAACACTTGCCTGGATCAACTCACACCTACACAGCCCTTTCCACCTGTTCCCGGGGGAGCGGCAGGGCCAGCTAATCCCACCCCTCCTCACTCCCCGGGCTGATGCCGGTCCCTACGCCAATGCGATTCAGTGGTAAGCTAGGGGAGGCACGGGGTTTCCTGCTTCAGTGTGGTATTGTGTTCCAGCGGGTGCCGGGGGATTTCCCCACCAATCATAGCCACATTGTGTATGTGGTCAATCTTTTGGAGGGGCGGGCCTTCGCTTGGGCGTACGCCATAATGGCTCGGTCTGATTACACTAGCTTGACCTACGATCAGTTTGTGAGCGAGTTTAATGAGGTTTTCGACCACTCTGACCGAGATAGTGTCTTCACCACCTGGTTACTTAATCTCAAGCAGGGCAGTAAAACATCTATGGCTGATAATTCTGTAGACTTCCGAGTGGTGGCTGCGGAGGTATGGTGGGAGGATTCCTCTCTCTGCAGTATTTTCCCTCGCAGCCTTAGTCCTAGCCTGCAGGATGAATTGGCCCGTTTAGAGAGGCCTAGCAAACTGAACAAGCTAATCTCCCTCACCATTAGCATTGATAACCAGCTGAGGGAACCAGCTGATAACCAGCTTTTTTTTTTTTTTTTTCCCAAGATGGCGCCCACAGTGGTCGACATGGTGCTACGCTGCCCTTTAATTTGTTTAATTTGTTTGTTTTTGTTCGTCGATTGTGTGTCTGCCAGCTCTTATACTCGTGAAGAGCTATTAAATATCAGGACTCTCACTCCTACGGACCTTCTCCCAGTTTTTTTAGCTCCTGCCGCCGATCTGATTCATTGTTTGGCTCAAAGAGTAAGACGGCGAAAAAGAGGAAAGCGAGGGGGGATTCTCGCTCAGCTGCGAAGGAGAGGCACGCGAACAGCCTTGCCTGGCATATTTCTATCCAATGCCAATTCTCTCTTGAACAAGGTAGAAGAATTAAGACTGCTGATGCGATTTAAGGACCTCGCTTCCTTGTCTGTCATCTGTTTCTCTGAGACCTGGCTTAAAAGGAGCATACCGGACAGCGCGATCAGCCTCGAGGGATTTCAGCTGTTTCGTGCTGATCGTGTCACAGAGCTCTCCGGTAAGTCTATTGGAGGAGGAGTTTGCTTCTACATTAACAGCAGCTGGTGCTCTGATGTAACAGTGGTTTCACAACACTGTTCTACCGATCTAGAATTTCTCTCTGTTAACTGCAAGCCATTTTATTCCCCCGCGGGAGTTCGCATCATTTGTTTTGATCGCTGTGTACGCCCCTCCCGACGCGGACGCGCGCGTTCGCAGATCACGTCCTACATGCGGAGCGGACTTTTCCAGACTCTCTGGTTATTGTGGTAGGCGACTTTAACCAGAGCAATCTGAGTCACGAGCTCCCCCGATACAGACAGTTTATTAAATGTCCAACCAGAGGATATAACACGCTGGATCACTGTTACACTACAGCGAAGGACGCATATTGCGCTGTTCCCCGTGCTGCGCTCGGACTATCTGATCACGTGATGGTCCACCTCATCCCCACATACAGACAGAGACTGAAACTCACTAAACCTGTTGTGACCACCACGAAGAAATTGACCAGTGAAGCTGGAGAGAAACTGAACACATGCATAGAAATAACTGACTGGGACATGTTTAAAGGAGCCACACATGATCTTAATGAGTACACAGACACTGTGAACTCCTATATCAACTTTTGTGAGTAGAGCATTCTCCCATCGCGCACCAGGGTGAGGTACTCTAATGATAAGCCCTGGTTCACTGCTAAGCTCAGACAGATCAGAAAGGAGAAGGAAGCTGCGTTGAAAAGTGGAGACAGAGACTGCTACAGGGAGGTTAAATATCGGTTTAACAGAGAGCTGAGGAGAGCTAAATCTGTGTATTCTGAGAGACTCCAGCAGCCGTTCACTGCTAATGACTCGGCTTCTGTGTGGAGAGGACTGAGGCAAATCACCAACTATCAGCCTCAGGCTTTTAAAGGTCAGGATGACAAAGCCCTTTGTCAAAAACTGTCCCAACATTACGCCCGTTTTGACACCTCGTCAGCTGTGTCCAACTCCCCCACTCCACCCAGCTCCACTGCCTCCTCGGCCCCTAATTCATCAAAAGCGGTCCCCCCCTCCTCCTCCTCCCCCCCTGCCCTTGTCATCAGTGAGCAGGACGTGCACAGACAATTCTCCAGACTGAACCCGCGCAAGGCCCCCGGGCCGGACGGTGTGTCTCCCTCCACCCTGAGACACTGTGCGAAAGAGCTGGCTCCTGTCTTCACAGACATTTTTAACACCTCCCTTAAGCAATGCCACGTGCCGACCTGCCTCAAATCCTCCACCATCATCCCTGTCCCCAAGAAGCCACGGATTACTGGACTTAACGACTACAGACCTGTAGCGCTCACCTCTGTAGTCATGAAGTCCTTTGAGCGCCTGGTCCTGTCTCACCTCAAGTCCATCACCACTCCCCTCCTGGACCCGCTGCAGTTTGCCTACCGTGCCAACAGGTCTGTGGACGACGCAGTCAACCTGGCCCTCCACTCCATCCTGCAGCACCTGGACTCCCCGGGAACCTACGCCAGGATCCTGTTTGTGGACTTCAGCTCTGCATTCAACACCATCCGCCCCACTCTGCTCCAGGACAAGCTGTCCCTGCTCGGCGTGCCTGACTCCCTCTGCAGGTGGATCACCGACTTCCTGACGGACCGGAGGCAGCATGTGCGGCTGGGGAAGTCTGTCTCAGACTCTGTTAGCATCAGCATCGGATCACCCCAGGGCTGTGTACTTTCCCCCCTACTCTTCTCCCTTTATACCAACTCCTGCACCTCCTCCCACCAGTCTGTTAAGCTGATCAAGTTTGCGGACGACACTCACTCTCATCGGGCTCATCTCCAACGGCGACGAGTCCGTCTACAGGAAAGAGGTGGCCCAGCTGGTGTCCTGGTGCAGCCACAACAACCTGCAGCTGAACGCTCTGAAGACAGTGGAGATGATTGTGGACTTCAGGAAAGTCACAACCCCCCTGCCCCCCCTCACCATCACAGGCTCTCCCATCACCATTGCAGATTCCTTCCGCTTCTTGGGCACCACCATCACCCGGGACCTCAAATGGGGGCCAACCATCAGCTCCCTCATCAAAAAGGCCCAGCAGAGGATGTTCTTTCTGCGGCAGCTGAGGAAGCTCAAGCTACCCACCAAGATGTTAGTGCAGTTCTACACGGCCATCATCGAGTCCATCCTCACCTCCTCCATAACCGTGTGGTACGCAGGAGCCACTGCCAGGGACAGACTAAGGCTGCAGCGCGTCGTGCGCACTGCTGAGAAGGTGATCGGCTGCAAGCTCCCATCTCTCCAGGACCTGTACATCTCCAGGACCCGGAGGCGTGCAGGCCGGATCATAGCCGATCCTTCACACCCTGGTCACGTACTGTTTGCCCCCCTCCCCTCAGGTAGAAGACTTCGGTCCATTCAGACTAAAACCTCCCGGTACATGAACAGCTTTTTCCCCTCTGCCATCAGACTGCTGAATATTAAGTGACTTATTGACTCTCGTGCACTATATACAGCAGCTCATGTCATTCATCACTGTTTTTCTGTTGCATTATCGACTGCACTGTGGTACCCCATATTATCTGCTACTTGCTAATTTATTTAAAACTGCCTTGACTAGTATTACTCATTATTATTATTATTATTATTATTATTATTACTTATTATTCTACACTTATTGCATGTTTTTAGTCTTTTAGTTTTTTAGTTTATCTCTTTATCTCATCATGTTTTGAGAACGCTGATCCATTGGGGGGCAATGGATCAGCGTTCTCGTCGCGCCCTCCGCCAGTACCCGGGCTCGCCTGGGGAAGCTAATGATCCTACCAGCAGACTAAATTCGAAGAGACGACGCCTCTGTGCCAAGTCAAAGAAGAATCCTAGTCACAGTCCTAAAGCCGAAAGCAAACAGCCCCAAGAGCACTTTGTGGTAGGATCTGCCCTTCGCATATTACAACTAAACGTTGAAGGCCTATCTGCAGCCAAGCGAAGCCTTATCGAAGTCCTCGCCTTCCAACATTCGATTGATGTAATCTGCCTCCAAGAGACTCATATTGGCACAGAGGAAGCTGGCCGCTTCACCATCAAAGGCTTTGACCTCCTGTGCTATGTTCTACATGCTAAACATGGGCGTGCCACCTATGTGCGTTCTGACATAGTTGAAGCAAATCACCTGATAGCAACACATTTCTCAGACACCATAATCATTGGTGGCTTCCATATTGTCAATGTGTACAAGCCCCCTAATGCCAACTGGGATCTGCAGGTCTTACCCACCCTACCCCACCCTGCCATCTATGTGGGGGACTTTAACAGCCATCACCCTGACTGGGGGTACCCAGCAGTGGACAGTGATGGGGAGGCACTTTCAGACTGGGCATCCAGAAGTGACCTCGCTTTGATATACGACCCCAAACAAAGAGGAACCTTCCACTCTGCTAGGTGGAAGAAGGACTATTCTCCTGACCTGTGTTGGGTCAGCTCTTTGAATGGGGAGCCATATCCTACACAGATCCTCATTCTTGATGATTTTCCACACAGCCAACACCGGCCCCTGCTTGTACACATTGGCCTACAACTTCCAGTCATATACAGCCCAAGGAAGATGCGCTGGAACTTCCGCAAAGCCAACTGGAAGAAATTCAGTGAAACTCTGGACCGGAGCGTTGTTACAATCCCACTCCACTCCATCACTGTAGATGAAGCATACAACCGCTTCTGCAGCGCAATCTTCAAGGCTGCCCATACTGCAATCCCACGAGGCTACCGACCCCTCTATGTCCCAAGTTTGGACGGAGAAAGTGCTGCCCTCCTACAATCCTATCAAACATCAGGGGACCCAGAGATAGCAGACCATCTCATTGATTCGCTAAATACAGCCCGGCGAAAGAAATGGGAGGAGACAGTTGCTGACCGGAGCTTTACGCACTCTAGCAGGAAATGTTGGAGCCTCATCCGTTGCCTAGGAGCTGCACAGAAGCCCCCTAGCCAAAGCCGAGCATCCGTCACACCCAACCAAGTTGCATCCCACCTACTGACTATCGCCAAAGCACCCCAAGACAAAGACACCAGAAGAGCAGTTACAACTGAGCTAAAAAAACACCAAAAAATGCCTGTAGAGGAAACGAACCCTGAACCCTTCGAGGCTGCTGAACTGGAGAAAGTCCTACAGGGCCTGAAATGTGGAAAGGCAGCAGGATACGATAACATCTTCCCAGAATTCATGAAAAATCTTGGCCCCCGAGCCCTAACCTGGTTGACACAATTCTACACAAGGATCACACAAACGAACTCGATCCCAAAGAAATGGCGGACAGCAAAGGTCATTGCCATCCCAAAACCTGGCAAAGACCACAAACTACCAGCAAGCTACCGCCCAATCTCCCTACTCAGCGTTCCTTACAAAATCATGGAGCGCCTAATACTGCAACGCATTTCCCCAGAAATAGAGGATATTCTAAGTGTGGATCAAGCAGGTTTCCGCAAGGACCGCAGTACAGGAGAACAAGTACTGGCCCTAACCACCTTCATTGAAAATGGCTTCGAGAGCAGACTGAAGACAGGGGCTGTGTTTCTCGATCTTACAGCCGCCTATGATACGGTCTGGCACAAAGGCCTCCTCCTGAAACTTATAAAGGCGATCCCTGCTTGGGCAACAGCAATTATAAAAACCCTGCTGACCAACCGAAGGTTCAGAGTCCACCTTAGTCAGAGCACAAGTGCATGGAGAATGCAGAAAAACGGACTCCCACAAGGCTCAGTTCTAGCTCCAACTCTGTTCAACCTCTACATAAACGACCTGCCTACTACAAAATCCCACAAATTCATCTATGCAGATGACATCTGTTTGGCATTCCAAGCACCAGACTTTGAACCACTGGAACGGGTGCTCACGGAAGATCTTGCTAAACTGGACCAGTTCTGCAAAATCTGGCGCCTAAAACCAAGCCCAGCAAAAACCGTCTCCAGTGTATTCCATCTCCACAATGCAAAAGCTGCCAGAGAACTAAACATCCACCTGAGCGGACTCAAGCTTAAGCATGCCCCAAATCCAACTTATCTTGGAGTGACCCTTGATAGGACCTTATCCTTCAAGGAACATCTAAAGGGGACGGCTGCTAAGGTGAAAGTACAAAACAACCTGCTCTGCAAGCTCGCTGGTGCAAAATGGGGGGCGGCAGTCTCCACCCTGCACACCTCAGCGCTGGCCCTTTCATACTCTGTAGCAGAATATTGTGCCCCTGTCTGGTCCAGGTCATCTTACACACACCATGTAGACACCCAGCTCAACTCAACCATGAGAACTATAACTGGAACAATCCGCTCAACACCACTCCCCTGGCTCTCTGTACTGTCAAACATAGCCCCTCCACACATCCGGCGAGCAGCATTAACTCAAAGGATGCTCCAAAAAGTTAAAGATTTTCCTCACTTACCAATCCATGCAGATATCTACACCCCACCCACTGCTCGACTTTCATCCAGACGGCCGATTTGGAAAAACCCTCCCCCAGCTGACTTTACCATCCAGACAGCTTGGCAAGAGGAATGGGAGACCAAGGAGGTCCCAAACAAACAGCTGGTGATAAACCCCAACCAACAGGTCCCGGGCACCAACCTCCCAAGGAGACAGTGGTCTACACTCAATCGCTTCAGGACTGGACATGGCCCCTGCTTGGCCAGCCTTCACAGATGGGGCAGTAGCCCTAGCCCACTGTGCGCATGTGGAGAGGAGCAAACTATGGAACACATCATAGAGGTTTGCCCACTCCAAAGACTGGAAGGAGGATTACACACCCTCCATACAGCAAACCAGGAGGCAACTGCTTGGCTTAAGGACTTTGCATTCGCTAAATAAATAATCATGTTTTTAATGTTGCAGCATGGCACCGAGACAAATTCCTAGTTTGTGTACTACATGAACAATGGCAATAAATCTGATTCTGATTCTGATTCTGATTCTGATTCTGAGGGAGCAAGCCAGCGAGCGTCAACCTTTGGATCGTCCGGGCTCGAAGTTTCGCCACTCCCCGCAGCCTCCCCTGTTAGCCCTCCCCCCCGATCCTTTAGGGACTGAAGAGCCCATGGTGATCGGCCAATCTAAGCTGCCTCCGGCTGAAAAACAATGCCGCCGGGAGCTTAGATTGTGTTTGTATTGTGCTAGTGAGGAGTACGAGCTGGCTTCCTGCCCCATTCGGCCAAAAGGGGGGGTCCGTGCATCACAGTAGGGGGACTCACGGACTCACCTCGGGACAATTCCCTTACAAAATTTCTGCTTCCCATTCGCTTTTCCATAATCATAATGAAATATCCACCCATGCACTCATTGATTCAGGGGCCGAGCAGAGCTTCATTTCAGAGAATCTGGCAACCCGGCTGGGGCTCCCATGCCATCAGCTGAAGACTCCCCTGAAACTAATTGCTCTGTCAAAGGCTCCACTGGCTATCGTCACGAAGCAATCAGCTCCGGTCTCTGTGTTGGTATCAGGCAATCACCGGGAGCAGATTAGATTCTTTGTGCTTCCCGTCTCAGCCTCCCCGGTCATTCTGGGTTGCCCTTGGCTCCGGCTACACAATCCCGTTATTGATTGGCGATCGGGAAGCATTGTGTCCTGGAGCTCTTTCTGCCTGAGCGCCTGTCAGCAGTCTGCTGCTTGCTCTCCCTCTATTTCCCTCTGTTCTCCTGACGCTCTCCCGCCTGACCTGTCGCGAATACCCCCCAAATACCATGATCTGGGCACCGTGTTCAGCAAGGCTCAAGCACTATCACTTCCTCCCACACCACCCCTATGATTGTGCCATTAACCTCCTGCCTGGGGCTCCTTTGCCATCCAGCCGGCTTTATAGCCTCTCTGCCCCGGAGCAGGAGGCGATGGATAAATACATTAAGGAATCCCTAACCTCGGGTATTATCAGGCCATCATCCTCAGCAGTGGAGGCGGGATTTTTCTTTGTGGGGAAGAAGGATGGTTCGCTGAGGCCGTGTATTGATTTTAGGGAGCTGAACAACATCACAGTCAAGGACAAGTACACTCTCCCTCTCATTAACACCGCTTTTGATTCCCTCCAGGGAGCCTCGTGGTTCACTAAGCTGGCTCTCCGCAATGCGTATCACCTGGTGAGGATCAAGGAGGGGGATGAGTGGAAGACGGGGTTCCGCACTCCTAGTGGCCACTTTGAATACTTGGTGATGCCCTTTGATTTGACTAATGCTCCTGCTGTATTTCAACGGCTTATCAATGACATGTTGAGAGGTTTTTTTGACTCTTTTGTGTTTGTTTATCTGGATGACATCCTTATTTTTTCCCAGTCCCTGGATGAGCCTCGGGTACACATCAGATGGGTCCTTCAGCAGTTATTGGAGAACAAACTGTTTGTCAAGGCTGAGAAATGTGAGTTTCACGCCCCACGCACCACATTTCTGGGATTCATCATCTCCCACAACCAGATCATCGCTGACCCAGACAAGGTAAAGGCGGTGGTAGAGTGGCCCATTCCATCCTCCCGGAAGCAGCTGCAGCAGCTTCTGGGCTTTGCCAATTTCTATCACCGCTTCATTAAGGACTATAGCACCATTGCCCTACCCCTCACTCGCCTCACCTCCACCAAGGTGACATTTCGGTAGACGAAGGAGGTGGAGGAGGCTTTTCTGCAGTTAAAATCATTGTTCTCCTCTCCTCCTATTCTGGCCCAGGTGGATCCCACACTACAATGTCTGGTGGAGGTGGACGCCTCTGACTCCAGCGTGGGAGCGATGTTGTCCCAATGTTCTCCTGCTGATGAAGATCTGCCCCTGAGCATTCTTCTCCCACCGTCTATCCCCTGCAGAGAGGAATTACGACATCGGGGACAGGGAACTGCTGGCGGTCAAGTTGGCCCTGGAGGAGTGGCACCACTGGCTGGAGGGGGCCTCCCAGCCTTTTGTTGTTTGGACAGACCATAAGAATCTGGAGTACCTCAGGACGGCCAAACGACTCAACTCTCGCCAAGCACACTGGTCCCTGTTTTTCGGCAGGTTTAACTTCACCATCACCTACCGCCCAGAGTCTAAGAACATCAAGCTAGACGCCCTCTCCAGGCAATTCTGCTCGGATGCTGCTGAGGTGCCACCATCTCCCGTTGTGCCTCCTTCATGCATCGTGGGCACCCCCTCGTGGGGCATCAAGGAGAGGATCAGGAGAGCTCAGGAGACCGAGGCTGACCCGGGTGGGGGGGCCAGCAGGAAGGATGTATGTGCCCTCTGTGGTCCGGGGGGGGGTCATTAATTGGGCACACGCCTCCAAACTGCTGTGCCACCCTGGGATGGCGCGTACGGTGGCCCAACTCCAGAGAACTTTCTGGTGGCTGTTGCTACGGAGGGACGTCGGGGAGTACATCCGAGCCTGCCCCCAGTGTGCCACTTCCAAGACATCCTCCTCTCCACCGGCGGGCCTGCTTCATCCTTTCCCCATCCCCAGCAGACCCTGGTCCCATGTGGCTCTTGATTTTGTGACCGGTCTTCCCCCCCTCTGCAGGAAACACCATTGTTCTCACCATTGTGGACCGATTCTCCAAGGCGGCCCACTTCATCCCCCTACAGGGTCTTCCTACGGCCAAGGAGACAGCGGACCTACTCACCCATGTGGTTCGGCTCCATAGCATCCCGATGGACATCGTGTCGGACCATGGGCCCCAGTTTGTCTCGCAGGTGTGGTGAGCCTTCTGCAAAGCTATCGGGGCAACGGTAAGTCTGTCATCAGGGTACCACCCCCAGAGTAATGGTCAGTGCGAGGGCACCAACCAGGAGCTGGAGGCGGCACTGCGTTGCATTACTGCCTCCAACCCAGCATCCTAGAGCTCCCACCTGCTTTGGGTCAAATATGCACATAATACTATGGTCTCCTCTGCTACAGGTCTATCTCCATTCGAGGCCTCCCTTGGATACAACCCCCACTGTTCCCAGAGGAGGAGGGAGACATCGCTGTGCCCTCCATGCAGGCCCACATGAAGTGCTGTCACCGGCTGTGGAAGGCGTACGGTGGACCGCAACTCGGACATCACCAACCGCCACAGGACACCGGTTCCATCCTACCGGCTCGGGCAGCAGGTATGGTTGTCCACAAAGAACATTAATCTTAAGACTGAGTCCAGGAAACTTTCCCAGTGCTTTATTGGTCCTTTCTCCATCACCCACATTGTGAACCCTGTCGCTGTACGCCCCCCCCCCCCCGCATCTGTCCCACCTTCCACATAAATCAGGTTAAGCCATTCGTTTCCAGCCCTCTGTGCCCCCCTCCCAAGTCACCACCTCCACCGGTGATGATCGATGGTGACCCCGCTTGGAAGGTCAACTCCATCTTGGACGTCCGACCCAGGGGTCGTGGCCTTCAGTACCTAGTGGACTGGGAGGGTTACGGTCCAGAATGGAGATCCTGGGTGCGTCCCTCCTTCGTGATGGATCCTCAGATCATCAGGGACTTCCACCGGACGCACCCGGTTAGGTTGGATCAGCAGCCGAGAAGCGTCCCATGGGGGGGGGGAGTACTGTGGTGACCTGCTCTGTGTACCTGCTGCCCTAATTGCCTCCACAGCTGCGCACACACCTGTTCACCTCATTAGACAGCCTTCTTAAGCAGTGCTGCCCTGTGGTCTGCACGGAGACGTCAATGCTCCTCTGGTCTGGAAGGACCTCCTCGACTACTCTGTCATCCTGCTCCGGAGTATCCTCTTCTTCGCCAATCCTGCTCCGTCAGGTTTTCTGAGAGCCTAAGCTCTCCAACAACAAGTAAGCCTTCGGGATTTCATCCCTTCCACACTTCACCTCTTCTACCCTGTGCACAGGTGGAAGCCTCCTGGCAGCAGACCTCCTCCTCCTGGCAGTGGACCTGTGCTTCTTCCCGCACGTTGCTTTACAGCGTGTACTCACCTGCTAATCCTCACCTTGCTCCTCAGCGACAACACGGACATGGAATGGACTGCAGCTGGTTTGGAGTTTCTGGGAGACCTTCAGCACCTCAGCCTTTCACCCATTCCGTAAGACTGTACATTCACCTGTTTATTCTCCCTGGTCCCAGTAAACTCATCCACCTGTCTGTCCTCTCTCCTAGGGTTGCCAGTTCGTCCGTGCTCTGCTCGCCCAGCTGCCCACTTCTGCACATGCGCACGCATTCACATTCACTTTCACTGCAAATAAAAGATAACTGTATTTATTCCAAGTCTAAGTCTGCTTTGGGGTTTTACTAAACGTGTCAATGGTGGCTTGAATGAGTTGGTTTAAGCTTTAAAAAAAATTCAAACAAAATCTTCTTACACGATAATTTAAAGAAAGAGATTAAAATAAGGAAAAAGTGAACTTTAAAGGGCCTATATCATGTTATTTTAAGCCTTTCAGAGTAAACTATATGCATGTATGTGATAGTATATTACCTTTGGTACACTGGAGAATGAATTTCTTATGAAATATGAGTTATTTTCGCGAGCTACTTTTCCAACCCGGAAGTAAGATGTCTCGATCTCTGAGGCTCCGCCTCTCCTTCTTGTGGCTGCCACCCATTTCATGACATAACCCCTGAACCGGCTGCTGCAGCGTGTCACTGGGTTCCGCCCACAAAAACAACATCTACAGTAAACTTTAGAAAAGATGTATGAGCATGTTTTGGAGCCTTACACTCTTGACCCAGAGTCCGGTCGGGAATTTGAGGTGCATGAGATACCACAGCGACCTCGAAGACGTTTACAGGAAGTTTCTGACTGGTAAATGAAAAGCTAAGAGAAATGTCTTTCATAGTGTTGTATTTATTATAGAACTTTGTATAGTGATGCTGCTGTCCGTATTTGTAGGTGCTCATGTGGGAATTCTTCACACCGTCAATGCTAAAGTGAAAGAGTTTTGCCAATCACCGCTCCGTTAGCTGCGCGGAGAAAGTGGGTGTGTGCGTTAGCCTGGGGGCGGTGCTGGCAGCACAGGCACTTCCTGGAGTGGGCGGCTCATCCACCTTCATATGTATGAACGTGGGGACCCAATCATTATCAGGGACAGGGCGGAGCAGCAGCTCAGAGAGCAGGGTTGAGGAGGAATACTCAGAGATGCGTGAATGGAGCAAAATACCACTTTGGGGGTGTTTTTGGCGAGGAATTAACATTATAAAATGCTTTAAAGCTCAAAAAAGTCGATTTTGCATGATATAGGCCCTTTAAAGAAAAGAAAAAGAATTTTCACAGAGCATGGGACACTCGGCCTACTTGAAGATAGGAAAAAATGGGAAGAGCAGAGAATGCTCCTTACAGTTTGACTACACCCCAAAAACTGAAACAAAGGAAATTTTCTTGGGTGTGGCAGAATTTCACTGAAGCTCATGAAAAACTGAGCTGGACCAATTACGTATGAGCTTCTTGTTAAACAGAAGTCATAAACTAGATAAAAAAAAAGGAGATGCAGTCGAGCCTGGAGGCCCATTGGCCATTTCAAAGTTCAGGGCTGTGTGGGTCTCTCAGCAGAAAGAGGAGGGGGAAATCTGAGATGAGAGAAACTTGATATGAGAAGTGAAGTTCCCCCTAAAACACATATATGCTGCTGTGAAAGCACAAATTCCTTAAACTTTAGTGATTAAGATATTCTTATCTAATAATAAGAGAACAAACAATGTGTTGACATTGTAACTGTGATTAATTTGTGATAGTAAGCATGCAAAAATTAATTTCTCCCTGAAAATAAAGCAACACATATCAAATCATATCAATAAAAGCATTTCAAACCACAATTGTCCATTCCAGATTTCAGCCATGTCTTCAGTAGCAGATACTGTCTTGAGAGACAGAATATGAATTAATTTATTGTCCAGAACTCATAAATTCAACTTCAGAGAGAGAAAAATTAAATATTCCTGAGCTGTCCACCAGATGGCACTATGAAACTGTCTGGTTGTTTAATGAAGAATCTTGACTTCCCCGTCTGGACTATATCAACCACAAATTTGTCATTTGGGGCATTCCTTTGCCAAATAGAGAAAAAGGGAGAATGACTAAGTCCTCGAGAAGGGATTAACTTCCACTTTATGGCCAATGGGTTGTGTTACAACTCTGGTCCTTGGATGGGAGAAGCAGTTCATGACCACACTTTTGAGTTGAAACAATCTTCTTCAGCAAAAAATGATTTTATAAATTAGAACCAAAAGGGGTTAAAGTTACAAAAGCTAGACATTCAATAGAAATTCAGGAACAAATGAGAAACAAAGTAATTGAGATCTATCAGTCTGGAAAAGATTTATTTATTTATTTAGCGAATGCAAAGTCCTTAAGCCAAGCAGTTGCCTCCTGGTTTGCTGTATGGAGGGTGTATAATCCTCCTTCCAGTCTTTGGAGTGGGCAAACCTCTATGATGTGTTCCATTGTTTGCTCTTCTCCACATGCGCACAGTGGGCTAGGGCTACTGCCCCATCTGTGAAGGCTGGCCAAGCAGGGGCCATGTCCAGTCCTGAAGCGATTGAGTGTAGACCACTGTCTCCTTGGGAGGTTGGTGCCCGGGACCTGTTGGTTGGGGTTTATCACCAGCTGTTTGTTTGGGACCTCCTTGGTCTCCCATTCTTCTTGCCAAGCTGTCTGGATGGTAAAGTCAGCTGGGGGAGGGTTTTTCCAAATCGGCCGTCTGGATGAAAGTCGGGCAGTGGGTGGGGTGTAGATATCTGCATGGATTGGCAAGTGAGGAAAATCTTTAACTTTTTGGAGCATCCTTTGAGTTAATGCTGCTCGCCGGATGTGTGGAGGGGCTATGTTTGACAGTACAGAGAGCCAGGGGAGTGGTGTTGAGCGGATTGTTCCAGTTATAGTTCTCATGGTTGAGTTGAGCTGGGTGTCTACATGGTGTGTGTAAGATGACCTGGACCAGACAGGGGCACAATATTCTGCTACAGAGTATGAAAGGGCCAGCGCTGAGGTGCGCAGGGTGGAGACTGCCGCCCCCCATTTTGCACCAGCGAGCTTGCAGAGCAGGTTGTTTCGTACTTTCACCTTAGCAGCCGTCCCCTTTAGATGTTCCTTGAAGGATAAGGTCCTATCAAGGGTCACTCCAAGATAAGTTGGATTTGGGGCATGCTTAAGCTTGAGTCCGCTCAGGTGGATTTTTAGTTCTCTGGCAGCTTTTGCACTGTGGAGATGGAATACACTGGAGACGGTTTTTGCTGGGCTTGGTTTTAGGCGCCAGATTTTGCAGAACTGGTCCAGTTTGGCAAGATCTTCCGTGAGCACCCGTTCCAGTGGTTCAAAGTCTGGTGCTTGGAATGCCAAACAGATGTCGTCTGCATAGATGAATTTGCGGGATTTTGTAGTAGGCAGGTCGTTTATGTAGAGGTTGAACAGAGTTGGAGCTAGAACTGAGCCTTGTGGGAGTCCGTTTTTCTGCATTCTCCATGCACTTGTGTTCTGACTGAGGTGGACTCTGAACCTTCGGTTGGTCAGCAGGGTTTTTATAATTGCTGTTGCCCAAGCAGGGATCACCTTTATAAGTTTCAGGAGGAGGCCTTTGTGCCAGACCGTATCATAGGCGGCTGTAAGATCGAGAAACACAGCCCCTGTCTTCAGTCTGCTCTCGAAGCCATTTTCGATGAAGGTGGTTAGGGCCAGTACTTGTTCTCCTGTACTGCGGTCCTTGCGGAAACCTGCTTGATCCACACTTAGAATATCCTCTATTTCTGGGGAAATGCGTTGCAGTATTAGGTGCTCCATGATTTTGTAAGGAACGCTGAGTAGGGAGATTGGGCGGTAGCTTGCTGGTAGTTTGTGGTCTTTGCCAGGTTTTGGGATGGCAATGACCTTTGCTGTCCGCCATTTCTTTGGGATCGAGTTTGTTTGTGTGATCCTTGTGTAGAATTGTGTCAACCAGGTTAGGGCTCGGGGGCCAAGATTTTTCATGAATTCTGGGAAGATGTTATTGTATCCTGCTGCCTTTCCACATTTCAGGCCCTGTAGGACTTTCTCCAGTTCAGCAGCCTCGAAGGGTTCAGGGTTCGTTTCCTCTACAGGCATTTTTGGGTGTTTTTTTTAGCTCAGTTGTAACTGCTCTTCTGGTGTCTTTGTCTTGGGGTGCTTTGGCGATAGTCAGTAGGTGGGATGCAACTTGGTTGGGTGTGACGGATGCTCGGCTTTGGCTAGGGGGCTTCTGTGCAGCTCCTAGGTGACGGATGAGGCTCCAACATTTCCTGCTAGAGTGGGTAAAGTTCCGGTCAGCAACTGTCTCCTCCCATTTCTTTCGCCGGGCTGTATTTAGCGATTCAATGAGATGGTCTGCTATCTCTGGGTCCCCTGATGTTTGATAGGATTGTAGGAAGGCAGCACTTTCTCCGTCCAAACATGGGACATAGAGGGGTCGGTAGCCTCGTGGGATTGCAGTATGGGCAGCCTTGAAGATTGTGCTGCAGAAGCGGTTGTATGCTTCATCTACAGTGATGGTGTGGAGTGGGATGGTAACAACGCTCCGGTCCAGAGTTTCACTGAATTTCTTCCAGTTGGCTTTGCGGAAGTTCCAGCGCATCTTCCTTGGGCTGTTTATGACTGGAAGTTGTAGGCCAATGTGTACAAGCAGGGGCCAGTGTTGGCTGTGTGGAAAATCATCAAGAATGAGGATCTGTGTAGGATATGGCTCCCCATTCAAAGAGCTGACCCAACACAGGTCAGGAGAATAGTCCTTCTTCCACCTAGCAGAGTGGAAGGTTCCTCTTTGTTTGGGGTCGTATATCAAAGCGAGGTCATTTCTGGATGCCCAGTCTGAAAGTGCCTCCCCATCACTGTCCACTGCTGGGTACCCCCAGTCAGGGTGATGGCTGTTAAAGTCCCCCACATAGATGGCAGGGTGGGGTAGGGTGGGTAAGACCTGCAGATCCCAGTTGGCATTAGGGGGCTTGTACACATTGACAATATGGAAGCCACCAATGATTATGGTGTCTGAGAAATGTGTTGCTATCAGGTGATTTGCTACAAATATGTCAGAACGCACATAGGTGGCACGTCCATGTTTAGCATGTAGAACATAGCACAGGAGGTCAAAGCCTTTGATGGTGAAGCGGCCAGCTTCCTCTGTGCCAATATGAGTCTCTTGGAGGCAGATTACATCAATCGAATGTTGGAAGGCGAGGACTTCAATAAGGCTTCGCTTGGCTGCAGATAGGCCTTCAACGTTTAGTTGTAATATGCGAAGGGCAGATCCTACCACAAAGTGCTTTTGGGGCTGTTTGCTTTCGGCTTTAGGACTGTGACTAGGATTCTTTTTTGACTTGGCACAGCGGCGTCGTCTCTTCGAATTTAGTCTGCTGGTAGGATCATTAGCTTCCCCAGGCGAGCCCGGGTACTGGCGGAGGGCGCGACGAGAATGCTGATCCATTGCCCCCCAAGCCATTTCTAAAGCTTTGGGACTCCAGCAAACCACAGTGAGAGCCATTATCCACAAATGGCAAAAACATGGAACAGTGGTGAACCTTCCCAGGAGTGGCTGGCCAACCAAAATTATCCCAAGAGCACAGCGGCGACTCATCCAAGAAGTCACAAAAGACTCCACAACAACATCCAAAGAACTGCAGGCCTCACTTGCTTCAGTTAAGGTCAGTGTTCATGACTCCACCATAAGAAAGAGACTGGGCAAAAATGGCCTGCATGGCAGAGTTTCAAGACAAAAACCACTGCTGAGTGAAAAGAACATAAAGGCTTATCTCAGTTTTGCCAGAAAACATCTTGATGATCCCCAAGACTTTTGGGAAAATACTCTGTGGACTGATGAGACAAAAGTTGAACTTTTTGGAAGGTATGTGTCCCATTGTATCTGGCATAAAAGTAACACAGCATTTCAGAAAAGGAATATCATACCAGCAGTAAAATATGGTAGTGGTAGTGTGATGGTCTGGGGCTGTTTTGTTGCTTCAGGACCTGGAAGACTTGCTATGGTAAATGGAACCATGAATTCTGCAGTCTGCCAAAAAATATTGAAGGAGAATGTCCGGCCATCTGCTTGTGACCTCAAGCTGAAGTGCACTTGGGTTTTGTAGCAGGACAGTGATTCAAAACACACCAGCAAGTCCACCTCTGAATGGCTTAAGAAAAACCAAATGAAGACTTTGGAGTGGCCTAGTCAAAGTCCTGACCTGAATCCAATTGAGATGCTGTGGCATGACCTTATAAAGGTGGTTCATGCTCGAAAACCCTCCAATGTGGCTGAATTACAACAATTCTGCAAAGATGAGTGGGCCAAAATTCATCCACAACACTGTAAAAGACTCATTGCCAGTTATTGCAAACGCTTGATTGCAGTTGTTGCTGCTAAGGGTGGCCTAACCAGTTATTAGGTTTAGGGGGCAATCCCTTTTTCACACAGGGCCATGTTGGTTTGGATTTTTTTTCCCTTAATAATAAACACCTTGATTTAAAAACTGCATTTTGTGTTCACTTGTGTTATCTTTGTCTAATATTTAAATTTGTTTGATGATCTGAAACATTTAAGTGTGACAGACATACCAAAAAATGAGAAATCAGGAAAGGGGCAAACACTTTTTCACACCACTGTATCTCTTAAAGCAAATCACAGCACACAGACCTACCTCACGCTGATCGCATCGTGTGTCTGGTGACGACCTTGTGCTTGGCTGCAATCGGAACATGCTGCACAACTGGATGCCCATGAACTTCGGCAAGCCAATGCCATTCAGTGAGTCGCTGTGGCATTTCTCCCCTTTGCAGTGAAGGCCTTCTAGCTTTCTTAATTAAATTCATTTTTCCCTCAGAATTCTACACACAATACCCCATAATGACAATATGAAAAAAGTTTTTTTTGAGATTTTTGCAAATGTATTAAAAATAAAAAAAAAACTAAGAAATCACATGTACTTAAGTATTCACAGCCTTTGCCATGAAGCTCAAAATTGAGCTCAGGTGCATCCTGTTTCCACTGATCATCCTTGAGATGTTTCTACAGCTTAACTGGACTCCACCTGTGGTAAATTCAGTTGATTGGACATGATTTGGAAAGGTACAAACCTGTCTATATAAGGTCCCACAGTTGACAATGCATGTCAGAGCACAGTCAAAGGAATTGTCTGTAGACCTCCGAGACAGGATTGTCTTGAGGCACAAATCATTATGACTTCCGGCGCCACACGAGTTGGCTGCCTTTTGCAACAGCGGCTCAATTCTGAGTTTTTTTCTTTCTTTCTTTACACACTTTATACACCACGGACACACAGATCGCCCCAAAATGTCTCCCGAGCCGGCGGACGGAGCCACTGTTTACAGCAGGAGACGGTACAGCAGGGAACAGCTGCTTGCACTTAATCGCCACTCGGTGCTAACGGAAAAATTTGACGTACCGAGAGAAATAAGGCAAAAACGACGTGGTTGTCGGGCTGGTGTTAGACGGCGGACAAGGAGTATAAGGTACAGACCCACCTTCCCATCCGTTATTATGGGGAATGTACGGTCTATATTGGGAAAGGTAGATGAGCTAGCGGCTATCTCCTGCTACGACAGCTTATACCGGGAATGCTCCCTCCTTTTGTTTACCGAGTCGTGGCTATCTGAACTAGTAGCAGATGCTAACATTGAGCTGGAGGGTTTCCACGCGATACGGGCAGACCGAACACCAGACAGTGTCACGCCGCGCCATTCATCAGCGGCGCCACCTGCTCACGCACCTGCCAATCATCAGCGGCGAGGGATAAAGGCCGTCTCGCCCGGAGGCTCGGCCTGAAGCCGTCAGACTTCGTCCCTCACCGTTGTGAGCATACTTCCCTTCAGCGTAACCATTTTGGTAAGAAGATCGCTTACCTTTTCTCTTCAGTCTCCTCCCCTGTGCACAGGTGGATTTCCCAGCGGCGGACATCTCCTCTCCATCGCCCAATCCTCGCTGCTGCACGGAGCTCTCCAGGTGGCTGTCTTCCGGGCTTCACCCCCTTGTTGTGCCAGCTGTCCTGACCCACCAAGTAAGTCCTTCTCTCGCCATAAATTCCTCCTGTGTTGGTGTATGCCCGTCACCCTCTCCCTGTGCTCTCTCCATAGGGTTGCTCGGCTGTACGGTCACCTGCCTCTGTGCCTGGAGCAGACACCATCACCAACACATTTACATCCCGCAGACACGCACTCATTCACTCCTGTTGTTAATAAACTCTTTGAACTACTCTAAGCCTGTGTGTGTGCGTCTCCTGAGCCGTGCGTTATGTCAGTACGGCTTCAGCAGAGCGGCTCGGCGGACGGCGGGCTCGCACACCAGTTTTCCACTCTCGAGGCTAGAGTGGATCAAATAGCTTATCAACAACAGGTGATCTTTAATCAATTATTGAATTTAACTAACCGGTTGGGCCGCTTGGATCCTCAACAGCCGTTCCCCCCGGCTCGCCAGGGTGGCGCGGCTCCTGCTGTTCCAGCGGCCGTCCAGCCGGCTCCAGTGGCACCGGTTCGGCTCACACCGATTCCGACCCCCGCCCGCTTTAGCGGTAAGCTCGGCGGAGCGCGGGGGTTCATTATGCAGTGTGAGTCCGTGTTCCACCGTGTGCCCGGAGATTTTCCCTCGGATCACAGTCGGATTGGTTACATAGGGAATCTTCTGGAGGGGCGTGCGTTAACTTGGACCTACGCCGTAATGGCGAGGCCCAGTTATGCCACCCTCACCTATGACCAGTTCGTGAGGCGCTTCCTGGAGGTCTTTGACCATTCTCAAACCGAGACGGTCCAGGTCGATCGGCTCCTCGCTCTCCAGCAGGGAGGCCGGTCGGCAGCGGACTACTCGGTCGACTTCCGGGTAGCGGCGGAGGAATTGGGCTGGGAGGATCGCTCCCTCTGTGGCCTGTTCCTCCGCAGCCTCAATAGTGATCTGAGGGATGAACTGGCTGGACGGGATATCCCTGGGACGCTAGCGGAGCTGACATCCTTAGCGATAAGTTTGGATAACAGGCTGCGCGAGCGCTCCTCGGGGCGGAAGTCTTCTTCTTCTCGCCCTCGTGGAGTCTCGCCGCACCTGTTCCAAGCTCGCCCCCTGGCGGCGCCGCCAGCATTGTGCCCCGAGGAGTCGGAGCCGATGGTGACGGGCTGGACCAAGCTTTCCCCTGCGGAGAAACAACGCCGCCGTGAGTTGGGCCTCTGCATGTATTGCGGAGGTGACCAACACACTGTGGAGCGTTGCCCGCGGAAAGCCAGTCGGCGGGGTCCGCGAATCGCTGTAGGGAGCCTCGCGGATCCCAACCGGTTAGACTCTCTCACCCAATTAAAGCTGCCCATCCGTTTTTGCCACAATCCCACTGGGCACCTCACCCACGCACTGGTGGATTCGGGCGCAGAGGGCAGCTTCATTTCACAAGGCCTGGCAACCCGATTGGGCATCCGCTGTCAGGCATTAAAACACCCCATCTCCCTGGTCCATCTCTCCCGTGCCTCCCTTGGGAGAGTTTCTCACCAGACCATGCCTGTCCCAGTCATCATCTCAGGGAACCACCGGGAGGAGATGGTATTTTACGTCCTGCCCAACTCTGTGTCGCCCGTCATCCTGGGGTATCCCTGGCTACGCCTCCACAACCCTGTCCTGGACTGGAGGTCCGCTGGGGTATCGGCATGGAGTACCTTCTGTATGGGCACCTGCCTTCAGTCCGCTGCCTGCTCCCCATCCGCGGCTCCCCCTGTGGCGGATACAGCACCTCCGGACCTGTCACTGGTGCCTCCAGAATTTCACGACCTGGGTATGGTATTTAGCAAATCGAAAGCTATGTCTCTTCCCCCGCATCGACCATATGACTGTGCCATCAACCTCCGCCAGGGGGCTCCCCTGCCATCTGGTCGGCTCTACAGCCTGTCGGCGCCGGAGAAGGAGACCATGAATACATACCTAAAGGAATCTCTGAGCGCTGGGATTATTCGCCCATCGTCGTCACCCGTGGGGGCAGGGTTTTTCTTTGTCGGGAAAAAGGACGGATCCCTCCGCCCCTGCATAGACTACCGAGCGCTGAATGACATCACTGAGAGGGACCGTTACACCCTGCCCCTCATGGACACTGCCTTTCACTCCCTCCAGGGGGCGACCTGGTTTACCAAGCTGGATTTACGCAGCGCTTACCACCTCGTCCGGATCCGGGAGGGAGATGAATGGAAGACAGCCTTCCGTACCCCGAACGGCCACTTTGAGTATCTCGTCATGCCGTTCGGGCTGACCAACGCTCCTGCCGTCTTTCAGCGCCTCATTAATGACGTCCTCCGGGATTTCATCGGCCTTTTTGTGTTCGTCTACCTGGATGACATCCTTATCTTCTCCAGGTCCAGGGACGAGCACCAGGTCCATGTGAGGCGGGTCCTCCAAAGACTGCTGGAGAATCGTCTGTACGTGAAGGCTGAGAAATGCGAATTCTACGCTAGGACCACATCCTTCCTGGGATTCATCATCGCTCAAGATCAGGTGCTCCCAGACCCAGAGAAGGTGAAGGCGGTGGTGGAGTGGCCTACTCCCGCATCCCGGAAGCAGGTGCAACAGTTTGTTGGCTTCGCCAATTTTTACCGCCGCTTTGTCCCAAATTTCAGCTCGATCGTCGGACCGCTGACCCGCCTCACGTCCCCGAAGGTCCCGTTCCGGTGGACTGAAGAGGTCGCTGCTGCCTTTAGGGCGCTGAAGGCGGAGTTCTCCTCCTCCCGGGTCCTTCGCCAGGTCGACCCCGCGCTGCAGTGCATTGTGGAGGTGGACGCATCGGACACGGGAGTGGGTGCAGTGTTATCCCAGCGGTCACCTGACGATGGCGCCAAGCGGCCGTGCGCCTTCTTCTCCCGGCGCCTGTCCCCGGCGGAGAGGAACTACGATGTGGGGGACAGAGAGCTCCTGGCCATTAAACTCGCCTTACAGGAGTGGCGCCACTGGCTAGAGGGGGCGGACCTGCCGTTTGTGGTCCTGACGGACCACAAGAACTTAGAGTATTTACGATCTGCCAAGCGCCTGAATGCCCGCCAGGCGCGCTGGTCTTTGTTCTTCGCCAGGTTCCGCTTCTCGATCACCTTCAGGCCGGGCTCCAAAAACGGCCTGCCTGACGCCCTCTCTAGGCAGTTCACCCCCGTGGAGGCTGAGGAGACGCCCCACACTATCCTGCCCAGGTCGTGCGTCCTCGGTGCCATCTCTTGGGACATTGAAGACAAGATCCGGAAGGCGCAGGAGGTGGAACCTGATCCTGGCGGCGGACCGGAGGGAAGACTGTTCGTCCCATCTGCGGTCCGAGGAGAGGTCATCCACTGGCTCCACACCTCCCGGCTCACCTGTCATCCCGGCACCTCTCGGATGATCAGCCTCCTCCAGCGGTCCTTTTGGTGGCCAGGCCTGCGGAGGGATGCAGCCCGCTACGCCCGGGCTTGCCCAATCTGTGCCACCAGCAAGTCGGGAAATGCCCCCCCAGCGGGTCTGCTCCAGCCTCTGCCCGTCCCCGGCAGGCCCTGGTCGCACATCGCACTGGACTTCGTCACCGGACTCCCCGTTTCCAACTCCTTTGACACCGTCCTGACCATTGTGGACCGTTTCTCCAAGGCGGCGCACTTCATTCCCCTGCGGGGTCTCCCTACTGCCCTGGAGACGGCGGGCCTCCTCGTCCAACACGTGGTCAGGCTGCACGGGATTCCGGTGGACGTGGTCTCGGACCGGGGCCCCCAATTTTCGTCCGAGGTTTGGAGATCCTTCTGTAACGCCATCGGAGCCAAGGTGAGCCTCTCCTCCGGCCATCACCCCCAGTCTAACGGGCAGTGTGAGAGGACCAATCAGGAGCTGGAGGCTGCGCTCCGCTGTGTTACCAGATCCAAGCCGACGTCCTGGAGCAACCATCTCGCCTGGGTGGAGTATGCCCACAACACCGCCCGCTCTTCTGCAACGGGGATGTCCCCCTTCAAGGCGTCCCTGGGTTACGACCCCCCGCTGTTTCCAGCGCAGGAGAACGAGGTGACTGTCCCCTCCGTTAGGGCGCACCTTAGGCAGTTCCGCTCCACCTGGGCTGCCGCGCGTCATGCGCTTTTACGCACAGCGGAGCGCAACAGGACCGTGGCGGACCGGCACAGAAGACCTGCCCCGGCGTACAGAGTTGGGCAACTCGTGTATGTGTCTACCCAGGACGTCACATTAAAAGGCGAGAGGAGGAAGCTGGCACAGCGATTCATGGGTCCCTTTCCCGTCACCCGGATCATCAACCCGGTGGCTGTGCGCGTGGCTATCCCCCCCTCCCTCCGCATCCATCCCACTTTCCATGTGTCGAGGGTGAAACTGGCAGTCACTGACCCCCTTTGCCCTCCTCCTGCAGCGCAACCCGCACCCCGGATGGTTGGTGGCCATCCGGCCTGGTCCGTCTCCTCCATCCTGGACTCCCGGCGCCGAGGCCGTGGGTTGCAATACCTGGTGGACTGGGAGGGCTATGGGCCCGAGCATCGGCAATGGGTGCCCCCGTCGTTTGTGTTGGACCCATCGCTCATCGCGGACTTCCACCGAGCGCACCCGGATAAGCCATCGCCAGGAGGCGCTGCTAGAGGGGGGAGTACTGTCACGCCGCGCCATTCATCAGCGGCGCCACCTGCTCACGCACCTGCCAATCATCAGCGGCGAGGGATAAAGGCCGTCTCGCCCGGAGGCTCGGCCTGAAGCCGTCAGACTTCGTCCCTCACCGTTGTGAGCATACTTCCCTTCAGCGTAACCATTTTGGTAAGAAGATCGCTTACCTTTTCTCTTCAGTCTCCTCCCCTGTGCACAGGTGGATTTCCCAGCGGCGGACATCTCCTCTCCATCGCCCAATCCTCGCTGCTGCACGGAGCTCTCCAGGTGGCTGTCTTCCGGGCTTCACCCCCTTGTTGTGCCAGCTGTCCTGACCCACCAAGTAAGTCCTTCTCTCGCCATAAATTCCTCCTGTGTTGGTGTATGCCCGTCACCCTCTCCCTGTGCTCTCTCCATAGGGTTGCTCGGCTGTACGGTCACCTGCCTCTGTGCCTGGAGCAGACACCATCACCAACACATTTACATCCCGCAGACACGCACTCATTCACTCCTGTTGTTAATAAACTCTTTGAACTACTCTAAGCCTGTGTGTGTGCGTCTCCTGAGCCGTGCGTTATGTCAGACAGTGGCAAAGCAAGGGGCGGTGGAGTGATGGTCTATGTTAATAACAACTGGTGCAGACCGGGACACATCACTGTTAAACACCAGCACTGCAGCAAAGACATTGAGTTGCTAGCTGCTAACATGCGGCCTACATATATCCCGAGGGAATACTCACACGTGATCTGCATTGTTATTTATGCAAATCCAACGGCGAACACTGGGACAGCGCGTGACGTCATCCACTCAGTAACTGGCAGGCTGCAGACAGAACACCCAGATGCTCTTCTCCTCATCTCAGGCGATTTCAACAATGTTTCACTGTCTCCCATTCTACCCACGTTTACCCAGTATGTCACATGCCATACTAGAGACAATAAAACACTGGACTTATTCTACGCAAACACTAAGGAGGCGTACACCTCATTACAACTCCCCCCACTCGGGAGATCGGATCACAACTTGGTTCATCTCCGGCCGGTGTACAAACCCCTAGTGCACAGACAACCTCCAGCCATGCGCACAGTGGAGTTATGGTCTGAGGAGGCAATGGACACTCTAAAGGGCTGTTTTGAAACCACCGCCTGGAAGCAGCTCTGCGATCCATATGGTGAGGACATTGATGGCCTCACTCACACCATCACGGACTACATCAGCTTCTGTGTGGACAAAACCGTTCCCACCAAGACCATACGGTGTTGCTCAAACAACAAACCCTGGATCAACCCTGAGATAAAAACACTTCTGAGAGAGAAGAAGAGGATCTTCAGGTCGGGGAACAGGGAGATGCTGAAGTCCGTGCAGAGGGAGCTGAGGAGAAAGTTCAGAGAAAGCAAGGACAGCTTCATGAAGAGGATGGAGGACAAGCTGCAACAGAATGACATCAGCGGGGTCTGGAGAAACCTTAAAACCATCTCTGGGCTCCAGAATACCTCCCCCCAGGCCACGGGGGGCAGGGAGTGGGCGAACAATCTGAATCTGTTTTTTAATAGGTTTGACCAACCGCCTTCCCCCTCGACTGCACAACAACCACTGCTGCCACTGAAGACATCAAGTCCTGCTGCCCACTCCCCACTCCACCATCACCCCCTCACTCCCAACACACAGCCCCCCAACCTGACCCTCACTAAGACCTAGGTGAGGACGGAGCTGAGGAAGATCAAGGTGAGGAAGGCGTCGGGACCGGACGACTGAAGCTGGGGAGGGTACCACAGTTGTGGAAAACATCTTGTGTGGTACCTGTACCAAAGACTTCCCACCCCAAAGATCTGAACAGCTACAGACCAGTGACCCTGACGTCCCACATGATGAAGACCCTGGAGAGACTGCTCCTTGCTCACCTCCGCCCCCTGGTGGGTCCAGCGATGGATCCACTCCAGTTCACCTACCAGCATGGTATTGGGGTGGAGGATGCGGTCATTTTCCTCCTTCACCGTTCTCTGTCCCACCTGGAGAAGCCCGGGAATACAGTGAGGATCATGTTCTTTGACTTCTCCAGTGCTTTCAACACCATCCAACCGATGATCCTGAACAAGCTGCTGTGCGCAGGGGTGGACCAGCACCTGTCATCATGGATCCTGGACTACCTCACAAACCGGCCACAGTTTGTGAGAACCCGGGACTGTGTGTCCGACACGATCATCGGTAGCATGGGGGCCCCATAGGGAATGGTTTAGGCTCCCTTCCTGTTCACCCTTTATACTGCAGACTTCTCACACAACACAACACACTGCCATCTACAGAAGTTCTCTGACAACTCTGCGATCGTTGGCCTCATCTCCAACGGAGATGAAGCTGAGTACAGAGGGCTTATCCAGGACTTTGTGGACTGGTGCCATCGGAACTGCCTCCAGATCAACGCGAGGAAAACTAAGGAGCTGGTGGTGGACTGTCGCAGGCAAGGACAACTCCTCACAGCACCAGTAAACATCCAGGGAACAGACATTGAGATGGTGACATCCTACAAGGACCTGGGTGTTCATCTGAACAATAAACTAGACTGGTCACACAATACTGACGCACTCTACAAGAAGGGACAGCGCAGGCTGTTCCTACTGAGGAGACTCAGGTCTTTTGGTGTACAAGGGGCGCTGCTGAAGACATTCTATGACACGGTGGTGGCATCAGCCATCACTTTTGGAGTGGTCTGCTGGGGCAGTGGCATTACAGCAGCCGATAGGAAGAGACTGAACAAACTGATCAAGAAAGCTAGCTCTGTCCTGGGGCAGCGCCTTGACCCAGTGGAGGAGATGGGAGAGAGAAGGATGGTGGCTAAACTGTGATCTCTGCTGGAGTCCAAGTTCCACCCTATGCAGGACACACTGAATGCACTAAGGAGCTCATTTAGCAGAAGACTACATCATCCTAGGTGCACAACCGAGAGGTTTCGCAGATCCTTCCTACCTACGGCTGTCAGACTGTATAACCTAAGCAGGGCTGCTCGCAGAGATAGCAAAAAGACGTGACAACCTAATAGTATTGAATGCAAAAGACGCAATAGACTTACACAATGGTCCCCTCCGGTATACAACTAGGAAAATACCGGTAGCTACGGAGGGTGACAATATGTATGGGTACATAATCATACCATGTAGGATAACTTAGTAGACGGTTATGCTGTTTCATTCCATCTAGCTGCAATGCTCCGCACTGTGTGTGTTTATATATTCATATATTTATTCCATCTTGCTACAACGCTCCACGCTGTGTGTGTTTATATATTCACATATTTATTCCATCAAGCTACAAGGCTCCACACTGTGTGTGTTTATATGTTCATATATTTAGTCCATCTAGCTACAATGCTCCACACTGTGTGTTTATATATCTATATATTTATTCCATCTAGCTGCAATGCTCCGCATCGTGTGTCTATATATTTATGTTTATATGTACATATGTATACTCGCTGCTCTTGGGTTTTTTGTTGTTCTTTTTTCTTGCCTTCTGATTGTTGCTCTGAGTGTTGCTATCCCTGTGCTGTTGCAATCCTGGAATTTCCCCATTGTGGGACTAATAAAGGCTTATCTTATCTTATCTTATCTTATCTGTGGAAGGGTACAGAAAAATTTCTGCTGCTTTGAAGGTCCCAATGAGCACAGTGGCCTCCATCATCCATAAATGGAAGAAGTTCGGAACCACTAGGACTCTTCCTAGAGCTGGCCAGCCATCTAAACTAAGTGATTGGGGGAGAAGGGCCTTAGTCAGGGAGGTGGCCAAGAATCCGATGGTCACTCTGTCAGAGCTCCAGTCTTCCTCTGTGGAGAGAGGAGAACCTTCCAGAAGGACAGCCATCTCTGCAGCAATCCATCAATCAGGCCTGTATGGTAGAGTGGCCAGATGGAAGCCACTCCTTAGTAAAAGGCATATGGCAACCCACCAGGAGTTTGCCAAAAGGCACATGAAGGACTCTCAGACCATAAGAAACAAAATTCTCTGATCTGATGAAACAAAGATTGAACTCTTTGACATGAATGCGAGGCATCATGTTTGGAGGAAACCAGGCACCGCTCATAACCATGCCAATGGTGATGGCAGTATCATGCTGTGGGGATGTTTTTCAGCGGCAGGAACTGGGAAACTAGTCAGGGTAGAGGGAAAGATGAATGCAGCAATGTACAGAGACATCCTGGATGAAAACCTGCTCCAGAGCACTCTTGACCTCAGACTGGGGCGATGGTTCATCTTTTAGCAGGACAACGACCGTAGGCACACAGCCAAGATAACAAAGGAGTGGCTTCAGGACAACTCTGTGAATGTCCTTGAGTGGCCCAGCCAGAGCCCAGACTTGAATCCAATTAAACATCTCTGGAGAGATCTGAAAATGGCTGTGCACCGACGCTTCCCATCCAACCTGATGGAGCCTGAGAGGTGCTGCAAAGAGTAATTGGCAAAACTGCCCAAAGATAGGTGTGCCAAGCTTGTGGCATCATATTCAAAAAGACTTGAGGCTGCAATTGCTGGCAAAGGTGCCTCGACAAAGTATTGAGCAAAGGCTGTGAATACATGTGTATATGTAATTTCTTTGTCTTTTATTTCCAATAAATTTGCAAAAATCTCATAAAAACTTTTTTTACATTGTCATTATGGGGTATTGTGTGTAGAATTTTGAGGAAAAAAATGAATTTAATCCCTTTTGGAATAAGGCTGTAACATAAAATGTGGAAAAAGTGAAGCACTGTGAATACTTTCTGGATACACTGTATGTCCTGAATGAAGACCTCCAGTTGTTTGTGTGGACCTGAAGTACACCTGGTGTAAATGATGTGGGCGTTGATGATGCTTTGTCCTGTGTCCAACATTGTCCTGTGTACACTGACCACTGCAACATGTATCCTGAACTGGCTTCACTCAAAACAAATGCCTTCTAGTTCAATCTGTCAGTTTTTTGGGGGTTGTACAGCTTCAAGGTGGACCCTCCCTTGAATGCAATGGTCATTTCATCCAGGGACGGTTCCTTGCATGGACCATAGACAGCAGCAAAACACGGAACTATACAGTCAATAATTGGACATACCTTGAATACTCTGTCATAGCCTAGTTCACCCCTTGCAACACTGTTGTCATTGTTTACAAAATGGGTGAAAGAGAGGATCTGTTGGTTTCCTCAGTGAGAATATTCCAGAAATCTTCAGCCCAAAGCAAAGACAGGAAATCAATGGGTTTAGCCAATGACAAATCCATGTCTCCACAATATCCAACTGGCTCTTCAAACAGTTTGATCCATGCCTGATAATCTTCATCTCTCAGAAGGTCCCAGCCATCATTGTCAATACTTACTGTGCCATTTGTGCCATTGTCTCCAGCCGATCTACCACCATTACATCTCACTGTGTCACTTTATCCTCTCCCGCCATGTGGTGCGCTTCCCAGCCCCACTGTGGGTTTTGGACCATTACTTTCAAGGTCTCTTTCACATCCAGAAACTGTCTGACTTGTCCTCTGCCTCTTCACCCCTCGACCACAGTTAGGCAAAGCTGCAGAACCTTCAGAAGTGGCTCCTCTGCCATGTGGCACTGTGCCAAGCACAGACAAAGCACCATACGTCTTCGTCTGCACTGCAGAGTGAGTTTCACTTTCTGCTGATGAGGCATCATGCTCAGGAGGCTCGTAATCTGATTCTGAATCTTGCTTAGAAGGTAAAGGGTCATCTTCTGAATTGGGATCTGCCAGAATAAGAGCAAGGGCTTCCTTAGTGGTGTACCAGCGCTTCGCCATCTTCACTCCGTCATCCCTCTTATTCGAATGAAAAAGCTCCCGCATCAGACTGGAATTTATAGCAAACTTTGCATTGAGACACGCCCTTCTATTGTGCTAGGATTCAAGCTATACTGGTCTGCCATCTTGTGGTGTAAAAAGGTTTGTACATCTGGGACTCTATTTAGCAGCACTGGACCGATTTTGATAGCGATGCTGATGGGTGCCGAACGGTGACTTTGATCCTTAATGGTTTATTTGTGATGATTACAGTTAGCTTTTTTAAAAATAAATTACAAATCATGGTATTCTAATTTACCAAGATGCACTAACATTCAGAATGCGCCAAACCTGAGTGAAGCTGGTCCTGCTTGACCGCTGTGGTGTCCGTTAGCTCTTCGTCTCACACAACGTCCCCATCGACCATCGAAACCAGAGGGTTCCATTGGCCACAATCCAACCACTAGTTCCTGGCACTGTCTTTTATGGCAAAACCCAGTCCGTAAAATAAATCACAGCCCATTATGTTATCACCTCACGCTGTCACATAGAACGTGAGGTCAACCATCTTCACAGACTTGCACTGGACTGTTAACTCCAAAGTCCCAACTTTGCCCATCCTGCCACCTCCATAACCATACAACGGCGCCGGGTTATCTCTAATCCTGTAGTGGGGGAAAAACTTCCACACCATGGCCCAATTCCCTCCATTCCTATGTCGAGCAACAGCAGCACTTCCACGCTGTCCAATTCCACTGTGCAATACGTGTACCCGTTTGTACTGGGGGACACCGTATGAATGGTTGTTGGGGGCGGGCGGAATGAATTCTTCCGTGGGCTCTCCAGGTCAGATGCACGGCACACTCTAGTATAATGGTTCAAGCATCCACATCTGCTACAATGTTTTCCCTAGCCGGGCACTCCTTAGCCTTACTGCGGTGCATTGCAGACTCACAGCCCTTACACAGGGGTTTTCCCGGGGCAGACCTTCAGCTGGCAGCATTGGCTTCCGGAGCATCGTCCTCCAAGCTATCCTCACTAGCCGAGTCCAGAACATTTGCCACGGCGGGTGGCTCCGGTGGCCGCTGTGACTGGTGCCAGGTTAGTTCCGAGGCTAGCTTGTCTGCAGCCTCCAACTGGAGAGCTAGTTCGACAGCTCTGGCTAATGTTAAGTCATTGGGCGCCCTGAGTAGCCCAGCCCGCAATCAACCAATCAATCAATCAAACTTTATTTCTAAAGCACATTAGAAACAATTATAGCTGATACAAAGTGCTGTACATCAGGAATAGATAAAATGAAAAGGACATAAAAGACAATAAAATGCAACTAAAAAGGTATGAAACAAAACAAATAAAAATGACAACCATATAATAAAGCAATAAAACAAATGCAATCAATGTCTCAAGCTGGGTTGAAGGCCAAGGAGTAAAAATGAGTTTTAAGATAAGATTTAAAAGTGGACAGTGAAGGTGCCTGTCTAATAGGCAAAGGAAGACTGTTCCAAAGTTTAGGAGCAGCAACAGAAAAAGCTCTGTCCCCTCTGAGCTTCCTCTTTGATTTTGGTATCTCCAGGAGCAGCTGATCAGCTGACCTGAGAGACCGAGCAGGAGTGTAAAAGTAAAGAAGCTCAGAGAGGTAAGGTGGGGAAAGGCCAGTCAATGATTTAAAAACAAATAAAAGAATTTTAACATGAACCCTAAAGTGCACAGGCAGCCAGTGGAAGGAAGCTAAAATAGGTGTAATGTGGTCCCTCTTACGTGTTCCAGTTAAAAGACGTGCAGCAGCATTCTGAACCAACTGGAGACATGCGAGGGATGACTGGCTGACTCCAAAATAAAGTGCATTACAGTAATCCAGCCGAGATGTGATGAAGGCATGGATTACTGTCTCAAAGTGCTGTTTAGAGAGAATGGGTTTAGCCTTTGCCAGTTGCCTTAAATGAAAAAAGCTGCACTTCACTACTGCAGCAATTTGACAATCCAGTCTAAAATCACTGTCCAGCTTAAAACCCAGATTAGTGATAGTAGGTTGGACAAACCCTTTCAAGGGACCCAAGTCAACATGTGCAGCGCAATGTGACGCTGCACGTGTGCTCCGCAAGCTGGTCACGTACCATTTCATCTTCCAATGTACCATTTCGTCTTCCAACGTACCATTTCATCTTCCAACAGCCCAAAGCGACACTAGCTAGCTAGCTGCCTCAAGTCGGCGACAAACTGATGAATAGGCTCACCTACCTGCTGATGTCGCTGCCGAAAACGAATCCTCCGGACAGTCGTGCTATCCAGGGTGTAAAAAGGGCTAGCAGCTCCACAACATCTTCAAAAGAGTCCGAAGCTCCAAGTGTGCGCAGGATTCACTGCCCCTCAATACCGAGGTTATGAACAAGAAGCGCACGTGCTCTTAACTTGTCGAGCTTACCAGCGCAGTGATGTAGGTCTGGAAGGCCTCAAACCACATGGGCCAAGGCACTGGCGGTTCACCCGGCAGCTCGAGAAAGGGGCAAAGTGGTGGGATACACGCCTCCATGAGTTAATCCTCGATCACCAAATGTCATGTATGGTAAAATACCTGGGTGAAGGATGAGGCAAGATGACTGGGCAAACACAGCTTTATTGATGGAACCAATACTGCGGTAACATGGCAGGCACCTGGCAGAGGGCACCGGTCAAAGAGGCCACAATATCGATGCCCTCTGCCTTATATGCGGTGACATGACGGGAAGTGCACGTCACCACACCGCACTTCACAATAATGTGCCGTTTTTATATACAACAGGTTAGATTGAACGTCTGACCCTGCCATGTAACCCTTGTGACTAAATCCCTAACTGTGACCTACTGTAACTTCTAATCCTAATCATAACCACCACAGGAATGTTTATGCAGAGTGAGCATGGAAATTTCTGTGGGGTGCACATGCACAACATTTTTTTTCTCTTATTACCTTACATTTGGTATCATTTACCTTTAGTACAAAACTACATAAGTAAGTACTCACAATTATTTTTATTTTTCAAATCTCCAACATTTAATCCCATGTTCACCCACAGCAGGTCTGTCAAACAGGCAGTGCAGGGGCATAAGGCCTTTTCTTTTTCTTTCAACATAAAAGCCATATGAGTCAGACTTTATCATCCAGAGCTGCCTTGAGAGCTATTATTTAGTAAAATTCTGAACGAACTTTATACAATATTACCTGTGGCTTGAACAGCCCTTTTTAAGTCAGTGAAAGCCTTTTTCCTTGTTTTTGGTCTGAGAAATTGTGTATGTGCGTGTGCGTGTGCGTGTGTTCAGGTTCAGGTTACTTTATTTGTACCCGTAGGTAGATTTGTTTTGCAGTCAGGTGACATCCGTATTTACAAACTACAATTACATTCAACATAAACACAAACACAGGCACACATTAAGCTGACTACAAACATGATAAAAATGCTCAAGGCTCCATCAATCAGGATATAAGACAAAGAGATGAGAGAAAAACCAGAGAGAAGAGAGAAGGGTCATATTAAAAAGTTAAAGACTAGTCAAAGAGGTTAAAAACTCAAAAGTCTAAAACCCAATAAAAGATTTAGAACCCAAATAAAAAAAAAACTACAAAAATAAGTAAATATAAAATGAAATCAATAAATAGGTAACTAAATTATGTGCAATATATTGTTACAACTTGTTCAACTCTTTGACAGCAGCAGGAACAAAGCTGTTTTTGTAGCGCTGGGTTTTACTTTTTGGGACAGCAAACCTCCGTCTTGAGGGAAGAAGCTGAAAGTGACAGTGCAAAAGGTGGGAGTCATCATTTAAAATGGAGGTAGCAATCCTCTGTACCTGTCTGGTGTACAGGGATGTCAGGCTCAGCGGTGACTCACCAAGCAAACGACTGGACCATCTAATTACCTGATCCAAGGATTTCCTCTGTTTCAGTTTTATCTGACCAAACCATGACACTAAAGAAAAGGATAAAACAGATTCAATAAAAGCCCGATAAAACATTGTCATTATGGTTTGGTCAATTTGGAAGTGTGCAAGTTTCCTTAAACAATGCAAATGTTGCTGACCCTTTTTGCACACCCTTTCATAGTTCTCTTCAAAGTTTAAATTACTATCAATAATCGTCCCAAGATATTTGTAGGATTGTACACATTCAGTGGTCTGGCCTTTTAGTACAGTGACTTCGTGCCTGGTAGTTTTCCTCCTAAAGTCAATGATCATATCTTTAGTTTTTGTCGTATTCAGCTGCAGGTAGGAATCCTCACACCAGTGAACAAAATCATCAACTGCTGGGCCGTGGCCACTCTCACCATCCTGGAGGAGACTGACAATAACTGAATCATCAGCATACTTTATAATGTGTCTGTTGTCATGTCTGCTCCGACACATGTTTGTGTACAGGATGAAGAGTAGTGGTGACAACACACACCCCTGAGGAGAGCCAGTAGAAGAGCACTTTTGGTCAGACAATGTATCATTGACCCTTACTCTCTGTGTCCTGTTGGTTAAAAAATCCAGAATCCAACCCACCAGATTATTGCTCAAATCAAATTGTTGCAGGAGCCTTTCAACTAAAATATGAGGCCTTGTATTAAAGGCGGAAGAAAAGTCCACAAATAAAAGCCTGGCATGTGTCGCGTTAAAATCCAGATGTTTAAAAAGCATGTTAAACAGAGTGACAGTGGCATCCTCCACTCCTCTGTGAGGCCTATATGCAAACTCCCGAGGATCCAGTGCATGCTCAGTCTGCTTTAGGACCTCAAATCTGACCAGTTTTTCAAAAAATTTCATTAAAATTGAAGTCAAAGCAACTGGTCTAAAGTCGTTTACCGTTTTAGGACAGCTGGATTTTGGAATGGGGACAACCACGGCATCTTTCCAGATCTTAGGCACATGTTGTGTCTGTAAGGACTTATTGAAAATGTAGTGAAATACAGGACTCAATTCATGTGCACAGGACTTTACCAAGCACCCACATATATTATTAGGGCCCTGACTTTTGCTCAATTTTACAGCACAGAGCGCCCTTTTAATATCCTGCACTTCAATATTAAAGTGCTGATTGTCTTTGAGTTTCTGTTTCAAATCTTGGGTTTCTGTGCTAAAATCAGAGGAATCAAAACGACCATAAAAACAATTAAGAGCATTAGCCAGCTCTGTGTCTGAATTAAATCCACCTAAAAACACACGATTACTGCGCTCTCTGCTCTGAAGGCCTGCAATAGTTTTCATACTGGCCCAGGCTGAACCAAGTTTCTTTGTTGCCATCTTGCTTTCCAACTCTGATTTATAGTTCTGTTTTGCTCTTAAAATTTCGGACTTCAGCTCTTTTGTGGCTACCTGTAGCTCAGAAACAAACCCCTGTTTAAAGGCAAGTGCTTTCCTCTGTAAGCAGGATTTAACTGATTTTGTAACCCATGGCTTGTTGTTGGGATATATTTTGACACATTTACGTGGAACGATCATGTCTCTACAGAAAGTCATGTATGAGCATATTACGTCCACTAAAGAGTCCAAATCATCCCCGCAGGACAGTGTGAAAACCTCCCAGTCCATTCAGTTAAAGCATTCCTGGAGGCAGTGCACTGAATCCTCTGTCCACACGTCTATGTCTCTGGTCTTCACCTTGCCTCTTCTGAGAGCAGTTTTATATGTGGGCAGCAAATGTATACAGTGTAGGACCTTGGGGAAGTCAGATTATTTAGCACCTTAGACAGAGACAGTGAATAAGCATGGGAGAACAATGCCCAGGGAGTTCCTGTTCATATAGCAGGAAGGAGTCAGAGACATAGGGGGTTGAAGGCAGTGTAATGTAAATGTCATGCTGTGTGATGAGAAACTTCCATGTAAATGTGTGAAGAGAGAGCTGGGTGAAAAGGAGAGCCCGTGTGGAAATGATTCAGTCCTTTCTGTGCTTGTGAGATGTGAGTGTGTAATAAATCATCTGTCCATGAATCTGCCTCTTCATTTACACACTCCACACTGGTGACCCCAGACGAATTATGGAACACGAGGCAAGAACCCCGGAGCTGGCCCGGTCGGGAAGCCTCAGCGACGCAGCAGCCATCCCACAGACAGCCCGGACTGAAACCCCCAGCAATGCGTGCGCGGTTTCAGTCAAGCTACCGGACTTTTGGCAGCACAACCCGCGCTCTTGGTTCCACCACACCGAGGCCCAGTTCGCCATCCGGGGAGTAGCGGCAGACGACACCAAATTCTACCATGTGGTAGCAGCGCTGACGCTCGCACAGCCCAGCAGGTAGAGAGCCTGCTTGATCAGCCTCCAGCCCACAGCAAATACGAGGCGCTCAAGGCTGCGCTGACCCGGCACTACACGCTCTCGGAATGTGAGAGAGCAGAGAGGCTCCTGGGGCGGACCGAGTTAGGAGATGGTTCAGCCGTCGACCTGATGGAGAAGATGTTGGCATTAATGGGCACGGATGTCGGGCACTTTCTGTTTGCCCACCTTTTCCTCCGGAACCTTCCAACAGAGGCGAGAGTGGTTCTGGCCAATTCGCCATTGCTGGTCATGCGTGACTGCGATCACAGTCAACACGGTGGCGGCGGAGCCCAGCGAGACGACCAGAGGAGGCGAGGAGCCACCAACGGTAGTGGCAGCGGGGGCCAAGAAGCACCAGAGAGACACGCTCTGCTTCTACCACCGCCGCTTCAGAGAGACCGTGCGCAGATGTGCGCCACCGTGCCAGTTCAATCGCTCGGGAAACGCCAAGGCCGGCAGTCGGTAGCAGCTGCGACCACCAGTGAAGAGAACAAGCTGCTCTACGTGACAGACTTGTGCTCGGGGAGATGCTTCCTCGTCGACACGCTTCCTCATCAACACCGGAGCCCAGAAGAGCGTCATCCTGCCATCCTACGCTGACCGGCTGGCAGGACCTAGCGGCCCCGGACTTGTGGCAGTAAACGGCTCGGTGATTAAGACGTTCGATGAGAGAACACTGGCCTTATCTCTACATGGCCGCTCTTACGAGTGGACTTTTATCATAGCAGCACTGTGTTGCCCGATCCTGGGCGCTGATTTTCTGTGTGCGCATGGTTTACTTGTGGATGTTGCTAACAGGCGCCTGGTTAATGCACTGTCCTTTGAATCTCTCCCCTGTATAGCTCGAGGGACCCGGCCAACAGCACAAGCCAACGTCACAGCTCCAGGTGGTAAGTTCCATGCACTGCTCACTCAGTTCCCAGCACTCATGGTCCCGACGTTTTCGGCAGCCATCACTAAACACGGGGTGGAGCACTTTATCACCACCACCGGGCCGCCTGTTTTCACACGACCTCAGCACTTGGACGCAGCTAAACTGGCCATAGCGCGCGAGGAGTTTGCCAACCTGGAAAGGTTGGGCATCATCAGGCGTTCGAACAGCCCATGGGCATCCCCGCTACACATGGTCCCTAAGGCTGAGGGATCGTGGCGACCGTGCGGTGATTTCCGCAGGTTGAACAACGCCACAGCACACGACCGCTACCCGATTCCCCACATACAGGATTTTTCCGTTCACCTTGCCGGAGCACGTATTTTTTCCAAAATAGACCTGGTCCGCGGTTACCACCAGGTCCCAGTGCAAGCGGAGGACGTACCCAAAACAGCTGTAATAACTCCGTTGGGTTTATTCGAGTTCCTGCGCATGCCATTTGGGTTAAAAGGCGCGGCACAGACGTTCCAGCGCATGATGGATGCAGTGCTGCGCGATCTCCCGTTCGTGTTCGTCTACCTAGACGATATCCTGGTAGCCATTGTGTCCGAAGACGAACACGAAACCCACCTCACGATGGTTTTCCGGAGGTTGGAGGAGCATGGCTTAATAATCAACCCAGCGAAATGCCAGTTCGGCGTGACGGAGATTGACTTTTTGGGGCACCGCGTCTCTCCGGAAGGAGCGATCCCGTTGCCCGACAAAGTGCGCGCCGTGGCGGATTTTCCCTGGCCTCAGACGGTCAGGGCACTGCAAGAATTTTTGGGGATGGTGAACTTTTATAACTGTTTCCTTCCCCACGCAGCGCGGCTCATGCAACCATTGGACGCCGCACTCAAGAGATGGAAACCCGCGGATGGGGTCGAATGGACCCCGGAGCGAGAGCGGGTGTTCTCTGAGGTTAAAGCAACCCTGGCAAACACCGCACTGCTGACGCATCCGGATCCGGCGGCCTGGATAGCGCTCACCACCGACGCTTCAGACGTGGCCATAGGGGCTGTCGTGGAGCAGTGCGTCGCCGGGGCTTGGCAGCCGCTCGCCTTTTTCAGCAGAACTTTGCGCGACAGCGAACATAAATACAGCGCATTCGACAGAGAGTTGCTGGCCCTCCACCTGGCCATACGCCACTTCCAGTTCTGGCTGGAAGGGCGCAGCTTCACCGCATTTGTGGACCACAAGCCACTAACGTTCGCGATGGCCAAGGTTTCAGAACCTTGGTCGGGCCGGCAGCAGAAACAGCTGGCCGCGATCTCAGAGTTTACTACCGATATTCAGCATGTGTCGGGTAAACTGAATGTGGTGGCGGACTGCCTCTTGCGCGCCGTGGTGGCCCCGGTCTACGTGGGAATAGATTACGCAGCCATGGCCACGGAGCAAATTAGCGATGCAGACGTGCACGCGCTCCACTCTGGACCAACAGGGTTAAGGCTGGAGAGCAGGGTGCTGCAAGACGGCATGCCCCCCCCTAATCTGTGATGTCTCCACGGGATGTCCGCGTCCGGTGGTCCCGGTCGCATGTCGCCGCCGCGTGTTTGAGTCGGTTCACAGTCTGGCACACGCAGGAGTGCGCACGTCAGTCAAAATGGTGGGAGAGAAGTTCGTGTGGCCGAGCCTACGCAAACAAGTAAAAGAGTGGGCTGCAGCCTGCGTGGTGTGCCAACGAGCCAAGGTACACAGACACACAAAGGCTCCCTTGGAGCCATTTCGGGTACTGGCTAAGAGGTTTGACCATGTTCACGTGGACCTCGTGGGCTCCGTCCCGTCATCACAGGGGTGCACGCACCTCCTGACAGTGGTGGACCGCACAACGCGCTGGCCAGAAACAGTCCCGCTGGTGGCAACCACGTCCGTGGACGTAGCACGCGCTTTTTTAACAGCATGGGTGGCGCGTTTTGGAGTCCTGTCAGACATTACGTCCGACAGGGGCCCTCAATTTGTTTCCGACCTCTGGTCCGCGATGGCCCGCAGCCTGGGTGTTACAATTCATCGCACAACTGCGTTCAACCCACAGGCCAATGGGTTATGCGAGTGTTTTCATAGATCGCTGAAAGCAGCACTCAGGGCTTCGCTGACGGATGCAAATTGGGTAGACAGGTTGCCGTGGGTTTTATTGGGGTTGTGCTCCACGCCAAAAGAGGATTTGGAAGCTTCTCCGGCAGAGCTTGTTTTTGCGCAGCCCCTACCGCTGCCCGGGGAATTTCTGCCAGATAATCCCGCGCCAGACAGCTCCCCGTCTCAGCTTTTGCAGCGTAGCGCAAACACTGGCACGCTGCCGGGCCCGGCCCACCACTGTTTTCCGCATGCTTTCGTACCTAAAACGTTGAACAGCGCGGAGTTCGTGTTCGTCAGACACAACGCCCACCGCCCTCCATTGCGCCCACCCTATGATGGACCGTTCAGAGTGTTGGAAACAGGGGATAAGCATTTTTTACTAGACTTGGGGGGTAGACGGGAGAAAATTGGCATAGACAGACTCAAACCCGCCTTTGTAGTGGCAGACGAGCAAGTGCTGTTGGCTAGGGCCCCTCAGCATGGAAGACCCCCACGGAGAGCTCCCCAGGGAAACGATTCACCAGAGCAGCCACACGGACAGAGCGAAGTCCCCCCCCCCTCACCACGGCTCACCCGCAGTCAGACACACTCCCAGCAGTCCCCCACCGGCACAGCAGCGCCACGGAGGCGGTAAACCCCAGTTACAGCAGATATGGGAGGAGACTGAAGCCAAGAAAGCGTGTGGACTAATGTTCTGTCTAAGATGCTGGGGGGGCAGTGTAGGACCTTGAGGAAGTCAGATTATTTAGCACCTTAGACAGAGACAGTTAATTAGCATGGGAGAACAATGCCCAGGGAGTTCCTGGGCATATAGCGGGAAGGAGTCAGAGACATAGGGGGTTGAAGGCAGTGTAATGTAAATGTCATGCTGTGTGATGAGAAACTTCCATGTAAATGTGTGAAGAGAGAGTTGGGTGAAAAGGAGAGCCTGTGTGGAAATGATTCAGTCCTTTCTGTGCTTGTGAGATGCGAGTGTGTAATAAATCATCTGTCCATGAATCTGCCTCTTCATTTACACACTCCACAACAGTTGTGATCTGAGGATCCTAAAGGAGGAAGGGGAAGTGATTTATAGGCCCTCTCAATGGATCCATAGCACAGGTCCAATGTCTTTTTTCACTTGGTTGGGCAGGAGACATACTGATAAAAGTTTTTAAGTGTCTTCTTCAAAGAAACATGGTTAAAATCCCCAAGAATAAAGTTTAGAGCCTCTGGGGAAATAGACTGCAGCCGCTGTACCACATCAAAGACGGTGCTGGAGGCGGAGGCAGCATCTGCCCTCGGGTGAATGTACACAGTTGTGATGAAAAGTTGGGGGAACTCGTGGGGCAGATAAAAGGGGCGTAGTGACACAGACAGCAGCTCCACATCGGGTGTACAGATGCGCTCGCTGACCGTGACGGATGTGCAGTACTGTTTATTAATATATAAACATACGCCGCCCCCCTGACGTTTCCCCGTTACCTCTTCCTGCCGATCCAAGCGAAGTGGGGCTCCAAAGCCATCAATCCACAAGTCCGCATCCGGGTCATGCGCCGTAAGCCGCATCTCCATATAAGCCATGACACAGCAGTTCTTGAAGTCATTCTGATAGCATACATTCCCTTGAATTTCATCCACTTTATTTCTCAGGGATTGAACGTTCCCCATAATCATGGAAGGAAGAGGAATGCTGTTAAACTGACGCCTCCTCAGGCTTAATCTTACACCTCCACGCTTTCCGCGTTTCCTCCTCTTGTCTCTCTTTTCATCGCTGTGTCCATGAAAATCTCTTAAAATAAAGTCCGGCAGTTGCGGCACAGACTCACTCACCGATGCTGCATTATCCATGTTTAAATGCAGTAACATGTCTCTGGAATACTGTATTCTTCCCGGCATGATCGTGATTGCACTTACCTCAGAGACAAAGAGCTGGAAGGAAAGAAGCAACAGTGCAAAAATAAGAAGATCCATACTGATGGAACCAGGGAGCTCTTCGTTATGTAGTCCGCAAACGTTCAAGGACAAAAACGACACAGAGATTTCATTAAAACACATTAGAGTTCGTAAAAACAGACACACAGACGTCGGACTTTTTTCACCAGCTGCCGGTCGCTGCGTGCGCATGCGCCCACCCACGTGTGTGTGTGTGTGTGTGTGTGTGTGTGTGTGTGCTGCTTCTCCTGCTCCAAGCATGAAAGTTAGCAGTTCTGTACATACTGTTATGTTGATACAATCTAAATTGCAATGCGCCCAGTTGTGTCTTATTTTAGGATTTGTAGCGTTATGTGTTCAGTATTTAAGTTAAAGCACAATTTGATTGAACAGGATTTTTTCTACCCATATTTCCCACGGATAGTGTTAATATAGTATCCCTGGCAACAACCCAATTCACCCATTTTAGAGACAGAAGATTTTCTGGCTCAGGATGATGACTGGCTTGTCAGCCGGTTTAGGTTTCCACAGGCAGTCCTTGTGGAATGCGCCTGTGCACTCCCAAATATCACCCTGTCTCCAAGGCTTCATTACAACTCAGTGATTTGAGTAAGGGACTTTCTTTTTTTTGCTGATTAAACTACAGTTTCACAGCATTCTACCAAGCCCCCAATTGCCTCTGTGTGTACAGTAGTTATGTCAATTAACACATGCGTAAAATTTGAAATGCAACAGTCTCACCCATTCCCCGGCGCACTTCATTCATTTACAATAGTAGTGTGTGTAATCCATGTAAGTTCTATATAACTATCAAGGATGAGATTTGTATTTTGGACATAAAATATATACTTGCCGAGTCTAATATGACCTGCTTTCAACTGACAGGTGGCCGTGGCTACCCACTAAATAGGTTCATATTGTCTTCTTTTTCGTGACTGTTTATGCTTTAATTCAACCAGCTGATCAACCTGGCTGGTCACAAATTGATTGATTGATTGACTGATTGATTGATTGATTGTTTAAAATAACATTGTATAAAAGATACAACATACATTTAAAAACAATGGGATGACACAAGAAAGTTTGCACACTTATTTCCATTGTGGTCCCTAAAAGAGACAAGAGCTGGTCTTGTACCTGTAACCTTCTGCTTTGAGATCTAGCACTATAACCACTGAACTATACATGGTACAAATCACAGTGATCAGCTGACACTTCTGAGGATGACTGCAGACGTCAGTCTAGGTAATAAACATTCCCTTCTTATCCCTGTCTGAATAAAGGAAACAATAAACTAATGTTATAGTGCTGTGAGCAGGCTGTTGTATTACCTGTATTTGGCACTAATGCTGAAGGACCACGTGCCAAACAAAATGTTTTACGTGCCTCTACCTCATTCAGACGCACCGCCAGCTCACATTCCGTGAAATTCCATTAAATCCATTATTTCTGATCATGGATACAGGAGAATCAAATGTGCAGTGCTTGTATATATCTATTTGCACACGTATTTGCATCTAATTGCATATTCAAATGGAGGCATGTCAAGGGAGGAGTCCGGTATTTCCTCACGTGTGTTCAGTTTCAAGAAGATTGGAAATGCGCTTGGATTCCTGCATATGGACGGTTTCATACATCTGGATTTTTTTTTTTTTTGCTTATGGCGTTTTCATGACTTAAATGTTTGTCATCTTTCAGTAGAAAATCCACGCAAGTCTTTGTACATGAAGACCCAGGTTATTGTGTTTTTTTAATTTTCCCCTTAAAAGATTTCAGTTTGTTTTTCAGTTGGATTGTACAGGTTATATGTCTCATTAATGGTGGAAAAGGTTTTGAAATGATTATCTTGATCAGACCAACAAAAAAGCAGGTATATGTGTGGCCAGAGGGGGCTCTGATAGATGCTCTGATAGACCGCTTCAGCACTACAGACTGGGACACTTTTAAGCATGCAGCCACTCACAATGGACACACCAACATAGAGGAGTACACTGAGGTTGTTGTAGCATACATAGATTAATGCATTGATGATGTCACTCAATGCAAAACCACCAATGTTCGTGCTAACCAAAAGCCATGGATGACAGCAGAGGTCCACAGGCTCCTGAGGGCTCGGTACGCAGCCTTCAGGGTCGGCGACACTGCAGGGCTAACAACAGCTAAGGCCAACCTGTCCCGTGGCATCAAGGAGGCAAAACGACAGTACAGCAAGAAAATATCCAGACACTTCAGCAACACCAGAGATACATGTTCTCATACAGACCCTCACCAATTACAAACCTCCACCTCAGACCTGTGCAAGTGACATCACATTGCTTAACAACTTAAAAGACTTCTTTGACCGCTTTGAAGCACAAAACAGCACATCAGCACAGAAGACCACTCCTCCCCCAAATGAGCAGGCCATAAGTCTGGATCCGGCTAGCGTGAAGAGGACCCTCTCCAGGATCAACCCATGGAAGGCAGCTGGACCAGACAACATACCAGGTCATGTTCTGAAGGACTGTGAGGAGGAGTTAAAGAATGTCCTGGCTGACATCTTCAGCATCTCCCTGAATCAAGCTGTTGTTCCCACATGTTTCAAAACTGCCACCATAATACCAGTCCCAAAGAAGCCCATCCCATCCAGCTACAATGATTACCAGCCCGTAGCACTGACCTCTATCATAATGAAGTGCTTTGAGTGGCTGGTGATGCAGAACATCAAGTTCATCCTCCCTCTATCCCACAGCCCATCTCAGTTTGCATACAGGTCAAACAGATCCACAGAAAACGCCATCTCTGCTGCTCTCAATCTAGCCCTCACCCACCTGGACTCAAAGAACTCCTACGTGTGAATGCTGTTCTTTGACTTTAGTTCAGCATTCAACACAATCTTTCCCCAGCACCTAATACAAAAACTCAGACACTTGGGACTCAAAACCTCTCTCTGTAACTGGGTGCTGGACTTTCTCACAGGGGAGCCACAGAACGGGCGCGTCAGCAGCAACACCTCCAAGATCATCACACTGAGCACAGGGGCCCACAAGGGTGTGTTCTCAGCCCGCTGCTCTTCGCCCTGGTGACCCGTGACTGTGTACCAGCCTACAACACCAACCACATCATCAAGTTTGCGGACGACACAATGCTGCTGGGCCTCATTACCAACAACGAGGAGGTCAACTACAGAAATGAGGTTAGCCAACTGGTCCAGTGGTGTAAAGACAATAATCTCTTCCTGAATGTGGGAAAAACCAAGAAGATTGTGGTTGACTTCAGGAGGGGACACATGCAGCATCCCCCTCTGATCATCGATGGAGCAGCTGCGGAGTGGGTCAACAGCACCATGTTCCTGGGGGTGCACATCTCTGAGGACCTCTCCTGGTCAAACAACACTACATCACTGGCCAAAAAGGCTCAAACTCCTCTCTATTTCCTCCACAAACTGAGAAAAGCACAAGGCCCACTCCCCATCATGTACTCATTCTACTGGGGCACCACTGAGAGTATCCTCACCAGCTGCATCATGGTGCGATATGGGAGCTGCACCGTCTCCTGCTGGAAGACACTACAACGCACAGTGAAAGCAGCCAGCAAGATCATCGGTGCCCCCCTGCCTTACCCCCACCAGACATCTACCTCACCTGCCTCATCGGCAGAACCATCAACATTGCAGGCGGCACCTCCCACCCCTCACACTCCCTCTTCAGCCCCCTGTCCTCGGGGAAAAGGTACCGGAGCCTCCGGGCTCGCTCCACAAAACTACTACACAGCTTTGTTCACCAGACCATCAGAACCCTGAACTCTGTCCACCCCCCCACCCCTGAACCGTAACACACTCACCCGCACAATAACTACCTCAGCTGTTGGCACAGAAAGGCTGGCACACCAACAGTAATATATCTGCTGCTGTATGTCTCTGCACCTTACTGTAACCATTTGCACAAATGTCGTACCTGCTGTTGTCTGTTATTGCAATATTAATCATGTGAAGTCCAATCTGTCACTGTCTGCACCTACACTACTGCATTGAACTTGCAATGACGAGTATTACTGCTCTACCTTTTCTGTATATAGGATTGCTGGGTTTTATCATTTATCTTTATTTGCACTATGGGATGTCTGGGTATTATCTTTTACCATTATTTGCACTACGGGTAGCATTACTGTTCATAGATTGCTGTTGTTGTTTTACTGGCCTGATTCCTTTTTTATATTGCGCACAGCACTGAAGAGAGAGAGAGAAACACCATTTCAATTCCCCTGTATGTCCTGTACGTATAGTAGTACTGACAAATAAAATCTTTGAATCTTGAATACCATGGCAATTCTCATTCAAAGGGGAAAGAGCATTGCCCGGCCTTTGGGAAAAAAAGTGCAAATTATGTGGGACTAATAATCACTTTGCAAAAGTGTGCCAAAAAAACAAAAGAGGAAGTACTATAAGTAAAGTGCACTGCATGAATGAAGAGGTAGAGACTTCTGAACAGAGCAGTAAGGAGGGGTCAAGCCTATACATGATTGAGTCAGTCGATGCAGTCGGACAAGCTAAAGGCAAGAAATGGTTTGTGACATTACGACTGCACAACAAACCACAAAGATGTCAGTTGGACTCAGGGGCCACTTGTGACATAGTGACACTCAAAGATAAAGAAAAGCTAACACCAAGAGCAAAGCTCTGCACTAGCAATGCCCATCTTAAGCTGTACTCAGGAGAGCTAGTGGACTCTTTAGGAACATCTGACACTGAGTGCACAGTACGGGATCACAAACACAAGCTCTCATTTGAGACTGTGAAAAAGGGACAGCAACCACTGTTACCAGGGGGTACCAGTGAATGCCTCGGGTTCATGCACTTCACAATCTCTGATGATGTGCTTAAAGTTGATCAAGCACAGCCGCCAAGACCACGGTCAACAAGTACAGTGATGTATTCACTTCACCTGTCGAAGCTGTGCCAGGTGAAGTACATTTTGATCTGGATCCTGACGTTCCTACAGTTCAGTGTGCCCCCCGCAATGTCCCCATTGTTATGAAAGCAGCAGTTAAAGCTCAGTTGGACAAATATATCTCTGTCATTGAACCTACAGACTGTATCAGTAATATGGTAATAGTGAGTAGGCTGGAAAAACTGAGGATATGTCTTGATCCTTGGTTTCTAAACAAAGCTCTTAAGCTCTCACACTACATCATGCCGACATTGGAGGATGTCCTTTACAAACTACCAAAAGCAAGAGTTTTCACTCTGGTAGACCCCCGAGATGCTTTCCTGCAGTGCAAACTGGACACGGAATGGGGTACAGAATGTGGCCTTATGACCACATTCTGGACCCCTTGGGGGAGAAAACCGTGGCTCAAACTGCCATTTGGGGTGTCAGTCACCCCAGAAGTATATCAAAGGAAGCAACATGAACTGTTGGCAGGTCTGAAAGGCATTGAGCCCATTGCCGACGACATACTGGTGGTGGGGTATGGTGACATAGATGAAGAGGTGGAGTCCAACCATGACACCAAGCTCTTGGCACCACTGGATCATTGCAGGGATGTAAAGCTGAGGTTAGGTTTAAAGAAGCTGTAATTCAAGGTGGCAGAAGTCAGGTTTTACGGCCACATACTTTCAGCTTCTGGGCTGAAACCCTATCCAGAAAAGGTGGGAGCCATCATCGACATGCCTAATCCAACCGATGTCAAGGGCATACAGCGTCTCGTGGGCTTTGCAAATTACCTGGCTAAGTTCATGCCACATCTGTCAAGTGTTTGCGAACTGCTGCAACGTTTGTTGGACAAAGACACACCCTGGCACTGGCTGCCTAAACATGATGCAGCAATGCAGGAACTCAAGTCACTGGCCACAACCCTGCCAGTACTGCATTACTATGATGTGACCAAGCCAGTTACAATACAGAGCGATGCTAGCTAGAGTGGCCACGACTGCTGCCTCATGCAGAAGGGCCAACCCATTGCTTTTGCCTCAAGAGCTCTCATTGTTACAGAAAGGAATTAAGCACAAACTGAGAAAGCGTGCCTCAGCATCGTTTTTGCTTGCCAAAGATTTCGCAACTATCTGTATGGTCGCAACATAATTACGGCTGAGACAGACCACAAATCTCTGATCTCAATCTTCAACAAGCTGCTGCTCAGTGCCCCGAAGAGACTTCAAGGCGTGCTCATGACAAAAATACAAAACTACAGCTTGAAAGTTGTCTACAAGCCTGGTCAGGAGATGTTCATCAGTCACACACTCAGCAGGGCTACAGTAGCATGTACTGGCTGGGAAGCAATCTACCAGCAGCCTGTCATATGCTTGCTAGAAGAGGTGCAGGAAGACACACAACATGTGAACCAGGCTGATTACCTTAATGTAACTGATCGACGCCTGGAACAAATAAGGCGGCACACTGATCAGGATGAAAGTCTCCAGACGCTGCGGTCCATGGTTCTTGCAGGCTGGCCAGACATCTGAGAAGAGGCACCTCTCATCATCAGAGGATTTTAGCCTTATCGGGATGAAATCCATGCACAGAATGGTATCTTTTTCCGAGGGCAGAGAGTTATTATTCCCAGATCGCTGTGCCCAGAGATGCTGGTGTGCATACACTCCAGTTACATAGGGGGAGAGGCATGCTACCAGCAAGCTCGTGAGACCATATACTGGCCGAACATGCAGGCGAAGATTAAAGACTTTGTGAGCACCTGTACAGCCTGCAATGAGTTTTCCGATAATAGAATAGGCTTTAATGTCATTGTACAGTAGTACAGTACAACAAAATTGTACAATAAAATAACCAGCACAAAAAAACCATGCTCTCCCATGAAGTGCCAACCAGGCCATGGCAGATTGTCAGTATCAATCTGTTCAGTCACGAGCGAAAAGACTACCTGCTCATTGTCGATCATTATTCTGATTTTTGGGAGACTGAGCTTCTCCCTGACCTCTCCACTGAGACAGTCATCATGTGCTGTAAGGCACAGTTTGCAAGACATGGCCAGCCAGACAAAGTCATCACAGACAATGGCCCTTAGTTTACAGCTCATTTTACTCTCTTCGCCTCCGAATGGGAGTTTGAGCATGTGACCTCCTTGCCGAGACACCCCATCCATCTATCCATCCATCTTCTACCGCTTTTCTGGAGGTCCGGGTCGCGGAGGCAGCAGTTCAAGCAGAGAAGCCCAGACTTCCCTCTCCCCAGCCACCTGCTCCAGCTCTTCAGAGGGGATACCAAGGCGTTCCCAGACCAGCTGGGAGACATAGTCTCTCCACCGAGTCCTGGGTCTGCCCCGGGGTCTCCTCCCAGTGGGACGTACCTGAAACACCTCAAGTGGGAGGCATCCAGGAGGCATCCTAATCAGATGCCCATACCACCTCAACTGACTCCTTTCAATGCGGAGGAGCAGCGGTTCTACTCTGAGCCTCTCCCGGATGACTGAGCTCCTCACCCTATCTCTGAGGGTGAGTCCAGCAATCCTACGGAGAAAGCTCATTTCAGCCGCTTGTATCCACGATCTCGTTCTTTCGGTCATTACCCAAAGCTCGTGACCATAGGTGAGAGTAGGAACGTAGATTGACTGGTAAATCGACAGCTTTGTCTTAGAACTAAGCTCCCTCTTCACCACAACAGACCGGTACAATGTCCGCATCACTGCAGATGCTGCTCCAATCCGTCTGTTGATCTCTCACTCCATTTTCCCCTCACTCGTGAACAAGACCCCAAGATACTTAAACTTCTCCACTTGGGGCAGGAGCCTGTCCCCAACCCGGAGAGGACAATCCACCTTTTTCCGGCTGAGGACCATGGACTCGGACTTGGAGGTGCTGATTCTCATCCCAGCCGCTTCACACTCAGCGGCAAACCGTCCCAGCAAGAGCTGTAGGTCACTGCTAGATGAAGCCAACAGGACAACATTATCTGCAAACAACAGAGATGAGATCCTGTGGTCACCAAGCATGACACCCTCCATTCCCTGGCTGCGCCTAGAAATCCTGTCCATAAAAATTATGAACAGGATCGGTGACAAAGGGCAGCCCAGGCGGAGTCCAACTCTCACTGGGAATGACTCCGACCGAGTGTTGGCAATACGAACCAAACTCTCACAATGGTCGTACAGAGACCGAATAGCTCGTAACAACAAGCCCGATACCCCATACTCCCGAAGCACCCCCCACAAAAATCCACGAGGGACGCGGTCAAATGTCTTCTCCAAGTCCACAAAACACATGTAAACTGGTTGGGCAAACTCCCACGAACCCTCAAGAATTCTCGAGAGGGTAAAGAGCTGGTCCGATGTGCCACGGCCAGGACGAAAACCACATTGCTCCTCCTGAATCCGAGGTTCGACCAACGGCCGGACTCTCCTCTCCAGTACCTTGGCATAGACCTTCCCAGGGAGGCTGAGGAGTGTGATCCCTCTAAAGTTGGAGCACACCCTCCGGTCCCCTTTTTTGAAGAGAGGAACCACCACCCCAGTTTGCCATGCCAAAGGCACTGCCCCCGACCTCCACGCAATGTTGCAGAGGTGTGTCAACCATGACAACCCAACAACATCCAGGGCCTTGAGGTACTCAGGGCAAATCTCATCCACCCCCGGGGCCCGGCCACCAAGGAGATTTTTAACCACCTTGGTGACCTCAGCCCCTGTGATAGGCGAGTCATCCCCCTCGTCCCCAAACCCTGCTTCCTCTGTGGAAGGCGTATCAGTGGGATTGAGGAGATCCTCGAAGTATTCCTTCCACCGCCCGACGATATCCCCAGTTGAAGTCAACAGTGTCCCATCCGCACCATACACAGTGTGGACGGGGAGCTGCTTTCCCCTCCTGAGCCGCCGAACAGTTTGCCAGAATCTCTTTGAAGCCGACCGAAAGTCTTGTTCCATGGCCTCACTGAACTCCTCCCATACCCGTGTTTTTGCTTCAGCAACCACCCGAGCTGCACTCCGCTTGGCCTGCCGGTACACCTCAGCTGCTTCGGGAGTCCCACAAGCCAACCAAACTTGATAGGACTCCTTCTTCAGCTTAATGGCCCCCCTCACCACTGGTGTCCACCACTTGGTTCGGGGGTTGGCACCACGAGATGCACCGACCACTTTGCGACCGCAGCTCTGGGCCGCCGCTTCAACAACAGAGGTGGAGAACATGGCCCATTCAGACTCCATGTCTCCAGACTCCCTCGGAATGTGGATGAAGTTATTCCGGAGGTGGGAGTTGAAGACCTCCCGGACAGGGGCCTCAGCCAGACGCTCTCAGCACACCCTCACTATACGTTTGGGTCTACCAGGTCTGAATGGCTTCCTCCCCTGCCATCGGATCCAACTCACCACCAGGTGGTGATCAGTTGACAGCTCTGCACCTCTCTTTACTCGGGTGTCCAAGACATACGGTCGCAGGTCTGATGATACGATAACAAAATCGATCATCGACCTGCGACCTAGGGTGTCCTGGTGCCAGGTGCACATATGGACACCCTTATGCTTGAACATGGTGTTCGTTATGGACAGACTGTGGTTAGTACAGAAGTCCAATAACTGAACACCACTCGGGTTCAGATCGGGCAGGCCGTTCCTCCCAATCACCCCCCTCCAGGTTTCACTGTCATTGCCCACGTGCGCATTGAAGTCCCCCAGTAGGACAATGGAGTCTCCAGGAGGAGTACCCTCCAGCACCCCAGTCACAGACTCCAAAAAGGGTGGGTACTCTGAAACATCATTTGGTGCATAGGCACAAATGATGGTCAGGACCCGTTTCCCAACCCAAAGGCGCAGGGAAGCAACCCTTTCGTCCACCGGGGAAAACTCCAATATAGAGGCAGCAAGGTGGGGCGATACAAGAATACCCACCCCTGCTCGTCGCCTCTTGCCCGGGGCAACTCCAGAAAAGGCCAAGCTCCAGCCCCTCTCCAGGAGACTGGTTCCGGAACCGGAGCTGTGTGTTGAGGTGAGGCCGACTATATCTAGCCGGTATCGCTCAACCTCGTACACCAGCTCAGGCTCCTTCCCCACCAGAGAGGTGACATTCCACGTACCAAAAGCCAGTTTAGAAAGCTTGGGATCAGTCCGCCAAGGTCTCCGCCTTTGACCGCCACCTAATCCACATAGCACCGGACCCCCATGATCCCTCCTGCAGGTGGTGGACCCACTGGAGGGCGGACCCATGTAACTCCTTCGGGCTGAGCCCGGCCGGGTCCCATGGGTGGAAACCCGGCCACCAGACGCTAACCTTCGAGCCCCTCCCCCAGGCCTGGCTCCAGGGTGGGGCCCCGGTAACCCCATACCGGGCGGGGTACACTGAATCCTTGATATACAATTTATCATTAAATTAAATTAAATCACCCTTATTGTCATTCAACCGTACAACCAATCATGTACAGCAGAACGAGATTGTGCTTTACCTATCTACAGTGTAAATCACACACACCCAAAGTGCAGAATCAGAGGGCCACTGCCATGCAAGGCGCCGCCACAGAGTTCCCTCCTCCATTCCATTTATTGCTGAGCACCAAGCTGGATGGCAGGAAGTTCCACTTTTATATGGTCTTCGGCATGACCCGGCCGGGATTTGAACCCCTGCCTCCTGGGTGTGGGGCGGATGCTTACCAACTGAGCCACCACTCCGGTATCATGAGAGTCTGTTGGATCGTTCTTAGTCTGGCCCTTCACCCAGGACCAGTTTGTCTTGGGAGACCCTATCAGAGGCAAATTGCCCCCGGACAACATAGCTCCTAGGATCACTGGGGCACGCAAACCCTCCCACCACGATAAGGTGACGATCCATGAGGAGGCGGGGGGGATGCATGCAAAAAATCTGCTGCACAAAGCCACACATAATCACAATGACTCCTGGAAGGTTATACTGCACTGGAGGAACACTCCAACTGAAAACATGGACAGCAGCCCAGCTCAGCGGCTCATGTCTCGCCGACTGAAGACGTCTGTTCCTGTGACAAATATACTCCTCGAACCAGCTTTGGTGTCAGGTGTCACTGAAAAGCTGCAGCACAGAAGCCAGCTTGATTAGTCCTTCTACGACCGGTCCGCACAGGCCTTGCCAGAGCTGGAGGTTGGCGAGATGGTCAGGATGAAGCCACTGCCTGCGGATAATGCTCATATCTGGGAGGCTGGGACCTGTCTCGGCAAGGCTGCACCTAGATCATATCTGGTGGATGTTGACAGTTCTATCAATGCAACAGGGTTGATCTGAGAGTGGCTGAGTCATCTGTTACAGGGGCTGGAGGGGAAGACAGTCCAGCTCACATCCCAGAGAGTACAGGTGCATCTCAATAAATTAGAATATCATCAAAAAGTTAATTCAATTCAGTAATTCAATTCAGAAAATGAAACTCCAATATTATATAGATTCATTACACACACAGTGATGTAGTTCAAGTGTTTATTTCTTTTAATTTTGATAGTTATGGCTTACAGCTCATGAAAACACCAAATTCAGTTTCTCAAAAAATTAGAATATTTCATAAAATTAATTTTAAAAAATGTTTTTTTAATAGAAATGTTGGCCGACTGAAAAGTATGTCCATGTACACACTCAATACTTGGTCAGGGCTCCTTTTGCATGAATTACTGCATCAGTGCAGCATAGCATGGAGGTGATCAGGCTGTGGTACTGCCAAGGTGTTATGGAGGCCCAGGTTGCTTTGATAGTGATCTTCAGCTCGTCTGCATTGTTGGGTTTGGTGTCTCTCATCTTCCTCTTGACAATACTCCATAAATTCTCTATGGAGTTGAAGTCAGGCTAGTTTTCTGGTCAATCAAGCACAGTGATACCATGGTCATTAAACCAGGTTTTGGTATTTTTGGCAGTGTGGACAGGCACCAAGTCCTGCTGGAAAATGAAACCAGCATCTCCATAAAGCTTGTCAGCACAGGGAAGCATAAAGTGCTCTAAAATTTTCTGGTAGATTGCTGCACTGACTTTGGACTTGATAAAGCACAGTGGACCATCATCATCATCATCATCATAATAGCAGTCTGTCGGGGGTGACAATGACTGTTTCATTTAGGTCTGAGCAGATTCCTCTACGCAGCTCTGTCCTTCGCCCTCCGCTGCCAGGAACTCCTGGCCTTGTTAATCTGGGTGACGTCCAAGCCAGTATGAGTTGCTTTCTGACTGACCATTTCCTGAAACTGCTTGCAAAGTATTTGAGTACTGCTAGCTTTTGCTGGACTAGCGGCACATTCTTGGCAGATAGAGGTATTATCAGTGGCAAGGACAGGCCAAGACAAATTGACTCCAGTATCTGTTGCAGTGACTGACCAGATGATAGGTTTGTTTATCTCTGCTCTTTGTGTAGTGCATGTCACGATGCACCGACTGGCAAAAGTCCACCACAGACCTTGCGACAGATGTGGTTATCTGCCAGGATGTCCAGTCTCACCCCGTGTAACTGGGAGTGGTCCACCACAGACCTGTGACAGATACCAACACCAGCAGATAACATAGCTCCTCAAATCATCACTGACTGTGGAAACTTCACACTGGACCTCAAGTAACTTAGATTCTGTGCCTCTCCACTCTTTTTCCAAACTCTGGGACTTTTATTTCCAAATGAAATGCAAAATTTACTTTCATCTGAAAAGAGGTCATCTGCTGGTGTCGGTCCACTGTGTTTTATCAAGTCCAAAGTCAGCGCAGCCGTCTACCAGCAAATTTTAGAGTACTTCATGCTTCCCTCTGCTGACAAGCTTTATGGAGATGCTGATTCCATTTTCCAGCAGGACTTGCCACCTGCCCACACTGCCAAAAGTGCCAAAACCTGGTTTAATGACCATGGTATCACTGTGCTTTATTGGCCATAAAACTAGCCTGACTTCAACTATATAGAGAATTTATGGAGTATTGTCAAGAGGAAGATGAGAGACACCAGACCCAACAATGAAGTCGAGCTGAAGGCCGCTGTCAAAGCAGCGTGGGCCTTTTTAACACCTCAGCAGTACCACAGGCTGATCACCTCCATGCCACGACACACTGATGCAGTAATTCATGCAAAAGGAGCCCCGACCAAGTACTGAGTGTGTACATGGACATACTTTTCAGTAGGCCAACATTTCTATTAAAAATCCATTTTTTAAAATTAATTTTATGTAATATTCTAATTTTTTGAAAAACTGAATTTGGGTTTTCTTGAGCTGTAAGCCATAACCATCAAAATTAAACGAAATAAACACTTGAAATATATCACTCTGTGTGTAATTAATCTATATAATATAGGAGTTTCATTTTCTGAATTGAATTACTGAATTTAATTAACTTTTCAATGATATTCTAATTTACTGAGATGCACCTGTAGTGGTGTTGAGACTTCTCCAGCTCTGGCAGTGTCAAGCCCTATCAAGCTCATAGCAAAGGCTACGTCTGTCAATCTCCCATCTGTGGCCTCTCCTGGCCAACAAGGGGCTGCACCTTCAGAGGGGCTCACTTGCACAAGGGCTGGACGGCTGTCAAGGCCACCTAAGAGACTGGAGTAGTAGTGGGGCATTTGGAAATATAGGACTGAAGTATATATATATATATATACGTATATATATATATATATATATATATATATATATATATATATATATATATATATATATATATATATATATATACAGTATATATATATATATATATATATATATATATCCATCCATCCATCCATCCATCTTCTACCGCTTTTCCGGAGGTCCGGGTCGCGGAGGCAGCAGTTCAAGCAGAGAAGCCCAGACTTCCCTCTCCCCAGCCACCTGCTCCAGCTCTTCAGAGGGGATACCAAGGCGTTCCCAGACTAGCTGGGAGACATAGTCTCTCCACCGAGTCCTGGGTCTGCCCCGGGGTCTCCTCCCAGTGGGACGTGCCTGAAACACCTCAAGTGGGAGGCGTCCAGGAGGCATCCTAATCAGATGCCCATACCACCTCAACTGACTCCTTTCAATGTGGAGGAGCAGCGGTTCTACTCTGAGCCTCTCCCGAATGACTGAGCTCCTCACCCTATCTCTGAGGGTGAGTCCAGCAATCCTACGGAGAAAGCTCATTTCAGCCGCTTGTATCCGCGATCTCGTTCTTTCGGTCATTACCCAAAGCTCGTGACCATAGGTGAGAGTAGGAACGTAGATTGACTGGTAAATCGACAGCTTTGCCTTAGAACTAAGCTCCCTCTTCACCACAACAGACCGGTACAACGTCCGCATCACTGCAGATGCTGCTCCAATCCGTCTGTCGACCTCTCGCTCCATTTTCCCCTCACTCGTGAACAAGACCCCAAGATACTTAAACTCCTCCACTTGGGGCAGGAGCCTGTCCCCAACCCGGAGAGGACAATCCACCTTTTTCCGGCTGAGGACCATGGACTCGGACTTGGAGGTGCTGATTCTCATCCCAGCCGCTTCACACTCAGCGGCAAACCGTCCCAGCAAGAGCTGTAGGTCATTGCTGGATGAAGCCAACAGGACAACATCATCTGCAAACAACAGAGATGAGATCCTGTGGTCACCAAGCATGACGCCCTCCATTCCCTGGCTGCGCCTAGAAATCCTGTCCATAAAAATTATGAACAGGACCGGTGACAAAGGGCAGCCCTGGCGGAGTCCAACTCTCACTGGGAATGACTCCGACCGAGTGTTGGCAATGCGAACTAAACTCTCACAACGGTCGTACAGAGACCGAATAGCTCGTAACAACAAGCCCGATACCCCATACTCCCGAAGCACCCCCCACAAAAATCCACGAGGGACGCGGTCAAATGCCTTCTCCAAGTCCACAAAACACATGTAAACTGGTTGGGCAAACTCCCACGAACCCTCAAGAATTCTCGAGAGGGTAAAGAGCTGGTCCGATGTGCCACGGCCAGGACGAAAACCACATTGCTCCTCCTGAATCCGAGGTTCGACCAACGGCCGGACTCTCCTCTCCAGTACCTTGGCATAGACCTTCCCAGGGAGGCTGAGGAGTGTGATCCCTCTAAAGTTGGAGCACACCCTCCGGTCCCCTTTTTTGAAGAGAGGAACCACCACCCCGGTTTGCCATGCCAAAGGCACTGCCCCCGACCTCCACGCAATGTTGCAGAGGCGTGTCAACCATGACAACCCAACAACATCCAGGGCCTTGAGGTACTCGGGGCGAATCTCGTCCACCCCCGGGGCCCGGCCACCAAGGAGATTTTTAACCACCTTGGCGACCTCAGCCCCTGTGATAGGCGAGTCATCCCCCTCGTCCCCAAACCCTGCTTCCTCTGTGGAAGGCGTATCAGTGGGATTGAGGAGATCCTCGAAGTATTCCTTCCACCGCCCGACGATATCCCCAGTTGAAGTCAACAGTGTCCCATCCGCACCATACACAGTGTGGACGGGGAGCTGCTTTCCCCTCCTGAGCCGCCGAACAGTTTGCCAGAATCTCTTTGAAGCCGACCGAAAGTCTTGTTCCATGGCCTCACCGAACTCCTCCCATACCCGGGTTTTTGCTTCAGCAACCACCCGAGCTGCACTCCGCTTGGCCTGCCGGTACACCTCAGCTGCTTCGGGAGTCCCACAAGCCAACCAAGCTTGATAGGACTCCTTCTTCAGCTTAATGGCCCCCCTCACCACTGGTGTCCACCACTTGGTTCGGGGGTTGCCACCACGAGATGCACCGACCACCTTGCGGCCGCAGCTCTGGGCTGCCGCTTCAACAACAGAGGTGGAGAACATGGCCCATTCAGACTCCATGTCTCCAGACTCCCTCGGAATGTGGTTGAAGTTCTTCCGGAGGTGGGAGTTGAAGACCTCCCGGACAGGGGCCTCAGCCAGACGCTCCCAGCACACCCTCACTATACGTTTGGGTCTACCAGGTCTGAATGGCTTCCTCCCCTGCCATCGGATCCAACTCACCACCAGGTGGTGATCAGTTGACAGCTCTGCACCTCTCTTTACTCGGGTGTCCAAGACATACGGTCGCAGGTCTGATGATACGATAACAAAATCGATCATCGACCTGCGGCCTAGGGTGTCCTGGTGCCAGGTGCACATATGGACACCCTTATGCTTGAACATGGTGTTCGTTATAGACAGACTGTGGTTAGCACAGAAGTCCAATAACTGAACACCACTCGGGTTCAGATCGGGCAGGCCGTTCCTCCCAATCACCCCCCTCCAGGTTTCACTGTCGTTGCCCACGTGCGCATTGAAGTCCCCCAGTAGGACAATGGAGTCTCCAGGAGGAGCACCCTCCAGCACCCCAGTCACAGACTCCAAAAAGGGTGGGTACTCTGAAACATCATTTGGTGCATAGGCACAAATGATGGTCAGGACCCGTTTCCCAACCCGAAGGCGCAGGGAAGCAACCCTTTCGTCCACCGGGGAAAACTCCAATATAGAGGCAGCAAGGTGGGGCGATACAAGAATACCTACCCCTGCTCGTCGCCTCTCGCCCGGGGCAACTCCAGAAAAGGCCAAGCTCCAGCCCCTCTCCAGGAGACTGGTTCCGGAACCGGAGCTGTGTGTTGAGGTGAGGCCGACTATATCTAGCCGGTATCGCTCAATCTCGTACACCAGCTCAGGCTCCTTCCCCACCAGAGAGGTGACATTCCACGTACCAAAAGCCAGTTTAGAAAGCTTGGGATCAGTCCGCCAAGGTCTCCGCCTTTGACTGCCACCTAATCCACATAGCACCGGACTTCCATGATCCCTCCTGCAGGTGGTGAACCTACTGGAGGGCGGACCCATGTAACTCCTTCGGGCTGAGCCCGGCCGGGTCCCATGGGTGGAAACCCGGCCACCAGACGCTAGCCTTCGAGCCCCTCCCCCAGGCCTGGCTCCAGGGTGGGGCCCCGGTAACCCCATACCGGGCGGGGTACACTGAATCCTTGATATACAATTTATCATGAGAGTCTGTTGGATCGTTCTTCGTCTGGCCCTTCACCCAGGACCAGTTTGTCTTGGGAGACCCTATCAGAGGCAAATTGCCCCGGACAACATAGCTCCTGGGATCACTGGGGCACGCAAACCCCCCCACCACGATATATATATATATATATATATATATATATATATATATATATATATATATATATATATATATATATATATATATATATATATATATACGTATACTGTATATATATAGTGGGGCAAAAAAGTATTTAGTCAGCCACCAATTGTGCAAGTTCTCCCACTTAAAAAATGAGAGAGGTCTCCAATTTTCGTCATAGGTATACCACAACTATGAGAGACAAAATGAGAAAAAAAAAATCCAGAAAATCACAGTGAAGGATTTTTAATGAATTAATTGGTAAATTCCTCGGTAAAATAAGTATTTGGTCACCTACAAACAAGCAAGATTTCTGGCTCTCACAGACCTGTAACTTCTTCTTTAAGAGGATCCTCTGTCCTCCACTCGTTACCTGTATTAATGGCACCTGTTTAAACTCGTTATCAGTATAAAAGACACCTGTCCACAACCTCAAACAGACTCCAAACTCCACGATGGCCAAGACCAAAGAGCTGTCAAAGGACACCAGAAACAAAATTGTACACCTGCACCAGGCTGGGAAGACTGAATCTGCAATAGGTAAGCAGCTTGGTGTGAAGAAATCAACTGTGGGAGCAATTATTAGAAAATGGAAGACATACAAGACCACTGATAATCTCCATTGATCCGGGGCTTCACGCAAGATCTCACCCCGTGGGGTCAAAATGATCACGAGAACGGTGAGCAAAAATCCCAGAACCACACAGGGGGACCTAGTGAATGACCTGCAGAGAGCTGGGACCAAAGTAACAAAGGCTACCATCAGTAACACACTACGCCGCCAGGGACTCAAATCCTGCAGTGCCAGACGTGTCCCCCTGCTTAAGCCAGTACATGTCCAGGCCTGTCTGAAGTTTGCTAGAGAGCATTTGGATGATCCAGAAGAGGATTGGGAGAATGTCATACGGTCAGATGAAACCAAAATAGAACTTTTTGGTAAAAACTCAACTTGTCGTGTTTGGAGGAGAAAGAACACCATACCTACTGTGAAACATGGGGGTGGAAACATCATGCTTTGGGGCTGTTTTTCTGCAAAGGGACCAGGACGACTGATCCATGTAAAGGAAAGAATGAATGGGGCCATGTATCGTGAGATTTTGAGTGAAAACCTCCTTCCATCAGCAAGGGCATTGAAGATGAAACGTGGCTGGGTCTTTCAGCATGACAATGATCCCAAACACACCGCCCGGGCAACGAAGGAGTGGCTTCATAAGAAGCATTTCAAGGTCCTGGAGTGGCCTAGCCAGTCTCCAGATCTCAACCCCATAGAAAATCTTTGGAAGGAGTTGAAAGTCCGTGTTGCCCAGCGACAGCCCCAAAACATCACTGCTCTAGAGGAGATCTGCATGGAGGAATGAGCCAAAATACCAGCAACAGTGTGTGAAAACCTTGTGAAGACTTACAGAAAACGTTTGACCTCTGTCATTGCCAACAAAGGGTATATAACAAAGTACTGAGATGAACTTTTGTTATTGACCAAATACTTATTTTACCAAGGAATTTACCAATTAATTTATTAAAAATCCTTCAGTGTGATTTTCTGGATTTTTTTTTTCTGATTTTGTCTCTCATAGTTGAGGTATACCTATGATGAAAATTGGAGACCTCTCTCATCTTTTAAGTGGGAGCACTTGCACAACTGGTGGCTGACTAAATACTTTTTTGCCCCACCGTATATATATATATATATATATATATATATGTATATGTTAATTGGCATCAAACTGGGGATTCTAAAATTGTCCTTAGGTATGACTGTGACAGCAAATGGTTGTCTGTCTCTTTGTGTTGGCCCTGCGATGGACTGGCGATCTGTCCAGGGTGTACCCTGCCTCTCGCCCAAAGATGCTGGGATAGGCTCCAGCCCCCCCGCGACCCGAAAAGGATTAAGCGGAAGAAGATGAATGAATGATATATATACACACGTGTACCTACAGAACCCAAGGGGCCATAACAATGTTTTTTTAATACAACAGTCTGAGCTTTATACGAGTGTCTTGTTATGAAGGGGTTAATAACAGGGACCGGTGTGATGACGCAGCCGGCTGGTAACATCATCAAGCCAGTCCATATAGGTAGAGAGCCGGCCATCTTAGGATCTCTCGACTCATAGCCACCTAGGGCTCAGTACACAGTGAACCGGTGTTGTATTGTATTACCATTGCATCATGTAATAAAGTTCGAGTTTCAGCACAGCTCATCTCTTCATTGGTCATTCCGAGTTTCCAGACATAATATTTGGCAATGAGATTTAAACCATGGAGGCGTGCGTGAGGCCACCACAGCCATTTCTGGAAAATCCCGAAGAGCCGCCTGTTCCGTGGCCACATTGGTATTATGCTTTTGCCACTTACATATCAGCGCTGTGCCTGGATGAGCTAGACAAGGAACGGAAGCAAGCTCTGTTAATTCACTATCTGGGCATGGAAGGCCAATGTATTTTCTGCATGTTAGGACCAAAGGACTCGTTTACTGATGCTGTGAAACTGCTAGCTAGCTATTTTGCTACACCTGACAACATGTTGGTGTGGCGCATTAGATTCCGCCAATGGCGACAGAGAATTGGTGAAACAACACAACAATTCGTCGCAGACCTTCATCTCCTAGTTAGCATGTGCAGGTTTGGTTTATTGGAAGATGAAATGGTGTGGGACCAGCTGGTCGAGCAAACTAGCAACCCGCGGCTGCAAGCGAAGATGCTAATGGTGCCAAACAACATGATGCTAGCTAACACCATCAAGCTAGCATTCCACCCTGAGTTGGCCGACAGGTTAGCATCGGAACTAGGTGTGCAACAACAGCAGTGACAGCCAGGCCAGATACCGCTGACATATGCAGTGAGCATGGAGGAACTCGGTGACATGGCAAAGGAGTTTGAAGCTAACACCGTGGACCGGAGGACCGCTACGAGACACTCCACGTGCGGCAGCTGTGGTTCCCCGACACACCGAGAGAGAGCAAGTTTTTGCCCGACAAGGGAGCAACGATGCAAGAAGTGTGGAAAATTCAATCACTTTGCCAAAGTTTGCTGGTTGACAACACCGTCGAGCCCACTGACTAAACAAAACCACCCACCTGCGACGACCATCCACACGGTGAGGCCTGAGAGTGCGACATATGCATACAGCATGGTGGAAATGGACAACGTTTCTTTGCCGCTCCTGCTCGACACTGCTGCAGTGGGGTTGATGTTAAACTGAGCCACTGTGAAGAAGTTTTTTCCCAACCATCCGATCAGAAAGAACACAGTAGCGCTGTATGGGTATGGTGGCTACAGAGCTAGCAATGTAGGGACAGTCTCACTAATGGTCCACTACGTGTCAAGAGTAGTTACTGACTTTGTGTTTCAAGTGACCACGCAGGGAGACAACGTATTAGGATGTGCCCTTTTTTCCCAACTGGGTTTCTCCATCCGCGACAGTAATGGACTCCGCTTGACTGGCTGCGATGGTTGGGGCGCAACATACCCTGATGACGATGATGATGAGTGGGACGTGACACAACAGGATGATGACGACGTGAGTACAGCCGTCCCGTATGCACAGGTGGAATGCTGCCCAGAGAGGTGCTGGACTCACCTCAGATCCTCGCCCAGCATGAGCCCATGGGAGCCACCGCGGAGATGAAGGAGAGGGAGTCCACGCCCACCAAGGTTCCCAGGACATAGCAACCCGGCGTAGACCCTAACAATGATGATAGTGACACGTCACAACAACCAGTCTTCTCAGGAGAAGGAGAGAAGGAACCAGACTGCTTCCGAATCCACGCACAGCACCAGCCTGCAAGAGCCGCTGCTGAGCCGCTGGATGAAGAGTCCGCGACCAAGCAGAACGCAATAGAACCACTGGACGTCTTCCAAATCCATGACCGGAATCAGCCTCCAGGGGCTGCCTCTGTGACGCAGGATGAAGAGTCCGTGACCCAACAGGATGTATCAGAACCACCGTAGTCTGGTGGACACCCCGCAGCAGACATGAGAGTTATAAAGTCACAACCATGGTGCTGAACGCAGCCGAACAGAGCACCGCTCGCAGTGATGAACTGGGTTCGGGTCCGCAGAACCAAGCAACTGGGCCTGCAGCGAATGACAATGCGGCCCCCAGTACCACTGATGCCTATGAGGATCACCGCACAGCTGGGGCCAGCAACCTTCCAGCTGACAAATGGTTCAGTGTAGCACACCAATCATCTCCGTCGAGTACGAGTGACAGCTCCAGAGGACAAGGCTTTGTGGGAGTCGGCTCACACAGTGTGGGATTCAGCACCTCCAGGGGTGTGTCCACCATGGGCCCGCTACAAAGCCCCTCCAGCAGAACTGCCTTACCCATGGAAGAGCGTGAAAAAAAAGACTGGTTAACTAGGGGCGCAGCTGCCAACCATAGAGTGGCAGAATAACCCACTTATTTGCGTTGGGCTACGCGATGGTCCACCCGCTACCCCTAGCCAGGGTTCCTAGAGTTTACTATAACAAATTGGGGAGGGTTATAATTTGGCGATATGTTCTGTGTTTTTCCGGTGGGGGGGGGGTATGAAGGGGTTAATAACAGGGAGCGGCGTGATGATGCAGCTGGGTGGTAACATCATCACGCCAGCCCATATAGGGAGAGAGCCGGCCATCTTAGGTTCTCTACACTCATAGCCACCTAGGGCTCAGTATACAGTGAACCGGTGTTGTATTGCATTACCATTGCATCATGTAATAAAGTTCGAGTTCCAGCAGAGCTCATCTCTCCATTGGTCATTCCGGGTTTCCAGATATAACGTCTGTCATTCTTTACAATATTGAGCATCAAACGTATTCCTTACATTTACTGGTGACCAAGAAAAGTCTTTTCAACAGTTTTACAGAAATTCTTTGCTCATGCCATTACCCCATATTTCATGGAGCAGCGAATGCTGGTGAGTGTTGCAATTTGAGGTGGTTGTTCGCTAGCAATCTGTGACCATAAAAGCTGCCCATGACCATAAAAACTGCCAGCGAATGACAGCATTCGTCTCTCCTTGCTGCTTCGTGAGATATCCTTAAAGATCCCAGGGTTGACTTCAGCCAACTTGACTTTTATTTGGCTCCACATTTGACCTAAAGGCTAGCAGTTAGCCAGTCAATTGGCAATATGATGGAAGAGGGAGGGTGTAGTTGAATCCAGTTTGAAGATTTAACCCTGGAGAACCCACGGGGTCAAATTTGGCCGCTGTTAATTGCTGCTACCCAAAATGAACAAAAATATAAAAAATTGTAAAATTTAACTTCAAAAGCCCAGGGTGCCACTTCTGACCCCTGCATAGAGACACCTAGTGGATGAATATTGAACTGACATGAGCCAGAGTGGTAGTGACAAGACGTCTGACCACATGCTGTTTTGTTGAGCTGGAAACCTACCCAAACAAAATCGTCTTCTCAGCAAACCAGCGGTTGGTAAAATTGTGTATTTTTTGTTAATCTATTTAGTATTAGCCTGCAGAATGCCTAGAAGTATGTTTTATATTCTTTTTGGATAAATTAGCGACTCTGAGCTAGTTCAAAAAACAATGGGTCAAAAATGACCCTCTGGGTGTATGGGTTAATAAATGTCCGGTCAAAAATGACCCTTTGGTTCTTTGAGTGACTTTGTAGATGAGAATGGTGACAGTCCTGTATTTGGCTAAAGCCTTGAAATAAATTAATTTGTATAATATATTTTACTAAGTTACCTCGGTAGTACCGGGCCAGAGACTAATAAAGTAAATACCGGTACCTATATCTTTTCAGGGAGTATGGCCGCTCCTTTTTCAGGACAGGGAAAGAAACAGGGAACGCAACAGAGAAAGTTCACTGTAAAACAAGTATTGGAGCAACTTGAAGCTGATGATAGTGACTTTGGCCCTGAATTGGACAGCGATAGTGAGTCTGATGAATTGTTTCAACCACATGAAAGTGATGGTGGTGAATCTTCTGCCCAAGACAGTGACTCGTCCAATGACTCATCCAGTGATGAAGATGTGCCGTTTGCCAAGACTGCTAGCCCACAGATGGAACCAAATCGTGCCACAAAAACTTACAGGTGGCGAAAGAAAGGCTTTGAGTTGCCTGATGTGAACTTTCAAGGTGAACAGGTTGAGTCGTACCAGGATGCCACGACAGACACGCCACTGGTTTACTTTCGACGCTTTGTTTCCCTTGATATGTTGGAAAATATTGTTGAGCATACCAATCAACACAGTGTTCAAAAGCATGGGAAATGTATAGACACTTCAGTAAAGGAGATAGAACAAGTTCTAGGAATGTATCTCAGGATGGGATTAGTTCAAATGTCTGGAGTACGTCAGTACTGGGAAAGTGAATTTCGTTAAGGGCCTGTGGCAGGCATAATGAGTCGCAACCAATTCAACCTGCTACTCTCTGTCATCCACTTTGTAGACAACGAAATGGCCAGTGAAGAAGTAAAAAAGGATCGACTTTGGAAACTGAGACCATTTTTGGATTCTTTTCGGAGACAATGTCTCACTATAGCTCCTCGCCAAAAACAGTCCATCGATGAGATGATGGTGCCATACAAAGGGAAATTTGGTGGCATAAGCATCAAAGGGAAGCCACATCCATGGGGATTCAAAGTGTGGGCACGCTGCTGTGTCACTGGCCTCCTGCACGACTTTGACATATATCAGGGAAAAGGTGGTGGCAATGAACAAAAAGGGAAGAGTCAGCTGGGAGTTGGTGGAGACATTGTGGTGAACATGCAACAAATAAAGCAAAAAAAAAAAAAACATTGTTAAATGTAGCTGTATGGTTGACTGATTATTTTCCTAAATTTAAAATAGTTTGCATTGACAGTGTTTGTTATCATGATTTTTTGAAATGATACGCCTAAAGCCCAATGGGTCAAATTTAGCCCTTGTAGATAATGCGAAAATGACGAGGCAGAGTTCATCTCACAAGTCAGGTTTATTCACATCATCCAACATCATCAAAAGCAGAAAGAGGAAGAAACCCAGGCATTCGTCCTTTAAATACCTCAGGACTTCAAAGCACACAGTCATATTGTATTTAATCCCAAATAACAATACATCTTCCTTCAGATCTTAACACCTCCACCCCCAGCCTCTGGCGGCCAGGAAAATCCCCCCAGGCCGTCTCTCTGCATACCAAAGACTAGACTTTCACATCCTCCTGTTATCTCCAGAGAGGCTCAGTCCTTTGTTCAATCTAAGATGTGAAGCCTAAAGTGGTATACATACGAAGCATGAAGTGATATACATAAGTGCACATATATGTGTCCCACATGACCCCCCCCCAAATGTCTAAGATGGAACAACGGAATGACAGTCTGCATGTCATGATAAACCATTACACATCAGTCCACGTGCTGCTTGGGCCTCAGTCTCCTCCCGTATCTGCTGTAAGCGGGCTTTACCACTTCCGCAGCGCCATCCTGCTGGGGAGCTGCTGCCTGAGGGTGAGAACTGTTAGTCAATCCCTGTGGGTGTTCTGGGGAATGTCCCCTAGGGGGTCAGCTGCGCCGAGGAGCCCTGACGCACAGCACATCCTCGTCTGCCACAACAAAGGCGGGTTTGAGCCTGTTTATGCCAATCTTTTCTTTCCTGCCCCCCAGGTCTAGCAAAAAATGCTTATCCCTTGTTTCCAGCACTCTAAATGGTCCATCATAAGGTGGTCGTAACAGTGGGCGATGGGCATCGTGTCTGACAAAAACAAACTCCGCGTTTTTTAAGGCCTTAGGCACAAAAACGCGCGGAAAACTGTGGTGAACGGGGCCAGGCAGCGTGCCCGATTCCGTGCCACTCTGTAACCGCTGAGCCGGGTAGCATTCTGGCACAGGATTATCTGGGAGAAATTCCCCAGGCAGCCGAAGTGGCTGCACAAAAACCAGCTCAGCCGGGGAAGCTTCTAAATCCTCTTTAGGTGCAGAACGCAACCCCAATAAAACCCACGGTAGCCTGTCTACCCAATTTGCATCCGTAAGCAACGCTCTGAGAGCCGCTTTCAATAACCTATGAAAACGTTCGCATAACCCATTAGCCTGTGGATTGTACGCGGTTGTGCGGTGGATCGTTACCCCCAGGCTGCGGGCCATTGCTGACCAAAGTTCGGAAACAAATTGAGGACCTCTATCGGACGTAATGTCCGATGGGACTCCAAAGCGCGCTACCCATGCTGTTAAAAACGCGCGCGCCACCTCCTCGGCTGTGGTTGACGACAGTGGGACCACTTCCGGCCAGCGAGTGGTGCGGTCTACCATTGTCAGAAGGTGTGTGCACCCCTGTGACAGCGGTAGGGGGCCTACGAGGTCCACGTGAACATGATCAAACCTCTTAGCCGGGATGTGGAACGGCTCCAAGGGAGATCTCGTGTGTCTGTGTACCTTGGCTCATTGACAAGCCATGCAGGCTGCTGCCCACTCTCTAACTTGTTTGCGCAGGCTCGGCCAAACAAATTTCTCTCCCACCATTTTGACCGACGCGCGCACTCCCGGGTGCGCCAGAGAATGAATCGAGTCAAAAACGCGGTGGCGCCACGCGGCCGGTACCACAGGACGCGGTCGCCCAGAGGAGACATCGCAGATTAGGGGGGGCATACCGTCTTGCAGCACCCTGTTCTCCAGCCTTAACCCTGTTGGTCCAGACTGGAGCGCGCGCACGTCCGCGTCGCTAACCTGATCCGCGGCCATGGCTGCATATCTATCCCTACGCGGACTGGGGCCGCCACAGCGCGCGACAGACAGTCTGCCACTACATTTAGTTTACCCGCCACATGCTGAATATCGGTAGTAAACTCTGAGATAGCGGCCAGCTGTCTTTGCTGCCAGCCTGACCACGGTTCTGAAACCTTGGCCATCGCGAATGTCAGCGGCTTGTGGTCAACGAACGCGGTGAAACGGCGTCCCTCCAGCCAGAACTGGAAGTGGCGAATGGCCAAGTGGAGAGCTAACAACTCCCTGTCGAATGCGCTGTATTTTCGTTCGCTATCGCGCAAAGTCCTGCTGAAAAATGCGAGCGGCTGCCAAGCCCCGGCTACATGCTGCTCCACGACCGCCCCTATGGCCACATCTGACGCGTCAGTAGTGAGCGCTATGCGGACCGTTGGGTCTGGATGTGCTAACAACGCAGCGTTTGTCAGGGCTGTTTTGACCTCCGAGAATGCTCGCTCTCGCTCCGGAGACCATTCGATCTTATTTGTGGGTTTTTGGTTTTTTTAGTGCGGCATACAATGGTTGCATGAGCTGCGCTGCGCGGGGGAGGAAACGGTTATAAAAATTCACCATTCCCAAAAACTCCTGTAACGCCTTGACTGTTTGTGGCTGGGGAAAATTTGTTACCGCGCGTACTTTGTCAGGCAGTAGAACTGCTCCATCTGGGAAGACGCGATGCCCCAAAAAATTAATCTGCGTCACCCCGAACTGACACTTCGCTGGGTTGATTATTAGCCTGTGCTCTCCCAACCTCCGGAAAACTGCCGTGAAGTGGTTTTCGTGTTCGTCTTCGGACACGCTGGCTACTAAGATGTCGTCCAGGTAGACGAATACGAAGGGCAGATCGCGCAACACCGCGTCCATCATGCGTTGGAACGTCTGCGCAGTGCCCTTAAGCCCAAACGACATGCGCAAAAACTCGAATAGGCCAAACGGAGTTATTACCGCTGTTTTGGGTATGTCCTCAGCGCGCACTGGGACTTGATGGTAACCGTGGACCAAGTCTATCTTAGAAAAAACGCGCGCCCCTGCCAAATGAACGGAAAAATCTTGGATATGCGGGATTGGGTAGCGGTCGTGCGCTGTGGCGTTGTTCAACCTGCGGAAATCTCCGCAAGGTCGCCACGAGCCATCAGCTTTCGCGACCATGTGCAGCGGGGAAGCCCATGGGCTTTTCGAACGCCTGATGATGCCCAACTTTTCCAGGTTGGCGAACTCCTCGCGCGCTATGGTCAGCTTAGCTGAATCCAAGCGCCAAGCTTTTGCAAAAACGGGCGGTCTGGTGGTAGTAATAAAATGTTCCACTCCGTGTTTAGCGACGGCTGCTGAAAATGTGGGAACCGTGAGTGCTGGGAACTGAGTGAGCAGTGTGTGGAACTTACCGCTTGCCGTTGCGACGTTGGCTTGTGCTGTGGGCGGGGTCACTCGGGCTGCACAGGGAATAGAATAAAAGGAAAGTGCATTAACCAGGCGCCTGTTAGCAAGATCAACCAACAAACCATGTGAGCACAGAAAATCAGCCCCCAACATATTGAAACTCACTGCAGCTATAACAAAAGTCCACTCAAATGTACGGCCGTGTAGGGACAGAAGCAGGTTCCTCTCACCAAAGGTCTTAATCTCCGAGCCGTTCGCTGCTGACGCCCCGCGACCTCCGGGACCCGCCAGCCGGTCAGCGGAGGTAGGCGTGATGAAACTCACTTGGGAGCCTGTGTCCACGAGGAATTGCCTCCCCGAATGCGCGTCCGTCAAGTAGAGCAGCTTGTTCTCTTCACCGAGGGCCGCAGCTGCTACCGACCCCCGGTCTTGGCGTTTCCCGAGCGCATGAACTGGCACAGTGGTATACATTTGTGTGCCTTCTCTGCAAAGCGGCGATGGTAGAAACAGAGGGTGTCTCCTCCGCGATCCTTGGCCCTCACTGCCGCCGTCGTCGGTGGGTCTGCTACCGCCGTCTCTGGCCCCTCGCCATCTCCGGCCGTCGCGCCGAACTCCGTCGCTGCCACGGTGGCCGCGCGCTGTTTGCTGGCGTTGAGAATCCGGTGCGCCTCCTGGGCCAGCGCGTGGAAGTCCCGCTGGGCCAACAATGGCGAACTGGCCAGGGTCGCTCTCGTGGCCAAAGGTAGGGTTCTCAGGAAAATGTGGGTGAAGATGAAGTCGTCGCTGTCTGAGCCCCTCAAGCTCAGCATGTTCTCCATCAGGTCAACAGGCGTGCCCTCTCCCAAGTCGTTCAGAGCCAGGAGCCTCTCCGCTCTCTCCTGGACTGAGAGAGTGAAGCGTTGGATGATCGCAGCCTTCAACCCGCCGTATTTGTCGTCGGCTGGTGGCTGCTCCACAAGGCTCTGCACATGCCGAGCCATGCGGTTGTCGAGCTTGGCAATCACATGGTAGAACTTCATGTCATCTACCGTTATCCCCCGGAGGGTGAACTGTGCTTCGACCAAGTGGAACCAGGAGCGCGGGTTGTCTCGCCAAAAGTCCGGTAGCTGGACGGTAGCGGCATACGCTTGGCTGGGAGCTTCTGACCCGGCTGGCTCGGGGGAATTTCTTTCACTCATGATACGTCTTAGGGTCACCAGTGTGGATAATGCGAAAATGACGAGGCAGAGTTCATCTCACGAGTCAGGTTTATTTACATCATCCAACATCATCAAAAGCAGAAAGAGGAAGAAACCCAGACATTCGTTCTTTAAATACCCCAGGACTTCAAAGCACACAGTCATATTGTATTTAATCCCAAATAACAATACATCTTCCTTCAGATCTTAACACCTCCACCCCCAGCCTCTGGCGGCCAGAAAAATCCCCCCAGGCCGTCTCTCTGCATACCAGAGACTAGACTTTCACATCCTCCTGTTATCTCCAGAGAGACTCAGTCCTTTGTTCAATCTAAGATGTGAAGCCTAAAGTGGTATACATATGAAGCATGAAGTGATATACATAAGTGCACATACATGTGTCCCACACCCTAATCCTAAATTAGGGAATAAAGGGTTAAAATTGAAAAAGTGGATATTTTGGTGTTCAGTGAACTTATAGCAGTCATTTAATGCATAGTTCATAATTTTCCAAAGAAGAAAAGGGTTCTTGGGTTCTCCAGGGTTAAAGGTATATACTGTGGGGAGCGTGAAATAACGAGGCTGAATTATTTCTTAATTCAGGTTTTAATGTAGCTTTCACATCCCCAGCTATCTCTCAAGAACAAAAGAGAGAGAGCTGCATCAGAACCCCCACATTTATACATCAACATCAAAGGAAGAATCACACATCGCTGTCAAACCCCCCATTGACAATAACTCTCCCCCCGAGTCTCTTAGTCCTCCGCCTGGCCCCAGGAGGTCAGGAAGTCCTTTCAGCTCCTTATCACGGTACCTCTGTCCTCTTGCCGTTATCCACAGGCGGTCCAGACATATTGTCCCATCCAAGACGTGAGGTCAATCCACACATGCAATCCTAAGCATCTCACTTTGTGCTTATACATATGTAGGCAAAAATACATGAGCCACATACCCCCCCCCCCCCGCCCAAACGTCGAAGAATGGACAATATCTCATAGTTCACAAAACATGACAACATCAACAGCATGATTTACACAACATGATCAAATCACACATCAGTCAGTACGCCGTCTGGGCTTCAAACGTCTTCCAAATCTACTGTAAGCAGGCCTCGCCGTCCCTGCGGCGCCGTCCTGCAAAGAATCTGCCAACTGAGGAAGAGAATGGTTATTTGATCCCTGCGGGAGCTCCAGGACATGTTCCCTGGGAGGTCTGCCACGTCGAGGGGCCCTCGCCACCCGTACAGACTCGTCGTTCATCATAAAAGCAGGCTTTAGTCTGTCAATACTAACTGTTTCCTTTCTGTCCCCCAAATCTAGCACAAAATGCTTATCACCTGTTTCCAGCACTCTAAATGGACCATCATATGGCGGGCGGAGGCCTGGTCGTAAAGCCTCGTGCCTGACAAAAGCAAACTCGGCATTTTTTAAAGCTTTGGGAACAAAAACACACGGAAAAGTGTGATGAACGGGGCCCGGGAGCATGTCTGCTCCCGTGCCAATCAGTGGCCCCAGAGCCGGGGGACGCCCCGGCGCCGGATGACAACATGATGACATGACAACATCAACAGCATGATTTACACAACATGATCAAATCACACATCAGTCAGTACGCCGTCTGGGCTTCAAACGTCTTCCAAATCTACTGTAAGCAGGCCTCGCCGTCCCTGCGGCGCCGTCCTGCAAAGAATCTGCCAACTGAGGAAGAGAATGGTTATTTGATCCCTGCGGGAGCTCCAGGACATGTTCCCTGGGAGGTCTGCCACGTCGAGGGGCCCTCGCCACCCATACAGACTCGTCGTTCATCACAAAAGCAGGCTTTAGTCTGTCAATACTAACTGTTTCCTTTCTGTCCCCCAAATCTAGCACAAAATGCTTATCACCTGTTTCCAGCACTCTAAATGGACCATCATATGGCGGGCGGAGGCCTGGTCGTAAAGCCTCGTGCCTGACAAAAGCAAACTCAGCATTTTTTAAAGCTTTGGGAACAAAAACACACGGAAAAGTGTGATGAACGGGGCCCGGGAGCATGTCTGCTCCCGTGCCAATCAGTGGCCCCAGAGCCGGGGGACGCCCCGGCGCCGGATGCTCTGGTAGGAACTCACCGGGCAGCCTGAGAGGTTGTGCAAATCCAACTCCACTGGGGAGGCATTTAAATCCTCCTTGGGCGCAGAACGCAACCCCAATAAAACCCATGGTAGTTTGTTTACCCAATCTGCATCCGTAGGCAACACTCTGAGGGCTGCCTTCAAAGACCTATGAAAACACTCGCATAAACCATTAGCCTGGGGGTGATAAGCGGTAGTGCGGTGAATTGTCGCCCCTAAGCTGCTGGCCATCGCTGACCAAAGCTCAGAGACAAATTGAGGCCCTCTGTCGGACGTAATATCCGATGGAACCCCGAAACGCGCTACCCAGGCCGTCAAAAATGCGCGAGCCACCTCTGCAGCCGTGGTCGATGCTAGTGGGACCACTTCCAGCCAGCGTGTGGTTCAGTCCACCATTGTCAAAAGATGTGTGAACCCCTGCGACGACGGTAGGGGGCCCACGAGGTCGACATACACATGATCGAACCTCTTGGCCGGGATGTGGAACGGTTCTAAGGGGGCTTTTGTGTGCTTGTGAATTTTGGCCCGCTGGCAAGCCATGCAGGTTCTTGCCCACTCTTTCACGTGCTTGCGCAGGCTCGGCCAAACAAACTTCTCCGCTACCATTTTCACCGAAGCGCGCACCCCTGGGTGTGCCAGGGAGTGAACCGAGTCAAAAACGCGGCGGCGCCAAACGGCCGGTACCGGCCGGTACAAACGTGCTGTATTTCCGCTCAGTTTCGTGCAAGGATCTGCTGAAAAATGCCAGCGGCTGCCAAACCCCAGCAACGTGCTGCTCCACAACCGCCCCTATGGCCAAATCTGATGCGTCAGTGGTGAGTGCTATGCGGGCCGTTGGGTCTGGGTGAGCTAGCAGCGCAGCGTCAGCAAGGGCTTTTTTAACCTCTGCGAATGCGCGTTCCTGCTCTGGGGACCACTCGATTGTATTGGAGGGTTTTTGTTTTTTAAGCGCGGCATATAATGGTTGCATGAGCTGCGCTGCGTGGGGTATGAAACGGTTATAAAAGTTTACCATTCCTAAAAACTCCTGTAATGATTTGACCGTTTGTGGCTGGGGAAACTCTGCCACCGCGCGTACTTTGTCCGGTAGCGGAACCCCCCCTTCTGGGGAAACCCGGTGCCCCAAAAAATCGATCTGTGCCACACCGAACTGGCACTTGGCTGGATTAATTATTAACCCGTGCTCCCCCAACCTCCGAAAAACTGCAGTGAGGTGCTTTTCGTGTTCCTCCTCGGACATGCTGGCGACTAAAATGTCGTCGAGGTAGATGAACACAAAGGGGAGATCGCGTAACACAGCATCCATCACGCGTTGGAAGGTTTGCGCAGCGCCTTTGAGGCCAAACGGCATACGTAAAAACTCAAAAAGTCCGAATGGGGTTATTACCGCTGTTTTGGGAACGTCCTCGGTTCGGACCGGGACCCGATGATAGCCGCGGACCAGGTCTATTTTAGAAAAAATGCGCGCTCCCGCCAGATGCACCGAAAAATCCTGGATGTGTGGGATTGGGTAGCGGTCATGCGCTGTGGCGTTGTTCAACCTGCGGTAATCACCACAAGGTCTCCACGAACCGTCAGCTTTAGGGACCATATGCAATGGAGAGGCCCATGGGCTTTTCGAACGGCGAATAATGCCCAGCCTTTCCAGGTTGGCGAACTCCTCGCGCGCTATGGAGAGTTTAGCTGCATCCAAGCGCCGAGCTTTCGCAAAGACGGGTGGGCCAGCTGTGGTGATAAAGTACTCCACCCCGTGTTTCGCAACAGCTGCCGAAAATGTGGGAACCGTGAGCGCTGGAAATTGGGTGAGGAGTGTGTGAAACTTACCGCCTGCTGTGGCGACGTTGGTCTGCACTGGTGGTGGGGACACTCGAGCTGCACAAGGAATAGAATAAAAAGAGAGTGCATTTACCAGCCGCCTATTGGCAAGGTCAACTAACAAACCACGTGAGCACAGAAAATCAGCACCTAACATGTTGAAACTCACCGCCGCTATAATAAAAGTCCATTCATAAGTGCGGCCGTGTAAGAACAGAAACAGAGTCCTCTCTCCAAAGGTGTCGATGCTCGAGCCGTTCGCCGCCATTGCCCCGTTACCCCGGGGGCCTGCCAGCCGGTCAGCATAGGTCGGGGTGATGAAACTCACTTGGGCCCCGGTGTCCACGAGGAAGTGTCGCCCGGAGCTCGCATCTGTGATGTAGAGCAGCTTATTTAGTTCTCCGAGAGCCGAGGCTGCTAACGACTCCCGGTCCTGGAGTTTCCCGAGCTCTTGAAATTGCACGGCGGCACACATCTGTGCGCCTTCTCTGCGAAACGCCGATGATAAAAGCAGAGGCCATCTCCGCCGCTGCGTCGGGACCGCGCTGCTGCCATTGTTGGTGGGGTTGGTTCCGCTGTCTCCGGCCCTTCGCTGCTCCCGGTCGCCGCACCGAGGTCTGCTGCTGCTGCTGTAGCCGTCTGCTCACCGCAGGAGTCGAGGAGCTGCTGTGCCTCCCGGGCCAGCGCACGGAAGTCCCGCTGGGTCACACAACGCATGCTGGATAGGGTCCCCCTCATCTGCACTGGGAGGTTTCTCAGGAAGATATGCTTAAATAAGAAATCGTCGTTGTCTGTGTCCCTCAGCTGCAGCATATCCTCCATCAGGTCGACTGGCCTGCGTCCACCCCGGTCGTGCATAGCCAGGAGTCTCCTAGCCCTCTCTTCGGCTGAGGGCGTAAAGCACTGGATGAGGGCAGTCTTCAGCTCGCCGTATTTGTCATCAGCGGGTGGTTGCTGCACCAGGCTCCGCACGCACCGAGCTGTGCGGTTGTCGAGCTTTGCAATGACGTGGTAGAACTTAGTGTCATCCGCCGTTATTCCCCCGAGTGCGAACTGTGCCTCGGCCTGGAGGAACCACGAGTCCGGGTTGTCCTTCCAGAATTCTGGTAGCTTGATGGAGACGGCACTCACTCGGGCAGACTCCGACGAGTCTGGATCGGGGGACTCGCTTCTAGGCATTCTCACGTCTCTGGTCACCAATGTGGGAAGCGTGAAATAACAAGGCTGAATTATTTCTCAATTCAGGTTTTAATGTAGCTTTCACATCCCCAGCTATCTCTCAAGAACAGAAGAGAGAGAGCTGCATCAGAACCCCCACATTTATACATCAACATCAAAGGAAGAATCACACATCGCTGTCAAACCCCCCATTGATAATAACTCTCCCCCCGAGTCTCTTTCCTCCGCCTGGCCCCAAGAGTTCAGGAAGCCCTTTCAGCTCCTTATCACGGTACCACCGTCCTCTTGCCGTGATCCACAGGCGGTCCAGACATATTGTCCCATCCAAGACGTGAGGTCAATCCACACATGCAATCCTAAGCATCTCACTTTGTGCTTATACATATGTAGGCAAAAATACATGAGCCACAATACACTCAAAATAGGCCTTTTCAGAAAGGCTGGAAAAACAAAAACAAAAAAATTCCCCCATTATTAAATAATTTAATGAAAATTTGAACAAAAATGTTACAAACGTTTCATTAAGACATGTGTAAAAAGTACAAAAAGTGTGAAAGAAAAAGTGCAATTACCCCTTTAAAAAGTTCATTCAAATTCACCAGTGAGGTCCTTAGCAAAGAATTACTATTATTTGCATAGTTTTAATTCATTAATTCAAGGGACTTTTTAAAATAAAATTTAATTTTCACTTAAGTCCCTCGAAAGAATGGGTCGTGTCTAAGAATTTGGTCTTATAACTAATAAAAAATGAACAAGAATAACTTCATTAAACCTCCCGGTTCTCTGCGTTATTCCTTCCGGGCCGTGGTTTCCTGCTGTGTCTTTGGTTCCGCTGTGGAAATGGCCTCCTATTTTCGGTGGCAGATGAACTGTTAGCCTGTGACCGAGGATATCAGTAGCCTTTTTGGAACCACTGTTGGGGACTCTTTACGGTACTCCGAGGACTGAAGAGGCATAAAAATAATGCCTCATTTCCTGTGGCTGGAGCCGCTGTCCCCCGCACAGCTGAAGCGGCTGGAGGAGCACAAATACAGCTCTTCAGGGCGGTCCCTGTTTGAGCCTCCGTTTCAGATCTATTGGAACTGGCTCGTCCAACAAATACCGACATGGGTTGCACCAAACACGCTGACTATTGTTGGACTGCTGGTTAATATCCTGTCCACGTTAGTGCTCGTCTATTATTGTCCCACGGCTACAGAAGAGGTGAGTGGAGCGACTGAAGTTTCCACACGGAGGCTAGCCATAGTTATGTGCCCAGTTTTGGTATGGAGGGAACGACGATCTCCATTTACAAATGCCGAGAGATTAAGTGTCTTATCTCAAAGCAAAGCCATGGTGCGCTGAAAGCCAGAGTGAAAAATGTTGTCTGAAACAACCAGGTGTACTCTTTAATTCTGGATGCAAATGAGCTTTACATTTTTGCATTTTGAAATTATATTCCAGTTTTATGAATGGCGTCATGGTGCTAGCTGGCACTCTCGGTGTTGTTTTTGTACTCAAACGCCTCAATTTAGACCTTTTTCTAAACATAAAATAAGCCGAAATGGACTCTGGGTCTTATGGTTTCAGAAAAGCCTCTAATTTAGTAGATAATTTTAAAACTGACAGCTTTATAATCCCATCAGAAGTGACGGGAACAGATCTGCGGTCATGTGATCATTCTTGGAAGGATGACAGCTTTAACTTGCTGCTGACTGTGCAGGCTCGTGATGCTGTGCTGTTGGAGGCAAAACAAAGATTTGGGGAGAAAATCGTGTAAGCAGTGAGGAGGCTGTAGCAGCATGCTGTTGGTAAGAGATTTAGCACAAAGGATCTAATGTTCCAGTGCTAGCAGAAACGCCAAGTAAACATGGCTGAATAACAGCCTGTAGTCTATTGTCCGTGAATAGCGCACCCAAAATATAAAAACTGGGCCTTTCAGTTTGCAGGTTGGCCTCTGATACAGTAAACTTGTGTCCCCAGATCTATATACTTATGTAAGTTTATCAGGCTTACACCTTTGTCCAGTTCAGTCATGATAACTTACTGAACCAAAGTCCATGCAACATGTTACTATCAGAGTCCATAACAGTTTTTGGTTTCCTTAAAACTGTTATTACTCTGTTTTGACTGAGTTCCTGCATGATAAACGGAAAAAAATGACCAGCTTGTTGTGAACTTAAACAAGGTGACCTCATCCCGACTGGTCTGAGGGGCATTGAGGACAAAGACTTTGAGAAAGGTCAGGAAAACAGCAGGAACTGATTATTTTGGACAGCATGGGATTCTCGATCACTCCAGGAACACTGGCTCCAATTGCATTGATCACAATCCTATAATAATTCTCTCTCTCTCTCACTCACTCACTCACTCACTCACTCACTCACTCACTCACACACACACACACACACACACACACACACACACACATAACTTACTGTTTTGAAATGCAGCATGTGTCTGTGTATTGGTATTCAGACAGCTCATAACCTTCCTTGTATTAAGAGGACTGAGCTGGAATCTCTTTCTCCTCACTTAAACTGCTTACAAATGTACATATGTTGTGTCTATTATGAGACAAAATGTTGAAGCAACATTAGAAACTGTTCAAATGCTCTTCCATTTCATTTATATTTGAGCTCATTTTATGATATTGTCTGTGTTCACAACATCTTATCTATAAATGCAACACATCTCTGTCTGTGTGTGTGTGTGTGTGTGTGTGTGTGTGTGTGTGTGTGTCGGTGTTCCACAGATATCTCCCAAACCATTCGTCAGACTGACCTCAAAAGTTTAGCCACCGCTCTTCCTTATGCCCTGGCTTCAGGAAGTGTGGGTGGGGTTTCGGATTGACTCCATGCTGATTGGATAATACACGGCATCACGACCAGTCAGTCACAACAGCACTCACTGAACGAAACAAGGAAGTGAAAAATGACAAATTTGACTAGAAAAAGAGAATATTGAAGATTTAATGCTTAAAAAAATTATACCATGAAGTTGCTGTGACTGCGTAGGTCTAAAGGATAATTCAGCATATGTAGAGAACACAAGTCGTGCCAGCAGAGACCCAAGGTCTGACAAAGAACACCGGTGTATTCAACATAGGACACACCGGCAGAAGCAGCGGCCTTACTGGTGTTTTTTTGATTTGTGCTGCACTATCGAAAAATGCTACCAGTAGTGCCAATCAACAGCAGAGTCCATCAATTTATGCTACTTTGTCAAAAATTGCTACTGTTGTTTATCGGTATGATTTACATATATTCTGCAGATCATATAAATGTTTAATGTGTTTAATTAGTCCATAATATTCAGTTTAGTTATTTTACTTTCCTTTATTTCTTTGCTTTATCTGATTGCCGAATTTATCATAAACTTTAAAAATTCCCATTTCTGTATGTGAAACATTATTTTCACTAACTACAAGCAATATCATTTATTTATTCAAGTTCAGGTTACTTTATTTGTACCCGTAGGTAGATTTGCTTTGCAGTCAGGTGACATCCATATTTACAAACCACAATTACATTCAACATGAACACAAACACAGGCACACATGAAGCTGACTATAAACATGATAAAAGTGCTCAAGGCTCCACCAATCAGGACATAGGACAAAGAGATAAGAGAAAAAAAAAAGCAAGGAGTTAAGAGAGAAGGGTCATATTAAAAAGTTAAAGACTAGTCAAAGAAGTTAAAAACTCAAAAGTCTAAAACCCAATAAAAGATTTAGAACCCAAGTAAAAAACCTACAAAAATAAGTAAATATAAAATAAAATTAATAAATAGGTAACAAAATTATGTGCAATATATTGTTACATCTTGTTCAACTCTTTAACAACAGCAGGAACAAAGCTGTTTTTGTAGCGCTGGGTTTTACTTTTTGGGACAGCAAACCTCCGTCTGGAGGGAAGAAACTGAAAGTGGCAGTGCAAAGGGTGGGAGTCATCATTTAAAATGGAGGTAGCAATCCTCTGTACCTGTCGAGTGTACAGGGATGTCAGGCTCAGCTGTGACTCACCAAGCAAACGACTGGACTATCAAACTACCTGATCCAAGGATTTCCTGTGTTTCAGTTTTATCTGACCAAACCATGACACTAAAGAAAAGGATAAAACCGATTCAATAAAAGCCCGATAAAACATTGTCACTATGGTTCGGTCAATTTGGAAGTGTGCAAGTTTCCTTAAGCAATGCAAATGTTGCTGATCCTTTTTGCACACCCTTTCACAGTTCTCTTTAAAGTTTAAATTACTATCAATAATCGTCCCAAGATATTTGTAGGATTGTACACATTCAGTGGTCTGGCCTTTTAGTATGGTGACTTCGTGCCTGGTAGTTTTCCTCCTAAAGTCAGTAATCATATCTTTAGTTTTTGTCGTATTCAGCTGCAGGTAGGAATCCTCACACCAGTGAACAAAATCATCAACTACTGGGCCGTGGCCACTCTCACCATCCTGGAGGAGACTGACAACAACTGAATCATCAGCATACTTTATAATGTGTCTGTTGTCATGTCTGCTCCGACACATGTTTGTGTACAGGATGAAGAGTAGTGGTGACAACACACACCCTTGCGGGGAGCCAGTAGAAGAACACTTTTGGTCAGACAATGTACCATTGACCCTTACTCTCTGTGTCCGGTTGGTTAAAAAATCCAGAATCCAACCCACCAGATTATTACTCAAATCAAATTGTTGCAGGAGCCTTTCAACTAAAATATGAGGTTGGATTGTATTAAAGGCGGAAGAAAAGTCCACAAATAAAAGCCTGGCGTGTGTCCCATTAAAATCCAGATGTTCAAAAAGCATGTCAAACAGAGTGACAGTGGCATCCTCCACTCCTCTGTGAGGCCTATAGGCAAACTGCAAAGGATCCAATGCATGCTCAGTCTGCTTTAGGACCTCAAATCTGACCAGTTTTTCAAAAATTTTCATTAAAATTGAAGTCAAAGCAACTGGTCTAAAATCATTTACCATTTTAGGACAACTGGATTTTGGAACGGGGACAACCACAGCATCTTTCCAGATCTTAGGCACATGTTGTGTCTGTAAGGACTTATTGAAAATGTAGTGAAATACAGGACTCAATTTATGTGCACAGGACTTTACCAAGCGCCCACATATATTATCAGGGCCCTGACTTTTGCTCACTTTTACAGCGCAGAACGCCCTTTTAACATCCTGCACCTCAATATTAAAGTGCTGATTGTCTTTGAGTTTCTGTTTCAAATCTTGGGTTTCTGTGCTAAAATCAAAGGAGTCAAAACGACCATAAAAACAATTAAGAGCATTAGCCAGCTCTGTGTCTGAATTAAAATCATCTAAAAACACACGATTACTGCGCTCTGTGCTCTGAAGGCCTGCAATAGTTTTCATACTGGCCCAGGCTGAACCAAGTTTCTTTGTTGCCGTCTTGCTTTCCATTATTTATTATTTAATTTCCAATACCCATTTAGTGTAAATTACTTTTCTGTTGATTTGTTTCAAAAATGCACAAATATTTACAAGTCAGAAGAATTTGAAGACATTGTATTCTTCACACACACACACACACACACACACACACACGTGTGTCCAGGTCAGAAGACACACACAAATAGTACTTTCTCCAGCATTAGGCTACAGACCATTCGTGAACTTGAGGCTCCTTTGTTTCAAAAATGCAAATAAATGTTTACGGTAGCATGAAATGACGGCGCTGAAGTACACAACTCTGATAGCTGTAGAGATAAAGGGAAACTTTACAACATAATTTTACTTACTGTACAGGAAGTCCATCACTGAACAGTTATACAAGCTAAAATAATTATAATAGTGACTGAACAACTCCCACCCCCCAAAGTGCAAGATACACTATTATGAATATAAGTAATAAAAGATCACACAAACAAGTGATCAGACAAACAAATAAACAAGGGATCTGAAACAGCCCCCCCCCCCCCGCACGACCAAAAAGGATTAAGCGGTAGAAGATGGATAGATGGATCCAAAACAGTCGCTAATATTGGATGTCCCATTCATTTTCAATAATGAGGTATTCGGTAATTAATATTCACACAATCAAATAAATCTTAATGACGTTCAGTCCCTTTCATATTTGTCAAAGTCAAACATGTGTGATTGCCTACATACATATTGCAACTCTTTGTATTCCACTTTCAAACACAGCCTAGATCTGGGCCTGTAAATCCTACTTGAGATACCTTCAGGCAAGAATACTTGTGTTCTATGGGCGATGCACTAGTCTCTTTAAATTGTAAGTTTGAAAAGGGAATCAATGAGAGGATCCCCATTTGACCATTCAGAATATTTAAATAATTCAAGCTCTAACACCCTGACTAATCCGACCTGTTCTAAATGCCAAAGCATTTTAATAAAGAAATGTAATTAAGCTTGAAACCACTATGGAATGGGATCACACCAGTTACATTGCCAAATCATGTGGAAAAACAAGTGAGACTGCATACCAACAAGGTCCTGGATCTAAAACGTAATCTACTGGAGATCCAATTTTTATTGTTTGCTGTTGTTTTTATTGATAACATCAAGACAATGCATCACATTTTTTTATCTTAAATTTTATTTTTTGTGTGTATTTTGTATTGATCCCCAGAGGGAAATTCAGGGCATCCACCTGGATGGATGAGGCAGCCACGGTACGGCGCCATCCCTTCCCCATTCACGCACATGTTCACACCTAGGGCCACTTCAGAGTCTCCAGTTAACCTAACTTGCATGTTTTTGGCCTGTGGGAGGAAACGGGAGTACCCGGGGTGAACCCACGCAGACACTGGAGAACATGCAAACTCCACATTCAAGGGTCACTGATGGTCAAGGGGTGGGATCGATCCCATGACCTTCTTACTGTGCTGCCACTGTGCTAACCACTGTGCCACCAAGCTGCCTTTTTTTTAAATCTTTTTTAAAAATTTAATTTTAATTTATAAATCCTTGGGCATAAATATCATAGTCTTGACGTTATTTCATTTTATTCTTGATCCAGATTGACTCCAAAAGATAATCGTGTATAAAATGGAGCCCACTAGATTTTCACATACGAGTAAAAGGACCAACTGTAACAGTAGGAGAAACTTGTCTGCAAAAGTAATTCCTTATGCCAAAGATGTTTTTGGTCTGTTGGAAGGATGGTACAAAACTACTAGTAGGGCTGTAACGTTAACAAGTTTTGATGGATGATAAATTTTCTCCAGAATTATTGCGATAAACGATATTATTGTTGACATCATAAAGACTATTTTATGCCCTGAATTGGGGCTGTGCAACATGACCAAAATTTCATATCACAATATAATCTTATTTGATAATGATATATATCACAATATACATTTTCTGTAAATTCTATAGTTTATATAAGCAACTTTCGCATCTCGGCTCGCGCAAAGCATCATGGGAACATGGCTACCAAACATGCTGTATCGATACATTTAATTTATGGAAAGTTCCTGATCTACGAGCATATTGTATGTGTAGGGGTCTTCCCGGTTGTACCCGCAAACGCAAGGATGAACTAGTTGCGCTTGCATTCGCGGCCATGTTGCAGAAATTAGCCAAAATGGCCCCCCTTATAAGATAAGATAAGATAAGATAAGCCTTTATTAGTCCCACAACGGGGAAATTCCAGGATTGCAACAGCACAGGGATAGCAACACTCAGAGCAACAATCAGAAGGCAAGAAAAAACAAGCAAGCAAGAGCAGCTAATATACATATGTACATATTACTATAAAATATATATATACACACACACACAGACACACAGTGCAGAGCATTGTAGCTGGATGGAATAAATATATGAATATATGAACACAGTGCAGAGCATTGTAGCTAGATGGAATAAATATGTAAATATATAAACACCCACAGTATGGAGCATTGCAGCTAGGTGGAATAAATATGCAAGTATATAAACACACACAGTGCGGAGCAATGTAGCTAGATGGAATAATATGTAGATATATAAAAACACAGTGCGGAGCATTGTAGCTAGATGGAATAAATATATAGACATATAAATATAAACACACCCAGTGCAGAGCATTGTAGCTAGATGGAATAAATATGTAAATATATAAACACACACAGTGCAGAGCATTGTTGCTAGGTGGGATGAAACAGCATAACCGTCTATTTAGTTATCCTACATGGTATGATGTATTATGTAAGATAAGATAAGATAAGATAAGCCTTTATTAGTCCCACAATGGGGAAATTCCAGGATTGCAACAGCACAGGGATAGCAACACTCAGAGCAACAATCAGAAGGCAAGAAAAAACAACATCTAGTAAACATATGTCCATATTACTATAAATGTATATACTGTATATAGACACACAGTGCAGAGCATTATGGTTGGTTGGTGAATGTGCAGCAGAAAGTCTAAGCTCTCTCTCCGCGGATGCGGCGGGCCAGCTGGAAGTCTTTGGGCATGATGGTGACCCCCTTAGCGAAGAAGAGACCACCAGGTGGGCCTCGCTGGTCTCCTGCAGAGCCATGACGGCGAAGCTCAGGAAACGCAGGACGGTCTTGAAGTCCTGAGCGATCTCCCTCACCAGGCGCTGGACGGGCAGCTTACGGATGAGCAGCTCCGTGGATTTCTGGCAGCGACGGATCTCTCTCAGAGCCACGGGCCTGTGACGGCGAGGCCTCTTCACTCTGCCGGTGGCCGGAGCGCCTCTCCGAGCAGCCCTGGTGGCTAGCTGTCTCCTGGGGGGCTTCTTCCTCCAGTAGATTTTACGGGCGGTCTGCTTGGTTCTTGCCATCGCTCTTTATTATTCTGTCTTATATTTCTTGCACGCCGCCTAAACTCCAGCCCGGCACCCGCGTCGTTTTCGCTACAGCTCCAGGTATGTCGAGTTTCCCATTAGCACCGGGCGGCGGCCAAGTGCTAGCTAGCACTAGCTCCTCCCCGCTGTAGCGTCTCCCGCTGCAAACCGTGGCTCCGTCCGCCGACCCGGGAGACCCCCGGGGCGATCCGTGCGTCCGTGATATATATACAGAGTGAAAGGTGTAGAAAGAAGAAGGAAGATAAAAAAAAAAAAAGGCTGTTGCAACGGGCAGCCTACTCGTGTGGCTCCGGCGGAACCGGAACCGGAAATCTGCTATGTACGCTGACATAGCAGATTTTTTGTTGTCAAAGGACCAAGCACCCTTACTTGTGAGACTCCGAAACGACTACAAAGAAGGTAAGCGAGTGGTTTGACAGCTCAACTTTGGTTTTGCCATTTTGAGTAAATTTCACTACAAGGCATAGCCTGCTTACTTAGATCTATAGGTCGATACTACTATAGTTTAAGTAAAATGGTAAATGGCATTCACTTATATAGCGCTTTTATCCTCATCTCTTGATGACCAAAGCACTTTACAGATGGGTGATTCCATTTATTTGGGGTCCAGTGCACTATATCAGGGGTATCCGACTTTCAAGCGCTCTCTCTTTTTCTGTAATTTGCAGATGTCGGTTTTGTTTTTATAACATGCAAGGGAACATAAAAGAGTTTCAGACTTGCATTGCAATTTAAAAAAAAATCATTGATTTTGCCGTTACCATCGAAACTATTGGTCGGGTCCCCTCATTTTTCCCAGTTTTTGTGTGACATGACAATCGCATCAATTTCAAAGTACCTGAAAGGGATCTCTGAGTAACTCTTTCTACTCATTTATGCAAGAGATAACAGAGTTGTAATGCAAATTCAAAATAAAACATTCCCCAATGTGATCGTATCTATGGTTTTTGTACGGCGACCCCTGCAAATTTACTCGTACGACGTAAATTTTCGTGTCCCCGAATTTACGCATCAACATGCAAGTTATTCGGTAAAGTAACAAGAAAAAAAGAAGTGCTGATGCTTTTCACTTTGCACCTTTCAAATCCCAAACCATACACGTAAAAAGGAGATCAGTCTTTGTGAAGCTCAGATGTAGAATATTTCAATAAAATCTCAAACATTTATGACACATCGAATGTGGTGTCCCTTAAAAAATTTACGTCTTCATGCTGGATTTACACAGAAAACAGTCAAGGCTGGAGGCTAAGCTAACCGACCAAGAAGGAAGACAGAGACGAGACAACATCAGAATTCACGGTCTGAAAGAAGGAGCCGAAGATAGTTTCAACACAGTGGCGGAATGCGTGGAATCCTTATTGAGAGAGAAGTTGGATATTCCACAAACCACCGATTTGAAGATAGAAAAGGCCCATCGTACATTAGCCGCAAAGCCAGCGGCAGAAGCGCCCCCGCGTTCGGTGGTGGTAAGATTCTCCGATTTCAAAATAAAACAAGAGGTTGTAAGACGGGCTTGGCAGAAAAAAGGATTTATGCATCAAGAGAGAAAAGTCTTCGTGGAGCACGATTACGCCCCTGAGGTTCTTAAAAAGCGACGGGAATATAACGACGCCAAAAAGGTTCTACGGGAACAGAATCTACGCTTTCAGACGCCATTTCCGGCGAAGTTAAGGGTCTTTTACGGTGAAGAGTCATGTCTCTATAATTCAGCGGAAGAAGCAACAATTGACATGGCGAGAAGAGGACTCCTGGTAACGGTGTTTAAACCCGCAGCGAATCTGAGCGAGAAGATCAGAGCTCAAACGTGGTCCACTCAGAGACCTTCAAAATCCACGGGCCAGCAGCGGGAAACCCAGCCCCAGAGCTACAAAGATAAGCTTTCCAGTTCCAGGAAGGAATAGCGACCTTTTTGTTTTTGTTTTTTGTTTTTTTTTTCTTTTCAGCTATTCTGCACTTCCATCCCCCCTCCTACAAGGTAACAAACATTAAAGGAGGTGCAGAATCAGCATGTGGTAAAACCTTTCATGGAGCAGTTATAGCATTAGAAACAAATGTCTTCTTAATTTAAAGGGGAAAAAAAATCTTGTTAAAATAGAAATGTAACAATGACCCACATGTTCTCTCCACACTAACAAATACTGTATTAGAGTGAATGTTTGCTGTGATGGGGGTGGGAGGGTGCACACAATCTCATAGGGTATAGGCATAAAAAAAAAAAAAAAAATCATTACAAATTCGGATCGGGATCTGAAATTCACGTTAAAAACATGGGACAACTTACAGGGGTAAGAGAGGGCCCTCAACACGTAACAGAGTTTGAGGAATTTCCCTCAGAGCCTACACTCCATCAGGGCTCTTACAGGGTCTTTAAAGAGACCCCAGCTCAGGAAGTTTTTTTGACAGTTTTTTGTTTTAAAGTTTCGTACACTATGTTCTTAATGTTTTTTATGTTCTTAATGTTCTTTCAGTTTCTGAGCAGCAAAAAAGAGGGCCACCACACTGTTATACTAAATAAGAAAATACAATGGAGAAACAGGGTGTAACCAAAATAGCCTCATATAATGTAAAAGGGATCCTGAATCCAGTTAAAAGATCCAAGATTCTACGCAAAATGAAAAAAGACAAAGCAGAAATAATATTTTTACAAGAAACCCACCTAACAGACGTGGAACACACTAAACTCAATAGACAAGGGTTTAAAATGATCTCTTCATCTTCATATAAATCAGGGAGGAGGAGGGGAGTAGCGACATTGATATCAGCCAAAATTACATTTGAACAAAAATCAGAACACAAAGATAAAGAAGGGAGGTACAGTTTGGTAATTGGGCGGCTAGAGGGAGAAGATATCACCCTGCTGAATGTATATGCACCACCAGGGGCTAAATGGAAATTTTATAAAAATGTATTCGACCTAATGATAGCTAAAGCCCAAGGTTTAGTGATATGTGGTGGAGACTTCAATCTAAGACTGAATCCATACTGGGATGCAACAGGTAATTCTTCACATCAAAATAACACTCAAAATAGGAAAACTCGGATGCTACTAAAAGAAATGGGAATCTGTGACGTATGGAGGGAATTCAACCCCAATGTAAAAGATTATACTTTTTATTCAACACCACATTCATCTTACTCAAGGATTGATTACTTTTTTTATGTTTAATAGAGACATTGGAAGAGTAAAAACATGTAAAATAGGACTGATGGATCTCTCTGACCACAGTCCAATCTATATGGACTTAAACATCCAAAAATACACAAATAATACATTTTCCTGGAGGTTGAATTCAAATGTCCTGAAAGGACCACTGAAAGATGAATTGGAATCAGATATTTTCAGATATTTGGAAGAAAACGATAATGGAGAAGTATCCCCTTTAATACTGTGGGATGCATGCAAAGCTGTAATAAGGGGAAAAATTATTGCAAAACTGGCAACCCAAAAGAAACTGAGACAAGAAAAACTAATCACACTAGAGTCAGAACTCAAGAACCTAGAAAAAGAACACAAAGACAACACTCATTCTAATGGCTCGCTCAAGATTAAAGAAATTAAAAATCAAATAAATGAGATCTACACAATAGAAATCCAGAAGAAACTTACATTTCTGAAACAAAAACACTATGAAGCAGGCAGTAAATCGGCAAAATTACTAGCCTATAAATTGAGGAAACAACAAACAGAAAGAGCAATCTACAAAATCAGAGACCCAGTATCAAAGAAAATAAAATTAAGAATTCAGGATATTCTTAAAAGCTTCGAGAATTACTATAAGAACTTATACTCCCACAAAAAACATAAAAACGCATCCGAGACATTCCTAAACACATTAAACCTTCCCCAACTTACGGAATCACAAAATAAAACACTACTGTCAGAAATACAACCTAAAGAATTGGAAAAAGCAATTATGAAACTTAAAGCTAACAAATCCCCAGGAGCAGATGGCTATACAGCAGAATGGTACGAAACCTTTAAACAGCAACTATCTCTTCTCCTCCTGAAAACATTTAACTATGTCCTCCACACAGGGGAAATCCCCCCCTCCTGGAGAGAAGGGGTCATTGCAGTTATACCTAAACCTGAAAAGGATAAACTAGAATGCTCCAACTACAGACCAATCAGTGTATTAAATCAGGACTATAAGCTTTTTACCATTATCCTTGCCAAAAGGTTAGAAAACATACTGACAGACTTAATTCACTTAGACCAAACGGGTTTTATAAGACAAAGACAGACACAAGACAACATTCGACGCACTTTACACATAATTCATCATATAAAAAAATATAACTTAAATGCAGTCATATTGGGATTAGATGCTGGAAAAAGCATTCGATTCGGTTGACTGGTCTTTCCTATATAGAATCTTATCCAGTTTCAATTTTCATAACAACTTCATTAGAACTATACAGGCATTATATAAAAAACCAACAGCTAAAATAAGGATTAACGGTAATTTATCATCATCTTTTGAGCTGGAAAGAGGATGTCGTCAAGGCTGCCCCCTGTCTCCACTGCTCTTTGCAATCTTCATAGAACCTCTGAGTCAATGGATAAGACAAAATCAAAAAATTCAGGGTATTACACTTGGTCAGAAGGAACATAAAATAGCACTCTTTGCTGATGACATTTTAATATACCTAGGGCAGCCAGACACTTCTTTACCAGAACTAATCTCAGTTTTTTCAGACTATGGAGATTTATCGGGGTACAAATTAAACATGCATAAAACCCAAGTTTTAACATTCAACTATGACCCAAATCATTATTCACTAAGTGAACTCAAAACTAACTGGGAGATGGAAACTATGAAATATCTGGGGGTCAATATCCCGAAACAACTCGACAAAATTATAACACTAAACTATGATCCACTGGTGACAAAAATAAAATCTGACCTAGCAAGATGGAATATGATACCATTCTTAGGTACTGCACAAAGAATTGAAGCAGTCAAAATGAATATACTTCCACGTCTTCTATACCTTTTCCAAACAATACCGGTAGAACCTCCCAACAAAACATGGCAGGAGCTGGACAGAAGGATCTCAAGATTCATATAGCAGGGCAAGAGACCTAGAATCAGATATAGAACCCTACAGCTAAACAAAGACAAAGGTGGGCTCGCGCTGCCAAATATCAGGGACTATTTTATAGCTGCACAAATTAAAACTTTAGTAGAGATATGTAACCCAGTCTACACTGCACAATGGAAGGAGATGGAAGGCCAAATAACAAGTGACATCCCCCTACAGGCGATAATAGGGAACAATGCCTTACCTAAACTCTTGAATAACACTAACCCGTGGATAGAGACCCCGCTAAAAATTTGGTTTAAGATAGTCAGAGAGAATCAAGCTAAAGAGCCCTATCGACTTCTGCAATGGATTGCCTATGATCAAGACTTTACCCCCAATAAAACAGACACTAGATTTAAAGAATGGAAAGAGAAAGGGCTGATAAAATATTACGATTTTTTTAAGGGGCAAACTTTAAGAAGTTTTGAAGATTTGAAAAAACAAGGTCTAATAAATCAAGATCTTTACAGGTTCTTTCAGCTTAGACACCACATAAACAATATACTTAAAAAGGAGGATTTGGAAAGGGCCCAGTCAGGTGTTCTGAAGGTCTTCTTAATGGCATATAAAGGGATCCCAGGGATCAGATACATTTCTAAAATATACCAAGGTCTTCAAGACTTAAAAGGAGACAACACATCACATATAAAAGAGAGATGGGAAAAAGAGGGGAATTTCACTTTACAACTGGAAATATGGGAAAAGCTAAATAAACAGCAATGGAAAAGTACCTCATCCCTGCAGTGGAGAGAATTTGGATGGAAAAACTTGGTAAGATTTTTCAGAACACCTGCACAAAACAAATTTACCCATAAGGGGTTGAACTGTTGGCGCTTGTGTGGTGAAAAGACTGCAAATCATTTTGATGTGTTTTGGTCATGCCCAGTTATCCACCAATATTGGACCAATGTACAGACAATATTGGGGAAAATATTCAAAATAACAGTTCCCTTTTCTTTTGTAACTTTGTATTTGGGTTTACTACCGGACTCACTGGAAAGACGAGGAGATAAATACTTATTCAGTGTTTTAATATTGGCAAGTAAAAAAGCCCTAACTAAAAAATGGATGCTGAAGGACTGTCCTACACCTGAAGATTGGATTAACGTGATTCAAGACATTTACTCGATGGAAAAGTTGACATTCGCACTGAGACAGGACATGGATGGGTTCATGAACTTTTGGCAACCCTGGATCGCATATGTGTCTTCCATTAGATCTAATCTTTGACAAATACTGACAGATACTTGACAAATACTTGACTGGCGCCTAGCGGCTGCCCCGGCCTTGGATGCGCTCTGCAGAGCGTGCCCAAATGCCAAGTCACGTTTCGTTACCTTGTATTCATACATGTGTAATGACAATAAAGTTGAATCTCAATCTCAATACCATTTCAATAATGGTCCCGCTCTTTGTTCCAACGCTACTCAGATGCTCTTTTACTTTTAATTACTTAATTTTCTGTTTGTTTGTTTTTTGCTGTTCTGTTTGTTTGTTTATTCGTTTTTTTTATTTAATTCTTTAATTTCTCTTTTTCTTTCACTTTAAAAAAAAAGGGGGTGTTGTAATAACTATCCTACCAATGTTGTCAAATAGCAAAAAATAAGGGAACGTGTGATGAAAATGTAAACAATGCAATGCTGTAATGACCTGTATACCCTTTACAAAAACTTAAATTAAAAAAAAAAAAATTTTTACGTCTTCGGTCTTGGTCGGCCGCACGCGGCCCCGTCTGGCGAGGTGACCGCCCTGGGAAAGCCCTGGATTTTCTCTACCCCGGATGTGCTCAACCCATGTGGAGAGGATTTACCGTGGCCATTTTGGATAGAAGTTATCGAAGGTCCAAACTTCCGTGTCCCACATTTACGCATTTTGTGATTTTACATCTTATCCAACAAACAGGGAGAATTTGAAGATATGTATACACGTTATCACATCTTAATATGTCATGAAAATGTAGCTGTTGATGAGTTTTGATGCGTTAAAAATACCGGAAGTGTTGAAGTTGTTTCGTGTAAAACGTGTGCCATTGCAAAGTGCATTCAACTCCATACCGGGAAACAAAAGCCCGAGTGTCCCATTTACGCCTTAACTTACAAGTAGTTAAAGTGAGCTCTCATCCTCAAGAGTTTTGGACATTTGAATTATATACTTGTTTCTGGTGCTTCTTAATCCTCATAAAATACCTATTGGAGTTGTCGCTTATAAAATATAATCTAAAAACGAGGGAAATGCCATAGACGTAAAGCAAATTAAAGGGAAACCAAAACTATAGCGTCTCCATTTACGTCGCCTGCACCAGGTCGTTTTCTGGAAATCAAGTCAATGTCATGGTTTATTTCACATTATATTTGTTACCGTAGATCATTTTGCAAGTACCTGTATAAGTTTTAAGGTAAAAAATTAGGAATATGTGTCGAAATGAGTGGCTGTACCTTGAGTGAGATCAAGACGTAAACAAGGACTCAAACAAGTCTATAAAGAGACACTCAAAATTTCATTTTCATGAAAAGAGGCTTTAAATAGGTCATGCCATTTGGGAAAGTAGTCAGACTAGAGTACCTAACACATGTCAACTTTCAAAGAATGAAAGTGTTCTTGGCTTTTATGTACAAAACCATTTTTAGGTTTGGTGTCCCCTTTACACCAGAAAAAATGGACACATGTGTGCACACTTGCATGCTATCTGTTCCTGAACGCGAATGCCGTTACGAAAATAGTTAATAGTTTCATAAACCTGACACAATTGGATAGTGATTAGTCAATTTCATGTGCAGATTTGATCAATTTTAAATTTTGCCACCAATGTCACACATTGGACCCCTAATAAATGGAATCACCCATATCCTGCTATCCACCCATTCACACACACATTCACACACTGATAGTGGCATGCTACCTAACATGGCACTTCCAGACCCACCAGGAGCAATTGGGGGTGAAGTGTCTTGCCCAGGGACACAATGGCAGGATATCCGGGGAGAGTGGGATTCGAACCGCTAACCATGCGGTTATTGGACGACCTGCTCTACCTCCTGAGCCACTGCCGCCCCCTACCACATGTACCACATGTTTTCAATGATTTGCAATTTTATTTTATACCAGCCTACTTATCAATGGCCTTAATTACATGTGTGTGTAGATCAAGCTTCATTACCAATATACAAAGAACTATATCTTAGATCCAGGCCTGCCTGTCTGTACCTACTACTTCAGGGTTTAGACTTGTGTCAGTTAGGCTAGAACTTGAACAATACACAACACTATTTAATTATGTTATAATATAGACTTACTGCTTTAATCCAACAATTACGTCCGTCTGGATCCTTCAGCTCCGTGGGCAGTGTATATAACGTGAATGGCGGCGGACATGTGCACACGCTGGTCCCGAAGTTACACGCATGTATGCTGCAAGTTTGCTTTTTCCACTGCTCCAGATGATACATGCCATTCCCACACTTCACTACGGCACAATGTGCACCTGGCATAACAGTGATTTAAAACTTGAAGCAGATTTTAACCTCTTGCGCTCCGTTGTACCGCGGACGGGCAAGTCTCTGCGTCCTAGAGTGCACGAGAGCGCACGAGGGCGCTCTCATGCGCTCTAGGACGCATGGTGTAGATGGTGATGTAGGTGGTGATGGTGATGTAGTGGCATCCAAGCGCGCACTGAAAATAAAAGCTGCAGACACAGCCACGGACAGATTAGTTCATCTGATTGACCTCTCATTCGACTAATAAGAGCCTTGAATTGGGTTTCTGAAACCTTGAAGAACCAATGACTGAAAACCTAGCCAGAAGGACCCGCCTGCTGTGAATGCAGTGAGCCAATTGAAGCAGAGAAGTTCGTGAGCTGTTTTTTTTAAGGCTGGGTGAAGACTGACTGCTGGAGCGGATCAAAAAAGGATTAGACGTTATGAGACGTTATGATTTCTTCCATGGTCATAGACCGACGAAGGCTGAGTGACACACACGCCTTCGCCAGTCTTTTTTTAATTACTACTGTTATTTGTTTTGAAAAATCGTTCGCCAAAAACGGCAATCATGGAAGCATAAAACCGCAATAATGGAATTATGTTTTGACCGGGTCGCGAGACCAGAACCAGAGCGGACCAGCGTCGCGTTCGTCTGACAGTGAGGAAGAGAAGTTAGCCAGGACAATGTGGCTGTGAAGAGGTAAGGTGTTATAAGCCAAATTATTTTTTATCCCTGAAAATTGTAATCCAAAATGACTTTTGACCGATCGGTAAATTACAACTGTGCTTCGCGGCGCAGTTCGTGCGCCGCTGTACAAGGGGCTGTTCGCTGTGTACAGACTGTGAACGCCGCCCCCCCCCCCCGCTATTCTTCTGCAGCGAGGTGGGGGGGAGCCGCGGTGATTGCGCTGCTGTCCCACATCACCACATGAGGCTAATCCGTTGTGTAGCGATGGCCGAAGTCCATCCTCTGTAGCGAGCGGGGGGGGGACAACCCCCCCCCCCACACACACACAGACAGCCCTGAGTGTGACCTTTCATTAGAGCCCAAAATGAAGCTTCTATATTGAATCGTTCAAAAGTTAGATATTTTTCCAAACTGTGCCATTTGGCACAATTTGGCACAGTTCCAAAACACCTGGGAACTACCTGAGGAAAAAGCTGTGTAATATATTCATTTTTTGGGGTATTGTTACAAAATTTGGACCTCAGCTGGATAACACTTGGTTCTACATTTCTGTTGCATTTTCCAGGCCGGATCTGAAGCTGTGTGTTATTTGCAAGCATTTGTATCCAAAAAAACACCCAGGCCAAATTTATTTTCTTCAAGTTCACTATGTTTAGATGACTGTAACTCAGTGGCCGGAGCACTTAGAGAGATCAGGGGTTTTTTTGCCAAAAAATTCAAAGTGTTTTCTTTTAAATGAGACCAACCCCATGAAGATGCTGCAAAGGGTTGAAGAACAGCTTTCGATTTACTTTGGGCACATTATTTTTTGGCGTTTTTAGGAAAATTGACTGGAGTGCAAGGGGTTAAACAGCAATTGTTCAGGTGTGACAGCACTGTCTCTATACAAAAGCAAGCCGGCTACCGGAATGTTTGGTAGTCGTGAACTTTGAACTCGCATAGTCCGCACATGCGCACTCGTAATGCGAAAGTCGCTTATTAGGGATGCAAGTTATCAATTAATTCATTAATTGTTAATTAATCGATAAGATGACTCAATTAACGATTAATTGATATGCAGCAGTTTTCCTGAGAATCTGAATTTCCCTCGGTACAATATGGTCTATCTTTAACATACAAAAAGTTAATTACTGTTTTTGATATACTGAATAAAACATTATTATAGTCCTCAATGATTTATTGTACCATTTGCTTTTTTTAACTACAGACAATGAAATTTTTGTAGTTTAACAAATTTTGTACTGTGTAGAAGAAGAACTTTATTTATATAGCACTTTTCACAGATAAAGATCACAAAGTGCTTTAACAATAAAAATGCAGCGTAATATAAAACAAGGAAATAAGATAACACAGCAATTTAAGCATAAAAGAAACATTAAAACATACAATTAAAATGATAAAATACTAGAATGAATAAAAACCAGGCCACCAGTCAATTAAAAGCTCGCCTAAATAACATTGTCTTCAACTGTTTTTTAAAAAGTCAACCGCATCAGTCAGACACAGAGACAGAGGGACAGCGTTCCACAAGCGGGGAGCAATGGACTGGAACTACAGGTCACCTCCAGCTTTATAGCGAGTTTTAGGGACCGATAAGAGATTCTGACCTGAAGACCCGAGTGATCGACCTGAAGAATACTGGATGAAAAGATCACAGATGTATTTTGGGGCTTGGCCATGAATTGCTCTAAAGGTCAAAACTAGAATTTTAAAATCGGTACGAAATTTTTACGAAATTGGGGTGATATGGTCCCATTTGCAAGCTCCTGTTAAAAGCCTGGCCGCAGCAGTCTGTAGGCGGTTTAACAAACCCTTGTTAAAACAGGTAGAGTTCCAGTAATCGATTCTGGAAGAAATAAAAGTGTGAATAATCATCTCTAGATCTGAGCTTGATAATACATTTTTGAGTTTAGAAATGTTCCTCAGGTGGTAAAAGCAGTTTTTGACTAGTTGCTTTGAATGACTATTCAAGGCCTTTGAACTGTCAAACAGCACCCCCAGGTTTCTGATGCTTGGCCGTACCATGGAGCCCAGAGATCTGAGGTGCTGCTTAATGAGAGGAACTTTCAATTCATTTTGGACAGTTAGCAGAATCTTTTCAGTTAACCAACCAATAATCACAGAAGAAATACTGTTTCTCAGCTTAACTTTTATTGAATCACACAGGAAGTCAAACACGGCCGTGGGTCTCAGCAGCTCAAACTGGTTAAGACCTCGAACAAAGGAATCCCCTCCTACATATAGCTTCTGAGTTGATGGGCGTTCCCAGCCACTCTCCTACAGTACATATCCATTGTCCAAACTGGTCTTCTCAGCATCCAAAACAGCTTCCACATCCTTCCTCTCAGCACTACAATGGCTCCAGATGTCTCCTCTTTATGGCCCCTCTCAGCAGATGTCTCCTCTTTAGTCCTTTATTGCATCCTGTTGTTTAGCCCACACAACGCCATGCCCATATATGGAAGCAGGAAACAGAGACTAGAGCTTTTGTGTATGTGCATGTGTGCAACTTGTGTGTGTGTGAGCTTGTGTGTATGTGTCATGTGTATGTGTGTTTGTATGTGTGCATGCATGTGTCTGGTGTGGCGTGTGTGAGAGCACTTTATGTAGTATCTAACTAGCTTAATCTTCAGTGTTTATTTATTATAGAAATTTCCTCTCGACTCCATTTTCATGGAGTCAATAACTATGGCAGGCTCAATAATAAACAAGCATCAGACAATTGATATTATTTTCATGTGAGATGAGCGAAAAACCTGTAGGCAGTATATACTTTCATAAGTAATCATTGTAATGCAATTTCTTTATTCATTCAGTACATATTCACAGGCAAAAATTCTCATCTCAGAGCCCGCTGCCCTTGGCGGCCTTTTTGGGAAACTTTATTAACACGTTATATCAGGAAAATAAGCATATGAAAAACAAAACATTTCAATTAAAACATTTCTTATCTGTGTGTTGTGTCTGAGCCTCAATGCCTGCCACACAACAGAGCTACAAACCTTCTAATTCTATTCTAACTACATGACCACAAATGGCACAATATTTTGAAGATACCTGCAAGAAAACAAAGGAATAGGAAGGAGCCAGAGGTTACTAGCACATGACCCACCACAGGAGGGTGCCTTCAGTGCACCCCCTTTTAATGTAAGATTATATGTATGTGGGCGGTGTTGGATGTGTGGACAGTAAATAGAACAGTGGACAGCAGAAAGACACAATAGATGCATTTCAAGCAATGGCCTCTCCTTCATCACTGTCAGTACCAAATTCACAGTGGTCCTTGTTGTGGAGGAGAGCCCTAGACCCCTCTTGGAAGTGGACTTGGGCCATCATCCTCTGGATTGGCTCCTTGGATAGGGCTGTGATTATGCATCTCTGCAGCAATGTTCTCAAACATGGGATGCAGCAACACCCCACCCCGAGTATCACTGCTAGTGAGATGACTACAATCAGGATTACTGAATGTATCACACTCGACCAACGTCCAAAGATGGATTAGAGCTAAGTTGTGAAACCATCTGGCTCATATCCAATATTTTGGCCAAATTCTGTGCGTAGGCCTTACAGTGCCTTTATAGCATGTGTGATACTTCTCTCTTATGGTGCAGTTTAAGCAGTATAGATGACATCACTGCTGTTTGCTCTGACTATGTCAGCAACAATCTGCAGTAGAGGTCGATTTGGCTCAACAGCTCTAGCACAGTGTGTCACATAAATCCAGTTGTTGAGTTTTCCTTTTTTTCCACAGTTGTACTGCATGTGAGGTGGCTTTTATTACGTTAAAAGGACCTGTACTGTGACACTTATACAGTTTGGCTATTCCTGAGTGCTAAGGGTGGGGTAGTAAATGGTAAATAGCTGCCATTTTCTCCCTATTAATAACTTACGGGGAATCAGGTAGAGCATCGTATTGGGGGTGGATTGCAGTGTCATCAGCGCTAATGGCAATGCATACACCCATGCCATACCTGTTCCCATATATTATTTGGCTATCACTTCCTTTAAAGTGCCACTTGCCTATACTGAACCAAACCTATGCTTTATGCCTAGTACTTGTTCCATTTCCTTCAAATGTTTATTGGCAAAATGACTTCCATTGTCTGATCTGATTGTTCTGGGGAAACCATGTCTAGGAATCACTTCTGCTGTTAGCCACTTTATCACTTCTTTTGCACTCTCATTTTTACAAGCTTTGGCTTCCACTCATCTTGCAAATGTGTCCACACAGACCAACAAATATCTGTAACCCACACACCTATTTTGGGGCCCATATTTATTCAATTCAACCTTATTTGTATATCGCCATTTCACAACAACAGTCCTCTCATAGCACTTTCAACTGTAAGGGAAACCCCCACAATTGCAGAGAAACCCCAGCAATCAGGTGCAAAACCAAGCTCAGAAGGAGGGGCAGTCATCTGCTACGACTGGCTGGGGGTGTGGGGATAGAGAAGAAAAAGAAAAGAACAGACACGTAGAGAGCAAACGGCACGATGGGAGTCAATCTATGGGACAGAACAAACAGATATTAATAATCAGCAAAAATATTTCATGTGAAACCCAGTGCATTGTTGGAGATCCCCCGGCTGTCTAAACCTATAAGCAGCATAACTGAGGGAGGGTTCAGGGGCACATGATCCCACCCTAATTATAAGTTATAGCAAAAAAGGAAGGTTTTAACCCTATTCTTAAAAACAAGGATCGGGTTTAACTCCCGAATCTGGATTGGCAGCTGGTTCCACAGGAGAGAAGCTTGATAACTAAAGACTCTGCCTCCCATTGCACGTATTACAAATACTTCAGCATTTTGGGAGTGTAGTGCTCTATTAGGATGATAGGGTAGTATCAAATCTTTTAAATAAAAAAGGGCCTGATTATTTAGGGCTTTAGAAGTAAGAGAGAAGGATTTTAAACTTAATCCTAAGGGAGGCCAGAACTGGAGAGATATGATCTCTCTTTCTAGTACCTATTAAAACTCTTGCTGCAGCATTTTGGATCAGCTGAAGGTTGTTGTTGTTGTTGTTTTTTAATGTTTTAAGACAGCCTGATAATAAAGAGTTACAATAATGTAATCTAGAGCTATCAATAGTGTGGATTAGGTTCCCAGCATCACTCTGAGACAAGATGCTCCTAATCTTGACAGTATTACGCAAATGATAGAAGGCAGTCTTAGAAACAAGTTTAATGTGTGAATTAATAACAGATCTTGATCAAAAATTATCTGTGAAAACAATCACAGTTTCTTTCCATGGCTCTGTAGGGGCAGGGAATGCACTAAGGCCTCCCGTGTGTACTTTGGGTTGACCTTTTGACATGCTTCACACTAGATTAACTTTTGATATGTGACCTCCCTCATGTGCCTCTTTGCATAACAACAACACTTTAGCAGGGGCTGCTATTCCTGCATCTACAGTTTGAAATGCACCTGTCCTATCATCATATTTTACAGCTGCATATGAGGCGCTCAGAGACCTATCTGCTTTCCTGTAGCAACAGCCATCACAAAAAAGGTTCAAATTTGAATTTTTGATAGGTTCAGATTGAAGATTAGGGTTCAGATTGAAGATTAGATTGAAGATTAGTTTTTTCTAATGCCTTAGCTATTGCTGTAACATGACACGTGTATAGTGGGTGTCCTTTCTCTCTGTTGTCTAATGTTGAGTTGTAATACATTAGAATCAGAATCAGAATCAGGTTTATTGCCATTGTTCATGTAGTACACAAACTAGGAATTTGTCTCGGTACAATGCTGCAACATTAAACATGATAAGATAAGAGAAATAAACTATACATGTAATAAAGTGTAGGATAAGATTAAGTGATACTGGTCAACAGTTAAAATATATATTAGCCAGCAGCAGATACTGTGGAGAACTATATAGTGCAGTCGGTAATGCAGGAAGAAAACAGTGATGATTGACATGAGTCTGGTTGAGCTGCTGTACATGGTGCACGAGAGTCACTTAGTGTTCAGCAGTCTAATGGCAGAGGGGAAGAAGCTGTTCATGTGACGGGAGGTTTTAGTCTGGATGGACCGAAGTCTTCTACCAGAGGGGAGGGGGGCAAACAGTACATGACCAGGGTGTGAGGGATCGGCTATGATCCGGCCAGCACGCCTCCGGGTCCTGGAGATGTACAGATCCTGGAGAGATGGGAGCTTGCAGCCGATCACCTTCTCAGCAGTGCGCACGACGCGCTGCAGCCTTAGTCTGTCCCTGGCAGTGGCTCCTGCGTACCACACGGTTATGGAGGTGGTGAGGATGGACTCGATGATGGCTGTGTAGAACTGCACTAACATCTTGGTGGGTAGCTTGAGCTTCCTCAGCTGCCGCAGGAAGAACATCCTCTGCTGGGCTTTTTTGATGAGTGAGCTGATGGTCAGCTCCCATTTGAGGTCCCTGGTGATGGTAGTGCCTAGGAAGCGGAAGGAATCAGCAGTGGTGATGGGAGAGCCTGAGAGGGTGAGGGGGGGCAGAGGAGTAGTGACTTTCCTGAAGTCTACAATCATCTCCACTGTCTTCAGAGCGTTCAGCTGCAGGTTGTTATTGCTGCACCAGGACGCCAGCTGGGCCACCTCTCTCCTGTAGGCGGACTCGTCGCCGTTGGAGATGAGCCCGATGAGGGTGGTGTCGTCCGCAAACTTGATCAACTTGACAGACTGGTGGCTGGAGGTGCAGGAGTTGGTGTAAAGGGAGAAGAGTAGGGGGGAAAGTACACAGCCCTGGGGTGATCCGGTGCTGATGCTAGTATAGTCTGAGACAGTCTTTCCCAGCCGCACATGCTGCCTCCGGTCCGTCAGGAAGTCGATGATCCACCTGCAGAGGGAGTCAGGCACGTTGAGCAGGGACAGCTTGTCCCGGAGCAGAGCGGGGCGGATGGTGTTGAATGCGGAGCTGAAGTCCACAAACAGGATCCTGGCGTAGGTTCCCGGGGAGTCCAGGTGCTGCAGGATGGAGTGGAGGGCCAGGTTGACTGCATCGTCTACAGACCTGTTGGCTCGGTAGGCAAACTGCAGCGGGTCCAGGAGAGGGGTGGTGATGGACTTGAGGTGGGACAGGACCAGGCGCTCAAAGGACTTCATGACTACAGAGGTGAGCGCTACAGGTCTGTAGTCATTAAGTCCAGTGATCCGTGGCTTCTTGGGGACAGGGATGATGGTGGAGGATTTGAGGCAGGACGGCACGTGGCATAACTTAAGGGAGGTGTTAAAAATGTCTGTGAATACAGGAGCCAGCTGTTTCGCACAGAGTCTCAGGGTGGAGGGAGACACGCCGTCTGGGCCGGGGGCCTTGCGCGGGTTCAGTCTGGAGAACTGTTTGAGCACATCCTGCTCACTGATGATAAGGGGAGGGGGGGAGGTGGGGGGGGGTGCCTTAAATGAAGTAGGGAATGTGGAGGCTGTGGAGTTGGAGGGAGGGGGGGAGTTGGACACAGATGACGAGGTGTCAAAACGGGCATAGTGTTGGGACAGTCTCTGACAAAGGGCTTTGTCATCCTGACCTTTAGGAGCCTGAGGCCGATAGTTGGTGATCTGCCTCAGTCCTCTCCACACGGAAGCCGAATCATTAGCAGTGAACTGCTGCTGGAGTCTCTCTGAGTACACAGATTTAGCCCTCTTCAGCTCTCTGTTAAACCGGTATTTAACCTCCCTGTAGCAGTCCCTGTCTCCACTTTTCAGCGCTGCTTCCTTCTCCTTCCTGATCTGTCTGAGCTTAGCTGTGAACCAGGGTTTGTCATTAGAGTAACTCACCCTGGTGCGTGATGGAAGAATGTTCTCTTCACAAAAGTGGATATATGAGTTCACAGTGTCTGTGTACTCATCCAGATCATGCGTGGCTCCTTTAAGCATGCCCCAGTCAGATATTTCCATGCACGTTTCCAGCTTCTCCTCAGCATCACTGGTCCGTATCTTCGTAGTGCTCACAACAGGTTTAGTGAGCTTCAATCTCTGTCTGTATGTGGGAATGAGGTGAACCATCACGTGATCAGATAATCCCAGCGCAGCTCGAGGGACAGCGCGATATGCGTCTTTCACTGTGGTGTAACAGTGATCCAGTGTGTTTAATCCTCTGGTGGGGCATTTAATAAACTGTTTGTAGCGGGGGAGATCGTGGCTCAGATTGCACTGATTAAAGTCGCCAGCCACAATAATCAGCGAGTGTGGAAAACTCCGCTCTGTGTGTTGAATGTGATCCGCGAGCACGCGCTGAGCTTCGCGCGTGTCCGCGTCGGGAGGGGCGTACACAGCGATCAGTATAAAAGAAGCAAACTCCCATGGGGAATAAAAAGGCTTGCAGTTGATAACAAGAAATTCCAAGGCAGGAGAACAGTGTTTGGAAATTTCCGTTACATCAGAGCACCAGCTACAGTTGATGTAGAAGCAGACACCGCCTCCTGTGGTCTTGCCGGAAAGCTCTGTGTCACGATCAGCACGGAAGAGCTGGAAGCCGTCGAGGCGCAGCGCGCTGTCCGGTATATTTTCCCGGAGCCAGGTCTCAGTAAAGCAGAGGACAGCTGAGGAGGCGAGGTCCTTAAAACGCATCAGCAGTCTCAGTTCATCCACCTTGTTAGAGAGAGAGTTGGTATTGGACAGAAATATGCCAGGCAGCGCCGTTCGCGAGCCTCTCCTGCGAAGTCGTACGAGAGCGCCCGCTCGTCTTCCTCTCTTCCGCCGTCTCACTTTCCGAGCCAAACAATAAACCAGATCGGCGGCAGGGGCTAGAAAAACTGGGAGGAGGTCCGTGGGGGTCAAAGTCCTGATATTTAAAAGTTCTTCACGGGTATAAGTGCAAGCAGACACACAATTGACAAACAAAAACAAACAAAGAGCGCAGCGAAGCACCATGTCGACCGCTGTGGGCGCCATCTTGGATTTTTTCATTAGAACTGACCATGACCCTGTACCTTCCCCCTTCTGATACAGTACAGCGTTCACAACGCTATTCTGTTCGGAAACATCTAGATGAAATGGCGAAGCGTAATCAGGTGGTTTGAGTGAACATGCATGTGACATCAGTTGTTTTAGTTCAATGAAAGCACCCTCAGGTGAAGTTGTCCATTGCAATGGTGATGTGAGATTTTTGTATCCTGATTCCTTAAGAAGGTCGCACAGTGGTTGAATAAGCGCAGTGTAATTTGGAACAAAATTTCTGCTGTATCCGGTAAGACCCAAAAATGACATCATTTCCCCCACAGTGCGTGGTTTAGGGTGTGAGAGAATTGATGACCTTTGCGACAGGGACACCGAGGAGTTGCCGGATGTGATTAGCCTGCCCAAATGGTGAACTCTGGGGTGACAACACTGTACTTTTTTGTGGCTCAAATTGTAGCCTTTCTGATAAAGATGTTTCAGGAGGAGCTCCATGGCTGAGAGCACAGAAGCAGCAGTGGGGCCTGCTAATAGCAGATCATCAACATACTGCAACAACAATGTGCCAGGGGGTAGGAATAAATCCTGCAAATGTTGACGCAGTACGTGATTAAAAATGGCTGGTGAGTCAACAAAACCTTGTGGTAGTCTACTGCAAGTGTATTGCTGACCCTGATAGGTAAATGCAAAAAGAGGCCTGCTGTCTGCATGTAGTGGAATGCTGAAAAAAGCATTAGAAATGTCCACTGCTGTAAAAAAAACAAACAAACTTGTGTTGTGGGGTAATGTTATTCAGCAGCAGGTAAGGATTTGGATCAGTGTAATTTGTAGGCACCACTACGGCATTGATCGTTTCAAGTCATGGACCATCCTGTAGTCCTTTTTCCCAGGCTTCTCTACAAGAAGAATAGGAGTGTTCCATGGGGACAGGTTCAGGTTCAGGTTACTTTATTTGTACCCGTAGGTAGATTTGTTTTGCAGTTGGTGACATCCATATTTACAAGCCACTAATTACATTCAACATAGACCCAAACACAGGCACACATCTTACAAAATAGGTAAATATAGAATATGTACAATATAATTTTATAGCTTGTTCAACTCTTTGACAGCAGCAGGGACAAAGCTGTTTTTGTAGCGCTGGGTTCTACTTTTTGGGACAGCAAACCTCCGTCTGGAGGGAAGAAGCTGAAAGTTGCAGTGCAAAGGGTGGGAGTCATCATTTAAAATCGAGTCGGCCATCCTCTGTACTTGTTTGGCGTACAGGGATGCCAGGCTCAGCTGTGACTCACCAAGCAAACGACTGGACCATCTGACTACCTGATCCAAGGATTTCCTCTGTTTCAGTTTTATCTGACCAAACCATGACATTAAAGAAAAGGATAAAACAGATTCAATAAAAGCCCGATAAAACATAGTCATTATGGGTCGGTCAATTTGGAAGCGTGCAAGTTTCCTCAAACAATGCAAATTTTGCTGACCCTTTTTGCACACCCTTTCACAGTTCACCTCAAAGTTCAATCCACTATCAATAATCGTCCCAAGATATTTGTACGATTGTACACATTCGGTGGTCTGGCCTTTTAGTATGGTGACTTTGTGCCTGGGAGTTTTCCTCCTAAAGTCAATAATCATATCTTTCGTTTTTGTTGTATTCAGCTGCAGGTAGGAATCCTCACACCAGTGAACAAAGTCATCAACTACTGGGCCGTGGCCACTCTCACCATCCTGGAGGAGACTGACAATGACTGAGTCATCAGCATACTTTATAATGTGTCTGTTGTCATGTCTACTCCGACACATGTTTGTGTACAGGATGAAGAGTAGTGGTGACAACACACACCCCTGAGGGGAGCCAGTAGAAGATCACTTTAGGTCAGACAATGTGCCATTGACCCTTACTCTCTGCGTCCTGTTGGTTAAGAAATCCAGAATCCAACCCACCAGATTATTGCTTAAATCAAATTGTTGCAGGAGCCTTTCAACTAAAATATGAGGACAGTGTGGGCACTAGAACCCTTGCCTGGAGAAGACCCTGCTATGCCTGTTTCCTTCTCCTTTGGGAGAGGCTACTGATTTCACCATATTGGATGAGTATTTGTTTTGAGTGAGATTTTTGCTGGTGTACAGGTAATCAGACCACCATCTGCAGAGCTGTCTGACCGTAGAGAGGGGGGCAGAGCGTCCAACAGTGCACCAGAATTTAGATGGTCACTATTTTCTCTGCCATATGTTCTGTCCAGATACAATGTTTGTGGAGTGGTCTGTATTGTTGCATTGCATGAAATGCAATAGCAATCAGCAGATGGTGAGTAATGTAGATTCCTACACTGTGTGACAACCCAGTCAGTCAACTTAAGACAGTTTTTCACCACCCTTGCCTCCTCCCCTGCGGACACCCCCAGTGTCACATGAGGTGCAGCAGTGTCTGAGAGGGCATACAGAGGCAACAAGTCCTTGTCCAAATAGCAGCAGCAACTCCTTGTGGTCCCACATAAATTTGTTTGCACACCAAATCCTGAACCCCCACCAAAATCGCCCACTGATCATCATACAGTTCTTGATCCATCATGTGAACAGTTCATTGTGCAGTGGAGTGGATCATGGGGGGGGGGGGGGGGGGGTGTCATATAGTCGAACAGAGTCTGTCCTTGGGGCCCATGAAACATACTTGTCTACTAGTAGATTTTTGTCAGGGTTCACATCATTCAGCTGTAGCCACACAGTTGCAGAAGAGGTTTGATTGTCCTCCAGTCCACCTTCCTGAGCTTGAAGTTGTGGAGCATTCAGGGGAGTGGACAGATCTGATGTACACCAGAGCATAGTACCATCAGGTAGACACACCACAGTTCCAGTAGAAGCAAAGTAGATGTGTGCCTTTACTTTCAGGAATACATCTCTTCCCAGAAGATTTATAGGACAGTCCCCTCTTCAGTGTGGCTCCCTAGGCCCTGTCATTGTTGGCTGGGCATCATGTTCTGGTTGGGAGCCATATGACATTGTTGTAGTTGCTGTGGTGCAAAAGAAGACTGGTCAGGCCACACCCCTGGTACTGGGGGTGGGATGGGTGTGTACATCATCTGTGAGCGCCCTCTAGTAGTAAGAAGACTTCTGCAGTCATGTGTCCAGTGTCCCTGTCTTTTACATCGGTAGCATATGTCTGATGCCAGGGCAGGTGATCTCATGCCTCCTCTGTATGCACCTCTGCCACACCTTGATTGCGGTGGACAAGGATACCATTGTTGTTGGGGTGCCAACACAAAGGGTTCAGCAGGGACTGGACCAATAGTGGCCTGAGAGGCTGCCACTGTGATGGCTGGAGCCTGTACAGTAGTTTTTTGTTTTTGTTCACTACATCCCTAGCTGCTTTTAGCTGGGCTTTTACCAGCTGATTTGATAAATCTGCTGTTTCTGCCTCTTTTTCCACTTTGTTTTTTATTATATTGTTTCAAATAATGATGCACATGTGAGAGCCATTCTGCCCAGGGGCGGGTATTCAATCCCACTACCCCTTCTAATGCGGCTCTGACAGACGGTGGTACTGATGTCTGTATGACATTGCGGAATACTGCTGATGTGGTAGCATTGTTACGTGGGTTTTCTCCAGTCATGTCAGTCCAAAGTGCCAAACACCTATCCACATAGGGTTCTGCATCCTCTCCTTTTTCATAGGTATATCTGTTAGCTCTGCACTAGTGAGATCTACAGGAAACATTGATCTCATTACTGCAAAAATCTCATCACTGTGTTCTCTGAATGGAGCCTCATCAGGCTCATCAGTGGTACCAGCCTCTTCCTCTATGTTCTTTAGCATAGAGGCTGAAGTATGAGTAGCTACTGTCCTCCTAACATCTGCCATGCACAAACGGCAACCAACTGTGGCCTTCTGCATAGCTCTAATCCACGGAGAGGCCCCTGAAGTTAGCAGAGGCAATGTGTCACAAATGCCTTTTAGGTCCTTAAATTACCATTCTACATATTGTGCTGCCCCAGTTTCAGCAGCTATCATGGGCATTTGTAGTTTACTTTAGGTATGGCTCCTGTTTGTAAACATGTGCACTGAGGTGCCCCTTCTGTCCGATTTTCTATTGTGGATCCATAATCACTGATTTTCCACTGCTTTTGTGTGCCTGTAGGTGCTTTTTTTTTATCTGTGTAATCAGTTACTTTTCTAGGGGTGGCTCCCTCACCAGTACTTGACATGTTTCCTAGCCTAGTTAAAGTCTGGCTCAAGTGTTCATTAAACTCACGCAAATAAGCATCAACAGGCTCTCCATCTACTTTTTGGTTTGTTGAAGGGGTGGAGGCAGCAGGTATCCTTGTATTGACAGGGGCTTCCTCCTCCTGTCTGTCATTTTCCTGTTCAGCCTGACTCATCGGTTCCATGGGAGTGTATTGATTGATAATTTGGTGCACCCTATCTCCAGCTGTCTTGCTATCATTTTTGGATAACATTGGCCTCGTGTGTAAAACTCCTGCTATTGCCTGCATTGTATCTTTATTCCCTTCAACAAAAGTAGTAAGAGGCATTTGTTTAGACAGCATGTTTACACACTCTGTGTATGGGCTTGTCTGTGTCAGGGTGGGGGCTGAAAGGGCTGGCGGAGGCAGGGCCACATCGTCATATTGGGGTGGTGACTCTGATACTACTTGCTGTCCCTGTGTTTTTAATATAAGATAAGATAAGATAAGCCTTTATTAGTCCCACAACGGGGAAATTCCAGGATTGCAACAGCACAGGGACAGCAACACTCAGAGCAACAATCAGAAGACAAGAAAAAACAAGAGCAGCGAGTATACATATGTACATATAAATATATAAACACACAGTACGGAGCATTGTAGCTAGATGGAATAAATATATAAATATATAAACACACAGTGCGGAGCATTGTAGCTAGTTGGAATAAATATATAAATATATAAACACAGTGCGGAGCATTGTAGCTAGATGGAATAAATATATAAATATATAAACACACACAGTGCGGAGCATTGTAGCTAGATGGAATGAACAGCATAACCGTCTACTTAGTTATCCTACATGGAATGATTATGTACCCATACATATTGTTACCCTCCGTAGCGACCGGTATTTTCCTAGTTGTATACCGGAGGGGACCATTGTGTAAGTCTATTGCGTCTTTTGCATTTACTGCCATTAGGTTGTCACGTTTTTTTGCTATCCCTGCGAGCAGCCCTGCTTAGGTTATACAGTCTGACAGCCGTAGGTAGGAAGGACCTGCGAAACCTCTCGGTTGTGCACCTAGGATGATGTAGTCTGCTGCTAAATGAGCTCCTCAGTGCGTTCAGTATGTCCTGCATAGGGTGGGACTCGGACTCCAGCAGAGATGACAGTTTAGCCACCATCCTTCTCTCTCCTATCTCCTCCACTGGGTCAAGGCGTTGCCCCAGGACAGAGCTAGCTTTCTTGATCAGTTTGTTCAGTCTCTTCCTATCGGCTGCTGTAATGCCACTGCCCCAGCAGACCACTCCAAAAGTGATGGCTGATGCCACCACCGTGTCATAGAATGTCTTCAGAAGCGCCCCTTGTACACCAAAAGACCTGAGTCTCCTCAGTAGGAACAGCCTGCGCTGTCCCTTCTTGCGTCAGTATTGTGTGACCAGTCTAGTTTATTGTTCAGATGAACACCCAGGTACTTGTAGGATGTCACCATTTTGATGTCTGTTCCCTGTATATTTACTGGTGCTGTGAGGGGTTGTCCTTGCCTGCGGCAGTCCACCACCAGCTCCTTAGTTTTCCTCGCGTTGATCTGGAGGCAGTTCCGATGGCACCAGTCCACGAAGTCCTGGATAAGTCCTCTGTACTCAGCTTCATCTCCATTGGAGATGAGGCCAACAATCGCAGATTCGTCAGAGAACTTCTGTAGATGGCGTTGTGTTGTGTGAGAAGTCTGCAGTATAAAGAGTGAACAGGAAGGGAGCCAAAACAGTTCCCTGGGGGGCCCCCGTGCTACCGATGATCGTGTCGGACACACAGTCCCGGGTTCTCACAAACTGTGGCCGGTTAGTGAGGTAGTCCAGGATCCATGATGACAGGTGCTGGTCCACCCCTGCGCACAGCAGCTTGTCTTTCAGGATCATTAGTTGGATGGTGTTGAAAGCACTGGAGAAGTCAAAGAACATGATCCTCACCGCATTCTCGGGCTTCTCCAGGTGGGACAGAGAACGGTGAAGGAGGAAGATCACCGCATCCTCCACCCCAATGCCATGCTGGTAGGCGAACTGGAGTGGATCCATCGCTGGTCCCACCAGGGGGCGGAGGTGAGCAAGGAGCAGTCTCTTCAGGGTCTTCATCATGTGGGACGTCAGGGCCACTGGTCTGTAGCTGTTCAGATCTTTGGGGTGGGAAGTCTTTGGTACAGGTACCACACAAGGTGTTTTCCACAACTGTGGTACCCTCCCCAGCTTCAGGCTCAGGTTGAAGATGTGCTCCACAATCCCACACAGCTGGTCTGCACAGGACTTGAGGAGCTTTGCGCTGACGCTGATGCCGTCCGGTCCCGATGCCTTCCTCGCCTTGATCTTTCTCAGCTCCGTCCTCACTTGGGTCTTAGTGAGGGTCATGTTGGGGGGCTGTGTGTTGGGATTGGGGGGGTGATGGTGATGGTGGAGTGGGGTGTGGGCAGCAGGACTCGATGTCTTCAGAGGCAGCAGTGGTTGTTGTGCATTCGGGGGGGAGGGCGGTTGGTCAAACCTATTAAAAAAGAGGTTCAGATTGTTCGCCCACTCCCTGCCCCCCGTGGCCTGGGGGGAGGTATTCTGGAGCCCAGAGATGGTTTTAAGGTTTCTCCAGACCCCACCGATGTCACTCTGTTGCAGTTTGTCCTCCATCTTCTTCCTGAAGCTGTCCTAGCTGACCCTTCCATTATCACAGACTACCAATTGTCCTCCGCACAGTGCAGCCATGAGTTTAGGAATATAACACATGGCCCTAATTTTCCTCTTCTCTGAATTTTTCATTTTTTTATGTACCAATCCCCACCTGGGATTTCCTCTTGTGTCATAATTTTCCTTAGCAGTATTATAGCTTTGTATGATTATTTGCAGGATCTCTGCCAGTTTAGCTGGTGAGGGCATTGGTTTTGATGATCCTGGCAAATATCCTAAATCCTGTAAGTCAGCCACCCATTTTTTTAAACTTTCTTACCTCCTCTTTCCTATCTTTCTCAACTGTCTGTCTCTCAGTCACTTTGTGTTCTCTCTGCTGTTTCACCAACAGTAAATAAAACATTTAAACAGTAAATGACTTTCCTGCTGCCATGACTACAGAATTTCCTTTGAAGTTAACTTGGAGGCTTGATTTGGTTATAAATTGGCTTAATAGATTCACACTTTGTTTACTTTGGAGGTAAATTTATGAAAAAATGCAATTCTTATAGTTGACCACAAGATGGAGGTAGTTCCTTCTGCACTCAAGGAGGAGGAGACACAGCGACGTCGCCTGGAGCCAGTCCAACTTTCTCAGCTCCAAGATGGCGCCCAAGGATGACTCACCCTGGTGATTTTTTTTTTAGGATGGTGTTTGCACTGCTTAATCTGCACATGCGCAGTTCTCATGCAACGGGAATGCCACGTGGCCATTTCGGTCATGCGCAAATGTGAACGCGTAATGTGGCCACAAAGCCTGCTGACCACAAACCACGCCTTGTTTTTTCAAAGAAACTAAAGAGCTACCTCCCTTAAATTCAGTTTTATTCATGCAAGGATAATCTTACAGCTTTAACTTTGTGTACAATTCAACGCTGTTACTTCAAACAATCTCCTCTCAGTAACTTTTATCATGCTTTAAACACAATTTCTCAGTTCAACTCACGCGAGCGGGCGAGTCACCCCCTCCCCTCCGTGAACAGACACACAGACTCACCTCTGCCTCCTGCATGGCGAAAAGTGTGCCATTTTAGTTAAATCACCTATATTTATACTATGGGGAAACAAAAGAGTTGGCAGATATTTACAGCCCTGCAGTCCAAACTCCAGATCCCCTTTCCCTTTCTACAATTCTGGCCACATCAGGCTTATACTTGGATCCTTTTCACCCAAGCTGGTGTGGCCAACTCAGAATTACAGTGGAAAACAGGATCTTTTGTTTCTGGTAGATTAAAAAATATTCACATTTCCCCAGGGCTTTCGCCTTTATTTCCAAACCCACAAAATGCACTTCCTCTTATTCCAGACAGCCAGAAGTGGGAATTTGGGAACAGAGCTAGCCCCTTTCACCCTACACCACCCAATTTAAGACACCCTTGTGTCTTAAATTGGGATCATCATCATCATAGCAGTCTGCCGTGGGCGGCAATGACTGTTTCATTTAGGTCTGATCAGATTCCTCCATGCAGCTCTGTCCTTAGCCTTCTACTGCCAGGAACTCCTGTCTATATCCAGCTTCTTCAAGTTTCTTTTTACAGTGTCTTTAACTCTGAGCCTTGGTCTACTCTGATTGCGTTTGCCCTCGCATAACTGTGAGTAGAGTAACTGCCGAGGGAGACACTGGTGGTCCATCCTCTCAACATCTCCAAGCCATCTCAGGTTCGTCTGTATTAGCATGTCCTCCATTGATGGTAGACCAGCTCGTTTCAACACTTCTATGTTGGTTATCTTGTCTTTCCATGAGATGTTCATTATGGCTCGAAGGTGACTCATCATGTACGCGTGGAGTTTACCTGCACTCTGTAGACAGTCCAAGTTTCAGCACCGTACAGTAGAGTAGCCAGTACTGTCGCTCTGTACACTTTGCATTTCACACGGATAGACACATGTCTATTGTTCCACAGTCTCTCCCTCAAGTTTCCAAACACAGCGCTTGCTGTGAGTGAGTGAGCTGACCATCAGCTCACTCATCAAAAAAGCCCAGCAGAGGATGTTCTTCCTGCGGCAGCTGAGGAAGCTCAAGCTACCCACCAAGATGTTAGTGCAGTTCTACACAGCCATCATCGAGTCCATCCTCACCACCTCCATAACCGTGTGGTACGCAGGAGCCACTGCCAGGGACAGACTAAGGCTGCAGCGCGTCGTGCGCACTGCTGAGAAGGTGATCGGCTGCAAGCTCCCATCTCTCCAGGATCTGTACATCTCCAGGACCCGGAGGCGTGCTGGCCGGATCATAGCCGATCCCTCACACCCTGGTCACGTACTGTTTGCCCCCCTCCCCTCTGGTAGAAGACTTCGGTCCATCCAGACTAAAACCTCCCGTCACATGAACAGCTTCTTCCCCTCTGCCATTAGACTGCTGAACACTAAGTGACTTATTGACTCTCGTGCACCATGTACAGCAGCTCAACCAGACTCATGTCAATCATCACTGTTTTCTTCCTGCATTACCGACTGCACTATATAGTTCTCCACAGTATCTGCTGCTGGCTAATATATATTTTAACTGTTGACCAGTATCACTTAATCTTATCCTACACTTTATTACATGTATAGTTTATTTCTCTTATCTTATCATGTTTAATGTTGCAGCATTGCACCGAGACAAATTCCTAGTTTGTGTACTACATGAACAATGGCAATAAACCTGATTCTGATTCTGCTGTTCCCATTCTGAGAAAGAGTTCATCCTCCAGCCTAGCATTCGCTGAAACAGTACTCCCTAGATACTTGAAAGTCTTGCACTTGACTAGTGGCTCTGTACCAATGCTGATCTCTTCTGGTAGTGATGTTGATAACTGGAACTCTGGTGGTTGATAAAGGCACTCTGTTTTCTTGATGTTGATTTTGAGGCTGAATTGGCTAGCTGCTCTTGCAAATTTATCCACTAGAGATTGCATATCTTCTGCACTGTGTGCAACTAGAGCACTGTCGTCGGCAAAGAGTATTTCTCTTACTACCTTTATTGATGTCTTACTCTTGGCTTTAAACTGTGCCACATTGAACAAGTCTGCTTCTTTCCTTGTTTGTATACTCCTTCTGAAGTGTCTTTGAAGGCCACCTCAAGCATGGCTGCCAGATATAGTGAGAAGAGTGTAGGCACCAGCACACACCCTTGTTTCACCCCGTTGCTTACTGAAAAGTCTTTAGATACTGAACCACTCATTGCCACGTTTGCTTGCATACCTGTATGGAGTGCCTCGATCAGGCTGACAAACTTCTCTGTACAGCCATATTTCTTGAGTACCTGCCAAAGTCCTTGTCGCGAAACACTATCGAAGGCTTTACTGAAGTCTATGAAGACTACATAAAGCGGCATGTTCTGTTCGATACACTTTTCTTGAACCTGTTTCAAGCAGAAAATCATGTCCATTGTGCTTCTTCCACTTCTAAAGCCTTACTGGGTTTCCGGTAGTACATTCTGCGAGATGTGTTCGTTGAGTCTGTTCAGTACTACATATGAAAGAATCTTACCAACAGTGGCTAGCAGTGATATACAGTACCTCGGTAATTTTCACAATCTTTCCTGTCGCCTTTCTTGAGCAAAGGCACAATACTTGCATCCTTCTAGTCTTGAGGTACTTTCTGGGCATCCCATATCTCTTGGATGAGCTTGTGCAGGCAGTTGGTCAGCTGAACACCACCAGATTTCCACACTTCTGCTGGAATTCTATCCCTTCCTGGAGCTTTACCATCCTGTGTTGTCCTGATAGCTGCCATTAGTTCATCAAGATTTGGTGGTTCATCCAGACTTGATACAGCTGGTTGCTACACTAGAGCTTCTTTAGCCTCTTCACTGAGATCTCCAGGGTTGTTTAGTAGTTGGTCAAAGTGGTCTGCAAATCTGTCCAGGATCTTGTCTTTCTCCTGCAAAACTGTTTCACCATCCATAGCCTTTAGTTGGATCAGTCCTCTTGGTTTAGGGCCGTAGATTTCTCTCAAACCTGTGAAGAATGTTTTAATGTCCTTCCTGTCTGCTGCAGTTTGAAGTTCCTCCGCTTTTTCATCCCACCAGTTGGACTTCATCTCTCTGGTGTACTTCTGTAGCTCACTCTGAGCCTTTGAGTAGTTCTTCTTCTTCAACCTTGTGTTACACTGTAGGTTTTCCTGCCTAGCTGTATTCCTCACTTCTAGTAGTTTCTTCAGATGTTCATCATGCTCATCAAACCAATCTTGATGTTTCCTCTCAGGGTGATCTAATACATCACTCACAGTCTGATACACCGTATCCTTCAGTGTTGACCATTTCTCTTCTATGTCATTCTCTGAGTTGTTGCTGTCCCAGTCTTTCAAATTTTCATCCATTTCCTGTATAAGTTCTTCCTGCTTCTTTTGATGCACCGGCCAATACAGAAGTTCTCCGCCGGTGCAGTATCACCAGCATCGAGTCATTCATCATACGTTCCCAGTTGCGCTGGACCGGCCACGTTGTTTGAATGACAGATCAGCGCATTCCTAAAATCCTGTTATTTGGCCAGTTGGACGAAGGGTGGAGGTCACGGGGTGGTCAGTGGAAGCGGTATAAAGACGTGCTCAAAGCTTCACTCAAGTCGTGTGGGATTGATCCTATGACATGGGAAATGCAGGCCAAGAACCATCCCCTTTGGCGAAAGATCTGTCATGAAGGTGTTGACCTCTTTGAGAGAGAGAGAACTGCCCTTTTGGATGCCCGCCATAAAGCACATCATGGTGCCACCCAGCAACAGAGACGTCTACAGCAGTCGGCGTCATCCACTCAGCCAATTATGTACATCTGTCCCGATTGCAATATGTCATGTGCTTCACGCATCGGCCTCATCAGCCATCGCCGTCACAAGCATCCCCTTACAATTAAATGCAGCCAGAAGGCAGGAGATCCGTCGTTGGCGACGGCTTAATCCATCATCATTCTCTGAGTTGTTGCTGTCTCAGTCTTTCAAATTTTCATCCATTTCCTGTGTAAGTTCTTCCTGCTTCTTTTGGCCTTTCAGTACACTAGTCTTTAGCTTCCGTGGTGGCTTTGCACCTGTCCTTCAGTGCTGTTTTCGTCTGCAAATCCTTAATCTAGATCTCAGCATAACATGATCAGTACCACAGTCCGCACCTCTCATTGCTCTGGTGTCCAATACATCCCTTATGTTTCTCTGCCTTACTATGATGTAGTCTAACAAGTGCCAGTGCTTGGATCTTGGGTGCATCCATGTCTTCTTGTGTGTGTGTCCTTGTGCTTAAATAGAGTGCTGGTTATCACAAGGTTGTACTCTGAACATAATGCAAGTAGAAGTTCCCCATTAGCATTGCATTTGCCAACTCCATGACTGCCTAGCACTCCTTTCCATTTCTGAGTGTCCGAACCAACTCTGGCATTAAAATCTCTGAGTATCAGCCTGTCATCAGTCGATACATGCCTGATAGTCTTACATAAATCACTGTAGAACTCTTCCTTCGCCTCCTCTGTGTTGGTCATTGTTGGGGCATATACTGTACACTGATGAGTGTGGCATGCATCTTCTGCTGTAGTGGGAGTCTCATAGTCATTATCCTGTCATTGATTGGCACCAGTTCCTCATCAAGCATTGCTGCTATCTCCTTTCTAACTGCAAAGCCCACTCCTGCTTCTCTCCTTTCTTGAGTTGATTTCCCACTCCAAAAGAAGATACATATACCCATGGTCTTCCAAGCTGTCATATCCAGGCAATCTTGTTTCACTAAGTGCAGCTACTGTATGTCTATGTTGTACCTGTTCATTTCCAGGGCCACAAGCGCAGTCTGTCTTTCTGGGCGCTGTGATGTTGTTCTGTCCAACAGAGTGAGTAAATTCCCTTTCTGCTACACACAAGGCTGCTGTTTTCCTCTTCTTTTGTCTTCCTGCTCTTAGCTTACTTTTTGCTGCCTGTCGTAGTGTGAATAGATCAATAAATTGGGATATTAAGAGGTTAACCACCCGCACATTTATCCCTACACGATTTACTGAATCAACACAATATCAGCATGTACAATATGGACAATATCTGCAGAGTTTGTTGTGTATTTGTGTCTTTTCCTGCCACTTTATTTGCATATACTCTTTTCTCTTAGCTTAACTTTATGTATAGGAATACTTTCATTGAGCCGCGTCCGGTCATCAATACAAGCGGTATTGTATCATAACATTCAGTCCTATACTGATTTTAACAAGCTATCTTTATTGTTATGGACAGTCGTTCACTACTGATGTATATAAGATGCCCCGCTGTACCATAACTTTTATTATTAGAAGTAATCCTTTTTCTCAGTCGTTGATGTTATTAAGTCCTTGTATTAGAATTAATCCTTTTACTCACTCGTTGATGCTATTAAGTTCTTGTATTAGAGTATTTTATTTATGCTCACTAGTTGATGTAAAACAGTTCTTGCTTTGCAAATCTTCCTTATTTATAAAAAGGGGCTCTTTGATCTGTCCCTAACATTGTGAATGCATGCATGCTTATGACTCCCTGCATGTTATTACAATCATAGAAAATAGCTACAAAGTATAGCACTATCTTTATATTAAGTTTTTCCAATAGAATTTAAAAAGCAGGACAAAAGGCTTACTTTGACTGAATGCCGCAGACAATGCTACAGAGATTTTTAGAAGACGTTCTCACCTTCTGATCAGTGGGCCCTGGTTTGTCCACGACACATAGACAAAAGCTTGTGTCCTGACGTCCGTCGTCGATAAAGTTGGCTAACTTCCCGCATCCTCCACCATTGAACTGTAAAGATTATTTTTGGACAGTTAGCAGAATCTTTTTAGTTAACCAACCAATAATCACAGAAGAAATACTATTTCTCAGCTTAACGCAGGAAGTCAAACATGACCATGGGACTCAGCAGCTCAAACTGGTTAAGACCTCAAACAAAGGAATCCCCTACTACATTTAGCTTCTGAGTTGATGGGCGTTCCTAGCAACTCTCCAACAATACATGTCCATTGTCCAAACTGGTCCAAACCGGTCTTCTCAGCATCCAAAATAGCTTCCACATCCTTCCTTTCAACACTACAATGGTTCCAGATGTCTCTTCTTTATGGCCCCTCTCAGCAGATGTCTCCTCTTTAGTCCTTTATGGCATCCTGTTGTTTAGCCCACGCAACGCCATGCCCATATATGGAAGCAGGAAATGGAGACTAGAGCTTTTGCGTGTGTGCATGTGTGTGTGTGTGTGTGTGTGTGCGCAACTTGTGTGTGTGTGTCTGTGTCAGCTTGTGTATATGTGTGCATGTGTATGTGTGAGTCTGGTGTGGTGTGTGTGAGAGCACTTTGTGTAATATCTAACTAATCTTCACTATTTATTATAACAGGTGCAATGATCAGTCTTAGTTCAGATGGAGGAAGTTATTATTTAAAGCATACCTATGGTGGTCGTGAAAAAAAAAGATATTATATTGAGCCCCTGTCTCACGTTCTAGTTCAAGTTTAAGTTGAAATTCACGTTCAAAGCAATTTGATATAAATCCATTGCTGATGTGCTGGTTCAGCTATGTCAGCAAAACATGGGTACAGCCATACTAGCAGCGACATGGACTTCCAGGACGCTTCCTGTGACGTAATTTCGTGGCTACCGCGATCTGGATCAGTATTGGCTGAGCCTCGAGTACCCGGATGTGCAGCGGCTTTGGGGATATTCAAATTCAAATTCAAACGTTTATTTCAAACTCAGGGTTCATATTAAATGCAGAACAGAAACGAGTAGAAAATAAATAAATAAATGCTTAAATTCGGCGGGTCCTCTTGTCTGATCTGAGGTCGTTAACAGCCGCAACACGGCAGATAATTCGGCTCCTCCCTCGTCGCTATAAAGAGCGGCAGACGTTGCGTTGTGTGAGGACCAAAATTCAAACGTTTATTTCAAACTCAGGGTTCATATTAAATGCAGAACTGAAACGAGTAGAAAATAAATAAATAAATGCTTAAATTCGGCGGTCCTCTTGTCTGATCTGAGGTCATTAACAGCCGCAACACGGCAGATAATTCGGCTCCTCCCTCGCCGCTATAAAGAGCGGCAGACAGCGCGTTGCGTTGTGTGAGGACCAAAATTCAAACGTTTATTTCAAACTCAGGGTTCATATTAAATGCAGAACTGAAATGAGTAGAAAATAAATAAATAAATGCTTAAATTCGGCGGGTCCTCTTGTCTGATATGAGGTCGTTAACAGCCGCAAAAAAAACAAAGAAACACTTTTTTTGTGTACCCAAACCCAGCTCACCTTGTCAGAAGATCGGAGCGGAAACAGGGCACAGACGAATAATTTCAGACGAAATTGCGTTGTGTGTGAGGACCACTTCGTCACTTTAACCCTCAGAAGACCTTTCTGGCTCAAACCTGTAGCCATGTTGGACAAATTCTTCCTCAGAGTCCGAACAATTCAGCCATAATAGAATAAAAACACTCACAACAGCACCCTAGTCTCTCATACAGGCGGAGCATTGACTGTTGAGTATCAACGAAGTGACGTCACATCAGCATGTGTCATGGCTGCACCCACAGTTTTCATTGGCTGCCCATGGCCAAGGTCCCATTTGAATACAGTGATCCCTCACTTATCGCGGTTAATGGGTTCCAGAACCGACCGCGAAAAGTGAAAAACCGCGAAGTAGCGTCACCCCTAATGACGTCACCCATAAATAATACGTACGTTCATTCTCTCACTCTCTCTCTCATATGATACGTGTGTGTGTGTGTGTGTGTGTAAGTGTACATACATACGTAGATGTAAATAAAGTGTACATAAATATGTTTTTAGAACTCTTTTATTCTTATAACAAGATACGTAACTCAAGATGAAGTTGATTTACTGCACAGGTTAATGAGAGCTTTACTGCTCCTCAGGTGATGCCTCATCGTCAGGTGCTAGAGGCGCAGGATCGTCGAGGGCAGCTTCCGATAGAGCTGGAGAAGCTGCAGGAGGCGGCGTAGTGGCTCGACGGGAAGACTATTTCGCACAAAAAGGCACAAGAGAACAGCGAAAAGTTCCACGCGGCGAGACTAGCGATAAAGAACAATGAATGCGGTCTTCCTTCGCTGGGTATGGGAGAGAAGCTGGGTAAAACGTCTCGGCCAATCAGCTTGCGAGGTAAAACGTCTCGGCCAATCAGCTTGCGAGATTCCCGAGCAGTGAAGAGGTGGGCGGAGAGGAGTGGAGCGGTGGTCAGAGGTGGATTTTGAGTTGTGCGGCTCTCCATGTTGATACCTGATGTTGTAATGTAGTCTCCCTGCCTTCTTCTAGCGCCCGCCCATTTTTTCTCAATTTTGAATTTTTGATGAATATTTTTGAAAAATCCGCGATGCACTGAGGGCGCGAAAGGTGAAGCGCGAAGTAGCGAGGGATCACTGTATATGTCTGGTGGTATATGGCTGGCAAGAATTATTTACCAAAATAAGAAATACTTTTTCATAATGTTTTCAAGTTAAATGCGTCTTCACGACCACCAGAGGTACGCTTTAACCATTTTTTTGATGGTAGACAAACAGTCAAGTAGATTAGATACCTTATTTAACTCAAATTTACGAAATGAGCAATATAACTGAATATCATCTGCATAAAAGTGATAGGACACATTCTTAAAAAGACTTATAAGCCTTCCAAGAGGGGTCATATACAATAAAAACAGGATAGGTCCTAGGACTGAACCCTGAGGTACACCACATGACAACTCACTTGGCTCAGACATAAAATAGTTTACTGCAATGCTGAAAGTTCTACCAGTAAAATAGGTGGCAAACCAATCTAAAACTGACTCAGACAGCCCAAAATCACTATGCAAGCACTTTAACAACACTGTATAATAGTCGACTGTGTCGAACACAGCTGTCAAGTCGAGCAGCACTAAAACTGTGTACTGACCAGTCTGCAGCCATCAGTATGTTATTAGAGACTTTTAAAAGAGCAGTCTCAGTTGAGTGGATTTTCCTAAAACCAGACTGAATCACATCAAATAATTTGTGTTCTTCCAAATAGGAGGTTAGTTGTTCAGCCACGACTTTGTCCAAAATTTTAGACATAAAAGACAGTTTTGAAATAGGCCTAAAATTATTGGGATTAGATTGGTCTAGATTTGGCTTTTTAAGAATAGGGTTAATGACTGCCTGTTTAAAGGAACTGGGAACAGAGCCAGTTTGGAGAGAAAGGTTGATTATCTCATCCAGGCAAGGGCCAGTGAGGTTGAACATTTTTAAAAAAACAACTGTGTGGACAGGATCAAGATGACAAGAAGAAGGTGTGACCCGTTCCAACAGAATGTGAATATCCTCAAGGGTGACCAGTGAAAAGGTAGACCAGGTATGAGGTGGGAGTGTTGTGTTAATGGGCTGAACCTCGTCAGGTGGACAGATACAGTGGTGTGAAAAAGTGTTTGCCCCCTTCCTGATTTCTCATTTTTTGGTTTGTCACACGTAAATGTTTCAGATCATCAAACAAATTTAAATGTTGGACAGAGATAACACAAGTAAAGACAAAATGCAGTTTTTAAATGAAGGTATTTATTATTAAGGGTAAAAAAAATCCAAACCAACATGGCCCTGTGTGAAAAAGTGATTGCCCCCCTCTGTTAAAACATAAATTAACTGTGGTTTATCACATCTTTGGAAATTTCTCTAGCCACACCCAGGGCTGATTACTGCCACACCTGTTCTCGATCAAGAAATCACTTAAATTGGACCTGCCTGACAAAGTGAAATAGACCAAAAGATCCTCAAAAGCTAGACATCATGCTGTGATCCAAAGAAATTCAGAGACAAATGAGAAACAAAGTAATTGAGCTCCATCAGTCTGGAAAAGGCTATAAAGCCATTTCTAAAGCTTTGGAGTTTTGCAGCAGGACAATGATCCAAAACACACCAGCAAGTCCACCTCTGAATGGCTTAAGAAAAACAAAATGAAGACTTTGGAGCAGCCTAGTCAAAGTCCTGACCTGAATCCATTTGAGATGCTGTGGCATGACCTTAAAAAGGTGATTCATGCTCGAAAACCCTCCAGTGTGGCTGAATTACAGCAATTCTGCAAAGATGAGTGAGCCAAAATTCCTTCACAGCGCTGTAAAAGACTCATTGCCAGTTATCACAAACGCTTGATTGCAGTTGTTACTGCTAAGGATGGCCCAACCAGTTATTAGGTTTAGAGGGGATTCACATTTTCATACAGGGCCATGTAGGTTTGGATTATCTTTCCCCTTAATAATAAACACCTTTATTTAAAAACTGCATTTTGTGTTTGCTTGTGTTATCTTTGCCAAGTATTTGTAGTGGATGTATGGGTTTTATAGGTGTTTTATTGTTGGTACAAGTATTAATGTAAATATGAATGTGAGTAGGAATGAAATTTACTTTCCTTACACAAGCATATCCTCGTAGGGCACTCGTCCAGATAATGGACAATTTTATTAACAATTCTTTATTTGTACCAATTATGAATCAGTCTCAGAACAAACCCTTGTGAGTTCTTGTCTGCTGATAATCAAGAAGATGGATATGAAATCAAACAATAACTCCCATATGTCTTTCAGTAGTTTGATAAGAAATGTCAGAATAGGTTAACACATTTGGATAACTTTAAAACAGAGAATTCAACATGCATTATGGGCATAATGGGTAATATAGATAATTACTGAGTTACTTATGAATCAAGCATTTGTGGAACCAAAATAAAGCACAGTGTAACTTGTCAGTATACTGGAAATTGGAAAACCATAAAATAGCATTGGTCAAGAAAAGTGGATGCAATTTTATGAAGAAAATGATGAGTAAACTATCTAGAAAAATGGAAAATTGGTGTTACTGTCACCTCTGCTGGAGTCCGAGTTCCACCCTATGCAGGACATACTGGATGCACTGAGGAGCTCATTTAGCAGCAGACTACATCATCCCAGGTGCTCAACCGAGAGGTTTCGTAGGTCCTTCCTACCAACGGCTGTCAGACTGTACAACCTAAGCAGGGCTGCTCGCAGAGATAGCAAAAAGACGTAACAAACTAATAGTTTTTTGAATGCAAAAGATGCAATAGACTTACACAATGGTCCCCTCCGGCATACAACTAGGAACATACCGGTCGCTATGGAGGGTGAGAATATGTATGGGTACATAATCATACCATGTAGGATAACTAAGTAGACGGTTATGCTGTTTCATCCCATCTAGCAACAATGCTCTGCACTGTGTGTGTTTATATATTTACATATTTATTCCATCTAGCTACAATGCTCAGCACTGGGTGTGTTTATATTTATACTGTATATCTATATATTTATTCCATCTAGCTACAATGCTCCGCACTGTTTTTTTATATATCTACATATTCCATCTAGCTACATTGCTCCGCACTGTGTGTGTTTATATACTTGCATATTTATTCCACCTAGCTGCAATGCTCCGTACTGTGGGTGTTTATATATTTACATATTTATTCCATCTAGCTACAATGCTCTGCACTGTATGTTCATATATTCATATATTTATTCCATCCAGCTACAATGCTCTGCACTGTGTGTCTGTGTGTGTGTGTGTATATATATATTTTATAGTAATATGTACATATGTATATTAACTGCTCTTGCTTGCTTGTTTTTTCTTGCCTTCTGATTGTTGCTCTGAGTGTTGCTATCCCTGTGCTGTTGCAATCCTGGAATTTCCCCGTTGTGGGACTAATAAAGGCTTATCTTATCTTATCTTATCTACTCTTAAAAAGAACGTAAGTTAATGAAAGGACAAAATACATTTTGAAATTATGATGGGGGTTTGCATGAAATTAAGTTGAAAGAACTTATACCAGGAATATTTTGAAGAATTAAGTTTAAATTAAACAAGAGACCATCAGCCACAGTGTCAGATCATGTCCCTGGTGGCAGCAGGGCCCCCATGTGCCAACCTTGATTCAGCTGGATGTCCGTGGATTCTGTTGATGGAGAGGCTGTGGACAGATTCCCCCACAAGGCCGTGCTCCTGAGATCACAATCGGGCTGTTCTTCAGCAAGCTGGGCGAGGTCTCCTCTTATGCACTGAAAAGGAATTTGTTTATTGTACAACATCCCATCAGAGAGTCAAATTGAGACAAACACAAGCCACATATCCGTTTCTTCCGATGTATTGTGGCTGAAATGAGTTGGTTTAAGCTTAAAAAAAAATCAAACAAAATCTTACACTTTGATTTAAAGAAAAGGATTAAAATAAGGAAAAAGTGAACTTTAAAGAAAAGAAAAATAATTTTTGCAGAGCATGGGAGGCTCTGGGCCTACTTGAACATAGAAAAAAAATGGAAGAGCAGAAAATGCTGCTAACAGCTTGACCAATGCCCCAAAACTGAAACAAAGGAAAGTTTTTTTGTTTTTTTGTTTTTGTTTTTTTTCAGGTGTGGCAGAATCTCACTGAATTTCTTGGAACTGAGCTGAATCAATTACATTTGAGCTTCTTTGTTTGGCAGAAGTCATAAACTGACTAAAAAGGCAATGAAGATAGGTTTGGGAGCCCATTGGTCAGTTCAAATTTCTGAGGTGGGGGTCTCCCACAGACAGAGAGAGAAATTTGATATGAAGAGTGAAATCCTCCTAAAACACATATGTTACTGAATAATGCATAAATCCCTTAAACTTTAGTGACTAAGATATTCTACTCAATAATAAAGGAGCATACAATGTCTCTAAATTGTAACTAATTAATTTATCGTAAACATGCAAAAATCAATTTCTTCCTGAAAATAAAGCAACACATATCAAATCATATCAATAAAAGCATTTGAAACCACATTGTCCATCCCAAGAGTTCAACCATGTCTTCAGTAGCAGATGCTGTCTTGAGAGAAAGAATATGAATTAATTTATTTGTCCATAATGCATAAATTCCACTGCAAAGAGAAAAAAATTAAATATTCCTGATTCATCCACCAGATGGCACTGTGAAACTGTCTGGTTGTTTACTGGAGAATCTTGACTCCCACATCTGGATTATACATACCTGCCAACTACTCCGGTTTTGCCATAATGGTTCCGGTTTTCAAGACCCCATTCCGGGTTACGGCTTTATTAATCAAAATTACGGTTTTTCACTAAAAATTCAGTCAAAAATTTTAAATCGTAAAAAAAAAACCACGAAAGCAATTCCAAACACGAGATCACTAGGAATCGTATCTAAATTTAGAACATAGTAGCGTCAGTAGCGTTTCTTTTCGTGGTTCGCTGCTACGCTTTACCTGAAGTGTTTGCTAAGCTAACGCTATCGCTATTGAGGGTATTGAGGTTTCTATTCTCGCGCGAAATCCCGGAGAGGCGTGCGTAAATGGCGAGATTTAAGCACAATGTAAAGTGCTGCAGACGTTCGCACGACTGCACTTCAGCCCTGGCAAATGCACCATGGATTAGACATCTAAAGGGAGAATACATTTTATATAATGCCTAAGATTCTGAAGAACATGTGCTGTGTAATTGCAAGCCTTGTCATGCTTGGTGTATCATGTAAACACATAAAATATCAGAGCGATTTGGCGTCTTTTACGCACGTGCCTGTGCCTGCTGATATCTCTAGTCTTCTAGTTACCTCCGCCAAGGAGGTTGTGATCATCAGCGTTGGTTTGTCTGTTTGTTTATTAGCAAGATAACTCAAAAAGTTATGTACGGATTTTCATGAAATTTTCACAGATTGTCAGAAATGGGGTATCCTACAGATGATTAGATTTTGGTGGTGATCCGGATCACCGTCTGGATCCAGGAATTTTTTAAACGATTCTTTTTTCTTTTTTTTTTTTTTTAACATTGCGAGATAGGGCCATTTTCAATATTTTATTTATGATGTTAAACACTGTATGGGGGGAACTGTGGCGCTTGGCGGAGGTCTGCGCTGTCCGAATGCTTTTCTAGTATTCATAATACATCACATCTGGCCTATTCAAAGTTCTATGCAGTGTTAAGATAGTCTTTTGAATGCAAATTTAATGAATGAATGAATCTTTATTTCGGATAGATTAAAAGTAACGATTAAAAAGAAACAGAATAATATAACAAAGGCGAAAAATCCAACAAGGTCAAATTAAACAAGAACTCCTCTGATTATACAATTCAACATAAGTTATCTGAAATGGGTGATGGCTGAAGCCGCAGCTTATATTGCCCACCCATATTCCATCCAAGAAGTCAAAAGAAAAACAAAACAAGAGCGATTACAATTCAGAACAAAGCTAAGACAAAATGTGACAAAAAAAAAACTAAGTAACAACACAACACAGACTGGATATGACAATCCTTATGTGATTTTACATGTTATCTTGTAAATATGTTTGGAGTATTTCTTCCTTTAGTTTTTGTTTAAATTGTCCAAGCGTTGTACAGGATTTTAATTCAGGTCCAAAATCGTTCCATAATCTGACTCCTTGCACTGAAACACAGTGTTGCTTGGTGGTAGTTCTCACTGAAGGTTTTTGAAATATACATGAGATGACTGTTGTTGTGAAATGGCGCTATATAAATAAAGTTGAATTGAATTGAAATGTTCCTCTGAAATGATATTGTTTCTCCCCTATTTGGAACAGCTTTTGGATATTTGCGGGCAGTGATAGATTCTTAGCTTTAAACATTATTACTGCAGTTTTAAAGTCAACCAGATCTTTCAACTTGAGAGCTTTTAATTTAAGAAAAAGTGGGTTTGTTGGTTCCCTGTAAGCAGCTTTATTTATTATTCTAATAGCTCTCTTCTGAAGCATAAAGACTGGATATATGTTTGTTTTATATGTATTTCCCCATACTTCAGTACAATATGTCATGTATGGGAGTATTAATGAATGATACAAAGTATATAATGTGGGTTGTTGATTCAGCAAATATTTTGCTTTGTGTAGTATTGCAATTGATTTAGATATTTTACCTTTAATATAATTAATATGTGACTTCTATGTCAAATGCTAATATTTGTTTGACACTGTGGCCCCTGGACCCCGGCTAGCTACTAGGCTTTTCAGGTTTGAAAGTTGAAGAAATATGAGGTTGTTAGCTTCATTCTAACTTGATTTAATGCTAATATTTGTTTGGCGTCGGGGGGCTTCGCCCCCCTGAACCCCCCACCAGGACTTTGTCCTGGACCTACCGGGGCCTGCGAACCCTGGACCCTGGCTAGCTACTAGGCTTTTCAGGTTTGAAAGTTGAAGAAATATGAGGTTGTTAGCTACATTTAACTAGATTTAATGCTAATATTATTATTAGCATTAGCATTATTAGCATTAGCATCGGCCCCTGGACCCCGGCTAGCTACTAGGCTTTTCAGGTTTGAAAAGTTGGCAGGTATGATTATATCAACCATAAACCTGTCGATTGAAACATTCCTTTGCCAAAGAGCAGAAAAGTGAGAATGACTAAGTCCTACAGAAGGGATTAACTTCCACTATATGGCCGATGGGTAGTGTTGCAGCTCTGGTCCTTGGGTGAGAGAAGCAGTTCATGACCAGACTTTTGAGTTCAATTTTTCTTCAGCAAAGAATGATTTTATAGATTGGAACTCAAGGTCAATGCTACATATTTAAATTTGTTTGATCTGAAATATTTAAGTGTGACAAACATACAAAATGAGAAATCAGGAAGGTGGCAAACACTTTTTTACAGCACTGTATTTGTTCTTAGATATTGAACCTTCTTAACAAAAAACTGAAAAAATTTGTTACAGTCAGACACTGAGTACACATGAATCTGAGGGACTGGAGGAGAGACAATATTCTTCTTCAGAAACAATTACTGACTACATCTCTTTTTGTGTTGATTCAATCATTCCTATGAAAACCATTCAGAAATACCCAAATAACAAACCTTACATCACTTGGGAAATAAAGGAATGTATTATTAGGAAGAAAAATGCCTTTAAATCAGGAGACATTGCAGGTGTTAGGGCTGCACAAAAGGACCTTAATCGGAGGATGAGAGCAGCTCAGTGGCAATTTAAGGAACAGACTGAACAAGATCTTTCTGGGTTGAACACCAAGAGACTGTGGGACTCTGTCCGCAGTATGCCCAACATGGACTCAAAAAGGAAATCGGTGTTTGCCAATGATGAGGTCACAAAAGCAAATGAACTGAATGATTTTTACCTGCAGTTTGAAAAAGATAATGAGGAATGCAGGAAGATTTTAGAGGGGGTTAAGTGTAATGGACATGAGGATAGGATTTTAATCAACCTGCAATCAGTTATTGGGGTTTTTAAATCAATGCATACTCATAAGGTGATGGGGCCAGATAATATGTCCGTTTTTATGTTAACCACTTGCACTCCGGGCAATTTTCCTAAAAATGCCAAAAAATAACGTGCCCAAAGTAAATCGAAAGCTGTTCTTCAACCCTTTGCAGCATCTTCATGGGGTTGGTCTCATTTAAAAGAAAACACTTTGAATTTTTTGGCAAAAAAAACATAATCTCTCTACGTGCTCCGGCCACTGAGTTACAGTCATCTAAACATACTGAACTTGAAGAAAAAAAATTGGACACAGTGTTTTTTTGGATACAAATGCTTGTAAATAACACAGCTGTCCGATCCGGCTGGAAAATGCAACAGAAATGTAGAACCAAGTGTTATCAAGCTGAGATCCAAATTTGGTAACAATACCACAAAAAATGAATATTTTACACAGCTTTGTTCTCAGGCTGTTCCCAGGCGTTATGGAACTGTGCCAAATTGTGCCAAATGGCACAGTTTGGAAAAACGTCTGTAACTTTTGAATAATTCAATGTAGAATCTTCATTTTAGGCTCTAATGAAAGGTCACACTCAGGGCTGTGTCTGTGTGTGTGTGTGTGGGCGGGGGGTCGTCCCCCCCCCCCCCGCTACCAAGGACCAAATTCGGCCCTCGCTACATGACGGAATGCGCTTTTTTTTTTTTTTTTTTTTTTTCCTTACATGTTTTCACAGCGGCTCCCCCCCCCCTCGCTACTGTGTGTGTGTGTGTGTGGGGGGGAACCGTGAACGGACCGTGAAGGCCCCCTCCCCCCACTCGCTACAGAAGAGGGCCATCGCTACATGATGGAATAGACTGATATGCTTCCCCCCGCGGACCGGGGAGCGTTCGGACCGTGCCCCCCCCCGCTCCTCTTCTGCAGCGGGGGGGGGGGGGGGGGGTGCGTTCACGGTCCAATCACGGCAAATGAACTGTTTATCGCGGCGCACGCACTTCGTGTGCAGTACAGTTGTAATTTACCGATCGGTCAAAAGTCATTTTTGGATTACAGTTTTCAGGGATAAATAATAATTTAGCTTATAACACCTTACCTCTTCAAAGCAGCAGAGTCGTGGCGAACAGCTCTTCCCACGCGTCAGACGAACGCGACGCTGTTCCGCTCGTGGATCCCGATCAACATAATTCCATTATTGCCGTTTTGGCGAATGATTTACGACTTTTGTCGTCGGCCTCCGTCTATTCTGCTGGAATGAGTGCAGGTCCCACTTGTGGGTGTTTTCCATGCTGCTGGGTGAGCCTGGGTCTGTAGTAGATTCGTACAGAGTCCTTCTGCAGCAGTAAATATCGCTTCACCCAGCCTGAATTTCTGTGCTTCAATTGGCTCCTGCGTTCACAGTAGGCGGGTCCTCCTTCCTAGATTTTCATTCATTGGCTCCTCAAGGTTTCAGAAACCCAATTCAAGGCTCTTATTAGTCGAATGAGAGGTCAATCAGATGAACTAATCTGTTCGCGGCTGTGTTTGCAGATTTTTTTTTCAGTGGCGCTTGGAGGGCACACCACCTACATCATCACCATCAATATCCTTATCATGCGTCATGCGCACGAGGGCGCACGAGCGCGCTCTCGTGCGTCATAGGACGCAGAGACTTGCCCGCCCGCGGAACAACGGAGCGCAAGTGGTTAAAAACATTTGCAGAGGAGCTCAGTCCAGCTTGGCATCAAGTCTTCCAGCTCTCTATTGATACTTACACAGTTCCTGAGCTTTGGAAAAGATCTATTATTGTTCCAATTCCTAAGAAAGTATGTCCCCAGGTGAACAACGATTTTAGGCCAGTGGCTCTTACCTCCATTGTTATGAAAGCACTGGAACAATTGTTATTTCAAGGGCTTCGCATGGAGGTGGAGCCATATTTGGATCAATATCAATTTGAGTACAAAAAGAAACAGAGTACAAGTGATGCCATCTTAACTATAATGCATTTAGTTTTAAAACATCTTGAGCGTCCCTCTGCATACGCCAGATTGGTTTTTATTGATTTTTGTTTGGCTTTTAATTGTATTCAGTCACAAATTCTTCTTAAAAAAATGATTCCATTGCGTGTGAATCCGTTTTTAGTCAGGTGGTATCATTCTTTCTTGTCAAATAGGTCACAGCAGGTGAAGTTTAACTGTGTGTTCTCTGATATTGCACTGAGCAGTACCGGGGCCCTCAGGGCTGTGTCAGTTCATCGGTTTTTTTTTTACATTGTACAGGGTGTACCCTGCCTCTCGCCCAAAGATGCTGGGATAGGCTCCAGTCCCTCCGTGACCCGAAAAGGATTAAGCGGAAGAAGATGGATGGATGGATGGATGGATGGATGTATACTAATGACTGTGTCAGTTCTCAACAGGACCAATATGTGGTGAAATTTTCAGATGACACTGTAATATTGAGTTTGTTAAAAACTAATGTCAATTCAAATAATCACAGATTTGGGGTGGATGGATTTGTGAACTGGTGTGATGACCATCAGCTGAAGATTAATACAGAAAAGATGGTGGAGATGCTGGTGGACCCCAGGTCAGATGATGATCACAGTCCTGTGGCCATACATGGTCATGATATCAAACAGGTTTAGTCATATAAATATCTTGGTGTTCACATTGATTGTGATCTGAGTTGGCACACGCAGGTGGCGATTGTTTGTGCCCGAATCTACCAGCGTTTGCATTTTCTTCGCCGGCTCAGACTGTTTGACGTCTGTGGAAATATTATGTTGATTTTCTACAGGGCAACCATTGAGTCTGTGTTACAGTATGGTATTACCAGCTGGTTTGGCAATTTAACAGTAAAGTCAAAAGCTCAGATATTAAATCTGATAAAGATAGCAGGGAAGATCATGGGCATGGCAGGACTTCCAGCTCCCCAAGATCTGTTTGAACAAGCCACCCTCAGACAGGCAAATTGCCTTTTATCTGATGGTTCTCATGTATTGTATCCTGAATATGTCTTAATGAATTTGGGGAGAAGGTACAGGGTCCCTTTTTGTAAATATAATCGGTATAACCATTCATTACCTTGTCGGTGAAGCTTATTAATGAGCGGATAAGTCAGGTGAACAGAAGTTAGGGAGACTGTGAGGTTGAGTAGATAATAGCATTGTATTTGCACCTTGATGAATTATGTTGATTTTATTTTGGTGGTTATTTATGTATTGGTTGTATGTATGGTATGTGTTTTTGCTGTGCAGCAGATAATAATAATAATAATAATAATAATAATAATAATAATACATTTTATTTAAGGCGCCTTTCAAGGCACTCAAGGATGCCTTACAAGAAAAAAACAATCAAAACACATCACAAGTACAAGAATCACAAAAAATAGGCCTTAGTGAACAGAAAAGTCTTGAGGTGGGATTTGAAGGTGGAGAGTGAGTTTAAATTCCTGAGGTCCAGTGGGAGGGAGTTCCAGAGGCGGGGGGTGGTGCAGCTGAATGATCGGAGGCCCATGGTGGTCATGCGTGCAGGAGGGACAATGAGGTTGATGGTAGTTGATGATCTGAGAGTTCTGGATGGTGTATGGATGGAGAGGAGTGCAGCCAGGTATGGGGGGGCGAGGCCATGGAGGGCTTTGTAAGTGAGGAGGATGATTTTATAGTCAATGCGGTGTTTGATGGGGAGCCAGTGGAGGTGCTGCAGAACCGGGGTGATATGATAGGTGAATGGAGTTCTGGTAATGATCCGGGCGGCAGCATTCTGAACCAGTTGAAGTTTTTTAAGAGATTTGAGGGGGAGACCAGAAAGAAGGGGGTTACAATAATTCAGGCGGGAGGTGACGAGAGAATGGACCAGGATGGCGGTGCTGGCAGGGGTGAGGAAGGGACGGAGACGGTTGATGTTACGTAGATGGAAAAATGCTGACCGGGTGACATTATTGATGTGGGATTTGTAGGAGAGGGTGGTGTCCAAAATTACCCCAAGGTTTTTGACTTGAGGGGAGGGGGAAACAGTAGTGCTGTCAATGGTGATGGTGATACTGTTTGACTTTGAAAAGGTCGATTTTGAACCGACTAAGAGGACTTCTGTTTTATCACTGTTAAGTTTAAGAAAGTTAGAGGAAAACCAGGAAGTGAGTTCATGGAGGCAGTCACAGAGGGAGGTGGGAGGGAGGTTGGAGGGAGGTCTGGAGGAAAGATATAGCTGGGTGTCATCAGCGTAACAATGGAATTGAACATTAAATTTACGGAAAATATGACCAATAGGAAGATAAATGATGAACAGAATTGGACCAAGGACTGAACCTTGGGGGACACCAGAAGAGATGGACGATGGCTGGGATGTGTATGATTTTAACTGGATGAATTGGGAGCGGTCAGAAAGGTAGGATGTGAACCAGTTTAAAACAGTACCAGAAAAACCGAGAGATGCCAGTCTATGGAGGAGGATGGGGTGAGAAATGGTATCAAAGGCTGCAGTCAGGTCAAGAAGGATGAGGATGGAGAGGAGTCCAGAGTCTGCTGACATTAACAAGTCATTTGTGATTTTAAGAAGGGCTGTTTCTGTGCTGTGGTGGGGACGGAAACCGGACTGGAACTCTTCATAAATGTTATTAGAGGAGAGGTGGGAGTGGACTTGGGCTGCTACTGATTTTTCCAAAATTTTAGACAAAAATGGCAGGTTGGAGATGGGACAGAAGTTGTTTAGATTGTTGGGATCCAGACCAGGTTTCTTGAGTATAGGGGTAATGGCAGCTGTTTTTAGGGGTGAGGGGACTAGACCAGTAGTGAGGGAGGAGTGGATGATATGAGTAATAAGAGGTGCGAGTGAGGACAGAGATGCTTTGACGAGAATGGTTGGGAGGGGATCTAGATGACAGGTAGATGATTTGGATTTGCTTATCAGTTTAGAAATAGCAGTGATGGAGGGAAGAGTAAATGCAGAGAAAGAGAAGGTAGGAGACACAGGAGGAAATGTTGATCCTCAACTCAAATTTAATCTTCACATAAAGAAGATTTCTAAAACAGTAAAAAAAAATTTGAATTGCTTTAAATTAGTTAGACATTACATACCACACCAAGCAGCCGTACTGTATATGCATTCTATGGTTTTTTCACATATATCATACTGTCTGACAGTTTGGGCTCAAGCAGCTCCTTCTACAATAAAACATATAGGTTCATTATATAATCAAACTCTAAAAATTCTGGATAAAAAGCCCATTAGGTGGCATCATTATTATATTAAAAAAAATATAATCTACTGAGTTTTGAGAGTTTCATTGACCTTTGTTTTCTGAAATTAATTTTTAAATGTTTCCATAAATCAGCGCCAGAGCCACTTGTTGGATTCATCCAAAGACAGGACAGCAGCAGAGCCACCAGGAGTTCTGTTAACAATAACTGTAAAATATCCCACCGCAGAACCACATTTGGACAAACAGCTTTTTCTATAAAGGGCAGTCATATCTGGAACACAATGCCAAATGAAATCAAAATAATAACGGATTTTAAAACATTTACTACAAAGGTTAAAAACTGGCTGAAAAATAAACAAGAATGTACCCATGTATGGAATGATTGTCTGCAGGGTGTGAGTGAAGAAGGGAAGGCAAATGTTTAACAGGCATTTTACTGTAACAGACAAATGTGAATCAGCTTTTTATATTGTGTATTTATAATTTTGTTTGCATTGATGTATGTGGATAATGTTTATACTGTTTTCATTTTGTTTTTTCTTCATCTTTTTCTCTTTTTATCTGTTTCTTTTCTCTAAAGCCCATCCAGGGACAAGAGTTGCAAACTAGCTTAATGCTATACACTCTCTGTGCAACACATCAGATTTTCTTTTTTGTCTATGTTTATTGCACTGTCCCTGACAAATAAACAAATAAAATAAAAAAAAATAAATAAAATGATAAAGGATTGTGAGAGATCATTGGGACGAGCTGTTGATGAATATTCTGAATTTTGGAGGTAAAAAATGAAATCAAATTATCACAGAACACAGGGGAGACCATGTGCGGGGGAAGGGAGTCCGGCGGTTGGGTGATGGTTTTCAGTAAGGAGAATAGGGCCTTAGTGTCACCTTCATATGAACTGATCAAACTGGTGTAGTAGGTGGATTTGGCGTGTTTGCAGCAGTCTTTGTAATGAGTGATATGATTTTGGTACATTTCTTGATGAGCAGTTAAACCAGTTTTCCTAACGAGACGTTCCAACTGGCATCCCTTGGCTTTAAGTTGTCTGAGAGCAGGAGTGAACCAGGGTGAAGAACGGGTGAATGTGACTGATCTGGTTTTCAGGGGGGCCAAGTTATTGAGAAGACTCTGGAGACTGTTATTATAGTATGAGACAAGTTCATCAGGACTGGAGAGACTGTCAGGGTGGGGTAGAGAATTAATACCAGCTGAAAGAGCGTCCTTGATATTACGGAAGGAAATGTCACGGGAGGACTTGTTTTTTGAAAGAACCAGATTAACGTCAAAAGAAATTAACATATGATCAGAGAAGGGGAGCACATCTGTTTTGCAACCGGTAGGAATAACACCTAAACAGCAAATTAAATCAAGGGTGCGTCCTTTTGAATGAGTTGGAACAGTGATAAACTGTTGAAAACCAAAACTGTTAAGACAGAATATAAAATGTGCAGCAGATCCTTTTGTCCAAGACAAATCTCTCCTAAAGGAGATCAATAAAGGTACTTTGACTTTGACTTCTTTCCACTGCTCCCTTTAGGGGTCGCCACAGCAGATCATCTGTCTCCATCTCACCCTATCCCTTGCATCTTCCTCTGTAACACCAACCCTCTCCATGTCCTCCTTCACTACATCCATGAATCTTCTCTGTGATCTTCCTCTTTTCCTCCTGCCTAGCAGCTCCATGTTCAACATCATTTGTCCAGTATATCCATTATCCCTCCTCTCCACATGTCCAAACCACCTCAGCCTTGCCTCTCTTACTTTGTCTCCAAACCGCTCAATGTGAGATGTACCTCTGATATACTCATTTCTAATCTTGTCACTCCCAATGAAAATCTTAGCATCTTCAACTCTGCCACCTCCAGTTCCACCTCCTTTTTGTCAGCACCACCGTCTCCAATCCATACATCATAGCAGGTCTCACTACAGTCAACGCATGTCTCGCTTGGGGCAAACATATTTAGCCCAATAAACAGGACATCCCGGCTAAAACAGGACAGTTGGCAACCCTACGTTAAACATAAATTTGAAAGTAGACCAGGAAAAAATTACAATAACATTAAGTCCAAAATAATAAAGCAACTGAAAAGGTGGGGCATGAGCATTCAATTCAGTTTTATTTATATAGTGCCTAATCACCCAGGAGTGGGAAGGAAATACTCTTATAGGAAGAAACCTCTGGCAGAACCAGGCTCAGGGAGGGGCAGTCTTCTGCCATGACTGGTTGAGGGGTGGTATATACTATTCACAGAGATAACATATACAGGCAGAACAACATTTGTACAGATACAGTATGTGCAATGATGCATCAAAGCTGGATAATGCTGAGAGCTGGTATTTGACAGAAATTGTAACTTAGGCAAAACTTTAGTTCAACTGTTTCAGGTGAAGTTAAGTCTTCTGAAATGTGTTATTGAAGAATTAAACACTTAACTACCGTTATGACACACACGGCCTATAACAGTGCAACGGCTTTTAGTGTTAACACACAGTACAATAGCACCCCCGTAGTACAGTTCTAAATGAAAAAAAATATAGTTGGGATATCAATTTGTGACATCACAAAGGAGAAGATAGTGTCTTTTATTGCATTTTATTTTTCTTTAGAGAGAAACTGAACAGTTAAGGGCAGGAAACCACAAGGGGAAAGTGTTTTTTTCTGTTCTCTTGTTTACTCATGATTTGGGCCTCTTATTTACAAGCAGCCTGAGGATGAGTGTTGTGATAGAAATAATAAAACCTTATGGGAAGTTCTTTTCCCCAAATCTATTGCAGTCTATTTTCTTTGAGTTGATAACTGTAACTAAACAAACTGTGGTCATTCAAATAGTAATGGACATATTTCTTTCTCCTATAAGATAAATATAATGGATTTTAATTATTTTTTCTCACTCTCTTCGAGTTTTTAAAATTTGTAATATGAATAATGGATTTTAATTATTTTCTCTCACTCTCTTCAAGTTTTTTAAAATTTGTAATATATTTTACACAGATTTTCACCTTTAAATATTTTAAGCTTCCCATTATCATATTCATTCCTGTAATTTTTATGTGCTAGCCTTTGAATTGTAGACATCAATAAAATAAGTGATTTGGATTTGAATGAATGAATGAATGAATGAATTTATTTCGGATAGTACATTACAGGTTAAAAGAAACTGTATAATATAACAACAAGGTCAAATTAGACAAAGACTCCTTCTACTATACAATTCCACGTGAGTTATCCGAAATGGGTGATGGCTGAAGCCGCAGCTTATATTGCCCACCCATATTCCATCCAAGAATTCAAAGGAGAAAAAAGAGAAAACAAGACAAGAGCGATTACAATTTAAAACAAGGCTAAGACAAAATATGACTGAGAGAAAAAGAAAACTGAGCTAGTCTAAGTTAAGCGGTTACTATTCAAAAACAAATCTAAGACATAGTGTCACAGAGAAAAAAGAAAAACTAAGCTATAACACAACACAGGCTGGAAATGTCAATCCTTATGTGAGTTTACATGTCGTCTTGTAAATATGTTTGGAGTATTTCTTCCTTTAGTTTTTGTTTAAATTGTCCAAGCTTTGTACATGATTTTAATTCAGGTCCAAAATCGTTCCATAATCTGACACCTTGCACTGAAATACAGTGTTGCTTGGTAGTTGTTCTCACTGTAGGCTTTTGAAATATACATGTTCCTCTGAAGTGATATCGTTTCTCCCTTGTTTGGAACAACTTTTGGATATTTGCGGGCAGTGATAGATTCTTCACTTTGAACATTATTATTGCGGTTTTAAAGTCGATCAGATCTTTCAACTTGAGAGTTTTTTGTTTAAGAAAAAGTGGGTTTGTTGGTTCCCTGTAAGCTGCTTTGTTGATTATTCTAATAGCTCTCTTTTGAAGCATAAAGAGTGGATATATGTTTGTTTTATATGTATTTCCCCATACTTCATTACAATATGTCATGTATGGAAGTATTAATGAATGATACAAGGTGTATAGTGTGGGTTGATTCAGCAAATTTTTCACTCTGTGTAATATTGCAATTGATTTGGATACTTTACCTTTTATATAATTAATATGTGGCTTCCAACACAGTTTGTTATCAATTATTACTCCAAGGAATTTAGTTTCGGATACCCTTTCAATCTCTACACCATTTACACTGAGTTTGGGTACTGGGTAGTTGTGATGGTTGTTAAAGACTATAAATTTTGTCTTGCTTAAATTGAGCGTTAATTTGTTTGAATCAAACCACAGTTTCAGCTTTCCTAATTCCTTTCCGAGTGTATCCAGAAGTTGTTCCAAGTTGTTTCCACTGCATAGCAGGTTAGTGTCATCAGCAAACAATATTAAGTCCATTTTTTCTGAAACTTTACATATATCATTTATATACATATTGAATAATAATGGTCCCAAAACTGAACCCTGTGGGACTCCACAGGTGACCTTCAGTAGCTCTGAGTTTTTGTTGTTAACACATACAAACTGATATCTATTCTTTAAGTAACTTCTTAACCAGGACAGTGCTACCCCTCTGATACCACAATTTCGTAGTTTCTTTAATAATAGATTGTGATCTACTGTATCAAATGCTTTTTTAAGATCCAGGAATACTCCAACTGAATACTCTTTATTTTCAATGGCTGTTGATATTTTTTCTGTAAATTCCATTAAGGCATATGCTGTTGTCCTTTTGTGTCTGAACCCATATTGCTGCTCACACAATAAATCATTCTTCAGTATGAAGTTGTCAATTCTCTCATAGAATATTTTTTCAAGTATCTTGGAAAATTGCGGTAATAGTGAAATTGGTCTGTAGTTGGAGAGTTCCCCTCTGTCGCCTGTCTTGTAAATCGGAATTACTTTAGCTATTTTCATTGCATTGGGAAATATACCTGATTGGAGAGACAGGTTACAGATATACGTCAGTGGTTTCACTATGCATTCGATAACAGTTTTGACTAGTAGCATATCAATACCATCGCAGTCAGTAGATGTTTTACTTTTGAACGATTTAACAATTTCAATGACCTCTCTTTCGTCTGTGTTCTTTATGAAGATGGTGTCTTTTACAGCAGTGTTATTGCATATTGAATCACCTGTTGGCACCGTAGTGGGTATTTCTCGGGCCAGTTTAGGTCCAATGTTAACAAAAAAATTATTAAATTCATCTGCAGGTGAAGCTATATTCACATTCGGAGTCGATTTATTATTTTTTGGAGTGTTAGTTGGGTAGCTGGTATTTCTGCTTTTATTTCCAAGGATACTGTTGATTATTGTCCATGTATTTTTAATATTGTCTTTGTTTTTTTCCAGTTCTTTACTGTAATAGTCTCTTTTACTACATCTTATTATATATGTTAACTTATTTTTGTATGTTTTATACCGCTGCTCTGCTTCTTTTGTCCTTTTCTTTATGAAAGCTTTATATAATAAATTTTTCTTTTTACACGCCTTTTGTAGTCCTTTGGTTAGCCATGGTTTGTCAGTAAATTTGTGTTTAAGCTTTTTTTTAACTAATGGGCAGTTTTTTTCATAAAGAGTGGTTACAATGTTTGTAAATGTGTCATAGGCTTCATTTACATCTGATACATAGACTTCTGTCCAGTCTTGCTTCAGCAAGTCCTCTTTAAAAGAACTGATTGCGTTTGGTGATTTGTGTCTGAACGATTTTGAGATTTTTTCTGGGTTGGGCCCCGTGTGGCCATGGATAAGTGCAAAGATTGGCAAGTGGTCGCTTATATCATTTATCAATAATCCACTTTCTATTTTCTTGTCGAGAACATTGACAAACAGGTTGTCAATAAATGTAGCAGAGTGAGCTGTGATTCTACTGGGATGTGTTATTGTGGGATATAGACTCATGCTGTACATAGAGTTCATGAACTCTGTAACTACATTTTGTTGATGTGGATTAAGTAGGTCAATATTGAAATCTCCACAAATTGCTACCATTTTCTTACTAGTAATATTATTGTACAGCTCGACTAATTTATCTCTGAATGTCTCAATGCAAGTTCCCGGCGTTCTGTATATGCAGCTTATGATTAGATTTTTTGTTTTGTCTAGGTCAATCTCAACAGTAACACATTCCAGAATCCCTGGTAGTGCTAAGGACATTTCATTTACAAGCTTACATCTATATAGGTCATCAATATACAGTGCAACACCACCATCCTTTTTTTGAGATCTGTTAATGTTAAACATCTGATATCCCTCTATTGCCATCAGGGGAGCCTGGTCTGCATTAAGCCAGGTTTCAGAGACTGCTATAGCTGTGAATTTTCTGTTTAGCTGTTTTAAATAGTCCTGAATCTGTGAGAAGTTTTTGTTAAGACTTCTGCTATTGAAGTGTATTATTGACAGTTTACCATCTAATTGCACTTGACTTTTGAATTGCTTTTCAGTGTAATATTCACAGTGGTTATGAATATTATTGAAAAAGTGGTTATCAGGATCAATATCATTCTCCATCTCTTGTGGTTTATGTTCAGCATAGTGGCATATTTTTAGAGTTTGAGTTTCCTCACTCTGTGTTTATTTATTTAGTTGAAGTATTGTTTAAATTCATTTATCTGGATGGAAGTAAAATCCAAGTTCCCGTTAAAATGATCAGTTTTTACCAGAGAGAGAAAAAGAGCTTTTTGTAATCCTAAAGACTGCAGTGATATTAGGAGTCCTCATCAAAGATAATAAAGCTGTTTATTAACTGATGAGTTGTTGCACATAAATGAACTAATTATTACATTTAAAAAGAACAGAAAACAGTACCCTCTCTGTGGCAATTGATGCAAATATATCACCACTCTCTGCTCAACGTAAGAGTTTAGTTGAAGAGTTGAACTGACATTAGCACACGTTACCTCTATGCTAACAGTCTGTGCAGTGATCTGTGGACACCAGACTTTATCAGAGAAAAAAAAATCAATCAGAACAGTAGGATCAGACCTGAGACCTTTTTATCTGATGAATCCATCAGTCCCTCTGACTCATAAAAACCTCTTTCATTGTTAATATAAAAGATCGTTGCACACATTAGCATCGTGGCTAATGGCAGCACCGTCATTTCAATACAGACATCAGTCAGGTGTTGAAGATGTCATAAAATAAAGTGGGCGATCTCTCCTCATTTTGACCACGTAAAATATACCACTACAGTCAGGGTAATATAATAATGACTGCCCTTACATCTGTTTTTAGTTTTGTAATAATCATCCATTAACCTGGTGTTGTAAAAACACTCCCCAGTAGCTAATGCAGACCTCTGAGCATGGGCTGTAAGAGAGAGGAAAAAAAAAAAAAAAGTCACACTGCCACCTCTAGTGGCCCAGCATAGTTATTACAATACCTTTTTTGCACAGCTCCATTACACTGCAATGGTGAGTTAAATTTGTGTTTATTTTGAAAACAAAGCCTTATCTTGAAATTCTGGCAAATTAAAAGTCGAGAAAATATGGCGATACAATGATAGAAGCCTAGTTCCACTTAATTTTTGACCGGCGAGCTGAAACAGACAGGAGGACAGTTACAACCAAACACACACACACAGACTCACTGAGCGATTACCGTATGCCTCTCCGTTTCACCGAGGCATAATTAGAGAGAGATGGTGTTAACGTTACTTACCTCCAATTAAAACGAGGTTAGAGGACTACCCTCTCTGACGCAGCACGGTGGTAAACAGTCCCACATCCCTGGCAAACAGTAGTAGCGGCTGTTTGACCAAAACATTACCTTGGAGTTAGCTGCTGTGCTAACCACCAGAACCCACACACCTGGCGCACGGCGGGAGAGAGGCGGGGCAGTGACAAGTAGAAACGGGGTATGTGTCTTTTAAATCCCGATGTAATAATAGTTTTATATGAAACAGTACACCTGAAAAAGTTCAGTATTTTTTGTCACTCATTTCAGAAAGTGAAACCCATATATTATATAGATTCATTACACAGAGAGTGATATATTTCAAGTGTTTATTTATTTTAATTTTGATGGTTATGGCTTACAGCCCATGAAAACCCCAAATTCAGTTTCTCAAAAAATTAGAGTATTACATAAAATCAATTTAAAAAAAATGTTTTTTAATACAAATGTGGACCGACTGTAAAGTATGTCCATGTACACACTTCAATACTTGGTCGGGGCTCCTTTTGGATTAATTACTGTATCAATGTGGCGTGGCATGGAGGTGATCAGCCTGTGGCACTGCTGAGGTGTTACGAAGGCCCAGGTTGCTTTGCTTTGAAAGTGATCTTCAGCTCGTCTACATTGTTGGGTCTGGTGTCTCTCATCTTCCTCTTGACAATACTCCATAGAATCTCTAAGGGGTTTAGGTCAGGAGAGTTTGCTGGCCAATCAAACACAGTGATGCCATGGTCATTAAACCAGGTTTTGATACTTTTGGCAGCGGGGGAAGGGGGGGGGATGCCAAGTCCTGCTGGAAAATGAAATCAGCTTCTCCATAAAGCTTGTCAGCAGAGGGAAGCATGAAGTGTTCTTAAATTTCCTGGTAGATGACTGCGCTGACTTTGGTCTTGATAAAACACAGTGGACAAACACCAGCAGATGACCTCTGTTCAGATAAAAGTAAATTTTGCATTTCATTTGGAAATCAAAGTTCCAAAGTCTGGAGAAAGAGTGGAGAGGCACTTAATCTAAGTTGCTTGAGGTTTAGTGTGATGTTTCTACAGTCAGTGATGATTTGAGGAACCATGTCATCTGCTGGTGTTGGTCCACTGTGTTTTATCAAGACCAAAGTCAGCGCAATCATCTACCAGGAAATTTTTGAGCACTTCATGCTTCCCTCTGCTGACAAGCTTTATGGAGAAGCTGATTTCATTTTCCAGCAGGACTTGGCATCCCCCCCCCCCCCGCTGCCAAAAGTATCAAAACCTGGTTTAATGACCATGGCATCACTGTGTTTGATTGGCCAGCAAACTCTCCTGACCTAAATCGCATAGAGAATCTATGGAGTATTGTCAAGAGGAAGATGAGAGACACCAGACCCAACAATGCAGACGAGCTGAAGGTCACTATCAAAGCAACCTGGGCCTTCATAACACCTCAGCAGTGCAGTGGCACAGGCTGATCACCTCCATGCCACGCCACAGTGATACAGTAATTAATCCAAAAGGAGCCCTGACCAAGTATTCAGTGTGTACATGGACATACTTTTCAGTCGGTCCACATTTGTATTAAAAAAACTATCTTTTTTAATTAATTTTATGTAATATTCTAATTTTTGAGAAACTGAATTTGGGGATTTCATGGGCTGTAAGCCATAATCATCAAAATTATAATAAATAAACACTTGAAATATATCCCTCTCTGTGTAATGAATCTATATAATATATGGGTTTCCACCTTCTGAAATGAGTGACTTTTTCATCCATCCATCTTCTGCTTAATCCTTTTCGGGTCGCGGGGGGGCTGGAGCCTATCCCAGTATCTTTGGGCGAGAGGCAGGGTACACTCTGGACAGATCACCAGTCCATCGCAGGGCCAACACAGAGAGACAGACAACCATTCACTCTCACAGTTATACCTAAGGACAATTTAGAATCCCCAGTCTGATGCCAATTAACCTAACTTGCATGTTTTTGGCATGTAGGAGGAAACCGGAGAAATCCCGGAGTAAACCTACGCAGACATGGGGAGAACATGTAAACTCCACACAGATCACTGTTGGTCGGGGGCTGGGATCGAACCCAGGATCCCCCAGCCAAGGGTGAGTTGCTGTGCTGCCGCAGTGCTAACCACTCCGCCACTGCAGTGCCCGAACTATATACTGTATATATATAATTTAATCATATACAGTATATGATATATATAATTTAATCATATATGATAAATCACACACATACTGTATATATATATGAACTTTTTCATGATATTCTAATTTTTTGAGATGTACCTGTATATCATCATATCGCACAGCCTACCTTTAATAGTGATATAATGATAACAATCTATGTACAACTTTTCAAAGAGCTTTGAACTTTTATTGACAAACAATACTGCAGTAGAAATGTGGAAAAATATTTAAAATATCCTAAATAAATAAAACATAAATAAAATAATAAATAAAATTGCTCTGACAATTGGTGTTTATATGTTGCCATGGACAACTGAGACACATGAATTTACATCACTAGTAAGTGCCGTTTGTTTACAATATGCATGGTCTCAGATGGCACAGTAGAGAACTACATAGTGAACATTTCACCTTGATGAACCTTACAGTCTGTTTTGAGGTTGTTGGGGTTTTTTTCCTGGTAGCTCTCTAATCCAGCCGGTAATGAAGGTAAGAACAGTTTCACTGCTCATACAAGAGTAGCGTAAACATGTGTTACATGAGTAACCAAGCCAGAGTTGAAGCCGACCTCTTCAATCGGGGAAAAAACTGTTTAAAAAAAGAGCAGACTTTTAGGCTCAGTCGAGACAAACTTTGTGAGCGGACCCTTCAGCTTGCCGCTTCACTTTTCCCTGCTGTCCCTGCTGTGTAAGAATGAGCCCCATTTCCCATGGGGAGTGTACAGAGGGACAGAAGCAGAGCGACCATCTGAAATGTTGACGGATTATGTAAAGAAACGCACACACATAAACGGCAACTTATTGTGGCCAGAAAACTTATTGTGGTTATTTTTTTCTTATTGTACAATTAATCATGTTAGCCGTTATTGTTACAGGCCTAAAAGCTACTGATCTGTTTTCAGTGAAATTCTGCGGAAGGATGGTGCTTGTGTCATGGAAAATCTCATTAGATACTGTTTGTATGTCCTATACATATGGAAGAACTGAGTATTGAAAGCAGTGCAATAAACAGAAATTAAAAAATCAGCAGACATCAATATATATGATATATACAAAAGAGAAAATGGTATTGTATGAGAACAGACAGTGCAATATGTGTGTGTCATGTATCTTGCAATCTGAGTCCTGAGTAAAATAGAATGGTGAACCTGAATAGACTAAATAAATAAATAAAAGCGGCTGGTGCAGGTAATAGTCTTGTGCAGTTCACTTTAATGGTGATATAGTCCAGAGTTTTTGGGTCATGGGACCAGGGGGGATGTGGTCCAGAGTTTTGGGGGTAGAGGGCAGAGAGGGAAGGAGAAGAAGACCTGGGAGAGAGTTCTGACAGCCTGATGGATCTGACAGATCCTGGATTTCTTTTAACATGGTAGAGCCTTTTTTAAACATTCTCATTATTTCTGAGAGAACTGTGCATGAAACTTAATGGAAAAAAAATCTGGTGTATTTGAAAGGAGATTGTCTTTGATTATGTAGCATACAGATGTGGACAAAGTTAATAATAATAATAATGCATCAGATTTATATAGCGCTTTATCATAGACACTCAAAGACGCTTTACAAGTAGATACATTATTCATTCACTCCAGACAGACAATGGTAGTGACAAGCTACTATTGTAGCCACAGCTGCCCTGGGGCAGGCTGACGGAAGCGTGGCTGCCAATCCGCGCCAACGGCCTCTCCGGCCACCACCGAACATTTTTATACACATTCATACACAGTGTTATGGACACTGGAGGCAAGGTGGGTAAAGTGTCTTGCCCAAGGACACAACGGCAGGATATCTGGGGAGAGCGAGATTCGAACCGCCAACCATCCGGTTATTGGACGACCCGCTCTACCTCCTGAGCCACTGCCATCCCAAAATTGTTGGTACCCCTCTGTTAATGAAAGAAAAAGCCACAATGGTCACAGAAATAACTTGAATCTGACAAAAGTGGTAATAAATAAAAATTCTATGAAAATTAACCAATGAAAATCAGACAATGCTTTTGAATTGTGGTTCAACAGAATTATTTAAAAAAACAAACTCATGAAACAGGCCTGGACAAAAATGATGGTACCCTAACTATTTTGTTTGTTGCACAACCTTTTGAGGCAATCACTGCAATCAAACAATTTCTGTAACTGTCAATGAGACTTCTGCACCTCTCAGCAGGTATTTTGGCCCACTCCTCATGAGCAAACTGCTCCAGTTGTCTCAGGTTTGAAGGGTGCCTTCTCCAGACGGTATGTTTCAGCTCCTTCCACAGATGTTCAATAGGATTTAGATCAGGGCTCATAGAAGGCCACTTTAGAATAGTCCAATGTTTTGCTCTTAGCCATTCTTGGGTGTTTTTAGCTGTGTGTTTTGGGTCATTATCCTGTTGCAAGACCCATGACCTGCAACTGAGACCAAGCTGTCTGACATTGGGCAGCACATTTCTCTCTAGAATACCGTACCTTGATAGTCTTGAGATTTCATTGTACCCTGCACAGATTCAAGACACCCTGTGCCAGATGCAGCAAAGCAGCCCCAGAACATAACAGAACCTCCTCCATGCTTCACAGTAGGGACAGTGTTCTTTTCTTGGTATGCTTCATTTTTGCGTCTGTGAACATAGTGCTGATGTGCCTTGCCAAAAAGTTCCAGTTTTGTCTTGTCTGTCCATAGGACATTCTCCCAGAAGCTTTGTGGCTTGTCAACATGCAGTTTGGCAAATTCCAGTCTGGCTTTTTTATGATTTGTTTTCAACAGTGGTGTCCTCCTTGGTCGTCTCCCATGAAGTCCACTTTGGCTCAAACGACGACAGATGGTGCGATCTGACACTGATGTACCTTGACCTTGGAGTTCACCTTGAATGTGTTTAGAGGGTGTTCTGGGCTCTTTTGTTACCATTCGTATTATCCGTCTCCTCCTGCGGCCACGTCCAGGGAGGTTGGCTACAGTCCCATGGATCTTAAATTTCTGAATAATATGTGCAACTGTAGTCACAGGAACATCAAGCTGCTTGGAGATGGTCTTATAGCCTTTTCCTTTAACATGCTTGTCTATAATTTTTTTTCTAATCTCCTGAGACAAATCTGTCCTTTGCTTTCTCTGGTCCATGTTTAGTGTGGTACACACCATGTCAACAAACAGCACAGTGACTACTTGTCACCCTTTAAATAGGCCAACTGCCTGATTACAAGTTTGTAGACACCTGTGATGTTAATTAAAGGACACATCTTGGTTGAACATGTCCCTATGGTCACATTATTTTCAATCTTTTCTAGGGGTACAGTCATTTTTGTCCAGGCCTGTTTCATGAGTTTGTTTTTTAAAATAATTCTGTTGAACCACAATTCAAAAGCATTGTCTGATTTCCATTGGTTAATTTTCATAGAATTTTTATTTATTACCACTTTTGTCAGATTCAAGTTATTTCTGTGACCATTGTGGGTTTTTCTTTCATTAACAGAGGGGTACCAACAATTTTGTCCACGTTTATCCAAGCGTTGGCAGAGGTATGCTCCTTTGGACCACTGTCTAGTTAAATATAATATTCAGTTTACAGCAGTGTGGCAGCAGATCCCCTATAGTAGGTATTACCAGAACTCTTTAGCTTTAGTAGACTCTTTGTTATCAAAATACATAAAATAACATCATTCAGCAAAAGTACCAAGGGCAGTTTATGATTGTGGTTTTCAGCATAGATTTGAAAATGACATACTCTCTCCTGTCATCCCCTCAGGCTCCATCATGGGCTTTCATCATGTCTGCTCTGGGTCTCTTCATCTACCAGTCTCTGGATGCTATAGATGGAAAGCAGGCCAGGAGGACAAACAGCAGCTCTGCCCTTGGCGAGCTCTTCGACCATGGCTGTGATGCTGTCTCCATAGGTGCTTCATTACTCATTCAGACACAAGAAAAAAGCTATAAACTATACTCACTTTGGTGTTATTTTTTTTAATTCTAAAACAGCTATTGTGCATTAGTGTGATTTTTAATTGTTCATTTGGTTTTGGAGTTGTTTTATTACTTCCTGACATCTGCTTCTTTGATTTTGTCATTCAGTGTTTGTTGCTGTGGGAGCATGCATTTCAGTTTCAGCAGGACTATACCCCAACCTGATGTTCTTCTGTGGGTTCGTCGGGATGTTTCTGTTCTTCTGTGCCCATTGGCAGGCTTATACGTCTGGGACCCTCCGCTTTGGATTGTGAGTCACACATATACTTTTTTGAAATGTCTCTACCAAAAGCTTTAAAAAAAAACAAACAAAATATTTAAACAGTTCTTCTGGCTGATCTCACCTGCTAAATACTACCCTGTCAGTAAGAGTTAACTTACTTTCTAAGACATTGACCATAGTGAAATCATTCATTGTCCTGACAGAGCAAAGTGCTTTAACAACAGTTTGAGTTACTGCGACCTCCGAAATTGAAGTTTGAGATTTAAAGAGAACAGATTTGGTCTGAACACAGACTTCAGTCCACCATTTATAACAAAAGCCATGTTCAGACTACACTACCAGGGATGATCAACATTTGTCCAGGGGCCAGATGCTCTTGTAAAATAAGATAAAATTAATATTGTATCCTAAGTAATATTATTTGATATATCAATTTTCCTTCCAGATTTATTTTTTTAGCCTGTCACTGTTAACGGTCATAGTGGCAGCAAGCCACTAGGGGACGATTGGGATATTTTAAGCTTCATATCTGTGAGGCTGTCAAACTGTCCATCGCTGTCTCATGCTGTGTTGTAGTTTGTGGAGAACACTGGCCAGAGAAAGGCCTTCTGAATATATTTCAAGCATGAAAAATGGTACTCTCAAAAAGCCTTTAGCAGAAAGTTGATGCAGAAAACTGCATCCGTATACATAGTGCCAGCTTTTAGAAATGCTGTACCTGTGTGCCTCATTTGCCACAAAACTATTCTTAAATTCAGTAATATTCTAGGGGCCAGATAGAAAGCTCTGGCTTGCTGGATGTGGCCCGCAGGCTGCCAGTTGACATTCATTGGTCTGGTCCATCAACAGAAAATGAAAAACAGCTAATTTGACAGTCAACTAATTATCTATGCTCCTTTTTCCAATATTTTTTGTTTTTTATAAAATATGATTGTTTCAGGTTCTCATACATGAACATTTGCCACTTTTTTGTTTTTGCATTATGAGTTGAATAACTTTTCTTTTTTTTTTTACCATTTGTTTGCTAAACTAGGGGCCTACTCTCACTGTAATGCTGGTTCAGTGCTGACCGAGTTTTGACCCCTAAAGTATGGAACTTTTGTCAGTGTGATCACTACCTACCATTCTGCAGAATGGCACCTTCCCTCAGCTTTAGAACGGTTGAAAGAGGTGGTCTGTGGAACAGAACAAATGCAAATGTTTGCATGTGTACAACACGTGCATGCGTACGTTACATGCGTTTGATATAGGCTATATATACAGTATAGGACTGTCACTATACCCTTGCTATTGACAAGCCAACCATAGAGGTTGCCAAGCAACCGCAATAGTTGCAGTTGGTTTGTCCTGTTTCTTTCTTGTGAATGTGCATTTTTTTCCCAAATACATTTTGTTTTTCTAAAAATCTACAGCTCCTTGGCCAGCTGGTCCCGATGCTGTGGCCTCAGCTGGTGATGAGAGTTAAGTTTATGTGCCAGTATTTTAAATAGTCTAAATTATCAGCTAAAAAAAGTTGTCTGGGACTTCCGGTTATGGCGGCCACGTAGGAAGACGTGGTTCACTCTGCTCTGCTCCTAAAAATAAAAAGTTGGCAAATAACTCTCTCAGCTGGAACAAAACCTATCCCAGCGTTTGGGCGCGGATATGCCGGTAAAGCCTAAGGCTGGGAAATTGGGTGGAGGAAAAGCTGAATCATCGAAACAGTCCAAACTAACAGACTTCCACGCTCGTGACAAAGCAGAAAATCCAGAGACTATGGCGGAGCAAGCTAGCGGCGGAGGGGTGACTGCTGGTGAAGGCACCGGTGCGGTGCTCGCTGCCATTAGCTCAATGAGAGCAGACTTTTCCGTTAAATTTGATGGGATTATAGCAGCGATAGAAGGAATGAGAAAGGAAATAAGCGACTGTATGGAACGAGTGTCGCAGGTGGAGCTCCGAATTTCCAGCGCTGAGGATGACGTCACCAGCCTACAATTAAAGGTGCGCACATTGGAATTAAAAAATAAACTTCTGGAAGATAGTGCCCTGGACTTAGAATCCCGGTCGAGACGGAACAATCTGAGGCTGGTGGGCCTTCCGGAGGGAACAGAGGGACGGGACCCATGTTCCTTTTTGGAAAAGTGGATTCCAGAAGTGCTGAATAACACGGAGCTGCAGTCATCAGTCGTTTTAGAGAGTGCCCACCGAATCGGCCCACTGAGAGATAATAAGGCACCACCGAGGACGCTGATTATGAAGTTCCTCAGCTACAGAGACAAGATGACGATCTCCAACTCGGCGCGAGCTAAAGGAGAAATTAAATACCAGGATCAATAGGTGCGGTTTTACCCAGATTTGGCCACAGGAATCCAATAATTAAGGAAACAGTTTGACCCCACCCGTAGAGAGCTGCGCAACCTCGGGATTTGTCATGGAATGATTCATCCGGCAAGACTGCTGGTCACATATAAAGGGAGAACCCACACCTTCAAGACCCCTGAGGAGGCGCAGGTGTTTATCAAGCAGATCCAAGAAGAGACTGGTGGGAGCTAAGCATGAAGCATGAACAAGATATAAGGTAGAATATTTAAGCATTTGCACAGGCATCTGACTGATCTGAAGCAAATAGCAAGTTTACAAAATATAGATTGTATTATATTAAAAAAAAAAAAAACCTATGATGTACAAAGTTGCTATAAAATTTTGGAGTTAAATTGGAAAACTACAGAAGAGAGTTAATGTTATGTCATTAAAAGCAGTAGTCAGGGTGATTGAGAGGAGAAAGAGTGGTTTTGACTGATCTTCGCGGGTGTGGAGCAGTCAATGGCTATAGCGGGAGACGGAATTTTTTTTTGATTTTGGGGGGATTACCACGAATGTGGGAAGGGGGAATTTGTTTGTGTGTAGTTTGTAGGATGAATGTTCAACCACTCGTGTTTTTGCTTCTCTGTATGAGCACGTTTATATTGCGAGGTAATCCCAAACTCCTTATTGATCATAGACCAAAGCGTTAATCTTAATTTAACTTCATGGAATTGCAGAGGTCTACAAAATTTAAAAAAACTTAAACAAGTTATGAATAAAATAAAAGACATAGGTTCAAAAATTGTGTTTTTACAAGAAACTCATCTAATAGAGGAGGATGTAAAAAGAATTAGGAGAAGATGGCAGGGAAATGTGTTCACCTCATCATTTTCATCTCGAGCCAGGGGAGTTATGACTCTCATACATAAATCAGTCCCATTTCAAGTGAAAAATGTAATTGGAGACAAATTAGGAAGATATCTAATCATTCAAAGATCTTTGTTATTAGAAAATATAAATTTGGTGAACTTATACGGTCCCAATATAGATGATCAAAACTTCTTTGCTAATTTATTTCTTATTTTATCATCACTTACAGGGCAACATATAATAGCAGGGGATTTTAATTGTACATTGAATCCCAGTATAGATAGATCAACAGGACTGGACTGTACGCACAATGGATGCAGGATGATCATTAATCATTTTATGAAAGAATTGAGATTGCTAGATATATGGAGAGAAATGAAACCACAAGTTAAAGCCTACTCTTGTTATTCTAATACCTACAAGACATTCTCACGTATTGACTATTTTTTGATCTCCACAGAATTAAGGTCCAAAATTCAAAACTGTTTCTATGATAATATTGTGATCTCTGATCATGCACCCTGCTGTTTAATATATGTAGATAAGAAATTGACAAAGGAACCAGGTAGGTGGCAATTTCAGCATAAATGGCTTCAGGATGAGGAATTTGTTAAGTACATAGAAAAACAGATAGATGAGTACTTTGATATCAATACTACACAAACATCAGTATGTATAAAGTGGAAGGCTTTCAAAGCTTTTATTAGGGGGCATATTATTAGTTATACAGGTTCAAAATCTAAGAAGACTCGAGAGGAGAGAGTCCAATTGGAACATAAAATAAAAATTCTCCAAGAAAAAGTGTATGCAGGAAGTGATCCAAAGTTAGAGAACGAATTACTGATTCTGAGAGCTGAATATGACAAAAAAATCAGTGAATAGAGCTGCCTCGAGTCTTCTAAGATTGAAGCAATCTTTATATGAACAAGGTGAAAAATCAGGGAAATTATTGGCATGGCAGATTAAACAATTAGAATTTAAAACACCAATTATCAGTATTATAAGTAACGGACAGGCAGTTGTAGATCCTTTAGAAATTAATAGTGCCTTTAGAGATTATTATGAAAAACTATATGATACAAAAAATGAAACTGACTTAACAAAACTAAATGGGTTTTTGGACGGTTTATCTATACCGTGTATTCCAAATGAAAACAGGGGGATACTGGAGTCTAAAATTAGTCAAGAAGAAGTTGGGCTAGCCATTGATAATATGAAATCAGGAAAAAGTGCAGGACCAGATGGTCTTCCAGTTGACCTCTATAAAAAATTTAAAAATAAATTAAAATGGTTTTAGAAGCATTTCAAAATGGTAATTTACCACTATACATGAATAATGCCTTAATTATACTGTTGCCAAAACCAGGTAAACCCTCTAATAAATGTGAAAATATGAGACCAATAAGCCTATTAAATGCTGACCTTAAGATAATCTGTAAAATTTTAGCAAGACGACTACAAGAAATATTACCAAATATTATTAACCGAGATCAGAATGGCTTTATAAAGGGAAGACAAGGCTTCCATAATGTAAGAAGACTATTTAATATTATCTATTCTAATAAAGAAGCACTGGATACAGCTCTCCTATCTTTGGACGCCGAAAAGGCCTTTGATAGGGTCGAATGGCCCTTTCTTTTTGAAGTCCTACAAAGGTTTGGACTTGGAAATAATTTCATAAAATGGGTTCAGATAATATACAATAATGCTACAGCAGAAATCCTAACAAACAGCAATATCTCAAAATCAATAAATATCAATAGAGGATGTCGACAAGGCTGTCCACTTTCATCTTTACTGTTTACTATGGCAATTGAAACTTTAGCGATGGCAGTACGTTTACATCCACAAATATATGGAATTAAAGTAGGAACAACAGAACATAAAATCTCCCTGTATGCCGATGACATAATTTTGTTTATGTCGAATCTTAAAAAATCAATTCCGACCTTGTTGAATTTAATTCAATTCAATTCAATTCAACTTTATTTATATAGCGCCATTTCACAACAACAGTCATCTCATAGCACTATCAACTGTAGGGGGGAACCCCCACAGTTGCAGAAAGACCCCAGCAATCAGGCGATCCCCTGTGAGCAAGCACTTGGCGACGGTGGAGAGGAAAAACTCCCTTTTAACAGGAAGAAACCTCCAGCAGAACCAGGCTCAGGGAGGGGCAGTCATCTGCTGCGACTGGCTGGGGGGTGAGGGGATAGAGAAGAAGAAAAGAACAGACATGTAGAGAGCAAACAGCACGATGGGGACTCAATCTATGGGAGAGAACAAACAGATGTTAACGACCAGCAAAAAAAAATATTTCATAGAGAGTGAGGAAAGGAGTGAGGCCCAGTGCATTACTGGAGGTCCCCCGGCTGACTAAACCTGTTAGCAGCATAACTAAGGGAGGGTTCAGAAACACATGATCCCTCCCTAATTGTAGGCTATATCAAAAAGGTAGGTTTTAGCCCTATTCTTAAAAACAGAGATCGAGTCTGACTCCCGAATCCAGATTGGCAGCTGATTCCACAGGAGAGGAGCTTGATAACTGAAGGCTCTGCCTCCCATTGTACTTTTGGAGATTCTAGGTATTACAAGTAATCCTGCATTTTGGGAGCGTAGTGCTCTGTTAGGATAATACGGTAGTATCAGATCTTTTAAATAAAAAGGAGCCTGATTGTTTAGAGCTTTGTAAGTAAGAAGAAGGATTTTAAACTTAATTCTAAACTCTATGGGAAGCCAATGAAGGGAGGCCAGAACCGGAGAGATATGATCTGTCTTTCTAGTACCTGTTAAAACTCTTGCTGCAGCATTTTGGATCAGCTGAAGACTTTTTAAAGATGTTTTAGGACAGCCTGATAATAAAGAATTACAATAATCTAATCTCGAGCTAACAAAAGCGTGGATCAGTTTCTCAGCATCACTCTGAGACAAGATGCTCCTAATCTTGGCAATATTACGCAAATGATAGAAGGCAGTCTTAGAAACAAATTTAATATGTGAATTGAAGGACAAATCCTGATCAAAAATAACTCCAAGGTTCCTCACAGAGCTATTAAGAGAAAGAGTAACCGCATCCAAACTGAAAGTTTGATTTGGAAAGGAATTTCTAAGGTTTTTTGGACCAACAAGAATGACTTCAGTCTTATCTGAATTTAATAGCAGGAAATTACAAGTCATCCAAGCTTTGATTTCCTTAAGACAGGCTTCTAACTTGGCTAATTGATTACTATCATCTAGCTTCATTGACAGGTATAATTGTGTGTCATCTGCATAACAATGAAAATGTATACAGTGCTTTCTAATAATGTTGCCTAACGGAAGCATATATAAACTAAAAAGAGTAGGGCCTAGCACAGATCCCTGTGGAACTCCATGACTAAGCTTTGAGTTGAAAGAAAACTCATTATTGACATGAACAAACTGGAACCTATCAGATAAATAAGATCTAAACCATTGCAACGAAGTTCCATTAATTCCAACATAGTGTTCTAATCTATCAAGTAGAATATTATGATCGATAGTATAAAAAGCTGCACTAAGGTCTAAAAGGACAAGTACAGAAACGAGTCCATTATCAGATGCAATGAGGAGGTCGTTAGTGACCTTCGCTAAGGCTGTTTCAGTACTATGATGGATTCTAAACCCAGATTGAAACTCTTCAAGTAAACCATTTCCCTGCAGGTGGTCAAATAATTGCGTAGCAACAACTCTTTCTAAGATTTTTGAAATGAAAGGGAGATTAGAGATTGGTCTATAGTTAGCTAAAGCTCCTGGATCTAGCGTTGGCTTTTTGAGTAAGGGTTTAATTACAGCCGTTTTAAAAGCCTGCGGTACATGGCCTAAAGTTAATGAAGAATTGATTATATGAAGAATAAAGCTACCAATAAGTGGGAAGACTTCTTTAAATAACCTGGTAGGAATAGGGTCTAAAAGACAAGTTGAAGGTTTGGATGAGGAAACTATTTTGTCTAACTCACAAAGGTCGATTGGAGTAAACTCATCAAGACAGACATCAATAGGAGTTGTAGTAGTTACAGTATTTAAGTTAACTGTGGGAAGAATCTGATTGATTTTATCTCTGATGGATGAAATTTTATTATTGAAAAAGTTCATAAAGTCCTGACTAGTAAGCTCTAAGGGAATGCTAGGATTGACAGAGTCCTGACTCTTTGTCAACCTGGCTACAGTACTGAAAAGAAACCTGGGATTATTCTTGTTCTCTTCTATTAATGCAGAGTAATAACTCGTTCTAGCTTTTCTAAGAGATTTTTTATAAATTAAAAGATGATTTCTCCAAGCTAAATAGATTTAATCTAAATTAGTAGAGCGCCATTTTCTTTCTAATTGACGAGTCTTCTGTTTTAAGGTACGAGTTTCTGTGTTGAACCAGGGAGTTAGAAATCTCTGATTAGACTTTTTCTTTTTTAAGGGGGCCACCAAGTCTAGAGTCTGATGCAGAGAAGCTGAAACACTATCCACCATGTTATCAATTACAGAAGGAGCAAGCTGTCTATAGCTTATTTCCGTTGTGTTGACACATGGCATAGAGGAAACAATCTGCATAAATTTGGAAACAGCATCATCTGAGAGGCATCTACTGTAATAATATTTTTCTTTAGGAGCCAAATAGTCAGAAATAGTAAAATCAAAGGTTAACAGACAATGGTCTGACAGTACAGGGTTATGAGGAGACACTACAAGATTTTCTATTTCTATGCCATATGTCAAAACAAGGTCCAATGTATGGTGGAGGTAATGAGTAGAATTTCCTACTTTCTGAGAAAACCCAATCGAATCTAATATTGAATTGAATGCCACATTAAGGCAGTCACTGTCTACATCCACATGTATATTAAAGTCCCCTACTATAATTATTCTATCAGATTTCAGCACTAAATCAGCTAAGAAATCAGCAAATTCGGATAAAAATTCTGAGTAGATTGATGGGGGACGATAAACTATGGCAAATAAAATTGGGTTTAACCTAAAATTGCTAAAGTGCCCAATACTGAGGACCAGGCCCTCAAAGGAATTATAACATGTTTTTTGCTTTACATTAACTAGTAATTTGGAATGGTAAATTGTTGCTACTCCTCCTCCACGACCAGAACTTCTGGGATTTTGACAGTTTAAATAACCAGAGGGAGTTGATTCATTTAAACCAACATAATCCTCTTGTCCTAACCAAGTCTCTGTAAGGGAAATTAAATCAATCTGATGATCAATTAACAAATCATGGACTAACAGAGACTTGGGAGTTAGAGACCTAATATTTAATAAACCACATTTAATTTTTAAATTATGAGGAGGAACAGAGGCCAAATCATTCAATTTAGAGGCTTTATGTTTAATTTGAGTTTTACCAATATTTTGCTTTATCACTTTGGGATGCTTATACATTATATTTTTATTCACTTTGGAGGGAGCAGACAACGATTCTCTGATGGGGAAGACAGGGGCTAAGTTGAGGGGTGGCGGATGAAGAGGAGCTGCAGAGAGGCGTGTAAGACTGCGACTCTGCTTCCTGGTCCCAACTCTGAGTAGTCATGGTTTTGGAAATTTGGATAAAAAAGATGCCAGATTGTTAGATAAATGAGAAGCACCATCCAAAGTGGGATGAATGCTGTTTCGTCTCATAAGACCAGGTTTTCCCCAAAAAGAGCTCCAATTGTCAATGTAGCCCACGTCATTTTTAGGACACCACACAGACAGCCAGCGGTTCAAGGATGACGAGCGGCTAAACATGTCATCACTGGTCAGATTGGGGAGGGGCCCAGAGAATACTACAGTGGCAGACATCGTTTTTGCAAAGTCACACACCGATTCTATATTAAGTTTTGTGACTTCCGACTGCCGGAGACGGATGTCATTAATGCCGGCGTGAATAACAATTGTGGAATATTTACAGTTACTTTTAGCCAGCATTTTCAAATTTGACTCGATGTCGCCTGCTCTGGCCCCAGGAATGCATTGGACTATGGCCGCTGGAGTCTCTAGGTTCACGTTTCTGACTACAGAGTCGCCAATGATCAGAGTTTTTTCCTCAGCGGGTGTGTCACTGAGCGGGGAAAAACGATTAGAAACGTGAACAGGTTGGTGGTGTACCGGGGCTTTGCGACTAGGCTTCCTTCTCACCGTCACCCACCCAGTCTCCTCGCTGCTGAGGAGAGCCGAGGGACCGCTGACAGTGGGACCTAAGCTAGCTAGCTCCGCTGCAGCTAATGGGCATCCGTCAAGATTAACTGGCGCAGACGGTGTTTCAATGCAGCGGAGCCGGGATTCCAAATCAGACAACCTCGCCTCGAGCGCCTCAAAAAGACAACATTTATTACATTTACCGTTATCGCTAAAAGAGGCAGAGGTGTAGCTAAACATCTGACAGAGAGAGCACACCAAAGGAGGGGAGGAAAGAGAGCTAGTAGCCATAGCTAGTGGCTAGAGAGCAAACCACAAAGCAAACCACACAGGCAGACAGCAAAACAGGAAGTGACGATACGTTACCACAAGGAAGTGACGATCCCACTGAATCCCACTGATTTAATAAAGAATTTTGGGGAAATATCAGGATATAAAATAAATCAAACTAAATCTTCAATATTAATGCTAAATGAGACCCAGAGAAATCACCCAGCTTCTGAGGTAAATCAATTCAAAGTTGTAAATCAGTTTAAATATTTAGGAATTCAAATTGTGCCTAAGCTAGAATCAGTCGCCAGTGCCAACTATGAAGCCTTAATGACAGACATTAATGAGTTACTTCAGAGATGGATGTCACTACCAATGTCAATGATTGGGAGAATTAATATACTTAAACGTAATATTTTACCCAGAATACTTTATTTATTTCAATACATTCCTTTACCACCACCTTCAGATCTATTCTCAAGAATTAAAAAAAAGTTAGTGGAATTTATATGGAACAATAGGAAGGCTAGATTATGTCTGTCCTTACTATATTTACCATTTGATCGTGGAGGTCTGAAATGTCCAAACTTTATGTTGTATTACTGGTCAGCACAACTGAGGTCTATGACATATTATTTTTCATCAAATGATCTCCCTCACTGGACTGAAATGGAATCATACAATTTTACCTTTACCTCTTCCCATATTCATATACTCAGACTCGGCAAAAAAATTACAGAAACAAGTTAAAAATCCATTTGTAAAGCATATGATCAAAATATGGTGTGAAACCAAAAAAATATTTAAAAGAACCACACTTATTGTCACAATTTAGCCCAATATGGGGTAATTAATATTTTACACCAGGGAGAGAGGATGCTGTATTTAAAGTATGGAATTTAAAAGGGATTCAAAAGATTCAAGACTTATATTTGTCAAGTTCAGATAACATAATGTCTTTTGAAGAACTGAGGATCAAATTTAATCTTAATAGAACACATTTTTTTTAAATATCTTCAGCTTAGGAACTTTATTCGATCAAATCAAAATAATGCTCTCACCCGACCTACTTATTCATCCTTGGAAAAAATCTTGACGAAAGATGGTAAGAGAAAGGGTATTATTTCAGAGTTTTATAACTCATTGACATTATCCTCAAGTGAAAACTCACAGAAAAGATTGAATTATTGGAAAGAAGACCTGCAAATTGAAATTTCAGAGGAACAATGGGAATTGGCTTGTGCAGAAGCTCAAACCAAATCAATAAATGTACGTCTTAAATTGATACATTTTAAATGGTTAATGCGGATGTATGTTACACCGGTGGAGTTAAATAGATATAACAAAAACATACCAGATACATGCACAAAATGTATGGAAAGTAAAGGAACCCTATTTCATTGTTTATGGGAATGTAGAAAAATTAGAATGTTTTGGGAAGAGGTGAGGGTAAAAATTGAAAAAATAATTTCAAAACAAATCATATCGAATCCTAAATTGTTTTTGTTGGGTCTGTATCCAGAAAAACATAACTTTAATAAAAGTGAAAGAGCATTCATAGACCTCAGTTTGCTTAACACCAAAAAATGTATTGCACTATTGTGGAAAAAGACTCATAGACCAGATGTGACTCAGTGGTTAAGACAGATGTTAACAAACCTTCCACTAGAAAGAATAACATACATACTGAAATCAAAGGAAATTGTGTTTGAGAATATATGGAGACCTTTCATTGATTATGTAAAGAATTTAAACATAACTTTTGAAGAAGAAGGTGAATGATGTGTGTGGACCTTGTAAATTCCAAACTGGTGAATGTATAATATGTATACTTATGTAATGGATTGCCTAGACTAAACAGAGGAGCATTGTTGAAGACCTGCCTTTGTTAGTGGTTGTTGGTGTTTTTAGTACATTTTTTTTTAATTACTTTAGTGTTAGTGTTTGATTGTTTGTGTTATGTTTGTAAAAAAAAAAAAAAAAAAAAAAGGTTCAATAAAAATATTGTGGGGAAAAAAAAAAAAGTTGTCTGAATTTTTTTTTCAACTGCTCTCCACCTCTCGCTGGCTGAGGCTGTTTGTGTCTGTTCATTAAATGTAGGATATTTTCCCACTGAATAGTTGAAACAATGGGCTCCGTGCTGGAAACTCTGCCGATGGGCTTTTTCTGTGCCGACAACCCAGGTAATAAGCTTCGACGGCCACATGAAAGCAGCGGAGGCTACCCAAGAGACCAGTGTGGTTCGACGCTGTGTCAGAAAAGGCCGGTGATCCAGATCTGCTCGGGTGGGGGGGACACAAAAAACATTCTACCAATACAGTATGAATAGCCTACAGCAGGCCCATTAGCGGTCCGTGGGCCACATGCGGCCCAGAAGCAACCTCCAAGTGGCCCGTGGGCCCAGGCCATGGCAAGGAAATATAAATTTAAGAAAAAAATATGAAGGAATGACGGTCCGCAAGCGCGCACACAAACACCGTGCATGACCGTCATCCACGTGGAGTTCAGAAGCGCCCCACCCGCTTGACCGTTCCAGTCAGCAGGCAGAGTGTCTCGCTAGCATCACTGTCCAAGAGAAACATGAGCTTATTAAGGTACTTTCAATATGGAAAAAAATCAGAAGAGATATGCAAGCAGTGGAGGCATTTATGGTGGTTTTGACCTGCTGGTAACGGGGAAAATAATGAAGAGTTGCTTAGCAAACAGGTGTGGTTAGTCTTCATATGCAGGGAAAGGCAAGAGTGACTGAATCACTGAGGATTTATTTTACGAGCTACTACAATATTAACTAATTTATGTTCCTTACTAGGTACCTGGCAAGTTAAGATGACCGAAATTCATGAAGTCAATGACTTTAATCTGTCAGCAGCCTTCAGACAAACAAAACGTGTCAACATTTGGATTTCAAAATAAGGGAGATTTTTCCTGCTGTCCGGTTGGTGAGGAGAGTTCTAAAAAACTATAAATATATAGAAATATAACAGAAATAACTGCATCTTTGGTAATTTAAGTTAATTTATTTCATTAAGTATAATTTTATTAACATTTTTTCTTTGAAATCAGAGTTAAATTAATTGTTCTGTTCTGGCTCTGCAAAATAATGGTCAAAAGTGTAAATTGTATAAGGAAAAAAAAGTCAAAATTTTACCACAATCTGTTTCAAATTTATTAATAAACCCAGTAATTTTATGTTTAAAAACAGACAAAAATTAGCCATAAAATAATCCACAAATTTATAATAAAGTCTCAAATGTACAAGAAAAGTCAATTTTACAAAAGGAAATTACAAATTTGAGGAAAATGGTTTCAAATTTAGATAAATTTACAGAGAAAAGTTGAAAACTATAAGAAAATTGTTATAAATTTTGGAGGAAAAACCTCAAACCTTCAAGACTGAAGTCATTACTCAAGTTTTTAAGTGCTTTTTGCATCCTTAACTCGACTGTACTACTGGTTGATTGATATGTGTGTATAATGGAAGGTGTAGTTATAAAAAGAGGTTCCTACTCACACATGTGGTGATTTAAAACAAAACAAACCACAATAGTGGATGTGCAACGTTTGTTAACATTATCAATCTTTTCTTGGGGGGGGGGGGGGTTGTGCACTGAAGTGTTTGACAGTTCATTTTTTACTCAGCTAAATGTACTTTGTGATGTGCCAAGGTCAGTTATGACCAGTATGTAGTATATTTTATTTCAAAAGGGAAACAAATGTTAATGCTACTAACAGTGCACATTGAGTTTTTATGCACTTTGAGACATGCCTGAGTAAGATGTGACCAAATTGGTTATTTAGAGTTTTATTTTTTCATTCTATTTATTTAATTGTTGTTAAAGAAAAAAAAATATTTCTACTCCTTCAAGTTCTGCCCAACCCCAGCACTGTTATTGTGTTTTTATGCACTTTTGATGTGCCTTTGTCATGTGCCAAGCGCACATTTAAAACCAAGACAATGAATAAAAAGTGCATATTTTTCATCATATTGATCTGTGTTGGTTTGAAATTTGTCATATTCATCAGATCACTGAACATGAATTGTGGCCCAACTGATTTTGTAATTGAATAGCCCTGGCCTACAATATAAACTTGGGAAGGTGAAAGAATAAAAAGGTGCAGTTTACCAGGAGGCTGAATAGTGAGCTTTGCCCCGGCTTCACAGAGCCCCGTCGCCATAGTATGGGTTAAGCAGTTTCAGCTATTCAATTGGAAAACATCCTCAAGCTAATATACACTATTACTAATAAATATTTTGTTGCCACTCTTTACCAATTGGCTACAAACCTCTAATTTTTAAAATGCATGCTTCTGATGGCAGGCTGCTGCGGCTGTCAGGGAAAGTTTGTGACAGCAATACCTATTAGAAATAAATTTAAATGAAATCAAACTCACCACTGCTGCCAAAAATTGTCTCTGTGCTGTTTTTAAACTGTAGATCTTTTTGTTTGCTGTTTTTTTTTTTTCTTGTGAATGCACCTTCCCCCCCCCCCCCACATAAATGTAATGTTTTCTGTAAATTTACACCTTTCTTTCAAGAAAATTTCTGACTTTTTCCACTTACAGCTATATTAGACTTTTTTTTCATGAAAATGTGAGAATTTTCTTTCTGGTAAATTTGAGACTTTTTTTCCGGGCAAATTTGAGACTTTTTCTCATCAATTTTATTTTTTTCTTTCTGGCAGAAGGTCGTCTATTTACCTTAAGGCAGAGATGTAATGTAGCCCTGAAGGGATGTCCCATGCTCCTCAATTTAATGTAGGCTACAAAATATCTATTTCTATACATAGTTTTTTGCTACTTGTGAGCTACAAACTTCTTTAATTATTTTTTTTAAAATGCACGCTATGTGCTCAGCTGGCTGTCAGTTGCCACCATCCACACACATTCTATAGTGAAAACGTAAGCCACTTCAAGTCTGTGCTCCGCCCACTTGCGTGAAACAACACTGTCTGTGCATGACAAGAACAGGGAGGACCGTACTAAACAAAATACCATGTGAGTACGGCAAGTGCAGACCCCCTGCTGAGAGTACATGTCACCTTAGCATGGAACAAGGCAAATGACACCAGTGAGAGTACGACCTTAGACATTGGATGAGGTCCATAAGCTTTTAACAACTTTCAGAAAGTGTCTTTTGAGTTTGTATTTGTAAATTAGAAACAAAAGTCTAAAAGAATGGCTAAATGATTTACTCTGAACACTGATTCTGCTGTTCTTCATTGACTTGCTGAAGTTTTATGATGTTGCATAAAGGTGTTGTATGCAATTTTTGGAAACTCTGGTTTTAGTGACACCATGTGGTCTTTAAGTTGACTACAGTCCCATTCAGAGTGTTGAAGTCATGTTTCTGAGGCGGACTCTGATCAGCGTACCTTCTGATAAACGGAGTGAATCGAGCTGCAGTTCAGTTAGTGGCCAGCACCAAACTTTCTACAGCTACATAGAGTAGCTTTAATGATGGATAATGTCTTATCTGTTCGCTTCTACATAGGGTTGACGTCACAGAGGTGCAGGTCGCCATCATCATCATGTATCTGATGTCAGCTTTTGGAGGCACGAGCCTTTGGCATACCACGGTAACTGAGAATGATCTAATTTTATACACACATGCACAGTGTACTCACAGGGACACTTTCATTTTGCTTTCAGTGAATAGTTTTATATTAGTTTTCTTCATTAGTTTTATTAACAAATATAACTCAAATCCTAGTTTTAGATATTTTTCTAGTCCTTAAATAGCCTTTGTGTTTTACTTTTACTCTGTGCTGCCTTTGGAGGCTTGACTTAACATCACATGAGAGAAATGAGAAGGTAAATATGGGTAGCTGACACCATGGCAACAGGTCATCTATTGGACATGATCTGGCTCAAGAAGCTGATGATGTCACCTGCATTTTATTTTATTTTATATTTTTAAATATATATTATTCATTTTTTTGTTTCTTTTGCTTTGCCCTCCCATCACGCTCGGCATGCTGCAGCTTTCATATAAGCACCTTCTTCTTTTTCAAGGAGATCTTCTCTTTTCTCTTGTCTTTATTTGACCTCTGCGTGTCTCCATAGTTGCCCCTCATCGGACTGAAGATGTATATCTTCCCCATCCTGGGCATGACTGTGGGTGCTCTGTTCTCCTGCTACAACTACTTCTATGTCATTTTGAATGGAGGTGTTGGCAAAAATGGCTCCACTGTGGCTGTGAGTGATATTGTTTTTTTGTTTTTTTTTTGCATTTTGATACACAAAACAAAACCATCTTACCAACCATCCTCCTGCGGTTTAGGACACCAGTGTGCTGAGTCCTGGTTTGCACATTGGTCTTATCCTCACCCTGGCCTTTATCATTTTCAAGAAGTCGTCAAGTCATCTGTTTGAACACCATCCCTGTTTGTACCTCCTCACCTTTGGCATGGTCATCTCCAAAATGTCAAACAAGTTGGTGGTACGTTTGAAGTGTCTTAATCGATCTGAAGTCAAGCATTGTTGCAATTACTTCAGTTTTAGAGCTGGCGTGTTTCAGTATTTGGAATTTAATTTTGTGCAGTATTTAATCTGTTTAATCTACCATGTGCGTGTGTCTTCTGCAGATTGCACAGATGACCAAGAGCGAGTTGCACCTCCCTGACACGGCTTTTATTGGACCCAGCCTCCTGTTTCTTAACCAGTACTTCAACAGCTTCATTGAAGAGCACATAGTCCTCTGGATCGCTATGGTCAGCGTTTTGTAAATTTGTCCTATTACGTATTCACAACTTCTGTTTAAAGGAGTGCTCCACAAATTTAGTACTGTGCTTCTGTTAGGCTGTGATAACTACAGTGGTGGGAAAAAGTGTTTGCCCCCTTCCTGATTTCTCATTTTTTGTATGTTTGTCACACTTAAATGTTTCAGATCATCAAACAAATTTAAATATTAGACAAAGATAACACAAGTAAACACAAAATGCATTTTTTTAAATGAAGGTGTTTATTATTAAGGAGGGAGAAATCCAAGCCTACATAGCCTTGTGTGAACAAGTGATTGCCCCCTAAACCTAATAACTGGTTGGGCCACTCTTAGCAGTAACAACTGCAATCAAGCATTTGTGATAACTGGCAATGAGTCTTTTACAGCGCTGTGGAGGAATTTTGGCCCGCTTACCTTTGCAGAATTGTAATTCAGCCACATTGGAGGGTTTTTGAGCATGAACCGCCTCTTTAAGGTCATGCCACAGCATCTCAATCAGATTCAGGTCAGGACTTTGACTAGGCCACTCCAAAGTCTTAATTTTGTTTTTCTTAAGCCATTCAGAGGTGGATGTGCTGGTGTGTTTTGGATTATTGTCCTGCTGCAGAACCCAAGTGTGCTTCAGCTTGAGGTCACGAACAGATGGCCGGACATTCTCCTTCAGGATTTTTTTGGTAGACAGCAGAATTCATGGTTCCATTTACCACAGCAAGTCTTCCAGGTCCTGAAGCAGCAAAACAGCACCAGACCATAACACTACCACCACCATATTTTACTGTCGGCATGATGTTCCTTTTCTGAAATGCTGTATTACTTTTATGCCGGATGTAATGGGAGACACACTTTCCAAAAAGTTCAGGTTTTGTCTTGTTAGTCCACAGAGCATTTTCACAAAAGTCTTGGGGATCATCACAATGTTTTCTGGCAAAACTGAGACGAGCCTTTATGTTCTTTTCGCTCAGCAGTGGTTTTCGTCTTGGAACTCTGCCATGCAGGCCATTTTTGCCCAGTCTCTTTCTTATGGTGGAGTCATGAACACTGATCTTAACTGAGGCAAGTGAGGCCTGCAGTTCTTCGGATGTTGTTGTGGGGTCTTTTGTGACCTCTTGGATGAGTTGTCGCTGCACTCTTGGGGTAATTTTGGTCGGCCGGCCACTCCTGGGAAGGTTCACCACTGTTCCATGTTTTTGCCATTTGTGGATAATGGCTCTCAACTGTGGTTCGCTGGAGTCCCAAAGCTTTAAAAATGGCTTTATAACCTTTTCCAGACTGATAGATCCCAATTACTTTGTTTCTCATTCGTTCCTGAACTTCTTTGGATCACAGCATGATGTCTAGCTTTTGAGGATCTTTTGGTCTAGTTCACTTTGTCAGGCAGGTCCTATTTAAGTGATTTCTTGATTGAGAACAGGTATGGCGGTAATCAGGCCTGGGTGTGGCTACAGAAATTGAACTCAGCTTTCCAAAGATGTGATAAACCACAGTTAATTTATGTTTTAACAGGGGGGCAATCTCTGTCATGCAGGGCCATGTACGTTTGGATTTTTTTCCCTTAATAATAAACACCTAAATTTAAAAACTGCATTTTGTGTTTACTTGTGTTATCTTTGTCTAATAATTAAATTTGCTTGATGATGCTGATAAATTTGTTTGTTTGATGATCTGACCCGGGGCGCATGTGGCAAGGCCTGCAACACATCACAGACTACAAGAAGACCAACAGCAGCACCACTAGCTCTACAGACAGCCTGCCGGACGATCGCAACATCTCTCATACCCGCTTTGAGACCACCAGCTACAGGACAGAGAAGAGACACACACTCACACACCCCCAAAAAGTCTCACCAGGCCAGGTAAACAAAGCACTAAGGAATATCAATCCCTGCAAGGCAGTAGGACCAGACAATATACCTGGGCGGGCTCTCAGAGCATGCGCCGCCGAGCTGACTGACGTCCTCACATCAATCTTCAACCTCTCCCTCAACCAGAACATAATCCCCTCCTGGTTCAAAACGACAACCATCATCCCCCTCCCCAAAAAGAGCCCGCCGACCTGTCTGAATGATTACAGACCGGTATCACTCACTCCAATCATCATGAAGTGCTTCGAGAGAGTGGTGCTGCCCCTCATTCAGCACAGCATACCGGGCACCCTGGACCCCCTGCGGTACGCCTACTGGCCCAACAGGTCAACCTCAGATGTCATTGCTGCAGCACTCCATTTTTCTGTCTCCCACCTGGAAGATAAAGACTCCTACATTAGGATGCTCTTTGTCGACTACAGCTCTGCCTTCAACACGGTCGTCCCACACAGACTCACTGACAAACTGTTTTCACTTGGCCTACACCACATCCTCTGCAACTGGCTACTGGACTTTCTAACTGGCTGGCCCCAGTCTGTCAGGATGGGTAACAGGACCTCAGCCAGCATCATCACAAACACAGGTGTCCCACAGGGTTGTGTTCTCAGCCCCATCCTCTACAGCCTCTTCACCCATGACTGTGTTGCCTCCCACAAGGACAATATCATCCTAAAGTTCGCGGATGACACAGCAGTGATAGGACGCATCACTAGTGATGATGAAGCATCCTACAGGAGGGAGGTGGCCAACCTGGTGTCGTGGTGTGAGGACAACAATCTCACCCTCAACACGGACAGGACAAAGGAGATGATAGTGAACATGAGGAAAGGGAGGAGGAGACCCCATCGGCCACTGTTCATCCAGAAGCTTGAGGCGGAGAGGGTGAACAGCTTTAAATACCTGGGCATCCACATCAGCAAGGACCTTAAGTGGACACCCAACACCACAGAGCTGGTTAAGAGAGCTCAACAGCAGTTGTACTTCCTGAGGAGGCTGAAGAAGTTTGGCATGTCCTCCAGGATCCTCAACAACTTCTACAGCTGCATCATCGAGAGCATCCTGACCAACTGCATCACTGCGTGGTACGGCAGCACCACTGCCCTGGACCGAAAACACCTGCAGAGAGTGGTGAAGACAGCAGAGAAGATCATCAGGACTCCACTTCCCTCTCTGCAGAACATCTACCACCACAGAGTCCAAGAGAGAGCTGACACTATCCTCCGGGACCCCACCCACCCCCAGCACAGATTGTTCACACTTCTGCCTTCAGGCCGGAGGAACAGAAGTATGAAATGCAGGTCATCATCATCATCATCATCATCATCATCATCATCATCATAGCAGTCTGTCGGGATCAGATTCCTCCACGCAGCTCTGCAATTCGCCTTCAGGTCAACCAGACTGAAAACCTCCTTCTTTCCCACTCCCATCAGACTCCTGAACAAACAACAATTCCCAAAACTCAGCAGCACAGCTTTGCATATAGGAACTCACACACCGGCTGCTAAATTTGCACATTGCTCACCTGTACAGTGTATATATTCTCACCCGTCTGATGTCCATATCATCTCTACTGCTAATTGTTATCTCTGCTGCTATTTATTTTGTACAGTCTACTGGTAAATTAGAAATTGGCACCGGGTGCTAATTTGTAATTTATAATTATATACTGTTTGCTACACAGTGTTCATTTACACACTGTACATAGGTTTATGCCTTCTCAGGTTCACATCATCTGTGACATCAATATACCACTACTACCACTATAGTCATCCAGTGAATTTTCAGTTTCATTCCTCCTATAGGCCCTTAGAATAGAGGGTTAGTATTAATGAAAGCACTTTGAGTGGTCCTTGTGACTAGAAAAGCGCTATATAAGTGCAGGTTAGTTAGTTAGTTAGTTAGTTGTTTGACTGCATCAACTGCTTTAGCTGTCCAAATTGCCTAATGTGTGTTATTAGTTCTCATTAGTATTAGTATTAGTATTTAGTATCAAAGTGTGCTTAGGAGTCCTAATTGCCTAACTGTGTGTTGGTATGTGTGTTATTGTGTGTGTTATTAGCATCCATTAGTATTAGGATTAGGTTATTGTGTTTTTACCTTGTTAGTATCGTTGTGTACCTGTTACCTTGGCATTCATTCAGAGAGCAAAGTAAGAATTTCATTGCTCAGGAAATGTAGCATTTCTTAACTGTGCACATGATAATAAAGCCTTTGAATCTTGAATGATCTGAAACATTTAAGTGTGACAGTCATACAAAATAATGAGAAATCAGGAAGGGGGCAAACACTTTTTCACACCTGTGTATTTTATTAAAGTCTTGATAAATATAAATGTTTTTTTTTACAGTTCCTACACCAGTGCAACCGTTTTCTGCAACAGAAGGGTTTACAACAAATTTAAAGTAAACTGTCCTGAAGTTCTCTTGCAGAAATCATCTCCATCTAATACTACAAAAGCTGAAAATAAATTTCAGACCAATCCTGATGCCAATACACTACTCACAGAAAGTTAGAGATATTTGGCTTTTGAGTGAAATTTATGGAAAAGCTAAAGAGTTCACGCTACAGCGATATTATATAATGAAAATAGGGCATTTAAGTAGAAGCATGCAATGGTGATTTCCTCATCTCAAACAATTATCTGTAATTTCACAGTTTGGGATCAATAAAGTAGATCTATCTATCTATCTTATTGAAACAAAAGCCAACAACAGTGGTGGGTATACAACAAAAAATGTCAACATCTCAATAATTTGTAATTGAGCATCAATTACAGCTTGACAACAATGTTTCATGCTGTTCACAAGTCGACTTTGTGTCTGCTGAGGCATGGCATTCCACTCTTCTTGAAGGGCGGCCCTCAGGTCATTGAGGTTGTGGGGTGCAGGGTTATGAGCCTCTACACAGCGACTCAACTGATCCCATAGGTTTTCTTTGGGATTCTGGTCTAGAGAATGTGTTGGCCACTCCATTTGAGGTACCCCAGCCTCCAGCAGCCGTTCCTTAATGATTTGACGTTGATGAGCTGGAGCATTGTCACCCACAAAAATGAAATTAGGCCTGTGTTGTTCATGCATGGGCATAATGACTGGATGATAATGATGTTATTCAGGTAGTATCGGCTTGCCACTGTACCATTCACAAGGTGTAGGGCAATTTTGAATTGACTAGACACACCGGCTCAGACGTGACAACAGTGGCTGATTCATAGCACTCTCCTTGACGTCTCCAACATTGTTGGTGGTCATCATTTCTGCTTAACGTGAATCGACTTTCATCAGAGAAGAGCACTGAGGCCCACAGGTCCCTTGTCCAGCATAAATGCTCCCTGGTCCATGCAAGACAGTGATGCCTATGCCTGATGGTGTGGTCATGTACCCTTACAGGTCATCTAGCACACAGATCACGCTGATGTTCATGGTTTCGAATGATCTGACGTGACACTTGGGTGCCTCTCACCCCCATTAAATGTGCCTAGAGTTGAGTAGCATTCATCACCCGGTTCCGCAGGGCACTGTTCTCAATGAAGTGGACATCAGCAAGGGATGTGGCCAAAGGACGTCCACTTCTATGCCTTTCTGTGACTCTTCCAGTCTCTCTGTATCTCTTTTACAACCTGCTGATGACACACTGTGACACTGTAAGCTCAGTAGCCACTTCCCTCTGAGAACATCCTGTTTGAAGCCTCACAATGGTGAGGTACTGTTGATCAATTGTTAGGTGTCGTCTTGGTCTCATGATGTCAAAGTGTGAACAGCATGATGAAGAGGACTGTTTAAATACCAATTCTAATTGAACCAGAATATTTATTCGTCGATTCATGGATCAAACACCTGTTGTGAATTTTGCTGTTAAGCACCTTGGTAGAGAACAGCGAGCTATGCAAAAAGTACTGAAATATTGAACAGTTGGACATGTGCATTCAAAAGGTTAGAGAAGGTCAAATTAAGTTCACCTGTAAAGGATATAGTGCATTTTTAGATGCATCCTGAAATTTCACCCGAAAGCTGAATACCCCTAACTTTTTGTGAGTAGTGTATATACACAATACTGAGTCAGTTTCATCATTCTGTACCACTATTCATGTACAATAGGGATGGGAATCTTTAGGCACCCAGCCAATTACAATTCAGAGGGCTCTGATTCAAGCCAATTATGATTTCTCAATGCATCTCGATGCATCTTTTTTTTTTTTAATTCAGGATTTTTTTTGTTTGCCAGCACCAGGCATGGCTGCAGTGCTGAATGAGAAGTTGACTGATAGGTTGATGTTGCCGAAGAAGAAGGCAGCCACTCCTACTTCACACTTGGCAAGCTGCTACCTTGGCTGGACATGAAATTTCCTCGGCAGGCTTTTAGCATCCTGGTTAATTTGATTCACTGTCGATTTGGCTCTTTCTTCTTTTCTTTTTAGCAGCAGATTGTGCACACTATGCTGCCATCAGCTGAAATGTAGAGTAGCCTACAAATATTTCAAAAAGGAGAAGAGTCATTGACTGCTCTGCCAGAAACAGAAGGGAAAAAAATACAGGCTACTTTTGTTCTGTTTTTTTTTTTTCCTCTGCTTTTGGCTTTCACAGTAGACAAGTACACATAGCACTAAATAAAATAATTAATTTAAATCTCTGTTTATTAATTTTACCAAGAAGTCTCAGTGATAATCAGATATGCTCTTTGAAAGGGAAACTGTAGCATAGCAAACTTTGGATAAAGTTTATGATGCCAAGTCCACAGCCAATTGCATAGTTGTTGGTGGTGGTGTGCACAATCTGCCACGAAATGGAAAAGAACTAAATCAATGGCTAACCAAGCTAGCTTTGGCATGCAAATGGCCAGCTTAGGAATGCTAATAGTCAGCCAGAAATATGAGCGTAGTAGGTTGCTGTATATCAGTGTTGAGTGCCGATATATCTGTCATCCCTCCATCCATATTTCACTGGAATCATTTAAAAGAATCAAACAAAAGAAGTCAATAAAATTGATTACCCAACTATGAAGTAAAACAAAAATACTAGTTCTCCCTATTTCTGTTCTAGGTTCTCTCTCTTTTCGATCTGACACGCTACTGCACAGGCGTGTGTCTCCAGATCGCTTCCCACTTGCGCATCAGTGTCTTCAGCATCACACCGCCAGGCCAAATCCACCGTGACTGACGGCTTGCCCGGCGGGAGGAGGCGGGAGGAGATGCAGATCTCTTCCCGCTCCTGAAAGCAGATGACCATAGCGATGAGGAGAGATCCTCGAGCCAGAGCAGCTGCAGCCTCGACAAAGTCACCACCTCAGGTTAAAATTACCAGTTGGAAAAAATGCAAAACCACCTCAACCACTGCAAACCAGAAAGTTTAAAAGTATGAGTCTGAGTCTAACATCAAAAAGTTCTGATTGGCCGTTGAATAAAAAATACCAAAAGTTTTTTTAATAACTTATCCAAGCATTTTATCTTGTTTACATTTTTACTTTTTTCATTTAATTGAATTAAAAGAATAAAAAAATTTGCAAGAAAGCAATTTTCTTCTGTTAATGTATATACCAAAGCTGTGTTACTTGGTTGTGGAATCACTGTCTTTGGAATTAATGTGACTCTTTCTGAAACAAATCAGGGTTTGAAATTATTTGGGCAAAATTTTAAGTGACTTTTAAAACCTCAGTTTTCTGTGGTGTTTCTAATGTGAAATGACAGGCTGTTCGATGGTTAGTGGCCATGTGTTAATGCGGAAAACAACAACGGTAATTCTCTCCTCACAAACGCCATTCCTGTTTGCAATTCCCTGTTTCTCATCTACTCACTCAGTCATGGAATACTTGAAACAAGCAAACATTTGTGGTCTTTAGAGCACCGTTGACTGATGAAACGTTAACACTTGACACGTTCTGCTTTCTCCGTTCTTCTCCCTAAAGGGCTAATTATGTGTGATTGTACAGAAATGAAGATGCCTTAATTTTGTTGTGATTACTGTCAAATGTGAATATTTAAAACCAGCTTTATGTGTGTTTTAAAACCAGCTTTATGTGTGTTTTTATTTCCATCAATGTCTCATATCAGATACCACTATAATAATGATGTTATACTGAATTATTTACTCATGTAGGTTCTTCATTTATACAAGTGTCCATTTGTATAAGTGAGTAGTTTATTGGATTATCACTAACCAGAAAATCAATGAAAAGTTCCAAGTTGATGTACAGATTATTCAGGTTCTTTGGGATCTAAAGGGATTTTTCTGTAGCGCCTGTAACAAGTCTTTATAAGATAATTTTGTATTATGAATGAATGAATGAATCACTAAAGTGTTCAACATTGATTTGAAATACTGTTCTGTAATGGTGTGAAATGACTTTCTACTAACAGATGTGTGGGGGAAAGATTGCAATAAAGAAAATATTTTTCATCCATTTGTGTACACTCATGAATAAGGAAAATGTACTTGGTTCCCAGGAATGTGAGCAGTATCAGTATTGAATGAATTTTGTCAAAATAAATGACCAAGCTGTATTGTTGTGGAAAATGTGTCCAAGTTGATCTACGCAAGTCCAGCACTACCTTAACAAAAAGTTAGATCCCATCTAAAAGTCAAGATAAATCTGAGGGAGATACTGTAATTATTGAAGGAGAGAAGAACAAAAGACAATTTATATCCTTCAAAGGATCCATATTGTGCAAAATGGAATTTTTGTGAGTTTTAATCTTAAAGACGCACTCCAGCGGCACTAAAAACCTCTCAAAAACAAATGTGTATTGCCCAAAATACAATACTCACAAAAAGTTAGGGATATTCAGCTATCGGGTGAAATTTCAGGATGCACCCAAAATGCACTATAACGTTTACAGGTGAACTTAATTTGACCTTCGCTAACCTTTTGAATGCACATATTCAACTGTTCAATATTTCAATACTTTTTGCATAACTTGCTGTTCTCTAACAAAGCGCTTAATGGCAAAATTCACAACAGGTTTTTGATCCATGAATCAACCAACACATTTTCTGGTTCAGTTAGAACTGGTATGTGAACAGTCCTCTTCATCATGCTGTTCACATTTTGACATCATGAGACCAAGACGACACCTAACAATTGATCAACAGTACCTCGCCATTGTGAGGCTTCAAAAAGGATGTTCTCAGAGGGAAGTGGCCACTGAGCTTACAGTGTCATCAGCAGGTTGCAACAGAGAGACTGGAAGAGTCACAGAAAGGCATAGAAGTGAACGTCCTTTGGCCACATCCCACGCTGATGACCACTTCATTGTGAACAGTGCCCTGCGGAACCGGATGATGAATGCCACTCAACTCCAGGCCCATTTAAGGGAGGTGAGAGGCACCCAAGTGTCTCATCAAAACATTCAAAACATTTACATCAGCATGGTCTGTGTGCTAAACCACCTACAAGGGTACCTGACCACACCAGGTGCAGGTGTCATTGTCTTGCGTGGACCAGGGAGCATTTACGCTGGACAAGGGACCAGTGGGCCTCAGTGCTGTTCTCTGATGAAAGTCAATTCACGTTGAGCAGAAATGACAGCCACCAATGATGTTGGTGACAACACAGGCAGGAACAACACAGGCCTAATTTCATCTTCATGGATGACAATGCTCCAGCTCCAGCCATAGTGGACCAGAGTTCTGAAACGAACTGTCGACCCCTGTTGGACGTGATGTCTGATGGAGATCTGAAACGTGCAACCCAAGCCGACAAAAAAGCGCAAGCCACTTCTGCAGACATGGTAGAAGCCAGTGGGACCACTTCAGGCCAGGGCATGGTGCGGTCCATTGTTAAGAGGTGCGTAAAACCTTGCAACGGCGGGAGGGGTCCCACCAAATCCACATGGACGTGATCAAACCTCCTGGCCGGGATTTGGAACGGCTCAAGGGGGGCTCTGGTGTGCTTGTGTAGTTTGGTCCGCTGGCACGCGACGCAAGCTGCAGTCCACTCTTTCACATCTTTGTGCAAACGCGGCCAGACGAATTTCACCCCCACTAGCTTCACCGAAGCTAGTGGGGGTGAAATCCCCCATCCCCCCTGACGATGCCCAACTGCTCTAAGTTGGCAAACTCCTCTCATGTGCTGGCCAGTTTAGCTGCGTCCAAACGCCAAGGTCGCGCAAACACCAGCGGGCCTTTTGTCGTTATAAAGTGCTGGACTCCGTATTTCATTACCATAGCCGAAAAAGTCAGGACCATGAGTGCTGGGAACTGTGCAAGTAACTGTTGGTACTTACCCCCTCGAGCTGTAACGTTAGCCAGTGTTGTCGACCCAGCTCCCTGAGCTGTACAGGGCAGTGAGGTGATAGAGATTGCATCCAATAATCACCTATTAGCAACATCAACTAACCACTCATAAGCACATAAAAAATCTGCACCTAAAATGGGGCCGGAACATGCAGCTATCACAAAGTCCCACTGAAGGTTGCGTCCGTGTAAGTATATTGTCAGTGTCCGCTCGCCAAATGTCCTGAGGGTGGATTCGTTGGCGGCCATAAGCTCGGGACTGCTGCGTCCTACCACCCTGTCTGCGTTGACCGGCAGGATGAGGCTCTTCTGGGAGCCATAGTCCACCAAAAACCATCTCCCTGAATGTGTGTCCATGTCATAAAGCAGTCTGTTCCTGTCACCATCTGTTGCCGCTGCTACTGAATTCCGATTGTGCCGGCTTCCCAGCTTCTTGAATTGGCATGGCAACAGGCAGCATTGGGCGTTGGAGCCGAAACGGCGATGATAAAAACAGATTGCCCCATTCCTTCGTCTTCTGGTGTCTGTCCCGGCTACCAAGAACGGCTCCTCAGCCTCGCTGAAGTCTCTCATGGATGCCGGTGCCACTGTCTGCACGCTGAGAGTTCTGGTCGCCAAAACGATGCGGTCTGCTTCCTGTGCCAGGGCGCGGTAGTCCTTGGCAACCAGCTGCAGCGAGTTGGCCAGGATCGTCCTCGCTGTAGCCGGTAGGTTCCTGAGGAACAAGTGGGCGAACAGGAAGGATTCATCGTCCTTCCCCCTCAGCGCCAATATGCTTTCCATTAGCTCCACTGCTGATCTGTCCACTGACTCTGAACACGTTAGGAGTCTCTCTGCCCTCTCATTGTCAGAAAGGGTATAGCGCTGGAGAAGCATCCTCTTGAGCGCTTCATATTTTCCTTGGGCCGGCGGATCCTGGAGCAGGCTCGTCGCCTGTTGCGTGATGCGCGCATCCAGTGCAGCAACCATGTAGTACTACCTGGTATTGTCCATTGTTATCCTGCGGGGTGCGAACTGGGCTTCTATATGCAAGAACCACATGGTCGGGTTGTAAAGCCAGAAGTCCGGGAGCTCGACTGAGACCACGCACACGGCGCTGGTGCTCTCCCTCCAGGCATTTTCTGGGGCAGTGCTCGGCTCACTTTCCATGGCACGTCTTAAGGTCACCAATGTGGAGAAAGGAGGTAGGTGAGGCAAAGAGCTGGACAACGCAGAAACTTTATTCTTCCTCCAACGTAACTTACAGCAAAAGAGAATCCTAGGTCTCTGTGTATTCCTCCTTTATGTCTTTATTTCCATGCAATGAGACCCGGATCTTCCGACCATAATACATTGTTGTTTGAACAAAGGATTGTGTGGCACATTAATATGACATAACGCCGGCGCCGCTCCAACACCCTTCTTCCCTCAGCGGCTCCGGCACCTCTTACTCTTCCCAGGGGGCGCATAGACCCAACAGTCCCATCTGATACCCCCCGGTTGACACCACCTCCTTCGGACCATTGTTCTCCCCTTCCCCATGCCTTCTCTGGCTGGAGAAACCCCACACACCATGCCCCCACAACATCATTGAAGTATTCCTGATTCAAACAAGCACAACAGCAGCAATGGAAAACCTACACAGGTGGCTGGAAACACTGTGAATAGCATGTCTTACCTTTTTTAGAAGTGCTTTCTTCTGGCCTTCTTTGAAGAAAAATCCTTTATTACGTCCTTTAAGTCCAGCTCACGAATATTGTCATACTCTATGGATGCATGCTTGATCCAGTCTACTTTTTACCAAGTTCGGAGTCCACTGTCCCACGCACAGCTGTCTGATGTAAGCAATCATGGCCTTTCTTCTCCCTTCTCTTCCAGGTGAGGGCTTTAACGGTCCACCTGTCTCCTCCATGCGGTAGCAGCCTCCTCTACTCGATGCTCCAGCTTAGAAAAATCCTTTACGCTTCGTGATTTTTTGAGCAATTCATTTTCCCTAAGCTCTTTTCCTCTCAATAATTTTATGAGCGCCACTTTTTTTCTGGATATTTTGACCGAGCTAATAGGGCTGTCTATGCTTACATCACTGATCTCATGAACATGCAGAATGATGCACCAAGGTATCAAAAAAAAATGACAATTTCAATGCATTTCTATGGCAATGGTTGCTAAATTTAAACAAAGAAAATGATGAAATGGTGTGCAACTGGCTCATGTAGTCAGAATACAAGTTTTTTAAATTCATATCGGCCAACAGAGATTATTAAAGGAGCTTTCTGTGGGCTGCCTTTTCATATGAGTTGGCTGAGGGATGATATGACCTACATGTGGTATATGGGAAACAGCACTTTTTTGTGAAGTATAAGGGATGGACAACCATCTTGTGGTCTCCTTGACCGGTGCCCATCGCCAGGTGCCTGCCGTGTAACTGCTACTTCCACCAACATCAGTAAAGCTGTGTTCGCCAACTCATCTTACCTCATCCTTTAGCCAGATATTTTCCATACATAACATTTGGCGATCGAAATTTAACTCATGGAGGCATGTATAACACCACTTTGTCCCTTTCCCGAGCTTCCGGGTGAACCACCAGTGCCTTGACCCAGGTGGTTCAAGGCTTTCCAAACCTACATCACCACGCTGGACCTCGGACAGCTCAACAAGCTAAGAGCACGTGCGCTTCTTGTCCATAACCTTGGTATCGAGGTCCAGCAAGTCCTGGGAACACTCGGCGCGTCGGACTCTTTTGAGGACATCGTGGAGCTGCTAGCCAACCATTTCCACACCCTGGATAGCATGACTGTCCGACGGATTCGTTTTCAGCAGTGACATCAGCGGGTAGGTGACCCTTTTCACCAATTTGTCGCCGATTTGAGGCAGCTAGCTAGCTAGTGTCGCTTTGGGCCGTTGGAAGATGAAATGGTACGTGACCAGCGTGCGGAGCACATGAGCAGCGCCGCATTGTGGGCTAGGCTACTCGCGGCATTGACATTGTAGCAGATGTGGACGCTTGAATCATTATGCTAGAGTGCGCCGTGTAGCTGAACCGGAGAGCCCACGGAAGAAATCACTCCACCCGCCCCCGACGACCAACCATTCAGTGTCCCCCAGCACAAATTGGTGCACATACTGCACAGTGGAGTTGGACGAAGTGGAGGTGCCGCTGTTGCTCGACCCGGGGGGGGGGGGCGGGAGTCGTTGCTGAATTGGGCCACAGTGAGGAAGTTCTTCCCCCACTACAGGATTAAAGGTAACCCGGCACCATTGTATGGTTATGGAGGTGGCAGGTTGTGCATGGTTGGGACTTTGGAGTTAACGGTCCAGTACAAGTCTGCGAAGATGGTTGACTTCACGTTCCATGTGACAGCGTGAGGCAATAACATCATGGGCTGTGATTTGTTTTACGGACTGGGTTTCACCATTAAAGATGATGCTGGGAAAGAATGGTCAGTCGGGTTGTGGCCGCGGAACCCTCCAGTTCCGGTGGTCGAAGAGAATGTTGTGTGGGATGAAAAGCTAATGGATACCACGGCAGTCAAGCAGGACCAATTTCACTCAGGTTCGGTGCAGGAGGGCCTCAGTGCCGGCGTTCAGGACTTGGTAGAGGGGGGTACCGAGCATGGTGGTGAGGTGCCGAGTGACACCAGTGTGCTAGCCCCAGATGCCTCCAGAGCTTGGCCGCAGGGGGATGGAGGGTCTGCAGCTACGAAGGTGACCACTTCAATTGTTTTAGAAGAGAATGGGGCCAGACCGACGAGCATGCAGTTACCGCATGCTCAGCAGCACCACGTCAGGCCAAGCCGGGCCTCGCTGAGGGTTTTGGATTTGGTTCCGGTTCGGAGTGAAGAACGTCCACGGCAAAGATGGGCCAAATGACAGTCAGCCAAACACCAAGGATGTCTGCGCATAGTGGTGAAGTTGGGCGCAGCGTACTTCCAGTTGTCCGATGGCTCATCGAGGCACGTCAGTCAGCTTCGGCATGTCCGGGAAGATGCTCCAGGTGACGAGGCTGGACGGGAGTCAGTGTTGGTGGTGAAGGAGTCGGGCTCCACCGTCCAGAAGATCAGCCATCGTCCCAAGGGTTTGCTGCTTCCAGGGGCGTGCTTGCTGAGGGGCTGCCCTGGGCCCCCCCCCCCCCCATGCTGGTTCTACATCTCCCACCCAAGTGACGGTGTTGTAAAAATGGGTGCTTATAGTTCTTGTATTCTATGCATACATGTTATAATATGGGGTTATTTTTGTGTTTGTATTTTAGTTTTGGAACACGGCAAGTAATTTTAGTTTAATGAAGGACTTTTTCTTTTAAATATTGGTGGCAGAATAATACACCATGCCGTGCAGGCTGTGTGGCAGTCCACCCGCCAGCCCTATTCAAGGTTGTTTTGAATGAGTGTTGTAGGCCACTTTAGTACATTAGTTTTCATTATTTTAGTGCGTGATTCGGATCCTAAATTGAGGGTGGGTTTTTTTGTTTTTTTTTTCCCCCCTTGTCCTGTCAGGCAGCTAGGCAAACAAAACAGGGATCTGTCACCCTTATTGTGCCAAAACAGATTTACTTTGCCAAGAGGAACTTATACAGTACCTAACTGTGTATTGTATGTTGTTGTAAACTCCTCCTGTAATAACTTTTAATTATTTTACCATGGAAGACCCAACAGGATGGGGAAGAGGGAAAGGAAGTGTGTGGAGGGGGAAAAGAAAAGGAAAGGGAACAGACAAACCAACAACTAAAACAAACAAAAGACAAACTGCTTCTTCCACCGAAGATGTCTCAACACGAGTCTGGTTTCTGCACCTGTTAAAGGAGAGACACTTGTGCGTGTATGTCTGCGTGTATATATATATGAGAACACGCGCAAAATAAGTGTGTGCATGTGAGTGGTTTGTCAGGAAACATACGAAGCAGAGGGCCGGTCGCAGCAGCTCTCCCCCCGGGAACCCAGAGCAGGCAAGGCAGTGCCACCAACCCCCACAGGGCACAAACGTCCGAGGTCAGCAAGCCTCAGGAAAGCCAGGCATCTGCCCCCGGAGGGACGATCAAGGGAGGCCAGGCTGCTCGGCGGCTAGCGCATTGAGCCCGGGGGGGTGGGGTTTCAACTGTGTGTGTGTGGTTTTGGACTTTTCTAAGGGGGGAAGTTAATGTGGTATATGGGAAATGGCACTTTGTTATGAAGTGCAGTGTGTGGTGACGTGCACTTCCTGTCACGTCACCTCACTGCCCTATAATAAGGGATGGGCAACCATTCTCTTTGACTGGTCTCTTTGACCAGTACCCATCGCTAGGTGCCTGCCATGTAAGAAAGAATACTACAACAGAATATTAGAGGATAATAAAAATAACTCAAGAGGAATATGGCAAGTACTCAATGGGATTATTAGTAATCGACCTAAGAATGCTAATTATCCAGAATATTTTATTGAAAATGGCAATGTGATAAATAATATGGAGGATGTGGTCACTGGTTTCAATAAATTTTTTGTAAACGTTGGTCCTGATTTAGCAAACTCAATAGTGACAACAGAAACAAACAACAGTGGTTCTGTAAATGAAATAGAAGATAGAAATCCAAACACAATCTTTTTGGGTGCAGTTACTGAAAAGGAAATTATCAAGACTGTGAGTAAATTTAAGAACAAAAACTCAACGGACTGGAATGAAATTGACATGACAATAGTGAAAAAAGTAATTGAAGGAATTGTTAAGCCACTCACCCACATCTGTAACCTGTCATTTCAAACTGGTAAATTTCCAAACAAAATGAAAATAGCAAAACTTTAGGAGGAAAAATCCCAGGCACAAAGTCACCATAATAAAAGGCCAGACCACCGAATGTGTACAATCGTACAAATATCTTGGGACGATTATTGATAGTAATTTAAACTTTGAAGAGAACTGTGAAAGGGTGTGCAAAAAGGGTCAGCAACACTTGCATTGCTTGAGAAAACTTGCACGCTTCCAAGTTGACCGAACCATAATGACAATGTTTTATCGGGCTTTTATTGAATCTGTTTTATCCTTTTCTTTAGTGTCATGGTTTGGTCAGATAAAACTGAAACGGAGGAAATCCTTGGATCAGGTAGTTAGATAGTCCAGTCGTTTGCTTGGTGAGTCACAGCTGAGCCTGACATCCCTGTACACCAGACAAGTACAGAGGATGGCTACCTCCATTTTAAATGATGACTCCCACCCTTTGCACTGCCACTTTCAGCTTCCTCCCTCAAGACGGAGGTTTGCTGTCCCAAAAAGTAGAACCCAGCGCTACAAAAACAGCTTTGTCCCTGCTTCTGTCAAAGAGTTGAACAAGCTGTAAAAATATATTGTACATAATTTAGGTACCTATTTATTAACTTCATTTTATATTTACTTATTTTGTAGGATGTCACTTGGGTTCTAAATATTTTATTGGGTTTTAGACCTTTGAGTTTTTTAACCTTTTTGACAAGTTTTTAACTTTTAATATGACCCTTCTCTCTTACCTCTGGTTTTTCCCTCATCTCTTTGTCTTTTTATACCCTGATTGATGGAGCCTTGAGTATTTTTATCATGTTTATAGTCAGCTTCATGTGTGCCTGTGTTTGTGTCTATGTTGAATGTAATTAGTGGCTTGTAAATATGGATGTCACCAGACTGCAAAACAAATCTACCTACGGGTACAAATAAAGTAACCTGAACCTGAACCTGAACCTGAAAAGTAATACCTCTATACAAAACAGGAGACAGTCATTGTTTCACAAATTACAGGCCAGTCTCTTTACTCTCACAATTCTCCAAAATACTTGAAAAAATCTTCACTAAGAGACTGGAGGATTTCATTGAAAAACACAACCTCCTTACAGACAGCCAGTATGGTTTTAGAGCAGATAAATCTACATCTTTGGCACTGATCAAACTTATTGAAGAAATTACTAGTTGTATAGATAAAAAAAAAGTTTTCTGTAGGAGTATTTATAGATTTAAAGAAAGCTTTTGACACCATTGACCACAGAATACTACTAAGGAAACTGGAAAGGTATGAGATAAGAGGGGTCGGACTGAGTTGGGTGGAAAGTTATTTAAGTAACAGACAACAATTTGTACAAATTGGTGAGCACAAATCACCCTTCATGGACATCACTTGTGGTGTGCCCCAGGGGTCAGTTTTGGGACCCAAACTCTTTATTTTGTATATAAATGACATATGTCAAGTATCAAAAATTCTGAAATTTATTTTGTTTGCGGATGACACAAATATCCTTTGCACTGGTGAGAATTTGCAGCAGGTTTTAGAGGTGGTCACAACTGAAATGAAAAGGTTAACGCAGTGGTTCAACAAAAATAAATTATCTCTAAATCTGAAAAAAACCAAAGATTATGTTGTTTGGAAATTATAAAATAAATCATGAAATAATGGTAACGATAGATGATACCAGAATAGAAACAGTACAGGAAAATAAGTTTCTGGGGGTGACGCTAGACAATAAAATCTGCTGGAAACCTCACATCAGTCACATCCGGGCCAAGTTAGCAAAATGTATAGGCATACTGGGGAAGACAAGACACATCTTGGACTATAAATCATTGTTCTTACTGTACAATTCACTGTTTCTACCTTATCTTAACTACTGTGTAGAAGTCTGAGGAAACACCTACAAGACCAACCTACAATCAATATGCACATTACAAAAAAAAGCTATAAGGATAATAAATAATGTAGGATATAGAGACCATACCAGTTTGTTGTTTTTAAAGTCACATGTCATAAAGTTCATCGATTTAGTTAAATTTAAGACAGCACAAGTCATGTACAGGGCAATTAATAATCAACTCCCAACTAATATGCAAAAAATATTTAAAAAAAGAGACAACGATTATAATTTGAGAGGAGACTTAAACTTTACAAAACCCAAGATATGAACAACCGAGAAAAGTATGTGCATATCTGTCTGGGGGGTGGATTTGTGGAACAGTCTGGAGCCGGAACTGAAACTATGTACAAACAGAAATCAATTCAAAAAGAGGTATAAACATTATTTGCTGAAAGGATATATGTTAGAAGGGTAGTATTTATATGTACGATTCACTATGCTCACTCTGGGACACTATGGAATGGTGGGTGGGACAGCACTGTGTATATCTGTGTTGCTTGAGGCTGGTTTTGATGTATGGACATCAATGTATGTTAGGATGGATGGGTGTTAATGTTGATATGTACAAAATATAGTTAATTGTTTACTTGGGGTCTTAAATGTGGTAATTTGTATATATTTCACCTGGGTGTATTTATAGAAAAGAGGAGTTGGAATTAATAAGTGTTCACTTCTTCCTTCTCCCTTTCGAACACTGTATACTGTTACTTTATTGCATTTGTCATTTGTTTTGTTTTTGTTATACTTTTTTGTTCGAAATAAAGTATGTATCTACTGTATCTATGTAACCACTACTTCCACCAACATCAATAAAGCTGTGTTCACCAACTCATCTTGCCTCACCCTTCACCCAGGTATTTTCCATACATAACACTACATCTCTGTCTGGCCACAAATGGGGATTGCTCCTGCTGCAGCAGGTATGCCTGTTTACCAAACTATGACTCTTATTTATCATTAAAAGTAACTTGCCTACACTTAAAGTTAATGCAAACATGTGAAAAACACCCAAATTTGCATCAGAGGGAGTTAATAGCTAAAATAGCATTAGCATAGAAACGTGTTGGCTCGGTAGAAATATTAATTCCAATTTGAGCTGTTTATCAGCCTCAGAGTAAACATATTAACACTGCAATTAAACTAGTTACCTCTTACCTCCACCAGGCCGAAAAGGCCAGGAGGAGGTTATGTTTTTGCCGGGGTTTGTCTGTGTGTTTGTCTGTTTGTCTGTTGGTTAGCAAGATAACTCAAAAAGTCTTGGACGGATTTCCATGAAACTTTCAGGCGTTGTTGGAAATGGTACAAGGAAGAACTGATTAAATTTTGGGGGTGATCCGGTTCACCGTCTGGATACAGAAATTTTTTAAAGCATTTTTCAACACTGTGACATAGGGCCATTTTCAACATGTGCGCAGGCGCAATGGAGGGCGCTGGTCGTCGTGTCTGCAACACAAACTCTGCATTCTTCAACGTTTTAGGCACAAAAGCACGCGGAAAACACTGCTGGCCTGGGCCCGCCAGCGTGCCTGTGTTTGCGCGCAACTGCAAAACCTCACACGGCCAGCTGTCCGCCAACGGATTCTTTGGCAGAAATTCCCCGGCCAGCCATAGGAGCTGCGCATTTGGCAGAAATTCACCGGCCAGCCATAGGCGCTGCGCAAAAACGAGCTCTCTGCCGGCGAAGCTTCTAAATTCTCGTTTGCCGCGGAGCGCAACCCCAAAATAATATAATATAAAACCCACGGCAACCTGTCTACCCAATTTGCATCCATCAGTGGAGGAGATGGACACAACAGCAACGCTTCAGTTTATTACCTCCGCCAAGGAGGCAATGCTTTTACTACTGAACCACTAATCCTATCACTATCAGATTGATTGTCATTGATTAATTGTGTGTTTATTGCACTGTCCCTGTCAAATAAACAAATAATCATTGTGAATCCAATTGCTAGTCATATGTTTACATGCTCAAGGAATCTGAAAACGTACACACAAACACTGTATGGGGGAAATTGTGGCGCTTGGCGGAGGTCTGCGCTCTCCGAGTGCTTTTCTAGTTTAAAAATAAGACTTATGGCTGTGGATTTGTGCATACATATGTTTAAGCATTAAAGGGATGTATGTAGCGGTGTATTTGTGCATGCATACTGTATGTGTAAGCATGAAAGGGATGCTGAGGTAACGTATGTAGATCGACCTCACGACGAAGAGGACAATAAGTCTGGACCACCTGCGGGGGACAACGAAGAGGACAGGGGTGTGAACAAAGGACTTCCCGACCTTCAGGAGGCAGGTGGAAGACTGAAGGCTGGAGGGGGGAGAAATGTCAATAAGGGGTTTTGATGGGGATATGTGATCCCTCCTGTGTGTGACAAGCCTGTATAGGAAATGGTATAAAATGTGAAGCTTGGATGTAGCTCAGCCTCTTTCTTCCTGCTTTTTGGAGAGAGCAGGCTGGGGATGGATGCTTGAATAAATCTGACTTAAACGCAATTCAGTCTCTTTATTCCCGCTCCCCACATTGGTGACCCATCGACGTAGAGAATTCCTGGAGAGAATCTCCGCGTTCCGGACTCGCTGGAGTCTGCCCTGGCGAGCGCCGTATCCGTCAAGCTGCCGGAATTTTGGCAGGACAATCCACGGTCGTGGTTCCTGCAAGCGGAGTCACAGCTCGCGCTCGCAGGGGTATCGGCGGATGACACTAAGTTCCACCATGTCATCGCTAAGCTGGACAACCGCACGGCTCGGTGCGTGCAGAGCTTGGTACAGCAGCCACCCGCCACCGACAGATACGGCAGGTTGAAAGCTACCCTCATCAAGTTTTTCACTCTCTCAGCCGAAGTGAGGGCTAGGAGGCTCCTGGCTTTGCTCAACCAGGGAGGACACAGGACAAGCGCCCTGATGGAAGACATGCTACAGCTGAGGGGGTCAGACAACGATGACTTCCTTTTCCAGTATATCTTCCTAACTAACCTCCCGGCGCACATGAGAGGGACGCTGGCCAGCGTACGTTGATTTCCGGGAGCTAGCCCAGGAGGCAGAGAGGATCCTGGATGCCTGCGGCGAGCAGACGACCACAGCGGCGGCCCAAAGCAGCGGCGAGCCAGAGGCAGAAGACCCAACCCTACCGACAACGGCAGCGGCGCGGCCTCGACACGGTGATCGTGAGGGTTCAGTGGCAGAGGCGCGGCCCCGACGCAGAGGTGGAGATGACCTCTGTTTTTATCATCGGAGGTTCGCCGAGAGGGCACGCAGGTGTGTGCCGCCCTGCAGCTTCAGGAGTTCGGGAAACGGCAGGACCAAGGGTCGTTAGCAGCTTCGGCTCTCGGTGAAAACAGCAAGCTGCTCTACATCACAGATGCGAGCTCCGGACGAGATTTCCTCATAGACACCGGAGCCCAAGTGAGTTTCATCACCCCTACTTATGCTGACCGGTTGGCTGGACCCCGTGGTAGCGGAGCGACTGCGGCCAATGGCTCGAGCATCAACACTTACGGGAAAAGAACTTTGTCTTTACGCTTACATGGCCGCACATATGAATGGACTTTTGTCATAGCGGCGGTGAGTTTCAACATGTTAGACGCTGATTTTCTGTGGTCACATGGTCTGTTAGTTGATCTTGCCAATAGGCGGCTGGTAAATGCACTCTCTTTTTACTCTCTTCCCTGTTCAGCTCTAGTGTCCCCACCACCAGTACAGACCAACGTCGCCGCAGCAGGTGATAAGTTCCACACACTCCTCACCCAGTTTCCAGCACTCACGGTACCCACTTTTTCAGCGACGGTCGCAAAACACAGGGTGGAGCATTTTATCACTACATCTGGCCCCCCCGTCTTTGCGAAGGCTCGGTGCTTAGATGCTGCCAAGCTCTCCATAGCGCGCGAAGAGTTCGCCAGCCTAGAGAGGCTGGGCATCATTCGCCGTTCGAAAAGCCCATGGGCTTCGCCGCTGCATATGGTCCCGAAAGCTGATGGCTCCTGGAGACCCTGCGGCGATTACTGCAGGCTGAACAACGCCACAGCACACGATCGTTACCCCATCCCACACATCCAGGATTTTTCAGTGCACCTAGCGGGGGCGCGCATTTTTTCCAAAATAGACCTGGTTCGCGGCTACCATCAAGTTCCGGTCCGGCCGGAGGACATTCCTAAAACAGCGGTAATAACACCGTTCGGACGTTTTGAGTTTCTACGCATGCCATTTGGTCTTAAAGGGGCAGCGCAGATGTTCCAACGGATGATGGACACCGTGTTACGCGATCTCCCTTTTGTGTTTGTGTACCTCGACGACATTTTGGTCGCCAGTATTTCAGAGGAAGAACACGAAAAACACCTCGGCGTGGTTTTTAGGAGGTTGGGAGAGCACGGCTTAATAATTAACCCGGCCAAGTGCCAGTTTGGCGTCGCGCAGATCGATTTTTTGGGCCACCGCGTTTCCCCAGAAGGGGCAGTTCCATTACCGGATAAAGTGCACGCAGTGGCAGATTTTCCCCGACCACAAACGGTCAAGTCATTGCAGGAATTTTTAGGGATGGTGAATTTTTATAACCGCTTCCTGCCCCACGCAGCACAACTCATGCAGCCGTTATATGCCGCGCTCAAGAAACAAAAACCATCCAATGCTGTTGAATGGTCCCCAGAGCGGGAGCGCGCGTTCACGGAGATAAAAAAAGCCTTGGCTGACGCTGCGCTCCTAGCTCACCCGGACCCAGCGGCACGCATCGCGCTAACGACAGACGCATCAGATGTGGCCATAGGGGCCGTGATAGAGCAGCAGTTTGCCGGAGTTTGGCAGCCGCTGGCTTTTTTCAGCAAATCCTTGAGCGAGGCCGAGCGAAAATACAGCGCGTTTGACAGGGAGCTGTTGGCACTGCATTTGGCGATTCATCATTTCCAGTTCTGGCTGGAAGGACGGCGTTTCACCGCTTTCGTGGACCACAAGCCGCTCACATACGCCATGTCCAAAATTTCAGACCCATGGTCAGGCAGGCAGCAGAGGCAGCTGGCCACAATTTCGGAATTTACCACTGACATTCGGCACGTAGCGGGTAAACTCAACGTGGTGGCAGACTGCCTCTCATGCGCGGTCACGGCACCGGCGCGCGCAGAGGCGGACCATGCCACCGCGACCGCGCAGCGGAGTAGCAGCACGGGAGCGCGCGCAGCCCCAGTTCACGTGGGTATAGATTACGCAGCCATGGCGGCAGAGCAGGGTGCGATGCAGACGTGCGCGCGCTCCAGTCTGGACCAACAGGTTAAGGCTGGAGAGCAAGTGTTTACAAACCGGTACGCCCCCCCAATCTGCAATGTGTCGACCGGGCGCCCACGCCCGGTGGTTCCGGCCACGTGGCGCCGCCGTGTTTTTGACTCAGTCCACTCGCTGGCGCACCCAGGAGTGCGCGCTTCGGTGAAAATGGTAGCGGAAAAGTTTGTTTGGCCGAGCCTGCACAAGCACGTGAAGGAGTGGGCAAAGGCCTGCATGTCCTGTCAACGGGCCAAAATCCACAAGCACACAAGAGCCCCTTTAGAACCGTTTTGCATTCCGGCCAGAAGGTTTGACCACATGCATGTCGACCTCGTGGGCCCCCTACCGGCGTCACAGGGGTTCACACATCTTTTGACAATGGTGGACCGAACCACGCGTTGGCCGGAAGTGGTCCCACTGGCGACGACCACGGCCGCGGAGGTGGCTCGCGTTTTTTTAACGGCTTGGGTAGCGCGTTTTGGCGTTCCGTCGGATATTACGTCCGATAGAGGGCCTCAATTCATCTCTGAGCTTTGGTCAGCAATGGCCAACGGATTAGGAGTAAAAATTCACCGCACTACTGCTTATCACCCTCAGGCTAATGGTTTATGCGAGTGCTTTCAGAGGTCTTTGAAGGCAGCACTCAGAGCGTCACTCACGGATGCAGATTGGGTAAACAAACTACCATGGGTTTTATTAGGGTTGCGTTCTGCTCCCAAGGAGGATTTAGATGCCTCCCCAGCGGAGCTGGTGTTCGCACAACCTCTCAGGCTGCCAGGCGAGTTTTTACCAGAGCACCCGGAGCCGGCCCCCCTCCCGGCTCTTGGGCCGCTAGTCGGCACGGGAGCGGACGTGCTCCCGGGCCCCATTCATCACGCTTTTCCGCGCGTTTTTGTTCCCAAAGCTTTAAAAAATGCTGAGTTCGTTTTTGTCAGGCACGAGGCTCTAAGATCAACCCTCAAACCCTCGTACGACGGGCCATATAGAGTGCTGGAGACAGGTGATAAGCATATTCTGCTGGATTTGGGAGACAGAAAAGAGACAGTTAGTATTGACAGACTAAAACCTGCTTTTGTGATGAATGACGAGTCTGTACCGGTAGCGAGGGCACCTCGACGCGGCAGACCCCCCAGGGGGAGCGTCTCGGAGCCCCCGCAGGGATCAAATAACCACTCTCTTCCTCAGTCAACAGAGCCTGGGCAGAAGGGCGCAGCAGGCAAGGCTGGGCCCGCTTACAGCAGATTCGGGAGACGGTTGAAGCCCAGGCGGCGCATAGACTGAGTGTTTGATGTTGGCTGTACTGTTGATAGTAACATGTTCACAGAATCTTAATGTATTGCCCATTCTTCATCGTTTGGGGGGGGGTTATATGGCTGTGGATTTGTGCATACATATGTTTAAGCATTAAAGGGATGTATGTAGCGGTGTATTTGTGCATGCATATGTGTAAGCATGAAAGGGATGCTGAGGTAACATATGTAGATTGACCTCACGACGAAGAGGACAATAAGTCTGGACCACCTGCGGGGGACAACGAAGAGGACGGGGGTGTGAACAAAGGACTTCCCGACCTTCAGGAGGCAGGTGGAAGACTGAAGGCTGGAGGGGGGAGAAATGTCAATAAGGGGTTTTGACGGGGATATGTGATCCCTCCTGTGTGTGACAAGCCTGTATAGGAAATGGTATAAAATGTGAAGCTTGGATGTAGCTCAGCCTCTTTCTTCCTGCTTTTTGGAGAGAGCAGGCTGGGGATGGATGCTTGAATAAATCTGACTTAAACGCAATTCAGTCTCTTTATTCCCGCTCCCCACAGACTGACACTCACCTGCTGACAAATGGACCAAAGCTCTGTAGGGCTGAAACGAAGTGTCGGGATTAACAGGGCGAACGAGTGTAAATAAACAGGACGGGAGTACGGGACAGTACGAGAGAAGGGAGGCTGTTTTTCCTGTGAGCTCCAGTGGATAAATTTTGCAAACCTAAACATGACTGCTTTTTGGGGATTTCCACAGCAGGTACAATTTATTTTCTATTATTGGAGTGTTCCGCCAATGTATAGCCAAGATGGTGCATTTATTCCACATTACAAATATCAATAAATACTGTTTCTGGACACTCTGTTGAATCATTCTTCCACATACTGACTGGTAGATGGTAGGGACGCTTTTTGAGATCACAAATTTAAAGTTTTTGATCATATCTGATCCAATCTTGAGGTGAAAGCTCATCATAATATTGATATGCCATATTGTTTCAATAGTAAACTGCCGGTTTTTCTTACCTCTGTGCTTTGCGCGTTCACATGCAAGTACCCGGATGTGTAGACAGCCCTATTACTTCTTACCCTCTCACTGGCGCTTGCATAGTCACATGTCAAAACAATCCCTCTGATAGACTATTATTACTGGTACCCACTGAGGTACTTGTAAATTAGACCAATCAGCAGCCACACATGAATATCAAGTAATGGACATTGAATTTGACCAGTTAACAACAATGTGATCTTTTTCATTGGCTCATGACAGGCCCTGATCTTTGTAGTCTCCTGAGCTTCAAACCCAGCCCGTTCATTAAGGCAACCTTAAATATACGGGACAACGCACGTCCCGCTCAGGACAAACGTATTTTAGCCCAATAAACAGGATGTCCCAGCTAAACCGGGACAGTTGGTAACACTATGTGGAAACCATTGCATGATTTAATTAAATGCCCTAATTTCATGATATAATATCACTGTAGCATGAACTTTTTATATCTTCAATAAATTTCCCCCGAAAGCCAAATATCTCTAATTTTTTGAGAGTAGTGTGTGCGTGTGTGTGTGTGTGGGGGGAGGGGGTGCTGAAAAGTTCATAGTCGTCAAATTGTGGTTTATTTTTCAACCGCAAGGATCCATCCAAGTACTGCAACACCGATGAAAGAAGTGTGTGGACCGACTAAGGGAAGACTATGTTGAAAACATTTGGTCAAATTTGACCACTATGAACTTTTCAACCTATAAACTTTTCAGCACCCCCTCATATATTGTGGCTTTTTATACACCAATAAAATTTCACTTCCTTAGAATTGCTTGGAAAGAGCTTTTACATCTTCCCCCTACTTAAGTATGTGCGGATCTATGAATATTCTAATTTGCTCCACCCACACTCCCGCCGACCAGTAGCGCATGCTGCAAGGCCAGCCCTCCCCTCCTCTGACCTGAGTGAGAACACGAAAACTGCTTTGCTAAACAATGGCTACTCAAAACATTGGAGTGATTCAGCCGTATGTGTACTAGTGGTGGGCGGAGCAATCCAAATATTGATAATATCGATAGTGTGGGTACCCCCACAACAGACTGGGACAAGCAGAGTGCTCAGCTGGGGCAATTAGCAGAACAATGAGATGTGTGTATTGAGATCAATAGGCAGCATCTCTTTGTCTAGTTCAGGCGCCAGTATCCGGTTGATATGTGTGACTCAAATTCAGGTGTTCATGCTTCCTGTTCTGTTCTGTGATGCAAATGTGCCTTTCATGTATTGTCTGTAGTGGGGTATTTAAACTGCATTTCGCTCTGTAACTCTCTCTCTCTCTCTCTCTCTCTCTCTCTCTCTGACCACTGCTTCTGACACACGCATTCCGTGTCTCCTGACGAGAGCCTCCGGGCCCGCTCCGGCGCGCCTGCACGGCGCTGGAGTGGGTGTTGTGATGGCGGTATGATTAATAAACTCCCTCAAAAACTCTCAGTTCGCCACCTATTATTTCATGCCGCCACATTGGTGACCCCGAGAAAGCACACGCTTTGTGCAACGCAACCTTCTGGTCTGGACAGCCACATTGGTGACCCGACGACAAGCGAACACAGCAGCCTGACGCAAATGATCTGCCCTCCCTTCTGCTACAGGGAGACCTCGACGCAGAGCCACCACCAGGCGAACTCCCTCGGAGATCACCCACGACCGTGAAGGCTGCAGAAAGCATCATGGTGCGACCCTCGCCTGAGATCGGGACATCCACGCTGGACCGGCCGAGGGACACAGATCGTCTCCTCCCTCTCACCGCTCCTACGCATCTGCACGAGCCCGAGGGACAAAGATCGTCTCCTCCCTCTCACCGCTCCAACGCACCATGACCCGACACAGTGAACTACACCAACAGCTCAACAGGGATGACCATCGGCGCCGACGACGCTGATCTCCATCAAGCTCCCTGACCCTGACTCACCTCTCAACAGCGGACCACCCACGCACCGAACCCCCGCGCGTACACCGGGGGGTTACGAGGACAGCGCACCACACACGGGACATTAACGGCTCCACAGACCGCCATCATCCTTCGCCGCTGCACACAGAACCTTCAGGGCTGCTCACACACCTGAAGCACGCACGCAGCTCGCTCACAGGATTTTGTACGGGTCTCAGCCACGGCGCACAAGGGAATTCAGCCGTCAGCTGTTCCCGAGGGCTTTAGGGCTGCGCGCGCACCTAAAGCCAACACGCCAAGTCCCTCACACAGCTGCAGCTCCTTTTCTCTCACAGCCGCTACGCAGCCTTGCAGCTCCTTTTTTTTTCTTCATGATCGCGAGAGGAGTCAGAGACTAATTTTTCTTCTTACAGCTGCTGTGGACCTCCGTACGTTTAACGGGACAGCCCCTCAACATCGCGGATCCACAGGCAATTTTTGCGCGGCCCAGACAATTTCGCCGTCCCGGGCCGGCACTGGCTACCCCCACCCCACCTCCCTCCACCGCCGCCTGCAGTGAGCTTTCCCCCGCAGCTCAAAGCTGCAGCTCAAAGCTGCAGCTCAAAGCCGGACTATCGAGGCCTCAGCTTCCCGCTGAGCCCTCTGGGGGGGAGTACTGTGGGTACCCCCACAACAGACTGGGACAAGCAGAGTGCTCAGCTGGGGCAATTAGCAGAACAATGAGATGTGTGTATTGAGCTCAATAGGCAGCCTCTCTTTGTCTAGTTCAGGCGCCAGTATCCGGTTGATATATGTGACTCAAATGCAGGTGTTCATGCTTCCTGTTCTGTTCTATGATGCAAATGTGCCTTTCATGTATTGTCTGTAGTGGGGTATTTAAACTGCATTTCGCTCTGTAACTCTCTCTCTCTCTCTCTCTCTCTGACCACTGCTTCTGACACACGCATTCCGTGTCTCCTGACAAGAGCCTCCGGGCCCGCTCCGGCGCACCTGCACGGCGCTGGAGTGGGTGTTGTGATGGCCGTATGATTAATAAACTCCCTCAAAAACTCTCAGTTTGCTGCCTATTATTTCATGCCGCCACAGATACCAACGTTAGTACTGACATTGATCAATATAAGTGTAATGAGATCGATTCTCTGTGTCTGTGTAAGCGTCACTTTGGGTTGCCAACTTTCTCACAGCCAAATAAGGGACAGAGGGATTTAACAATTGCTCAGTGCCACGATGTTGTGGACATTACTATTGTCATAATACTGTGATTTTTCAATTCAATTCAATTCAATTCAACTTCATTTGTATAGCGCCATTTCACAACAACAGTCATCTTATAGCAGTTTCAACTGTAGGGGAATCCCCCACAATTGCAGAAAGACCCCAGTGAGCAAGCACTTGGCGACGGTGGAGAGGAGAAACTCCCTTTTAGCAGGAAGAAACCTCCAGCAGAACCAGGCTCAGGGAGGGGCAGTCATCTGCTGCGAATGGCTGGGGGGTGAGGGGATCGAGAAGAAGAAAAGATCAGACATGTAGAGAGCAAACAGCATGACGGGGACTCTATGGGAGAGAACAAACAGATGTTAATGACCAGCAAAAATATTTCACTAAGAGTGAAGAAAGGTGTGAAGCCCAGTGCATTGCTGGAGGTCCCCAGCTGTCTAAAACATAACTAAGGGAGGGTTCAGGGGCACATGATCCCACCCTAATTATAGACTATATCAAAAAGCAAGGTTTTAACCCTATTCTTAAAAACAGAGATCGATTCTGACTCCCAAATCCAAATGGTAGAATCAGAATCAGAATCAGAAAAGCTTTATTGCCAAGCATGTTAAAAAAACATACGAGGAATTTGACTTGACATTGGCGCGCTCGATAAGCGCTTCCCAATGACACGGCAGCCATGCAAGGCGCCTCATCAAAACAGTGGGGGGTAAAGAGGGGAAGAGGGGAGGAGATGACACATTGGGCAGAGAGAAAAAACATAGTTTATCAAAATAAAGCTCGTTGAATGAGCAAGATTGTGATTACATAGAAAAAAAACCTCTAATTGCACAATTAGCAGACAATACAAATCCACACAAAAACAAAGCAAAAGAGAGAGACCAGTGTGTGTATATCAGTCATGTGATATCAGTGTGAGTGCGGTGTGAATGTATCAGTTACTGGAGCACAACAAAAATCGTCTCCTAGGCAACGGCTAGATGTTATATTCCTGTATTCTAAACATAGATAAGCATGTCCTCAGAGTTTATCTCTCTTCATGCCAGATGGTAAAATTCCATGTTAGTCCCATGACAACGCTGTCCTTGGAGAGTTCAGATTATTGTACAGCAGCAGATGTTTGGGTTAAACTCTCCTGGAGGAATGAATGCAAGGGCGCCGAATCAAGGCCAAATGAGCACAGTTCACTTTGAGCAGAAATTTCCTCTCTCATGCGATTCTGAGCATCACAATTTAAATTACATAGGCTTTAAAATCATTCCCTGGAGAGCACCAAGCGACTCCAGATGTTTCTCCTTCCAAACATAGATAAACATGTCCGGCAGAGTCCATCTCTCTACAGTGCATGCCAGATGGTAAATTCCATGTTAGTCATTTGCCGCTATCAGTGCTATCCCCAACTGGTCGAATTGTTAAAGAAGCAGCTACGCCGGGTCTGCATTTTGATTAGCTCTTCCAACTTCTTTAAATTTTCGATACACCAGGAAAACTCCAGAGCCAATCAGCAGAAAATCCTGTGATCATGAAGCCAAAACAGGTAGATGTCTTCCACATCTTCAGTCGAATCACGCAGACACATGAGTTCCAATTGATCCATGAGTCTCTCCATTGGGGCTCCCCCTGGCCCAAATTTTTGTAAAATGGTGTCAATAGCATTAAAGCCACTCATCAATTCCATAATTTTCCATTTGGATCGAGATTCAGCCAGAAGAAGAGCGACATAGACAGGACACAGCAAGCTGGGATAGTGAAGAGGGGAGAGGAGTGAGGAGAGGGGAAGAAATGCGTCTGCTCTCTCTGAAAGCCGGAAGAAGAGGTTTAGCTGGTTCCACAGGAGAGGACTTGATAACTAAAGGCTCTGCTTCCCATTGTACTTTTGGAGATTCTAGGTTTTACAAGTAGTCCTGCATTTTGGGAGCGCAGTGCTCTGTTAGGATAATAGGGTAGTATCAGATCTTTTAAATAAAAAGGGGCCTGATTATTTAGAGCTTTGTAAGTGAGAAGGATTTTAAACTTAATTCTAAGCTCTATGGGAAGCCAGTGAAGGGAGGCCAGAACGGGAGAGATATGATCTCTCTTTCTAGTACCTGTTAAAACTCTTGCTGCAGCATTTTGGATCAGCTGAGGACTTTTAAAAGATGTTTTAGGACAGCCTGATAATAAACAGTTACAATAATCTAATCTAGAGCTAACAAAAGCGTGGATTAGTTTCTCAGCAGCACTCTGAGACAAGATGCTCCTAATCTTGGCAATATTACGCAAATGATAGAAGGCAGTCTTAGAAAAAAGTTTAATATGCGAATTACAAAACAGCTCTTGATCAAAAATAACTCCAAGGTTCCTCACAGAACTATTAAGAGAAAGAGTAACCGCATCCAAACTAAAAGTTTGATTTGAAAAGGTATTTCTAAGGTTTTTTGGACCAACTAGAATGACTTCAGTCTTATCTGAATTTAATAGCAGGAAATTACAAGTCACCCAAGCTTTGATTTCCTTAAGACAAGCCTCTAACTTGGCTGATTACAATCATCTGGCTTCATTGACAGGTATAATTGTGTGTCATCTGCATAACACATAACACATAAAAGCGCTATATAAGTACAGGTCCTTATCCCTTATAACAATGAAAATGTATACAGTGCTTTCTAATAATACTGCCTAGTGGAAGCATGTACAGCCGTGGACAAAATTGTTGGTACCCCTCTGTTAATGAAAGAAAAACCCACAATGGTCGCAGAAATAACTTGAATCTGACAAAAGTGGTAATAAATAAAACCAATGAAAATCAGACAATGCTTTTGAATTGTGGTTCAACAAAATTATTTTAAAAAAACAAACACATGAAACAGGCCTGGACAAAAATGATGGTACCCTTAACTTAATATTTTGTTGCACAACCTTTTGAGGCAATCTCTGCAATCAAACGATTTCTGTAACTGTCAATGAGACTTCTGCACCTCTCAGCAGGTATTTTGTCCCACTCCTCATGAGCAAACTGCTCCAGTTGTCTCAGGTTTGAAGGGTGCCTTCTCCAGACAGCATGTTTCAGCTCCTTCCACAGATGTTCAATAGGATTTAGATCAGGACTCATAGAAGGCCACTTTAGAATAGTCCAATATTTCGCTCTTAGCCATTCTTGGGTGTTTTTAGCTGTGTGTTTTGGGTCATTATCCTGTTGCAAGACCCATGACCTGCGACTGAGACCAAGCTGTCTGACACTGGGCAGCACATTTCTCTCTAGGATACCTTGATAGTCTTGAGAATTCATTGTACCCTGCACAGATTCAAGACACTCTGTGCCAGATGCAGCAAAGCAGCCCCAGAACATAACAAAACCTCCTCCATGTTTCACAGTAGGGACAGTGTTCTTTTCTTGGTATGCTTCATTTTTGCGTCAGTGAGCATAGCGCTGATGTGCCTTGCCAAAAAGTTCCAGTTTTGTCTTGTCTGTCCATAGGACATTCTCCCAGAAGCTTTGTGGCTTGTCAACATGCAGTTTGGCAAATTCTTGTCTGGCTTTTTTACGATTTGTTTTCAACAGCAGTGTCCTCCTTGGTTGTCTCCCATGAAGTCCACTTTGGCTCAAACAACGACGGATGGAGCGATCTGACACTGATGTACCTTGACCTTGGAGTTCACCTTGACTGTGTTTAGAGGTTGTTCTGGGCTCTTTTGTTACCATTCATATTATCTGTCTCTTCCATTTTTCATCAAGTTTCCTCCTGCGGCCATGTCCAGGGAGGTTGGCTACAGTCCCATGGATCTTAAATTTCTGAATAATATGTGCAACTGTAGTCACAGGAACATCAAGCTGCTTGGAGATAGTCTTATATCTTTTACCTTTAACATGCTTGTCTATAATTTTCTTTCTAATCTTCTGAGACAACTCTCTCCTTTGCTTCCTCTGGTCCATGTTTAGCATGGTACACACCATGTCACCAAACAGCACAGTGACTACTTGTCACCCTTTAAATAGGCCGACTGACTGATTACAAGTTTGTAGACACCTGTGATGTTAATCAAAGGACACATCTTGGCTGAACATGTCCCTATGGTCACATTATTTTCAATCTTTTCTAGGGGTACCATCATTTTTGTCCAGGCCTGTTTCATGAGTTTGTTTTTTAAAATAATTCTGTTGAACCACAATTCAAAAGCATTGTCTGATTTTCATTGGTTAATTTTCCATAGAATTTTTATTTATTGCCACTTTTGTCAGATTCAAGTTATTTCTGTGACCACTGTGGGTTTTTCTTTCATTAACAGAGGGGTACCAACAATTTTGTCCACGTGTGTATAAACTAAAAAGAATAGGGCCTAGCACAGATCCCTTTGGAACTCCGTGACTGAGCTTTGAGTTGAAAGAAAACTCATTATTGACATGAACAAACTGGAACCATCCATCCATACAAGAACCTATCAGATAAATAAGATCTAAACCACGGCAACGAAGTTCCATTAAGTCCAACGTGGTGTTCTAATCTATCAAGTAAAATATTATGATCGATAGTATCAAAAGCTGCACTAAGGTCTAAAAGGACAAGTACAGAAACAAGTCCATTATCAGATGCGATAAGGAGGTCATTAGCGACCTTCACTAAAGCTGTTTCAGTACTATGATGGATTCTAAACCCAGACTGAAACTCTTCAAATAAACCATTTCCCTGCAAGTGGTCAAATAATTGCGTAGCAACAACTCTTTCTAAGATTTTTGAAATGAAAGGGAGATTAGAGATTGGTCTATAGTTAGCTAAAATTCCTGGATCCAGCGTTGGCTTTTTGAGTAAGGGTTTAATTACAGCAGTTTTAAAAGCCTGCATTACATGGCCTAATGTTAATGAAGAATTGATTATTTGAAGAATAGAGCTACCAGTAAATGGTAAGACTTCTTTAAATAACCTGGTAGGAATAGGGTCTAAAAGACAAGTTGAAAGCTTGGATGAGGAAATTATTTTATCTAACTCTAAACGGTCAATTGGAGTAAACTTATCCAAACAGATATCAGTTAAAGGAGTTGTAGTAGCTACTGTATTTAACTCTTTACGTGTGAGAATTTGCGTGCCCCTAGTGGCAGAGCGTGGCACTGTGCCTGCCTTCTCACTCTGACTTTGTCAAAAGTAAGTGAGAAATTTCTGGGGTTTTTTTTTAAATGTACTGATTCATATACTTTGAAGATAAGATGATGAGGTACCTCTGTACAAAAAACGGTGTCAAAAGACTGAACCATTTTTTATGTAAATACGTCCAAAGTCCAGTTTTGACTGAGTTATGGAATTTAAAGAGGTGCCGTGACATTATGCTAATTAGATGCATAAATTCATTCCTATCTGAAACTTTGGATCATATTTTACATCTTTCTAATTGATAGTAAGCCATTATCTCTTACCACTTTCAAGTTATAGCCTTGGAAATCTGAACTATTTTATTGACAAAAAATATTTACCACTCTTGACCACTGGGGGTATGTCACAGTTTGGCAACATATACACTCATAGGGTTAAGTTAACGATGGGAAGAATCTGACTGATTTTATCTCTGATAGATGAAATTTTATTATTGAAAAAGTTCATAAAGTCCTGACTAGTAAGCTCTAACGGAATGCTAGGATTGACAGAGTCCTGACTCTTTGTCATCTTGGCTACAGTGCTGAAAAGAAACCTGGGATTGTTCTTGTTCTCTTCTATTAATGCGGAACAATAACTTGTTCTAGCTTTCCTAAGAGATTATTTATAAATTAGAAGATCAAAATCAAAGTACCTTTATTGATCTCCTTTAGGAGAGATTTGTCTTGGACAAAAGGATCTGCTGCACAGCAAAAACACATACTATACACTACCGTTCAAAAGTTTGGGGTCACTTAGAAATTTCCTTATTTTTGAAAGAAAAGCACTGTTTTTTTCAATGAAGATAACTTTAAACTAATCAGAAATACACTCTAATATCTAATATACATTGCTAATGTGGTAAATGACTATTCTAGCTGCAAATGTCTGGTTTTTGGTGCAATATCTACATAGGTGTATAGAGGCCCATTTCCAGCAACTATCATTCCAGTGTTCTAATGGTACAATGTGCTTGCTCATTGCGTCAGAAGGCTAATGGATGATTAGAAAACCCTTGTGCAATCATGTTAGCACAGCTGAAAACAGTTTAGCTGGTTAGAGAAGCTATAAAACTGACCTTCCTTTGAGCAGGTTGAGTATCTGGAAAAAATTATTATTTCAAATACAAATCATTATTTCTAACCTTGTCAATGTCTTGACTATATTTTCTATTCATTTTACAACTCATGGTGGTAAATAAGTGTGACTTTTCATGGAAAACACAAAATAATTGTCTGGGTGACCCCAAACTTTTGAACGGTAGTATACATACAACCAATACATAAATAACCACCAAAATAATCTCAACATAATTCATCAAGGTGCGAATACAATGCTATCATCTACTCAACCTCACAGTCTCCCTAACTTCTGTTCACCTGACTTATCCGCTCATTAATGAGCTTCACCGACAAGGGAATAAATGGATGCTTATACCGATTATATTTACAAAAAGGGACTCTGTACCTTCTCCCCGAATTCATCAAAACATATTCAGGATACAATACATGAGAACCATCAGATAAACGGCAGTTTGCCTGTCTGAGGGTGGCTTGTTCAAATAGATCTTGGGGAGTTGGAAGTGCTGCCATACCCATGAGCTTCCCTGCTATCTTTATCTGATTTAATATCTGAGCTTTTGATTTTCCTGTTAAATTGCCAAACCAGCTGATAATACCATACCGTAACACAGACTCAGTGGTTGCCCTGTAGAAAATTAACATACGTAATATTTCCACAGACGCTAAACAGTCCGAGCCGGCGAAGAAAATACAGACGCTGGTGGATTTGGGCACAAACACTAGCTCGCCACTTGCGTGTGCCAGCTCAGATCACTATCAATGTGAACACCAAGATATTTATATGACTTAACCTGTTTGATATCATGACCATTGATATCTCCAAGATGATTTCTCCAAGCTAAATAGATTTCATCTAATTTAGTGGAGAGCCTTTTCTTTCTAATTGACAAGTCTTCTGTTTTAAGCTACGAGTTTCTGTGTTGAACCAAGGAGTTACAAATCTCTGATCAGACTTTTTCTTTTTTAAAGGGGCCACCATGTCTAGAGTCTGATGCAGAGAAGCTGTCATACTATCTACCATGCTATCAATTACAGAAAGAGCAAGCTCTCCATAGCTAATCTCCATTGTGTTGACACATGGCATAGAGGAAACAATCTGCTTAAATTTGGTAACGGCGTCATCTGAGAGGCATCTACTGTAGTAATATTTTTCTTTAGGAGCCAAATAGTCAGAAATAGTAAAATCAAAGGTTAACAGATAATGGTCTGATGGTACAGAGTTATGAGGAGACACTACCAGATTTTCTATTTCTATGCCATAGGTCAGAACAAGGTCCAACGTGTGGTGATGATAATGGGTAGAATTTCCTACTTTCTGAGAAAACTCCATCGAGTCTAATGTTGAATTAAATGTGATATTAAGGCAATCACTATCTACTTCTACATGTATATTAAAGTCCCCTACTGTGGTGACACAAAGGAGATGACACTCCATCCAGTACTTTGAGGTGTTGGGGGTGCTAGCCAGGGGCGCCAGAGCACTGGGGGGTATGTAGTACATGAAGATGTGCTTTTCGCCCCCACTGTGCCAGGCTCACACCTGAGGATGCAGGGGTGCGAATGTGTTAATGTGTATGTTGATGTGTGTTCACACTTGGTAACAGGTATGTAAATGTGTTTACCCTGAGTGCCAGAGGCGGGGAGAAAATGTATAAAGCACATCGGTTTGGCACTCAGAGTTAGTCTGTTCTGCTGGTTGGAGGAAAGTTGTGTGTCGTCAGCTCGTGTCTCATCTGATTCCTTTCCTCCACAGTGGTGACCCTGAGACATGAAAATGGAAGACGGACCGAGCACCTCCGTGGGAACATCCACACTTGGGGTTCCCCCAACTACGCTCGCTGCGGTGGTCAAACTCCCGGACTTTTGGCTCCATGACCCAGCCGCTTGGTTCATTCACGTGGAAGCTCAGTTCACTCTCCGCGGAGTCTTGGAGGATGACACAAAGTACCATTACATGATGGCTTCACTGGACCCACGCGCCACTCGGCGCACAATGAGCCTGCTTTGCACTCCCCCAGCCCAGGGCAGATACAACCTTCTCAAATGGCTGCTGCTGCTGCTGTGTTATGACTCCTCCACTGGAGAGAGAGCAAAAAAGCTCCTCTCACACATGGAATTGGGAGACGGATCGGCCATGGAGTTAATGGAGAGTATACTGTTTTTGCTGGGCGGAGATGACGGATCTTTCCTCTTTGTCCACCTCTTCCTGCAGAAGCTACCAGCGTGGCAAAGGCAATCCTGGCCAACTCGCCGCTGCTGGTGACCAAGGACCACCGAGCACTGGCAGAGGAAGCAGACCACATCATCCTGGCTAACAGGAGTTTCGGCGTCCAGGCAGTGAGACCCGGATCGTCAGCGGAGTCCAACGAGGTTGAGGAGCTGCAGGTGGTGGCCGGGACGGCCACTCGGAAATGCAGAAATGAGATGGCGTGTTTTCATCAACAGCGTTTTGGCGCCAACGCACAACTAAATGTATAAGAGTCCAATATGCAGGGGAAGTGAACGTGTTTATTGAACAGGAAATCAGCATACGAAAGTGTCCATGAATACAGTCCAAGATGAATAATGATTAAGATGACCGGCTACAAACTCTGTTGGCTGGAAAAGGAAGGAAAGCCCCACACTGACATAATGCACGGCTCAGGAGACGCACACACACAGGCTTAGAGTAGTTCAAAGAGTTTATTAACAGCAGGAGTGAATGAGTGCGTGTCTGCGGGATGTAAATGTGTTGGTGATGGCGTCTGCTTCAGGCACAGAGGCAGGTGACCGTACAGCCGAGCAACCCTATGGAGAGAGCACAGGGAGAGGGTGACGGGCATACACCAACACAGGAGGGATTTATGGCGAGAGAAGGACATACTTGGTTGGTCAGGATAGCTGGCACAACAAGGGGGCGAAGCCCGGAAGACAGCCACCTGGAGAACTCCGTACAGCAGCGAGGATTGGGCGATGGAGTGGAGATGTCCGCCGCTGGGGAATCTACCTGTGCACAGGGGAGAAGACTGAAGAAGAGAGGTAAGCGATCTTCTTACCAAAATGGTGATGCTGAAGAGAAGTATGCTCACAACGGTGAGGGACGAAGTCTGACGGCTTCAGGCCGAGCCTCCGGGCGAGACGGCCTTTATCCCTCGCCGCTGATGATTGTCAGGTGCGTGAGCAGGTGGCGCCGCTGATGAATGGCGCGGCGTGACAGTACTCCCCCCTCTAGCAGCGCCTCCTGGCGATGGCTTATCCGGGTGCGCTCGGTGGAAGTCCGCGATGAGCGATGGGTCCAACACAAACGACGGGGGCACCCATTGTCGATGCTCGGGCCCATAGCCCTCCCAGTCCACCAAGTATTGCAACCCACGACCTCGGCGCCGGGAGTCCAGGATGGAGGAGACGGACCAGGCCGGATGGCCACCAATCATCCGGGGCGCGGGTTGCGCTGCAGGAGGAGGGCAAAGGGGGTCAGTGACTGCCAGTTTCACCTTCGACACATGGAAAGTGGGATGGATGCGGAGGGAGGGGGGAATAGCCACGCGCACAGCCACCGGGTTGATGATCCGGGTGATGGGAAAGGGACCCATGAATCGCTGTGCCAGCTTCCTCCTCTCGCCTTTTAATGTGACGTCCTGGGTAGACACATACACGAGTTGCCCAACTCTGTACGCCGGGGCAGGTCGCCTGTGCCGGTCCGCCACGGTCCTGTTGCGCTCCGCTGTGCGTAAAAGCGCATGACGCGCGGCAGCCCAGGTGGAGTGGAACTGCCTAAGGTGCGCCCTAACAGAGGGGACAGCTACCTCGCTCTCCTGCGCTGGAAACAGCGGGGGGTCGTAACCCAGGGACGCCTTGAAGGGGGACATCCCCGTTGCAGAAGAGCGGGCGGTGTTGTGGGCATACTCCACCCAGGCGAGATGGTTGCTCCAGGACGTCGGCTTGGATCTGGTAACACAGCAGAGCGCAGCCTCCAGCTCCTGATTGGTCCTTTCACACTGCCCGTTAGACTGGGGGTGATGGCCGGAGGAGAGGCTCACCTTGGCTCCGATGGCGTTACAAAAAGATCTCCAAACCTCGGATGAAAATTGGGGGCCCCGGTCCGAGACTACGTCCACCGGAATCCCGTGCAGCCTGACCACGTGTTGGACGAGGAGGCCCGCCGTCTCCAGGGCGGTAGGGAGACCTCGCAGGGGGACGAAGTGTGCCGCCTTGGAGAAACGGTCCACGATGGTCAGGACGGTGTCAAAGGAGTTGGAAACGGGGAGTCCGGTGACGAAATCCAGTGCGATGTGCGACCAGGGCCTGCCGGGGATGGGCAGAGGCTGGAGCAGACCCGCTGGGGGGGCATTTCCCGACTTGCTGGTGGCACAGATTGGGCAAGCCCGGGCGTAGCGGGCTGCATCCCTCCGCAGGCCTGGCCACCAAAAGGACCGTTGGAGGAGGCTGATCATCCGAGAGGTGCCGGGATGACAGGTGAGCCGGGAGGTGTGGAGCCAGTGGATGACCTCTCCTCGGACCGCAGATGGGACGAACAGTCTTCCCTCCGGTCCGCCGCCAGGATCAGGTTCCACCTCCTGCGCCTTCCGGATCTTGTCTTCAATGTCCCAAGAGATGGCTCCCACGACGCACGACCTGGGCAGGATAGTGTGGGGCGTCTCCTCAGCCTCCACGGGGGTGAACTGCCTAGAGAGGGCGTCAGGCAGGCCGTTTTTGGAGCCCGGCCTGAAGGTGATTGAGAAGCGGAACCTGGCGAAGAACAAAGACCAGCGCGCCTGGCGGGCATTCAGGCGCTTGGCAGATCGTAAGTATTCTAAGTTCTTGTGGTCCGTCAGGACCACAAACGGCAGGTCCGCCCCCTCTAGCCAGTGGCGCCACTCCTGTAAGGCGAGTTTAATGGCCAGGAGCTCTCTGTCCCCCACATCGTAGTTCCTCTCCGCCAGGGACAGGCGCCGGGAGAAGAAGGCGCACGGTCGCTTGGCGCCATCGTCCGGTGATCGTTGGGATAACACTGCTCCCACTCCCATGTCCGATGCGTCCACCTCCACAATGCACTGCAGCGCGGGGTCAACCTGGCGAAGGACCCGGGAGGAGGAGAACTCCGCCTTCAGTGCCTTAAAGGCAGCATCGACCTCTTCAGTCCACCGGAACGGGACCTTCGGGGACGTGAGGTGGGTCAGCGGTCCGACGATCCAGCTGAAATTCGGGACAAAGCGGCGGTAAAAATTGGCGAAGCCAACAAACTGTTGCACCTGCTTCCGGGATGCGGGAGTAGGCCACTCCACCACCGCCTTCACCTTCTCTGGGTCTGGGAGCACCTGGTCTTGGGCGATGATGAATCCCAGGAAGGATGTGGTCCTAGCGTAGAACTCGCATTTCTCAGCCTTCACGTACAGACGATTCTCCAGCAGTCTTTGGAGGACCCGCCTCACATGGACCTGGTGCTCGTCTCTGGACCTGGAGAAGATCAAAATGTCGTCCAGGTAGACGAACACGAAAAGGCCGATGAAATCCCGGAGGACGTCATTAATGAGGCGCTGAAAGACGGCAGGAGCGTTGGTCAACCCGAACGGCATGACGAGATACTCAAAGTGGCCGTTCGGGGTACGGAAGGCTGTTTTCCATTCATCTCCCTCCCGGATCCGGACGAGGTGGTGAGTGCTGCGTAGATCCAGCTTGGTAAACCAGGTCGCCCCCTGGAGGGAGTGGAAGGCAGTGTCCATGAGGGGCAGGGTGTAACGGTCTCTCTCAGTGATGTCATTAAGCGCTCGGTAGTCTATGCAGGGACGGAGGGAACCGTCCTTTTTCCTGACAAAGAAAAACCCTGCCCCCACGGGTGACGACGATGGGCGAATAATCCCAGCGCTCAGTGATTCCTTTAGGTACATATTCATTGTCTCCCTCTCCGGCGCCGACAGGCTGTAGAGCCGACCAGATGGCAGGGGAGCCCCCTGGCGGAGATTGATGGCACAGTCATATGGTCGATGCGGGGGAAGAGACATAGCTTTCGATTTACTGAATACCATACCCAGGTCGTGAAATTCCGGAGGCACCAGCGACAGGTCCGGAGGTGCTGTATCCGCCACAGGAGGAGCCGCGGACGGGGAGCAGGCAGCGGACTGAAGGCAGGTGCCCATGCAGAAGGTACTCCATGCCGACACCCCAGCTGACCTCCAGTCCAGGACAGGGTTGTGGAGGCGTAGCCAGGGGTACCCCAGGATGACGGGCGACACAGAGTTGGGCAGGACGTAAAATACCATCTCCTCCCGGTGGTTCCCTGAGATGATGACTGGGACAGGCATGGTCTGGTGAGAAACTCTCCCAAGGGAGGCACGGGAGAGATGGACCAGGGAGATGGGGTGTTTTAATGCCTGACAGCGGATGCCCAATCGGGTTGCCAGGCCTTGTGAAATGAAGCTGCCCTCTGCGCCCTAATCCACCAGTGCGTGGGTGAGGTGCCCAGTGGGATTGTGGCAGAAACGGATGGGCAGCTTTAATTGGGAGAGAGTGTCTAACCGGTTGGGATCCGCGAGGCTCCCTACAGCGATTCGCGGACCCCGCCGACTGGCTTTCCACGGGCAATGCTCCACAGTGTGTTGGTCACCTCCGCAATACATGCAGAGGCCCAACTCACGGCGGCGTTGTTTCTCCGCAGGGGAAAGCTTGGTCCAGCCCGTCACCATCGGCTCCGACTCCTCGGGGCACGATGCTGGCGGCGCCGCCAGGGGGCGAGCTTGGAACAGGTGCGGCAAGACTCCACGAGGGCGAGAAGAAGAAGACTTCCGCCCCGAGGAGCGCTCGCGCAGCCTGTTATCCAAACTTATTGCTAAGGATGTCAGCTCCGCTAGCGTCCCAGGGATATCCCGTCCAGCCAGTTCATCCCTCAGATCATTATTGAGGCTGCGGAGGAACAGGCCACAGAGGGAGCGTTCCTCCCAGCCCAATTCCTCCGCCGCTACCCGGAAGTCGACCGGGTAGTCCGCTGCCGACCGGCCTCCCTGCTGGAGAGCGAGAAGCCGATCGACCTGGACCGTCTCGGTTTGAGAATGGTCAAAGACCTCCAGAAAGCGCCTCACGAACTGGTCATAGGTGAGGGTGGCATAACTGGGCCTTGCCATTACGGCGTAGGTCCAAGTTAACGCACGCCCCTCCAGAAGATTCCCTATGTAACCAATCCGACTGTGATCCGAGGGAAAATCTCCGGGCACACGGTGGAACACGGACTCACACTGCATAATAAACCCCCGCGCTCCGCCGAGCTTACCGCTAAAGCGGGCGGGGGTCGGAATCGGTGTGAGCCGAACCGGTGCCACTGGAGCCGGCTGGACGGCCGCTGGAACGGCAGGAGCCGCGCCACCCTGACGAGCCGGGGGGAACGGCTGTTGAGGATCTAAGCGGCCCAACCGGTTAGTTAAGTTTAATAATTGATTTAGGATAACCTGTTGTTGATAAGCAATTTGATCCACTCTAGCCTCGAGAGTGGTAAACCAGTGTGCGAGCCCGCCGTCCGCCGAGCCGCTCTGCTGAAGCCGTACTGACATAATGCACGGCTCAGGAGACGCACACACACAGGCTTAGAGTAGTTCAAAGAGTTTATTAACAGCAGGAGTGAATGAGTGCGTGTCTGCGGGATGTAAATGTGTTGGTGATGGCATCTGCTTCAGGCACAGAGGCAGGTGACCGTACAGCCAAGCAACCCTATGGAGAGAGCACAGGGAGAGGGTGACGGGCATACACCAACACAGGAGGGATTTATGGCGAGAGAAGGACTTACTTGGTTGGTCAGGATAGCTGGCACAACAAGGGGGCGAAGCCCGGAAGACAGCCACCTGGAGAACTCCGTACAGCAGCGAGGATTGGGCGATGGAGTGGAGATGTCCGCCGCTGGGGAATCCACCTGTGCACAGGGGAGAAGACTGAAGAAGAGAGGTAAGCGATCTTCTTACCAAAATGGTGATGCTGAAGAGAAGTATGCTCACAACGGTGAGGGACGAAGTCTGACGGCTTCAGGCCGAGCCTCCGGGCGAGACGGCCTTTATCCCTCGCCGCTGATGATTGTCAGGTGCGTGAGCAGGTGGCGCTGCTGATGAATGGCGCGGCGTGACACACACACTCCCAGATGGAACTGGGCAGCGGAGGAAAAGGGCAAAATAACAATGAGAAAATAGCCCCCGGCAGAACGGTGGGCAAATGACTTACAGAGGGTCGGAGCGCAACTGGGCTCTGGGATCAACAACACCATCAAAGTCCAAAGGAGGAGAATCAACTGTGAGTGAGCCTAGACATCAAATGTTGACTATGCTGCCACACTGAGTGCTTACACTGTCACCCATAAATACCCCGTGTACTTAATGAGTGACAAGTGGATGTAGGTGTGTGGCGGTAGCCAATGCGTGAGTGTGTGCCAGCGAATGTGAGTAAGAATGAATGTGTGTGTGGGTGAGTGGACAAATGATAATGACAGTCAGCTGGTGGATGCCGGCAGAGAGGAAGAGGCGTGGCTGTAGACTGGCAGGGAGCCCAGGACCCGGAGGCTCCTAAAACCTGCTAGCTGAGAATTAAGAAAACAATGATCAAGGAAAATACAGCCACAAATCATTGTCCAACCCAGCCCATGGCACTCTTTTTCCCATAGTTTATATATTTAGGCGATTTAACTAAAACAGCGCACTTCTTGCCGTGCGGGAAACAAAGGCGAGTTTGTGTGTTTTTTCACAAAGGGGAGGGGGTTGGTTCACCCGCTCGCCTGAGTTGAGCTGAGAGATTGTGTTTAAAGCATGGTGAAAGTTACAGAGAGGAGACTGTTTGAAGTAACAGCGCTGAACTGTACACGTTAAAGTTAAAGTTGTAAGATTATTCTTGCATGAATAATACTCAGTTAAGGAGAAGGCATTCCAGTTTCTTTGATAGATAGATAGATAGATAGATAGATAGATAGATAGATAGATAGATAGATAGATAGATAACTTTATTGTCTGTCCCAGTCGCTAACAGAAATTCTTCTTCAACATGGCGACAACAATATAACACATTCAACATTCTCAAAGACATGTTCAAAGTCACAGGATGAAACAGTTTAAAAAAGTAAACATGGTTAAGAAGGAAACAGCAAATAAAATCATGTGGCAGAAAATATTAACTATTAAAAATTAATAGTGATTAATAGATAAATGCTGATAACCAATTTTGATAGCTAACTGAAGTATGATAACTATTTGATTTTGTTCAGGATTGTTACTGTAGAAGGAATAAATTATTTCTTATAAATGTTTTTATGGGCCAATGTAACTTTATATCGTCTGCCTGATGGCAGTAACTGAAAAGAGTGATAAAGGGAGTGAGATGGGTCCTCTGAGATCAGGGTGGCTTTCCTGATCACAGAGCGCTGATACAGTTCAGACAATGGTGTCTGTGGTGAGCCAATGATTTTACTAGCCTGATTATACGGGAAAGCTTTGTTTTGTGCTTGATGAAGAGGGAGCTGTACCAGGATGATATGTTAAAAGTGAGAATGGATTCAATTAATGAAGTGTAACCCAGAGTTACGATGCGTCTGCCGACATTACAAGTCCTCAGTTTCCTCAATAGGTGGAGGCGTTGTGACTGAGTTTGGCCAAGATACTGGGTATGAACCCGATGTCTTCACTGCCTGGCTACAATCCTTCTTTGGACGGTGGGCAGTGTTATGCTGGGAAAATGACACGATACGGAGAGCTTCTTGCGGGACATCCAACTCCGCTTTATTATACAGAATGCTCAACTATATACAGAGTGGGCCGTGTGAGCCTGACGTCATCCTGTGGGTGGACATGGCATCCCAGACACCCAAATCCCATACACAACATCCCCCCCCCTTTTAAAAAACAACCCACTCTAATTTGTCACCCGACTCACACACTAAAAGGGAAGAACATATGTACAAAAATAGATAAACTCCTATCCATTCACACAACTAAGGCTGGGGGCCCGGGCAGACTGCCAGCACCCCCTACACGGCTGAGCGGGACATTCTGCCCCTAAAAAAAAAAAATTAACAGAACAAAATAAAACCGTGTCTCTAACTCTTAAACAATCCCCATAATAATACTATATATACACATCACATAAAATCACAAAACATACACTACTGGCGGCCCCCCACCCCAACTCCCACCCCTCAACGGGCGTTCAAAGTACAATTACGTTGGGTCATTCAATTAGACAGATCAAACAAACCAGGTGGGCTCAAATTCACCCTAAACGTAATTACTTACCGAGCCACCACCGTTCTGACTACAAAATTTAACAAACAAATACCAATTAAACAAAAACACGCTGAAATTCAGTGCTACAACATGCATGTCACCACACAGGTCAATAAAATTGTCATGCAAACACTCAACACAGGCTCGCAACTACACACCTCATCACACCTCATCATTCACACAATTGTTGTGAATACATGGCTATCGTGATGTGGATCAGGTAACGGGTCATGTTCCAAATGTTCTACATATAGTATCTTGGTGCGTGTTTGAATATAGTGTTATTGCTTCACAATTAGGATTAGGATGAATAGTAGGCCATGCCTACGCTCTCTAAGGGGTCTTTTCTAAGTACATTTACTCCAGCATAATATTGTCCAGTGTCAGACAACTTCGGAGATGTTATAGTTATTCTTATAGGGTTTCAGATTGTGCATTCCTTACAGCCATATGTGAAGCTTGTGTTCGCAGCACATGTAGGATGAATGTATAATGTACAGTTAGGCCCAGAAATATTTGGACAGTGACACAATCTTCATGATTTGGGCTCTGCATGCCACCACATTGGATTTGAAATGAAACAACTACAACGGAATTGAAGTGCAGACTTCAAGGTTTAATTCAAGGGATTGAACAAAAATATATGATTAAACATGTAGGAATTGTAACTATTTTTATACAAACGCTCCTCATTTCAGGGGCTCAAAAGTAATTGGACAAATAAACATAACCCTAAGTAAAATGTTACTTTTCAATATTTTGTTGAGAATCCTTTGCATGCAATGACTGCCTGAAGTCTGGAACCCATGGACATCACCAAACGCTGGGTTTCCTCCTTTGTGATGCTTTGACAGGCCTTTACTGCAGCTGTCTTCAGTTGTTGCTTGTTTGTGGGTCTTTCTGCCTTAAGTTTTGTCTTGAGCAAGTGAAATGCATGCTCGATTGGGTTGAGATCTGGTGATTGACTCGGCCATTGCAGAATATTCCACTTCGTTGCTTTAAAAAACTCCTGGGTTGCTTCTGCAGTATGTTTTGGATCATTGGTGAAGCGCCATCCAATCAACTTTGCTGCATTTGGCTGAATCTGAGCAGAAAGTATATCCCTATACACTTCAGAATTCATCCGGCCGCTTCTGTCTTTTGTCACATCATCAATAAACACAAGTGACCCAGTGCCATTGGAAGCCATACATGCCCATGCCATCACACTGCCTCCACCATGTTTTACAGAAGATGTAGTGCTTTGGATCATGAGCTGTTCCAATTCTTCTCCAAAGTTTCTTCTTCCCATCATTCTGGTACAGGTTGATCTTAGTCTCATCTGTCCAAAGAATGCTGTTCCAGAACTGGGCTGGCTTCTTTAGGTGTTTTTTGGCTAAGTCAATTCTGGCCTTTCTATTTTTGAGGCTGATTAATGGTTTGTACCTTGTGGTGAATCCTTTGTATTTACTCTCATGAAGTCTTCTCTTTATGGTAGACTTAGATACTGATACACCTACTTCCTGGAGAGTGTTCTTCACTTGAGTGGATGTTGTGAAGGAGTTGTTCTTCACCATGGAAAGGATTCTGTGATCATCCACCACTGTTGTCTTCCGTGGACGTCCAGGCCTTTTTGAGTTTCCAAGCTCACCAGCGCACTCTTTTTTTCTCAGAATGTACCAAACTGTTGATTTGGCCACTCCTAACATTTCTGCTATCTCTCTGATGGATTTCTTCTTTTTTTTTCAGCCTCAGGATGGTCTGTTTCACCTCCATTGAGAGCTCCTTTGACCGCATGTTGTGTGTTCACAGCAACAGCTTCCAAATGCAAACGCCACACCGGGAATCAACTCCAGACCTTTTAACTGCTTAATTGATGACAGGTTAATGAGGGAAGAGCCCATGCAGCCTTATTATTTTTTTTTTTGCAGCCTTCTGAGTCAATTGTCCAATTACTTTTGGTCCCTTGAAAAAGAGGCGGCTACATATTAAAGAGCTGTAATTTCTAAACCCTTGCTCCAATTTGGATGTGAATACTCTCAATTTACAGCTGAGAGTCTACACTTTAAGCCCACAGTGATTATATAATTGTATCCTGAATATGTTTTCGTAAACAGTTAAAATAACAAAATTTGTGTCACTGTCCAAATATTTTTGGGCCTAACTGTATATGTGTTTTCTTAATTTATAATTGGTGTTAGAGTATTAAGAGTCATTGGGTCTTGTGTGACTGAACACATCAGCCCAGTTACTTGGAGGAGTGCACATGTACTTATAACTCTTTTCATACATCACAGACTCAGATTCATAGTGCATGGAGTGGTCACAATTATATATATCACAATAGTCAAACTGGACTCCACAAGCTTTATCTTCAGTGCACGTTATGGTGGGTGGTGTCCCTTTATCCTTAGTGTTGTTGTTTATCGATTTGTCAGTTACCTTTAAAATAGTAACTGAGCTGCACAACGAGCGTATCAGGAAGACTACAAGGACAAGCATGAGGAACACACATGTGAGCCATTCATAAAGCTGAAATCTACATCAGTATTCTCTGAGGGGTCTTTCATCGTCAGCCATTTTGAGTGTATTCTACCTGCTGTAGACTCTTAATTTCTTCACCAAGGTTTGAGACAAACAGGTCAGCTAAAATACCTGACTCCCTTTGTAGTCCCCGACTTCCTCCACAACAGCAACACTCTCTATGGCTTCCCTCCATAGCTTCTATGGTTTGTTTTGATAATAATTTACAGTGTGTACGGTGTACCCAAGTCTTTCTGCCTTGTACTTTTACAGCTGTTGGAATTGACAATATTACCTTATATGGCCCCTGTCAGGGGGCTTCTGACGAGGTCTTCTTTTTAACAGCCTTTGTAAGGACTAGGTCTCCTGGTTTTATGGTGATGATTCCTCCTGTGTGTTCCTTCCTAGGAAGAATGGCATGAACAGAATCTTTTTGACTCAGCATTTTTAATATGTAATCTACTAAACAAATCTCTTCATCTTCTGGGTTGAATCTTCTAAGAGAGGATACTAATTAAATTTTTTCATGTAAACGTCAAATGAAGATAAACTTTCTTTTATAGGCATTATTCTCATATAAAATAGTATCAGTGGTAAACGATAAATCCAATTCTGTCCTGTTTCTGCCACTGTTTTCCTTAATCTTTGTTTTAATGGTCCAGTTATGTCATTTCACAAATCCTGCAGACTGTGGGTGATAGGCTGCATGGTGTTTCAAATCACTGTTCAACACTTTCCTTAAATGTGAAATAATCTGGCTACACAATGAGTACTGTACCATTATCTGAATAAATTTCCTCTTGGATCCCATACCTTGGAATAATGTCTGTTAATAGATTTTTTTTAATCTACTGTAATTGCATCTGGATTTTTACAAGGAAAACTAAACAATATCTCTTCTCTTCACATTTGTTTAGTTCAATGAAGTCTATGCAAATGTTCTGAAATGAGTATGTTGATGATGGAAAACTACCCTTCTCTGGTCTTGACATTGCCCTGGGCATTATTTTGTGCACAAATTATACATTATTGGCAAAATTTTGTAGCAAAATTTTCAAACCCATAGGCTGTGATAACTAATAACCAATAACACCATCCCTCCCTTGGACACATAGCAAAGTCTATGTGTTCACGGAGCAGCATAGTGAAATAATTTTTGTGGGAGGATAGGTCTACCCTTTGGTCAGGTAAAAATTTGGGAATGTTGATTAAAAACAGCACCTTTATTTAACCACCTATAGACTCCAGCCTACAGAAATATGTTTTGTTTGCATATTTCTTCATCAGGAGATGCCAGCAATATGTCATAGAGGAGCAATTGGCTCCTATTAGGAGGTATAAAATGTGCAAGATTTGCTGATATTGCCTAAGAAAAAATTGTAGGAGACTCACAGTAATCTTGTGGTAGTCTGGTGAATGTATACTTTTTGTTCTCAGATGTGAATGCAAACCAGAATTGATGATCTGGGTGTACTGGTATGCTTGCATTTGGGGTTCTAGTTCATTCAACAATGTGTGTGGTTCTGGTACACACTGAGCACAAAGAATTATAGCTTTGTTAATTCCTGCAGGTCCTGCATCATCAGGATGTTTCCCACAGGAATGGGGAGGCTGATTATGACACTATGACATCTCCTGCAGCGCGGTGGCGGAGTGGTTAGCACTGCGGCAGCACAGCAACTCACCCTTGGCCGGGGGATCCTGGGTTCGATCCCAGGCCCTGACCAACAGTGATCTGTGTGGAGTTTGCATGTTCTCCCTGTGTCTGCGTGGGTTTACTCCGGGATTTCTCCGGTTTCCTCCCACATGCCAAAAACATGCAAGTTAGGTTAATTGGCATCAAAAGTGGGGATTGTCTGTCTCTCTGTGTTGGCCCTGCGATGGACTGGCGATCTGTCCAGGGTGTACCCTGCCTCTCGCCCAAAGATGCTGGGATAGGCTCCAGTCCCCACCCCCCCCGTGACCCGAAAAGGATTAAGCGGAAGAAGATGAATGAATGAATGAATGACATCTGCTGCTTTTAGCTCTTTTATGATTTGTTTAACACTGTTTTAAGCTTCTAGACGGAGAGGATATTGTCTTTTATATGGTCTATAGTGTGACTTTGATGTTACAGTGACATATTTCACTCCCTTTTGTTAGACCAACATCTATCTGCTTTATCTTTTTACCATAATGAATTTAGCATTGGCTTCAAATTTGCTCATCCTCTCTTCTGTTAATGTTAAGATTGGTCATGTAGATTTCTGGGTGTCAATGTGCACCGCCTTTTGTGCTGTGGTTACCCAGTTAAGTGACAATGCATATGTTTCTAATTTAGGAGAATATTTTATCTTACGGTCAGATGTTGGTTTTCCATGGATGGCTATATTCCTCAGCAGAGGTTACAAAATGTCCAACATTTTTCCAATCCATGTGTTTGGGTCTGCCCAGTGAGATGTGCAGAACCCCCCCATTGTTTAAAATGTCTCTTGTGTCATAAATGCCCTTCGGGGCAGAGAGGTGAGACCCAAGTGCCAACTGTAAGTTTGGGCAATTTATTGAAAAAAACAAACAACAAATGTAAAGTTCAACAAGGTACACAAAATACAAAATAACAATGAAGGAGATAACTTACAAGAACAGTGCGCCAGAGCAGAAATAGGCTCTGGCGAAGACGAAGAGAGATGTGTAGATACACTTGACGAATCAAGGCAGTGGCACATGAGAAGAAAATGACTCCCCTTACATAGGGTCAAAACCATATACATAAGCAGTGACAGGTGTGGGTTCACATGAGCGGGCAAAAAGGTAACAATAAGTGAAGATTGGGATCAGCTGGAAGAGATGAGGGAGGAGCGGCTGGACTTGACAGCTGACAGGGTGACGCCCACACAGAGCACCATACCGGAAACGCCACCTGACAGCTGTCAACCCAGAGAAGGAACACCAAAGCATAAATATAAGGAATAAACATCATCAAAAACAGACTAATAAATAATTACAAATTGAAATGAAACATGAGCGTAATAAATCTGAAGCCTAAACAGAAAAATAGAAAGCAGTACTAAAACTCAAAAGGCACAAAATACAACAAATATATATAAATATAAGGAAAAAGCAACAAGACTGAGCCTGGCAGAACTTCCAGAGCTCAGCTCGTGACATCTTGTCCTCATCAGATAAGACAACGGATGCTTCCACACATCCCCTTGGTGACCAGTACAAGTTTTTTATGACCAATCTGGAGGATGGATTTGCAAAAAATGGTTGTTCATAATTTGGATCAGATCCATTCAAATGCCTAGAGTACATGTTACAATGATATTGATTGGGAGACCGCCAGTCAGTAGGAACTGTGGATGTAAAATGCTGTGTAGCTCTTCTACACAGGTCTGATATCACTGAACATGGTCCACCGTGACCACATCGAGTGAGTATCAGTATTTCAGTTTGGAAGTCTCATAAACTATGTTTACTTCCTCATTATGTAGGTAGCCTCTGACAAAATGAACCACCCTTCAACAATGTTACTGGTAGTAGGATCCTCTACTTTCACAGATTTTGATAGATATTCTACTGTTAGTTTGTCATTTGCAGATTTTAACTGCTACTTTTCCTTCTGACTTTGAAAAGCCCTGAACATCATAACCTGGAATTACTCATCTGCATGCACCTGTGTCACACAAATTTAATCGGAGTACCTTGAACTTCCAACATTACTTCTGGTAAACACTATATTGTTAACATTAGATCGAAGTCAGGTAAATGGAAAATGTCTGCCATGTCAATTTCCTGTATATGTGTAGGAGTGAGTCCACTTATCTGTTTTAGTCTTAATCATGCAGTCCAGTTTTGTTGTAGTGGATGTGGCTCAGCTCATGGGCTTCTCCCCCTCCCAGCGTCTGGTCTTGCCATCACTCAGTTTCCGCTGTAGGGGTGTGTTCCTTTTTCAGCCACGGCCCTTCCTCCTCCACTGCTGCCCCCCCCCCCCCTTGGCTCCCTTGATTAAAGACAGATTCATGGGGAGCCCCAGGCCCCTGTGAGTCAGCAATCACATAATTAGGTGCAGGTTTTTTTTGTTTTGTTTTGTTTTGTTTTTAATTTTCCTTTCATACCTAGATTCTCAGTCTTCACACACAGTACACCAATCTGTTAATATCTTGAAATTTAGTACAATGTCAAACAAAATTTACAAGTGATCCAGACCAGCTGAGAGTTTTGTGTAAATAGTTTGCTGTCATTCTAAGCTTAGTTTTCACTAAATTATATTTTATTTTCTGAATCATGTCTAAGAGTTTAATTCCTATAAACTAGATTTTATACTTTGATTCAGGTTATAATTAAAACTAATTAAGGTTGATTAAAACATTATCATTTCATCTACTTCCAAATCATATCAGATGCAAAAAGATTCTAAACATTGTTTCCCAGTAACATAAGAACACACTGCTCCATTATTCTGTAGGACAGGGCAGTGAGAAATGTCTTGTCCAGCATGACAGTAATGTCTGGATGATCGCTAATTGATCAACTCACATAGGATCAGATGGATATAATTCTGATTTTTTTTTTTTTTTTTTTTTTTTTGCTTTGACATGAAGTGTGCTCTTTGCTTCTGGGTTAGGGTGCAGCGTTGGAAAAATAAGGGAAAAGGTAATCTTTTTTCCACACTATACTGTGAATTTTAGCTAGAGTAATTTTTATTGCTTTTTACACACATTCTAAACCCAAATTGTTGAAATGTGTCATAATGCTCTGCAAAGTGGGAGAGTCTCAGCACAGCACAACATGGACATGTGCAGTTTTGAAAGCAGATCACGGCGCCTATCTGAAATCCAATTTCAGGTGCATTTTATGCTATAGTTGTTTAAAATAATGCCATTTCAAGACAGTAAAAATGGTTTTTACAGCATAGTATTACATTCAGACTTATGCTGTGTCTTTATGTCGGTTGCTGCAGAAGAAAACCCTCCTGCCACAACTTATCTACTGTAATTTTTTTTCCTCTCACACACAGAACTCCAGTTTTGCTGGGTTTTCTCTCTTCTGTTTCTCTTAGACTTTTAGTGAATGAAACCGCTGGGCAGTTACTGTGGAATGTGACTTTAGCGGCAGTTGCAGGAGTCAGTTAGGCAATCTTCGATTCTTGTGAACACGTACTGATTACAGATGATTCACGAATGCTGTTTATGTACACTTGGAGAACATATGAGCAGTTTGTTGAATTTGGAGTAACTTATTAGTACTAGCACAGCTTACTGGCAAAATTCATGTGACTTGCATATACTAACACTAAAATGTTCTTGAATGAGACCCAATATTTGAGCCACTATCAGAAAAATAAATTAAATACTTTAAGACCCTTTAAATGCCGTTTGATCAAATTTAAATCCTCACATTTAGAAATGGGAAAAAAAACAAAACAACAATATAATGTATTTTACTTCCGTGTGGTTGGTTTGATCATCTTTGTCCCGTCACTCAATATCCCTTCCTTTTTTCCTTTATTGTAGTTATGGAGGGAGGAGAGGGTCGTTAGGCTATTGCATGGAGGGGGTGGCCGCAGCCAATTCAAATGGGTCTGAAGAGGAGCTCACACGGTCGCTGGGGTAAGGAGGCGGATCCAGTCCAGAACCACAGCCACCGCCATCGTCTCAGATTAATAGAGAGACAGACCAATCATTATACAGCATCTTTTTTTTCTTTTTTTTTCTTTTTGTCACGCTTATTATTTTTTCATCTCACCATTGCAGCATCAGTCTCTCATCCTTGTGTTTTTTCTTCCCTTTTTTCAACCACTTCTGCCCTTCGGTCAATCCATACTTTTCCCTTATATCCTCCACAAAACTTTCACATTCATCAGCCTTCAATTTTCCTCTAAAACCAAACCTCCTTCTCCATTTCTGTCCACTCTCAGCACACAAATTTCACTTCACCATACATGCATCTCCACAATATTTATTTCTCTTCTGATTTTTCCCTTTATTTTCAGTAGTGTTTGAATTACCCCTATTTTTACTGTATATATTCTCCAACTAGGATTTTCACAACAACACATTCCCTTTTAAGATTAGGAATAAATCTACTTATTCTCTCCTCTGCCCAGATTAAAGTTGAACCTCTTCACTCTCCAGCTGATTGGGGTGCCTCTCCTCTCTGTTGCCTCACTGCATCAAGCCTGCTATTGAGCAGGTGTGGGAGGATTTTTGTTCAGCTGTGCACAGTCTTTAGAGCAGCGGCTCCCTTTCACCTAGAGAGATACTAAGGTCCCCAAAATTGTTGGAAAAATTTCCTTTAAAGTTAACTTGGAAGCTCGATTTGGAGGTAAATTTATGAAAGAATGCCATTCTTATAGTTGACCACAAGATGGAGGCAGTTCCTTCTGCACTCAAGGAGGAGAAGACACAGTGACGTCGCTTGAAGGCGGTCTAGCTGCCTCAGCTCCAAGATGGCACCCAGGATTGACTCACCCTGGTGACTTTCAAAATGGCCTTTGCACTGTTTAATCTGCACATGCGCAGTTCTTATGCAACGGGCATGCCACACAGCCATTTCAGTCATGTGCATCATGGCCGCAAAGTCTGTTGACCACAAACCATGCCTTATTTTTTTCAAATAAATTGGACAGCCATCTCCTTAAATTCAATATTATTCATGCAAGAATAATCTTACAACTTTAACTTTGTGTACAATTCAGCGCTGATACTTCAAATAATCTCCTCTCAGTAACTCTTATCATACTTTAAACACGATTTCTCAGTTCAACTCGGGCAAATGGGTGAACCACCCCCTCCCCCCCTTCATGATTACTAACTAACTAACTAACTAACCTGCACTTATATAGCGCTTTTCTAGTCACAAAGACCACTCAAAGCGCTTTCATTAATACTAACCCTCTATTCTAAGGGCCTATAGGAAACAGATATCTAGGGACAATTTAGAACAGCCAATTAACCTAACATGCATGTTTTTGGCATGTGGGAGGAAACCGGAGAAATCCCGGAGTAAACCCACGCAACACTGGGAGAACATGCAAACTCCACACAGATCACTGTTGGTCGGGGGCTGGGATCGAACCCACGATCCCACGATCCCCACAATCCCCCGGCCAAGGGTAAACTGTGCTGCCGCAGTGCTAACCACTGCGCCACCGTGCAGCCCACTTTAGATTAGAGATAGATTAGATTAGAGATACACAGACTCTCCCCCGTTTCCTGCATGGTGAAGAGTGGTTTTGATTTTGCCTTTTTAGTTAAACCGCCTATATATATATATATATATATATATATATATATATATATATATATATATATACAGTTAGGCCCAGAAATATTTGGACAGTGACACAATCTTCATGATTTGGGCTCTGCATGCCACCACATTGGATTTGAAATGAAACAACTACAATGGAATGGAAGTGCAGACTTTAAGGTTTAATTCAAGGGGTTGAACAAAAATATATGATTAAACATATAGGAATTGTAACTATTTTTATACAAACACTCCTCATTTCAGGGGCTCAAAAGTAATTGGACAAACAAACATAACCCTAAGTAAAATGTTACTTTTCAATATTTTGTTGAGAATCCTTTGCAGGCAATGACTGCCTGAAGTCTGGAACCCATAGACATCACCAAACACTGGGTTTCCTCCTTTGTGATGCTTTGCCAGGCCTTTACTGCAGCTGTCTTCAGTTGTTGCTTGTTTGTGGGTCTTTCTGCCTTAAGTTTTGTCTTGAGCAAGTGAAATGCATGCTCGATTGGGTTGAGATCTGGTGATTGACTCGGCCACTGCAGAATATTCCACTTCTTTGCTTTAAAAAACTCCTGGGTTGCTTTTGCAGTATGTTTTGGATCATTGGTGAAGCGCCGTCCAATCAACTTTGCTGCATTTGGCTGAATCTGAGCAGAAAGTATATCCCTATACACTTCAGAATTCATCTGGCTGCTTCTGTCTTTTGTCACATCATCAATAAACACAAGTGACCCACTGCCATTGGAAGCCATGCATGCCCATGCCATCACACTGCCTCCACCATGTTTTACAGAAGATGTAGTGCTTTGGATCATGAGCTGTTCCAATTCTTCTCCAAAGTTTCTTCTTCCCATCATTCTGGTACAGGTTGATCTTAGTCTCATCTGTCCAAAGAATGCTGTTCCAGAGCTGGGCTGGCTTCTTCAGGTGTTTTTTTGCAGTCAATTCTGGCCTTTCTATTTTTGAGGCTGATTAATGGTTTGTACCTTGTGGTGAATCCTTTGTATTTACTCTCATGAAGTCTTCTCTTTATGGTAGACTTAGATACTGATACGCCTACTTCCTGGAGAGTGTTCTTCACTTGAGTGGATGTTGTGAAGGGGTTGTTCTTCACCATGGAAAGGATTCTGCGATCATCCACCACTGTTGTTTTCCGTGGACGTCCAGGCCTTTTTGAGTTCCTAAGCTCACCAGTGCACTCTTTTTTTCTCAGAATGTACCAAACTGTTGATTTGGCCACTCCTAACATTTCTGCTATCTCTCTGATGGATTTCTTCTTTTGTTTCAGCCTCAGGATGGTCTGTTTCACCTCCATTGAGAGCTCCTTTGACTGCATGTTGTGTGTTCACAGCAACAGCTTCCAAATGCAAATGCCACACCTGGAATCAACTCCAGACCTTTTAACTGCTTAACTGATGACAGGTTAATGAGGGAAGAGCCCATGCAGCCTTGTTATTTTTTTTTTTTTTTTTGCAGCCTTCTGAGTCAATTGTCCAATTACTTTTGGTCCCTTGAAAAAGCGGCGGCTACGTATTAAAGAGCTGTAATTCCTAAACTCTTGCTCCAATTTGGATGTGAATACTCTCAAATTACAGCTGAGAGTCTGCACTTTAAGCCCATATTGATTATATAATTGTATCCTGAATATGTTTTCATAAACAGCTAAAATAACAAAACTTGTGTCACTGTCCAAATATTTTTGGGCCTAACTGTATATATATATATACACTATGAGGGGAACAGGAGTTAGTAGATATTTACAGTCCCCAGGCTTTTGCCGTTATTTACCAACCCACACATTTATCCCCTCAAGATTCTCAGAATCACACAATATCAGCATGCACAATATGGACAATATCTGCAGAGTTTGTTGTGTATTTGTGTGTCTTTCCCTGCTACTCAATTTATATATACATATACTCTTTTCTCTTCACTTAACTTTATGTAGAGGAATACTTTCAATGAGCTGCGTCCGGTCATCAGTACAAGAGGTTTCATATTATAAAGTTCAGTTCTATTCTGATTTTAGCAAGCTATCTTTATTGTTTTGGACAGTTGTTCACTACTGATGTTTTTAAGATCTCACGCTGTACCATAACTTGTATTATTAGAATTAATCCTTTTTCTCACTTGTTGATGTTATTAAGTTCTTGTATTAGAATTAATCCTTTTACTCACTCGTTGATGTTATTAAGTTCTTGTATTAGAGTACTTTATTTATGCTCACTTATTGATGTAAAACAGTTCTTGCATTGCAAATCTTCCTCATTTATAAAAAGCGTCTCTTTGATCTGTCCCTAACATTGTGAATGCATGCATGCTTATGACTCCCTGCGTGTTCTTAAAATCACAGAAAATAGCCACAAAATATACACTATCTTTATATTAAGTTTTTTCCTATAGAATTTAAAAAACAGGACCAAAGACTTACTTTGACTGAATGTCGGAGACAGTCCTACAGAGATTTTTAGAAGAGGTTCTGCTCACCTTCTGATCATTAGGGGCTCTGGATTGTCCGCGACATGCAGACAAAGGTTTTGTCTGCCGATGTCCATCATCAAAGTAGTTGGTTAACTGCCCGCATCCACCACCAAAACTGTAAAAATTAATTTTGGACAGTTTGCAGAATCTTTTCAGTTAACCAACCAATAATCACAGAAGAAATACTATTTCTCACCTAAACCTTTATTGAACCACACAGGGAGTCAGTGAACAGAGCCGTAGGTTCTTTCCAGCCTCCTCTCATGGAAAGACCCAGAACAAAGAACAGCACAGCTACAAAAAAGGCTTCCAGTTAGTGGGCGTTTCACAGTAACTTTCCAACAATACACTGGCCATTGTTCAAACTAGTTAGAACCGGTCCTTTCAGTGTCCAAATGGCTTCAGATGTCATCTCAGCTCTTTGTGACTTCCATCCTGTTGGAGCTGAGTGTTTGGTAAAGATGGGGGCAGGGCTGAGTCGGCCAATCCCTGTACGTCGGGAAATAAGGCAGGGTTGTCCAATCTCAGGTCAACTGTGTAGCTTGGCTATTGAGCCTTTGCTGTGCAGGTTGCGCACTCAGCTGGGTGGTTTGATTCTGCCGGGGCCCTCCAGTAGTTGTCGTCCAATTGTCTTGTCTGCTTATGCAGACGACGTCAACATTTTCATCACATCCCACAGGGATGTACAGCGTTTGGTGGACACTTTATCTATTTATGAAAGAGCATCTTCTGCACGGGTAAACTGGGCCAAGAGTGAGGGTTTATTGGTGGGGCAGTGGTCACATCAGGACATTCCTCATCTACCTGGAGGTCTTCTGTGGGGGAAAGCCGGTCTCAAAGTGTTGGGGGTATTTTGGGGTTCTGAGGACTCTGAACGCAAGAACTGGGAGGGAATTAAGGAGAAGGTGTGTGCTCGCTTTTCTAGATGGAAATGGTTGCTACCACAGCTGTCTTATAGGGGAAGAGTTCTGGTCGCCAATAATCTGGTCGCTTCGGCTCTTTGGCACAGGCTTATTGCTTTGACACCGCCCAGGAGCCTGGTTGAGGAGGTTCAGAAGATCATCGTGGATTTCTTTTGGTCTGGTCGACATTGGGTTTGTGCGGCTGTTCTCTACCTGCCTGTTGCCGAGGGAGGACAGGGCCTGGTGGACATACAGTCCAAGATCGCCTGTTTTAGGCTTCAGACTGCGCAACGGCTCCTTTATGGATGTGGCCCCTGCTGGATGGACACTGCAAAACTGCTCCTGAGGAGAGTTGGCCGCTTGGGCTATGATAAGCAGCTTTTCCTCATGAAATCTGGGGAGGTGGACTTTACTGGACTTTCTGCTTTTTATACATCTATCTTGCATGCATGGCAAGTCTTCACCATAGCCCGCATTCCTGAGGAGACACCAGGCATGTGGCTGTTCGATGAACCACTGTTTTTCAATCAATTCATGGACACTCAAGTGCTGCAATCTGTTAGTCTGCAAACTCGTTTAAGAGAGGCAGGCTGTACCAAGCTTGGTCATCTTATGAGGATGTCAACCACGTTAATAGAAACGCTGGAGCGGAGTGCCAACATTACATCTGTCAGACTGGTGCATAGGGTGGTGAAGGAGGTGTGTGCTGCCCTGCCACGACCACTTAAGGCATTTGCGGAAAATCGTACTCTTTCCAATCAGTGGGATGAGGACACTGTGTCCACCTTTCCGGCCCTTTCCATAAGTCCAGCTGTGGGTGAGTGGCAGGAGGAAGAGGATCACCTGCTGTCCTTCAGAACTCCTTGTCTGGGCAAGTTCCAGTTTGTAGGGAAGAAGTCGGTGTATCACAACTGTGTGAAGGTTCTGAATCTGCGCTCTCTGACGGAGGTGAAAGAGTCGAAGTGGGCGGGGTTTTTGGGGCCGGTATTCTCCCCGAAAGGCAGCTGGCAGTCCATGTACAAGCTCCCAATTGAGAAATGGACAGCAGATCTCCAGTGGAGGATTGTGCATGGGGCAGTAGCTACGAATAAATACAGAGCACACCTGGATCCTAATGTGGGGGAGGAATGTTTGTTTTGCTCCCAAGTTGAGACCCTGGAGCATTTGTTTTTTAAATGTTTTCGTCTATCTGGCCTCTTTGATCTTCTGAAAGTGTGGTTTCATAATTTTGGTGAATGTTTTTCTTTTGGTTTGTTTATTTACAGCCCAAAGTATAAAGTGGCAAAGAAGTCTGTGCACACTTTGATAAACTTCCTGTCTGGTACTGCTAAACTTGCCATCTGGCTGACAAGAAAAAATCGAACAATTAACACTGGCAATGTGGATCCTGTGTTTGTTTTCAAGGCCTTGTTAAAAGTCAGGCTTCAGGTGGAGTATTCTTACTATAAAATGGTGGACAATTTGGAGGTATTCACCAATAGATGAACTGTAGGGAATATTTTGTGTTCTGTGGGAGAGGGGGATGAGTTATGTTTGCACTTTTGAAATGTGAGACACTTGGTGGAATGATGGTATTGGTGATCTTACATTTTTGAATTGTACAATAAAGGGATTTTTTAAACCTCAAACCTGTTGGTTCCTGTATCTCCAGATGTCTCCTCTTTCTCCATGCCCATATATGGAAACAGGAACAGAGACTTTCCTGTGGAGCTTGTATGTGTGTATGCATGTGTATGGGTGAGCTTGTGTGTATGTGTGTAAGCAACTGATGTGTATATGTGGATTTGACTTGTGTGTCTGTGTGGATGTGTGGGTGTATGTGTGGATCTAAAAGATATGTGTATGCAAGCACTTTGTGTAATATCTAATTAACTAATCTTCACTATTTATTTATTATAACAGTATTAACGTAGCCATGTAATGAAAGGGTTGTGGAGGAAAGGAATCAGACGAGACATGAGCTGACGACACACAACTTTATTTCCTCCAACCAGCAGAATAGACTGAACTGGGTGCCAGAACAAATCTCTTTATTACAGCTTTAATCCCGCCCTTGGCACCCGGAGTACAAACATCAACATACACGACAATAGAGAATGACTCACACAATACTTTTGCACCCAGCATACCCAAGGTGTGAATAACGTCTTCTACCCCACACAATAGGTTCATGCCTGGCATACCAGGAGCGAAGGCCCATCTTTATTTGGTTTATTACCCCCCTAGCACTTTGGCACCCATCCTTGGTTCCTCTCCCTTCTTCTGCTCATTTCCATCTCTCACCTCCTTCCCACAATTCCCCAAAGTCCTGGGTGGAGTGCAATCTCCTGTTGTGTCACCACAGGGTCAAATTATTGTACATGAGGGGATTTTTGAAATTATTGATCATATATCGTATAGAGGGCAAAATTATCCTACAAATACGATAATTATCGTATGTCTGGCAACATTGGATTCGTTAGAAATAGTGTTACACTGAATCACTCAGTGCTGTACTGGAGCTCCAATTACCTACCACTCACTGAACTAAGAGCCGGTTGAACCGAGTGGGCGGGGCTTGTTTGCTGCTCAGGCGGGGGATTCAGCTGCTGATCTCTGGCTTCCACTACAGCTCCGGGAGTGATTCAGTACAGTATGTTTACCCATAAAAGCTAGTACACTTGATTGAATCGTTCGTGTACATTACAGCACGAATGCAGACATGGCAGATTCAACAAATAAGCAACATCACGAGGAGGTTGAGAAACGAATGGGGGGGCAGACCCCAGTTTTACTGGGTGGTTCAAACTTGTTGTTGGCATTAGTACTAAAGCTTTCTGTTGCTGCTGCAACGTGCAAATGTCTGCAAAAAATGTCTGAATTTCCCCTCTAGGGATCAATAAAGTACACAATTTTTTTTTTTAAAAAGTCACTGAATTGTAGTTCTCAATAAAACTGAAACAGGTTTCTGCTTCAATTATCAGAGGCATTTTAGTAGTAGTTTAGGTGGATTGCTTGTTTATTCTTAATGTATGAACAGAGTACTTCTCAAAATATTTATGAGGCAAGACCTTGATATAGGATGATCCAACAGAAGGCATATAGAAGATAATTAATTATGACTGATATTTTGGGCCGTTCAGTACAGGCCCATCCTGTACTCCACACAGGTAGAGGTGCTTTTTTTCCAATTGATCTGTTAGATTATTTAAAGGTAAAATTATGTTATAGGCTGTAATTTGCATGATCTGAGATAATGTGTTACTAAAGCAGATGGTCCTGAGCCATGTCAGAATGAAAACTGGGTGTGTACAGTAATTTCCCTCAAAATACGATAATTTTAAGCCACTGGTACGATACTTCAACATTTCCCATCTGGCAACACTGGTGCTCAGTATAACAGAATGGGAGAAAGGAAAATTGTGGAAGTGCCTTGCATGGCAGCAGCCCCTCCAATGGGAGAAATGCAAGTTCACTCTGCTTGGCTGTATGGCCTGAATGATAATAAACTTGACTTTCTTTCTAAAAAGCATTTGTGAACCATTTATCAAGCTTTTACAATTGCAATTATTGTTGAGGGTTGTAATAAATTTTAGATTTTTTTTTTAATTTAGATTCCTTTATTAGTCCCACAATGGGGAAATTACAGGGCATCCACATGAGTGGATGAGGCAGCCACTGGTGCGGCACCCAGCCCCTTCACCATTCACATACACATTCACACCTGGGGCCACTTTAGAGTCTCCAATTAACCTAACTTGCATGTTTTTGGCATGTGGAAGGAAACCAGAGAAATCCCGGAGTAAACCCACGCAGACACGGGGACAACATGCAAACTCCACACAGATCACTGTTTGTCAGGGGCTGGGATTGAACCCAGGATCCCCCGGCCAAGGGTGAGTTGCTGTGCTGCCGCAGTGCTACCCACTCTGCCACTGCACTGCCCAGGAATCCCATAAAAGGGATTTATAACAGGTAATAGCGTGATGACGCAGCTGGCTGGTGCTGTCATCATGCCAGCCTATAAGTAAGGGGAACTGGCCATCTTGGGCTCTGTCTCTCAATAGCAACATAGGAGCTCAGTGCTCAGGCAACCTGTATGTATATGAGACTACTTTGTGTAATAAAGTTCGTGTTCACAACAGCACCACTTTGTGAGTCTCTCTGGGTTTCCAGACAAAACATTTGGTGATGAGATGTTATACCATGGAGGCATGCGTGAGACCACCACGACCGTTTCTGGAAAACCCCGGTGGGCCTCCAGTCCCGTGGGCATGCTGGTTTGATGCTTTCACCACCTACTTAGCAGCATTTGGCCAGGACAAGATGAATGAGGTATGAAAGTAAGCTCTACTGCGTTACTATCTGGACATGGAGGACTTTCATATTACGGCAAGATAAGGCCAACAGTTTCGTGTGCCGAGGCGGTCGAGCTGCTAGCTAGCCGCTGCACTTCACCCCACGATGACTATGGTGTGTGTGTTGGTCTGCTAACCAAGCACTTCAATGTCCCAGAGAATGTGATGGCCCTGAGGTCCATGTTCTACCAGTGCCAACAGCGAGAGGGTGAGTCGATTATACAGTACGTGGATGCCCTTTGCTGTTTGGCTAACACATGCAAGTTTGGACACGTGGAGGACAGACTGATAAGGCTGCAGTTGGAGTACCTCACAGCGAGTTTGGTGATGTGGACCATACTGGGAGAGTAGCCAGACGACCAGACAGTGGTAGACACAGTGAAGAAACTACAGGAGAAGCTGCCGGAGTTCGTGCACTACCTTTCAGTGTCGGAGGCAATGGAATTGGTGTTTCAGCTGGAGATGACGACTCAGGTGGCACCGCGACTAGTGGGACCTGTTAGGATTAGTAGCTAACTAGAGAGCACAGACAAAACGTGGCTTCTGTTCATGACCAACTCAGTTTATTGTAAACTCTTCTTCGTGTTCACATTACAGAAAGTCAACCCCCAGTCCTCTGACAGGGGTGGGACCTACATTGTGCATCTAACACTACATGCCCCCTTCTAAGTACAACACATGTTAAAACCTCCCACCCCGGAAGATCTATTTTTTATTCCGGAATCAATTCGCTAACTTCCCCGTTAACAATTTATCAACATAACTCATGAACACACAATTTTTTTTTCACATTGTTTCAACATATTACATTTCTCTAACTACGAAGGTGGAGTAGACTTCCCATTCCTTCATCTGAGTGAGGGGATTATTTTTCCCCACTCAGGCATCCGAGAATACCTTCTATCTAATACAAAGTCCTTAAGGTACCTCAAGGGTTTTCTCTCCCTTGAGGGAAACCTCCTCTCTTCGGGTAGACACTGTGGTGTCTCCGAAGCTTGTGGATCAGAGTCGCTGGTCTTTGTGATGTTTTTCAGGTAGATCAGAAATCTGTGTACTTGCTGGTTCCTCACTAGCTGTTGGTAGGGTCACCAGATGACTTTGATTGCGGCGCAAAGTCCCGTTTTGTGTCTCAACCATGTAAGACTGAGGTGTGTTATAATAAATAACTAGTGAAGATTAGTTAATTAGATATTACAAAGTGCTTGCATACACATACAGCCGTGGACAAAATTGTTGGTACCCCTCTGTTAATGAAAGAAAAACCCACAATGGTCACAGAAATAACTTGAATCTGACAAAAGTGGTAATAAATAAAAATTCTATGAAAATTAACCAATGAAAATCAGACAATGCTTTTGAATTGTGGCTCAACAGAATTATTTTAAAAAAACAAACTCATGAAACAGGCCTGGACAAAAATGATGGTACCCTTAACTTAATATTTTGTTGCACAACCTTTTGAGGCAATCTCTGCAATCAAACGATTTCTGTAACTGTCAATGAGACTTCTGCACCTCTCAGCAGGTATTTTGGCCCACTCCTTATGAGCAAACTGCTCCAGTTGTCTCAGGTTTGAAAGGTGCCTTCTCCAGACGGCATGTTTCAGCTCCTTCCACAGATGTTCAATAGGATTTAGATAAGGGCTCATAGAAGGCCACTTTAGAATAGTCCAATGTTTCGCTCTTAGCCATTCTTGGGTGTTTTTAGCTGTGTGTTTTGGGTCATTATCCTGTTGCAAGACCCATGACCTGCGACTGAGACCAAGCTGTCTGACACTGGGCAGCACATTTCTCTCTAGAATACCTTGATAGTCTTGAGATTTCATTGTACCCTGCACAGATTCAAGACACCCTGTGCCAGATGCAGCAAAGCAGCCCCAGAACATAACAGGACCTCCTCCATGTTTCACAGTAGGGACAGTGTTCTTTTCTTGGTATGCTTCATTTTTGCGTCTGTGAATATAGCGCTGATGTGCCTTGCCAAAAAGTTGCAGTTTTGTCTCGTCTGTTCATGGGACATTCTTCTGTAGTAGAAATTCACTGATTATGCATTTATCTGTTGAGATCACATGTTTTATAATGACTATGCATTTATCTGTTGACATCATATGTTTTATAAGTGTGTGTTACAACATATGACTATAACTTTTACCCATATATGAACTGTTTTATTGTGCTATATTAACAAGCTGTTTGATGATTTTATGATGCTTTGTGTCCCAAGATAAAACTCGTATGTCACAGTAACCAGCTTAGGTATTCGGGCTCGCTCACTTTTCTCTCATGATGGTTTTGACCTTGAGGGCCCCCACCTGTGATATTTCTCAGTAGCACAGAGTGCTTTGTGCCTTTTCCCTTTTTTCTGTAGTCTGGAAGATATAAAAGTGGGTGTGTCTCTCCCCTCAGGAGAGAGCAGAGCTGTATTTCTGATCTTAGAGCTGTTTTCTGACTTTACCTCTTATATTGTTGCAACAATAAAAGGAAGATTCACCTCACAGAACCGACTGATTATTTTATTCCAGGACCTTTCAAAGTATTTAGATAAAATTCAGCTACACTCCCAAAAGCTTTGCGGCTTGTCAACATGCAGTTTGGCAAATTCCAGTCTGGCTTTTTTATGATTTGTTTTCAACAGTGGTGTCCTGCTTGGTTGTCTCCCATGAAGTCCACTTTGGCTCAAACAACGACAGATGGTGCGATATGACACTGATGTACCTTGACCTTGGAGTTCACCATGAATGTGTTTAGAGGTTGTTCTGGGCTCTTTTGTTACCATTCGTATTATCCGTCTCTTCCATTTTTCAACAAGTTTCCTCCTGCGGCCACGTCCAGGGAGGTTGGCTACAGTCCTGTGGATCTTAAATTTCTGAATAATATGTGCAACTGTAGTCACAGGAACATCAAGCTGCTTGAGAGCAGGTTAGCAATGAGGAGGGAGACTGAGGACAAAGGATATACAGGAATTAATCTTACGAATAAGAGTAGAGAGCCTGGCAGAGGAACCCAGCAGAAAATGGAGGAACCAGCGAGGTGGAGCTGGCAGGGAGTTGAGGAGGAGTGGAGCTAGGAGGAGTGTCTGACCGGGTGGAGGAGGCAGCCTGGAGTGATGATGATGATGATGATGATGATGATGAAGCAGGTGAGCGCACAGCAATTCCCGGAGACACACCATAGAGATGGCAGCAACCAGAAAGAGAGGAGGAGAAAAGGAGTTTTAATCTGACACTCAGTAGGTAGCTATACCCAACGAGCCAGTGCTGGAGTGTTCACGAACTGGTCCTTTTAAGCGCTGGCAGGGAAGAGACAGCAGGTGCATCCACTCACGCAGGTGTGTTGATCACCTTCTGGAGCCGGGGTCTAGATGGAGAATCTTCCACAGAAAGGGAGGGGGAGCGCGCTCACCTGAACATAACACCAAGATATGTAGAACATTTGGAACATGACCGATTACCTGATCCACATCACCACAGCCATGTATTCACAACTAACTATTGGTGGGTATATACAGAGTTCTTTGCTAGTAGGACAAATAAAACAAATTTCTCCTGCTCAAGACTTAGAAACATTTCAAACAGTTCCTCCAAGCCATCCTCTGCAGTCATAGTCCCAGTGTCAATGGTGCCAGGGCAGAACAGAACCTTTGAACTAAATGGAGGATGGTGGCTCTGTGGGCATAGGGTCTACTCACACCTGTCCTCTAACTGGGAGGTGTCTGTGCCACTGTATGACTGACTGACCACGCTATCATGATGTATCTGGATTAAGTCAGACAGTCAGGGCGTTGAAAGATGGACCTGGAGTACAAACCACATGATGCAGTCTGGGCAACGGATATACCAATTGAATTTAAACATTGGAGCATTGGCCAAAAGGTCACACTTACACTATTTCCTTGGACAGGGGTTGGAAAGAATATTCTTAGGACTGAGTTTGGCCAAAATACTGAGCAGGAACCCGATGTCTTCACTGCCTGGCTACAATCCTTCTTTGGACGGTGGGCAGAAGTGATAAAGAAAACATAATATTATCCCTTATGATTAGAATTGCCATCTTTATGTGTGTAGGATGTTGCTGGATTTCCTGTTGTAGAGGCCTTACTGAAAAAAACAGTACATGCTGCTGTTGCACACCAGTATCTCATATTAGCTTAGCAGGAGGAGAGCAACAAGGATTCAAGTGATGAGGACAGTCACCAGTGTCTCTGCAAGAGAAAAATGTTGGTATTGACAATATGCCTATAATGAGTAAAGCAGAATGACTGCATTATGAAAAATTGAAAGAAGACATAAATGCATGATGTAACAGCTGAAAAAAATTGTAAATACATTTATTGGAAGTTTTTTAAGTTTTTAATTTTGATATTGAAATTGTAATACTGAATGTTTGCAAATGATGACTCATTTTTATGGTTGCCAAAGGTAGTAGAAACAAGGTGAGAATTTTTCCTGTATAAATGCTCAAAGAATGAAGACTGAAAAAAAATTGCATTACAGTGATTACTCATGAAAGTACTGCTTATAGGTTTTTCACTCATTTCACATGAAAATAACATCAGGTGTCTGATGCCTGTTTATTATAGTTACTGACTCCATGAAAATGGAGTCAAGAGAGGAAATTGTTATAATAAATAAAATAGTGAAGATTAGATATTACACAAAGTACTTGCATACAGACATCTTTTAGCCACACACACACACACACACACACACACACACACACACACACACACACACACACACACAAGTCAAACCCACACATACACTATTTACACATACATATCATTTGCTTACACACATATACACAAGCTACAAACACACCGGCTGCACACACACACACACACACACACACACACACATGCACACACACCCAAGCTTTAGTCTCTCTGATTCTGTTCCCATATATGGGCATGAGGTGAGTTGCACTGGAGAGACAGGATGCAAGTCATAAAGAGCTGAGATGACATCTGCTTCAAGCTTCAAGTTAATGGGTGTTTACCCATTAACTTGAAGCTTTTTTGTAGCTGTGTTGTTCTTTGTTCTGGGTCTTTCACCAGAGTTGGGGGTGAAGGACCCACGGTCATGTTCTCTGACTCCCTGCGTGTTTCAATAAAAAGACAAACTGAGGAATAGTATTTCTTCTGTGATTATTGATTGGTTAACTGAAAAGATTCTGCTAACTGTCCAAAATTAATTTTTACAGGTGTGTCTGTGTTGGCTTTTACTTCTCCTTTCTCCTTCATATCTGAGACCCACACAGAATCTCCTGGATTCAGTCCTGAAAGATCACAAGCTCTGTGTCTGATGCTGTAGTTTCTTCTTTGTTTCTCCCTCTCTCTTTGTTCCCTGTTCCTCAGCTTGGTGATGTTTGTCCATCCTGGATCCAAAGAAGATGGAAGTATCGGCAGTGTGGTGCATATTTTCCTTCCCATTAATAATTCTGCTGGGCTGTGTCCATTGGCAAGCAGTGAAGCGTGATATGCCATAAAGGATAAATATGGGTCTTTTCCCTTCTGCAGCATACTTTTCACTATGCACACTGCTCTTTCGTCCTCCCCATCACTTTGAGGGTATCTTGGGCTGGAAGTGGAATGAACAAAGCCCCAGTCTTTAGCAAACTTGTGGAAAATTTCTACTGAAAACTGTGGTCGATTGTCATCTCTGATGGATTGCCATGTCGTGCGAATATAGACTTACAATGATCTATCACAGAGGCTGCTGTGGTGGATGACAATTTAGCAACTTCAACATACCTTGAAAAATTATCCATGATGATTAGATGCTGACTGTTGTTCCACTCAAATAAATCAGCACCAACAATTTCCCATGGTCTGGTTGGGAATTCAGTCGGAAGCAATGTTTCTCTGTGATTTGGTCGTTCTTTTGCACATGTTTTGTATCCCTCCACCAGCTGCTGGAGTTGTGAGCTTAGTCCTGGCCACCATACAGACTGTTTTTCTCTCTCACGACATTTTGTTTTTCCTTGATGACCTGTGTGCAACTTTTCCAGAATCTCTCTTTGTAGAGACTTGGGGATCACTAAGCGTGTGCCTTTCAATAGCAATCCATTCTCAATGGTCAGATCTCCTGCATGTTGATGGTAAGGGTAACGTGGTCCTGGAATGTGATGTTTGGCCAACCATCCCTGCAGTATTTCTTTATTTGTTGAAGGACCTCATCTTTGTCTGGATGCTCTCTGATTTGTTGCAATTTTTGTTCCGTTGCAGGCAAGCATGACATCCCTTGATGTGCATAAAGGTTAATCTCCCTTTCCAGATTTTTGTTGCCCGTCTCTTTTTCTGGTGCTCTAGACAGCACATCAGCCATTGCTATATTTTTGCCTGGAACGTATGAGACCATGTATGGGTATCTCATCAGTCTCATTCTTAGTTTCTGTACTCTCTGTGTTAACTCGTCCAGATTCTTTGTTCCCAAAAGTGGTACTAGAGATTTGTGATCTGTCTCTATATGGGAACACAATTCCAACCAGGAAGTCTGAAAATCGTTCGCATGCCCATGTGATGGCCAGGGCTTCTTTCTAAATTTGGGCATATCTTTGTTCTGCCATGGAGAGTGCTCTGGAAGCGTATGCTACCGGTTTTATTGTGCCTTCAGTTTGTTTCTGAAGTAGTAGCGCTCCAAGTCCATACGAAGATGCGTCTGCTGAAACTGTTGTTTCTGCTTGGGCATTGTAAAGCACTAATCCCAGGGTGTTGCTTAACTCTTGTTTAATGCTGTCAAATGCTTTCTGCTGTGCATCTCCCCACATCCACATGTTTTTGTTACTCAGCAGCTCTCTCAGTGGTTTGGTCTTTTCTGCTACATGGGGTACATATTTTCCCAGATGACTGATCATTCCAAGGAATCTTCTGACTCCACCAATGTCTGTGGGCTCCTTCATATTAGTGACTGCTCTCACTTTTTCTGGGTCTGCTCTTACCCCATTTTCATCAATGATCTGTCCCAGGAATTTGACAGATGTTTTTGAAAAGTGACACTTTTCTGACTTCAGTGTCACACCTGCTTGCTCCAGTCTTTGAAGAACTACTAAAAGTCTCTTGTCATGCTGGGTTTGTGTTTCTGCATGAACAAGAACATCATCCACCTGGCATACCACTCCCTCTAATCCTTCCAGCAGCTGTGACATTCTCCTTTGGAAATGTTCAGGTGCCGAAGAGATTCCAAAACAGAGCCTATTAAAACAATATCTCCCAAATGGAGTGTTAAATGTGGTGAGTAAAGCTGAATCTTTTGACAGGGGGATTTGCCAAAATCCTGAATTTGCATCTAGTTTTGAAAAAACTTTGGCACCTCCCAGCTGTCCTAGGGTGTGTTCTACTGAAGGAAGCATATGTCTTTCTCTTTTTACAGAGTTGTTCAATTTTGTGAGGTCTACACAGATGTGTACTTCTTTGTCACCTGGTTTCGGCACTGGTACCATTCCAGCACACTAGTCTGTAGGTTGCTCCATTTTGGAGATCACCCCTAACTCTTCCATCCGTGCTAACTCTTTCTTCACTTTTGGGAGGAGGGGCAAGCATACTCTCCTAGGAGTTGACAGAGCAAATGGCTTGGCATCCTCTTTGAGCTCTATCTTATACTCAGCCTGCATTTTCCCTAGGCCTGTGAAAAATTTTGGAAACTGTTGTTTCACTGATTCAACTGTGTTCAGTTGTACTGAGTCTACTCATGCCACTAACCCCAGATCCACACTTGCTGAACGGCTTAGCAGACCTTGTTTTAACCCTGCTACTATGTACATGGGCTTGGTTATTTTTTTGCTGCCTGTAGTCAACTCTGCTGTGAATTTTCCTCTGACTGCTAGTGGAGACATACTAGCACCAAACAGTTTTATTTTTGTGGACTGCAATGTTGGTCTGTAAACTAATGTTAGGTATACACTCTCTGGTAGCACAATTACATCTGCTCCGGTATCTATTTTGAGCTTGCACATTTGGCCATTTATTTTTACAGGTGTAACCCGAGCATTATCTGTCTCACTGGCTGTTAGTAATCCTAAAAACGCAACATGGCCCTCATCGTCCTCCTCATCACCCATCTGGACTTCTCCAACTGATCTTGACCTGCACACTTTAGCATAGTGTCCTTTCATTTTACACTGTGCACCTCTGGCCGGGCAAAGTGATTTACTGTGAGAAGGCGTCTTGTCACATCTGTTGCATCTCTTTTACTCCTTTCTTGTTCTTCCATTTGGCTTGACTCCTGCTTTGTTGTGCCTGCTTTGCAGCTCTAAAATGTTTTGGCTGTGCTTTAATGCTGTCCATATTGCATGGCTGACTGTCTGACTTGAAGTTATTTTTCAGCAAATCCTGCTGCTTTTTCACTAGTTCATTCTGACAAATTTTCTTGACCGCTTTATCCAAGGTCAATTCTGGGTCCATCTGCAGCTGTTCTGAGAGCCTCTTGTCTTTTATTCCTACCACGAGTCTGTCTCTTATCATTTCACTGTGCAGTTCTCCACATCCGCAGTGCTCTGCTAAGCTGTAAAGAGCTGTGATGAAACTGTCTGCAGTGTCCCCTGCTTCTTGTTGTCTCTGGTTAAATTTTGCTCGTTCAAATATAACATTTCTTTGCACTATGAAATGTGTCTCCAGTTTTTCTCTTAGCACGTTATAATCATTCACTTCCACATCAGTTAGTCTCAATGACGTGATCACATCCTCCGCCTTGTCACCCATGGTGTAAATGAAAGTATTTACTTGGTTTTCATCTGGTTGCAACTCCAGCCCTAATGCTATTCTGTACCTCTCAAAGCGGCGAATCCACCTCAGCCACTCCTCTGGCTTGCTGAAGTCAAAGTTCGGTGGGGGCACAACTTGAAAACGCACCATGCTGTCAGGCGGGCCTGCTAGCTTTCCCCCTTAGCTTAGCTTCACTGCGTCGAGGGAAGAAAATTTTACCAGAGCAACGTGAGCTCTCTCTCGGTAACACAAGCTGAGCGACTCTCTAGCTTCTTACCCTCTCGTGACAGTGCGCATCTGACACCATGTTATGTTAGGGTTAATAGCTAACCAAAGAGCACAGACAAAACGTGGCTTCTGTTCATGACCAACTCGGTTTATTGTAAACTCTTCTTCATGTCCACATTACAGAAAGTCAACTCCCAGTCCTCCGACAGGGGCGGGACCTACATTGTGCAACTAACACTACAGGACCATACCCGTGTTTTCCGCAGCTAGTTTCGCTGGTGCAGACGGTTGCCCTGGTTGCTGAGCCTACCAACTCCACACTGTTTCGAGAGGGCCCCAAGTTAGACACTGCGGGACAGCAGGGCACCACAGAGCTAATCCATAACAAACTAACCTAAGAGCACAGCGCAGAGAGTGAGCACAGTGAAAAGGGAGACTCCAGTACAGAGAGTGACCACAGCACTGTGGGTGAACAAGACACGAAGAACGAAGATGACACAGAGGGAGAAGAGTGACCGGACTCGCCTCAGTTCTTCACCCAGTATGAGCTTCAGAGAGCTACTGCGGAGCTGCAGGAGAGGGAGCCCGCGTCTATCGGGAACGACGCTGACGAGAAACCAACCGTCCCATGTGCACAGGAGGAGTACTGCCCAGAGGGGAGGCAGCGGCTGGACTCACCTCAGATCCTCGCCCAGCAGGAGTTTACGGGAGCTGCTGCGGAGTTGCAGGAGAGGGCGACCACACACACAGAGAACCCCGAGACACACCACCCCGATACAGATGTTAAATGTAACAACAGTAACACATCACCCCGACTTAAACCAGCACCAGACAAAAGTGTGAAAGAACTGGACTGCTTCAGAATCCTCACTCAGCACCAGTCTACCGGAGCTACGGCTGAGCCGACGGGTGAAACGTCCGTGACCGTAAATGACACAGGAGAGACGCCGGACATCTTCAGGATCCACAACCAGCATTGGCCTCCAGGGACTGCCGTTGTAGCGTTGGGTGAAGAGTCCATGACAAAACAGGATGTAGAAGAACCACCACAGCTTGATGGACGCCCCGCGACAATCGTGAGTACCACACCGTTACAACCACAACACAGTATGCAGCCGTACAGAGTGCCACTCAAAATGATGAACTGGGTTCGGGTCCGCGGAACCAAGCGACCGGGCTCACAGTCGGTCTTTACATCGTCACTGCCATTGACACGCATGAAGATAGTGGCACAGCTGGAAATAGGATCGGGACGGCGGGACAGCCGCCCGCAGGAGGTGTGGACAGCTGCTGCGGATCGGGATGTGGCATTGGAGCCGATCCAGCTGGTGTAGGATCTGGGCTGAGACAGTGTTGATGAGCATGCCAAGGCTCCAGAGGGATGGCACCCGGGCCTGCTGAAATTGGCGCAGCCAGGGGCACGTCCACCACGAGCCCGCTACAAGGCCCCTCCAGCAGAACCGCCTTCCCCATGGAAGACTGTGGAAAAAAAGTGACTGTTTAGATAGGAGCATGGCTGGCAAAACGAGTGGCAGAATAATCCACTCAGCCGCGTCGAGTTGAGCGGCGGTCCACCCGCTAACCCTAGTTAAGGTTGTTATTATTGTTGTCATTTATGCCAAATTGGGGAGGGTTATGATTTATTAAAGTGTTCTGTGTTTTTCCAAGGGGGGGGGGGGGGGTTGAATGTTATCAAAGGGATTTATAACAGGTAGCGGCACACCAGCCTTAAGTAAGGGGAACCGGCCATCTTGGGCGCCGTCTCTCGATAGCAACATAGGAGCTCAGTTATCAGGCAACCTGTATGCACATGAAACTACTTTATGTAATAAAGTTCGTGTTCACATCAACACCACTCTCTGTGAGTCTCTCTGGGTTTCTAGATATAACAAGGGTGGCAACAACACTGTTCATTCAAATGTGAAATATACTGTCTGGGTCCATATTTATATTTTGCCGGGTAATTTAACTGTAATGCTGTTGATACCATCTAGCTGCAATGCTCCTGCACTCTGTATATAACTGTGTACATATGTATATTTATTTACTGCTATGACAAACCAATTCTTATCTTATTTACTATTGCTCTGAGTGCTGCTGCAATCCTGGAATTTCCCCATTGTGGGACTAATAAAGGCTTGTCTTATGAACCCTGATGACACACAAAAATCACCGTTGAGCATAGTGAATGAGTGAGCGCAGGTGCAGAATGTATGCTTTATGCTGTTGGCTGTAGTCTTCCTGGTTTGTGCAGGTGGAACTTTTTTTAATGCCAACAAACCAGAAAAAGGGGACAGGGCAGGACGTTGTTCATTGAGTTTTGTCAGAGTGGTGTACCTCTGGCTTAACCCTTTGTTTTGTGGCTCCATCAGGATTTTCTGTCTGGCCCAAAGTTGCTCAAAATGTCTTTTGTCATAGTAGAATTTCAGAATACTGTTATGTGATTACTTCAGATGTATTGATGCAGAAAAGTTTTAAAAAGTCAAAAGAGACAAAAATGACAATGACAAAAACATTGATGACTCACCAAATCACATTTATTTTCTGTCAAAAAGAGTAATTTTCACAAATTCCTATAACCATAAATAATCCTCAATATGCTTCTCCTAACTCACTAATTGGCATCATACAACTTACGACTCCAAAGTGCATTTTTTAAAATTTAATTAAGAACATCATAAAACAGATATCCAGAGGATGGCGAGAATTTTTATCAGTACCATATTTACATTCTGATATTCAACTCCGATGCACCAGTCAGTTGGTTCACTGTCACAACACGACACTAAATAAGTTAACATGCTGAAGGGGTCTGAATTTCAGACAACAGCGAACCTGTTGAGTCCCACAGAGACGCATGCACAGGCGGCTTGGAAAGCAACAATCGATTACATTTGTACCATGTTAATAACCATATTATTCTCATGTTTTTCATTCATCCTGAGAGTAAACCACTAAATTAGGGAGTGATATGCCCGACATTTAGAAGAACACTTTAAAAAAAAATTCGCAAGAATGAACAAAGAAGGCACTTCAAGTTTTAAAAGTTGGCAGGCAGAGGCTGTTCTTATTCATCCTATATGTGTGTAGTTCTGTTTCCTTCACTTTTAAATAAATCCCTTAATATGACAAAAAGCATGAGACTAACTAGGTGGGTAAAGTAGACTCGTGTTAAAGTGTCTGCTAAAAAAGTTACTAGACTGGGAAAAATGACTTTATATTCTCAGCTGTTTGGAAGATTTGTCTTACATTTGTGATTCTTCTCGTAAACTTGGATCTTTTTAGACTTTTAAATTTACTCTTCTTGTAAATTTTAACTTTTTTCCCCTCATAACTATGAGATTTTCTCACCAATGTGTGATGAGTTTGCTTTTTTCTTATAAATTAGCACCTTTTTCTAATAAATTCATTATTTCCTAATAAATCATCATTATTATATCAGGGACTACAGATGGAAATTAGTAAGAACGCTATAATCTGGTACAGAGCATTTTAACCCTGTATTTAATGTTTTTTCTGTATATGGTCCCTGACAAATAAACCAATAAACTAAACTACAGTAAACTTCTTAAGATCGATGAATATTCCAATTGTATGTTGTTTCTGGTCCATTTTCTCTTATAAATGTGCAACTGTTTTTTTGCAAACATGTAAGACGTTATCCATAATTTCCAAATTTTTCTTGTAATCGTGTGACTTTTTTCTCATAAATCTGCAGTTCAACTTATTTATGAGGGTTTTTCACTTAGATGTGTTGAACTGAGGAAAATCATATATGAAATAGCCACATGTACCCTCTAATATAACCCTATAAATAATACAAACAGAGCAAAACTGTAGACAGTAATAAATTAAACATCCTGAGCCAGAATAAGAAAGCAATAATTTCATAAATAACTCAAAGAGTACAAGCCAATATACTTCAGTAAAATTAAAGGTTTTACTAAAACATATCCTCATCACAAAAGTAGAATTTTGTAAAAAATTACTCAAGTACATGTACTTTACTAAATGTAACTTGTTACTACTCACCTCTGGCTACAAGTAATCATTGTTTTAACCACTGTCAATCAAATAACTTCCCAGTTAACCATTTTGTCTTTGAATCAGTTTCCAAACAGCAGTGGTGAAAGTTTCAAATGTATTTTAAACCCAGATTTCAGTCAGTGAACTCTTTAATCAGCTGTGTATTTCAGATTAAAAACTTGCTTAAAGCAGATTCAGACAACAGTTCGAGTGTTTCACGCTTTAACAACATAATAACCAGTGACATGATAATTAAGGAAAGTGTCTCAGGGAGTGTTGGTAGGTTGCTTGGTTGTCTTGTATGAAAAGTCTGTGATGCCCCCACTGGCGCAAAACAAGATTTACAGGCTGTCCTGGCTTTTATTTCCTTCACTGGGCAGCCCCATCCATCATCTTCTGAAAAACATTTCATCATCATCTCACACATGTCTGTCCTCAATCTATGATGATGCAACAACAGTACGAGGACTTTGCATTTGTTTTTTCCACCCAACGCTGAGGTCCGGATCCTCTCCTGTCCTGTCCACACTGCTGCTGCAGAGGACAGGAGGATGGAAGGATTGAAGTTTGGAGAGGAAACTCCTCACATTTCACACTCGCTCAGAGTTGCCGTCCCTGTTCATCCTGCGTCTGGGCAACAGCTTTCGCTTTAGTAGGAGGAGCTATAGAAAGAAGTAAGAAAAAAATTGTGTAAACAGAAACTAAAAGACAAACTTTGACCTGTCAGGTAGCAAAGGGTTGTGTATATTCCTGTATATACAGGACCGTACTAGAAGGACACAGTCCATAATCAGTTGTCAGAGACGCGGGACACATTTATAGGCCTTTCCAAGTTCATTTCACTATTACAGCCGTGCAAAACTGAATTTTCTGCCAAGTGCAAAGTCAAAAAAGGCTGTCCTACTGCTCTTAATTATTCAGAAGTGTGTTTGGAGTTTAATGTAAAATAAACCAATCACTGCCTTTGCTCTCATTCCCTTTAATACACAGGGGTATGAGATTAACCCCTTGCACTCTGGTCAATTTCCCTAAAAATGCCTAAAAATAACGTACCCAAAGTAAATCAAAAGCTGTTCTTCAACCCTTTGCAGCATCTTCATGGGGTTGGTCTCATTTAAAAGACAACACTTTGAATTTTTTGGCAAAACGGTCATAATCTCTCTAAGTGCTCCTGCCACTGAGTAACAGTCATCTAAACATACTGAACTTGAAGAAAATAAATTTCGCCTGGGTGTTTTTTTTTAGATACAAATGCTTGCAAATAACACACAGCTGTCAGATACTGGCTGGAAAATGCAACAGAAATGTAGAACCAAGTGTTATCCAGCTAAGGTCAAAATTTTGTAACAATACCACAAAAAATGAATATATTACACAGCTTTCTTCACAGGTTGTTCCCAGGCGTTTTTGAACTGTGCCAAATTGTGCCAAATGGCACAGTTTGGAAAAACGTCTGTAACTTTTGAATGATTCAATATAGAAGCTTGATGTTGGGCTCTAATGAAAGGTGACACTCAGGGCTGTGTGTGTGTGTGGGGGGGGGGGGTTGTTTATTCATTCATGAATGAACAAACAAGCCCCCACACACAAAGAAGCATGCCACGTAAAAAATGTGTGGCTTTTTTTTACAAGAAAAAATAACCTACAGTGCACTAAAAATTATACTAAAATATCTGCAGTGTAGAAGATTAACAACACTCCTCCCCCCCCCGCTACAGAGGACGGACATCGCCCGGTGCGCCGCGGTCACAGTGCGCCGTGGTCTACTACACACAGTTGTACTAAAATATCTGCAATAATATCTGCAATCCGCTACAGAAGAGTAGCGGGGGGTGGGGGTGTTCACGGTCTGGACGCGGCACACGAACCGTGTACTGCGGCGCATGGACTGAACACGGTTCGTGCGCCGCGTCTACTACGCACAGTTGTAATTTACCGATCGGTCAAAAGTCATTTTTTGATTACAATTTTCATGGATAAAGAATAATTTAGCTTATAACACTTACCTGTCCACAACAGCAGTGTCGCTGGCGAACTTCTCTTCCTCATTGTCAGACAAACATGACGCTGGTCCGCTTGTTACGGACTCGTAGTTCTGGTCACGCGACCCGGTCAAACCATAATTCCATTATTGCGGTTTTGCGCTTCCATGATTGCTGTTTTGGCGAACGATTTTTCAAAACAAATAAGAACAGTAGTAAGAAAAAAAGACTGGCGAACGCGTATGTGTCACCCAGCGGCTAAAACAAAACAGATTTTGCAAGGGAGGCACGAACTACTGTGCTTCAATTGGCTTGCTGTATTCGCAGCCGTTGGTAGGCGGGTCCTTCTTGCTAGGTTTTCAGTCATTGGTTCTTCAAGGTTTCAGAAACCCAATTCAAGGCTCTTATTATTCGAATGAGAGGTCAATCACATCTAAACCAATCAAAGCACTCCTTTGGCTTTCTGTTCGCGGCTGTGTCTGTAATGGAAGAACGGAAATGCAGCTTTTTTTTTTTTTCAGTGCCTCCTTGGACGCCCTCGTGCGCCCTAGGACGCAGAGACGTGTCCGCCCGCGGTACACCGAAGTGCAACAGGTTAAAAGCGCAACACTAATATGAGTTTAAATGGGAGGACAAATGTGTTTTGTGCTGAGGGGAATGCAGGTTCATTCACAAAGTGAAAATGCATTTAAGAGCAAGGAGCTTTTTAACTCCATAACTTTGCTTGCGCACAGATGAGAGCTGTCGGCTACAATTCAGAGATGTTGCCAGTATTTTTCCTCTTTGTCCATGATTCTGACAGAGTTGTAAAATTCTCTTCAGTTATATTATTATTCATCCAAACTGTAGCATCATCGTCTCCTCAAACCAAGACAGAAGATCACTTCTCTCCATTTTACAGGAATATCACTGGCTTTCATAGTGACTACAATCATCCCGGCCTGAACCAAAGATGTTTTCCCAGGACCCCAATGTAAACAGTTACCTCTTGCAGAGATTGTAAGGATCAGAATTTGCTTTTAAAGGCTCAAAGGAACATAAAACTCGGGAGACCAGACCTCCAACGTGAACACTGCATTTGGATAACATCCTCCTTTACAGGAAACCAAGGCTCTTAAAAGGGTCATAAACGGCTTAATCAGACAGGTTTATAACCCCCAATGTTTTCCAGATTATCCCTTCCAGATCCCATGGACCTAAAAAGAAATCATCTACAGCTCAACAGTACCTCCTAGCGGATACCTACGAAATGTGTTTCAGTACGTAGGATGACTTAATTTGTTCTAAACATTAAGTTTCTTTCAGCTTATCCTCTTCTCCCCTGGATCCTAAGGACACTGAAAATCATCCCTTTTACCACCAACCATGGTTTGCTGTACTACATTAAGCTTTGATCTAAATATGAATGCATGTATTTTTTTTTTTTTTTTTGTTACTTATTTGTACCCGTAGGTAGATTTGGTTTGCAGTCTGGTGACAAGCCACCAGCTGCTGGTCGCTGCGTGCGCGAGCGCCCTAAACCTACATGTTTTTGGTATGCGGGAGGAAACCGGAGAAATCCCGGAGTAAACCCACGCAACACGGGGAGAACATGCAAACTCCACACAGCTCACTGTTGGTCGGGGGCTGGGATCGAACCCACGACCTCATGATCCCTGCGATCCCCCGGCCGAGGGTAAAACTGTGCTGCCGCAGTGCTAAACCACTGCGCCACCGTGCAGCCCGTATGTATTATAATTATGTATGAGAAATGTTATGTTCATGAGTGTTATTCAAACAAATGTAATATTAGAATAATGGTATATAATATAATACTGGTATTATGGAACATAACACACAATATAATGGCATGATCACCAAATATTAGCCAAGTCATTTAATTTAGTTGGATTTTACATTGAGCACCCAATTTCATAAGAACTGACTGAGTGTTGATTTTTCTCTGCAATTTCATGGGATGGTGTCTTCGTTTGATTGGCTGCTCTCAGACAAAGAAATGTTCTCACATTGGACGGCAGCCATTTCAAACTGCTTTTGATAAAGTCGAATGGTCAGTCTTGCGATCGACATCACCAGTTTATGACTAGGCGGGGTCATTTTAAAAAGTAGTTGAAGCTGCTCTGCAGTTAGATTAGATTAGAGAGAGAGAAGATTCAGGAAAAACACACAGATTAAGAATTAGAACAAGACAAGCAGAAAGAAAAAGAAACACAGATGTAAGTTAAGTTAAAGTTAGAGAAGAAAAGCAGACAAGAAAGAGACAGGATAAGATTAGATAAGTCTGGGAAGATTTTATTCCACCGTTTCAAGGTTCTGTGTAGTTTTATTTTATCTAAATTGTTCTGTGTGAAGTTTGTCAAATCCTGCATTAGTTTTTCTGGTTACTGAGGAGAAATCACTTTTTCTTTAGAGCTCGCTTTCTCAGAGAATCAAATTCTCAAACTTTTTCCTTCACCTCAGAAGCCATTCTTGTCCTAGTAAATGTTTTTCTCGTTTTAATTTTTTAATGACTTTTCACGCCGTTAAAGTGGACCTTTAATTTTCCTAATTTAAAGTGAACAGAGACTGCTTTTTTTGGGACTCTCTTTCCAGCCTCATACCCGCCTGACTGAGAAGTGGTTCCTTCAGTTTTTTTGGTCTATCCCGCTCCTAGAGACTTCACCGATTCGGCTGGACTCGTTCCAAGGATTTTCACGCTGCCCTGAGACAAACCATCCACGGCTGCCACTGTCTTGAAGGGCCCCCAGCTGAGTTATCACTTCCAGGCTGTGAGGAATTATAACAGCAGCCGATTCCTCCAACGTCCTAACTTCAAAACCCAGCGGTACCGACCCGCTGAAACGTGGACCTACAGCTGTTGTGTGAATGAAACTCCTACTTTTCTTATATTCTGGGTTAAACGTGATGTCCGAACAATTAAATTACAATTGAATATAGCCCGTATTTCAGGGCTCAACTAGTCTCTCAGCCACAGGGTAAAGCTGTAAACTGAAGGAATTCTCTTAGTCATTTTTAAGTAACTGTCCTTAATTTTTGTAGATTAATTCAGAAGTCATTTTTAGATAATTAGCTTATGAATTTTCCCCATAAAATTGCGTAGTATTGTTACACATTTCAGCCTTCATTTACCGTTGAAACATAAGTCTGATTCCTCCTTGGTTCTATAGAGGTGTAACGCTGGATTTTATATTCAGGAATCCAATAACAGTGGATGTGATATCTTACGCTGTTATCATTTAAATCTGTTTATCCATCATTCGAATGCCATGCCATGTAACCTGAATGAGTTTAATAAAAGGGTGAATGAGAGAAGTTGAAGCCTTTTCCTTTCGCATATATCTGTTTCCTAATCATGGCAGGAAAAGAACTCACTGAAACTTTGAGACTGATTCATTAAGTCATTGAAGGTACAAAATTAAATAAAATTAAAGTTAATATTATTGTCCATTGTGACTGGTGCCCCTTTTACGAGTGCTTTTATTTAATTTAGCGGGTGTAGAAGTGACGGTTTAACTTCGCCCCCTTTCACACCCACTATTAAATAAAATAAATAATTCCTGTACCTCATGACAAATATTTTATTATATAATCCCGTTACAGTATTAATGGTGCCACCGTGAGAGGTCTGTGTAATTGGGAAACGTATATGCAAAAGGAAAAATCATTGAAATCATAAGCTGTTTTTTTTCCTGCAAATATCGATCCACTTTATTCGGTGAGCCTGTGTGTTGTTTGGGAGAGAGAGGCTGAGGCTGCGTCTCCCCCTGTCTGTATCTGTTGTGTTTGTTTACTTAGCCTCCCGCCGAGGGGTCTGGTTGCTGATAGCGGCAAAGGGGGGGTGAGTTGAGTCACCCACTGTCTCAGGTGGACAGCTTTTTGATGCATGCAAGAGAAGTTTTAAGCAGTATTATTATATGCTGGATTGAGAAAAATAAAGGCCTAGAGTGACAGAAACGCGAAGAAAACCGTCCTGTCTCTCGCCAGTTTAACCTTCCGGCGATTATCCCGAAAGGATTAATTAAACTGGCCAGTTCTGTAATTACCCAAGCGTGGTGACGTCAGATTAAGCTGGACGCAGTTTGAGCTGGTCACTGAATAAACCGTTGGGGAAGTAGCGCTACTAAAAACTATACCCGGAATTAAAGGGGTAACATTATTTGTGAAAGTTGGAGATTAAACTCTCATTTTGAAAAGCAAGGCGCAGCGTTGTCGCTAAGACTCGCACCCGCATCACGTGACCAAAAGGCGTGCACGAAAAACTGCGCATGAGCAGAGTAAGCGTGCAAACGCCATTTTGAAGGCGCTAAGATGGAGTCACCCTAGCCGCCATTTTGAGGGAGACCGGTAGACCCGCCCAGAGTGACGTCACCAGTGTCTCCTCCTCCTGGGAGGGCAGAGATAACTGCCTCCATCTTGTGGTCAACTATAGGAGTTGCATTTCTTGCATGAATGCACACTCGGATTAAAGCAGAGCGAATCTATTAAGCTGATTTATAATCAAACAGAGCTTCCAAATTAACTTTAAATCAATCTGTATTATCCAGAACAACCTAAATTTAAACCCAATTCAAAGTTTTATCCCAAGAACAAAAAGGAAAAAGAAACTTGTGGGTTTGAAGTTTGTTCTCATTGGTGGAAGAGCTTTTGACTGCATACAGTGGGGTAAAAAAGTATTTAGTCAGCCACCAATTGTGCAAGTTCTTCCACTTAAAAGATGAGAGAGGTCTCCAATTTTCATCATAGGTATACCTCAACTGTGAGAGACAAAATCAGAAAAAAAAAAATCCAGAAAATCACATTCAAGGATTTTTAATGAATTAATTGGTAAATTCCTCGGTAAAATAAGTATTTGGTCAATAACAAAAGTTCATCTCAATACTTTGTTATATACCCTTTGTTGGCAATGACAGAGGTCAAACTTTTTCTGTAAGTCTTCACAAGGTTTTCACACACTGTTGCTGGTATTTTGGCCAATTCCTCCATACAGATCTCCTCTAGAGCAGTGATGTTTTGGGGCTGTCGCTGGGCAACACAGACTTTCAACTCCCTCCAAAGATTTTCTATGGGGTTGAGATCTGGAGACTGGCTAGGCCACTCCAGGACCTTGAAATGCTTCTTATGAAGCCACTCCTTCGTTGCCCAGGCGGTGTGTTTGGGATCATTGTCATGCTGAAAGACTCAGCCACGTTTCATCTTCAATGGTCTTGCTGATGGAAGGAGGTTTTCACTCAAAATCTCACGATACATGGCCCCATTCATTCTTTCCTTTACATGGATCAGTCGTCCTGGTCCCTTTGCAGAAAAACAGCCCCAAAGCATGATGTTTCCACCCCCATGCTTCACAGTAGATATGGTGTTCTTTCTCCTCCAAACACGACAAGTTGAGTTTTTACCAAAAAGTTCTATTTTGGTTTCATCTGACCATATGACATTCTCCCAATCCTCTTCTGGATCATCCAAATGCTCTCTAGCAAACTTCAGACGGGCCTGGACATGTACTGGCTTAAGCAGGGGGACACGTCTGGCACTGCAGGATCTGAGTCCCTGGCGGCGTAGTGTGTTTCTGATGTAGACTTTGTTACTTTGGTCCCAGCTCTCTGCAGGTCATTCACTAGGTCCCCCCATGTGGTTCTGGGAATTTTGCTCACCGTTCTCGTGATAATTTTGACCCCACGGGGTGAGATCTTGCGTGGAGCCCCAGATCGAGGGAGATTATCAGTGGTCTTGTATGTCTTCCATTTTCTAATAATTGCTCCCACAGTTGATTTCTTCGCACCAAGCTGCTTACCTATTGCAGATTCAGTCTTCCCAGCCTGGTGCCGGTCTACAATTTTGTTTCTGGTGTCCTTTGACAGCTCTTTGGTCTTGGCCATAGTGGAGTTTGGAGTCTGACTGTTTGAGGTTGTGGACAGGTGTCTTTTATACTGATAACGAGTTCAAACAGGTGCCATTAATACAGGTAACGAGTGGAGGACAGAGGAGCCTCTTAAAGAAGAAGTTACAGGTCTGTGAGAGCCAGAAATCTTACTTGTTTGTAGGTGACCAAATACTTATTTTACTGAGGAATTTACCAATTAATTCATTAAAAATCCTTCAATGTGATTTTCTGGATTTTTTTTCTCATTTTGTCTCTCATAGTTGAGGTATACCTATGATGAAAATTGGAGACCTCTCTCATCTTTTAAGTGGGAGAACTTGCACAATTGGTGGCTGACTAAATACTTTTTTGCCCCACTGTATATACACAGTGAAAGAACATAGAAGCATAGACTTTGTATTTACTCACATATGTTAACCACATATTTTAATCTTTTTAGTTAAAAGCATATATTTACACATCTTACGCTAAAAGTCTGCAAACTTTTGAAGCTATATATATATGTGCTTTGTTTTTTTTTGTTTTTTTATTTAAGTTTTTGTAAAGGGTATACAGGTCATTACAGCATTGCATTGTTAACATTTTCATCGTACGTTCCCTTATATTTTGCTATTTGACAACATTGGTAGAATAGTTATTACAACACCCCCTTTTTTTAAAGTGAAAGAAAAAGTGAAATTAAAGAGAATTAAATTAAAAAAACAAACAAAAAAACCCGAATAAACAAACAAACAGAACAGTAAAAAACAAACAAACAGAAAATTAAGTAATTAAAAGTAAAAGAGCATTTGAGTAGCATTGGAACAAAGAGTGGGACCATCATTGAAATGGTATTTGTCAAAGATTAGATCTAATGGAAGACACATATGCGATCCAGGGTTGCCAAAAGTTCATGAACCCATCCATGTCCTGTCTCAGTGCGAATGTCAACTTTTCCATCGAGTAAATGTCTTGAATCACGTTAATCCAATCTTCAGGTGTAGGACAGTCCTTCAGCATCCATTTTTTAGTTCGGGCTTTTTTACTTGCCAATATTAAAACATTGAATAAGTATTTATCTCCTCGTCTTTCCAGTGAGTCCGGTAGTAAACCCAAATACAAAGTTATAAAAGAAAAGGGAACTGTTATTTTGAATATTTTCCCCAATATTGTCTGTACATTGGTCCAATATTGGTGGATAACTGGGCATGACCAAAACACATGAAAATGATTTGCAGTCTTTTCACCACACAAGTGCCAACAGTTCAACCCCTTATGGGTAAATTTGTTTTGTGCAGGTGTTCTGAAAAATCTTACCAAATTTTTCCATCCAAATTCTCTCCACTGCAGGGATGAGGTACTTTTCCATTGCTGTCTATTTAGCTTTTCCCATATTTCCAATTGTAAAGTGAAATTCCCCTCTTTTTCCCATCTCTCTTTTATATATGATGTGTTGTCTCCTTTTAAGTCTCGAAGACCTTGGTATATTTTAGAAATGTATCTAATCCCTGGGATCCCTTTATATGCCATTAAGAAGACCTTCAGAACACCTGACTGGGCCCTTTCCAAATCCTCCTTTTTAAGTATATTGTTTATGTGGTGTCTAAGCTGAAAGAACCAGTAAAGATCTTGATTTATTAGACCTTGTTTTTTCAAATCTTCAAACATTTTAAAGTTTGCCCCTTAAAGAAATCGTAATATTTTATCAGCCCTTTCTCTTTCCACTCTTTAAATCTAGTGTCTGTTTTATTGGGGGTAAAGTCTTGATCATAGGCAATCCACTGCAGAAGTCGATAGGGCTCTTTAGCTTGATTCTCTCTGACTATCTTAAACCAAATTTTTAGCGGGGTCTCTATCCATGGGTTAGTGTTATTCAAGAGTTTAGGTAAGGCATTGTTCCCTATTATCGCCTGTAGGGGGATGTCACTTGTTATTTGGCATTCCATCTCCTTCCATTGTGCAGTGTAGACTGGGTTACATATCTCTACTAAAGTTTTAATTTGTGCAGCTATAAAATAGTCCCTGATATTTGGCAGCGCGAGCCCACCTTTGTCTTTGTTTAGCTGTAGGGTTCTATATCTGATTCTCGGTCTCTTGCCCTGCCATATGAATCTTGAGATCCTTCTGTCTAGCTCCTGCCATGTTTTTTTGGGAGGTTCTACCGGTATTGTTTGGAAAAGGTATAGAAGACGTGGGAGTATATTCATTTTGACTGCTTCAATTCTTTGTGCAGTACCTAAGAATGGTATCCTATTCCATCTTGCTAGGTCAGATTTTATTTTTGTCACCAGTGGATCATAGTTTAGTGTTATAATTTTGTTGAGTTGTTTCGGGATATTGATCCCCAGATATTTCATAGATTCCAGCTTCCAGTTAGTTTTGAGTTCACTTAGTGAATAATGATTTGGGTCATAGTTGAATGTTAAAACTTGGGTTTTATGCATGTTTAATTTGTACCCCGATAAATCTCCATAGTCTGAAAAAACTGAGATTAGTTCTGGTAAAGAAGTGTCTGGTTGCCCCAGGTATATTAAAATGTCATCAGCAAAGAGTGCTATTTTATGTTCCTTCTGACCAAGTGTAATACCTTGAATTTTTTGATTTTGTCTTATCCATCGGCTCAGAGGTTCTATGAAGATTGCAAAGAGCAGTGGAGACAGGGGGCAGCCTTGACGACATCCTCTTTCCAGCTCAAAAGATGATGATAAATTACCGTTAATCCTTATTTTAGCTGTTGGTTTTTTGTATAATGCCTGTATAGTTCTAATGAAGTTGTTATGAAAATTGAAACTGGATAAGATTCTATATAGGAAAGACCAGTCAACCGAATCAAATGCTTTTTCAGCATCTAATCCCAATATGACTGCATTTAAGTTATATTTTTTTATATGATGAATTATGTGTAAAGTGTGTCGAATGTTGTCTTGTGTCTGTCTTTGTCTTATAAAACCTGTTTGGTCTAAGTGAATTAAGTTTGTCAGTATGTTTTCTAACCTTTTGGCAAAGATAATGGTAAAAAGCTTATAGTCCTGATTTAATACACTGATTAGTCTGTAGTTGGAGCATTCTAGTTTATCCTTTTCAGGTTTAGGTATAACTGCAATGACCCCTTCTCTCCAGGAGGGGGGGATTTCCCCTGTGTGGAGGACATAGTTAAATGTTTTCAAGAGGAGAGGAAATAGTTGCTGTTTGCTCCTGGGGATTTGTTAGCTTTAAGTTTCATAATTGCTTTTTCCAATTCTTTAGGTTGTATTTCTGACAGTAGTGTTTTATTTTGTGATTCCGTAAGTTGGGGAAGGTGTAATGTGTTTAGGAATGTCTCGGATGCGTTTTTATGTTTTTTGTGGGAGTATAAGTTCTTGTAGTAATTCTCGAAGCTTTTAAGAATATCCTGAATTCTGAATTTTATTTCCTTTGATACTGGGTCTCTGATTTTGTAGATTGCTCTGTTTGTTGTTTCCTCAATTTATAGGCTAGTAATTTTGCCGATTTACTGCCTGCTTCATAGTGTTTTTGTTTCAGAAATGTAAGTTTCTTCTGGATTTCTATTGTGTAGATCTCATTTATTTGATTTTTAATTTCTTTAATCTTGAGCGAGCCATTAGAATGAGTGTTGTCTTTGTGTTCTTTTTCTAGGTTCTTGAGTTCTGACTCTAGTGTGATTAGTTTTTCTTGTCTCAGTTTCTTTTGGGTTGCCAGTTTTGCAATAATTTTTCCCCTTATTACAGCTTTGCACGCATCCCACAGTATTAAAGGGGATACTTCTCCATTATCGTTTTCTTCCAAATATTTGAAAATATCTGATTCCAATTCATCTTTCAGTGGTCCTTTCAGGACATTTGAATTCAACGTCCAGGAAAATGTATTATTTGTGTATTTTTGGATGTTTAAGTCCATATAGATCGGACTGTGGTCAGAGAGATCCATCAGTCCTATTTTACATGTTTTTACTCTTCCAATGTCTCTATTAAACATAAAAAAGTAATCAATCCTTGATATGTGCTTTGTTTTTAAATACCACTTTGTGAGATTTCTTTCACAGGAAGCCATTCAACTTAGGGACTCAAATAAATGACAATGTTCATTTAGACTCAAGTTAATGTTAATCCTATGCATGTTGGTAAAAGATTTAAAGATTTACTAAATATTTAACCAAAATTTTTTTCCAAAATTAGGAAACCACATTCAGCAATTAACACTTGAAAGCTTTAGCTTATTTACAGTCAGTGTGTTGCTTTGATTCATGTTTCCTCCCCAGGAGAAGGAAAACATTTAACCAACTCACTATTTCTCACCAGGATTTGAAATAAGTCAAAAGGTGAAAACTTTGACTAGTCTGTAAAACATTTTTTTTTCTTCTCTTTTTAAATAATCGTTAACTTTAATCCTAAGGAAGCCTTAGTGACAATACGCAAAGACAATTCATTTGTTTCCTAATTTGTAAATATTAAAACATTTAAAGCCTTTAAATGAAGATAAGCTTTAACAAATAAAACAAAGCCAGTTCTAACTTTAAAACAAAGTGAAGACTTATACTGTAACTCTAAAGCTTTAAAGCATTTAACCTTTTCTATTTTTGTTGCTTTCTTTTGTAAATAAAATCTTTACTTTCAAGTGAGATTCAACAAAAATTCACAACCTAGTTGAGGACTATTCCAAAACTATACTTTGGTAACTGAACTAAAAGAAGTCAATCGACACAAAATTTTTTTGTTTTTGTCTTGTGAAATATAAATCAAAATACAGTGTCAACAAATAAATTAACACACATTCCACATTTCTAAAGAATTTCCAGAATATTTGCTTTCCTTCTTACAAGCCTGGAAGTTGGAACAAACTTCAAAAGAAGCTTGTAATTACCCTCACTACAAAACGACACTCAAGGTTAACTCTTGACTCACAACCTTAGCTATAATCAACGAATTGATTTCAAGCTAAGCGTTACACAAACGGTCAAACATGTCGAGTCCACTTGACGAATTAAATGACCTTCAAGTAACACTGGAAGAGTTGGCTTCCGACCTTATACCCGGTTTCTCCAAACAAGGTCAGGATACTCCACCAAAAGATTTGAAGCAAATCACGAAAAAACTTTTAGATGAATGTGAAATTAACCCACCGAAAGCAAAGGAAATCCCAAGTGTGTTAGGAAAGTTTGCACTAGCATTAGTTGCAAGGCTAAAACGAGCTGAAACCCAAGTACTCTACAATGAAAAGGAACTGGTGAAACGACAAACAACCATCCTTTCTCTTCAGGAAGAGAACAAATCTCTTGTGAAAAAGCAGGAACAAGCTCGCATAGAGAAAGAAGACACCCAAGCTACGCTTGATCAGACGTTGCTAAATCTGGAACAAGCAGAGGAAGAAAAGCAACGACTAGAGGACAACAATACCTCACTTCAGCAAGAAAATGAGGAATTGAAAACCGCCCTGCTTTACAAAGAGAATCAACTCAAGGAAGTTGAAGGTCAACTGGACGAAACAAGCTCCGATTATGAGAAATGTAAACTGCTCCTACGAGAAGCACAACAAGGTCTTCAGGACGTCAAAGAAGAGCTGGAAGACCACCGGAAACAAAGGGATCTGAGACCAGAAGCCATGAACAGGCCGGTTCCCTCGACAAAGGGGGGCATCCCCTCATGGGATGGGGACTCCCCCAGCTCACACTCATCTGACCCGTTCAGACTCGAACGGCAACACGAAAGACGTTTGCAAATTCCATCCGATGGAGATCTCAATAAGATCGCTCGCCACGTCACAAAATTTGACCCCTCAACCAGTGGGTCACCTGATACCAGGGCTTATTTGCAAGACATTGACTACTACTTGCGTAAATACCCTGATGCTACGGTTGACGATCACATTTATTCGATCAAGTTGACATCCAACAGGTCGGTATCAAAATTTATAGATCGGCAACCATTTGACATCAAGATGAACCACCGGAAACTCTACAAAGCCATTGAAAAGGAGTTCTCCGACGACTGCTTACAGTCAGGGCTAGCGACAGCCCTAGCTGTGAAACAGGGTCGCTTAGAGCCCCCACAGGCATACTACCAGCGACTCCTGCGCGCATATTTCGGATCTCAAAACACGCCTGAGATGGAAGAAGACCACAACTTCAAGGCTCTTTTCATTCAGAATCTCCATCCCACGATTGGACACCACCTTGGAGTCATGGCTAACCCAAAGACAAACTCGATAAACCAGCTAAGAGAGTTGGCACATTATGCATTCCAGAAACAGCGACAAAGCAATCAGAAGCATACCGAGTCTACCGCGGTGTTAGCTGTCAACACCGCATCAGACGCCCTGGACCTAGAGGGCGCCCCAAGGCCAGCCCTTGTTCCAGCACCTCGGTCACAAATAAAACGACGACAGTCCTCTAGTCAAGATAAGTCGAGTCATGACCCGGAAAAATTTTTGACACCTCAAGTTCCAAGCCAACATCACCAAAACCTGACTACCGTCGGAGACTGAGTCCACCAGGTAAGTCACGAGAATATGGTACGGATACCCGGGATGACAGATATCGATCTCGAGACTCGCGTAACCGCGGGAGGTGGTCACCTCCCTCGTACCAACGGAAAAACTTCGACAGGGAAGCAAGACCTCCCCCTGGTAAGTTTAGCTCCAAACCCTGGGAGAAGAAAGAAAAGCCCATTTTCAGCCAAGAAGACCTGGAAACTCTCCAACGTATACTTGACGAACTGAAGAGGAAAAAGGAGGCGAAAGAGGACAAGAAGCCAGATGTCCTAGCCATAAATAGTGTGACCACCCCAAACGATCCTTTAGGTTTGCCACAAGTCAACCCTGAGGAATCTCTTACTACAAAGGGGAAGGATACCAAAGACACAACCGAGCATCCTCCACCCGAAACTCAGGAGGAGCTCCAAAATGCAACGCCACCCAGTGCCATTTTGGTAGTCCAGCTACCTGGAAAACCTCACTCGCCTGAAACAGGCGACTCTTTAATCTGCGTTGAACCACCGGTCCAAGAATTTCTGTGTGATTGGACCGAGAGGGGGGTTGCACAGAAATTTTTCCTGCCATTGACCCTGGAAGATGTGATGACGCACGAAGCCCTACTGGATACCGCAGCGGACATCACACTCATGTTGCGTGACCTTTTTGAACACCTACGTGTCACTGCTAACAATGCACACAAAGACTTGAAACTAAGACCTTGCTCCTTAGCTATTCAACCTTATGCATCCTCAAACACGACTGTGTCACACATGTTATTGATAAAAATCTCCATTGGGTCCATGACCTTGATCCATCCGGTCTATGTGTCCAATCTCAACTCAATTCCATCGCTGATAGGCAAGGATCTACTTAATCGCTTTGAGCCTCTGATAGACTTCAAGAATCTCAAGCTATGGGCTCATGTTCGACAACCTCTTCCAACCACTCTACCTGAAGCAACTGGATCACAGTGCTACACACTCTTGACACCTTGGATGTTCCAGGAGTCAACCCACTCGCACTGCTGACCCAACAAAGTTTGACGGAAAGTGACCTTGGGAACCAGGCTGAAACAAGCACCCCTTCCCATGTCACCACATCCGACAACCCAACCTTAAATGAACACAGTTCATTCCTTTGCACCCTAAAACCAGGGGCAGCCAACGAAGAGTACTGCCCCCAAGTAGTCAAAGGACTAGTTATCCAAAGCTCCCACGTAGAAGACGTGGTACTGGCTCTCTGGGCTGATAAATCCGCAATCAGCCAGACACTTTTCGATTCTCTACACGAGAAATACCCTGACCTTATGGTCACTAACAAGTCTTTTCGTTTCCCTGCTGGGAACAAATCAAACAAAACATTGATCGCCACAAGTATCTGTGCCGTCCACCTTCAGTGGAACCACAGACTGCTAACGCATCCCTTCTTGGTTGTTCCCGACCTGCCACATGCAGTCTACATCGGCAGTGATCTTCTTGTGAGACTTGGAACCCAGGTTGATACCATAAACAATGTCTTATGGTCTCTCACCCCAGTTCGAGACACTCACTCTAAACCAGATCTTGACACTCTAAAGTCAGGCCAGACCATCCCTGAGGCCTGCCAGGTACTGAACACTCAACATTGTCTCATACCTGCTAATGTCACGTGCTACCCGGTCCAACTATGCATTCAGACCGGACAGAAACTTATGCATTCACAAGCATTTTTCCAACCGGCTCCTTTGCTTGACGATCTAGGCTTAACTCTGGAGGCCATGCTCCTTCTAAGCCTAGAATACAGAACCACTATGTTACCGGTAAACAATCCCACGGCAGAGACCATCGTCCTGCCCAAGGCCACGCCTCTCGGCTGGCTCATCACCACAGATTTCCACGATTTTGAACTGACTGTTCCTGTGCTAGGCAGCCTCCCTGATTCTCTTTGGGCCGACTCTCTTGAACCTACAGTCATTTACACTAAGCCTTCTAAGGCCATCGCTCTTGTGTCAATGCCAACCCCTGACAAAGAGTCAGTTGGACGAATCGACTTGACCAACAATGACCAAATGCTTGTCCAAGCCATTGAGCTCCTTCCATCGGAGTCTAATCAGCAGACCAATGACAATCCCAGCGATGCTCCACCGAAATCAGTCCTATCGCTGAAGAGATTGCACAGGTGGTAGCTGATGCTGATGCCCTAACCTCTGACGAAGAACGTGAAAAACTTCACCAAGTTCTTCTTAAATACGAACAATCCTTCTCCAAAGACTCCTTGGACTGTGGACTGACCGCAATCCACTCAGTACGCATTCCTACACCACCTGACGCTCCTCCCACCTATGTCAGGCAGTACAAGATTCCCTTGGCCTTGTACGGCCCAGTACAAGAAATAATCGATGACCTACTGGACAGTGGCATAATCAGGCCATGCAACAGTACCTACTCGGCCCCCTTATGGCCTGTCCTAAAGCCCAATGGTAAGTGGAGACTCACCGTTAATTACAGAAAATTGAACACTCAAGTTCTCTCTCTAGGTGGCCTATGACTCAACTGAAACAAGAACTCCCTAGAGTCAAAGATGCCAAATACTTCTCAACACTGGACATTGCTTCTGGTTTTTGGACTATTCCTGTCCAGGCTGAAGACCAGCACAAACTGGCCTTCACGTTCGCGAATCGCCAATATACATTCACCCGATGCCCTTTCGGTTATGCCAACTCTCCTGCAGAGTTCAACATTTTCTTGAACAAGGCATGTCCAGATGCCCGAGACAGAGGTAACCTCATCTATGTTGACGACATTCTCATTCGGAGTCCAACTCTGGACACCCACTTCACTGAAATCGACCATGTCCTTGGCCAGCTCACGCGAGCTGGAGCCAAAATTTCTCTCTCCAAGTGCCAATGGTGCAAAACCAAAGTCAACTATGTTGGTCTCTTGGTAGGATCCAAAGGGGTCCTACCACAAACGGCACAAATTCAAGGTGTGCTAAACATCAAAGCCCCTACCAACATCTCCAAACTCCGGAGCTTCCTAGGGGTATGCAACTACTCACATCAGTTCATTGAGGATTATGCAGACTTGGCAAAACCCCTTACAGACCTCCTATGAAAGGACACCCCTTTCATTTGGTCTGAGGCTCAAGAACAGGCTATGCTAGCGTTGAAGCAAAAGTTGTGCACAGCACCATGTTTGGCCTATCCCAACTGCGACCAGCCATTCTTCCTACAAGTGGGGTTCTCTGCCAACTGCTTAAGCGCTGGATTATACCAAATCTATGACCACGACAAACGAGTCGTGGCCTATGCCAACAAAACCCTCTCTGGCCCGGAACTGAAATACTCGGACTGCGAAAAAGCCCTTCTGGCCACTGTATGGGCAGTCAAACATTTCTCCAACTATGTGGGAGGCCAGAGAATCACAGTTGAGACTCACCACCAACCAGTGGTCTTCCTTAACAGTCAACGCATCAGAGAAGGCGTTGTAACAAATGCCAGAATAGCCTCCTGGTTGATGGCTCTACAAAGCTTTGATGTGGAGGTCCGCTACGCACAAAAGTTGAGAAGCCCTCTCAGCACAGACTTGGCTGCCTGCCAACGATGCTCTGAGGACACTCCAGGACCATCCATTCGTGCAGAGCCACCTACAGTCACTGAAGACCCAAACCATCACTACTTTGACCAGAACATCTGTCAAGATATGGTCACTGCCTATGTCGATGGTTGTTCTTTTCACCATGAAACTCACATTCGTGCTGGTGTGGGTGTGGCATGGTTGAACAATCAGCCTTGTGAAACCCACAACTTTCAATTGGGTTCCCAATCATCCCAGTATGCGGAAATCGCAGGTGTGCTCATTACACTGCAACTTGCCGTAGACCATGGCATTCGCACATTGGTCATCTGCACTGACTCCAACTACGCACGCCTCAGTTTCACTTGTCATTTAGCACTCTGTAAGGCCAAAGGTTTTGTAACCTCAAACCGGTTAAACATCAAGACCTTTTCAAGGCATGTGATCACCTGGTCACCTCCAACAGCCTCCAGGTGTACTGGAAAAAGGTCAGAGGTCACTCGCGCACACCAGGTCAGGACAAAGAATGGAATGACCTTGTGGACTCACTTGCAAAACAAGGAGCTATACAAGGCACACCCTGGTCCTTTGATTCTGCTCAGGTGCCAACTTCACAGTCCCACCCACCCACCCCTACAGTCTGCGCAGTCACTAGGGCCCAGACAAACAGGGCCCAAGATACGACACAAACCACAGGTCCCCTCACGGTTGACCCTGTTTTCACTGATACTGACCTTATCTCTCTTCAAACCCTTGACCCTGCAATCCATAAAATGATACAATATCTCTCGGATCCTGCACTTAAGGCACCATCCGACTCGGATCTCGCTGACACTCCAGACTTGAAACCATTTTTTGCCGCACGATCGTCCTTGCAGCTGCGAAATGGCATTCTAGTTCATGTTTCCGATGAACTCCCTGCACCTGCACTTGTGGTCCCTCGTAACCAGAGGGGGGTGATGATTGTTCATGCCCACGATCTCCCAACTGCAAGACACAAAGGCGTCAAAGCAACGTACAACGCGCTCAAACAAGTGGCATATTGGCCATACATGCAAAAGGATGTAGCGGACTACATCAAGGGATGTCTCGTATGTTGCCAGTTTCAACCAACCAACCCGATTCATCGAGCACCCCTACAGAAAAGAGGCATTTCGTTCCCATGGTCTGACCTCCAAATTGACTGGGTAGGTCCCCTTCCACGGTCAGCCAGAGGAAACAAATACTTCCTCACAGTCACATGTGCTTTCACCAAATGGGTCGAGTGCCTGCCTGCTCCTAATGACATGGCAGAAACCACGGCCTACTTGTTGATGAACCATGTTCTCTAGATTTGGTCTGCCAAGCCGAATCAACTCTGACCGCGGCACTCATTTCACCGCTGAAGTCATGCGACAACTGTGGGAAACCTTGGGAGTTAAAGCTAACTTCCATATTAGCCACCACCCACAATCCTCTGGACAGGTTGAAAGAACCCACCGAACTGTGATCAACATACTGAAGAAGTATGTTTCACCACACCAAAAAGACTGGGATGTAAAACTCCCGCTGGCCTTAATGGCCATCCGAGCCACACCCCATGAAGCTACGGGGGTGTCACCTTTTGAAATGATGACAGGCCGGCAAATGACTTTGCCCCTGCATTTACTCTACCAACCTGGAGAAGCCAGTGTTGCTACAGCTTACACTACTCACCAGTACATGACTGACCTGACCAAACATCTCCAACAGACTTTTGCCTTTGCCCAAAAACATTTGGACCGATCAGCTGAAGGACGCAAAGCCTACTACAATCAGAAAGCCTCACATGACAAACTCCAAGTGGAAGACAAGGTTTTCTATTATGCTTTCATTCCTCAGACAGGACAGACCAACACACGAGTAGGAAAACTCGCTCGGAAGTTCCTCTCCAGGTGGACAGGTTCACACACGATCACAGACAAACTCTCTCCAGTCGTTTACCAAATCAAAATAAGCAAAGGTCGCCAGGACCCCATCTCCAAATGGGTCCATCGTAATCAAATCAAAGCTTACAAAAACCCCATGGGACTCGTCGGGGACAACACTGTTCCATTAAGTCAGTAAACAAACCTAAAATCTTGTTTGTGCCCGATAGATAACTGTTAGCTGACTATCAGCCTCAGGCACGCTCGGTCGCATTTCTCTTCCCTTAACCCAAACTAAGTGACTTCCTTAAAATCTAACTTTAAAAGACCCCACAAAATTTCATTCGGTGTCATCAAGTTACTATTTCAAAATAGTACACACAAAACCTCCAATATCACTAGCTTAAGTCAATAATCACAAAACCCTCTAAAGGTGATAAACACTAATAGTCTAGAGCTCAGTCTCTAACAAAGTTGTTACACCTCTAAGAATAACTTTCACCTACCACTCAGGTACCTCAAGAAAAGGAAAACCGACAAGAAGCTCAAGATTAAAATGACTCACTTCTATTCGTTTGCCAGGACGATGGCCCTCCTGTTTTTCAGTTTAGCCCTCTACCTAGCACTCTCACCTACTTTCACCCAGTTAGAACTGGACAGAGCCCAGACAAGAAGTCAACAATCCTGAGGTAGATTCTCAACTACAGCCTCATCATCAGGGCCCCTTGCTAGCCTTAGCACGTCTACTGTTAAATCAGTCAACACCGCTACACTGAAATGCCAGATAGTTGAACCACCAACCGTTACCAAAACTTTGCAAGATACTGTGTTGGTTTTGAATGTTTGCTCCAAAGCCTTGTTCAAACTCAACAAGGTCTTGGACTTGTCACTCTTCATGTTAGCAGGTGACCATGCTCACCCACATCTAATGCCTGAGTTCCTTCAAAAGGTAGCTAGAAATATTAGATTTTCAGCTAACACTTTAACAATAAGCCTGACTTCACTGCTTCTTGCCCCTGTTTCAGATGTCACAAAGTTACTCCTCATTGCCGCTCAAAGAACAATGATGACTTTCCATGTTCGCTCAGTCTTCCAGAACAAAGGTCTCAAACACCCTCTGAGTCAGACCTCTGTGGAACCATGGTTTAGTCCAGCTAAACCAATTCAATTCGAACCTCCTTGAATTACCTCGATATTGCTTAACCTAAACATCTACCTCAAATAAGCAATACATTTTTGTTTTGCATTCTTTGTTTTGATCTTTAATTTTTTTTTAGAATTTTTGAAGTTATATGCATGCTAATATACAAACATATATTTTTATATATAGTTCTTGCACTCCATTTAGATTTTTGTGCCCATTCAAACTATTTTTGAACAATTATGATATAAACCAAAACACCTACCTCAGGTATGTAAAACTACGCATTTTGTATCTCCTTATTTTTGTAACCAGAATTTTTGAGTCATTTCAAGACATATGCCTTAGCTTACTACTCCAAGTCAATTTTATAATCTACATTTGTCCATATTCAAATTATTTTTGGAAATTCATGGAAGTCCTTCCAGTAAACCAAAGTCAAAGATCTGTTCTTAGTAATAGATACTGTTTGCATGCCAGTATGTATGGACATCACAAAACCTTTTAACCCAGTATTTAGGTCAAGTGTTGCCAAGGAGACGAAGCTGCCATGGGTGTGTACCAACGCTGACCGATGCTTACCATTGCTACAAAGGGGGGATCTGTAGCATCATCGTCTCCTCAAACCAAGACAGAAGATCACTTCTCTCCATTTTACAGGAATATCACTGGCTTTCATAGTGACTACAATCATCCTGGCCTGAACCAAAGATGTTTTCCCAGGACCCCAATGTAAACAGTTACCTCTTGCAGAGATTGTAAGGATCAGAATTTGCTTTTAAAGGCTCAAAGGAACATAAAACTCGGGAGACCAGACTTCCAACGTGAACATTGCATTTGGATAACATCCTCCTTTACAGGAAACTAAGGCTCTTAAAAGGGTCATAAACGGCTTAATCAGATAGGTTTATAACCCCCTATGTTTTCCAGATTATCCCTTCCAGATCCCATGGACCTAAAAAGAAATCATCTACAGCTCAACAGTACCTCCTAGCGGATACCTACGAAATGTGTTTCAGTACGTAGGATGACTTTTAATTTGTTCTAAACATTAAGTTTCTTTCAGCTTATCCTCTTCTCCCCTGGATCCTAAGGACTCTGAAAATCATCCCTTTTATCACCAACTGTACTACATTAAGCTTTGATCTAAATATGAATGCATGTATTATAATTATGTATGAGAAATGTTATGTTCATGAGTGTTATTCAAACAAATGTAATATTAGAATAATGGTATAAATGCATGCTCACCAAATATTAGCCAAGTCATTTAATTTAGTTGGATTTTATATTGAGCACCCAATTTCATAAGAACTGACTGAGTGTTGATTTTTCTCTGCAATTTCATGGGATGGTGTCTTCGTTTGATTGGCTGCTCTCACACAAAGGAATGTTCTCACATTGGATGGCAGCCATTTCAAACTGCTTTTGATAAAGTCGATTGGTCAGTCTTGCGATCGACATCACCAGTTTATGACTAGGCGGGGTCATTTTAAAAAGTAGTTGAAGCTGCTCTGCAGTTAGATTAGAGAGATAGAAGATTCAGGAAAAACAAAGATTAAGAATTAGAACAAGACAAGCAGAAAGAAAAAGAAACACACAGATGTAAGTTAAGTTAAAGTTAGAGAAGAAAAGCAGACAAGAAAGAGACAGGATAAGATTAGATAAGTCTGGGAAGATTTTATTCCACCGTTTCACGGTTCTGTGTAGTTTTATTTTATCTAAATTGTTCTGTGTGAAGTTTGTCAAATCCTGCATTAGTTTTTTTGGTTACTGAGGAGAAATCACCTTTTCTTTAGAGCTCGCTTTCTCAGAGAATCAAATTCTCAAACTTTTTCCTTCACCTCAGAAGCCATTCTTGTCCTAGTAAATGTTTTTCTCGTTTTAATTTTTTTATGACTTTTCACGCCGTTAAAGTGGACCTTTAATTTTCCTAATTTAAAGTGAACAGAGACTGGTTTTTTTGGACTCTCTTTCCGGCCTCATACCCGCCTGACTGAGAAGTGGTTCCTTCAGTTTTTTTGGTCTATCCCGCTCCTAGAGACTTCACCGATTCGGCTGGACTCGTTCCAAGGATTTTCACGCCGCCCTGAGACAAACCATCCACGGCTGCCACTGTCTTGAAGGGCCCCCAGCTGAGTTATCACTTCCAGGCTGTGAGGAATTATAACAGCAGCCGATTCCTCCGACGTCCTAACTTCAAAACCCAGCGGTACCGACCCGCTGAAACATGGACCTACAGCTGTTGTGTGAGTGAAACTCCTACTTTTCTTATCTCCTGGGTTAAACGTGATGTCCGAACAATTAAATTACAATTGAATATAGCCCGTATTTCAGGGCTCAACTAGTCTCTCAGCCACAGGGTAAAGCTGTAAACTGAAGGAATTCTCTTAGTCATTTTTAAGTAACTGCCCTTAATGTTTGTAGATTAATTCAGAAGTCATTTTTAGATAATTAGCTTATGAATTTTCCCCATAAAATTGCGTTGTTTTGTTACACATTTCAGCCTTCATTTACCGTTGAAACATAAGTCTGATTCCTCCTTGGTTCTATAGAGGTGTAACGCTGGATTTTATATTCAGGAATCCAATAACAGTGGATGTGATATCTTACGCTGTTATCATTTAAATCTGTTTATCCATCATTCGAATGCCATGCCATGTAACCTGAATGAGTTTAATAAAAGGGTGAATGAGAGAAGTTGAAGCGTTTTCCTTTCGCATATATCTGTTTCCTAATCACGGCAGGAAAAGAACTCACTGAAACTTTGAGACCGATTCATTAAGTCATTGAAGGTACAAAATTAAATAAAATTAGAGTTAATATTATTGTCCATTGTGACTGGTGCCCCTTTTACGAGTGCTTTTATTTAATTTAGCGGGTGTAGAAGTGATGGTTTAACTCCGCCCCCTTTCACACCCACTATTAAATAAAACAAATAATTCCTGTACCTTATGACAAATATTTTATTATATAATCCCATTACAAAACTTATCTTTTAAACCGAGAAAGAGGGAGCTGTTCACCTTGGCCTAGGTCTAATAATCTGCTGTGCTGAATGCAAAATTGTTTTAATTCAAAACAGTTGTTGGGACATTTTAATTTTGAATCTTTCTTTTACAGGAATGACAATTAATGAGGTTAAAATTGTAAAACTGTCATCAGCAATAAATGTTTTTGTGCACACCTGCCCGCTTGTCTCTCTTCTCCCGGTACAGGGCCCATATACTGCCCATATTAAGTGGAAACCTTCCAGTCCAATGTTAGCGTCTGTTGTTAGCTCGATTAGCCACGTTTCAGTGAAAAGCATGATGCTAACCTCTCTGAAGGCACTCTCATAGCTTGACATACCCGCTAGTCCTTCCGTGTTGTTAAGCAGCGATCTCACATTTCCAAAATGTAATGGGTTTGTTTTGGAGTTTTCTTGCCAACACAGTGTGAGAAGATAAGAGCCTTGGTGGAAGTATGCATTCTAGGATCATCACCAAAATGTTATGGGTTCCTCTCTAGCCCAAGGACCACTTCTGGTGAAAATTTTATCCAAATCCAAGTAGTTTTGGAGTATTCTTGCTAACACACTGTGAGAAGATAAGAGCCTTGGTGGAGGTATGCATTCTGGGATCAGCACTCAGACTCTTTGACACTGCATGTTAAATAATCTGTTATTAATCTGGGAGTCAAACTGGATTCTGATTTTAAATTTGATAAGCACATCAGCTGTGTCATTCAGAAAAGTTTTTATCAGTTAAGACAAATAGCCAAAGTCAAATCCATTGTGTCAAGGAAAGATCTTGAAAAACTATTGCGTGCTTTTATCTCGACTCGTTTGGATTACTGTAATGCACTTTTTGTTGGGATCAGCCAAGCTTCTGTCACTCGTCTTCAACTTGCACAAAATGCTGCCTCCCGCCTTTAACAAAAGCCCACAGGCGTGAGCACATTTCACCTATTCTGCTTCCCTTCACTGGCTCCCTGTGCATTACAGAATCAATTTAAAAATTCTCTTTTATGTTTTTAAATGTCTTAACAGTCTTGCTCCACCCTACCTCTCTGACTTATTTCAGCCTTATGTTCCACCACGATCCCTATGATCAGCTGATCAGCTGCTCTTGGCGATTCCTAAAACAAGGATGAAGCTCAGAGGAGACTGGGCCGTTGCTGCTGCAGCCCCTAGGCTATGGAACGAGTTCCCATTACATGCAGTGTTGCCAACTTGGCGATTTTGTTGTTCAATCTGACGACTTTTCAGCCCCTTCAATGACTTTTTTTTTTTGTCAAAAGCAACTAGCAACAAATTTAATGACTTTCCTGGTGTTAAAGACTTTTCTGGTGTTTTGGACACTGACGTGAAAGTGCACGATTGCTTTGCAGTTATCATCCTCAACAAGCAGTGGGTGGTACCGTGAGGCTCTTCTGTCCCATTCCCATCCCAAAGCAATCACAGGCAATCTCGGTCAGTCTCACAGTAGCCTTGTGCAGCAGCAGTGTTGCAGTTATAACTAGAAAAGCACTCGGAGAGTGCAGACCTCCGCCAAGCGCGACAGTTCCCCCCCATACAGTGTTTGTGTGTACATTTTCAGATTCCTTGACCATGAAAACATATGACTAGCAATTGGATTCACAATGATAGGATTAGTGGTTCAGTAGTAAAAGCATTACCTCCTTGGCGGAGGTAATAAACTGAAGTGTTGGTGTTGTGTCCATCTCCTCCATCTCCAAACTCCCAGGCTGCGGGCATTGCAATTCATCGCACAACCGCGTACAACCCACAGGCCAATGGGTTATGCGAGCGTTTTCATAGATCACTGAAAGCAGCACTCAGGGCTTCACTGACAGATGCAAATTGGGTAGACAGGTTGCTGTGGGTTTTACAGTGGGGTAAAAAAGTATTTAATCAGCCACCAATTGTGCAAGTTCTCCCACTTAAAAGATGAGAGAGGTCTCCAATTTTCATCATAGGTATACCTCAACTATGAGACACAAAATGAGGAAAAAAAATCCAGAAAATCACATTGTCTGATTTTTAAAGAATTTATTTGCAAATTATGGTGGAAAATAAGTATTTGGTCACCTACAAACAAGCAAGATTTCTGGTTCTCACAGACCTGTAACAACTTCTTAAGAGGCTCCTCTGTCCTCCACTCGTTACCTGCATTAATGGCACCTGTTTGAACTCGTTATTAGTATAAAAGACACCTGTCCACAACCTCAAACAGTCAGACTCCAAACTCCACTATGGCCAAGACCAAAGAGCTGTCAAAGGACACCAGAAACAAAATTGTAGACCTGCACCAGGCTGGGAAGACTGAATCTGCAATGGGTAAGCAGCTTGGTGTGAAGAAATCCAGGGACCAGGACGACTGATCCGTGTAAAGGAAAGAATGAATGGGGCCATGTATCGTGAGATTTTGAGTGAAAACCTCCTTCCATCAGCAAGGGCACTGAAGATGAAACGTGGCTGGGTCTTTCAGCATGACAGTGATCCCAAACACACCGCCCGGGCAACGAAGGAGTGGCTTCGTAAGAAACATTTCAAGGTCCTGGAGTGGCCTAGCCAGTCTCCAGATCTCAACTGCATAGAAAATCTTTGGAGGGAGTTGAAGGTCCATGTTGCCCAGCGACAGCCCCAAAACATCACTGTTCTAGAGGAGATCTGCATGGAGGAATGGGCCAAAATACCAGCAACACTGTGTGAAAACCTTGTGAAGACTTACAGAAAACGTTTGACCTCTGTCATTGCCAACAAAGGGTATATAACAAAGTATTGAGATGAACTTTTGTTATTGACCAAATACTTATTTTCCACCATAATTTGCAAATAAATTCTTTAAAAATCAGACAATGTGATTTTCTGGATTTTTTTTTCTCATTTTGTCTCTCATAGTTGAGGTATACCGATGATGAAAATTGGAGACCTCGCTCATCTTTTAAGTGGGAGAACTTGCACGATTGGTGGCTGACTAAATACTTTTTTGCCCCACTGTATATTGGGGTTGCGCTCCACGGCAAAAGAGGATTTGGAAGCTTCCCCGGCAGAGAGCTTGTTTTTGCGCAGCCCCTATGGCTGCCCGGGGAATTTCTGCCAAATAATCCCGCACCGGACAGCTGCCCGTCTCAGCTTTTGCAGCGTAGCGCAAACACAGGCACGCTGCCGGGCCCTGCCCACCACTGTTTTCCGCGTGCTTTTGTGCCTAAAACTTTGAAGATCGCGGAGTTTGTGTTCGTTAGACAAGACGACCAGCGCCCTCCATTGCGCCTGCACACATGTTGAAAATGGCTGTATCTCACAATGTTAAAGAATCCTTTAAAAAATTCCTGTATCCAGACGGTGATCCGGATCATCCCCAAAATTTAATCATTTCTTCCTTGTACCATTTCCAACAACGCCTGAAAGTTTCATCGAAATCCGTCCAAAACTTTTTGAGTTATCTTGCTAACCAACAGACAGACAAACAGACAAACGCTGGCAAAAATATAACCTCCTGCGGCCTGCGGCCTGGCGGAGGTAATGAATTAAGAGCTTTTTCAGAACTGGAATGTCTGATACCAATTGAATGCTGCAGCAGCGGCAAAGTGCTTTAGCTTTCTTCCCAGCAGCAGGTTGAAGCCATCCCTTAAATGTACACGGAACAGTATAACGCCAAGGCAGGGCGATAAAGCTGCTGTGACCGCCCCCGCAGGGTTGTTTTGTTTTCTTACCAACGTCTGTGTCAATGCTGCCGGACTCTTTTCTTTATTTATCCTCCGAGTCCAAACTCAGAATCAGAATCAGATTTATTGCCATTGTTCATGTAGTACACAAACTAGGAATTTGTCTCGGTGCAATGCTGCAACATTAAACATGATAAAATAAAAGAAATAAACTATACATGCAATAAAGTGTAGAATAAGAGTGAGTAATACTAGTCAGCAGTTAAAATATATTAGCGAGCAGCAGATAATGTGGAGAACCATATAGTGCAGTCGGTAATGCAGGAAGAAAACAGTGATGATTGACATGAGTCTGGTTGAGCTGCTGTACATAGTGCACGAGAGTCAATAAGTCACTTAGTGTTCAGCAGTCTGATGGCAGAGGGGAAGAAGCTGTTCATGTGACGGGAGGTTTTAGTCTGGATGGACCGAAGTCTTCTACCTGAGGGGAGGGGGGCAAACAGTACGTGACCAGGGTGTGAGGGATCAGCTATGATCCGGCCAGCACGCCTCTGGGTCCTGGAGATGTACAGATCCTGGAGAGATGGGAGCTTGCAGCCGATCACCTTCTCAGCAGTGCGCACGACGCGCTGCAGCCTTAGTCTGTCCCTGGCAGTGGCTCCTGCGTACCACACGGTTATGGAGGTGGTGAGGATGGACTCGATGAGGGTGGTGTCGTCCGCAAACTTGATCAACTTGACAGACTGGTGGCTGGAGGTGCAGGAGTTGGTATAAAGGGAGAAGAGTAGGGGGGAAAGTACACAGCCCTGGGGTGATCCGGTGCTGATGCTAGCAGAGTCTGAGACAGTCTTTCCCAGCTGCACATGCTGCCTCCGGTCCGTCAGGAAGTCGGTGATCCACCTGCAGAGGGAGTCAGGCACGTTGAGCAGGGACAGCTTGTCCCGGAGCAGAGCGGGGCGGATGGTGTTGAATGCGGAGCTGAAGTCCACAAACAGGATCCTGGCGTAGGTTCCCGGGGAGTCCAGGTGCTGCAGGATGGAGTGGAGGGCCAGGTTGACTGCGTCATCTACAGACCTGTTGGCTCGGTAGGCAAACTGCAGCGGGTCCAGGAGGGGGGTGGTGATGGACTTGAGGTGGGGCAGGACCAGGCGCTCAAAGGACTTCATGACTACAGAGGTGAGCGCTACAGGTCTGTAGTCGTTAAGTCCAGTGATCCGTGGCTTCTTGGGGACAGGGATGATGGTGGAGGATTTGAGGCAGGACGGCACGTGGCATAGCTTAAGGGAGGTGTTAAAAATGTCTGTGAAGACAGGAGCCAGCTGTTTCGCACAGTGTCTCAGGGTGGAGGGAGACACGCCGTCCGGACCGGGGGCCTTGCGCGGGTTCAGTCTGGAGAACTGTTTGAGCACGTCCTGCTCACTGATGACAAGGGCAGGGGGGGATGAGGGGGGGGCGCCTTTGATGAAGTAGGGATCGTGAAGGCTGTGGAGCTGGAGGGAGGGGGGGAGTTGGACACAGATGACGAGGTGTCAAAACGGGCATAGTGTTGGGACAGTCTTTGACAAAGGGCTTTGTCATCCTGACCTTTAGGAGCCTGAGGCCGATAATTGGTGATTTGCCTCAGTCCTCTCCACACAGAAGCAGAGTCATTAGCAGTGAACTGCTGCTGGAGTCTCTCAGAATACACAGATTTAGCTCTCCTCAGCTCTCTGTTAAACCGATATTTAACCTCCCTGTAGCAGCCCCTGTCTCCACTTTTCAACGCTGCTTCCTTCTCCTTCCTGATCTGTCTGAGCTTAGCTGTGAACCAGGGCTTGTCATTAGAGTACCTCACCCTGGTGCGCGATGGAAGAATGCTCTCCTCACAAAAGTGGATATAAGAGTTCACAGTGTCCGTGTATTCATCCAGATCATGCGTGGCTCCTTTAAACATGCCCCAATCAGTTATTTCCATGCACGTTTCCAGCTTCTCCTCAGCTTCACTGGTCCATTTCTTCGTAGTGCTCACAACAGGTTTAGTGAGCTTCAATCTCTGTCTGTATGTGGGAATGAGGTGGACCATCACGTGATCAGATAGTCCGAGCGCAGCGCGGGGAACAGCGCGATATGCGTCTTTCACTGTGGTGTAACAGTGATCCAGCATGTTTATTCCTCTGGTGGGGCATTTAATAAACTGTTTGTAGCGGGGAGATCGTGGCTCAGATTGCTCTGGTTAAAGTCGCCAACCACAATAACCAGAGAGTCTGGAAAAATCCGCTCCGTGTGTTGGATGTGATCCGCGAGCACGCGCTGAGCTTCGCGCGTGTCCGCGTCGGGAGGGACATACACAGCGGCGAGGATGAATGAGGCAAACTCCCGCGGGGAATAAAATGGCTTGCAGTTAATAAAAAGAAATTCCAGGGCGGGAGAACAGTGTTTGGAAATTACCGTTACATCAGAGCACCAGCTGCTGTTGATGTAAAAGCAGACTCCACCTCCTGAGGATTTACCGGAGAGCTCTGTGTCACGATCAGCACGAAACAGCTAAAATCCCTCGAGGCGCAGCGCGCTGTCCGGTGTGTTTTCCCTGAGCCAGGTCTCGGTAAAACAGAGGGCAGCCGAGGAAGAGAGGTCCTTAAAACACATCAGCAGTCTCAGTTCATCTACCTTGTTAGAGAGAGAGTTGGTATTGGACAGAAATATGCCAGGCAAAGCCGTGCGCGTGCCTCTCCTGCGGAGCCGGACGAGAGCGCCCGCTCGTCTTCCTCTCTTTCGCCGTCTCACTTTTCGAGCCAAGCAATGAACCAGATCGGCAGCAGGAGCTAAAAAAACTGGGAGTAGCTCCGTGGGAGTGAAAGTCCTGATATTTAGAAGCTCTTCACGGGTATAAGAGCTCGCAGACACACAATTGACAAACAAAAACAAACAAAGGGCGCAGCGAAGCACCATGGCGACCACTGTGGGCGCCATCTTAAAACTCATGTTCACGTTTTAGGTTTGTTGCAGTGCTCGTACAGTAAAGAAACATGAGCTGAGTGCTGCTGATGTGACTGACTGGCAGTGGCAGACAGTGAGGAGGAGCCAGCCAGCCCAGGAGGTATGAGCTGATCGGGTAAGAGCAAGTTTCAGTTTCTGATGATGTGTGGGTGTTCACGTGTGCCGAGAGGGGGTGTTGGTTCTGTGGGGGGAAAACAACAGGGGATGCGCACTAAGAGCTGGGGGATGTAAGGTGGGTGGAGGGGGTGCAGTGGACAGCGAGACTAGATGAAGGTGGAGGCAGCAGGGATTGGTGGGCAAGCAGAGAAGAGAGCGATTGGTCAAACCTGTTAAAGAACAGATTCAGGTTGTTCACCCACTCCCTACCCCCCACGGTCTGGGAGGAAGTATTCTGGTGCCCAAAGATAGTTTTGAGGCCTCTCCAGAGACTGCTGACGTCACTCTGCTTCAGCTTGTCTACCATCTTCTTCCTGTGGCTGTCCTTCCCCTCTCTGATCTTCCTCCTTAGCTCCCTCTGTACAGACTTCAGCTCCTCCTTGTTTGCCGACCTGAAGATCCTTTTCTTCTCCTTCAGCAGCGTCTTTATCCCAGGGTTGATCCAGGGTTTGTTGTTTGAGAACCACCATATGGTCTTGTTAGGTACTGTGTTCTCCACACAGAAGTTAATGTAATCTGTGATAGTGTGTGTGAGGCCATCGATGTCCTCACCATGTGGATCACAGAGCTGCTCCCACGCTGTGGATTCAAAACAGTTCTTCGGAGCGTCCTCCGCCTCCTCGGACCATATCTTCACTGTGACTAACTAACTAACTACTAACTAACCTGCACTTATATAGCACTTTTCTAGTCACAAAGACCACTCAAAGCGCTTTCACTAGTACTAACCCTCTATTCTAAGGGCCTATAGGAAACAGATATCTAGGGACAATTTAGAACAGCCAATTAACCTAACATGCATGTCTTTGGATTGTGGGAGGAAACCGGAGCCCCCGGAGTAAACCCACGCAGCACAGGGAGAACATGCAAACTCCACACAGAAAGGTTCCAACCCCTGCTAGCCTGGGGATTCGAACCAGGAACCTTCTAGCTGTAAGGCAACAGTGCTAACCACTGCACCACCGTGCTGCCCAAACGTAAGAGGAAGTTGTCTGTGTATCAGGGGTTTGTACACAGACAGGAAGTGGACCAGGTTGTGATCAGATCTTGGGGGGGTGGGGGGGTGGATGAAGTATAAGCCTCCTTGGTGTTTGCATAAAATAAGTCCAGTGTTTTATTGTCTCTGGTCTGGTATGTGACATACTGGGTGAAAGTGGTTAGAGTGGAGGACAAGGAAGTGTAGTTAAAATCACCAGAGATATGCTGGAGAGCAGTGGGGTGTTGAGTCTGTAGTCTGCTGCTGACTGACTGGATGACGTCACAAGCTGCTTCAGCACTTGCAGAAGGCAGTACATAACTTCCGGCTTTCAGAGAGAGCAGACGCTTTTTTCTCTCCTCTCCTCTTCTCCTCCCTGATACTATTCCCCGCTTGCGATGTCTGTGTCTTTTGCTCTTCTTCTGGCTGAATCTTAATCCAAACGGAAATTATGGATCTGGAAAAGCGGCTTATATGTGATTGTCACCACTTTAAAAGAAGAAGATCGGGTCAGGGGGAACCCAAGGGGAAGACTCATGGACATTGGAACTCATGTGTCTGTGATTTGACTGGAGATGCAGAAGACATCTATTGGCTATGATCACAGGATTTCTATTTTTGGCTCTGGAGTTTCCTGGTGTTTCAGAAATTGAGGAAGGTGGAGAGCTGTTCAAAATCCGGATCCAGGCAAGCTCCTTCACCAATTCGACCAGTTGGGGAGTGCACGAAGCGGTATGGTGAACTGAATGGTGATTCAGATGGTGGAATACATCTTGAAGTTGCCAGTGCTCTCCAGAGAATGTTTAAGCCTGTATGGAAATTGTGAAGCACAGGATCGCATGAAGAGAGGAAAATTCTATTCTCTGAGTGCACTGTGCAGATTTGACCTTGTTTTGGTGCCCTGTTTACATTCCTCCTCGATGAAGATAAGGCTGGAGAAATGGCTAACCCAAACAATCGACAATTGCTGTTGTTTCAGCAGACCGAGCTCCAAGGGCAGCGTTACCGTGTGTCTGGACTATAGAACACATGACTGAATAATATCTATCCGTTGCCAGAGGGTGCCCTCTGCTGTTCACTAGCAATGACACACCTACACTACACACTGCTGCATTCAACATACACGACTGATTCATTTATACTGATGTACATATACACTCACTGCCTCTCTCTGTCTTTGTAATGTGTGAGCTATTGTCTGCTAATTGTGCATAGAGGTTTTTTTTTCTGTGTGATCATAATCTGGCTGATTTGAGCTTATATGAGCTTATGTGAGCTTATACGAGCGTTATTCTGATAACTATGTTTTTTTCTCTCTGCCTATTGTGTTTTCCCTGACCTTGACCCTTGCCCTCTTTACCCTCCTGTTCGACTGGCGCCTTCGGGCTGCCGCGGCTATGGGATGCGCTTACAGAAGCGCGCCCAATGTCAAGTCAAATTTCAATTCTTCTATATGTATTGCACGTATGGTAGTATTGACAATAAACCTTTTCATTCATTCATTCATAAATGGCAGTCACAATGATGTGTGAGAACTCTCTGGGGAGGTATGCTGGTCACATGCTAATGGCTAGCAACTCAATGTCCTTACTACAGTGTTGTTCTTTAATTGTGATGTGCCCCGGATTACACTGTAATGTAATCAACAGATGTAATGCATCTGTTGCTCATAAACACTGCCAGCCCCTCCACCTCTGCTCTTGCCGCTATCTAGTGTCCAATCTGCCTGTATTAAGTGGAAACCCTCCAGTCCGATGTTAGCATCTGTTGTTAGCTTGGTTAGCCATGTTTCAGTGAATAGCATGACGCTAACGTCTCTGAAGGCACTCTCATACCTGGACAGACCCCCTAGTCCTTACGTCTTGTTAAGCAGCTTGTACCTTGTCTTCCTTGTGCATCACTTCGCTCCAGCCTGAGATCTCTGTCATTTTCGCCTGACTTCTCGAGGGACGAGCCTCTCAGTTAGCACCGCAGACTAGCACAATGCTAACGATTGACTCCTACTGTAAACAGTGGCTCCACCGCTCACTGGGTCAGCGGTCATTGGTGATATGAGGAGAAAGATGGCTAATATCAATGCCAGTACGGCAATATTAGTGTCCTTGGTGTCCGTGATGGATATGGGGTAACAGATCAGAAGAGTTGTAGCAAAGAAAAATGGATAGTAAATAAAAACAAGAAAGAAAAATCAGAACTGAGCCACTGCTGCAAAAAAGGTTGATGAGTCATGTGGTGCTGGAAGTAACATATCCATAGCAAGAAGTGTTTTTGATAAAATGAGAAAGGTCCTCTGTAATACAGATTTAAGCATCACACTCAGAAAAACGATACTTAAATGTTATGCACGATCGCCTGATGTCTGGAGCCAAAACATGGACCTTAACAAAAGCCACAACAAAACGAATTAAAGCATTAGAGATATGGGCATACAGAAGGATAATGAAAATCTCATGGAAAGACGAGGCCACAAATGAATTTGTACTACAAAGAATAAACAGTGACATGCACCTGGGCAAAAGAATAAGGACAAGCAAAATGAAATACTTTGGTCACCTGATACATCAAGGCAACATGCACAGAATGCTACTAGATGGCAAAGCACAAGGTAAAAGGGGAAGAGGCTGTCCAAGAACTATATGGACAGAGAACATAAAGTGAAGTGGGTTGTCTGTCATATGAGAAGGCAGTAAGAACAGCACAAGATCGAACAAGCTGGAAAATCATATCATCCATCCATCATATTTTTGCAATTTTATTCTTACAGATGTGTACTTAATTTACGTTTATATACCTTATGGTGAATTTGTGAATACACCACCACCACCACCATCCTCTTTGTTAAAAAATAACAAATTACCTAATGGTTTCCTGGATATGTGTTGTTGCTAATGTGGACATTTTACACTGACGGAATGAAGTAATCAATACTGTAATTATTACTGATGAATGTTGGACTCCTCTGCTGATTACCAACTGCCATTAACAGTTAACATTTAGGTCAACAACTAAATAGAACAGAATAGAATAGGCTTTATTGTCACTGTACAGTTGTACAGCACAACGAAATTGTAAGTGCTCCACCAGGCTACTGCGCAATAAAGTAAGTGAGAAGAATTTGAAATAAAACAGTTACAGAACAAACGGTTAATCATACGACTGAGTGGAAATAAAAAGTAAAAATAATAAATAGCCCATTGGTATATACACAGGTACGGTAGTGGCTTCGCGGGTGGAACTATGTACATAAAGAGTGTGGCGTGCAGAACACATAATAGAGTAAAAATGGCCCAAGGCTTACGGAAAATATGTACAGTAGTGATTTCACAGATGGGTCAATATACATGAAAGTGAGAAGTGCAAAGACAAGTGAGTTATAGTGATAATTAAAAGGTCCTCAGTTCTGTGCATGTGAGCATTGGGGAGGGGGTGCTCTGACTGTTTGCAGTTCGGATGGCCCAGGGGAAGAAACTGTTTGTCAGTCTGGAGGTGTGGGACCTGATCGATCTGAACCATCATCCAGAGGGAAGCAGGTCAAACAGGTGGTGGGCGGGATGTGAGAGACCTCCTGTGATGGCCTTGATCCTTCTGAGACAGGAGGCTCTGGAGATGTCTTCCAGGGAGGGGCAGAGGGCTGCTGTAATATTGACATTACATGGCTATGCTAGCCAAATCAGTGCTAGATTATCTTGTAAGAAATGTCGGCAGCAACAGCTTGTTTCATCCATATTTGATTATTTGAGAAGCACTGACTTCTGGGTAATCATCTTAACTTCTGGTGAAGTGAGGAGCTTTTAGTCACTTCTTCCCTGCTCAGTTCACAGTTCCCTTTGAACCAGAGTTTGCGCTCATCTTTCTCATCTGTGTTTTTGACAGACAGGGTTGTGAAAATTCTGTCACAATCTATTATTACCTGTTGTTTTAATTTTCATATCATACACCGGAGTGCTGACTAGTGGTAGAGCATGCGTCCCATAACCAGAAGGCTGTGGGTCATACTAAAGACCATATAAAAATTGTACTTCTTGCCTTCTAGCTTCTTGCTCAGCATAATAGAATGGACAAAGGAAAGCTCATTACCCAGCCACAGGGACACACAACCATTGTACTCCCTGTGCCGGTCCCAAGCCCGGATAAATGGAGAAGGTTGTGTCAGGAAGGGCACCCAGCGTAAAAATCCTTGCTAAATCAACATGCATCCTTTTTCCACATAAATCATCGTTTAAAAAACTGCATTTTGTATTTACTTGGGTTATCTTTGTTTAATATTAAAACTTGTTTGATGATCTGAAACATTTAGGTTTGACACACATGCAAAAATATGAGAAATCGGGAAGGGGGCAAATACTTTTAATTTTTACAAATGTCATGTTTTAATATTGTGCAAAATATATCCTTGTCACCTCTGATCATATAGTGATCTCTTGAGACTGTAGGTTACTTTACTGGAAACTCTAAAAACACTGGCAGCTACTCAAATGTGTTTTTCTTACATGGCTGCATCTTGTGATATTTTGACATTTTTACTGATGAAATAATTGGGGTGGCAGTTTTTGTTCTGTTCTTCATAGGTTTCTTCATACATAAAGGGCCGTATTACAATGTGGTTGTTTAGTCAGTGGCCACTGACGCAGAATGCGTTAATGGGCGTGTCCAAATTCATTTCCTTATCACAGCGGCATAAAAACGAACTTTCTGCTGGTGCATGACGCAACGAGGCCAGTCTAATCATTCAGAGGTGTACTTTGGATAATCCAATCGAAAGCGCTCCTTCCCATCCCTTTAAGGCAAAAAGGCACATTATCTAAAGTGAACTGTAATCACGATGGTTTAAGATGGGTTTTGCGCTGACCAAAGCCCATGTATGTGTGAGTCAAAATGCACGTGATAGTAATGCTGCTTGGTAATAAGGAAGACATCAGTCACAGTTGATGCCCAGTTACTTATGTTAAAAAAGAACAAACGGGTAAGAATGGGCTGAAAAATCAGCTGAATTGTTTAATGTACGAGTAGTGCGCATGGATACAACACACCGACATGAATGGGTTTGAAACTTCAGGAAAAGAAGATGATGCCTATGCAGACTTTCATTTACTTTCACAAACATTCATTAACTTTCATAAACTTTCATTAATGATGGCAAGGAAGTCGCTCCGTGCTATCGTTTCCTCCTGTCCTTTCCTCCATCTGAGATCTGCTGCGGCTTCCTGTCCACGGCAACTCTGATCACAAAGCGAGCCCGCTTTTGCCAGCTTCTGCCAGCCCCTAACAGGTGGCAGTCGGGAAGCTTGGTGGTGGAGAACCACAACCCTTGGTGTGGTGTGGGCGCCAGCTGGAAATCCCCGGGCGTGCGGCCGACGCAGATGTGTGGACGCATTTCCTGTCTCTCTGGGGAGTTACAGTGAAAAGTACAACACTCCTTGTTCATTCATTTATTCCCCTAAAAATAAATACATTAATCCCTAATAAGTCTGTGATGAAAGCGAAAATGTGAATGAATACAACTCAGACTAACACCCACCCCCCGCACATCACACTGCTGGTTCATTCATTCAGTCCCCTAAAAAAACCTACATTAACGCCTAATCTATAGACTCCAATGGTAAGTCTGCAATTAAAATGAGAGAGCAGACAGAATTTAAAAACGAGTGTGTGACCATTACACTATATAATTAAAATGACAGCAATTATATGATGACTATTACAACTTTTTCAATTAAAATAAGATTCTAGTGCTGCCATTTCCTCATGAGCGCCACAGCTGCACGATTTCAAAACATGCCACTGAAGTATCATTAAACAATGCGCTTTTGACGATAAGACCTCCTTTTTCCTGATCAAAAGCAGATTCTCATGGAATGCACTATAGTAATGAGCATTAGATTGCGTGCCGCCACACCTCTTTGAAATGAAGCGCCTTCTCCCAGTGCATAGCAGACACACCGTCTACTGGTAATTTGATGGTGTGACGCAAAGCGTAAACAAGAACGCTCTGAGGTGAGTGCAATATCACCCGCCTCAGTTTTCTTTGAAGATGCCAATACTTACTGAGAGAGATCAGTTTTCAACTTTTCCATATAATTACTGTGGCAGAACCAAATTATGATAAACCCATCATCCACGAATATACAACAAAGTATACACCATAGCTGTAGGTCAGGATTCTGAGGTGAATTTGTGTAGCAAGTATGGTGACCCAAGAGAGCTTTACACATTCAATTCAACTTTATTTATATAGCGCCATTTCACAACAATGGTCATCTCATAGCACTTTCAAATGTAGGGGAAACCCCCCACAATTGCAGAAAGACCCCAGCAATCAGGCAATCCCCCTGTGAGCAAGTGCTTTGCAACGGTGGTGAGGAAAAACTCCCTTTTAACAGGAAGAAACCTCTAGCAGAACCAGGCTGAGGGAGGGGCAGTCATCTGCTGCGACTGGCTGGGGGGTGAGGGGATAGAGAAGATGAAAAGAACAGACATACAGAGAGCAAACATTAAAGGAGTGAAGCCAAGTACATTATTGTCCGTATGTACGTTCTATAGTAAGAAAGCATAGAGAGTGGCAACCTTGACGTTTTGATCCCAAACCCATAGTCAGAGGTCAGGATCCCAAGGTGAACCTGTGTACCAGGTTTGGTGACCATAGCTTTCTTTGTTGTTGAGATATAGTTTATAAGCCACTGTAGTGTTGAACTTTGACCTTGCAATCCCAAAACCATAGTCATACTTCAGGGTCACAGGGTGAACCTCTGTACCAAGTATGGTGACCCTAACTTTACTCGTTGTACAGTAATAAGGCACAGAGAATGTTAATCTTGACCTTTGACCTGTTGACCCCATACCCATAGTCAGAGGCCAGGATCCCAAGGTGAACTTGTGTAACACGTTTGGTGGCTTGAGCTTTACTCGTTGTACAGTAATAAGGCATAGGGCATGTTAATGTTAACCTTTGACCTTTTGACCCCAAATCCGCAGTCAGCGGTCAGGATCCCAAGGTGAACCTGTTCACCAGGTTTGGTGTCCCTAACTTTACTCGTTTTATAGTAAATGTATCCTTTACCATAGTGCAACTGCAATGTTAACTTTGACCTTTGACCCCTTGACCCCAACCCCATAGTCAGGTCAGGGTGTAAATTTTCAAAGATGTGTATTAGATAGAACTACTATATCGATATGAAAAGCCTACATCATTCCTTTCAGTAGTCATTGTGTTTAGAAGATTTAGGGAAAATCTGACTTCTGGCCTCATGGTTATCCGATCAGAGTGAAATTGCAATAAGCGCATCATCAGAGTATATCAAACCATGGTACTAAGTTTCAAAACAATCAGAACAAAACTGTAGGAGGAGTTGATTTCATAAAAGTGGGAGGGATGGACGGACGGACAGACGAATGGACTGACCCATAACATAATCCCCCTTTGGCCTTCGCCCAAAGGGCTCTTCGACCCCTTTGAGCTTCGTCGGGTGCAGGATAAAAACTGACAATGCGCTTACAGAAACTAACAAAAACACTGGTGTACAGTGGGAAGTCTGTCGGAAAAGTGCGCAGATGCTCATCCTCATAGGGCTTAAAGTGTTAGAGACCTTCAGAACTACTGATTTGGACAGGAACAGTAACTTCATACTGTATATAGTGATAATTTTAAATTGTATCAGTGTTCTTACATTTTTGCACTTTGGCCAGACAGTAAGTACAGTAAGTGATCAGTATGTCCTAAAATGTCTATTTCTTACGCTCTTCCTTTCAAGGCTTTGACACCAGTGTCCCCTCTGATGTTTGTAACCAAAGAAAGCAAAGATAATCTTAGAAGTGTGGGACCCCAACTGAAAAAAATCACTTCCCTCAGAGGAGTGAAGACGCATTTGATCTCGCCAATCTAAACTGGACCTTAATAACTTCAACAGTCAGACAGCCAGGCTCATCTAGTTATCAAAGGCCTGTTTGTGCAGTGTGACAGCAACACGGAACAAGTTTGACACACTGCCCCCATGGGCTCCTGAGAAGTAAATTCTCTGAAGGTCACAGCAACTATTAACCTTTCTTTTGGTTCGGGTAGGAGAAATCAGAAACCTTTGGATTAGGAGGATGCCTGAGCTCAATGTCAAACCTGAGTTGTGTATTATTTGTTAAACACAGTCTGTTTTTCTCCCTCCCTTAATTGGTCTCCAGCGACAAAGAGGAGAAGTTGACAGGAATGTTGTACAGCTGGAAACTGAACTTGCCTGCCAACAAAGAAAAATAATATGAAGACTGTTTAATCCAAGTCTAAAAAGGCAGTCAAGTCTAGCGTTGCATAGAAGGCACCCGGGGGGTCGTTCATTTTTGTATAGTCAAGTCCTGGCTCGACACACGAGATAGGCACACCTCTGGAGGGAATTTGGGTAGTGAAAGCCTGAATCGCTGCCCAAGTGTGAATCATGGAAATGGAGAGGTGGGAAAGAGGGAGTATCCTGTGTATCTTTATCTGAATGTGTAAATAAACTGAGTGTGGTCCGAGCTGGACACTGACCTGTTCAGCAAAGAAGGATAAGACGGTGAAGATGACAAGGGTCACAAGGACGCAGTGGGTCCAGAACTTCAGCTTGTCCCGATACACCCGCCTGTGAATGCCACATTTGATTTGGTTTAAAAAAAAAAAAAAAAAAAGCACTTATTACTTGTTTAGCTACCAAATCTAACACTAACTGGCATAGATCTAGACCACTGGTTCCCAATGTGGAAGGAGAGTGGGAATTGGCGTGAAGTTGCCAGAAGTATATTTGTGCATGTTTTAAAAAATAATAATAATCAGAACAATACACCCAAATGGATAATCAAAAGTCTGTATAAACCCAGTACAACATATTATAAACCAACTTAAAGCTCTAGTAGGCAGAAATCTGAGAAACGAGCAAAACCTGTGTTAAAACTAAAAGTTAAAAAAATTGCATTCTGCAGTCCTCCCTTCCTTCCCTCTCCTAAATCACTCCCCATCCAAAGTGCATATGTATGATGGATGTCAGATGTTGTAGAGCAGCCAGGAGCAAAGCCTTTGGCTGTCAAAGTCTGTGAATGGGCAAAGAAACTGTCCCCAGATGTGAAAATTTCTACAGGCTTAGCAGAGCTCAAACGACATGCTGTGGTGTGGTGTGGTTGACCTGTCAGACCGCCAGCATTATAAGTTGCTACAGGATGAGAAAGGTTTATTTTCACATCTAAACTTTTTTTTTTTTTTTTGCCTACTGCAGCTTTAAAACATATTTTTCATCCACATATAAGGATTTGTAAAGAATCACTATATTTTTTGGTGCCTGTGTCTAGGTAGGAGGTGAAGGTGAGGGGTTCTGGCTTGTCTTGAACACAAGCAAGGGGAGGCTCCATGAAAAAAAGTGCATTGGGAACTACTGACCTCGACATCTGGTTTCTGCTGGTGAAAGACAGACTGGCAGTCACATGAAGTAAAAAAGAAGGAAGTTATGTGGCATGCAGAGGGCAGCGGGGTAATAGGGTGACAAGGTGAGATTACCCATCGCTATGTGTCTGTCACTTCACAAACTCAGACGCAGAAAACAAGGCGGAAGGAAGGGAGGGGATGATCTTACAACTATCTTACAGCTTGTGATTGATCTCAAGCGGCTCAGTCTAATTTTAAGGTCCCTCTTTGAGCATGACATTCTGTGGTGAAGCCTTCCTGAATACAGCAGGAGAATGCCATGAAAAAAAAACACCCATGTGGTGACAGACATGCATTATTCAGTAACTGACAAAAAACAGTGTAATTTGCTGCAGAGCATTTATCAGAAGTTATGAATAAATAAATAAGCTAGAAATGTCTAAATTGTCCTTAGGTATGACTGTGAGAGTGAATGGTTGTCTGTCTCTCTGTGTTGGCCCTGCTATGGACTGGCGATCTGTCCAGGGTGTACCCTGCCTCTCGCCCAAAGATGCTGGGATAGGCTCCAGCCCCCCCGCAACCCAAAAAGGATTAAGCGGAAGAAGATGGATGGATGGATGGATGCAATAATGGTATACTTGGCTATAAATATGCAACTAAATAATGGATATTAAGGATGTTAACTTTGGAGTCTATGGTGATTGGCTCCATTTTGGAGTCAATTTCAGAGTGTGAACCAACATTTTATAGTTTCTAAGCCCTTCTTATCACTTAGTCCAGGGGACAGCATCCACTGCTATGGAAATGCCATCTTGAACATTTTTTTAACCAAATGAATTGAATGGCATAACAAAACATATTTGTGCCTTAAAATTAATCTAAAACAGCTGTTATAAGAACAAACTAGCCTGTCAACATTAGTAATCGGTGAATTTTCATGTAAATGTTTTAATTTTAATGCTTTTCTTTTAAGTTTATCAGTCCTGAACTGGGGCATGGAGAGAAAATCAAGACCACTGAGAGCACATATGGTACATAATTTTCATGGAAAAACCTGCCTGATATCCCTCTAAATAAAATCACAACAGCAGGTGATAGAGGCAACATGGGAAAATTGGTGCTTCTTGTTTACATTAGTAATCACATTTTCAAAAATATGGATTTGATTGGATTAAAAAATTATAAAAAAAAAAAACATGGCTTTGACTGGATTAAAAAAGTTACAGACAGCTCTGGAAAAAAACGAGACCACTGCAAAATCTTTCCTAAATTAGCATCTCTACATGTATGATACCCATTCAGTTTGAGCATCTGTTGAATTCCAACACAAGGACACCTCAGTCTACTTAAGGAAGCACTGATTAGGTGATCATCTAAGTAAGGTAAGACACATGACGGCTGTGAATAAAATTGAGAGTTATTCCACAAAAAACAGATTTCTGAGTTCTTCCTAAGGTAAAACTTATGCATTGTAGTGTTAAAGAATGAACATGAACTTGTTTTCTTTGCATTATTTGATCTAAAAGCACACTGTAAAGCAACAACTTGTTTTATTGTTTTGGTCAGTTGTCATTTTCTGTAAATAAATGCTCTAATTGACAATATTTTGATTTGAAATTTGGGTAAGTTGTTTTCAGTAGGTTAGACAATAAAACAAAATCTTCCATTTACTCAAACACCTCTATCTACAAATGCACGCAATCTGTGTGTGTGTCTGTTTCACACATATCTCTTGAACCATTCCTCAGACTGGCCTAAGATTTTATACATGTTTTGTTGAGGTTACGAGGGTGTGTATCCCCGAGTATGGAGTCACTCAGTCAAAATATGTAATTTTTATTCAATAAAAGTTTAGCCACCGCTCTGTCTCTTCATGCTCTGGCTTCAGGAAGTGTGGGCGGGGTTTCGGATCGACTCCGTGCTGATTGGATAATACACAGCATCACAACCATACTGATTGGATAATATGCAGCATCACGACCTGCCAGTCACCACAATGTTCACTGGACAAAACAAGGAAATGAAAAATGACAAATTTGACTAGAAAAAAATAATAATGAAGATTTAATGCTCAAAAAAATTATACCATAAAGTTGCCATGACTACATAGGTCTAACGGATAATTTGGCATGTGTTTAGTTTAGTCTATTTGTCAAGGACCATGTACAGAAAAAAAACATTAAACACAGGGTAAAGATGCTCTTGACCAGATTATAGCGTTCTCACTAATTTCCATCTGTAGTCCCTGGGGCAGACAGGAAGATATTAAAAGAAAAACAGCACATATAGAAAACAATTCAGGTCAGGTTTCAGAAACTGTTGACCGTGAAACAAGCAGGGAGTAAGTTTAAAAGGTAAAAAGACAAGAGAGACAGCACACATAAAAAACAATTTAGGCGTACAACTTTATGATCCCATTTAAGGGACAGAGTCAATGCTGGGAGGTTTGATTACTTAAAATCCATTTTTAGCCTCTGTGGTAAAGTCGCTGTAATTTGTTCTGGTCTTCAAAGCAGTAGAGAGCTTGTTCCATTCCATTATAGCTTTGTATGTGAATGCTGATTGTCCAAAAGCAGTTTTATGTAGGGGGATGCAACAATGCCACCTAGAGGAAGTCCTTGTTACTCTGGTATTTTGTTCAGAAGCCAGGTACACAAAAGTCTTAAGGTGCAGGGATGCAGAACCATGGATAATTTTAAAGATCAACCTTATATTTGCATACTTGATCATGTTTTCAAAGCTTAACATCTTGTGTTTGGCAAGTGTACCACAATGATGATACTGTCGTGTCTTCTTATCCAGAATTTTGATGAATTGTTTATACAGGGATTCCAAGGGTTTCAGAGTTCTACTATTGGCTTCTGACCAGCAAGAGATGCAATAGGAGAAATGTGTCAAAATCATGACATTCAGAAAGGTTTTTGATGCTTTTAGAGCAAGTGAGTTTCTGATGCAACGAAAGTTTGAAAGGTTACATTTCAGAGTGCGGCTCTTCCGTTTTATGTGCTTTTTAAAGCTGAGCGTGGGCTCTAATGTGACGCCTAAATACTTGAACTCTGTTACATTTTCTATATTTGATCCATTTACAATTATAGTCAGATAGTGCGCATGATTTTGTTTGTTGGTAAAATACATGGTAGCTGTTTTCCCTACGTTCAGAATGAGGCATGATTGATTAAGCCATTTTGACACTTTCTCCATTGCTATCATTAACTTGTCAGACACTTGTTTGGCATCCTTCCCATGTGTGTAGATGACACGTGGGAAGGATGAGTAACTATGAGTCGCTGACAAGTAACGTGTGTAAACGAACGCATAACTTTCCTACAACCTTTGCTCCACAAATGCGGGACGTATCAACCATATGCTGGATACATCTGAAAATTTTCAGCGTGGGGCACATATTTTTTCCAGTTTATAAAATTTTTCACTGGGTTTGAGGTGTGTGTGAAAAAAATTTGTGTTTTGGTTAACGTTTAGAGGGTCAAAAGTGCGACCATTTAGGTGGAATAATAATAATAATAAATAATCTTCTCGCATCAATAAAAAACAAACCACTTACAATAGAGTCGCGGCACTCACACTGTTAGTCTTTGCCAGTCACGTCCTCAAGATTCAGATCATTATTTGTCCTCAGTATCGCCCCAGCGTGACGATATAAGCACCACCTCAATCTTAGCATTACAGTTTTAAAAAACCTTTTAATAACAAAATATTGCTAAAATATAAAATGATGCACTACAATGGGTCTCAAATATTTGCATACATGTCTTGTTATAGTACTGCATGAGTTTATTGATGATACACAGAAGAAATTCAATATTACACTTAACCCTTTAACTGCCCCAGGTGCTGTATGGCGACAGGACGGTTAAAGGGTGGTCAAGGCCCCTAGTGGTCAAGAGTAGTAAAAAAATTTTGTCAATAAAATAGTTCAGATTTCCAAGGCTATAACTTGAAAGTTACAAGAGATAATGGCATACTGTCAATTAGAAAGATGTAGAATATGATCCAAAGTTTTAGATAGGAATAAATTTATGCATCTAATTTGCATAATGTCACGGCAGCTATATAAATTACATAACTCAATCAAAAGTGGACTTTGGACACATTTACACAAAGAATGGTCCTTTTTTTGACACCGTTTTGTCTACAGGGGTATGTTTTTATCTAATCTTCAAAGTATATGAACCAGAAAATCAATAAAACGTAAAAAAAGAACATATATTCCTCTCTTACCTGTTGCCGGGAGGGGGGCTCGCTCGCCCACGTGACCGGTCCATTTTCGTTCATTGTGGTCGATGTTTTGTGTTTGGTCGGTCATTTACACTCTCTACCACATGTACAAACTCTTATGATTGTCCCACGTGAATTTCGTTTGTATTACACGGCTATTTTTTCTGTTTGATGCATTTTTCCTGTGAGAATGCATGACGATCATGGGCATCGCCATCTTGGTACTGGTAGCTCAGTTTTTCGTCCATTGTGGTCGATGTTTCGCGTTTCCTTGGTCATTTACACTCTCTACCACATGTACAAACTCTTATGATTATCCCATGTGAATTTCATTTGTATTACGCAGCTATTTTTCCCATATCATGCAGTTTCAGTCAGAATCGCGGCAGCCATAACCGAACATGGCGGCATCCATATTGGTGTTATCAGCTCAAAGCGGAAAAAGGGAGAAGAATAATGAGGATTTCTTCTTCTTTGCTGTATTCCATGTCAGCCATGATTCCTCCGGCACGTGTCTACCACCTTCTGAACTGTCAGATCAGTACAGATCAGTACAAATTCTCAGTATAGCCGGGGGATGTCAATAAGTTGACCGGTGCAGTTGCTGTGCTGTGCCACTGGAGGCGCGTGACCCATCCATACTATGCGGACAGTTAAAGAGTTAACCCCATCACTGAACAGTGATACAAACTAAAATAATTATAATGATGACTGAACAACTCCCATTCCCCAAAGTACAAGATACACTATTATGAATATAAGTGATAAAAGATCACACAAATAAGTGATCGGACAAACAAATAAACAAGGGATCTGAAAAAGTTGCTAATATTGGATGTTCCATTCATTTTAAATTATTCTGTAATTAATATTCAGACAATCAAATAAATCTTAGTGCCATTTACTCTCTTCTACATTTGTCAAAGTCTAACATGTGAATGCCGACATATAGCCTACACCGCTTTGTATTCCACTTTCAAACACAGCCTACATTTGGGCCTGTAAAGCCTAATTGGGATACCTGTTTCAGACAGGAATACTTGTGTTCTACGGGCAATGCACTAGTACGTATAAATAGTAAAACAAGATAAAGTGATAATTTGGCAGTGGTCTCTTTGGACTCTTAATTTTTTCCAGAGCGGTAGATGTCCTCTAAGGCTTCAAAGTCAGGATAATACTGGCTCTTTATTGTTTCTGTACAGCTTCTGGTTGAAACATTTATAAAAGACTCAAACTGTGCAGAAATCAATGATCTGCCTATATTACCATTCCTGGAGCTCCTCCATATGGAGGAACCGGTTGCGGTACTCTCTGGGCAGTTCAAACTGGGACGGCAGTGGGAACATGGACTCGTAGAAATCTCTCAGCACAGCTTTCACGGTGGCGGCATCCTTATGACTGTGGTCGATGTTATCGTTCAGACAGATGAACTTTCTGTTGATTGAAATCAGACATACAAAACTGCAGTCTACCTTCAAAAATCTAATTTGTACCAAATTAAAAGAAAATTCATCCTCACCTGGGATTTTTCCTAATGTCATCTAACTGGCCGACCACATGGGACACATTGGTCCGAACCATCTTGAAGGCTATCTCTTCCTCTCCCATTATTTCAAACCTGGCCATAAAAGAAAATCAGGCTAAAGTGTAGCAATAAAGAGCATTTGTATACTACATAAAAAATAAAACTTACTTGTATTTATTCTTGTCTCTAAAAGCTTTGTGTATACGTTCACTGATCGGCTTACAATGGATTACAAGGCCTTTTGTGACAGGAGGCTGTAGATTGAAAAAATATATGTCAGCCAAATTGTTAAACGTTATAAAACTGTGCTATCCATATTTTTGTGTTTCGTAACTCACCATGCTAGGGTCATAGTAGGTTTCCTGAGTGGGGTTCACTACATGAAGCTGAGTCAGGTTCGATGGGAGTGTCTTCGAGCAGTTTATTAGCATTTGCTCCAGACCTGTCAAGTCCTAGAAATATCATAAACAATAAAACGATTATGAAATGAAAAAATGAAACTGTTACAATATTCTTACTGACATGTCTCAAAGACTTGACTCACTTGGAGGCTGAGGGGCAACTCGTGGATCCTTGTGGCAAGGGTTCGAATCTCGCGGTCAGACAGGACACCTGAGTGATCTGTGTCGATCTCGTCAAACACTTCGGACACGTTGAGCTGCTTCTGGGCACTCATTAGGAAGTAGAAATATGAAAAAGCGAACTGCATGTCCTCAGAGTGACGGACACGGTGGCCTGATGTTTTGTCAAATTCTTTGGGGAACCTGAAGAAGAGAGTGCAGAGGATTTTACAGTTGAGCTACTGCTAGAATAAGTGAAACTGGTTTTGAAGGCAGAAATTCTTCGAGCAAAAGTTGCAAACTTTTGAAGATTATTTTGGCTTTCGATATGTCTTCTATAGATGAATCTGAACTTCAATGATTCCATAAGTTTAAACTTCAGTATTCATTTTCTTTTGCTTGCCACTTATCAGGAATGCAAAGTACAGTAGTGTGAAAAAGCGTTTGCCCCCTTCCCGATTTCTCATCTTTTTTGTATGTTTGTCACACTTAAATGTTTCAGATAATCAAACAAATTTAAATATTAGACAAATATAATACAAGTAAACACAAAACAAAGTTTTTGAATGAAGGTGTTTATTATTAAGGGGGAAAAAAATCCAAACCTACATGGCCCTCTGTGAAAAAGTGATTGCCCCCTAAACCTAATAATTGGTTGGGCCACCCATAGCAGCAACAACTGCAATCAAGCATTTGCGATAACTGGCAATGAGTCTTTTACAGCGCTGTGGAGGAATTTTGGCCCACTCATCTTTGAAGAATTGTTGTAATTCAGCCACATTGGAGAGTTTTCGAGCATGAACCGCCTTTTTAAGGTCATGCCACAGCATCTCAATCAGATTCAGGTCAGGACTTTGACTAGGCCACTCCAAAGTCTTCATTTTGTTTTTCTTAAGCCATTCAGAGGTGGAATTAGTGGTGTGTTTTGGATTATTGTCCTGCTGCAGAGCCCAAGCTTGAGGTCATGAACAGATGGCCGGACATTCTCCTTCAGGATTTTTTAGTAGACAGCAGAATTCATGGTTCCATTTACCACAGCAAGTCTTCCAGGTCCTGAAGCAGCAAAACAGCCCCAGACCATCACACTACCACCACCATATTTTACTGTTGGCATGATGTTCCTTTTCTGAAATGCTGCGTTACTTTCACGCCGGATGTAATGGGACACACACCTTCCAAAAAGTTCAACTTTTGTCTCATCAGTCCACAAAGTACTTTTCCAAAAGTCTTGGGGATCATCAAGATGTTTTCTGGCAAAACTCAGATGAGCCTTTATGTTCTTTTTGCTCAGCAGTGGTTTTCGTCTTGGAACGCTGCCATGCAGGCCATTTTTGCCCAGTCTCTTTCTTATGGTGGAGTCATGAACACTGACCTTAACAGGCAAGTTAGGCCTGCAGTTCTTTGGATGTTGTTGTGGGGTCTTTTGTGACCTCTTGGATGAGTCGTTGCTTTGCTCTTGGGGTAATTTTGGTCAGACAGTCACTCCTGGGAAGGTTCACCACTGTTCCATGTTTTTGCCATTTGGGGATAATGGCTCTCACTGTGGTTTGCTGTAGTCCCAAAGCTTTAGAAATGGCTTTATAACCTTTTTCAGACTGATAGATCTCAATTACTTTGTTTTTCATTTCTTCCTGAATTTCTTTGGATTGCAGCATGATGTCTAGCTTTTGAGGATCTTTTGGTCTACTTCACTTTGTCAGGCAGGTTCTGTTTAAGTGATTTCTTGATTGAGAACAGGTGTGGCAGTAATCAGGCCTGGGCATGGCTAAAGAAATTGAACTCAGCTTTCCAAAGATGTGATAAACCACAGTTAATTTACGTTTTAATGGGGGGGGGGGGAGTCACTTTTTCCACACAGGGCCATGTAGGTTTGGGTTTTTTTTCCCTTAATAACAAACACCTAAATTTAAAAACTGCATTTTCTGTTTACTTATGTTATTTTTGTCTAATATTTAAATTTGTTTGATGAGCCCCTGACCAACAGTGATCTATGTGGAGTTTGCATGTTCTCCCCGTGTCTGCGTGGGTTTACTCCGGGATTTCTCCGGTTTCCTCCCACATGCCAAAAACATGCAAGTTAGGTTAATTGGCATCAAACTGGGGATTCTAAATTGTCCTTAGGTATGACTGTGAGAGTGAATGGTTGTCTATCTCTCTGCGTTGGCCATGCGATGAACTGGTGATCTGTCCAGGGTGTACCCTGCCTTTCGCCCAAAGATGCTGGGATAGGCTCCAGCCCCCCCCCCCCCCCCCCGTGACCCGAAAAGGATTAAGCAGAAGAAGATGGATGGATGGATGGATCTGAAACATTTAAGTGTGACAAACATACAAAAAAATAGAGAAATCAGGAAGGGGGCAAACACTTTTTCACACCACTGTATAGCACAAACTCCCTTTATACGCAGATGACCTCCTGCTTTATGTTTATCAGCTATCCTTTATATGGTATCTGCAGCTGCAAATACCATATAAAGGATATAACTTTATATCTTTTATATAAAGGATATATCCTTTATATACAGGTTTTTTAAAAAATGTAAGAGTTTTTAAAACTTTTGTTAAGGTCAATTAATTAAATTTTGGGTCTTAACTTCACAAAACGTATACCACATTACAATGAACCTTGTCCAATTATTCACTTGACCTGAAATTACTGCAAATCTGGGATCATCAATCCAGCTTTCATTAACTTTGGATTTCCCCAGGATCAAAGTTGCCACTGGATAATGAAGCTATTCAAGTAAAATAGTTCAAACTAGCCCCTGTCCCCACAAAAAAGACAAAACTTAACAAGGAAGAAAATGTCACAAATTTATGAGGAAAAAAAGCTCTCAAGTGTACAAGAAAAAAGACTCGAATTTATAAGAAAAGAAAAAGTCACAAATTTACTACAAAAAGTGGCGAAGTTGCAGTGCGAAAATTATCTAACTCAAGTGAAAAAGTTGAAAATTTAAGATGGAAAAAAATCACAAATTCACAAAAAAAAAGTGAAAAAATAAAGTAAAGAAAGTAAATTTAAAAATCAAATGGGATCAAGCAAACCAGAAACAAAATGAAGACGAATCCTTAGCATCAACTGAGCTTATATGAGGGAAGACTTTGTCCAATAGTAAACCTATTGTGCGTTCTCTCCAACAAATAGGGGGGAAAAAAACAGCAAAAGTATTGTCCCTGTGTGGGAAACACTGTAATAAGGCCACAAGAAGATTTCTCTTTTGAACCATAAAAAAGTCTCTCTCACATGTCCTGTAGCTCCTGCATGATGAGACGGTCGATCATGTGTGGCATGTGTGCTGGAACTTTACGGGACGTGAAGCCAAACTGACTGTTGAGCAGCTTGTTGACATAGCGCAGCGAGTCAGCAAAAGTGTCCTGCAGCTTTCGCAAAGTGGCGCCGCCATCGGTCTCATAGGACAGTCCTCTCTGAAGACGGTCCTCTTCCTGTGGAGTGAACCCAACAAACATTATACTCAACAAATCAAGATGATAAACTAAAGGCTCAAAGTTGAAGAATCTATACCTCAAGCAATGCCTGGAAATATTTTCTCCTCTCCCACGGCAGGAAGCCTCGGTCTGAGGAGGTGAAATGCTGGAGCCTCCTCCCCACTGGGGGAGCATTCACTGGCTCAGCCTGACCCTCTGTGTTTTTTTTAAGGGAAAGCTTGTTAAAAAATTTAGAAGTCTTGGGTCTCTCAATCACAGCATTCAAAGGGTATGGCTTGTCCGTTACAAGCTCTGTGATATGTTTATCATCAATATGGACTGGGACAAAAGGAGTGACAGGTTTATCTTTTATGATAACACTCTTATTAGGCAACTCTTCTTTTGAGTTTACATTTCTCTGACTGACATTTCCTTTATTCACTTTTCTTTCTTTCTGGTCTCCTTCCAGGTCTTTAAAGGGCTTTCCCTGAACTCTGCCAGCACCACCATTGTCTGGCTGGGAGTTGATGACCTGCTGCTTTTCAGCCAGCACTTTGTAAGGTTTAAGAAGTTCAGCCTTTGTGAGGTTAAAACCCTTCAGAGTAATATCACCAATCAGAAGCTTTTCCTCCAGCTTTTGAAGTTCGTTGCGAAGAACAACTGGTAAAAGTGACACATTCACTGCAGGAACTTCTATGACAGCCAGAAGTTCCTCAGGCTGTATCATACTGATCTTAGGCCCTCGTTTGTCCTCAGGAATATCTGAGAAGGAGAACACGGATTCAGGGGTCGGGGTCAACTTGGGTTCTTTTCCTGCCTCTTTGCTCGCCGTCTGGGAGACATTAGTTGGAGGAGCTTCACGCGTGTCGACTGCCACACTGAATGTCATAATAAACTCAGTGTTGTCTTCTCTCTGAAAAGTGATGTTGTAGTGGATCTGGCTGGCATTGTGGTTCGAGTGGAGCAGTAGGTGAATGGTTTTCCACTTGTTGGCAACGGAGGTGTGGCGCACTACTGGGTTGTCGCTGACGTGGGCATCAACGACTCTGCGAGCCAGTTTCTCAAAACTAAAATATGGCTTGACTTCACCCACAGGAAGAGTATAGTGGCTCTTGTTTCTCAACGTCACATGGTGTAGCTGATCAAAGTGTTCTACAACAGACAAGAAAACATCAAATCACATGAGCAGAACACATTCTCACATCACTGCCATGTCTGTGTCTCAGTTCTTGTCCCACAGATGTGATCCTTTTAACGGTAGTAATTCAGCAAAGAAATGCACAATGACCTTTCAGAATCTGTTAAAATTCATAGACTGTATATAAAGTTGAAAGATGTGCAGTCATTTACATCCATTGTAGAAAAGTGAAGCTCTTTTTTATGGATTTAGGGCACTGCCAGTTTGCGCTTTTTCAGTCAGAGTCTGTGCAGTAGCAACCATGAAACGGACATCGAGATCTGACCCATAATAATAATAATGCATCAGATTTATATAGCGCTTTTTCATGGATGCTCAAAGATGCTTTACAAAGGATACAGTGCATCCAGAAAGTATTCACAATTCTTAACTTTTTTCACATTTTCTTATGTTACAGCTTGGGATGTTGATTAATTGACTTTCAATTAATTGTCGATAAGAATTTAGTCAACTAAATTAAATTAGTTGTCAATTAACTGCTAACTCAGCAGTCCTTTTCAATGGGAGCTTATTACCTCCGCCAAGGAGGTTATGTTTTCATCGGCACTGGTTTGTCTGTCTGTCTGTTTGTTAGCAAGATAACTCAAAAAGTTATGGACGGATTTTAATGAAATTTTCACAGATTGTCAGAAATGGGGTATCCTACAGATGATTAGATTTTGGTGATGATCTGAGAGTGCATACCTCCACCAAGGGCTTTGTTTGTATTTGTGCAGCAGGATTACACAAAATCTATTGCATGGATTTGGATGAAATTTTTACCAGAGGTGGTTCTTGGGCTAGAGAGGAGCCCATTATATTTTGGTGATGATCTGAGAATGCATACCTCAGCCAAGGTTCTTATCTTCTCACAGTGTGTTAGCAACAATACTCCAAAACGGATGGACAGACTTTGATGCAATTTTCACCACAAGTGGCTATAGGCCTACACACAAACCCATTACATTTTGGAGGTGATCCATGACAAACGGAAGGAGCCTTGGCGGAGGTATGCGCTCTATGAGTGCTTTTCTAGTTCTATGAAATGTAGTGGCATTGCCATCCAGGCTGGGGAGCACACAGTCACCCACTGCTGCATTTCAACCAAAAAAGCAGAAGATGATGTTAAGCCCCCAGAACGCATGCGCTGTGCAGGGTGAAAAAAACCCGCCCTTCCGGGTTAGGAGAATCACAGCAAGTTCCAATGGCACGTTCCAATATCCACCCACCTCCTTCAAATCAACAGGGCGGACAAACGGACTGCAGCAAGGAAAAAGACGACACAAGCACACAAACCTATCCCCACTGCCAGCAGACCGGATTCAAGTTCCGACTGAGGAAACAGACAACAAAGGGAGCCCAGATCGTACTGGGTTTGCCTGGATTGCTGGGGTACTGTGATAATGTTTAACGTGCAACAGATGAAGCAGCTCACAATTTATTTTCCTGTTAAAACAGTCTACCAGTGCATCTCAGTAAATTAGAACATGAAAGTTTTTTTTTTTTTAAATATAACTAAAAATGATAAATTTTATGATATTGGTAATAGTTTTTTTAAAAAAATTAAAAATCATGACATTTGTAATTTACTGAGATGTGCACATAGTACACACTATACAGTGCAAAATTTGTTAAACTACAAAAAATGCCATTGTCTGTAGTAAAAAAAAATGCAAATGGTACAATAAATCATTGAGGAATATGATTTTCATGTTTTACTCACACAGCAACTTTTTACATGTTAAAGATGGACCGTACTGTACCGAGGGAAATTCAGATTCTCAGGAAAAACACTGCTTATCAATTAATTGTTAATCGATCGATAAGGTGAATCAATTATCAATTAATGAATTAATTGATAACTTCCATCCCTAGTTACAGCCTTATTCCAAAATGGATTAAATTAATTTTTTCCCCTCAAAATTCTACACACAATACCCCATAATGACAGGTTGGGTTTTTTTTTGTTTTTTTAGATTTTTGCAAATTTATTAAAAATAAAAAACACATCACATCAAATCACATGTACATAAGTATTCACAGCCTTTGCCATGAAGCTCAAAATTGTGCTCAGGTGCATCCTGGTTCCACTGATCATCCTTGAGATGTTTTTACAGCTTAATTGGAGTCCACCTCTGGTAAATTTAGTTGATTGGACATGATTTGGAAAGGCACACACCTGTCTATATAAGGTCCCACAGTTGACAGTGCATGTCAGAGTACAAATCAAGCATGAAGTCAAAGGAATTATCTGTAGACCTCTGAGACAGGATTGTCTCGAGGCACAAATCTGGGGAAGGGTACATAAAACATTTCCGCTGCTTTGAAGGTCCCAATGAGGACAGTGGTCTCCATCATCCATAAAGGGAAGAAGTTCGGAACCACCAGAACTCTTCCTAGAGCTGGCCAGCCATCGAAACTGAGCAATCAGGAGAGAAGGGACTTAGTCAGGGAAGTGACCAAGAACCCAATGGTCACTGTGTCAGAGCTCCAGCGCTGTGGAGAGAGGAGAACCTTCCAGAAGGACAACCATCTCTGCAGCAATCCACCAATCAAGTCTGTATGGTAGAGTGGCCAGACGGAAGCCACTCCTTAGTAAAAGACACATGGCAGCCTGCCTGGAGTTTGTCAAAAGGCACCTGAAGGACTCTCAGACCATGAGAAACAAAAATCTCTGGTCTGATGGGACAAAGATTGAACTCTTTGGCATGAACGCCTGGCATCATGTTTGGAGGAAACCAGGCACCACTCATCATCAGGCCAATACCATCCCTACAGTGAAGCATGGTGTTGGCAGCACCATGCTGTGGGGATGTTTTTCAGTGGCAGGAACTGGGAGACTACTCAGGATAGAGGGAAAGATGAATGCAGTAATGTACAGAGACATCCTGGATGAAAACCTGCTCCAAAGTGCTCTTGACCTCAGACTGGGGCAATGGTTCATCTTTCAGCAGGACAACAACCCAAAGCACACAGCCAAGATATCAAAGGAGTGGTTTCAGGACAACTTTGTGAATGTCATTTAGTGGCACAGCATGGCAAAAACTACAGCTGAAACCAGAAGTTTACATACACTACTCACAAAAAGTTAAGGATATTCAGCTTTCAGGTGAAATTTCAGCATACACCTAAAATGCACTGTAACATTTACAGGTGAACTTAATTTGATCTTCTCTAACCTTTTGAATGCATATGTCCAACTGTTCAGTGTTTCAGTACTTTTTGCATAACTTGCTGTTCTCTATCAAGGTGCTTAACAGCAAAATTCACAACAGGTGTTTGATCCATGAATTGAACAATAAATTTTATGGTTCAATTAGAATTGATGTTTAAACAGTCCTCTTCTTCATGCTGTTCACATTTTGACATCATGAGACCAAGACGACACCTAACAATTGATCAACAGCACCTCGCCATTGCGAGGCTTCAAACAGGATGTTCTCAGAGGGAAGTGGCCACTGAGCTTAGAGGGTCACAGAGTGTCATCAGCAGGTTGCAACTGAGAGACTAGAAGAGTCACAGAAAGGCACAGAAGTGGACATCCTTTGGCCACATCCCACACTGATTGATGACTGCTTCATTGTGAACAGTGCCCTGCGGAATTGGATGATGAATGCTACTCAACTACAGGCACTGTTAAGGGAGGTGAGAGGCACCCAAGTGTCACGTCACACCATTCAAAACCATTTACCACAGTGTGGTCTGCGTGCTAGACGACCATCGTCTAGCATGGACCAGGGAGCATTTACACTGGATAAGGGACCAGTGGGCTTCAGCGCTGTTCTCTGATGGAAGTCGATTTACAGTGAGCAGAAATGATGGCTGCCAACAATGTTGGAGATGTCACGGAGAGCGCTATGCATCAGCCACTGTTGTCACCAGATCAGCCTTTGGTGGTGGTAGCGTTACAGTCTGGGCAGGTGTGTCTAGTCAATACAGAACTGCCCTACATCTTGTGAATGGTACAATGACAAGCTGATACTACCTGAATAACATCATTAATCCAGTCATTGTACCCCTGCATGAACAACACAGGCTTAATTTAATCTTCATGGATGACAATGTTCCAGTTCATCGAGGTTGCATCATTAGGGGATGGCTACTGGAGGCTGGGGTACCTCAAATGGAGTGGCCTGCACTTTCTCCAGACCTGAATTCCATAGAAAGTGAGTGGCCGTGTAGAGGCTCGTAACCCTGCACCCCACAACCTCAATGACCTGAGGGCCGCCCTTCCAAGAAGAGTGGAATGCCATACACTACCATTCAAAAGTTTGGGGTCACTTAGAAGTTTCCTTATTTTTGAAAGAAAAACACTGTTTTTTTCAATGAAGATAACTTTAAACTAATCAGAAATACACTCTAATATCTAATATACATTGCTAATGTGGTAAATGACTATTCTAGCTGCAAATGTCTGGTTTTTGGTGCAATATCTACATAGGTGTATAGAGGCCCATTTCCAGCAACTATCACTCCAGTGTTCTAATGGTACAATGTGTTTGCTCATTGCGTCAGAAGGCTAATGGATGATTAGAAAACTCTTGTGCAATCATGTTAGCACAGCTGAAAACAGTTTAGCTGGTTAGAGAAGCTATAAAACTGACCTTCCTTTGAGCAGGTTGAGTATCTGGAAAAAATTATTATTTCAAATACAAATCATTATTTCTAACCTTGTCAATGTCTTGACTATATTTTCTATTCATTTTACAACTCATGGTGGTAAATACGTGTGACTTTTCATGGAAAACACAAAATTAATTGTCTGGGTGACCCCAAACTTTTGAACGGTAGTGTACCTCAGCAGACAATAAGTCAACTTGTGAACAGCATGAGACGTTGTTATCAAGCTGTAATTGATGCTCAAGGGCACATGACAAGTTATTGAGACTATGACATTTTTTGTTGTGATATACCCACCACTGTTGTTGGCTTTTATTTCAATAAACTGAGATGAGGAAATCACCATTGCATGCTTCTTCTTAAAATGCCCTACTTTCATGATATAATATCACTGTAGCATGACCTTTTTTACATTTTCCATAAATTTCACCTGAAAGCCAAACTTCCCTAACTTTTTATGAGTAGTGTATAGTGTATAAAAAGACACATAACCTTTCTTCCTCACTGTCTGGCATTAAATCAGACTAAACTTCTCCTGTTTTAGGTCAGTTAGGATTACCAAAATTATTTATATTTGCTAAATAATTTTTTAGAAAAATTTTTAAATTACTTTCTTCAAAGTCATAAGTTTACATACATTTCCTTAGAATTTGCTAGCATTGCCTTTAAACTGTATAACTTGAGTCAAATGTTTTGAGTATCCTTCCACAAGCTTCTCACAATAGCTCGCTGGAATTTTGGCCCATTCCTCCTGACAGAATTGGTGTTAACTGAGTCAGGTTTGTAGGCCGCCTTGCTTACACACGTCTTTTCAGCTCTGCTCACAAATTTTCTATGGGAGTGAGATCAGGGCTTTGTGATGGCCACTCCAAACACTGACTTTGTTGTCCTTAAGCCATTTTGTAACTAATTTGGTGGTATGCTTAGGGTCATTGTCCATTTGGAAGATCAATTTCACGGTGGCGCAGTGGTTAGCACCGCGGCAGCACAGTTTACCCTCGGCCGGGGGATCGCGGGGATCATGAGATCGTGGGTTCGATCCCTGCCCCCAGCCAACAGTGATCTGTGTGGAGTTTGCATGTTCTCCCCGTGTTTGCGTGGGTTTACTCCGGGATTTCTCCGGTTTCCTCCCACATGCTAAAAACATGCAGGTTAGGGAGTTAAGGGGCGCTTGCGCACGCAGCGACCGGCAGCTGGTGGCTTGTCACCAGACTGCAGAACAAATCTACCTACGGGTACAAAATAAGTCAAAAAAATATATATATATATTTGTGCCCAAGCTTTAACTTCCTATACAGTTAAGCCCAGAAATATTTGGACAGTGACGCAATGTTCATGATTTGGGCTCTGCATGCCACCACATTGGATTTGAAACGAAACAACTACAACGGAATTGAAGTGCAGACTTTAAGGTTTAATTCAAGGGGATGAACAAAAATATATGATTAAACATGTAGGAATTGTAGCCATTTTTATACAAACGCTCCTCATTTCAGGGGCTCAAAAGTAATTGGACAAATAAACATAACCCTAAGTAAAATGTTACTTTTCAATATTTTGTTGAGAATCCTTTGCAGGCAATGACTGCCTGAAGTCTGGAACCCATCGACATCACCAAACGCTGGGTTTCCTCCTTTGTGATGCTTTACCAGGCCTTTACTGCAGCTGTCATCAGTTGTTGCTTGTTTTGGGGTCTTTCTACCTTAAGTTTTGTCTTGAGCAAGTGAAATGCATGCTCGATTGGGTTGAGATCTGGTGATTGACTCGGCCACTGCAGAATATTCCACTTCTTCGCTTTAAAAAACTCCTGGGTTGCTTTTGCAGTATGTTTTGGATCATTGTCCATCTGTACTGTGAAGCGCCATCCAATCAACTTTGCTGCATTTGGCTGAATCTGAGCAGAAAGTATATCCCTATACACTTCAGAATTCATCAGGTTGCTTCTGTCTTTTGTCACATCATCAATAAACACAAGTGACCCAGTGCCATTGGAAGCCATGCATGCCCATGCCATCACACTGCCTCCACCATGCTTTACAGAAGATGTGGTGTGCTTTGGATCATGAGCCGTTTCAATTCTTCTCCAAACTTTCTTCTTCCCATCATTCTGGTACAGGTTGATCTTAGTCTCATCTGTCCAAAGAATGCTGTTCCAGAACTGGGCTGGCTTCTTCAGGTGTTTTTTGGCAAAGTCAATTCTGGCCTTTCTATTTTTGAGGCTGATTAATGGTTTGCACCTTGTGGTGAATCCTTTGTATTTACTCTCATGAAGTCTTCTCTTTATGGTAGACTTAGATACTGATACACCTACTTCCTGGAGAGTGTTCTTCACTTGAGTGGAGGTTGTGAAGGGGTTGTTCTTCACCATGGAAAGGATTCTGCAATCATCCACCACTGTTGTCTTCCGTGGACGTCCAGGCCTTTTTGAGTTCCCAAGCTCACCAGTGCACTCTTTTTTTCTCAGAATGTACCAAACTGTTGATTTGGCCACTCCTAACATTTCTGCTATCTCTCTGATGGATTTCTTCTTTTTTTTCAGCCTCAGGATGGTCTGTTTCACCTCCATTGAGAGCTCCTTTGACCGCATGTTGTGTGTTCACAGCAACAGCTTCCAAATGCAAACGCCACACCTGGAATCAACTCCAGACCTTTTAACTGCTTAATTGATGACAGGTTAATGAGGGAAGAGCCCATGAAGCCTTGTTATTTTTTTTTTGCAGCCTTCTGAGTCAATTGTCCAATTACTTTTGGTCCCTTGAAAAAGAGGTGGCTACGTATTAAAGAGCTGTAATTTCTAAACTCTTGCTCCAATTTGGATGTGAATACTCTCAAATTACAGCTGAGAATCTGCACTTTAAGCCCATACTGATTATATAATTGTATCCTGAATATGTTTTCATAAACAGCTAAAATAACAAAACTTGTGTCACTGTCCAAATATTTTTGGGCCTAATTGTATGTGAGCATGTTCATCTCTGCGACACAGAACCCATCTCAAAACTGCTGTCACACACTGAACAGCCCGCCAACCACACCATGGTGGACAGAGGCAGAGAACAACAACAGGTGACAGAAAACATACCTACCACACCCCGGACTCCATGAACCCAGTGAGAAACACGAACCGGACAAGACACATGCCGCCTGCAAAAGACACTATACACGATAGAAACCCCACCAAAATGACGACCCAGAGGAAACGCAGCAGCCACCTCCACCCCGAACAACAAACCAGGCTTGGTGAGGAAAAGGAAACACAGTTGGTGTCGCCAACCCTGCCGACCAACCCAGAGCGAAAAGCCCCAGCCACCCTGCAGCAGCATCCACAGCCGGAGACTCCTGGCCTCACCCGGTGACAACGAATGCCGGGCCCGCTAACCACCGGAGACCTCAACGGCAGCAAAAGCCCCTGTCACGAAGCCACCCCATCAATAAGGTTGCACCTGCACCGCACAACAAAACCACAGCACAGATAATAAAGTCTCTGAGTAAGCTTAATCATGTAGCCATTACATGTGACTGAAGAGAAGCAACTTTCAAAGACTGATAAAGCACTTTCTAAAAAAAGAGTTCATATTTACTAGACTGATTCTATTAATTGATTAAAAAGTAGTCATACAGTAAGGCAAAGGAAATTTATTTATAGCGTGATCCACACAGCAGTTCAGTGCTTTTCCTTTCACAAATTGCAAAAATAAATGCTGAAAAGTGAAGATGCAACACAGAGATGCATCATTTTGCATTTGAATTGAATTGTGAGATTCACAGCTCTAGTTGTTTGAACTGTGTGAGTAGACTATACTGGAAAATTACGTTATCATTTCCTTGTTGCTGCTATTTTGTGCTGATAAACTCATGTATGTCAGAGGTCAAGGTTTCACTGGCCAACAGATATGTAAAGACAGCAGCACAAAATTAAGGCAGTGTGATCACAACAATGGTCAAAGAGGAAAAACTCTGAATGTGTGATTACAAACACCAGCAAAAGTCCAATCTTAAAATATGTTTATATTCCAATCTCATTTTACACAATAACCATAAACTCACCTTGGCCACAGTCACCCACATCAAATCCACAGGAAAGCACATTGCAGGCCTGGTCACAGAACTTGTCTGCCAGCCAGGAGTTGGCGCAACCTTGACTGCAGTAGGAGGTAACCCCAAGACCTCCCAGACCCCCTCCAAACTGCCACACCTGTCCACCAGCTCCACCAGCCCCACCAACACCAATCCCACCAGGAAACCGACTGTTCCCCGCTGCCCCTGTCAAACAGAAGGGTTAACAAATTTAACCACATAAACCAGCATCCAGAAAGAAGGAAAATAATGAAATAATGGTACTGATATCTTTACCAAGACAGTCTCCTCCATCCCAGTCACACACAGAATTGTTGCAAGCCTTGTCACAGTACCCGTCTTTGATCCAGGATCCTGGGCAGCCCTCTGCACAGTTAGGAACAGGCCAGGTGAGATACACCTGAAAGGAACAGAGAAAAAACAAGATTCAGTGTCAGTTTCAATATCCAATCTGAGCTATAATTAGTTTTTAAATTCAAATTATTTGTGTGAACACCAATGTTGTGTTGGCACCTTCTGTCCTTTGGAGTGGCTGTAGAAGTCATCAGGCCACACGTCTTTACCAAACATCACATCGTCATTGAGGTAAATAAACTTCTGTGAGAGTCCTGGGATACGATGGATGTGGGTCTCTATGGCAGGGGAGCTGAAAGTGGGAAGATGGCTGCTGTTCAGAAAGATATCCTGGTAAAAAACAACAACAAAAAAAAAGATGTTAACATACATGTGAAAAAATTAAACATTTAATTTTAGCACACAAAGCAAAGTTTCTGTGACTGATTAACATTCAGAGAAAAGACTAGAGAAAGAAAGTGGAGAAAAAAATTCTGCTAAACATTTAAAGCTTGTATATTAAGGTATTAAAATATGTCACAAATCTAATTAGAAACACAAATCACTATTTATTTAAAAGGCACATACTAAGCAAAATGCTGTTTTTGAGGGTTTAACATAATAAAATACATCTATATGTCACATATACACAGTTAAACTATTAAAACGCTCACTTCACACAACTTATTTTAGATACACTTAAAGAAATGAGCTGGTTGTGTTTCTGGGATTTTAACACACTCCTGATCAAAATCTTAAGACTGGGGAAAAATTACAAATATTAACATTTCGTGCTAGTGGATCGTAACCAGATTGTAAGTAGAACTTCAAAATACAAAAAGAAGAAACAGAAGTAACAAACAAAAAATAGAGAGTACACAATTTATTGAAAACTGCATATAAACCCAAACAGACTGTTTATCAGCTGATCAAAAGTTTAAGACCACAGGCCAAAAAAACCCAAAATGGAACTAAAAGTGTCAAAAAAGGACTCAGTAGTGAGCAGCCCCACAGTTCTTGTTGATCACTTCAAAAATTCGTTAAGGCATGCTTGATGTAAGTGTTTCCAGGAGGCTGGTGGGAATGTTGCTCCATGTAGTGAAGATGGCTTCATGAAGGGCATCCACGGTCTGGAACTGGAACATCCGTTTTTGTAAATTTCCCTTGCCTTCCATCCCCAAATGTTCTCAGTGGGATTTAGATCGGGAGAACACGCAGGATAGTCCAAAACAGCTGAGCTGGAGGAACCACTGCGCTGTCCATGAAGACACAGGCTGATCCTCGACACAAATTAAGGCCCTTACTGATGCTGACTGCAGACCAATAATCATAAGACAGCATCTACAAAAGAAGGGCTTAAAGAACAAAAAACATCTTCAAAGGCCACGTCTCCTCCCACAACACAAACTTGCCTGTTTGAAGTTTGCAAGGGAGCACCAAACATGGGACACTGAAAGGTGGAAGAAAGTTTTATTCTCTGAAGAGAAAAAATTTAACCTAGACGGTCCTGATGGTTTCCAATGTTACTAGCATGACAACGAGATCCCACTGGAGATGTTTTCTACTCGGCACAGTGGAGGAGGCGCCATCATGGCTTAGGGTGCTTTTTCCTTCAATGGAACAATGGCACTGCAGGTTGTGCGGGGCGTCAAACAGTGGCTGGCAATGTGGAGATACTGCAGCGGGCATCCCTCTTGACAGAGGGCTCTCGTCTGTGCGGTAATGACTGGGTCTTTCAACAGGACAATGCTGCAGTTCACAACACCCACTTGACGGAGGACTTCCTCCAGGAGAATAGCTACGTTCTTTTGGATCATTCTGTGTGTTCCTCTGATTTAAATCCTATTGAGAACATTTGTGGATGGATGGCAAGGGAAGTTTACAAAATGGACATCAGTTCCAGACCGTGGATGCCCTTCTCCACATGGAGCAACATTCCCACCAGCCTCCTGGAAACAAGAGCATCAAGCATACCTAAACAAATTTTTGAAGTGATCGACAAGTACGGTGGGGCTACTCATTACTGAGTGGGGCTACTCATTACTGAGCCATTTTTTGACACTTTTAGTTCCATTTTGGACTCTTTTTTGGGGGGAGGCTATGCTCTTAAACTTTTGATCAGCTGATCAACAATGAGTTTAAATGCATTTTTTAAAATAATAACCTACTCTATTTTTTGTTTCTTGTTCCTGTTTCATCTTTTGTATTTTGAAGCTCTACTTCAAAATGGAGTAGAGCTGGAGTCCGAGTTCCACCCTATGCAGGACATACTGAATGCACTGAGGAGCTCATTTAGCAGCAGACTACATCATCCCAGGTGCACAACCGAGAGGTTTCGCAGGTCCTTCCTACCAACGGCTGTCAGACTGTACAACCTAAGCAGGGCTGCTCGCAGAGATAGCAAAAAGACGTAACAAACTAATAGTTTTTTGAATGCAAAAGATGCAATAGACTTACACAATGGTCCCCTCCGGCATACAACTAGGAACATACCGGTCGCTATGGAGGGTGAGAATATGTATGGGCACATAATCATACCATGTAGGATAACTAAGTAGACGGTTGTGCTGTTTCATCCCATCTAGCAACAATGCTCTGCACTGTGTGTGTTTATATATTTACATATTTATTCCATCTAGCTACAATGCTCCGCACTGGGTGTGTTTATGTTTATATATCTACATATTATTCCATCCAGCTACAATGCTCTGCACTGTGTGTCTGTGTGTGTGTATATATATATTTTATAGTAATATGTACGTATGTATATTAGCTGCTCTTGCTTGCTTGTTTTTTTTTCTTGCCTTCTGATTGTTGCTCTGAGTGTTGCTATCCCTATGCTGTTGCAATCCTGGAATTTCCCCGTTGTGGGACTAATAAAGGCTTATCTTATCTTATCTTACTTACAACCTGGTTTTGATCTACCAGCGTGAAATGTAAATACTTGTCATTTTCCCCATGGTCCTAAGATTTTGATTAGGAGTGTATCATAAAAAAATAAGCCCTGCCATATTTCCTTTTCTGTTGCAGTCCTATTGATTGTGCCATTAACCCAATCAACTCCCATGTTCCTGCATGTTTTCAAACGACCTGTGGACACATCACCACCTCTCCCATTGAAGTATAACAGCCTGCAAAGCGGTTTTGCCACCAGGATTGGCAAAACCCGTTAGTATCAGAACTAGGACATCAACAGCTAGACTAAAGCAAAGTTTGGGTTTAACTGGAAAGGTGCTTCTTAGGGATGTTGCTGTTCCCATAGTGTTGAGCTGTGTTTTAGACCCACAAAGTGAAATGCAGTCAAATTCTTGAAGAAAACCTGCTGCCTTCTGCCAGAAAGTTGTCAATGGGAAGAAGATTTACCTTCCAAAATGACAATGACCTAAAGCACAGAGCAAAACTGACCACACAGCAGTTGAAGGAGGTAAATGTCCTTGCATGGCCTAGTCAGAGACCAGACTTAAATCTCATTGAAAATTTGTAGAATGAGTTAAAGACTTGAGTCTACCAAAAGTCATTATTAAATGTAACTGATCTCAAGCAGTTCTGCAAAGAAGAGAGGGCAAATATTGCAAAGTCTAGATGTGCAAAGTTGGTACAGACGGTTCCCAACAGACTAAAGGCTCTAATTAAAGCAAAATGTGGTTCAACACAATAATGACAAAAAGGGGTGATCCTTTATCCAACTCAACTGACCATGTTTACATGGACACAAGTAACTGGATTAAAAGCCTGATCGGAATAAACATGCTTCATGTAAACACGCCAATCTGAATATTCTGATCAGATCACGCTCATTCGGATCAAAATTTCATTACGATTGAGACGGGTGGATTATGCCGATTGTTAATCCAAATGGTGCGCATAAGGTTGGGCAGAAAATATGTTTACTGCGCATGTCTGTATACCAGCCACACGTCGATGTGATATATTTTCGCCTTTACAGCAGCTAGCGGAAGACATAGCAGGAGTAAAACAAAACTGGTCTGTATCGTCCTCCTGTCTCCCTCTGTTCGTCATATGCAGAAGTATGTACTTGTAGCTTCATTACAGAGACCAGAAGAAGCAAAAGTACAGTCTGAAAAACACAATACAGGTCCATTTCGACACGAAGCGGGGCTTGCCAACACTGGAAGCTGCTTCTTCTTCTACTATTTTCAAAATGTCGACATGCACATGTCAAAATGATTTATTCCGTTCAAACGTGTGACACATGGAAACGCACGTCCTAATTGGATCAGCTTTTTCAGGATCCATGTAAACAGTAAAATTCTGATCTGAATTGTAATCAGATTGAAGAAATTTTGCCCATGTAACCGTGGCCCTTAAGATATTTTTTTTCTGACCTGTGGCTGTTATATCTTTCAGCTGGATGCTACAAGTTGTGTTGAGTAAATAGAGCTGGATAAAACAAAGATTGTGTCTGTCTTCACTTCTGGCTGCAAAACAACAAAATGTGATTTTTTGCAGGAGGATGATTTTTCTGTACCCTCTGTAGACTATCTACACTATATTGTAAAAACGTAATGGGACTCGTCCAACATCAGTGTCTGACCTCAAAAATGCACTTCTGGAAGAATGGTTAAAAATTCCCATAAACACACCCCTAAACCTTGTGGAAAGTCTTCCCTGAAGAGTTGAAGCCATTATAGCTGAAAAGTGTGGCTTTCCATAAGGTTTAGGAGTGTGTGTTTATGGGAATTTTTGACCAGAAGTGCATTTAGGAGGTCAGGCACATCGGACGAGAAGGCCTGGCTTGCAGTCTCCACTCTAATTCATCCCAAAGGTGTTCTATCCAGATGCAGATTGGAGCAGCATCTGCAGTGATGCGGACGTTGTACCGGTCTGTTGTGATGAAGAGGGAGCTTAGTTCTAAGGCAAAGCTGTCGATTTACCAGTCAATCTACATTACTACTCTCACCTATGGTCACGAGTTTTGGGTAATGACCGAAAGAACAAGATCGCGGATACAAGTGGCTGAAATGAGCTTTCTCCGTAGGATTGCTGAACTCACCCTCAGAGATAGGGTGAGGAGCTCAGTCATCCGGGAGAGGCTCAGAGTAGAACCGCTGTTCCTCTACATTGAAAGGAGTCAGTTGAGGTGGTATGGGCATCTGATTAGGATGCCTCCTGGACACCTCCCACTTGAGGTGTTTCAGGAACGTCCCACTGGGAGGAGACCCCGGGGCAGACCCAGGACTCGGTGGAGAGACTATGTCTCCCAGCTAGTCTGGGAACGCCTTGGTATCCTCTCTGAAGAGCTGGAGCAGGTGGCTGGGGAGAGGGAGGTCTGGGCTCCTCTGCTTGAACTGCTGCCTCCGCGACCCGGACCTCCGGAAAAGCGGTAGAAGATGGATGGATGGATGGAAGGTGTTCTATCGTTTTGAGGGCAGGACTCTGTGCAGGCCAGTCAAGTTCCTCCACACCAAACTTGCTCATCCATGTCTTTATGGACCTTACTTTGTGCACTGGTGCCCAGTCATTTGGAAGGGTATCCCAATACTTTTGGCAATATAGTGCATTTTATCAGTATGTGCACATAAACCACGCATTCCCATAGCACAGCTCTTGCCAAACAATGTAATGCAGACCCTCATCTGATGCAAATATAAACTTGGCATGTATCCAAAGGTATTAGTGTCTTCTTCAACTGAAAAATTGAAAAAGCTCATATTCAAGTCCTTTTATTTGTTGGTTAACCTTGCAGGTGAATCCCTCATTAGATGTATGCCAAAATCAAACTCATCCAAGGTATTGATGAGTTTAAGCTTCTATATAAATTTGAGGTCAATCTGATCAGAAAAGTAGAAGCTATTGTGGCAACAACATAAAATGGACTGAAAATAGTAAAAGTCTAGTGTGTGTGAGGTTTTGCTTTTACCTGGTGTGTTATAACTGAAACTCTGGGGTTATCCAGGTTGAGCCAGGAAGGAATCTGCCCATTGGTGACAATGAAGATGTGTCTCACCCAGGGGGCATGTCTCTCCACAGAGCGCAATGAATAACGGAGTTCTTCATTATCCTCAAATCGACTGGCTGAAACATCCTCATCCTGTTTGGACTGAAAGCAAAAACAGATTCATGTTTGACTAAAATAACTAAGGTTTGACACAATTTTATATATTAGACACCAATTTACAAGAACAGTTATCTCAAAGTAATTTATACACATGTGGACAAAATTGTTGGTACCCCTCTGTTAATGAAAGAAAAACCCACAATGGTCACAGAAATAACTTGAATCTGACAAAAGTGGTAATAAATAAAAATTCTAAGAAAATTAACTAATGAAAATAAGACAATGCTTTTGAATTGTGGTTCAACAGAATTACTTTAAAAAACAAACTCATGAAACAGGCCTGGACAAAAATGATGGTACCCCTAGAAAAGATTGAATATAATGTGACCATAGGGACATGTTCAACCAAGATGTGTCCTCTAATTAACATCACAGGTGTCTACAAACTTGTAATCAGTCAGTCAGCCTACTTAAAGAGTGACAAGTAGTCACTGTGCTGTTTGGTGACATGGTGTGTCCCACACTAAACATGGACCAGACGAAGCAAAGGAGAGAGTTGTCTCAGGAGATTAGAAAGAAAATTATAGACAAGCATGTTAAAGGTAAAGGCTATAAGACCATTTCCAAGCAGCTTGATGTTCCTGTGACTATAGTTGCACATATTATTCAGAAATTTAAGATCCACGGGACTGTAGCCAACCTCCCTGGATGTGGCCACAGGAGGAAACTTGATGAAAAATGGGAGAGATGGATAATACGAATGGTAACAAAAGAACCCAGAACAACCTCTAAACACATTCAAGGTGAACTCCGAGGTCAAGGTACATCAGTGTCAGATCGCACCATCCGTCGTTGTTTGAGCCAAAGTGGACTTCATGGGCGACAACCAAGGAGGACACCACTGTTGGAAACAAATCATAAAAAAGCCAGACTGGAATTTGCCAAACTGCATGTTGACAAGCCACAAAGCTTCTGGGAGAATGTCCTATGGACAGATGAGACAAAACTGGAACTTTTTGGCAAGGCACACCAGCGCTATGTTCACAGACGCAAAAATGAAGCATACCAAGAAAAGAACACTGTCCCTATTGTGAAACATGGAGGAGGTTCCGTTATGTTCTGGGGCTGCTTTGCTGCATCTGGCACAGGGTGTCCTGAATCTGTGCTGGGTACAATGAAATCTCAAGACTATCAAGGTATTCTAGAGAGAAATGTGCTGCCCGGTGTCAGACAGCTTGGCAGGTCATGGGTCTTGCAACAGGATAATGACCCAAAACACAGCTAAACATTCAAGAATGGCTAAGAGCGAAACACTGGACTATTCTAAAGTGGCCTTCTATGAGCCCTGATCTAAATCCCATTGAACATCTGTGGAAGGAGCTGAAACATGCCGTCTGGAGAAGGCACCCTTCAAACCTGATACAACTGGAGCAGTTTGCTCATGAGGAGTGGGCCAAAATACCTGCTGAGAGGTGCAGAAGTCTCACTGACAGTTACAGAAATCGTTTGATTGCAGTGATTGCCTCAAAAGGTTGTGCAACAAAATATTACTGTTTCATGAGTTTGTTTTTTTAAATAATTCTGTTGAACCACAATCCAAAAGCATTGTCTGATTTTCATTGGTTAATTTTCATAGACTTTTTATTTATTACCACTTTTGTCAGATTCAAGTTATTTCTGTGACCATTGTGGGTTTTTCTTTCATTAACAGAGGGGTACCAACAATTTTGTCCACGTGTGTATATCTAATAAGCCCCAACTACACTGGAAATGCATTTTTAAAATGAAAAAGTGAAAAATATCTTTAGATCTGATTATGTTTGATGTACTGATTATCAATTAAACAGTCTACCAATAGCTAAAATCTGAACTCCATTATTTCTTACAGTATTATTGCAAGTACGTTTATCTGAATACCTGAGAGATGGCAGTGAGGTCCCAAAACAGGTATGCCGGGCTGATGGTTAACTCTCTTCCATCCAATGTCAGGTTCTTTTTAGCCTGCTGGGTCAGATCAGTGAAGTCCTTAGGGGTTTTCAGGTGGAGCAAGGCGATGCTGGCTTCAGAGTACAACTCGAACTGAAGGACAAACAAACATCAGCAAATTAATATTACCCTCTTTGAGGAATACTCTTATGGGTAAAAGAAATTCAACGAAACAAAAGTCACCGTATTGGAAAAGCACAAATTATGTGGTTTAGACAATTTGTATACTTTATTGATCCCCAGAGGGGAAATTGAGGGCATCCACCTGGATGGATGAAGCAGCCACGGTACGGCGCTATCCCTTAACAATGTCAGACTTGGTTCTTTGTTATATGGTTAAATAGGGTCGGTGTCTGGCAAGTAGTAGCTACGGCTATGTTTAGTTATCATTGCAAATCTTTGCAATGTTGTGAAGTCATGAATACACAAGTGAGTGTGTGAGTGTGTGTGTGTGTGTGTGTGTGTGTGTTTATAAAGAGGTGAGAGTTCAGAAGATTCTGTGATGTCATCTCCATCAGGTCACATGGAGGTGGCACTCCATCTGATCTCAGAAGAATTATGTGAGGCATCAAAGGACTGTCGCTCTGTCTGTGTGTCTCCATGTGTTCAACAACATATAGTATTACTATTTTTACATGTTAATTTTGACATCTATTTTTAGTCCAGCTTTAGTCTTGCTTAGTCTAGTCAGTTAGTCATAATTTTATTTTAGTCTGTTCATTATCCATGGTTTTAGTCTAGTTTTAGTCAACAAAAATGTCAACTAAATCATTTGAGTTGACTGTTGTAAAAGTTGTTTTTTTTTTTTTTTTTTTTTTTTAAAGAAACCATCTGAAGTGCTTTTTTAAATGCTGTGAAACACACATGAGGGGTCCTACAGGTATATCACATTTTTCACCCTCTGAACGTTAACCAAAACGCAATTTTTTTTGGCCAACCCCTCAGACCCGGCAAAAAATTCTATAAACTGGAAAACATACTGTATGTGCCCCCCCACCCCTCACATACAAGTTACATACAGTATATGAGACATACAGAACACCTTTGGTTTCATCAAGAACAGACTACACAACTTGAATGTATTGGTCACACTATACAACCTTCAAGTGATCAAGAATCCTGAGGTCACAATTAGTGCATTCTACATGATGAGTGGCATCAGGTGTAACACACCAGATAATTGTTCACCTAACTGGTCCACTATGTGGCCAAAACAATGTTTTGACATGAAAAGGTAATTGAGAAGTTACCTGACAAATGTTGCCAGCCTCAAATGAAAAACAAGATTCAAAACAGTGACAAAAACAAGCACTACGAGTATGACTTATGATTAGTTTAGAAAAAACTATGCACCCAAAAAGAAACGAGCACTAAGTGCAAAAAGGGGAGATGCAATAGCTTAGATCAAGGCTACCGATTTTGTGTGACAATATATTTCTTCTTCCTATTCAGTTTTTATACAAGACCATTTCACCTGCATCAAGGTAATTTTTTTTCTTGTCTTAAACAGTTTTGAAAAGCCAAATTTTTGTGTTCCGTTGGAAAATAATTTTACTTGAAGAAAAATTGTATGAAAACGGATCAATTTACTTACAATAAGCAACATTTTCTGCCAACAGAACAAAAAAATTAAATTTACTTAAAATAAGTAAGGACCGGAGTGGTGGCCTAGAGGTAAAGCATCCGCCCCACAACTGGGAGGTCGGGGTTCAAGTCCCAGCCGGGTCATGGCAAAGACCATATATTTTAAAAAAAAAAAAAAAAAAAAGGAACTTCCTGCCATCCAGCTTGGTGCTCAGTAAAAATGGAACGGAGGAGGGAAATGTGGGCGGCAGTGGCTCAGGAGGTAGAGCGGGTCGTCCAAGAACCATAGGGTTGGCGGGTTGAATTCCGCTCTCCCCAGCCATCCTGCCGTTGTGTCCCTGGGCAAGACACTTTACCCACCTTGCCTCCAGTGTCTATGACACTGGGTATGAATGTGTAATGTGTGGTAGAGGTCGGAGAGACTGTTGGAGCGGATTGGCAGCCACGTTTCCCTCAGTCTGCCCCAGGGCAGCTGAGGCTATAGTAGTAGCTTACCACTAACAATGTCTGTCTGGAGAGAATGAATAATGGACTCACTGTAAGCACTTTGAGATGTCACTTGACATGTAAAGCGCCGTATAAATCTAATCCATTATTATTATTATTATTATTATTATTATAAGAATTATCTTGATGAAAGTGGCATTGCTTTGCAAAAAACAGCATGGGGATAAGAAATATCTTGTCACATAAAACAAGCATCAGTAACCTTGATTTAAGATATTTCATCTGACTTAGATGTCACCTTTTGCAGTGCTCCTGTCAAACACAGATTTAGACTCATAAATCAATGACGAGTCATGTCTTGCACCATCATTGGCTGTAGCGTGTCAGAGACTACCCCAGATATTTACGTAGTTTAAAAGATATTTGGTCAAAGTCAGCAGAAAGTTGGCAAGTGTATTTGACTACATCTTTGTAGCATTCATACATAGTGATTGGTGATTGATACTTCTTGTGCACCTTAAAATCAGGTTTAACAAGAGCACTCTGAGGCAAGTGCAATATCCCCTGCCTCTGTTTTCTTTGAAGAGCCCAATACTTGCTGATGGAGAGCAGTTTTCAACTTTTCAATATAATTACTGTGGCAGAACCAAATTATGATAAGCCATTGTAAGTATACAACCAATAGTTATAAGTCAGGATCCCAAGGTGAACCTGTGTAGCAAGTATGATGACCCTACAGAGCTTTACACATTCTATAGTAAGAGATCATAGGGAGTGCCAACCTTGACCTTTGACCCCAAACCTGTAGTCAGAGGTTATAGTCTCAGAGTGAACCTGTGTACCAGGTTTGGTGACCCTAGCTTTCTTTGTTGTTGAGATACACTTTATAAGGCATTTTGATGTTGACCTTTGACCTTACGATCCCAAAACCACAGACACACTTCAGGATCACAGAGTGAACCTGTGTATCAAGTTTGGTGGCCTGAGCTTTACTTGTACAGTAATAACCCCTAACCCATAGCTAGAGGTGAGGATCCAAAGGTGAACCTGTGTAGCAAGTTTGGTGACCCTAGCTTTCTTTGTTGTTGAGATATAGTTTATAAGCCATTTTGATGTTGACCTCTGACCTTGCATCCCAAAACCCACAGTCACACTTCAGGGTCACAGGGTAAACCTGTGTACCAAGTTTGGTGGCCCTAGCTTTACTTGTACAGTAATAAGGCATAATGAATGTTAACCTTGACCTTTGACCTTTTGATCCAAACCCATAGTCAGAGGTCAGGATCCCAAGGTGAACCTGTGTAGCAAGTTTGGTGATCCTAGCTTTCTTTGTTGTTGAGATATAGTTTATAAGCCATTTTGATGTTGACCTTTGGTTTTGGGATCGCAAGGTCATAGTCACACTTCAGGGTCACAGGGTAAACCTGTGTACTAAGTTTGGTGACCCTAGCTTTAGTCACTGTTGAGATTGGTTTTGGGATTGCAAGGTCATAGTCACACTTCAGGGTCACAAGGTGAACCTGTGTACCAAGTTTGCTAACCCTAACTTTACTCGCTGTACAGGAATAAGGCATAGGAAATGTTAACCTTGACCTTTTGACCCCAAACCCATAGTCAGAGGTCACAATTCCAAGGTAAACCTGTATACCAGGTTTGGTGGCCCTAGCTTTACTCATTTTACAGTAATAGTAAATGTAGTATTTACCATAGTGCAACTGCAATGTTAACTTTGAACATTTGACCCCTTAACCCCAAACCCATAGTTAGATGAGGGTGTAAGTCGTCCAAGATATGTATTAGATACAACTATTGTATCGATTTGAAAAGCCTACATCATTTCTTTCAGTAGTTACTGTGTTTAGAAGATTTAGGGAAAAAAATCTGAACTAACCTTTGACCTCAAGGTCATCTGATGAGAGTGAAATTGCAATATGTACATCATCAGAGTATATCAAATCATGGTACCAAGTTTCAAAACAACTGGAGCAAAACTGTAGGAGGAGTTGATTTCACAAGACAGTGCGGTGGTGAAGTGGTTAGCACTGCGGCAGCACAGCAACTCACCCTTGGCCGGGGGATCCTGGGTTCGATCCCAGCCCCCGACCCACAGTGATATGTGTGGAGTTTGCATGTTCTCCCCGTGTCTGCGTGGGTTTACTCCGGGATTTCTCCGGTTTCCTCCCACATGCCAAAAACATGCAAGTTAGGTTAATTGGCATCAAAACTGGGGATTCTAAATTGTCCTTAGGTATGACTGTGAGAGTGAATGGTTGTCTGTCTCTCTGTGTTGGCCCTGCAATGGACTGGCGATCTGTCAAGGGTGTACCCTGCCTCTTGCCCAAAGATGCTGGGATAGGCTCCAGCCCCCTCGTGACCCTAAAAGGATTAAGCGGAAGAAAATGGATGGATGGTTACTGTCTATGAAGTGAGGTGAAACAGGAGGTCATGGATCAGGGGCTACAATTCCAGCAAAAATCATCCGATCAGAAGTATACTGCAATATGCATATCCTCAGTGTATATCAAACCATGGTACCAAGTTTCAAAACAATTGGACCAAAACTGCAGGAAGAGTTGATTTCACAAAAGTGGGACAGACAGACGGACGAATGGACAGACGGACAGATGGACAGACGGACGGATGGACAGACCCATAACATAATCCCCTTTCGATCTTTGACATTTTGGGGCTTTGACCGGCAGGGGATAAAAATGTGTAGTGTGAAGTATTCAAAAGCTATGAATAAATGTTTATTATTTTCCCTCATGACTGCTCCAGTTGCATCTATTTCCTCAATTTCTGTGAATACAGACAATTCTGTTTGACTCACAACAGGAATCCTATTCCTGCTATGTTTTTGCACTGTTCCCGCAAAGAAATATGTAAAAACAACAGGTCAAGAAAAAATTAAAACGAGTTTACAAGTATCTAATGTGAATGCTCAAGTACACGTTAACTGCAGAAATTTTACCTGTAACAGTGTGAAATTAATACTGTTACTTTAACTTACACCCCTACTCCTTCCTTGTTTTTCTCTGCTCCTGTTTTAGGTGAGAAGGATTTGCTGGGACTCCTAACCCCAGAGGCGTGCAGCCAGGAGACAGAGGGCCATGGATCAGGTTTCTATCTCTATTAGAGCTCTCTTTATAGTCCTGATGAAGCTTGAGCACATGAGTAAAAAGCAGAAGTGTTTGGTAGCCTCACACATGGCATTCTGCAGGAAGGAGTAACTTCATACAAATGTATAGACAAACTATGTAATATGTCACAATTAGGGGGAATTCGTTCTGAATTTCCTTTTTTTTTTCCCCAAACAGTACATTATGAGCATTTAAATAATAGGACGCTTTTTTGCATTAATCACTGATTTAAGTAATTATCCAAGGCTTCTCAAATTGTGCATTTTCTGTGGTTCATAAAGTTTACCAGAGGCATTATCATAAATGTTTCCACATTTATCTTAAAACATAATTCAGTTTAATGCTGTCCAAATAGCAACCCGAGATCAAGATCAATTTACTGTGACAAAAGACTGTACATTAAAAGTTTAACACACCCTCCAGGTCTGAAAACCCAAACTGTGACCCGTCATGATCTGGGCATGGTTCATTTTGGTTTCACTATGTTTTTCCCATTATTATTATCATCATTATTGTCTTTTGTGTTCCCCCTGGCTACTCTGTGGTTGTTCTTTGGGGTTCCTCAGTCTCTCGTCATTGTGTGTTGTCCCCGTTATTACTGTCTTTTGAGTTCCCCAGTCTTAGTCATTGTGTGTTGTCCTGTGTCATCCCGTTTCTCCCCGTTGTCATTGTTGTCTTTGTGCTTTCCCCAATCCCTAGGTCTATATTGAGGTCTCGTGTCCACCCCCCATTCTTGTTTACCTATTGTTCCCAGTCCCTCATGTTTCCTTTACCTATAGCCTCTTTCCCTGGTGTGACCGTTTAGCCCTTGATTGTTCCCACCTGTCTGGCATTTGTTGATTATCTGTTCTCCCTATATATGCCAGTCTTTGATCGTGTTCCTGGTGGTGTCATTGTCATTCTTCCCCAGTGTCCCGTGTATCTCCCGTTTGTTTAGCCCTTAGATTCCTGTGTTGTTTTCAGCCCCCGTGCTGCACTTTTTGCTTCTCTATGTTTTTGTTAATAAACCATGTTGCATTTGAGCTCAGCCTGCACCCTGAGTCCTTCTTTTCACTCTCATCTGCCGAAGGCGGTTTATGACATAAACATTCCTTTAAATCACCAACGGGGAAAGACTATCTGGTTACAAAAAAAACCCCAAAAAACGTCTCATTTGATTTTCAGCCTCAGCAAAAACTGATTCAACTTTCTTTACTCAAAGCAGCTAGGAATGAGGATGTGTCTAACAACTTCAAGGCCATGAAGTCAGTTTTTTGCTTATGTTTTAGACATTTCTACTAGACAAGTGTACATACACCACTGTGAAACTTCCATCTCTGAACACATCAATACAGAGTTTATATTATATAGTGTAACTTGCTGTAATACTTTAATGTTTTATGTAAAGCACGTTGAATTGTTTTGTACATGAAATGTGCTATACAAATAAACTTGCCTTGCCTGTAAGTAAATTAATAATAATAATAATGGATTAGATTTATATGGCGCTTTACATGTCAAGTGACATCTCAAAGCATTTACAGTGAGTCCATTATTCATTCACTCCAGACAGACATTGATAGTGGTAAGCTACTACTGTAGCCACAGCTGTCCTGGAACAGACTGACGGAAACGTGGTTGCCAATCTGTGCCAATGGCCTCTCCGACCACTACCGAACATTACACATTCATACCCAATGTCATGGACACTGGAGGCAAGGTGGGTAAAGTGTCTCGTCCAGGGACACAATGGCAGGATGGCTGGGGAGAGCGGGATTCAACCCGCCAACCCTCTGGTTATTGGACGACCCACTGTACCTCCTGAGCCACTGCCGCCCACATTTCCCTCCTCCGTTCCATTTTTACTGAGCACCAAGCTGGATGGCAGGAAGTTCCTTTTTTTTTTTTTTTTTTTTAAATATATGGTCTTTGCCATGACCCGGCTGGGACTTGAACCCCGACCTCCCAGTTGCGGGGGTGGATGCACTAGCTCTAGCCACAACTCCAGCCTATTACTGCCTATTGTTTTAAGATAGAGTTGTTAGTAATGGTTAATGGCTATCTGACCAAAGCAGACCAACTTCTCCACCCAGTATAAACAAACAAAAGGAAAAATTAACTAAAGTGCAAACTAAACTTAAAAGATGAAGAGTTAAAAAAAAAAATCTTTTTACACTGGGCTGTATCAGTTAAATGGTGATGTATGTTGGTTAAATTTCCTTGAAAACACCGTTAACTGAGCTTAGTTTTCTGGGTCATTCTTCTGGGGCGTATTTGATTTGGACACAACAACTGTGACATCAGCAGCTGTCTGAACTCTAAAAGTAAAGTAGGGTGGCATTAAACTATCATCCTGTGCTTCCATTGCTAGTCTCAAGTCATGTTGATAACAGCATTTCCTTGTGTGAATTTTCATTCCATTTAGAGCAAATTAACAAAAACCATGTTGTGACTTTAATGTCTGAGTGTGAAATGTCCTAAAAACCCACACCTCAGCCAAAAAAAAGGAAAAAACACACAACTCAAGGGTTCAGAATATATGCAGTAAACTATCAGGTATCACTAATTTTTGACATATAATATTCAAGATTTTATGTTTCCAAATTCCATTTGTTTGAAAATATTCACTAAATTTACTACCCAAGTTGCCTTAGATTGCTTTGTTGTCATTTTTTTTTGGGGGGGGGGGAGGGGAATAACTAACCAAAACACTTTTTCTGAATGGGTAGCCAAAGTTTTGTGTACCACTGTACTGTATTATTGACGTGTACTTGACAGTGTTTCCATACTAAGAATGGTGATGTGTGTCTCGTCTGGATCAAGGGTACTTCTACTCTAGTTCTACTTCTACTCCGTGCCAATGCTGTAGCTGAGATTCAGTGTTAAAAATCAACACAGTCCAGATTTCATCAGCTCATCCGCCACAGGCTCCGGCCAGCAGTCTCAGTTATTCCACACCACAACATTAACATGTCCCCAGTGCATTTGACTCTCAACACATTATGAGCCACAATCACTGTGGTCTGTGTGTCACCGCAGAGATAAAGACAATGTAATCAGGGTAGTAAAAAAAAAAAAAAAAAATCTGAGTAAACCAATTAACCCAGTGGTGAGTGATCATTGTGAGCAGATGGAATAGCAGGCTACAGCAGATAAAAATGAACCAAAGCTGTTCTATCCTAGACATGAACATGTTTATACAGGAAAGTGTTACTTTACATTGAGTATGGTATCACTTTAACATTCAGTACAATTTAACATTGAGTAAATTGTTTAAACATAGTGCCAGTGCTGACCAAGTTTACGTGCACACCAACACACTGATATTAACATTCAGAGTAGTATCTCACTGGGCTATGACAGCTTGCAACTACTTGGAGATTTAAAAAAAAAAAAAAAAGAAAAAGAAAGACAAATGCAAGAATTAGCAAAAATTTTCACTTGGACTCACACTGTCTCATGAATGTCGCAACACTGATGCACAAATTCCCAGTGAGATTTTGGCCAAGTTCTCCGGGAGTTTGCAGTGTTGCAGGACATTCTCGCAACATGCACAAGACATGTTGCGACATGTTACTGCATCTGCCCCACTGATCTCTATAGAGAAACTAGACAGATCATTGGCCACCAGAAGTGAAGCCATCTGGCCGCCATATTAGTACTTCCAAAACACTAGTACATCCAAATCAACGGCTGCTAAGCATAATGTCAACTCGATTTCTATAGTTCATCGGTTGCACAAGATTTTAAACTGTCTCCATACCAACAAGTTCAAAATCTGTTAAGTTTTTGGGAAGTTATTGAAGTAAAACTGGCCAGCCAGGGGTTTCACTTCAGGCGGCCAGTGATTCATCCAGTTTTTCTATAGAGATCAGTGGCCCACCCGACTCCACTCGGCTCTGTACTCGCGAATGGGGCGGGAGCTATCCAGGTTTTTTTTATACAGATCAGTGCATATCGGACCTTAAATCAAAAAAAAAAAAAAGTCCCTAGAAATGAATGGTAAGAGCAAAATTACCTTTTGATCCCGATCAAATTTTGCCATGAGTTACACATATGATGTTTCTCAATTTAAAAGATAATTTTCCACGGAATTAAAGTTGTCGGCTGTCGTATAATAACAGAGTAATATTTAGTTTTTATTTAAACAACTAGCGGACAACAACTCCCATCGTCCCACATCACTAAACTGTGATCGTGTTTAGTGCTGTTACTCATGCAGAATGTACACGTCTTTTCTTTTGATCAGAGTTTAAAAATTTCATTTATTCAAAGTTTTTATGTTGACTGTGTTTACTATAAAGTTGCTGTTCTTTATGCAGAATGCATATGTATTTTCCTTTAATTAGTTTATAAAATTCTGTTATTCAATGCCGACTGTGTTTACAGTCAATTCACTGCAAACAAAAATAAATCTATATATCGATATACGTATGTTATCAAGTAGCCTCTCTTTTACACAACAGGCACAACAGGCCAAGCCCAACAGGCACAAGGTTGCCTGTTGGGCTTGTTTCCATAGAGCTGGTTGCTTGTTTCTCTGGTGAAACCTGGCGACATTGATACGCAATTACACAATGACACTGCAGACGTAGGAGAACCATGCAGAGTAACTTACTAGCTAGCAGCCGGATGAAACAGTTGGAATAAAGAAAAAAATGGGGCAGCAAGAAATTCAGCCAGTCCCATCTTCAATGAAGGCAAGTGTATGGGTGCATTTTTGTTTCTACAACATTCTGTGAAAGAAAGCGCTAGATATGACACATGTAATATGTAAAGTTTGCAAAACGAGTCAAGTACTTTGGTAACACCACAAACGCCGGGGCTCACATTAACCACCATCACCCAGAGTTGAAAAAAGTGGAAAAAGTTGTGTCCTCCTGCTGAACAACGCACACTGCACCACTTTAGCAAACTCCCAGCACATTCTGAATGGGGGGGGAAAAAAAAAAGAAAGAAATAATTCTAACAGCACTTTATTTTGTTTTATAAGTTTAATTTGTTTTTTAAGTCTCCAAAGAATTTAGATACTTAAGTTTATATTTGTACAGGTTTAAAATTAATGTTGCTTATCTTATGCATCAATTGCATTCAGTTCTTATTGAATTCCTGTATAAGTAACTGTACATTGACTTCATATAGTCAGGTAGCACTACTATTTAAATGGATACTCAAAGTATTTGTGATAGAATTTACTTTTGTTTTTAATGAACAGCCTATATTTCTAGAATGCTGGAGGGTGACCAAACCAACACAATATGTAAAAGCTGTTAGGAATTGTGATAATGCTGAAAAGGAACATTTTCAAAATTTCACTTGCGTACAATTTCATTTTTGAAACTCTCAAGTTTTCAAGAAATAAAAAAGCAGTTACTAACCTCAGCCTACTTTTTTCATTTAACAGTATTTTATTGCAAATCAGTTGATGTAATTTTTACCTCCGCCAAGGGGAGGAGGTAATGTTTTTGGAAACGGTGGTTGGTTTGTTGGTTTATCTGTCTGTTAGCAACATTACTCAAAAAGTTCTGAACAGATTTTGAAGAAATTTTCAGCAAAGTTGTGTAATGGCACGGGGAACAAATGATTAGATTTTGGTGGTGATCTGGATCACAATGTGCATGCAGGATTTTTTTGGGGGGAAAATAATAATAATAATGGCATGGGGACAGAGTACCGGCAGACAAGCCAAGGATGTCTTGCGAGGCACGTTACCCACACGGTGTGTAAACACACAGCATTTGACAATAGCCATGGTTACATGTGCAAAATTTCTTCAATCTGATTACAATTCAGATCAGAACTTTACTGTGTACATAGATCCTGAAAAAGTTGATCCGATTAGGACGTGCGTTTACATGTGTCACACGTTTGAACGGACTAAATCATTCTGACACGCGCACAATTATCCGACATTCCGGAAACAGTAGAAGAAGAAGCAACTTCCGATGTAAACAAACCCCGCTTCGTGTCTCTCTTTTTGAAATGGACCTGTATTGTGTTATTCAGACTGTACTTTTGCTTCTGCTGGTCTCTGTAATGAAGCTACAAGTCCAGCAGTAAAATACTTCTGCATATGACGAACAGAGAGAGACAACAGGACGATACAGACCACTTTTGTGTTACTCCCGCCAGGATCTGGTCAAGTGGACCCCTGACCAAGTGAGCACCCCAAGTGGACCCCGGTATCCAATCTATACATGTACAAGTATATTTTCAATCCAATGATTTACAAACTGATTCATAATTTTCCAAAGCCTCATTCAGAGCATTATAGTCCCACAGACGGTGGATTTTCTCCCACCATGTCTTCCGCTAGCTGCCGTAAATGAGGAAATACGTCACGTCGACGTGTGGCTGACGTACAGACATGCACAGTAAACACATTTTTCCCCCAAACTTCAGAATAAGTGTTTATATGTGCACCAATCGGATTAACAATTGGCATAACCCACCCGTCTCAATTGGAAGGAAATTATGATCCGAATGACTGTGATTGGGTCAGAATATTCAGATTGGCGGGTTTACATAAAGCATTTTTAATTCCGATCAGGCTTTTAATCCACTTACTTGTGTCCATGTAAACATGGCTAATGTTTCATTTTTATTACCACTGCCAAGAGGAGGAGGTAATGTTTTTGCCGGTGTCGTGCCAAAAAGTACACTGCAATTGTCCATTGTTGATGCACAGAATATGTATTTATACAGTATCTACATGTATATATCCAGGAAGTCTATGTATTTTTCCATGTAACCTTGTGACTGCATTATTTTAATTGCTTTTAATCCTACATCAAGTTTGTTTCCGGTTCAAAATGCATAAGTGTCATAAGTGTTAAATACATCTTGTTATACCTAACTCAGTACTGTTTACCTGTTGAAATATATATTTTATGGCTAATATAACCTCATAACTACAATATGTCACCTGGTGATCAATTTTTGGCAGCTGATCACTTTTTGCCATGACACCGGCATTGCTTTGTCTGTCTGTCTCTTAGCAACATTACTCCAAAATTTATGAACAGGTTTTGATGAAATTTTCAGGAAAGGTGTGTAATGGCATTGGGAACAGATGATTACATTTTTGTGGTGAGCCGGATCACCACCTGGAATTTTTAGGAAAAAATCAGTATCAACTTTTACTTTTGCTTGTACACCAGAATTTCTGTAGCTAAGTTGCCTAATACTATTTATTTGTTATATCAATAAACCTTATAGAAGGAAACTTGAATTAGTATTTTTCATCAACATCAAATGCAGAAATGTTGCATTTAGAAAACTGCTGCATTTCTAACAATGTCATTTGGGGGAAATGAGGTGCTTGCCGGAGGTCTGTGCTCTCTGAGCGCTTTTTCTAGTTGTGTTCACTGCCGTTTCTCTGTCTGTTAGCAGGATCACGCAAAAACTCATAGATGGATTTGTATGACATTTTCACCAGAGGTGGCCCTCGGCCCAAAAATGAACTTATTATATGTTGGAGGTGATCCGTGAAAACATACCTCCACCAAGGCCCTTTCTCACAATGTACAGATGGATGGCGATATGGACAGACAGAGAGACAGAGGGGAAGACAAAGGGAGGGAGCCTTGGCGGAGTTATGCAATTCTCTGAGTGCCCTTTAGTTTAAAAATATAACTCCCAAAAACATCAACACACTGTACTCTGCTTTCAAGCTTACCTCAGCAATTTTTTGCAGTGCAGTGGACTTTTTTTGGTCTGAGATGAGTCAGTTTTTGTACTGAACTGAGACCCACATGCAAACCGAAAATCGTTTTGAATCGAAAGTCGATTCTGAATCAAATTGTGACCCCAAAAATCTGAATTGAATCGTGTGACTTATAAAGATTCACAGCCCTAACAAACATGCCTGGCAATCACTGCAAACAACAGTAAAAGCATATATAACCACTTGCCCACTTCAGCAACAATACAAGAAAAAAGACCAGGAATTGGCCTGATCTCCCAAACATACAGTATGGCTAGCAAAGAGATTCATAACAACAACTCTACATTTTTCACAACATCAGCAAATGAGAAGCGGATATATAAACAACATGATGGATAGATTGAAAATGACACTCACCTCCCCAACCAGGGTATTATTCAAAAAATGAGAGGACGATGGGCATCTGGGTATAAGGCTCTGGGCAATGATTTGGAGAAATAATAAACACCTGCTGCCGGATGTTGCACCTCTCCAATCAGTCACAACTGCTGCAGGTGCTTGTTTCCAATCAGTCAGACTTTAGTTTCATAGGTCCCCAACCCACGGCAAAGTTGTCTAACTTTTCTTGCACTTTCAGACTCACAGAAACTAAATTGAGTGGGGTTTGAGATGAGGTTGAGACAGGTTCAAGACACCTATGATGACTCGGATTATTTTGAGAGAACTAGACTACTGTAACGCTGTCCTCACAGGTCTCCCTAAAAAGTCCATCAGACAGCTGCAGTTAGTTCAGAACGCTGCTGCTCGAGTCCTCACTAGGACCAAGAAAGTAGATCATATGACTCCAGTCCTCAGATCTTTACACTGGCTTCCTGTCTGTCAAAGAATAGATTTCAAAATACTGCTGTTAGTTTATAAAGCTCTGAATGGGTTAGGGCCAAAATACATTTCAGATCTGCTGGTTCATTATGAACCACCCAGAGCCCTCAGATTGTCAGGGTCAGGCCTACTATCCGTGCCCATGGTGAGGCAGCGTTCAGTTTTTATGCTCCTCACATATGGAACAAACTTCACATATGGAACAAACTGCTGAAACTCTCAGCTGCTTTAAATAGAGGTTAAAAACTTTCCTATTTGCTACTGCTTTTCAGTAGAACAATTGTTAGTCTCCCACAATGCACTGTAACTTTTACTTCTTGCACTTTTTCTGTCTTATTTTATTTTAGCTTGCTTCTGTTTCTCAAATTTTTTTAGTTTGTTTTTAAATTCTTATGTATTCCTTTTGCTACTTGCTGTAATGCTTTAATGTTTTATGTAAAGCACTTTGAATTATCATGTACACGAAATGTGCTATACAAATAAACTCACCTAACAAGCTGATCTAAAACCAGATGTTGGCAGTGGAATCTGTGTTGTGGCAGTGCTGTTTTGTGTAACAGTTTCTCCCATTTATCAATTTGGCAAGACAAAGATATATAGAATTTTTTTTAGGCTGTTTGTTTTGATGAGTCACTTGTATGCTGCATAAAATGTGGGGAAAATTCTGCAAGTGTGTTTTTTTTTTTTGTTGTTTTTAGAAATATGGTGATTAACTAAAAGACAGTATTTACAGACCTACAGAGCTTGTTAACACCTTATTCAGAATATTGCCTTAACCTCAACATGGACCTTAATAGGAACTTAAACATAGTTGGTGCCAAACTGCGAACCACTCGGTACTGGGCTACAGAGAACACAGAGAAAAACAAATAACTTGTTCTGTTCCTTTGTATTGACTAAATTGAAAAATTACCAGATATTCTCTCTTTTTCCGTGCCTGTCTTCCTTCCTGTCTGTCTGTGCGGCCTTCACACACCTATCTCAGTAATTAGCAGTGACGCTGGAAAATTAAACCTGTATTCAAAGCTAAACTGTGGCTGTGGGGAGGACGAGTAGACTGAGGGATATCTGACATGTTTCCAACATCAGCAGTGGTTTTGGAAGAAAATTTGTTTGGCCTTCCTTCTACCAACTGATGCATAATTACCTATCTTTGCTTTCAAAAGAGTTTGAGCGTTACTTCACGATGGACTGCAAAAGAGTGAATTTGCAACCACGCCACGTGAGTTAACCCTGGGACCATCTCCTTGCAGAAAAACGGGCCAAGGGCTCCCTGAGGTGAGTTTTTTTTTTTTTTTTTGTGTACTTTATTGATCCCCAGAGAGGAAATTCAGGGCATCCACCTAGATGGATGAAGCAGCCACAGTACAGCACCATCCCTTCACCATTCACACATACATTCACACCTAGGGCTGCTTTAGAGTCTCCAATTAATCTAACTTGCATGTTTTTGGCCTGTGGGAGGAAACCAGAGTACTCGGGGTAAACCCACACAGACACGGGGAGAACATGCAAACTCCACACAGAAGGGTCACTGATGGTCAGGGGGTGGGATCGAACCCATGATGGTCGGGGTGGAATCGATCCCGTGACCTCCTTACTGTGCTGCCACTGTGCTAACCTCTGTGCCACCATGCTGTCCCCTTTAAATACACACTTAATTTTAATGCTAATGTATCCCATTCATTTTAATCTACTAATACTTTATTAGATTTTAAATGATTTACAAATAACAAATAAACATAAATACCGGAGTAGTGGCCTAGAGGTACAGCATCTGCCCCACAACCAGGAGGTTGGGGTTCAAGTCCCGGCCGAGTCATGCCAAAGATCATATAAAAATGGAACTTCCTGCCGTCTAGCTTGGTGCTCAGCAAAAATGGAACGGAGGAGGGAAATGTGGGTGGCAGTGGCTCAGGAGGTAAAGTGGGCCGTCTAATAATTGTAGGGTTGGTGGTTCAAATCCCGCTCTCCCCAGACATCCTACTGTTGTGTCCCTAGGCAAGACACTTTACCCACCTTGCCTCCAGTGTCCATAACACTGGGCATGAATGTGTATAAATGTTCGGTAGTAGTCGGAGAAGCTGTTGGCGCGGATTGGCAGCCACGTTTTCGTCAGTCTGCCCCAGGGCAGCTGTGGTTACAGTAGTAGTTTATCACTACCATTGTCTGTGGAGTGAATGAATAATGTATCCACTGTAAAGTGTCTTTGAGTGTCTATGAAAAGCGCTATATAAATCTGATGCATTATTATTATAAATGAATTACAAGTCATATTTCACACACTGATGTAGACATACTATTTGGAAAGTGCCGCACTTTTTATCTATTCTGTTAAATCTCTGATTCTGCAGGTTGCTCAGCTTGTCAACTTACTTTATTTTGTGTATTTGTCTACAACTCATAACACACTTTACAGTAAGGCTCTCTTAGGATAGTTGATCTTGCTAAATAGTGCGCCTACACTGACGTGGTAAATATGTCTTATAACTCATTTATATTTGCTTATTGATGACTTACAAAGCATTTATAACCTGATCAACAACCTATTTTTAAAGTATTTTTAAATCCGGGAGGGCGCATGCACACGCAGCGACCGGCAGCTGGTGAAAAAGTACGTCGTCTGTGTGTCTTGTTTTATGCACTTTAATGTGTTTTTACGATATTCTCTGTGTCATTTCTGTCCTGGAATGTTTGTGGACTGTATGGTGAAGAGCTCCCTGGTTCCATCAACGTGGACTACCTACCCTTTTTTGCACTGCTGCTACTTGTCCTCTGGCTCTTTGTCTCTGAAGTAAACGCGTTCGGCATGATGGCGGGCAGGATACATTATTCCAGGGACATGTTGCTGCATTTAAACACGGTTGATGCAGCGGCTGTGATTGAGCCTAAGCCGCAACTGCCGGACTTTATTTTGAGAGACGTTCATGGACACTGCGGTGAAAAGAGAGACGGGAGAGACGGAAGAAAAAAACGCGGAAAACGTGGAGGAGTGAAATTGCGCCTGAGAAGACGTCAGTTTGGTGACATTCCTCTTCCTTCTATGATTTTTGGGAATGTACAGTCTCTGAGAAACAAGGTGGATGAAATTCAAGGGAATGTACGCTACCAGAAGGACTTTAAGAACTGCTGCGTCATGGCCTTCACCGAATCTTGGCTTACTGCGCATGACCGAGATGCAGACCTGTGGATTGACGGCTTTGGAGCCCCACTACGCTCGGATCGGCAGGAAGAGGTAACGGGGAAACGTCAGGGGGGCGGCGTATGTTTATACATTAATAAGCAGTACTGCACATCTGTCACGGTCAGAGAGCGCATCTGTACACCCAATGTGGAGCTGCTGTCTGTGTCACTACGCCCCTTTTATTTGCCTCGCAAGTTCCCCCAACTTTTCATCACAATTGTGTACATTCACCCGAGGGCAGATGCTGACTCCGCCTGCAGCACAATCTCTGATGTGATCCAGCAGCTGCAATCAATTTCTCCAGAGGCGCCAAACTTCATTCTTGGGGATTTTAACCATGTTTCTTTAAAGAAGACACTTAAAAACTTTTATCAGTATGTCTCCTGCCCAACCAGGCAAAAAAAGACCTTGGACCTGTGCTATGGATCCATAGAGAGGGCTTATAAATCACTCCCCCTTCCTCCTGTAGGATCCTCAGATCACAACTATGTACATTTGCTGCCCACATATAAAACTGCTCTCAGAAGAGGCAAGGTAGAGATGAGAGACATTGATGTGTGGACAGAAGATTCAGTGCACAGCCTCCAGGAATGCTTTGACTGTACAGACTGGGAGATGTTCACACTGGCCTGCGGGGATGATTTGGACTCTTTGGTAGACGTCACATGCTCATACATGGCTTTCTGTAAAAATAAGATCTTTCCACGTAAACGTGTCAAAATATATCCCAACAACAAACCATGGGTTACAAAATCAGTTAAATCCTGCTTACAGAGGAAAGCACTTGCCTTTAAACACGGGTCTGTTTCTGAGCTACAGGTTGCCACAAAAGAGCTGAAATCCGAAATTTTAAGAGCAAAACAGAATTATAAATCAGAATTGGAAAGCAAGATGGCAACAAAGAAACTTGGTTCAGCCTGGGCCAGTATGAAAACTATTGCAGGCCTTCAGAGCACAGAGCGCAGAAATTGTGTGTTTTTAGATGGTTTTAATTCAGACACAGAGCTGGCTAATGCTCTTAATTGTTTTTATGGTCGTTTTGACTCCTTTGATTTTAGCACTGAAACCCAAGATTTGAAACAAAAACTCAAAGACAATCAGCACTTTAATATTGAGGTACAGGATGTTAAAAGGGAGTTCTGCACTGTAAAAGTGAACAAAAGTCAGGGCCCTGATAATGTATGTGGGCGCTTGGTAAAGTCCTGTGCACATGAACCGAGTCCATTATTTCATTACATTTTCAATAAGTCCTTACAAACACAACATTTGCCTAAGATCTGGAAAAAAGCAGTGGTTGTTCCCGTTCCAAAATCCAGCTGTCCTAAAATGGTAAACGACTTTAGACCAGTTGCTGTGACTTCAATTTTAATGAAAATTTTTGAAAAACTGGTCAGATGTGCGGTCCTAAAGCAGACTGAGCATGCATTGGATCCTCTGCAGTTTGCCTATAGGCCTCACAGAGGAGTGGAGGATGCCACTGTCACTCTGTTTAACATGCTTTTTAAACATCTGGATTTTAATGGGACACACGCCAGGCTTTTATTTGTGGATTTTTCCTCTGCCTTTAATACAATCCAACCTCATATCTTAGTTGAAAGGCTCCTGCAACAATTTGATTTGAGCAATAATCTGGTGGGTTGGATTCTGGATTTCTTAACCAACAGGACGCAGAGAGTAAGGGTCAATGGTACACTGTTTGACCTAAAGTGCTCTTCTGCTGGCTCTCCTCAGGGGTGTGTGTTGTCACCACTACTCTTCATCCTGTACACAAACACGTGTCGGAGCAGACATGACAACAGACACATCATAAAGTATGCTGATGATTCAGTTATTGTCAGTCTCCTCCAGGATGATGAGAGTGGCCACGGCCCAGTAGTTGATGATTTTGTTCACTGGTGTGAGGATTCCTACCTGCAGCTGAATACGACAAAAACTAAAGACATGATTATTGACTTTAGGAGGAAAACGACCAGGCACAAAGTCACTGTACTAAAAGGCCAGACTACCGAATGTGTACAATCCTACAAATATCTTGGGACGATTATTGATAGTAATTTAAACTTTGAAGAGAACTGTGAAAGGGTGTGCAAAAAGGGTCAGCAACATTCGCATTGCTTGAGAAAACTTGCACGCTTCCAAATTGACCGAACCATAATGACAATGTTTTATCGGGCTTTTATTGAATCTGTTTTATCCTTTTCTTTAGTGTCATGGTTTGGTCAGATAAAACTGAAACAGAGGAAATCCTTGGATCTGGTAGTTAGATGGTCCAGTCGTTTGCTTGGTGAGTCACAGCTGAGCCTGACATCCTTGTACACCAGACAAGTACAGAGGATGGCTACCTCCATTTTAAATGATGACTCCCACCCTTTGCACTGCAACTTTCAGCTTCTTCCCTCAAGACGAGGTTTGTTGTCCCAAAAAGTAAAACCCAGCGCTACAAAAACAGCTTTGTTCCTGCTGCTGTCAAAGAGTTGAACAAGCTGTAACAATATATTGCACATAATTTAGGTACCTATTTATTAACTCCATTTTATATTTACTTATTTTTGTAGGATGTTACTTGGGTTCTAAATATTTTATTGAGTTTTAGAACTTTGAGTTTTTAACCCCTTGCACTCCGGTCAATTTTCCTAAAAACGCCAGAAAATAATGTGCCCGAAGTAAATCAAAAGCTGTTCTTCAACCCTTTGCAGCATCTTCATGGGGTTGGTCTCAATTAAAACACTTTGAATTTTTTGGCAAAACAGTCATAATCTCTCTAAGTGCTCCGGCCACTGAGTTACAGTCATCTAAATATAGTGAACTTGAAGAAAATAAATTTGGCCTGGGTGTTTTTTTGGATACAAATGCTTGCAAATAACACACAGCTTCAGATCCGGGCTGGAAAATGCAACAGAAATGTAGAACCAAGTGTTATCCAGCTGAGGTCCAAATTTTGTAACAATACCCCAAAAAATGAATATATTACACAGCTTTATACTCAGGTACTTCCCAGGCGTTTTGGAACTGTGCCAAATTGTGCCAAATGGCACAGTTTGGAAAAACGTCTGTAACTTTTGAATGATTCAATGTAGAAGCTTCATTTTGGGCTCTAATGAAAGGTGACACTCAGGGCTGTCTGTGTGTGTGTGTGGGGGGGGGGGGGGGGTTGTCCCCCCCCCTCGCTACAGAGGACGGCCATCGGCCATCGCTACATGACGGAATAGACTCATATGGCTATGTGGCGACCGCTGCGCAGTCACCGCGGCCCCCCCCCCCCCCTACAGAAGAGGAGCGGGGGGGGGGGCGTTCACGGTCCGGACAAGGCGAATTAACCGTTTATCGCGGTGCATGCACTTCGTACTTCGTGCGCCGCACAGCTGTAATTTACCGATCGGTCAAAAGTCATTTTGGATTACAATTTTCAGGGATAAATAATAATTTAGCTTATAACACATTACCTCTTCACAGCAGCAGAGTCCTGGCGAACTTCTCTTCCTCACTGTCAGACGAACGTGACGCTGGTCCGCTCGTGGTTCTGGTCTCGCGACCCGATCAAAATATAATTCCACTATTATGGTTTTGTGCTTCCATGATTGCGGTTTTTGGCGAACGATTTTTCAAAACAAATAACAGTAGTAATTAAAAAAAGACTGGCGAAGGCGTGTGTGTCACTCAGCCTCCGTCGGTCTATGACCATGGAAGAAATCATAACGTCTACTCTGCTGGAACCAACACAAAATAAGCACCGCCTGTGGCCGAACATGCCAATCCGCGAATGGCACTCCTTGTCACACAGGTTGCATTTGTGGATGGTCTCCGTGCTGCTGGGTCTGTGACGGTTCTTCCTGCGAGTCCTTTTTTGATCCGCTGCAGCAGCCAGTCTTCACCCAGCCTTAAAAAAAAAAAACAGCTCGCGAACTTCTCTGCTTCAATTGGCTCACTGCATTCACAGTGTTGGGAGGCGGGTCCTTCTGGCTAGGTTTTCATTCATTGGTTCTTCAAGGTTTCAGAAACCCAATTCAAGGCTCTTATTAGTCGAATGAGAGGTCAATCAGATGAACTAATCTGTTCGTGGCTGTGTCTGCAGCTTTTATTTTCAGTGCCCGCTTGGACGCCATACACCACCTACATCACAATCTCCATCAGGATCTCCATCATGCGTCCGAGAGCGCACAAGGGCGCTCTCGTGCGCCCTCGTGCCCTCTAGGACGCAGAGACTTGCCCGTCCGCGGTACAATGGAGCGCAAGAGGTAGTTACCTCTTTGACTAGTTTTTAACTTTTAATATGACTCTTCTCTCTTACCTCTGGTTTTTCTCTCATCTCTTTGTCTTTTTATACCCTGACTGATGGAGCCTTGAGTATTTTTATCATGTTTATAGTCAATTTCATGTATGCCTGTGTTTTGTGTCTATGTTGAATGTAATTTGTGGCTTGTAAATATGGATGTCACCAGACTGCAAAACAAATCTACCTACGGGTACAAATAAAGTAACCTGAACCTGAATCCTTTATAAGGAGAGCCTTATTGTAAAGTGTTAGCATTATTTTTTCTTCATATAAACTTATGTCAACATAGATATCACTCTATAATGTGAATTCTGCTTTCTTGTGGAGTTGGACACCAGGTGGCTGGTGTGTTTTTTTTTCCACAATATTTTTCTTGAACCTTTTTACAAACATAACACAAACAATCAAACACTAACACTAAAGTAATTAAAAAAAAAGAAAAAAAAGTACTAAAAAACATCAACAACCACTAACAAAGGCGGCTGGTGGTTTTAAACACACACACACACGCACACACCCCCCAACATCAGGGTTGTACACAAACAGAGAGGCAGGACTGGACAGGCGACAGCATGGGCAGGATGATCAGAGCTGTAGTCCAGCTTTCATCACTGTAGCCCTCAATCTAACACCAGCTATAAATACCAACAGCCTCTCAACTCACAGCCTCTCCCTCCACACTATGCACATCATCCCTCTTTCACAGAAATGGCCAAGCGTCACCCAGAAACACCTTGAAATCCAACCTGTGCATTGTGCTGTGGCCCCATATATACCTAGAAATCCTTCCACCTGCCACCCCCCCCACACACACACACACTCACAATTTTCCATCGTGGACTCACATGACCCAGCATGATTTCCCCGCCACCACTGCACCCCCTTTTCACGCCTGCAGCTTGTTCCACTAACAAAAAAACAGAACTGGAATCCCAGCAGGTAAAGCCAAGTATAAATGTCTGTGATACCAGGCTGTGTACGAGAGCGCAGAGAAGGTCAGAGAAATCCCGGTGACCTTATGGTGTGCTGGCTGGCGGCGCGTCACTCTAAACAGTTGTTCTTATGTTAACCCATGCACCGCCAGCTAAGGTTACAGCCTGAATACCAGGGGTTGTTATCACATGACATGGCAGGCTTGGAGGAAGATGAAGGGAGTGATGTGACAACTGGGTTTGAAGATGATATCCAGGTTAAATGCTGTTAACTGACATATACCACATACACAGATACACACCCTCACTCATCAAAGCAGCTGTTCATTCACTGTCCATAAACTTGTGTGGACTCACAAATGCCTGTTAATTTAAAACCATTAGAGGCAATATTAAAACACATAGTATTATAATAGCATATGCAATAACAGCAGGTTTTACATACTATTATAAGGATCCACTGACTGCGAAACTCACAGCCAATACTAGGGGTGGGAATCACGAGAGGCCGCCCGATACAATATTGTCATGATATTTGGGATGCAATATGATAGTATCATGATCTTTCTGTATGCTGAGTATTGTGATATCAAATACTGTGATTTCCAATCCCAATCTTTGCCTTCTTCAACTCCTGGCTAGATCTCATGAGTCACTGCTTTCCTGTGCTGACCTAACTAGACAGTTATAGCACCCTTACTCTTCATCATTGTCTTAGACTACGCCCTCTGCATAGCCTTCCATGCAGACGATGGTCTCACACTTATGCGCCGACGTAGCTCACGCTATCCCACTGTCCATCTAGCGGCTCTCGATTTTGCTGATGATATTGCTCTTCTTGAGGACACCGTTACTTCTGCTGAGGCCCTTCATTGTATCGAGCTCGCTGCCAAGTCCATCGGCCTTCAGTTGAATGCAAGCAAAACGAAATGGATGCACATAAAACCATCATCTGTCCAGGACCTGCATACACTTGACAGCTCTGTTATCGAGAGAGTAGACAACTTCCAATATTTTGGTAGCTGGATGTATACTGCACATGGCATCAAATGCAGAAAGGCTAAGCCCTAGGGAGCTCTTAATGCCCTCTCCAAAATCTGAGCTGCCCCCTCTGTCCAGAGACACAAAAATAAAGGTGTTTAAAGTGTCTGTTGAATCCACCCTTACCTACGGATCAGAGTCTTGGTCACTGACCAAAACGTAAGCGTAATCCTTGGATGGCATGTATACCACAATGCTAAGGAGGGTTCTTAATGTCAGCTGGCAGGACCACTGGTCAAATGATCTACTTTACGGCTCTCGAATATCATAGCCAAGTCGGATGGCGCTGCGCGGTAATGTTCCCCGCCATGACCAGCCAGCTACCCAAGTACTACTTTGGGAACCTGGAGGCGAGACGTACAGCTGGGAGACCCCGTACCACCCTAAAAATGGTCCTAGAGAGAGACACTGTGATACCAGCTGGAAACCTTAGGGCGGCCATGCTAGACCAGCAGGACTGAAAAGTCATTTAGCTATTATTACTGAGGTAACTAAACAAGTACATTTGTATTTGCAACATTTATTAATATAACAATAATAATATTAATTTTATATCCATTTTTTTGATAAAGTACAGATAGATACTTTATTTTGAACAAAAAAGTAAAACAAAACAAATGACAAGTGCAATAAAGTAACTATACAGTGTTCGAAAGGGAGAAGGAAGTAGTATCACAATAAGTTTGATAAAGTATCACAACACTGGTGTCTCTACATCGACACAGTATCACCACCACAAAGTATCATGATATTACATTGTATCTGGTTTTCCCCCCACCCCTAGCCAATACTAATATCAATTGGGGAAAAAAAAGGTTATGCCAGTATTTTTTCTGTTTTTCTTGTCATCTTTGCTATCTGTGCCCTCTCATCAAGTCAAAAGTCAAAATTTATTTCTATCGCTCAATTAAAAGAACTGCAGCTGATCAGTGCTGTACATGCTGTACACATAAAATATTAAAAATAACCACACGGTTTACAATCCAGACTGAAAAATACACAATAAAAATATCATTGAAAAGGCAGGCTGTTCATTAGATTAGGACCCACCACCGAAAACGCTCTGTCACCTCTGCTTTTGGGTCAGGATTCTGAAATATTTAAGAGCAGTTGATTCCTAGATCTCATTGTTCTGGATAGAATGTGAGGTTGTAATAGTTCAGACAGATAAGGTGGCGCCATACCATTAAGACATTTAAAAGCAAGCAATAAAACTTTAAACTGAATTCTAAAATAGATGGGAAGTCAATGTAAAGAAGAGAGTATCATAAGAGAGTTATGTGATCACGCCGTTTCTTTCCATTCAGAAGACGGGCTGGTGCATTTTTGTGCACTCTAAACAACTAGTCAAAACTAACATATAAAGAATTACAATACCTTAAATGAGAGGTAATGAAGGTGTGAATGACTCAAAATCATGAACATGGAGGCTGGCCTTCATCTTGCTTCAGAGTCTTAGCTGAAAAAAGCTTTTCTGAACAACAGAACTAATCTGTTTTTCAAACTTAAAAGAACAGTCAAAAATAACTTCAAGGTTCTTAGCAAATGGGTGGCAATAAGAGGCTAACGGGCCAATAATACTGTCAAACCCATGTAATAGATCATGTTGTCCAAAAGGAATAATTTCTGTCTTATTACTGTTCAGACTGAGAAAGTTATTCTTCATCCATGTTTGTAAATCCCTAAAACAGTTCAAAAGTGTCTCAATAAAAGAATGACTTTTTATGGGCAGATATATTATGTAATTTTATTATTATATGATTATCATCTTCTTCTTTCGACTGTTCCCTTTAGGGGTCGCCACAGTGGATCATCTGTCTCCATCTCACCATATCCCTTGCATCTTCCTCTGTAACACCAACCCTCTACATGTCCTCCTTCACTACATCCATGAATCTTCTCTGTGGTCTTCCTCTTTTCCTCCTGCCTGGCAGTTCCATCTTCAACATCCTTTGTCCAATATGTCCACTATCCCTCCTCTGCACATGTCCAAACCCTCTCAGCCTTGCCTCTCTTACTTTGTCTCCAAACCGCTCAATGTGAGATGTACCTCTGATATACTCATTTCTAATCTTGTCCCTGCTAGTCCCAATGAAAATCTTAGCATCTTCAACTCTGCCACCTCCAGTGCCACCTCCTGTCTTTTTGTCAGCGCCACCATCTCCAAACCATACATCACAGCAGGTCTCACTACCATCTTGTAAATCTTCCCTTTCACTCTTGCTGCTACCTTTCCGTCACAAATTACCCTTGACACTCGTCTCCACCCACTCCATCCTTATATGATTATAATATAATTACAGTACATATTTTTTATGTGCGAAAGGAAACAAAGACATCCCCTCTCCAAATGTTTATGAATAACCAATGTAAAATGTATATGACAGATCAGAAAAAGATTGGTCATAAATATTAATGAACTGCAGGGTAATATCATTAGTCGATAGGGCTGATATTTGTTGCTGTCAGCATTTAGTCAATATGATATATCACTGCATGCTAAATAACAGTGTGTTTTATAGTTAATGCAATTACAGCACTTAATTTTTGTTTGTTTGTTTAAGGGGAATCCTGCAAAAGCAAGCTCTGAGTTTACATCCTTCTTGTAGATACATATCACAAGACAACATGATTTAAAATGTAAAATTAAAACAGAAAAGCACTCAGATACCACATATCTCAGCCAAGGTTCGTCTGTATCTCTACATACTTGCATATATTTCCACTTCAGTCATCAATCTTAATCCTAACCACCTGAACAGACTCACCACACCATACAAACTAATAGGCCAGTTCTGGCCCGCGGGCCGTATGTTTGACACTCTTGGACTAGACTGTAAAAATAGCATACATATTTAGAGGGTTTAGTTCACCTCAAAAGAAGCTTCATTTGTTCTTCACAGCAATATATAACTAATCAAAGTGAGGTCACTTCTTTTCTCTGTTGTAAGAAAACTCAGATTTGTGAAACTGAGGACAATATTGCACCAGTGATCCGAGAGCAAGAGCTGGTGTGTGTGCTACCCACTGCCTGTCTGTTCATCATTGACTTTTTCTCCCCCAGACAAGCCGCAAAATGAACCCTCGTGGACAGAGTTGGGCTCCGCTGCGGGCCCAGCACAGGAGAAGCTGTAGACGGTCTCCACCGTGGCTTCCAACCAGTGCTAAGACTGAGCTGCTTCCAGGGTGCAGAAGTATGTCTGCGGACACATCTTAAAGTGGAAGTACATGAAAAGCGCTGTGATGTAGATCAGCACCACAAACTTGGCCCATTTCCTAAACCTTTCCAAAAATTTTCATTGAAATCCGTTCACTACTTTTTGAGTAATGGTGCCAACATGCAAACAAACACTGGCAAAAATATTACCTCTTTAGTGGAGGTAACAATCAGTGGACAAAAGTAGGGTTGCTGCTTGTATCCATGATCTCATTCTTTTGGTCACTGCTCAAAGCTCATGACCATAAGTGAAGGTACAGACATAGACTGACTGGTAAAATGCCAGCTTTGCTTTACAGCTCAGCTCCCTCTTTACCACAACAGACAGGTACAGCGTCCGCATCACTGCAGATGCTGCTCTGATCGTCTGCCAATCTCCTGCTCAATTCTCCACTCATTCGTGAATAACACCCCAAGTTTAAAGTCGTCTTTGGGGAAGGAGCTCGCCCAATCCGGAGAGGACAAACCACCCTTTTCTGGCTGAGGACCATGAACTCGGACTTGGAGGTGCCGATTCTCATTCTGGCCGCCTCACACTCCCCAACAAAAAGCCCATTAGACTGATTTAATTATGAGTGGTGTTCAAATAAACAAACTGATAAAATCAGTTTTATAATGCATTTGATGTCATTCTCTTGAGAGTCAAAGGCCATTATGAAACATGTTACCTAATTCATTAACCATTAATAGTCTTCAGCCGCATGGCTATACAATCTAAAGACAGGTCCCACAGTTGACGCGTGGCCACCGGCTGGAGTGTGAGTGTCACTGAGCTCAAGGCCGTTTTGTTTTCTTTGATTATTTCCAGAGTAATCCCGGTGTGTTAGTGGCATTCCTCAGTCTCAAAATATAAAGCAGCTCTGATTAGAGAAAATTATTAAATACACAAGCCGCCAGCAGCCGAGCTAAACAGAGGTCCTTTATCCACATCAAAACATACAGTTACTGTTATAGAAACAGAGAACGGACATTTTTAGCATGGCAATGGAACCTCCTCTCCAAGGAGGTGCTGACATTCGTGTTTAGATCTTGGGATGTAGTGCCGTCATACACAAAAAACACAGATGGAATCTTATATTTATATACAGGTGCATCTCAGTAAATTAGAATGTTATTAAAAAGTTAATTAATTTCAGTAATTCAATTAAAAAAAATGAAACTCATATTATACTACACAAAAAGTTGGGGATATTTGGCGTTCAGGTGAAATTTATGGAAAATGTATGGAAAGCCAACAACAGTGGTGGGTATACCACAACAAAAATGTCAATTTCTCAATAACTTGTCATGTGCCCTTGAGCATCAATTACAGCTCGACAACGACATCTCGTGCTGCTCACAGGTCGACTTATTGTCTGCTGAGGGCGGCCCTCAGGTCATTGAGGTTGTGGGGTGCAGTGTTACGAGCCTCTACACGGCAACTCTGCTGATCCCATAGGTTTTCTATAGGATTCAGGTCTGGAGAAAGTGCTGGCCACTCCATTTGAGGTACCCCGGCCTCCAGCAGCCGTTCCCTAATGATGCGACCTCGATGAGCTGGAGCATTATCATCCATGAAGATGAAATTAGGCCTGTGTTGTTCATGCATCGGCACAATGACTGGATTAATGACGTTATTCAGGCAGTATCGGCTTGCCACTGTACCATTCCCAAGGTGTTGGGCAGTTTTGTATTCACTAGACATACCCGCCCGGACTATAACACCACCACCACCAAAGGCTCACAACAGTGGCTGACACATAGCGCTCTCCTTAACGTCTCCAACCTTGCTGGCAGCCATCATTTCTGCTCAAGGTGAATCTACTTTCATCAGAGAACAGCAGTGAGGCCCACTGGTCCCTTGTCCAGTGTAAATGCTCTCTGGCCTGGTTCATGTTGGGAACCGGTTTCTAAATTTTTTTCGGACCCCTGGAATTATATGTCACTGATGTTATCAATTCTTCTAACGGATGCTGTGGGTTTAAACACTTCTGTGTTTTTTATTTTATAAACGGCATGTGTCATGACATCACACGCTGCCGTTATCAAGCAAGGCCAAGACACCGTTGCTACCGTGGGATAATGGCGGAAGCATATAGTACAGCTCTGGAAAACATGAGCAGCATGGCGTATGATAAACATGAGTTGAAACATCTCGACGCGGCAGCGTGGGATAAAATGAAAGACTGCAATGTGTTCAACAGTCTACAAAGTGCGCCTGCACCTGATTACCTCTGTCAGTGACGATAATATTAGCTTATTATTTTTTAGTAGTATATTAGCACCATGCTAGCAGCCTTGCAGGTTAAGTTTAATCCATTTTTAACTCACAAAACCCAACTAAAAATGTCTGATATTTATATATGATCTCACATTCTTTTTAAACGATGACAGCAACAGGTAGCTCAGGTTTTACCAACCTGCTCGTCCTCCGCTCCTTGCCAGGATAACCCACTGACGCTAACTGCACATGGACCTGTAATGAAGTTTGTAGTGCAAGGCTTGCATCCATTCATGACCATAGAGCAGCTGGAGTTTGGGTAGATGGTACATGTGGTGTCGGTTACAGATTAATAATACTAAATTAGGACTTCCGGTTATGGCGGCCGCCTAGAAGGACACGTATCACTCTGCTCTGCTCCTGGAAATAAAGATTCGGCAAATAACTCTCTCATTTGGAACAGAACTTTTCCCAGCGTTTGGGTGAGGATATGCCGGGGAAGACTAAGGCTGGGAAATCAAGCGGGGGAAAAATTGAATGGCCGAAGCAGTCCAAATTAACGGACTTTAAAGTTTGTGGCGCAGTAGAAAAAGCTGCGGATATGGCGGATGAAACTAGCAGTGGTGCGGTAACTGCTGATGATGGCGGCACAGGTGCAGTGCTGGCTGCCATTAGCTCAATGACAGCAGACTTTTCCGCTAAACTTGATGGGATTATGGCAGCGTTGGATGCAATGAGAAAGGAGTTGGGTGACTGCGTGGAGCGAGTGACGCAGGCGGAGCTTCGTATTTCCAGTGCGGAGGATGAAATCAGCGGACTTCAAATAAAGGTGCGCACTTTGGAAAAAAAAAATAAAGATCTGGAAAATAACATTCTGGACTTGGAGTCCCGGTCCAGACGGAACAACCTGAGGCTGGTGGGTTTACCGGAGGGAGCCGAAGGTCGTGATTCATGCTCCTTTTTGGAGGGGTGGATCCCGGAGGCGCTGAACAACGCGGAGCTAAAATCATCAGTCGTCTTGGAAAGCTCCCACCGAATTGGCCCACCGAGAGGTAACAAGGCAGCACCGAGGACGCTAATTATGAAGTTCCTTAGCTACAGGGACAGGATGACGATCTCCAATGCGGTGCGGGCCAAAGGAGAAATTAAATACCAAGATCAGCAGGTGCGGTTCTACCCAGATTTGGCCTCAGGAATCCAACAATTAAGGAAGCAGTTTGACCCCATCCGTAAAGAACTGCGCAACCTTGAGATTCGTCATGGAGTGATTCACCCTGCAAGACTTCTGGTCACATATGAGGGCAGAACACACATCTTCAAGACCCCCGAGGAGGCGCAGGAGCTCATCAAGAAGATCCAGGAAGAGACTGGTGGGAGCCAAGCATGAACAGAATATAGGGTAGAATATTTGAGCATTTAACTGATTAGAAGCATATAACAAGATTACAAAATATAGATTGTATTACATAATAAAAAAAAAAATTAAAAAAAAGTACAAAATTGCTATAAAATTTTGGAGTTAAATTGGAAAATTACAGAAGAGAGTTAATGTTACGTTATTAAAAGCAGTAGAGTTAGGGTGATTGGGAGGATGAAGAAGGAGTGGCTTTGGCTGATCCTCGTGGGTGTGGAACGGTCGATGGCTATATCGGGAGACGGAATTTTTCTTTTGTTTTTGGGGGGATTGCCACAAATGTGGGAAGGGGGAATTTGTTTGTGCGTAGTTTGTAGGGTGAATGTTCAACCACTCATTTTTTTGCTTTTCTGTTTGAGCATGTTTACACTGCAAGGTAATCCCAAACTCCCTATTGATCATAAATCAAAGCGTTAATCTTAATTTAACTTCATGGAATTGCAGAGGTCTACAAAATTTAAAAAAACTTAAACAAGTTATGAATAAAATAAAAGACATGGGTTCAAAAATTGTGTTTTTACAAGAAACTCATCTGATAGAGGAGGATGTAAAAAGAATTAGGAGTAGATGGCAAGGAAATGTTTTCACCTCATCATTTTCATCCCGAGCCAGGGGAGTTATGACTCTCATACATAAATCAGTCCCATTTCAAGTGAAAAATGTAATTGGAGACAAATTTGGAAGATATGTAATCATTCAAGGATCTTTGCTATTAGAAAATATAAACTTGGTGAACTTATATGGTCCCAATATAGATGATCAAAAGTTCTTTGCTAATTTATTTCTTATCTTATCATCACTTACAGGGCAACATATAATAGCAGGGGATTTTAATTGTACATTGAATCCAGGTATAGATAGATCAACAGGACTGGACTGTACGCACAATGGATGCAGGATGACCATTAATCATTTTATGAAAGAATTGAAATTGATAGATATATGGAGAGAAATGAAACCACAAGTTAAAGCATACTCTTGTTATTCCAATACCTACAAGACATTCTCACGTATAGATTATTTTTTGATCTCCACAGAATTAAGGTCCAAGATTCAAAACTGTTTTTATGATAACATCGTGATCTCTGATCATGCACCCTGCTGTCTAATATATGTAGATAAGAAATTGACAAAGGAACCAGGTAGATGGCAATTTCAGCATAAATGGCTTCAGGATGAGGAATTTGTTAAATACATAGAAAAACAGATAGATGAGTTCTTTGACATCAATACTACACAAACATCAGCATGTGTAAAGTGGGAGGCTTTCAAAGCTTTTATTAGGGGACATATTATTAGTTATACAGGTTCAAAATCTAAGAAGACTCGAGAGGAGAGAGTCCAATTGGAACATAAAATAAAAATTCTTCAAGAAAGAGTATATGCAGGAAGAGATCCAAGGTTGGAGAACGAATTACTGATTTTGAGAGCTGAATATGACAAAAAATCAGCGAATAGAGCTGCCTCGAGTCTTCTAAGATTGAAACAATCTTTTTATGAACAAGGTGAAAAATCAGGAAAGTTATTGGCATGGCAGATTAAACAATTAGAATCTAAAACACCAATTACCAGTATTATAAGTAACGGACAGGTAGTTATAGATCCTTTAGAAATTAATAGAGCCTTTAGAGATTACTATGAAAAATTATATGATACCAAAAATGAATCTGACTTAACAAAACTACATGGGTTTTTGAACGAACTATTTATACCGTGTATTCCAAATGAAAATAGGGAGATACTGGAGTCTAAAATTAGTCAAGAAGAAGTTGGACTTGCCATTGATAATATGAAATCAGGAAAAAGTGCAGGACCAGATGGTCTTCCAGTTGACCTTTATAAAAAATTTAAGAATAAATTAACAAAACCTTTTTTGGAAATGGTTTTAGAAGCATTTCAAAATAGTAATTTACCATCATATATGAATAATGCCTTAATTATACTGTTGCCAAAACCAGGTAAGCCCTCTAATAAATGTGAAAATATGAGACCAATAAGCCTATTAAATGCCGACCTTAAGATAATCTGTAAAATTTTAGCAAGACGAATACAAGAAATTTTACCAAATATTATTAATCGAGATCAGAATGGCTTTATAAAGGGAAGACAAGGCTTCCATAATGTAAGAAGACTATTTAATATTATTTATTCTAATAAAGAAGCACCGGATACAGCTCTCTTATCACTGGATGCCGAAAAAGCCTTTGATAGAGTTGAATGGCCCTTTCTTTTTGAAGTCTTACAAAGGTTTGGACTTGGAAATAATTTCATAAAATGGGTTCAGATAATATATAATAATGCTACAGCAGAAATCCTAACAAATAACAATATTTCAAAATCAATAAAAATCAATAGAGGATGTTGACAAGGCTGTCCACTTTCACCTTTACTGTTTACTATGGCAATTGAACCTTTAGCGATGGCGATACGTCTACAGTCACAAATATATGGAATTAAAGTTGGACCAACAGAACATAAAATCTCCCTGTATGCCGATGACATAATTTTGTTTATGTCGAATCTTAAAAAATCAATTCCGACCTTGTTGAATTTAATAAAGAATTTTGGGGAAATATCAGGATATAAAATAAATAAAACTAAATCTTCAATATTAATGCTAAATGAGACCCAGAGAAATTACCCAACCCCTGAGGTAAATCAATTCAATGTTGTAAATCAGTTTAAATATTTAGGAATCCAAATTGTGCCTAAGCTAGAATCAATCGCCAGTGTCAATTATGAAGCCTTAATGACAGATATTGATGAGTTACTTCAGAGATGGATGTCACTACCAATGTCGATGATCGGGAGAATTAATATACTTAAAAGTAATATCTTACCTAAAATACTTTATTTATTTCAATACATTCCCTTACCACCACCTTTAGATTTATTCTCAAGAATTAAAAAAAAGTTAGTGGAATTTATATGGAACAACAGGAGGGCTAGATTACGTCTGTCTTTATTATATTTACCATTTGATCGTGGAGGTCTGAAATGTCCAAATTTTATGTTGTATTATTGGTCGGCACAACTGAGGTCTATGACATATTATTTTTCATCAAATGATCTCCCTCACTGGACTGAAATGGAATCATACAATTTACCTTTACCTCTTCCCATATTCATATACTCAGATTCGGCTAAAAAATTACAAAAACAAGTTAAAAATCCATTTGTAAAGCATATGATCAAAATATGGTGTGAAGCTAAAAACTATTTAAAAGAACCACAGTTATTGTCACAATTTAGTCCAATATGGGGTAATCAATATTTTAAACCAGGGAGAGCGGACGCTGTATTTAAAGTATGGAATTTAAAAGGGATACAAAAGATTCAGGATTTATATTTGCCATGTGCAGAAAACATAATGTCTTTTGAAGAGCTGAGGATCAAATTTAATCTCAATAGAACACATTTTTTTAAATATCTTCAACTTAGAAACTTTATTCGATCAAATCAAAATAAAGCTCTCACTCGACCTATCTATTCATCCTTGGAAAAAATGTTGATGAAAGTTAGTAAAAGAAAGGGTATTATTTCAGAGTTTTATAACTCATTGACACTATCTTCAAGTGAAAATTCACTGAAAAGATTAAACTACTGGAAAGAAGATCTGCAAACTGAAATTTCAGAGGAACAATGGGAATTGGCTTGTACAGAAGCTCAAACCAAATCAATAAATGTACGCCTTAAATTGATACATTTCAAATGGTTAATGCGGATGTATGTTACACCGGAGGAGTTAAATAGATATAACAAAAATATACCAGATACATGCACAAAATGCATGGAAAGTAAAGGAACCCTATTTCATTGTGTATGGGAATGTAGATTAATAAGAATGTTTTGGGAAGAGGTGAGGGTAACAATTGAAAAAATAATCTCAAAACAAATCATATTGAATCCTAAACTGTTTTTGTTGGGTCTGTACCCAGAAAAGCATAATTTTAATAAAAGTGAAAGAACATTCATAGACCTCAGTTTGCTTAATGCCAAAAAATGTATTGCACTATTATGGAAAAAGACTCATAGACCAGATGCGACTCAGTGGTTAAGACAGATGTTAACAAACCTTCCATTAGAAAGAATAACATATATACTGAAATCAAAGGAAATTGTGTTTGAGAATATAAGGAGACCTTTTATTGATTATGTAAAAAATTTAAACATAACTCTTGAAGAAGAAGGTGAATGATGTGTGTGGACCTTGTAAATTCCAAACTGGTGAACATAATATGTATACTTATGTATTGGATTGTCTAGACTAAACAGAGGAGCATTGTTGAAGATTTGATTTTGTTGGTGGTTGTTGGTGTTTTTTAGTGCATTTTTTTTTTGTAGTACTTTAGTGTTAGTGTTTGATTGTTTGTATCATGTTTGTTAAAAAAAAATGGTTCAATAAAGATATTGTGGAAAAAAAATAATACTAAATTAGACGCTTTCCCAGAATGAGAAACGTCTTCAGGTAATTGTTAATATACAATTATTTTATGCATGTGTGGTTGTATATACACTGTGCATATATACTGTATATATATTTTTTAAAAAAAAACAAGCAAAAATTACACCCAAGTACAGCATGTATATTTTGTGATTACAAAAATAACAATTGTGCATTTGTTTCTAATCACTTCAGTATTCCATTTATACTGATTTATACGGATACTTGATTTATATTGCTTTTCATCATTTAAACATAATTGTTACAAGGCATAAATGCCCATTTTACATGTTTACAGTCTTTTATATTTGATTTTATTATATCTTTCTAAAAGCAGAACCATTGTTTAAAGTCAGAAAAATAAAACTCCTGCATCGATGCTGAAATCCTGTGAAGGCCTGCTTTTTTCCCCAACATGGAAAACTGATCAATAACTGATAAGGGAATCCATAAAGAATCAGATCGATAAGCAAAATCGACAATGCCATTGGTATTAATAAAATCTTATCAATTCCCATCCCTCATATTCTAATTTTTTGAGAAACTGAATTTGGGTTTTCATGAGCTATAAGCCACAATCATCAAAATTAAAAGAAACACTTGAAATATATCATGCTGTATCTACATAATAAATGAGTTTCATTTTTTGAATTGAATTACTGAAATAAATCAATTTTTCGATGACATTCTAATTTAATGAGATGCACCTGTACTCTCTTATAGGACAACATATTGTCCACAAACGTCTTTAAATACTGTGATAGAAACAAGAGGAGGGTCATAGTTTAACAACTTTATTTTCCTTTGATGACAGGATGTCCAACAAACTTTGTTTTAAAGGGGTGATTGTCTGCCTTTTTGGTTTTATTAATTTCATATTCTAGCATCATCATGAACAATATAGCTGTATTTTGATACACAAAAAATAGTTTGTGTTGTTTTAACTGAGATCTAGAAAGCCATTCTTCGATCTCTCCCAGAAAACACTGTGTTTCAGCCCTCCTCGTTGTTATTCATGAGCCCCTAATCTTTGCAATTGACGTGCGGCAAAGACAAGCACAAGTGAGCAAGCGTAACCTCCAGAAGGGACAGGGTTTGACTGTTCATGGAGCACTACGTACACAAACGCGAAAATGAGAAGCGCCAAACATGACTAGATAAAGAGCATAATGAAGATCTATTGCTTAAAAAATAAAGTCTAATGCTACCATGATTGTGGAGGGTCTAAATGATAATTCAGCATATGTAGTCATGCAACACAGCAACACAAGCATCGAGAGGACACGAAGTAGCACCCAGCTCCCACACGGGAGACCCCCAGCTGGCCGACGGTGTGTTACCTTGGAGCCGTTTCGCTGATTGTGTGTCCTCCCGAGGCTTGTGCTGCATGACTACATAAGCTGAATTATCATTCAGACCCTTCACAATCACGGCGGTATTAGATTTTAAATGTTTAGGCATTTTACAGTGGTATCCATAAGAAAAAGCTTTTTGGCAAAACCTACAGTGGGGCAAAAAAGTGTTTAGTCAGCCACCAATTGTGCAAGTTCTCCTACTTAAAAGATGAGAGAGGTCTCCAATTTTCATCATAGGTATACCTCAACTATGAGAGACAAAATGAGAAAAAAAAAATCCAGAAAATCACATTGTCTGATTTTTAAAGAATTTATTTGCAAATTATGGTGGAAAATAAGTATTTGGTCACCTACAAACAAGCAAGCTTTCTGGCTCTCACAGACGTGTAACTTCTTCTTTAAGAGGCTCCTCTGTCCTCCACTTGTTACCTGTATTAATGGCACCTGTTTGAATTCATTATCAGTATAAAAGACACCTGTCCAAACCTCAAACAGTCAGACTCCCAACTCCACTATGGCCAAGACCAAAGAGCTGTCAAAGGACACCAGAAACAAAATTATAGACCTGCACCATGCTGGGAAGACTGAATCTGCAATAGGTAAGCAGCTTGGTGTGAAGAAATCAACTGTGGGAGCAATTATTAGAAAATGGAAGACATACAAGACCACTGATAATCTCCCTCAACCTGGGGCTCCACGCAAGATCTCACCCCGTGGGGTCAAAATGATCACGAGAACGGTGAGCAAAAATCCCAGAACCACACGGGGGGACCTAGTGAATGACCTGCAGAGAGCTGGGACCAAAGTAACAAAGGCTACCATCTGTAACACACTACACTTCCAGGGACTCAAATCCTACAGTGCTAGACGTGTCCCCCTGCTTAAGGCAGTACATGTCCAGGCCCATCTGAAGTTTGCTAGAGAGCATTTGGATGATCCAGAAGAGGATTGGGAGAATGCCATATGGTCAGATGAAACCAAAATAGAACTTTTTGGTAAAAACTCAACTTGTCGTGTTTGGAGGAGAAAGAATGCTGAGTTGCATCCAAAGAACACCATACCTACTGTGAAGCATGGGGGTGGAAACATCATGCTTTGGGGCTGTTTTTCTCCAAAGGGACCAGGACGACTGATCCGTGTAAAGGAAAGAATGAATGGGGCCACGTATCGTGAGATTTTGAGAGAAAACCTCCTTCCATCAGCAAGGGCATTGAAGATGAAACATGGCTGGGTCTTTCAGCATGACAATGATCCCAAACACACCGCCTGGGCAACAAAGGAGTGGCTTCGTAAGAAGCACTTCAAGGTTCTGGAGTGGCCTAGCCAGTCTCCAAATCTCAACCCCATAGAAAATCTTTGGAGGGAGTTGAAAGTCCGTGTTGCCCAGCGACAGCCTCAAAACATCACTGCTCTAGAGGAGATCTGCATGGAGGAATGGGCCAAAATACCAGCAACAGTGTGTGAAAACCTTGTGAAGACTTACAGAAAATGTTTGAGCTCAGTCATTGCCAACAAAGGGTATATAACAAAATATTGAGATGAACTTTTGTTATTGACCAAATACTTATTTTCCACCATAATTTGCAAATAAATTCTTTAAAAATCAGACAATGTGATTTTCTGGATTTTTTTCCCCTCATTTTGTCTCTCATAGCTGAGGTATACCTATGATGAAAATTGGGAGACCTCTCTCATCTTTTAAGTGGGAGAACTTGCACAATTGGTGGCTGACTGAATACTTTTTTGTCCCACTGTAAGTTATACTTTCCAAAGTTTAGGAATAACTCTGTAGTGAAATGACCAGAATAGAGTAATGACTTTGGGCTAAAATCCCCTGGGCTGTCTGTAAAAATAAATTTTAGCCACTTTTCTCTTAGAGACGCATCCTTTGAGAGTTTGTGTAAGGGTCCCGTTTTTGCCTCGCTCCAGGGCGCAGCATCTCCTCTACATGTTTGCTGACAGACAGCTCCAGCTGGGGCTAGACTGAAGGCTGGTCAATAATAGAGCAGCAGGTGGGTATCAAGGCCAGCGATGTTCTCCCATTTCTTGATGTACAAGAAAATACCCAGATAAGTTAAAAAGGCTTCTTGGAGAGAAAAATGAAATAAAGTTGTGTTTTGACATGTTTTGGATAATCACATGACCAACTGACACATTTCAGAAGGTTAAAACACCAAAAAACATTTTTTTTAATCAGTCAACGACCCCTTTAATGTTCGTTCTTGGCATCAAATGAGAAATAGTCAACTAAAAAGTCAGTAACTGTTGTGAATTGGTCAAGAAAGCTATAGTGCCATCTGCTGTTTAGAAAGCAAGTTGGGCTCAGGATGGAAATTTATTTGGATCAATTTTAGGAAATTATTTGCATTTTTCAAAATTCTATAAATTACTAATTATTTCAGTATTGAAGTATCTCAAAATAAAACTGATTAAGAACGAAAGATGCATAGTGAAGTAAAATTGGTTAACTTATATACAACCTAAAGGGAGTTACATTCTTACTAACTGTTGTGCCATACATCTGCAATAATGTATTTTGTTATAATAAAAACGACCATAACATACATTTATATGAAGAAGTAAACCCTATGAGACCAAATCAGAGTATTTGGACCACTCAAACTAGAGATACATGACATCAAACTAAGGGCATTTAAGTCATATAAGAAATACAAATCAAGTTGTAAATCACAGCAGTGTCCCCTACCTGCTATTCAGACTGTTTCTCATAGAGTTCCATGATTAAAAATATACAGCACCAGAAAAAATAAGAGACCACTGCAAAATCTTTCCTAAATGAGCATGTCTGCAAAGTATGGCAGCCATTCTATCTGAGTATCAGTTAAATTCCAATACAGGGACATGTCATTTAGGTGATCATCTAACCCGTGGTAAGACACATGAAAGCTGTGAATAAAAATCAGTTATTCCACAAATACAGATTTCTGAGTTCTTCCTAAGTAAAAACTTAATTGTAGTGTTTAAGAATGAACATGAACTTGTTTTCTTGCCTTATTTGACCTTAAAGCACATCAAAAAGCACATCTACAAGTGACATCTTTTTTGTTATTTTGCCTAGTTGTCATTTTCTGTAAATAAATGCCCTAAATGACGACATTTTGACTTGGAATTTGAGTGAACCGCTTTCAGTAGGTTAGAGAATAAAACAAAATAGTTAATTTTACTGAAACACATAGGTAGAAATAGCAAAACAAGATAAAGGGATAATTTTTCAGTGGTCTCTTTGGTCACTTAATTTTTTCCAGAGCTGTATATGTTAATATAAGCATTAAAAGCACATTTAATTTTGCAGCCATTGTTCATTTTTTAACACGTTTCTTCATGATCACCACCACAGTCCGTTTCAGCCACCTTAACATCTGAAGCTGCCCGTTTCCACTGTGGAGCTTCATTTACTACAAAGCAAAAAAAGAAAAGTGTATTTCACCTGTTTGATCCTCTTGGCTATGGCAGACGGCAGTTTGGCTCGCAAGGGCTCCGTCTCCTTGAAGGATGCTGGGAAGCCGCTCAGATAAGCCAGAGACTGCATCCGGATCAGACCTGGAGCTTCTTTATCTGTTGTCTGCATGGTGCACAACAAAGACGGGCAAACACATATTCTGTTTGAACAATGAATTTCATGTTCATTTATGTTTATTCACATAAATATAGATTGTGTTATCAAATATACAGAGAGAGTACAAGTGGTGTAATGCTGTCATAATATTAGTTTTTCACAACACAACTGTTGTGCTGCAGGGGGAAAAAAAGCTGTGCAATAATGACATTTCTATAATATCTACAGTGCACCTGCTCATGTCCACAGGAGGCTAATACAAAAAGTACATTCACTCAAAAAATATATTTCATTACTTTATGCATTTTAATTACATAATGTTTTCCATCCATTTGGAGTGAAGAGTTTTCACTCCAGGCAAAGCATTAAGTTTATGTGATGTACTGTAAATTTGTCAGCCAACCATACTGTACTGAAGAAAAATATTAATTATGCAATCTCATGAATAAAGCCAAGGCAATTCAGTAACATGATATACAAGTCAATCCAATTTGTTTTTAATTCCTGCAGTCATGTAAGTTACTCTATCCTGTTTCACGGCATAATTTATTTAAACTTGTTACATATATTTTAACTGGTTTTGACAATTAATAGATTCATCCCAATTCTATACAATCTGAAAACACAAAAGTTATATAGTAAATCAAACTGATCCAAATTCTTTTATGCCACAAGACCTGAGTGTAACAACTAAAACCATTACTGTAATTCACAATGCGAATAATGGCATATACAGTACATGTCAGTAATTTACCAGAAATGTGCCCCCCACCCACACACACACAGATTTACACACCTATGTACACATTACAAAATAATAGATGATTAGTCCGGATACTTAAGAGGAAAAATCAGAGAAGCACTATATATTAAAAAAAAAAAAAAAAAAGAGCAACTTGGTTTTTCTCTACATGAAACAGAAATGACAACATAATTGGGTCTCTGTGCATTAAAACGTTTGACTCCGGCTGTGCTCCTAATTGAATTTGTGGTGGCTGGGATGAAATAGGAATCCTGCTGTTTGGATAATATTTCTGATGACAGAGACATACTCATTCAGGTGCATTTTTCTCCTCTGTGAAGGAGCGGCGGATGCTATGCTTCAAGACTTTATTTCATGGTTCACTTTTATGCCGTGAGCTGACAAGAGCTTGTCATGATTCTGAGCAAGAACTTAGAATTATTTGGAGCTGAGCTCACAAAAGTCTCTACCGTCTCTGCCTTAAAGTTTGCAGTGTTGCCAGATTTTGCTCTGTGAAACAAGGCTAAAACAGAAGGCCTGAAAAGATTAAAATGCCGTCTACTTTCGTTTTCATGCGACTTGAGCCAAAGCGAGAACAGAAAATGAAAACACCAAAGAAACTTGATAATTATTTATAATATAATATTGCATATGTATTATCACCACAATATCAATTGTCATAGTTTTTGATATCGCAGTTATTGTCAAAACCATTACATCACAACAGATTTTAATATTCAAGCATTAATAGCTACAAACTCACCAGATAACATCTGGAAACAGAAAACTTCTTGTCTTCTTTGGACACATCTGTATAGGCTTTATCAGCTGTAAAAGTAATGAATAAATGGTTCATTTCAATTTAGCTTCACAGGTACATTTCAACATTTAACAACATTTATGTGAAGTGGGAGCAGAATGGCACATTCTCAAAAAAATACTTCAACATCAGGCTGCAAGAAACTACACAAAATGATGCAGCAGATTTTCTCAGAAATGAGAATTAAATCATTTTCACAGAAATGACACCCTAACTATTAATCCTCTTCATCTATAAACTGCTGGTTTCTATTTTCAGGCTCCATCGAGGCTCAGAAGAAAGAAAGCCAACTTTATTGTCATTCACACCATACACGGCAAACTATGCACAGTAGAATGGAATTACATTTCTCTGAGCTACAATGTTGCGCACACTCTAGAATTGGAGGAGCTGCTGCCATGGAAGGCACCGACACAAGCATGTTTTTGTATTGTGGGAGGAAAGTGGAGCACCCGGTGGAAACCCATACTGCATGGGGGGGAACATGTAAGCCTAACATAGATGGGTGCATAATGGTCTTGACCCGAGATCGAACCTGAGCTCACGATGCTTTGTGAAGTAGGCGGATTATAAAGGATGATTTTCTTTTATTTGAACAATTATATTTCTTAATAAGATAAATGAATTTTAAAATGCACTATTTTTACCCCCCACATGAGGTGCACAAGCCAGTGTAGTCCTAGTGCCAGTCCTAAGATTCAAGATTCAATTCAAGATTCAAAGGTTTTATTATCATGTGCACAGTTAAGAAATGCAACATTTCCTGAGCAATGAAATTCTTACTCTGCTCTCCGAACGAATGCCAAGGTAATAGGCACACAACAATACTAATGAGGTAATAATACAGCACCAAACCACAGAATAACTAGAAAAACACATACAATACAATGGGATACACCCAAGCCCAGGTAAATGGGGAAGGTTGTGTCAGGAACAGCATCCGACGTAAAACCTTCGCCAAATCAAACATGTGGATCATGCCAAATGGGACTTTCATACCGGGTCGGTCGAGGCCCGAGTTAACAACAACCGCCACCAGTGCTGTTAACCGACAGGGTGCCGGTGGAAATTGGGCTACTGTTGGTCGAAGATCGAAGAGGAGGAGAGGGAAAAGGTGTGCTAAGAGGGAGAAAGAAAAAAGGAAAAGCAGAAGTGTGGAGGTGAGAGAATGGGCGTTAAATGCAGGGACTATGACTAGTAAAGACAGAGAGTTGGCTGATATAATGGAGAGTAGAAAGGTAGATATACTGTATGTTCAAGAAACCAGATGAAAGGGAAGCAAGGCTGGAGCATTGGAGGTGGATTTAAACTGTTCTACCATGGTGTAGATAGGAAGAGAAATGGAGTAGGAGTAATCTTGAAGGAAGAGTATGTAAAGAGTGTTCAGGAGGTAAAGAGGGAGTCAGACAGAATCATGAGTTTGAAGCTAGAAGGCAAAGGTGTGATGTTGAATGTTGTCAGTGCATATGCCCCACAAGTTGGATGTCAGGTAGAAGAGAAAGAGGAATTCTGGAGTAAGTTGGATGAAGTGGTAGAGAGTGTTCCCGGGGTGAGAGTGGTGATTGGAGCGGACCTTAATGGACATGTAGGTGAAAGTAACAGAGGTGATAAGGAGGTTCTGGGTAAGTATGGTTTTAAGGAGAGAAATGTGGAAGGACAGACTGTTGTGGATTTTGCTAAAAGGATGGAAATGACTGTGGTGAACACATACTTTAAGAAGAGAGAGGAACATAGGGTGACTTACAAGAGTGGACGAAGGTGCTCACAGGTAGACTACACCTTATGCACAAGGAGAAATGAAATGGGAAACTGCAAGGTGGTGGCAGGGGAGAATGTAGCTAGACCGCATCAGATAGTAGTCTGTAGGATGACTTCGTAAAGCAGGAAGAGGAAGAGAGTGAAGGCAGAGCCAAAGATTAAGTGGGGGAAGTTACAGAAGGAAGAAAGTTGCACAGAATTCAGGAAGGAGTTGATACAAGCTCTGGGTGGAAGGGAAGAATTACCAGATGACTGGGAAAGTACAGCAAAAGTATTGAGGGAAACGGGTAGAAAGGTATGTGGTGTATCCAGTGGACAGAGGAAAGAGGACAAAGAGACTTGGTGGAATGAGGAGGTACAGGAAAGTATTCAAAGGAAGAGGTTAGCAAAGAAAAAGTGGGATAGTCAGGGAGATGAAGGAAATAGACAGGAGTATTTGGAATCTAGGTGTATGGCAAAGAGAGAAATAGCAAAGGCAAAGGAAAAGGCATACAGAGAATGGGCACTGACGTCATGCCGCGCTGCATTCTGGGCTGTTGTCGCCATCGTCATGGTCTGGCTTCTTTGTTTACCTGTAGTCTAAGCAGCTGCTAATGTGGACAGACATACGTTTGATGGAACGCAGCAAACAGAAAATTAAAATTCCTTATTCAGAGAAGCTGAGTAAGGAAGCAAATGAGCGCTACCTCTAAAAAAAAATTTAAGAATTAGACAGGATGATTGATATGAGCACAAAAAATGGACCACTGATCTCGACCAACTGCTTGGAGTCACGCTGTCAGATGTGTTTGCCTTCCTGGTTTGTGGGGCGAGTACATAAATCCATGAGCAATTTAAAAACTATGAATCATTAGAGGCTCATGTTCAATTAACCAATGGGTGGGTCCAGCTGCCTCAAATATTCTGGGTGACCGACCAGAAAACCGTCGTTTAACACAAAGGTAAGCAGTCTTTGTTTCTACAAAGTTGAAATACGTAGAGATTAATGTCTAGCGTACCCAAAAATTATTTCTAACACATGAGTAATGCTCTTTGAACCTATATGTAACTTATTTCTAACTTACAGCTACCATACAATGGCGTATTTGCAGCGTACAGAGCTCTACTGCTGCCTGCAGCATACACACACACATACACACACACAGAGAGAGCTAAACACACGCACTTGTACATATAATGGGAACTGTTGGGGATGTGTTTGAGCATTTTCAAGCTACAGGATAAAGATTTTGACTTTTTACTGCAGTCTGTAACATCAGCTGTCCAGTGTTGTTCTGCTAAATGTGCCAAAATGTCAGAACATTGGAGGAGGTGGATCCAATCAGCTGATTGCACTGAAAAAAAAAAAAATACCGGTATAATTAGCTGCTATAAAAACATCCTAAATCAGGACAGTGATGTTTTTATAGTCACCTAAAAGAGGATGAATCTGCTTTATTTAATGATACCAAACAGTCTATGGACTTCAGTCCCCAGCTGATATTAAATGCAGGCCTAATAAAGGCAACAAGTAATCACAACTTAGAGAAAAAAAAATCAAAGAAAATCAGCAACACAAAAAGCTCCCATTTAAAAAAAAAAAAATTGCTCCAGATTAGCAAGAGAAATTGGGAATAGCAGAGATGATGTGGGGAAATCATTTGATTTTGCCCTGTGCGTTTTTACACATTATTGAGAGATGACAGAGCGCTGTGGCTGAGGTGCAGCCAAAGGCACGGCACACAAGATAGCTGCTCTGGAGAGGGGACGCCTTTCTGCACTTCTAAATATTTTTTAAATCACAATTTACCTTGGTGAAAATGGTGTGAACTCACGACCATGTGTGCAGGAATATTGTTGCGAGCTGATGTATTTACTTCTGACCGCTGCAATCCATTCCATCTCACACCTCTTTTTTAGATCAGAGACCCATTCTCTCCACTTTTCTTCCAGGTCAGGAAGTTTAAAAAAAAAAAAATAAATAAAATAAAATTGTATGCCATTATCAATCTTTTTCCACACCGATCTTGAGAGCAGTTGTTGTATTTGATAACGCAGCAAGTCTTCCCTATTCTAACGTTGCATGGTATTCGGAGGAATAATAATGTGACTGAAAGGACCAGAGTGGAAGTAAGTGTTTTCACTTTCTTGTGTCATTCTGGATTTTGTATGACATTTTATATGTATATTTACATTTCCTATGTTTGAATAACATATTCAGTGTTATTTTGATAAGGCTGCGTGTCCACGGGGAAAGTAAAAATGCTCTCAACCTGTCTTCCTGAGCACTTTTCATGCGCATATTAAAAAAGCACTCTGCCAGTTATCCTGGCAGCCACTTGACCTGTGCTTTGAGTGAGAAAGAAAGCCAACTTTATCGTCATTCACACAATTCCTGGCATTTTGCTCTCAAACGCTCCGCTCACTGGAATAAATTACATAAAACTGGTAAAAAAATACACATTCCTCCAAGGTTTGGCTGTTAAATATTGATCATGGTGTACTTTTAGGCTGATTGTGATCTGCTGGTGAGAGAGATGTGCAGCTGATGAGCGCTGCAGTGCTCTGAAAGTTGAACTTTTTTCAGCTTTCAGCGCCATGAGCACAGCGCTGACTGCTGAGAGCGTTTTTGTGCAGAGGGCACTGAGTGCATTAAACGCCAGACTACATAGAAAATGAGCGCCCACAGCAGAAAAAAAAAACAAAAAAAAAACACATTTGGTGGACATACAGCCTAACCGCATTCATTGCTCACGACTAAGTACAGACAGACAAAACACTTTTCCCACAATTCCTTGCGGTTTTTCCGTCGGGTGACGTCACGCGCCCATTTTCTATAGCGAGTTGTATGAGAAGCTAAACATGAAGGAGGAGAAAAGGACTTGTATCAATTCGCTAGACAGAGAGATCAAGATGGAAAAGATGTGCAGCAGGATCGGCTGATTAAGGACAGTTTTTTGTTTTTGTTTTTTTTGTATTTCTATACTTTTATTAATCCCCAGAGGGAAATTACAGGGCATCCACCTGGATGGATGAGCCAGCCACTGTGCAGCACCAATCCCTTCACCATTCACACACATTCACACCTAGGGCCACTTTAGAGTCTCCAATTAACCAAACTTGCATGTTTTTGGTCTGTGGGAGGAAACTGGAGTACCCGGGGTAAACCCATGCAGATACGGGGAGAATACGCAAACTCCACACAAGAGGGTCACTGATGGTCAGGGGGTGGGGTCAAACCCACGATGTTCAGGGGTGGGATCGATCCTGTGACCTTCTTATTGTGCTGCCACAGTGCTAACCACTGTGCCACCAAGCTGCCCATGCCCAAATGGTAATGTACTAACAAATGACAAGAGTGTGTTGAGAAGGTGGAAGGAGTACTTCGAAGAGCTGATTAATAAAGAAAATGAGAGAGAGAGAGGAGGATGGATGAAGGAAGGATAGTGAACAAGGAATTCCCAAGGATTAGCAAGGCGGAAGTGAGGGTAGCTTTGAAGAGGATGAAGAATGGAAAGGCGGTTGGTCCAGATGACATACCTGTGGAGGTATGGAGATGTTTAGGAGAGATGGCAGTGGACTTTTTTAACCAGATTGTTTAACACAATCTTGGAGAGTGAGAGGATGCCTGAGAAGTGGAGAAGAAGTGTTCTGGTACCAATTTTCAAGAAAAAAGGTGATGCTCAGAGCTGTAATAACTACAGAGGCATAAAGTTGATCAGTCACACTATGAAGATATGGGAAAGAGTTGTTGAAGCCAGGTTAAGAGGAGAGGTGACAATCAGTAATCGGCAGTACAGTTTCATGCCAAGAAAGAGTACTGCAGATGCAATGTTTGCTCTAAGAGTGTTGATGGAGAAGTATAGAGAAGGTCAGAAGGAGTTGTAGTGTGTCTTTTTGGACTTAGAGAAAGCATATGATAGGGTGCCAAGGGAGGAAGTGTGGTACTGTATGAGAAAGTCAGGAGTGGCAGAGAAGTATGTGGGGGGCGGGGGTGCAGGACATGTACGAGGACAGCCAGATGGTGGCGAGGTGTGCGGTAGGAGTGACAGATGGGATCAAGGTGGGGGTGGGGTTATACAGTGGTACCTCTACTTACGAGCGTCTCTACATACGGAATTTTCAGGTTACGAGACGCCTCAACGGGAAAATATTGCCTCTAGTTACGAACGAAATTTCAGGATACGAAAGGCAAAAAAGTACGTGCTCCTCGCAGCTTCCGTAGTTTACCAAACGTAAACATACCTGTAGCTGCTCTGCCATTGGCTATCGCCTAGCATCTTCCTGGTATCCCATTGGCCACGAAGTTTTTGTTTTTTTTCCAAAACTTTATTAAGAACAAGGTGAAAGTTTTACGTGTGTGTACAGTACAGAATTAACATTTATTCGCTATGGGCCCCAAGAAAGTGACGGAGATGAGTGGAAAAGGAGAAAAGAAGAGAGTTTTTTTGTCCATACAAACAAAGAAAGGAGATAATCGAAAGGTATGAAAAGGGGATGCGTTTGGTTGATCTCGCCAAAGAATATGGCCGTAATACATCAACGATCAGCACGGTATTAAAACAAAACGAAGCACTTACAAGCCGACAAAAGCAAACGTCCTTGGATCAGAACATGAACCAAAGAAGGCATAAGGTGACGACGTCGACGACGATAGCAGTTAAAGGGTAAATGAACATAATTTTTATTATTCTCTTTTATTATTCTCTCTCATTTTAAACTCTCATTTTATGTTTATTGTGCAGTAATCTAATTGTAACATGTATTTGTTACATGTTTTGATGCGTTTTTACGATTTATAAAAAATTTATGCCCGAATTTTGGGGGCTTGGAACGGATTACGGCATTTACATGTAAAACGCGCCTCTACTTACAAATTTTTCACGTTACGAGAATTCTTCCGGAACGAATTAAATTCGTAAGTAGAGGTACCACTGTATCAGGGATCGGCCCTGAGCCCCTTCTTGTTTGCCATGGTGATGAACAGGCAGACAGATGAGGTCAGGCAGGAGTCTCCATGGACCATGAGGTTTGCAGATGTCATTGTGAGCTGTAGTGAGAGTAGGGAGCAGGTGGAAGAGAACTTGGAGAGGTGGAGGTATGCTCTGGAGAGAAGGGGGATGAAAGTCAGCAGAAGCAAGACAGAATACATGAGTGTGAATGAGAGGGAGGCAGGTGCAACGGTGAAGATGGAAGGAGTAAACTATCCTATTTTATACCAGTGGTTGTGTTAACCAAGAATTCTCCTTCACTGATGGATAATTTTTAGCAGACGGAAAAATCTCAAGGCTGTCTGTCATTTTGATGGATTGTGATTTAACTCCTAACTGTAGTTTAGGAGTCTCATCTGTCTGGTGACTTAGATTCAGTTTGATTACGAAAAACAAGAATCTTTGCTCCTGCTAGTTTCTTATATAGTACCGGTTTACCTTCCAAGCCAGGATATGCAAGCATGGAGGCTTGTTGAGGACGCGTTTGTCCGGCTCCCATCACAACACATATCGGTTCCCATCCCCTTTGTTTTGTGGTGCTCAGTGGACCCTGCTGACTCCTGGCTGGTACCTGTGTTGTTGGCTCAGATCAGGGGATCCAACCCCAGCAGTCCATTGCAGGCAAAAATTAGGGAACCTGCAGCTGCTGTGCGCACTCAGGCTTCTACAGCTGTTCTGACCCAGTATAAACCAGGATGGAGCTGGTCAAAATTGCCAAAATAAACAGATAAAACTTTTATCCAAAAGAAATTTCTTCTCCCCTCTGGGAATTAATTTTCTCTTGTGACTGAAATTAATCCCCAGTCCAGGTGAGTCTTGCATGTTTTCTGAACTTTTTTTTTTTCAGTATTTATAAGTATTTCTTCCATTAGAAAAACATACTTTTTCATTAGAATATATTAAAACAAAATTACTATTAAATAGTTTTGCTTGTATGAGATATTACTCCTGTTAGAACTCCTGTTAAGAGGGAGTTTTTCCTCTCCACTGTTACCAAGTGCTTGCTCACAGGGGATCGCCTGATTGCTGGGGTCTTTCTGCAATTGTGGGGGTTCTCCCCTACATTTGAAAGTGCTATGAGATGACTGTTGTTGTGAAATGGCGCTATATAAATAAAGTTGAATTGAATTACCATTTTATTAATTAAATAGCTGGAGGTAGTTGTAATTCTATGCTGATGTTGTGCTCCTGTGGTGGTTTATGGCACATTTTCTTTTAAAAATACATCAAATATAATTATTTAAATACAACATTCTGTTTATTTTGCTAGTTGGCAACTTTGAGTATAAGGACGACTTTAAAAATATATACATACACACACACACACACATATACGTTTTATGATGGATTGCAATAGGTGGACAGAATTTTTACAACCCTCTTTGTCATCTTGACGGACAACAATAAATCCTAGGTCAAACTCTGCTTTATACATACATCATACATGTTGCACTTTACTCCTCAGTAATGAAATAGCTTATAACTTTAATATTTTAATCATTTTGTTGTAAATGTATTCTTCCTTGTTACACAAAATCTACATTAGGCTGTGACAGAATCATAACTGTTAATGTATGGTTAAAATATAACCTGCATACAACAATTCATATGCAGAGTAAACTGATTTTAGCTGTATAATGCTGCTATTATTACTGGAAGTGCATATTTCACCCACTTCCCCCACCATACTGTTATTTTCTGCAAAACATTCTACCTAATATCAGCTTCTATCATATCAGGATACCAAGATGTTCTTATCTTTTAAGTCCTGCTGGATTTTATCATTCCTCCCTCACATACTAGTTAAATTCATTTGGGAGCTCAAAGTATTGTCTCTTTTGTTGCTAAAAATATTTAGACCCCCCCCCCCCCCCCCCATGTGTGCCTTTACCATCTGCCTGTGAGTGGAAGACAACCACTGAGACAGGGGTGGGCGGATGGAAGGGTTTGCTCATGAGCAGCAACTCTTTAGCAGCCGAGAAGGAGGGGGAGAGCAATGGCAGCTCTTTGAGGGTGACGTTGGCCGGCAGAGCAGGATCCAGGGCCAGGATGGGTGCTGTGATGCAGTGGGATAGCAGGCATTCAAGTTTAACACTATAAACAAAAAGAGAGAAAAAGATTATTGCTTTTATCAGATCACCCCCATCGTGTACCCTAACACAGAGAACCACTTCCTGTGCGGTTTTTGAGATGTGCATGAAATTAGTCAAGTTCACACATGTAGCAAGAGTGCAGATGCAGCTTTTTTAACCCAACAGAGGGGGAGACACAGAGAAGGGCCCGCTTATCAGAGTGACAGTAAAGTGGTGGACAGACAGGAATCAAACCGATGTAATTTAAGCATTGTTGTGGCTCCAAATACTGATGCCATTCAAGTCACAGCAAAGAGACAAACATTTTTTTTTGTCAGAGACAACACTTTTTTGTCCTGTAGGATGTAGGATGTCCTGTACTTTTTTGTCCTGTCAAGAGACAACACTATTTTGTCCTGCATCATTAGTTTCTGTCAAGTCTCAATATACTCCGTTATTGGTTATGAAGGAAATATTTTTAGCATGCATTTTGTTTCCCCACGCATATACATTTTCTTAAATGTAAAAAACAAAACTTTTACAAATCTCATCAAAAAATGCTTAAAACACATTAAAGACAAAATTACAAAATTTTCACCTTTTTTGTGTGGTGTAACAAACCACAACTTCCTCTTTGAACCTCCAGTTCACAGGCAACTGTTTCAGAATAACTGACATACCTACATACAAGTCAGAGCCACTGACTTTCTGCCTAATAATGTAATTGAAGAAACATTCATTTAAAAGCAAATTTTCCATTAAATAAAATGCATCACTACAGACTATGTACAAACCCCAATTCCAATTAAGTTATGTAAAACGTAAATAAAAACAGGATACAATGATTTGCATATCATTTTCAATCTATAATCCACTGAATACACTTCAAAGACAAGCTATTTAATGTTCAAACTGATAAACTTTATTGGGGGTTTTTTTGCAAATATTCACTCATTTTGAATTTGATGCCTGCAACAGATTCCAAAAAAGCTGGGACAGGGGCAAGAAAAGACTGAGAAAGTTGAGGAATGCTCAAAAACACCTTTTTGGAAGATTCCACAGGTGAACAGCTTAATTGGAAACAGGTGAGTGTCATGATCGGGTATAAAAGGAGCATCCATGAAAGGCTCAATCGTTCACGAGCAAGTATTGGGAGAGGTTCACCACTTTTTGAACAACTGCATATGCAAATAGTCCAACAGTTTAAGAACAATGTTTCTCGACATACATTTGCAAGGAATTTAGGGATGTCATCTTCTCCAGTCCACAATATCAAAAGATTCAGAGAATCTGGAGAAATTTCTGCACATAAGTAGCAAGGCTGGAAACCAACAATGAATCACCTTCAATCCCTCAAGCAGCACTACCTTTTCAAAAAAGCAATCTGTAAAGGATAAGCACGTGGGCTTTGGAATACTCCAGAAAACCACTCAGTTCATCGCTCCATCTACAAGTGCAAGTTAAAACGCTACCATGCAAAATGAAAGCCATATATCAACAACACCCAGAAGTGCCACCAGCTGCTTTGGGCCTGAGCTCATCTGAGACAGACTGATGCACAGTGGAAAAGTGTGCTGTAGTCTGACAAGTTAACATTTTAAATTGTTTTTGGGAATCAAGAATGTCATGTCCTCCAGGTTTAAGGAAAAAAAGGACCATCCAGATTGTAATCAGTGCAAAGTTCAAAAGCCAGCATCTATGATGGTATTGGGGGGGGGCGTAGCGCCCATGGCATGGGTAACTTGCATATATGTGAAGGCACCATTAATGCTGAATAGTACATACAGGATTTGGAGCAACATATGCTACCATCCAAGCAATGCTTTTTTCCCCCAGGGATGTCCATGCTTATTTCAGCAAGACAATGCCAAGCTACATTCTGCACGTGTTACAACAGCATGGCTTTGTAGTAAAAGAGTGCAGATACTACACTGGCCTGCCTGCAGTCTAGACCTGTCTCCCATTGAAAATGTGTGCCACATTACGCAGTGCAAAATATGCCAATGGAGACCCCGGACTGTTGAGCAACTGAAGTTGTACATCAAGTAAGAATGGGAAAGAATTTACCTACAAAGCTTCAACAATTAGTGTCTTTAGTTCCTAAACACTTATTGAGTGTTGCTAGAAGGAAAGGTGATGTAACACAGTGGTAAACATGCCCCTGTCTCAGCCTTTTTGGAACATGCTGCAGGAATCAAATTCAAAATGAGTAAATATTTGCAGAAAACAGTTCATCAGGCTGAACATTAAATATTTTGTCTTTGTAGTGTATTCAATTGAATATAGAATGATAAGGATTTGAACACCATTGTATTCCATTTTTATTTACATTTTTACACAACATCCCAACTTCATTGGCGTTGGGGTCTGTATATTAAATGTTGATGCAATCTGAGAGCTTGCCTACATCTTCAGAGTACTATATAGAACTTTTGGATAGTTCTGCTATAGTGATATTGTGGTCACTAAGGTTCAGACTACACAATGGGTTTTTTTCCTCTCACAATGCCACCAAGTCAGTGTCAGCACTACATGTATCACGTATGATCCTGACCAATCATTGCAAGCTGCCACCAAGACTGCACAGGAGTCATGGGTCAGGGGGAGCTGGGTCAAGAAAGTGTCAATCAACCAGCAGAAAGAAAGAGTCGTGTCAAAGGTACTAAAGTACTGTGTGTGATGCCAGTTGCATTTGGCTCAGAAAAGGAAAAAAACTGCAGACTCATTTTTGATGAAAATTCATTTTCAAACATCCAGGTGTCAGAAGAACTTTCAAAAAGGAGTTTTATTTAAAAACATTGGACTAAAAACGAATTAAAATTCAAGACATTTCAATGTCCATCCGAACACCATCATCAGTTGTAAGACTGCAGCAGGAAGTGTCTCTGGCCAATAAATAACCTACAAGGAAGTCACATGACAAAAGGACAACGTCACATGACTTGTGGGGAACATAGTCCATGGTGTGTAACCAAAGAGGGGAAAAAAAAACGTAATCCATGGTGTGTGACCAAGGGGAGAGAGAGGGAAAAAAAAAAAACCCTGCAGCTCCTCCCTAAAACTTGGGAACTGGACCAAGTTCATTTGTCCATGAAGTGTTGAGGAATAGTTCTTAAACAGCAGTGTAAGCTGAGGACAGATATCTTAGTCCCCCTCCTCTACTGAGGGACGGCCGTTCCACTCTGACATAGATGGCTTCCTTTAACACCTCTTTCAAACCACGCCTCTTCTCTGTCCAAGATGTGCACATCTTGGTCTCGAAAGGTGTGTTGTTTTTGTTGCAGGTGAGTATAGACGGGCTGAATTTTGTCCAGACAAATTTTCTCTTCTGTAAACGTATGTTGCAACACAGAAGAGAACACTTCAAGGACAACTTCATGGACAAATGAACTTGCTCCAATTCCCAAGTTTTAAGGAGGAGCAGCGGGGGATTTTTTTGTTTTGTTTTTTTGGTCTTTTTTCCTCTCTCTCCCCTTTTCTCCCCTTGGTCACAAACCATGGACTTCATTTCCCTCAAGTCATGTGACTATGTCCTATTGTCATGTGACTTCCTTGTAGGTTATTTATTGGCCAGAGACACTTCCTGCTGCAGTCTTACAACTGATGATGGTGTTCGGATGAAAATTGAAACGTCTTGAGTTTTAATTAGTTTTTAGTTCAGTGTTTTTAAATAAAACTCCTTTTTGAAAGATATCCTCTAAGAGGGCAGTACGGGCTGTCAATTCTCCAAAGAGAACTTGAAACACTGTTAATTCTCCTCAGATTCACTATTCTATCAAGCAAAAGTGTCCTTCTGCCTTTTCACCATGTTTGTTTTGACATGAGCTCAGCTGCCAGCCCATTGATCAGCATTGGGAACATGTCGTAGAGAGTTGTCAAACTAGAGAAGAAGCATAAAAACATTCTGATGCTATAACCTTGCCAAATAATGGTCATGCCATTCATCGATTACGTCTCACTACACAAATGTTCATCTTGCCCAGTGTTCACATTCAAGTCCAACATGAGACAATGGTTGGCTGGAACGAAGACTGCGTCATAATCTGGGTTAATTTGTGTCATTTTATTCACTTCTAAGAATGACTTGAACGCTCCCTGAACGCTCTGAAGACAGTGGAGATGATTGTAGACTTCAGGAAAGTCACTACTCCTCTGCCCCCCCTCACCCTCTCAGGCTCTCCCATCACCACTGCTGATTCCTTCCGCTTCCTAGGCACTACCATCACCAGGGACCTCAAATGGGAGCTGACCATCAGCTCACTCATCAAAAAAGCCCAGCAGAGGATGTTCTTCCTGCGGCAGCTGAGGAAGCTCAAGCTACCCACCAAGATGTTAGTGCAGTTCTACACAGCCATCATCGAGTCCATCCTCACCACCTCCATAACCGTGTGGTACGCAGGAGCCACTGCCAGGGACAGACTAAGGCTGCAGCGCGTCGTGCGCACTGCTGAGAAGGTGATCGGCTGCAAGCTCCCATCTCTCCAGGATCTGTACATCTCCAGGACCCGGAGGCGTGCTGGCCGGATCATAGCCGATCCCTCACACCCTGGTCACGTACTGTTTGCCCCCCTCCCCTCTGGTAGAAGACTTCGGTCCATCCAGACTAAAACCTCCCGTCACATGAACAGCTTCTTCCCCTCTGCCATTAGACTGCTGAACACTAAGTGACTCTCGTGCACCATGTACAGCAGCTCAACCAGACTCATGTCAATCATCACTGTTTTCTTCCTGCATTACCGACTGCACTATATAGTTCTCCACAGTATCTGCTGCTGGCTAATATATATTTTAACTGTTGACCAGTATCACTTAATCTTATCCTACACTTTATTACATGTATAGTTTATTTCTCTTATCTTATCATGTTTAATGTTGCAGCATTGTACCGAGACAAATTCCTAGTTTGTGTACTACATGAACAATGGCAATAAACCTGATTCTGATTCTGACTTGACATCCACACCCGAGTTTCCAAAAGTGGACCTACCTACAATAAACTAGGAAGACCATGACAGATCTGAATTGTATGGCATTTTGCTCACCTATCTTTTGGCACTTCGGTTGTGTCATTTGCATTTTTCGCCAGTCGTTCCCTGCGATTAAGAAAGTAGTGAGGTCATGTTACCAACATCATAAATTAAAAAAAGCAGACATTGTACAAATAGATTGTATCACAAAACAACAGTTCAGAGATTAATTAAAAATAATTCCTTTGCTGGGGAAAATGTCTGATCAAGCAGATCGGCATGAAAACTATAACTTTAGATTTAAAGATCCTATCGCTGCAAAATGGTGTTTTCATGAGTTTCAACCTTCTAAAATGCATGCAGGGGTCACATGTATACCACTAAAAGATTAGCTGACTTGAAAAACTTGCACTGCCTTTATTTAATGAAGCTCTTAAAGAAACAAACAGATTAACTCCCTGGGTTTTATGATGATGCAACCCAACAAGCTCAGCCTTCATTCTTTCAGTTAGCAGACACACCCCAAATATCTCCTAACTTGTGACTGGCCCACTCAACCAACCTTTATCCAATCAGATTTGGATCTCTTTTATACTAATAAGCATGATGAAAGACAACTGTTTAAGACAGAGTTTTTGATGAGCTGTAAAACAACACAGAAATGCTTTAGGTCTTTAAAACTACTCATGGACTTGAAGATGGAAAATTTTAAATTAATCCTTGTAAACACACAATATGGGCCCTTTAATTTTCGGTGAAACTATATCTCAGAAAGATTAGACACACTTGAATTTAGTTGGCATCAACAAAATCAACAAATTTGACTTTTTAATTTTGTCAAGCAGTGGATCTATTAGAAAGGACTGTGACTCCACAGTTACCTCAGAACTCTTTGTTCCTCCTCCAGTTGTTCTTTGACTGCCTTCAGCTCCTGCAGCAGTGCTGTGTCAGTGCCATTTACCCATGTGTACACCACGTCAATAGGCATGGGCAAACAGAGCCTGATGGAAAAACACTCATCACTCAAGACAGCAGTGACTCAAAACTATGAGCTCGCTATTTTCACTGCTTTCAGATCACTACTCTGGGATGAGGAAAACACCTTTAAAGGCAATAACTGAAGGTTTGTAGACGTGATGCACAAGTTTTTAACACCTCAACCTGAACAGGAAGATATCCATAAAAAAAGTATAAAAATGCAATTCATCTGTGAAATCAAAATATTCATTCTGAGAAGTTTTTTTTAACCTGCTCTGAAATGACTTCCCGCCAACATTGTCTCTGTAGGAATCAAACAGCACATGATACTGGTCCCGGCTCCACTCCACCACCACCTGCATGGCGAGAATGTGACAATGTATATTTTTTTTATCTTGACAGAGCCATCTGGAGTAATATCTGTTTAAAATGGTAAAAAATGGTAAATGGTAAATGGCATTCACTTATATAGCGCTTTTATTCTCATCTCTTGATGACCAAAGCGCTTTACAGATCCTGCAATCCACCCATTCACACACACATTCACACACTGATGGTGGCATGCTGCCTAACATGGCGCTTCCAGACCCACCAGGAGCAATTGGGGTAAAGTGTCTTGCCCAGGAACACAACGGCAGGATATCTGGGGAGAGTGGGATTTGAACCGCCAACCATGTGGTTATTGGACAACCTGCTCTACCTCCTGAGCCACTGCCGTCCCAAACAATATTGATAAAAATAAAAAACAATAAAAAACAATATTGATCATATTACTCTTCAATCATAACTTCAAAAATTGCTTATATAGAACCAACATCATAGCTAAAAATGTGGTGGTATCATAATCAGCTTTTTTTGCCAATACTGGACTTGCAGTTTTGCATTGCTCTTGTGCTGACATACAGTATGACGAGGTCTACAACACATATGCTTATAGGACTACTATGCTGTACTGATTATGGGTTGGTGAGTACTTAACATGAAATTCTCATGCTCAGACTGTGGAATGGGCTCATCGTTAATTGTAGAGACTTAGACTATATTAATCCCTTTGGGATAACTCCATCTGGGAAATTTAAAATTTGTAGTCATTCTTTCATAAGACAATATTCAAATAACAGGTAATTCTGTAATTTCCCAGTTTGGGATCAATAAAGTACATCTATCTATAATTATTTTAATCAAATGTGTTTTGCATTTCCCCCGCCCGGTATGGGGTTACCGGGGCCCCACCCTGGAGCCAGGCCTGGGGGAGGGGCTCGAAGGCTAGCGTCTGGTGGCCGGGTTTCCACCCATGGGACCCGGCCAGGCTCAGCCCGAAGGAGTTACATGGGTCCGCCCTCCAGTGGGCCCACCACCTGCAGGAGGGATCATGGGGGTCCGGTGCTATGTGGATTAGGTGGCGGTCAAAGGCGGAGACCTTGGCGGACTGATCCCAAGCTTTCTAAACTGGCTTTTGGTACGTGGAATATCATCTCTCTGGTGGGGAAGGTAGCCTGAGCTGGTGTACGAGGTTGAGAGACACCGGCTAGATATAGTCGGCCTCACCTCAACACACAGCTCCGGTTCCGGAACCAGTCTCCTGGAGAGGGGCTGGAGCTTGGCCTTTTCTGGAGTTTCCCTGGGCGAGAGGCGACGAGCCGGGATGGGTATTCTTGTATCCCCCCACCTTGCTGCCTCTATATTGGAGTTTTCCCCGGTGGATGAAAGGGTTGCTTCCCTGCGCCTTCGGGTTGGGAAATGGATCCTGACCATCATTTCTGCCTATGCACCAAATGATGTTTCAGAGTACCCACCCTTTTTGGAGTCTCTGACTGGGGTGCTGGAGGGTGCTCCTCTTGGAGACTCCATTGTCCTACTGGGGGACTTCAATGCGCACGTGGACAATGACAGTGAAACCTGGAGGGGGGTGACTGGGAGGAACGGCCTGCCCGATCTAAACCCAAGTGGTGTTCAGTTATTGGACTTCTGTGCTAACCACAGTTTGTCCATAACGAACACCATGTTCAAGCATAAGGGTGTTCATATGTGCACCTGGCACCAGGACACCCTAGGTCGCAGGTCGATTTTGTTATCGTGTCATCAGACCTGCGACCGTATGTCTTGGACACCCAGGTAAAAAGAGGTGCAGAGCTGTCAACTGATCACCACCTGGTGGTGAGTTGGATCCGATGGCAGGGGAGGAAGCCATTCAGACCTGGTAGACCCAAACGCATAGTGAGGGTGTGCTGGGAACGTCTGGCTGAGGCCCCTGTCCGGGAGGTCTTCAACTCCCACCTCCGGAAGAACTTCAACCACATTCCGAGGGAGTCTGGAGACGTGGAGTCTGAATAGGCCATGTTCTCCACCTCTGTTGTTGAAGCGGTGGCCCAGAGCTGCGGCCACAAAGTGGTCGGTGCATCTCGTGGTGGCAACCCCCGAACCAAGTGGTGGACACCAGTGTTGAGGGGGGCCATTAAGCTGAAGAAGGAGTCCTATCAAGCTTGGTTGGCTTGTGGGACTCCCGAAGCAGCAGAGGTGTACCGGCAGGCCAAGCGGAGTGCAGCTCGGGTGGTTGCTGAAGCAAAAACCCAGGTATGGGAGGAGTTTGGTGAGGCCATGGAACAAGACTTTCGGTCGGCCTCGAAGAGATTCTGGCAAACTGTCCGGCGGCTCAGGAGGGGAAAGCAGCTCCCTGTCCACACTGTATATGGTGCGGATGGGGCACTGTTGACTTTGACTGGGGATATCGTCGGGCGGTGGAAGGAATACTTCGAGGATCTCCTCAATCCCACTGATACGCCTTCCACAGAGGAAACAGGGTTTGGGGATGAGGGGGATAACTCGCCTATCACAGGGGCTGAGGTCGCCAAGGTGGTTAAAAATCTCCTTGGTGGCCGGGCCCCGGGGGGGGGACGAGATTCGCCCTGAGTACCTCAAGGCCCTGGATGTTGTTGGGCTGTCATGGTTGACACGCCTCTGCAACATTGCGTGGAGGTCGGGGGCAGTGCCTTTGGCATGGCAAACCGGGGTGGTGGTTCCTCTCTTCAAAAAAAAGGGGGCCGGAGGGTGTGCTCCAACTTTAGAGGGATCATACTCCTCAGCCTCCCTGGGAAGGTCTATGCCAAGGTACTGGAGAGGAGAGTCCGGCCGTTGGTCGAACCTCGGATTCAGGAGGAGCAATGTGGTTTTCGTCCTGGCCGTGGCACATCGGACCAGCTCTGTACCCTCTCGAGAATTCTCGAAGGTTCGTGGGAGTTTGCTCAACCAGTTTAAATGTGTTTTGTGGACTTGGAGAAGGCATTCGACCGCGTCCCTCGTGGTTTTTTGTGGGGGGTGCTTCGGGAGTACGGGGTATCGGGCTTGTTGTTACGAGCTATTCGGTCTCTGTACGACCGTTGTGAGAGTTTGGTTCGTACTGCCAACACTCGGTCGGAGTCATTCCCAGTGAGAGTTGGACTCCGCCAGGGCTGCCCTTTGACACCGATCCTGTTCATAATTTTTATGGACAGGATTTCTAGGCACAGCCAGGGAATGGAGGGTGTCATGCTTGGTGACCACAGGCTCTCCTCTCTGTTGTTTGCAGATGATGTTGTCCTGTTGGCTTCATCCGGCAATGACCTACAGCCCTTGCTGGTACGGTTTGCTGCTGAGTGTGAAGCGGCTGGTATGAGAATCAGCACCTCCAAGTCCGAGTCCATGGTCCTCAGCCGGAAAAAGGTGGATTGTCCTCTCTGGGTTGGGGACAGGCTCCTGCCCCAAGTGGAGGAGTTTAAGTATCTTGGGGTCTTGTTCACGAGTGAGGGGAAAATGGAGCGAGAGATTGACAGACGGATTGGAGCAGCATCTGCAGTGATGCGGACGTTGTATCAGTCTGTTGTGGTGAAGAGGGAGCTTAGTTCTAAGGCAAAGCTGTCGATTTACCAGTCAATCTACGTTCGTACCCTCACCTATGGTCACGAGCTTTGGGTAATGACCGAACAAACAAGATCGCGGATACAAGCGGCTGAAATGAGCTTTCGCCGTAAGATTGCTGGACTCACCCTCAGAGATAGGGTGAGGAGCTCAGTCATCCAGGAGAGGCTCAGAGTAGAACCGCTGCTCCTCCACATTGAAAGGAGTCAGTTGAGGTGGTATGGGCATCTGATTAGGATGCCTCCTGGACGCCTCCCACTTGAGGTGTTTCAGGCACGTCCCACTGGGAGGAGACCCCGGGGCAGACCCAGGACACGGTGGAGAGACTATGTCTCCCAGCTGGTCTGGGAATGCCTTGGTATCCTCTCTGAAGAGTTGGAGCAGGTGGCTGGGGAGAGAGAAGTCTGGGCTTCTCTGATTGAACTGCTGCCTCCACAACCCGGACCTCTGGAAAAGCGGTAGAAGATGGATGGATGGATGGTGTTTTGCATTTCATCTTGAATTTTTATCTAGAATTGAACAGTCAGGTGGATTTGAAATGGAAAAAAATAGAATATTGTGAAAATTTTAATAATTAAAATATCTACAATATTCTACTTTTAAGAGCAAGATTTTAATTATTTTTCCATAAATCCCATGTATGCCTTTATTATGATGTACTTAATCATTTTAATGCATGCATTTCACCATTTTGAATGTCCAACATTCAAACATTTCAACATCTGTCAAAAGGGCCAATAAAACAAAACAGTCTTATGGTTAATCTGGATACATTTTTACTAGAATGTTGATTAATGTGAACTCAAATAAATAAAATCTTAAAAATTAGATCAGACATACTCAAAACACGGCAGCAGCCTTGACTGTATTGTAACGTGCTACAGTATGCAAACCTAATATTTAAGATTTACTTTAATTTATTTGAGGGTGGGGGTCCGCTTGAAAATTATATTCAACTTCACACAGATCAACTCCCCCGAGAACACTTCTGTACAGCCTGTTGGTTATGTTAACAGTCTTGCAAAAAGGTAAATCATTTCATTTATGATGGAGCTACAGTGTATTTTTAAAGCCGAAATTGCATACAATAAAGACAGACTCCAGACACCTCTCATTTAAAGATCTTCAGGAAGATTCAACTTATCCACGCGACAAAATAATGCTAAATGTGTGATTTTTTAAATTGGGTCTGGTGAGAAAGCGCCGCGCTGAAACCAGCTGTTATGACAGTTAATCAGAAGCAGAGCAGTCTGTCAGCAAGGTAGCAGCAGATCCTCACCTCTCCGAATTGGAAAGCGGAAACGATCATAAGCACGATTCCTCCGAAGCACAGGTAGAGTCCATACCGGTGGGACAGGCAAGTGTAGGTCTGCCGCTGCAGCAGCTTCAGCACAGAGTTCACCACCACCACCATTGTTCTCCGGGGCGAAGCATAGCGCTGCATTCATTAAAAACACATAAATACTAACTGTGCTGAGAAACAGAAAGGAAACATCACAAAGGACCTAGACTTTAGTCAGCTGACCGCTACCCAGACAGTCAGCCGTGACACATGACAAGCACATAACTCGGCTTCCTCGTCGGTCTGCCGCTATACCCACTCCTCACCTCGGGGACATTGTCGCCCTCTGGTGGTGAGGGGGAAGACGCTTTTTTCTGCAAAAAAGTAGAGCTCAGCCATTTTAAGCAATTAAAGCTCCTCCAAGCAGGTTGTATTTTTCCATAAATATCTCAAGAATAGCTAGAGCAGGGGTGATTTCACTGAATTTCTTCCCACTGATTGCTGATCAATGAAAACACCTGCTGAAGACACTGGGTGGGGGTAAAACCTGCAGGGTCTTGGCCCTCCATGGAAAGAGTTTGACACCCCTGAGCTAGACCAATCTGGCACGCAATTTGTGTACTGCACAATCCCATGGTACCATTATTACTGTGGCGGCACATGACATGATTAGGGTTTGCTGCTGTTTTCTGACCATAAAATTTGAAGTTGGATTGACAGCTGTTCAAGTAAGTGTGCTAAACTACTTTAGATTACTGCATTACTGTGAATAGAGCCTAAGTGAAAGTGATAAAATTGATTTATTGACGAGAAAGCACCAGGGAATGGGAAAATATAATGGAAGTGGTGTGGTGGCATGAAAATAAGGCTGCGTTGGTGTAGAGTTTTAAGGAAGTTTTATTAATCATACCGCCGTCACGAGCTCCGCTCCCGGCGCCGTGCGTGCACGCCGGGAGCGAGCTCAGCGGCTCTCAGAGAAGGAGGACACAAGAGTCCAGCAGCAGCAGTTGAGGAAGTGGAATTGAGAGAGCGAGTTACAGAACCTGTGCAGTATTTATACCCAACTCAGACAATACATCAAAGCGGATTCACAGCGGTTGGTACGATCAAAGAGACTGCAGAACAGGCATGCAACATTTGCATTTGTAAGACCTACATAACAATAGGCAGATTTGCTAGCCTCTGCTCCAGGTGTAGGACAAAGAGGTTACAAGGCACATCTACATATTGATCTCAGCCTCTAGGTCACAGTAAGGACAGGACGCATGAACACTATACATGAATGGCACATTACATCTCAGTAGTGCAGCGGGAAAAACCAAGAGAAGAGAGCTGACTGTCCTTAATCTGTTGTGGGGGTTAACCGAACCGCCCACAGTGGAACTGAAGCTGGGGGAGGAACGGAATGCAGAAGTTCTTCACTCTACATTGTGCAAGAGGTGAGTGTTATGTCCGAATAACATGAGACTGGAGCCACTCTCAACTGAACACTGAACTGACTTTATTATCGAGAACAACACAATATACACTCCAGCCATAGCCCGCCTGACGTCATTACCCCAACCCCCTCGGCCAGGCTACGGCAAGCTCTGAGAGTCAAATCTCACACATAACATTCCCCCACACACACAAAGTCAAAGAACCCCCCCCCCCCCGAAAAGAAAAAAAACCAAACAAACACAGTGTTGTCTCTCTCTTTTTTTAAACTAAGTAGGCAAAACTCAGCCAGTCAAACAGGCTTCTGGGTAGACTACCAGAACGTCCCACCATGTTGGGGCGGGTTTTTCTGCCGCTTAGTCCCAACACGCATTAGCTAGTACTGTCTTCAATACATAGTCTTCCAAGTACCTGGGCCTCTGACGAATTCTAGCCGGGCATCCCCTAGGCGGGGACTCTGCACCAGGCACCGTCGGCCGCACCTGTGAGTTCTCACCACCCCAGTCCAACAAGTCCCACCTCACACCAGGTTGTCCTGCCGTAGCTCTAGTCCTCTGTTCCGGTGGTGACTTCCTGAGTCTACTGGAATGTCACTGCAACCCATCCGCAAGTTCAAACTTGTCCTGGCCCCGTCGCCTCGTAATCCGCAGAGGCCCCGTCCAGAACGGCTGCAGCTTGTGCATGCAGTTAGGGTGTTTGATCCAAACTTGAACCTACACCTTCAGTCCATGGGCTCTTGGCCTGTGCTTCCTGTCAAATCGTCACTTCATCTTGCGCTGTTGTGCAGCGACCCGGTCCTGTGGAAAGTCCATACTCCTTGGAGGAGTTATGGGCAGTCTCAGTCGATCCAAAGGCAGATGTAGTTTGCGCCGCAGCATGAGAGCCCCCGGAGAGCATCCTGTCGTAGCATGGGCCGCTGCCCTGTAGTGGAGGAGTGTGCTCTGGAGGGCGTCCAGAAATACAAAGCCGTCTGCCAAGTGGACACTCAGTCTGTTTTTCAGGGTCTTGTTAAAACATTCAACGCCCCCATTGGCCTGGGGATGGTAGAATGTGGTTTTAATGTGTTCCACGCCCCTAGCACTCAAGAACTCTTCAAACACCCCAGAGGTGAACTGCGGGCCATTGTCAAATGGCGTTTATGCTGCATTTCCCTCTAGTTCACTTTGATCCGTGTACGCTTTGGACGAGCCCGGCACGCACGCGGCACTGTTCATGCTCACTTTTTCCATCTACCCAGGCCACACGGTTGACGCATGCACACAACCATCATTTGTAGTTTCACTCCCACCCAATAGGTAGTGCCAAGGCGATGACGCGCCAGGATTTTCACCAACAAAGAAATGCAAGAGCAACGCACATCAACAGCAGACTTCTTCACAAAGTTTCTCTTCAAATATAGAGTCCATTTCTGCTGTTTGACTTCCTGGTTTTCACTCCTTTTCCACAAAGATGCTGCTGCCACTGTAAAAGAAAGTATGTATGTATGATTCATGTATGTTTTTATTCTCGTTTTCCGCCTCCTCGTCTTCTTCATCTACTGATGTATGCAGTGCCAATATCGCCACCTCATGAATGGGACATTCAGTCTTGCACATGCGCTTTTCAATGCGTTCAGGTCGCGGGCAGGCGGTGCGGTCACAAAATTTGGGCTGCATGCAGTCGTCCGCAGTCGGACACTGCAGACACTAGCGGAGTGGGGACGATGACAAAAATTTAGTCACATGAGGTTTCCGGTTACACGTACGTGGATAGCAGAGGTGAAGCATGAATCCAGCTTCAGTCGTGATTACATTCAGGACCCCCCACCTGGTGAACAGTGACGAGAGGAAACCCGTAACCACATCCATCATGACTGAATTAGTGGGTAACACCTCTGGCCACTTTGAGAACAGGTCGTAGACCACAAGCAGGAACCGGCTGTTCGGGGGTGCTGTATGTAGTTCGCCACAGATGTCCAACTGAATGTGTTTACAAGGGCCTTCCGGGTACAACAACGGCTGCAGGGGTGGAGGGGGTGGTCCGCCGGTCTTCCTGCTCTCCAAGCACGGAACACAGTTTTTCACCATAGCTTCACTGTCCTAATTAATACCCAGCCACCAAACTGAATCCCTGCAGCACTGTTTTACCCTGACCACGCCCAGGTGGCCCTCGTGGAGCGTCGCTAGGACACATGATCTCAGAGACACCAGGATTAGCATGCAGTGCCCCTTACCACACACACCTCACTCCAAGAGCTCAGTTTGTCTTTAAACCGGTAGAAGGGTGCCAGCCCACCCCGCACCTCTGCGGGCCAACCCTCCCTAACCACCAAGCACAGTTGTGACAGCATGGGCTCTCATTCTGACTCCGCCCGAAGTTCCTGGAGGGACATTATATCCTGGAGGGCCCCATGCAGTGCATTGACCAAATCCGCCTCCGTGGGATCGTCATCATTGTCGTTGTCCGATTGCACCGTGTTGGTCGTGGCACAGGACAGGAGATCCGCCACACATTTTTTTTTTTTTTTTTTTTTTCTCTCGGCGCCACACGAGTCGGCTGCCTTTTGCAACAGCGGCTCGATTCCGAGTCTTTTTCCCTTCCTCTCTCTTTTGATCCGTCTTTTTTTTTTCACCCCACTTATATCACGGACACACAGATCGTCCTAAATGTCTCCTGAGCCGGTGGACGGAGCCACTGTCTATAGCAGGATACGATACAGCAGAGAACAGCTGCTAGCATTCAACCGCCACCCGGTCCCATTGGAAAAACTCGACATACCGAGAGAACTGAGGCGAAAACGCCGCGGCTGCCGGGCTGGAGTAAGGCGGAGGACAAAAAATATAAGGTACAGACCCTCCCTTCCATCTGTTGTCATGGGAAATGTACGGTCGATACTGGGAAAGTTAGATGAGCTAGCGGCTATCTCCCGTTATGATAGCACATACCGGGAGTGCTCTCTCCTTTTGTTTACTGAGACGTGGCTAACTGAACTAGCAGCAGATGCTAACATTGAGCTGGAGGGTTTTCACATGATACGAGCTGACCGAACACCAGACAGTGGCAAGGCTAGGGGCGGTGGAGTGATAATGTATGTTAACAACAACTGGTGCAGACCGGGACATATCACTGTTAAACAACGACACTGCAGCAAAGACATTGAGTTGCTAGCTGTTAGCATGAGGCCTACATATCTCCCGAGAGAACACTCACACGTGATCTGCATTGTTGTTTATGCAAATCCGACGGCGAACGCTGGGACAGCACGTGACGTCATCCATTCAGTAACCAGCAGGCTGCAGACAGAACACCCAGATGCTCTTCTCCTCATCTCAGGCGATTTCAACCATGTTTCACTGTCTCCCATTCTACCCACGTTCACCCAGTATGTCACATGCCACACTAGAGACAATAAAACACTGGATTTATTCTACGCAAACACTAAGGAGGCGTACACCTCATCACAACTCCCCCCACTCGGGAGATCGGATCACAACTTGGTTCATCTCCGGCCGGTGTACAAACCCCTAGTGCACAGACAACCTCCGGCCATGCACACTGTGGAGTTATGGTCTGAGGAGACAATGGACACCCTAAAGGGCTGTTTTGAAGCCACCGCCTGGAAGCAGCTCTGCGATCCACATGGTGAGGACATCGGTGGCCTCATTCACACCTTCACGGGCTACCTCAGCTTCTGTGTGGACAAATCCGTTCCCACCAAGACCATACGGCGTCACTCAAACAACAAACCCTGGATCAACCCTGAGATAAAAACACTTCTGAGAGAGAAGAAGAGGATCTTCAGGTCAGGGAACAGGGAGATGCTGAAGTCCGTACAGAGGGAGCTGAGGAGAAAGATCAGAGAAGGCAAGGACAGCTTCAGGAAGAAGATGGAGGACAAGCTGCAACAGAGCGACATCAGCGGGGTCTGGAGAAACCTCAAAACCATCTCGGGGCTCCAGAATACCTCCCCCCAGGCCACAGGGGGCAGGGAGTGGGTGAACAACCTGAATCTGTTTTTCAATAGATTTGACCAACCACCCTCCCCCCTGACTGCACAACAACCACTGCTGCCTCTAAAGAAATCAAGTCCTGCTGCCCACTCCCCACTCCACCAACACCCCCCCACTCCCAACACACAGCCCCCCATCCTGACCCTGACCAGGACCCAGGTGAGGACGGAGCTGAGGAAGATCAAGGCGAGGAAGGCGCCGGGACCGGACGGCATCAGCGCAAAGCTCCTCAAGTCCTGTGCAGACCAGCTGTGTGGGATTGTGACGTATATCTTCAACATGAGCCTGAAACTGGGGAGGGTACCACAGCTGTGGAAAACATCTTGTGTGGTACCTGTACCAAAAACTTCCCACCCCAAAGACCTGAACAGCTACAGACCGGTGGCCTTGACGTCCCACTTGATGAAGACCCTGGAGAGACTGCTCCTTGCTCACCTCCGCCCCCTGGTGGAACCAGCGATGGATCCACTCCAGTTCGCCTACCAGCATGGCATTGGGGTGGAGGATGCGGTGATCTTCCTCCTTCACCGTTCTCTGTCCCACCTGGAGAAGCCCGGGAATATGGTGAGGATCATGTTCTTTGACTTCTCCAGTGCTTTCAACACCATCCAACCGATGATCCTGAAGGACAAGCTGCTGCGCGCAGGGGTGGACCAGCACCTGTCATCATGGATCCTGGACTACCTCACGAACCGGCCTCAGTTTGTGAGAACCCGGGACTGTGTGTCCGACACGATCATCAGTAGCACGGGGGCCCCCCAGGGAACGGTGCTGGCTCCCTTCCTGTTCACTCTTTATACTGCGGACTTCTCACACAACACAACACACTGCCATCTACAGAAGTTCTCTGATGACTCTGCGATCGTTGGCCTCATCTCCAATGGAGATGAAGCTGAGTACAGAGGGCTTATCCAGGACTTCGTGGACTGGTGCCATCGGAACTGCCTCCAGATCAACGCGAGGAAAACTAAGGAGCTGGTGGTGGACTGCCGCAGGCATGGGCAGCCCCTCACAGTACCAGTAAATATACAGGGAACAGACATCGAGATGGTGACATCCTATAAGTACCTGGGTATTCATCTGAACAATAAACTAGACTGGTCACACAATACTGATGCACTCTACAAGAAGGGACAGCGCAGGCTGTTCCTGCTGAGGAGACTCAGGTCTTTTGGTGTACAAGGGGCGCTGCTGAAGTCATTCTATGACACGGTGGTGGCATCAGCCATCACTTTTGGAGTGGTCTGCTGGGGCAGTGGCATTACTGCAGCCGATAGGAAGAGACTGAACAAACTGATTAAGAAAGCTAGCTCTGTCCTGGGGCAGCGCCTTGATCCGATGGAGGAGATAGGAGAGAGAAGGACGGTGGCTAAACTGTCATCTCTGCTGGAGTCCGAGTTCCACCCTATGCAGGACATACTGAATGCACTGAGGAGCTCATTTAGCAGCAGACTACATCATCCCAGGTGCACAACCGAGAGGTTTCGTAGGTCCTTCCTACCAACGGCTGTCAGACTGTACAACCTAAGCAGGGCTGCTCGCAGAGATAGCAAAAAGACGTAACAAACTAATAGTTTTTTGAATGCAAAAGATGCAATAGACTTACACAATGGTCCCCTCCGGCATACAACTAGGAACATACCGGTCGCTATGGAGGGTGAGAATATGTATGGGCACATAATCATACCATGTAGGATAACTAAGTAGACGGTTATGCTGTTTCATTCCATCTAGCAACAATGCTCTGCACTGTGTGTGTTTATATATTTGCATATTTATTCCATCTAGCTACAATGCTCAGCACTGGGTGTGTTTATATATTTATATATCTACATATTATTCCATCTAGCTACATTGCTCCGCACTGTGTGTGTTTATATACTTGCATATTTATTCCACCTAGCTGCAATGCTCCGTACTGTGGGTGTTTATATATTTACATATTTATTCCATCTAGCTACAATGCTCTGCACTGTGTGTTCATATATTCATATATTTATTCCATCCAGCTACAATGCTCTGCACTGTGTGTCTGTGTGTGTGTGTATATATATATATTTTATAGTAATACGTACATATGTTTATTAGCTGCTCTTGCTTGCTTGTTTTTTTTCTTGCCTTCTGATTGTTGCTCTGAGTGTTGCTATCCCTGTGCTGTTGCAATCCTGGAATTTCCCCGTTGTGGGACTAATAAAGGCTTATCTTATCTTACATTATCCTTACCAGTGAAGCCCCGCAATGAAGGATTAAGTACTGAATCTACAGAAGAAATATAAAGCCTTCTCTGTGATCAGTCCTATTTGGCTCAATTCCCCATGAAAATTCCTCCTGGCTGTCTGCAGTCTGTGTTTTCAAAATCATCGAGCACAAGGCCTTGGACAGCCATCTGGACAGTCTGCCCAGATAAGGACTCGGCGGCAGCCAGACAAAACATCTCCTGCCAAGTGCCCTTGTTGTCTCTCTTATTATCATCAACACTGCTTCAACACCGCACACACATTGATCCATGAACTGAATAAAGATACACACACTGCTCTCTTGTGTCTTGTGAATCCTGTGTAGCGAATGTGCATCGAGAGCTTTTTTTTTTTCCTTGAAATCTTAATATTGATTAATTATGTAACCAGTATTTTGAATCAATGATTTTTTTGCTCCTTCCTATTGTTCCTCGTATTATTCTTATTCTTATGCTACTTGTACCCACTATCCTGTTGGCAGGCGCGTCTCTGATGCAGCCGTGTCACTGGAAATGCAGGTTCATTTTCTGTGTCAAGTCAAATTCTCTCGTATGTTATCAGTGATCTGTTAATGTACTTGGCAATAAATCTTTTCTGATTCTGATTCTGATTCTGATTACCAGGAGTGAACTGGGTGGTAAAATTGTAGGCCCTCAGCTTCTCCGTCCACCTGTGGATACGCAAAGGTCTGTGTCCTGAACCTGACGTCTCCAGTAATGTTGTCAGCGCTCGATGGTCTGTCCGCAGAGTGAAATGGCACCCATAGAGATAGATAGGCCACTGCTCACATGCCCAGACGCAGGCGAGCGCCTCCCTCTCACACACGCAATACTTTTGTTCAGCTGCTGAGAGAGACCTTTGATGCGAATGCCACCAGGCGCTCCATACCATCTTGTACCTGGGACATAACTGCCCCCACCGCTGAGCCAGATGCGTCACAGGTCACAATGGTTGGCCGCTTTGGATCAAAATGGGCCAACACTGGAGGGGAGATGAGTTGAAACTTCAGCTTAGCAACCGCCGCTGAGCAGGCTGGGATCCATTGCCACAGCGCATCCTGTTTCAACAGGGCCCGGAGGGGTCCAATCATATCCGAGTAGTGGGGAATAAAATGCCAATAAAAGTTCACCATACCCAGAAATGAGGAAATCTGTGCAGGTGTTGATGGTTCTGGGAGGTGCAGGACCACCTCCACGTTCGAATGCAGGGGCCTCAGCCCCCTCGCCATCAACCGGAACCCCACAAACTCAATGGAGTCTGCCACTAAGATGCACTTTTCCCCGTTTAGGGTGACTCCGTGTTCCTGTAGTACCGTCAGTACCCGTCCAAACCGATCATTGTGTTCCTCCCGTGATGTGCCATGTACCATGATGTCATCCAGGTATGCCACCACACCCTTGAGGCCAGCAAGAATTGTGGACATTATTTTCTGAAAAAAGCTGGGTGCTGAGCTCAGACCAAAAGGCATGCAGGCATACCTGAACACACCCATGTGGGTCGTGAACGCTGTCAGGTTCCTGCTGGCTGGGTGGAGGGGCACCTGCAGGTAACCCTGGCAAAGATCCAGCTTTGTGAATATCTTTGAACCGCTGAATGTTGCGGTGAGTTCCTCCATCGTGGGGAGTAGGTGCTTGTCCGGGACGATTGCTTTATTCACCGTCCTAAGATCGATACATGGTTGGATGCCACCTGATTTTTTCTTGGCCACCACGATATTTGATATCCAGGGTGAAGCATCCACTCTCTCGATGATGCCTGCTTCCAGCAGTTTGTTCAGCTTCACTGTGACATTGTCCTATAGGGCGCTGTAGCGGTTGAATTTTCGGCATCACACTTGGATCTATGAGTGGGCTGTGGTGGAACACGGTGACACATCCCAGGCCTCTGAACAGCGCCAGCCAATAGACATGCCATTTGGGGTACACTGTCAGTACCTTCGAGCCCTCTGGGTCCTTGATGGAGAATCCCAGTTCACCCAGTAGCTCTATCCCCTGCAAGTCCGCCCCCTGGCACGAAATTTGGAAAGTGAATGCGGGAACCGTCTTCAACCCACATTTTACTGAAAAATCAACCATGCCCACCATTTCAATTTCGGCGTGGCTGTAGCCAACCATTTTCACTGCTCCAGCATTGATGGTTTTATGTAGGAAAAGTCTCTTCAAAGTAGCCATACTCAGTATGGACCTACCGGCCCCTGAGTCCACCATAAGGGGCACATCGACTCCGTTGAGTTTTAGCACATACCATTTCAACGGTTCCTTCTTCGCGCGTGCCACACACACCCGTGTTGTGTCTCTGGACTCCGCCACCGATGACTCAGCAGTGATAGTGTAGGCCCTGTCCCGCGCCACAGTCCACCGCCTCCTGGAAAACTGCCCCGGAGAATTAGGTACCTTGCTAATGGCTGTGCTTGGCGGGAAAGCTTGGGTGGCTACACTCCCTTTAGCCAACACCGGCAGACTCAGCTGAACTGTGGACTCAATCTGCCTGACCAGCTCAAACACTTTTTCCAACGAGAGAGTATCTTTAGTTAGCTTTAGCTTGCTCTTCAGCCAGACATTGTTAGTACCTTGGGCTAGCTTATCCTGGACCAGCTCCTCCTCGATAGGCCCAAAGGCGCACTCTCTTGGTAGGCTACGGAGCTCCATAATAAAGGACTGAGTGGACTCACCCGCTCACTGTTGGCGGTCAACAAACTCATATCTCTGCGCCGTGATGGTGGAATGGTCTCCGAAAACACAGTCCATTAATTCTAAACAATCTTTCAGTGAGTCGCTGCCACACAGCCCAAAAAATATCCGCTGGCCTTCCTCACCGAAGTAGTAGACCATTAGGTTCCTCCGTCTCTCTTCATCAACACTGCTCAGGCCAACCACAGCCACATACACATCGAACGTCTCCTTCCAGCAGACCCATGGTATAGCTGGTGTGCCCGGAGATTGTAAAAATGGAGGTGGTTGTCTAATACACGCACCCATGGTTTATCCTCATCGCCAAATGTTATGTCCGAATAACATGAGACTGGAGCCACTCTCAACTGAACACTGAACTGACTTTATTATCGAGAACAACACAATATACACTCCAGCCATAGCCCACCTGACGTCATTACTCCAACCCCTTCGGACAGGCTACGGCAAGCCCCGAGAGTCAAATCTCACACATAACAGTGAGGTCCATTGTTTCCCATCAACTGAATCACTTTTAATGTCACAGAAATTACATTTAATTGACTGAACACCCAGTGTGACACCCACATTACGTATATGTCTTATTAAATATAAAACTGTGGTGGACACACAGACGTGACCTGTTTTGGACTCACATTTTAGATCAGAACAAAAGCAGAGCTTCCTTGGTGATTACAGGAAGCTGCAAGAATCTTAGCTTTGGTATGCAAGGCTGGAGACTGTGGGGGGTATAATTAAAGGATTAAAGAAGGGATGCAGGGGAGACAGTGGAAGTGATATCATGGAGTGAGGATGCATTGTTACTGTCATTATAATGCAACGTAGTCTGTGATACATGTGACCTGTGAACTGTAAGAGTCCTGATATTTAAGGACGAGAGTTTCCTGTGTGGCTCTCTTTTCTGCTTTCTGCTTTGAGATGATGGTGATGTGAATAAAGCTGACTTGAGAGAGAACTCTGCCTCGTCATTCTCACATCTCCACACTGGTGACCCGAGACGTATCATGCAAGAGGAGAATTCCCCCGGGCCAGCCTCGTCAGGAGCCCCCAGCCAAGCGAATGCCGCCACAGTCCAGCTACCGGACTTCTGGCAGAACAATCCGCGCTCCTGTTTCAACGCAGTTGAGGCGCAGTTCAACCTCTGGGGGATATCGGTAGATGCCACAAAATTCTACCACGTAGTCGCAAAGCTGGACAACAACACGGCCCAGCATGTGGAGAGCCTGATCGACCAGCCGCCGGACAGCGACAAATACGGCACGTTGAAGGCTGCACTCATCCAGCAATTCACCCCCTCGGCGGAGGAGCGTGCAGAGAGGCTCCTGGCGCTGACGGAGTTGGAAAATGACATGCCCGCAAACCTGATGGAGAAGTTGTTGAGGTTGAAAGACTCTGACGACGATCACTTCATTTTCACCCACCTTTTCCTCAGGACTCTACCGTCAGCAGCGAGAGCGACCCTGGCCAGTTCGCCACTGTTGGCCCAACGGGACTACCGCGTGCTGGGCCGAGAGGCGCAGCGGATTGTCAACGCCACCAAGTGGCGCGCAGCCACGGCCGCTGCAGCGGAACTCGGCGAGACGACCGGAGACGACAGGGGGCCAGAGGCAGCGGTACCAGACTCACAGACGACGGCGGCGGCAGGGGCCAGGGAACGCGGATCAGACATCCTTTGTTTCTACCATCGCCGTTTCGCAGAGATGGCACGCAAATGTGTACCACCGTGCCAGTTCAGGCGCTCGGGAAACGCCAAGACTGGGGGTGGGTAGCAGCCGCGGCCCTCGGGGAGGAGAACAAGCTGCTCTACTTGTCGGACGCACGCTCGGGGAAGCAGTTCCTTGTCGACACAGGCTCCCAGTTGAGTTTCATCACACCTTCCTACGCGGACAGACTAGCTGGTTCCGGAGGTCCCCAGGTGACAGCAGCGAACAGCTCGGAGATTAAGATATTTGGTGAGAAGACTCTGCTTCTGTCTCTACACAGCCGTACATTTGAGTGGACTTTCGTTGTAGCAGCAGTAAATTTCAATATGTTGGGGGCTGATTTTTTGTGCTCACATGGTTTGTTGGTTGACCTCGCTAACAGGCGCCTGGTTAATGCATTTTCTTTTGATTCTATCCCCTGTACAGCGCGAGTGGCCCCGCCAACAGCACAAGCCAACGTCACAACTGCAAGCGGTAAGTTCCACACACTGCTCACTCAGTTCCCAGCACTTACGGTCCCCACATTTTCGGCAACAGTTGCTAAACACGGGGTGGAACATTTTATTACCACTACCGGACCACCCGTTTTTGCAAAAGCTCGGCGCTTGGACGCAGTTAAGCTGGCCATAGCGTGTGAGGAGTTCGCCAACCTGGAGAGGTTGGGCATTATCAGGCGTTCGAACAGCCCGTGGGCTTCCCCGCTGCACATGGTCCTGAAAGCTGACGGATCATGGCGACCTTGCGGGGATTTCCGCAGGTTAAACAACGCTACAGCACACGACCGCTACCCAATCCCGCATATCCAAGATTTTTCCGTTTATTTGGCAGGGGCGCACATTTTTTCTAAAATAGACTTGGTCCGCGGTTACCACCAAGTCCCAGTGCGCGCTGAGGACATACCCAAAACAGCGGTAATAACTCCGTTTGGCCTATTCGAGTTTTTACGCATGCCATTCGGACTTAAAGGGGCTGCTCAGACGTTCCAACGCATGATGGACGCGGTGCTTCGCGATCTCCCTTTCGTGTTCGTCTACTTGGACAATATTTTAGTAGCCAGCACGTCCGAAGACGAACACGAAAAACACCTGGCCACAGTTTTCCGAAGGTTGGGAAATCACGGGTTAATAATCAACCCAGCGAAGTGTTAGTTCGGGGTGGCGCAGATCGATTTTTTAGGACACCGCGTCTTCCCCGAAGGAGCAGTTCCGCTTCCTGACAAAGTGCGTGCGGTGGCAGATTTTCCCCGGCCGCAGATGGTCAGGGCGTTGCAGGAGTTTTTGGGGATGGTGAATTTTTATAACCGTTTTCTCCCCCACGCGGCGCAACTCATGCAGCCGCTGTATGCCGCGCTCAAAAAAAAGAAACCCGCGGATAAGGTCGAGTGGTCCTCAGAGCGGGACCAAGCATTCTCGGAGGTGAAAGCAGCCTTGGCAAAGGCTGCGTTGTTGGTACACCCAGACCCAACGGCCTGCATAGCGCTCACCACTGACGCGTCTGATGTGGCCATAGGGGCGGTCGTGGAGCAACATGTAGCCGGGGTTTGGCAGCCCCTCGCATTTTTCAGCAGGACCTTGCGCGATAGCGAACGTAAATACAACGCGTTCGACAGGGAGCTGCTGGCTCTCCATTTGGCCATCCGCCACTTTCAGTTCTGGCTAGAAGGACGCTCTTTCACCGCGTTCATTGACCACAAACCACTAACATTCACGATGGCCAAGGTTTCTGAACCGTGGTCAGGCCGGCAGCAGAGACAGCTGGCCGCGATATCAGAGTTTACCACTGATATTCGGCATGTGGCGGGCAAACTCAATGTAGTGGCAGATTGCCTCTCGCGCGCCGTGGCGGCCCCAGTCAGCGTAGGAGTAGATTACGCAGCCATGGCCGCGGAGCAGGTTGGTGACGCGGATGTGCGCGCGCTTCAGTCTGGACCAACAGGGTTAAGGCTGGAGAGCAGGGTGCTGCAAGACGGTATGCCCCCCCTAATCTGCGACGTCTCCACTGGACGGCTGCGTCCAGCAGTACCGGCCGCGTGGCGCCACCGCGTTTTTGACTCGGTTCATTCTTTGGCGCACCCTGGAGTGCGCGCTTCGGTCAAAATGGTAGGAGAGAAATTTGTGTGGCCGAGCCTCCGCAAACAAGTTAAAGAGTGGGCAGCAGCCTGCACGGCGTGTCAACGAGCCAAAGTACACAGGCACACGAGGGCTCCTTTGGAGCCGTTTCACATTCCGGCCAAGAGGTTCGATCACGTTCATGTGGACCTTGTGGGCCCCCTCCCGCTGTCACAAGGGTGCACACACCTTCTGACAATAGTGGACCGCACCACGCGCTGGCCTGAAGTGGTCCCGTTGGCATCAACCACGGCTGAGGAGGTGGCGCACGTGTTTTTAACAGCTTGGGTGGCACGCTTCGGCGTTCCGTTGGACATTACGCCCGACAGAGGCCCTCAATTTGTGTCTGAGCTTTGGTCGACAATGGCCCGCAGCCTGGGGGTCACAATTCACCGCACAACCGCGTACAATCCGCAGGCTAACAGGTTATGCAAACGTTTTCATAGGTCATTGAAAGCGGCTCTCAGAGCGTCACTGATGGGTGCAAACTGGGTAGACAAGTTACCGTGGGTGTTATTGGGGTTGCGTTCTGCGCCTAAAGAGGACTTAGAAGCCTCCCCAGCGGAGCTCGTGTTTGCGCAGCCACTCCGGCTGCCTGGGGAGTTTCTCCCAGATAACCCTGCACCAGACGCCTCCCCGTCTCAGCTGTTGCGGAGTAACATAGAATCAAGCACGCTGCCCGGCCCCGCGCACCACAGTTTTCCGCACGTTTTTGTGCCTAAAACCTTGAAGAACGCAGAGTTTGTTTTTGTCAGACACGATGCGCATCGAACCCCGCTGCGACCGCCTTATGACGGACCATTCAGAATGCTAGAAACAGGGGACAAGCAGTTTTTGCTAGATTTGGGGGGTAGGAAAGAGAAAGTTGGCATAAACAGACTCAAACCCGCTTTTGTGGTGGCAGATGAGCAAGTGCTGTTGGCGAGGGCCCCGCAGCGAGGTAGACCACCGCGGGGGGCTTCACAGAGTAATGTTTCCCCAGAACACCCACAGGTGCTGACAAAAGGTTTCCACCCCCAGACGGCAAACCCCCAGCATGACAGCGCCGCAGAGACGTTGAATCCCAGCTACAGCAGATTCGGCAGGAGGCTGAAGCCTAGACAGCATGTGGACTGATGTGTATTGATACTATCACTGCATGCATGTTGTTATTCTCTTGTTTGTTCTAAAATGTTGGGGGGGCTTTGTGTGGTGGACACACAGACGTGACCTGTTTTGGACTCACATTTTAGATCAGAACAAAAGCAGAGCTTCCTTGGTGATTACAGGAAGCTGCAAGAATCTTAGCTTTGGTATGCAAGGCTGGAGACTGTGGGGGGTATAATTAAAGGATTAAAGAAGGGATGCAGGGGAGACAGTGGAAGTGATATCATGGAGTGAGGATGCATTGTTACTGTCATTATAATGCAACGTAGTCTGTGATACATGTGACCTATGAACTGTAAGAGTCCTGATATTTAAGGACGAGAGTTTCCTGTGTGGCTCTCTTTTCTGCTTTCTGCTTTGAGATGATGGTGATGTGAATAAAGCTGACTTGAGAGAGAACTCTGCCTCGTCATTCTCACACCTCCACAAAACCACTATTTCATCAACACTGGTGAGCAAGTAATATTAATCTTTTGAAAAAGTTGCCTATGTTTTCATTTAAAATAGGATATGGATATTATCAACAGTGTTGACAGTTACTTCAGTCCTATGAAACAATGGCTGTATTGGTTGTCATGAGTGTACAGACCAGTTATCCTTGGCAGTGGTGCCTCCAGAAATTTTTCATAGGGGTGGCCACATGGGTGTTATGTATGTAAATAGAAGGTGTTAGTAAGATGGCAGCCGGGGTGGACAGGGAATGAGCAGGGGTGGTTAACTGCCGGTTCTGGTGGTGACGCCACTCCAAGTATAAAGGATGTGGGCGGAAGAGGCTAGTCCTCTTTCGTCGTGGGACACCTGGCCTGTCGGAGAGTGCCGAACACCTGAGGGTATTGTACATAGTATTTATAATAAAGCTCTGTTAACAGTAGTCACTGTCTACTTGTTATTGCCTCAATTATGGATGCAACAATAGGGGGCACTGAAAATCTTGTGGCACATCAAAATCAAAAGCCAGAACTCAAGTCCACAAATTCTCTAATGCTGTTGTCACAGTGGCACCCCCAGGTGGTTGTCACTGTGTTGCCATAGGCTTATATCCACCTTATTCCTAGCCCCCATGATGCCTTGCGTGAATTATGTGCGCAACTTCCAGTACTAATTTAGAACGTGGAGTTGTCACAGAACCAGGACACTTTTCCTTGTTAAAAACAATGGCTTTGGCATCAAAAATACGGGAACACTGCCTTTTGCACCTCAAAAAGAGTAATATCTCTCCGGTTCTGGCCTTCCTTCATTGGCTTCCCATAGAGTTTAGAATTAAGTTTAAAATCCTTCTTCTCACTTACAAAGCTCTAAGTAATCAGGCACCTTTTTAAAAGATCTGATACTACCCTATTATCCTAACAGAGCACTACGCTCCCAAAATGCAGGATTACTTGTAATACCTAGAATCTCCAAAAGTACAATGGGGGGCAGAGCCTTCAGTTATCAAGCTCCTCTCCTGTGGAACCAGCTGCCAATCTGGATTTGGGAGTCAGACTCGATCTCTGTTTTTAAGAATAGGGTTAAAACCTTCCTCTTTGATATAGCCTATAATTAGGGTGGGATCATGTTGTTAAGTCCTTAATCTTAGTGTTCAAGGAGGAGGCCGTGAATGCAGTTGAACGTCACTTTATTGAACAGAACCACACATAATACTAAGCATTCCATACAAGTGGATGGTCAACGGTCGAAGAGACAGAGTCTCTTCCGCCCTAGCCCTTTACACCCCTGATGATGGGGGAACTGGAAAGCCAGGCCGTCACCTCCCACTACACCCAGGATGGTATAGGCGCCATCTTACTACACTACACATGTGCCCCTGAACCCTCCCTTAGTTATGCTACTAATAGGTTTAGACAGCCGGGGGACCTCCAACAGTGCTCTGGGCTTCACTCCTTTCTTCACTCTCAGCGAAATATTTTTGCTGGTCATTAACATCTGTTTGTTCTCTCCCATAGATTGAGTCCCTGTCATGCTGTTTACTCTCTACATGTCTGTTCTTTTCTTCTTCTTCTTTATCCCCTCACCCCCCAGTCAGTCGCAGCAGATGGCTGCCCCTCCCTCAGCCTGGTTCTGCTGGAGGTTTCTTCCTTCTAAAAGGGAGTTTTTACTCTCCACCATCACCAAGTGCTTGCTCACAGGGGATCGCCTGATTGCTGGGGTCTTTCTGCAATTGTGGGGGTTTCCCCTACAGTTGAAAATGCTATGAGATGACTGTTCTTGTGAAATGGCGCTATATAAATAAAGTTGAATTGAATTGAATTAATATAATCATACCACTTCCCATGACCATAGTTGCCAAGTCAGCTTATTATAAGTGACTTTGGGCTTGTTTTTCTCTAAAGTCGCTTGCAAATCTTGTTAGTCATGGGTTACGGGTTTTGGGGCTTGTTGAAAATGTGTTGCTTATTTGGGCTTGCTTTGCTGTCTGTGTGACAGCTCTCCCAGCTCCCCACAAAACACAAGCGCAATAGTTAGTTTTTTTACTGGACCCATCCACACCCCCCATTTCCTTGTTACCGCGCCCTCCTCACTGATCTTGACAGAAAACCTACACGGATCACTGGCTGCCAAAAGTGAAGCCACCTGGCTGCCATATTAGTACTCCCAAAACACTAGTACATCCAAATCAACAGCCGCTAAACATAATGTCACCTCGATTTCTATAGTTCACCAGTTGCGCAAGATTATAAGTTGTGTCTCCATACTAAGAAGTTCAAAGTCTGTTAATTTTTGGGGAAGTTATTGAGGTAAAAGTGGCCAGCCAGGAGCTTCACTTCTGGCAGCCAATGATCCATCCAGTTTTCTATAGACATCAGAGGCCCACCCGACTCCACTCAGCTCTGTTCTCACTAATGGGGTGTGAGCGATCCAGTTTTGTTATACAGATCAGTGCATATGGGACCTTAAATTAAAAAAAAAAAAAAATCTCCATAGAAATGAATGGCAAGAGCAAAATTATCTTTTGAGCCCGATCAGATTTTGCCATGAGTTACACATATGATGTTTGTCAATTTAAAAGATAATTTTACACGTAATTAAAATTGTCGGCTGTCATATAATAACAGAGTAATACTGAATTTTTGTTTAACCTCTTGCACTCCGGGACACTGCGGGCGGTCACGTCTCTGCGTCCTAGGGCGCACTGAAAAAAAAAAAGCTGCATTTCCGTTCTTCCACTACAGACACAGCCGCGAACAGAAAGCCAAAGGAGTGCTTTGATTGGTTTAGATTTGATTGACCTCTCATTCGACTAATAAGTGCCTTGAATTGGGTTTCTGAAACCTTGAAGAACCAATGACTGAAAACCTAGCAAGAAGGACCCGCCTACCAACGACTGCAAATGCAGCGAGCCAATTGAAGCAAAGAAGTTCAACAATTGAAAGCGTACGTCCCGTGTGTAAAATCTGTTTTGTGTAAGCCGCTGGGTGACACACACGCGTTCGCCAGTCTTTTTTCCTTACTACTGTTCTTATTTGTTTTGAAAAATCATTTGCCAAAACCGCAATCATGGAAGCGCAAAACCGCAATAATGGAATCATGGTTTGACCGGGTCGCGTGACCAGAACCACCAGTCATAACAAGTGGACCAGCGTCATGTTTGTCTGACAATGAGGAAGAGATGTTTGCCAGCGACACTGCTGTTGTGGACAGGTAAGTGTTATAAGCTAAATTATTCTTTATCCCTGAAAATTGTAATCAAAATGACTTTTCACCGATCGGTAAATTACAACAGTGCGTCATCGCCACATGACGGACCACTGACGGACCGGTCCATGCGCCGCGTCCGGACCGTGAACGACACCCCCCCCCCCCCCGCTACTCTTCTGTAGCGGATTGCAGATATATTGCAGATATTTTAGTACAACTGTGCGTCATCACCACATGATGGACTGTTGACAGACCGGTCCGTGCGCCGCGTCCGGACCGTGACACCCCCCCCCCCCCACTACTCTTCTGTAGCGGATTGCAGATATATTGCAGATATTTTAGTACAACTGTGTGTCATCGCCACATGACGGACCGTTGACGGACCGGTCCGTGCGCCGCGTCCGGACCGTGAACACCCCCCCCCCCCGCTACTCTTCTGTAGCGGACTGCAGATATATTGCAGATATTTTAGTACAACTGTGCGTCATCACCACATGACGGACCGCTGACGGACCAGTCCTTGCGCCGCGTCCGGACCGTGAACGCTCCCCCCCGCTACTCTTCTGTAACGGATTGCTGATATATTGCAGATATTTTAGTACAACTGTGCGTAGTAGACCGCGGCGCACCGTCACCACGGTCCATCATGTAGTGATGAGCGATGTCCGTCCTCTGTAGCGGGGGGTGGGTGGGAGTTGTTATCTTCTACATTACAGATATTGTGGTATAATTTTTAGTGCACTGTAGGTTATTTTTTCTTGTAAAAAAAAGCCACACATTTTTTACGTGGCATGCTTCTTTGTGTGTGGGGGCTTGTTTGTTCATTCATTCATTCATGAATGAATAAACAACCCCCACACACACACACACAGCCCTGAGTGTCACCTTTCATTTAGAGCCCAAGATGAAGCTTCTATATTGAATCATTCAAAAGTTACAGACGTTTTTCCAAACTGTGCCATTTGGCACAATTTGGCACAGTTCAAAAACGCCTGGGAACAACCTGAGAAGAAAGCTGTGTAATATATTCATATTTTGTGGTATTGTTACAAAATTTTGACCTCAGCTGGATAACACTTGGTTCTACATTTCTGTTGCATTTTCCAGCCCAGATCTGACAGCTGTGTGTTATTTGCAAGCATTTGTATCCAAAAAAACACCCAGGCGAAATTTATTTTCTTCAAGTTCAGTATGTTTAGATGACTGTTACTCAGTGGCAGGAGCACTTAGAGAGATTATGACTGTTTTGCCAAAAAATTCAAAGTGTTTTCTTTTAAATGAGACCAACCCCATGAAGATGCTGCAAAGGGTTGAAGAACAGCTTTTGATTTACTTTGGGTACGTTATTTTTAGGCGTTTTTAGGGAAATTGACCAGAGTGCAAGGGGTTAAACAACTAGCAGACAACTCCCATCATCCCACATCACTAAACTGTGATCGTGTTTAGTGCTGCTGCTTATGCAGAATGTACATGTCTTTTCTTTTGATCAGAGTTTAAAAATTTAATTTATTCAAAGTTTTTATGTTGACTGTGTTTAAATTTAATTAAATTTGCTGTTGCTTATGCAGAATGCATATGTATTTTCCTTTAATTAGAGTTTATAAAATTCTATTCAATGCTGACTGTGTTTACAGTGAGTTCACTACAAACAAAAATAAATCTATCGATATATGTTATCAAACTGTCTCTCTTTTACACAATGTGGTAAGTTGCCTGTTGGGCTTTTTTTGGGCTTGTTTCCATAGAGCTGGTTGCTTGTTTCTGCCGTGAAACCTGGCAACACTGCCCACGACTATTAAGGGGTGGGAAGATGACCTTAAAAAGTGGCCTCGCAGACAGTAGCTCTGTTAGTTAGCTCTGCTGCTAAGATGCTAACACTGTAAACAAATTAAAGCTCTGAAATATATCAGTGTCTCCACCGCAATAAAGTCGGTTGCATTTTGTTAAACGATGTTGATCATAATCAAATTTACCTTAGAGCAGACGTAGAATCTAGTCAGAGCCACAAAGAACCACAACACTGTGCTTGGGTGTTTTAATGTCAGCGTAAATACAGACAGCTGCAGCTGTTTGTTTTACCCCCAAATGAAAATGCTCATGCTGCTGTCATGCCATGAATGCTTGTTATTTAACTTAACACGTACAGACATTTTCTGACAATTGTTCAAAATTTTATTGATCTATATTTTGAGATCATTTAAAAATGAATGCATGCTGAATGTACGGATCCCTGTAATATGTATGTGATGGCAATGATCTTGACTGCTGGTGAAGTTTACAGCTTATTTTCTTGTTTTAACACAGTTGTAGCATCAACTTCTCCTCAGGCCAATCCAGGAGATCACTTTTCTTCATTTTAAAGAAATTTCACTTTTCTTCATTTTAAAGCAACTCTCACTCAAGGTCTGGTCAAGAATGCTGTGTCTTCAACAGGACCCCAGTGTAAACAATTTCACTTTTGTAGACAGACTTGATAGGGATTTGCTTTTAAAGGCTTAAGTGGACCATAAACTCTTGGAGTCAAATCCCAACTGGACAGTTCATGCTGATAGTATCCGTTCGTACCAGGAACTGATACTCTTAAAAAGTCATAAACTTTTTAAGCTGGCAGATATATGGCCCCCTCCTTCTTTTAGACATATTCCAGAACCCTCTAGGCCCCCCTGCTCACATTCCAAAGACCTAAAAATTCTCTACAGCTCAACAGTACCTCCTAGTGGACATCTACAGAATATGTCTCATTGTGTAATCTAAGACTGTTAATTCTGACTAAAACATTAAGCTTTTCTTCCAGCTATCAGTTCCCAGGATTCTAAGGACACTATGAAGATAATCGCCAATAATGGTTTGCCACGATTCATTAATCCTTGATTTAAATGTGAGTGCATGTCTTAGGAATGTTTTATTTTCATGAGTGTTATTCAAATGAATGTTAAAATTATTAGTAATGATATAAATGCATGGTCACTGAATATTGGCCTTCAGTCACTTAAATTAGTTAGATTTTATATTGAGTATATAATTCCATAAGAACTGAATGCTTCATCAATCTCTGTCCGTCTTCCCTATCGTGATAACCAATCACCAGGCTGCCTCTCTGCTGGACAACGTCCTGGCATTTGATTGGCTGTTCACAAACAAAAGAATGTTCCCTCATTGGACAAAAGCCCATTCAAACTCCTCTTTATGGAAGATGATTGGTCCGTCTTGCGGCCGGTCCCGTTTTATGATCCAGCAGCATGCTTCAGTTAAATGCGTCAGAGCCACCCTACATACTCAGAGAGTTTTTTTGTTTTCGCTTCTTCTAGAGACTTCTTCAGAGTTCTTTGTACTTCCTTGCAGTTTTCTTTTGTCTAAATTGTTCTGTGAGTTTTAAGAAGTCTTTTGTGTGTGTGAACCTTGTCAAATCCTGCGTTAACTTTCCTAAATTGTCTTTTGATAAGTTTTACTTGTTTTCTGGTTAACTGAGGAGAAATCATCCTTTATCTTATGAGTTCGCCTTAAAGACAGTTAAACTCTCAAATCTTTTTTTCCTTCACCTCAGAAGCCACTCTAACCCTATTTGAATGTTTTTCTTGGACTTCTTGAATTTTCCTGCCGTTAAAGTGGACTTTTTAATTTTCCTGTTTTAAAGTGAACTGATAGAGATTTTTGGACATTTCTTTTCTGGCCTCATCCACGTCTGACCCGTAAAGAAACTAGGAGCTCGTGGGTGAAACTGACTAAAACATTCTTCCTTCAGTCTTTGGTTTTGTTCTGCAGGCCGGAGACATCGTAAATTTGGACTGGTTGCCAAAGGACTCCACGCCTGCTCCAGGGCCAGCCTTCACTCTGTTGCTAGTCTTCACTATCTGCCCCGTCGGAGCCCCCAGCCGAGTCTATGCTTCTCACAGCTGTGAACAATCTGAAAGCCGACCAGCAGTCGCTTTCCCCCGATGTTCCAAACGCTGTCTGGAAGAGCCGCTGAGCCTTCTGGAACTTATACCACTGGCTGGCGCTGACCACTGCTGACCACCGCTGACCACCTGGACCTACAGCTGTTCGTAAGTGAGACTCCCATTTTCCTATCTGCTGGGTTTAAATGAGATGTCCTAAAAATATCAATTACAATTGAACATAACCAACATTTCATGGTACAATTAGTCCCTCAGCTGTAGGACAAAGCTATAAACTGAAGGAAAATTCTTACTCATTTTTAAGTAACCTCCTTTCATTTTTGTGGATAAATTCAAAAGTTCCTTTTTAGATAATCAGCTTATGAAATTTTTCCACATAAAATTGCGTTCTGGTTTTGTTAGATACTTCAGCCTTCCATTACAGTTGAAACATAAAATCTGGTTTCCTCTTGGTTCCACAAAGGTTTAACTATAGATTTTAACAGTTGATGTGATATTGAACACTTGTTTATCATTTGAATCTGTTTATCCATCATTTGAATGCCATGTCATGTAACCTGAATAAGTTTCATTTAATAAAATTGTAAACGAGAGAAGTTGAAGCATTTTTCCTTTGCATATATGTTTTCTGGGTCACGGCAGTAAAAGAACTCACCAAATTTTGAGACTGATTCATTAAATAATTGAAGGTAAGGAAGTTAATTAATTGAAATTAATTCATTAACAAGTTGTTCTTTTAGAACTGGTGCCCCCTTTTAATGAGTGCTTTTCTATTTTATTTAGTGAATAGTGGGGTGATGGTTTAACTCTGTCCCCTCGCACATCCACTATTAAATAAAATAAATAATTCCTGTACCTTATTACTCTATATTTCATTAAATATCACTACACAGCACACGTTAAATAAAACACAAACTATGATCACCGTAAGAGCTTGTGCCTCATTACTGGTTCATAAAACTAATTAACGTTAGTATCCATACCTTGACTGTCTCTGATAAGCACTGTAGCCTTACTGACTAGGCTGGCACCGGAAGAGGAAACAAAACTACCATTGACCTCTATCAGAATTAAAGCTTGCCATTTTACATCAGTGCATAGAATGGCACAAGGCTTCTGTACTTTGTAAACTTAATTACTAATAGGAAAACATTTGTGCAAATATTAAAAAATACATATCTCACAATTATTGACCAGGTAATTAACCTAAAATAATAAACCTTTCGGGGGGTTAGTTACGCTCCCACCAAGTTATAGTGTTTTACAACAGGGAAACCTTAAAACACATAAGTTCACTGGAGCAGACTCAAGCTGGATTGAACACTAAAATTGGAGCTTTGCTTCATGTATGAACAAACTGTCTAACCTCTGCCCAGTTTCATAACCCCCAGCAGGATCCAGCTGTGATGGAGGACCATTTGCAGCACACCTGCCCCCTCTCTTCCTGCCTTTCAACACAGATCCCTGACATGGAGAAGAGAGAAGCAGGAAACAAACTCCCCCACTGAGACATTATTTTACAACCATGGCAGTGAAACTCCTGCAGAACAGGAATTCTTCCTAAAGACTTCCTAAATGTGCTTACAATAAGATAAGATAAGATAAGATAAGCCTTTATTAGTCCCACAACGGGGAAATTCCAGGATTGCAACAGCACAGGGATAGCAACACTCAGAGCAACAATCAGAAGGCAAGAAAAAAAAACAAGCAAGCAAGAGCAGCTAATAAACATATGTACGTATTACTATAAAATATATATATATACACACACACACAGACACACAGTGCAGAGCATTGTAGCTGGATGGAATAATATATGAATATATGAACACACAGTGCAGAGCATTGTAGCTAGATGGAATAAATATGTAAATATATAAACACCCACAGTACGGAGCATTGCAGCTAGGTGGAATAAATATGCAAGTATATAAACACACACAGTGCGGAGCAATGTAGCTAGATGGAATAACATGTAGATATATAAATATATAAACACCCACAGTACGGAGCATTGCAGCTAGACGGAACAAATATGCAAATATATAAACACACACAGTGCAGAGCATTGCCGCTAGATGGAATGAAACAGCATAACCGTCTACCCAGCTATCCTGCATGGTATGATTATGTGCCCATACACACTCTCACCCTCCATAGCGACCGGCATGCTCCTAGTTGTATGCCGGAGAGGACCACTGTGTAAGTCTATTGCATCTTCTGCATTCAAAAAACTATTAGTTTGTTACGTCTTTTTTGCTATCTCTGCGAGCAGCCCTGCTTAGGTTGTACAGTCTGACAGCCGTTGGTAGGAAGGACCTACGAAACCTCTCGGTTGTGCACCTGGGATGATGTAGTCTGCTGCTAAATGAGCTCCTCAGTGCATTCAGTATGTCCTGCATAGGGTGGAACTCGGACTCCAGCAGAGATGACAGTTTAGCCACCGTCCTTCTCTCTCCTATCTCCTCCATCGGATCAAGGCGCTGCCCCAGGACAGAGCTAGCTTTCTTAATCAGTTTGTTCAGTCTCTTCCTATCGGCTGCAGTAATGCCACTGCCCCAGCAGACCACTCCAAAAGTGATGGCTGATGCCACCACCGTGTCATAGAATGACTTCAGCAGCGCCCCTTGTACACCAAAAGACCTGAGTCTCCTCAGCAGGAACAGCCTGCGCTGTCCCTTCTTGTAGAGTGCATCAGTATTGTGTGACCAGTCTAGTTTATTGTTCAGATGAATACCCAGGTACTTATAGGATGTCACCATCTCGATGTCTGTTCCCTGTATATTTACTGGTACTGTGAGGGGCTGCCCATGCCTGCGGCAGTCCACCACCAGCTCCTTAGTTTTCCTCGCGTTGATCTGGAGGCAGTTCCGATGGCACCAGTCCACGAAGTCCTGGATAAGCCCTCTGTACTCAGCTTCATCTCCATTGGAGATGAGGCCAACGATCGCAGAGTCATCAGAGAACTTCTGTAGATGGCAGTGTGTTGTGTTGTGTGAGAAGTCCGCAGTATAAAGAGTGAACAGGAAGGGAGCCAGCACCGTTCCCTGGGGGGCCCCCGTGCTACTGATGATCGTGTCGGACACACAGTCCCGGGTTCTCACAAACTGAGGCCGGTTCGTGAGGTAGTCCAGGATCCATGATGACAGGTGCTGGTCCACCCCTGCGCGCAGCAGCTTGTCCTTCAGGATCATCGGTTGGATGGTGTTGAAAGCACTGGAGAAGTCAAAGAACATGATCCTCACCATATTCCCGGGCTTCTCCAGGTGGGACAGAGAACGGTGAAGGAGGAAGATCACCGCATCCTCCACCCCAATGCCATGCTGGTAGGCGAACTGGAGTGGATCCATCGCTGGTTCCACCAGGGGGCGGAGGTGAGCAAGGAGCAGTCTCTCCAGGGTCTTCATCAAGTGGGACGTCAAGGCCACCGGTCTGTAGCTGTTCAGGTCTTTGGGGTGGGAAGTTTTTGGTACAGGTACCACACAAGATGTTTTCCACAGCTGTGGTACCCTCCCCAGTTTCAGGCTCATGTTGAAGATATACGTCACAATCCCACACAGCTGGTCTGCACAGGACTTGAGGAGCTTTGCGCTGATGCCGTCCGGTCCCGGCGCCTTCCTCGCCTTGATCTTCCTCAGCTCCGTCCTCACCTGGGTCCTGGTCAGGGTCAGGATGGGGGGCTGTGTGTTGGGAGTGGGGGGGTGTTGGTAGAGTGGGGAGTGGGCAGCAGGACTTGATTTCTTTAGAGGCAGCAGTGGTTGTTGTGCAGTCAGGGGGGAGGGCGGAGGACTGCCCAATGTTGCTACATTTACTGTTGTCATAAATGTTTCATTTATGCACGCTTGTCTCACTTATGAACCCTCACAGATTAGAAAATTCAGATGGAAGTATTCTGATAATGTGTGCCTAGTTTGTGATAGATGTCTATGACTTCACTTTCCCATTGGGATGAGCGAGCTTACCAAAGGGGCAGTGAGATAGTCATGCAAAGCCCTGATTGGCTGACCCCTCAGGACTGCCCTGTGGGTGGGGCCAATACCCCTTTATCACATGTCTCTATGCAGTCGATAATTTTTTCACATATAGGGAGTTGTTCAGATCTCCTTATAAGAACTCCTGATACAAAGATATACAGTGATGATATAGAGTGAAGTACGTGGCAGTAATGCACCTGTAAGCTGGTTGCCAACCGCCAATCAAATCTAACAGAAGAAGAAGAAGAATTATTTCTCTTTTGCTGCTGTTTTTCTGAGGAGAGAGGTCATCGGCCCTCTCTCTCTCCTCAGAGGCCTGAAGGCCTCTAATCCAGCTCTTATCTGACTGAAGGTTAACACTTGAAGCTTTCCCCCTTGTTTTTTTTTTTTTTAGCATGCTTTACCTGAATTTTGATACTTTTTGGATTTTTCTTTAAAACTACATCACCTTCTCCAGCAATCCATGATTAGTGGAAGTAATCTTCAATTTTTTTGTCTTTTCTAAAGCCAACCAAGCCATGATTTTCTTCTTTAATCTTAATTTTTCTGTAAGTCAAGCATGATCACACTTTTTAGAGCTCATTCCATTTTTAAGGCTTCCTTCGGGCTATCCTACACTGCAAAATGCAGGCCTAGAGGAGGTCCATTGTTCCAGCCACCTCAAGCAGACGCAAGCTCCGGGCCTGAACCAGGCCCCACCTCACCGAAGATTTCCAGGCTGAGACCCAGGGGCACAGGACAGCAGGGAGACCCAGTACTGCCAAGGCTCAACTCCAGCCCAGGTTGGACCAAAGCCGGGCTACCCAGAATCAATCCTCGCACGCCTGTGACCCCTACTAAGGCTCGACCATTTTGTCCTGTTCCAAGCCTCTTGGGATGCAAGCAACGCCAAGAGAGTAAAGCAGTTAACAGCATTAGCTTCAAAGAAGCCATCAACTTTTTCTGTAATGACTATCCCTTTTTGAACACAAGGCAAAGCTAATCTATTTTCTTTTTCGTAACAATTTTTTTCTTAACTCCTTTTTCCTTAACTTTGTGTTTCACTTAATTTTACCACTGTTTTCACTTCACCTCAACAATTTCTACAGCTGCATCATCAAGTGCATCCTGACCAACTGCATCACTGCGTGGTACGGCAGCACCACTGCCCTGGAGTGCAAACACCTGCAGAGAGTGCTGAAGACAGCGGAGAAAATCATCAGGACTCCACTCCCCTTTCTGCAGAGCATCTAAAACTGCAGAGTCCAAAAGAGAGCTGACGCCATCCTCCGGGACCCCACCCACCCCCAGCACAGACTGTTCACACTTCTATCGTTAGGCCAGAGGTACAGAAGTGTGAAATACAGGACAACCAGACTGAAAAACTCCTTCTTTCCCACTGCCATCAGGCTCCTGAACAGATAACAACTCCCAAAACTCCGTAACACAGCTTTGCATATAGGAACTCGCACACTGGCTGCTAAATTTGCACACTGCTCACCTGTACAGCAGATATAGTATCACCCATCTGATGTCCACATCATCTCTGCTGCTACTTATCATGCACAGTCTACTGGTACTATTGTTACAGAAATAATTTGTAATTATACACTGCTCATTGCACAATGCTCATTTGCACACTGTACATAAGTTCATGCCATCTCAGGTTCACATCATTTCTGATATCAATATACCACTATCACTTTAGTCATCCAGTGAATTTTCAGTTTAATTCCTCTACTGCCTAAGTGAGTTGATGTGTGTGTTATTAGTATCCATTAGTATTAGGATTGAGTTACTGTGTTAGTGTGTCATGACCTATTAGAATTGTTGTTTCTGTACCTATTACCTTGGCATTCATTCGGAGAGCAAAGTAAGAATTTCATTGCTCAGGAAATGTAGCATTTCTTAACTGTGCACATGATAATAAAGCCTTTGAATCTTCACCCTTATTCCACATATGCAAGACCTGTAAATATGTAAACACTGCTGTTTCTTCATATATGCAAAATTACCACTGTTCATGCTATTTTTGGTTATTTTCCCCATTTTACAAGCTATACAGATGTCTATTGTCATTTTGGGTTTTTCTGTAATAAATTTACTAACCTCTTCATCGGTGTTCTCGCTGTCCAGATTTTAGAACCACAGTGTCAAGAACTGATGCCCCGATTATGAGACTGATCAAATATTGTCAATAAAATTATTAACTAAGGCTTAACTTACCAATTGCCAAATTCTTAAGCTTAAGTTTTTGTTCATAAGAGTTTCCATCTCTATAAAACGTGGATGGTGCCCCAACTAGTGTTACAAACGAGGTAATGCAAGAGCTATTAATAATTATTAATTCCAATTATTAATTATTAATAATCATATACATATCAATGGTGTCCCCTCCTCATGATAATGCTACATATTTCTGGTGCAGCCATGGAAGGCCTAGTCATTCTTATTCTGGACATAGAAATCACCTACAGTGGGGTAAAAAAGTATTTAGTCAGCCACCAATTGTGCAAGTTCTCCCACTTAAAAGATGAGAGAGGTCTCCAATTTTCATCATAGGTATACCTCAACTATGAGAGACAAAATAAGAAAAAAAAAAATCCGGAAAATCACATTTAAGGATTTTTAATGAATTAATTGGTAAATTGCTCGGTAAAATAAGTATTTGGTCAATAACAAAAGTTCATCTCAGTACTTTGTTATATACCCTATGTTGGCAATGACAGAGGTCAAACATTTTCTGTAAGTTTTCACAAGGTTTTCACACACTGTTGCTGGTATTTTGGCCCGTTCCTCCATGCAGATCTCCTCTAAAGCAGTGATATTTTGGGGCTGTCGCTGGGCAACACAGACTTTCAACTCCCTCCAAAGATTTTCTATGGGGTTGAGATCTGGAGACTGGCTAGGCCACTCCAGGACCTTGAAATGCTTCTTACAAAGCCACTCCTTCGTTGCCCGGGCGGTGTGTTTGGGATCATTGTCATGCTGAAAGACCCAGCCACGTTTCATCTTCAATGCCCTTGCTGATGGAAGGAGGTTTTCACTCAAAATCTCACGATACATGGCCCCATTCATTCTTTCCTTTACACGGATCAGTCGTCCTGGTCCCTTTGCAGAAAAACAGCCCCAAAGTATGATGTTTCCACCCCCATGCTTCACAGTAAGTATGGTGTTCTTTCTCCTCCAAACACGACAAGTTGAGTTTTTACCAAAAAGTTCTATTTTGGTTTCATCTGACCATATGACATTCTCCCAGTCCTCTTCTGGATCATCCTAATGCTCTCTAGCAAACTTCAGACGGGCCTGGACATGTACTGGCTTAAGCAGGGGGACACGTCTGGCACTGCAGGATTTGAGTCCCTGGCGGCGTAGTGTGTTTCTGATGTAGCCTTTGTTACTTTGGTCCCAGCTCTCTGCAGGTCATTCACTAGGTCCCCCCACGTGGTTCTGGGATTTTTGCTCACCGTTCTCGTGATAATTTTGACCCCACGGGGTGAGATTTTGAGTGGAGCCCCAGATCGAGGGAGATTATCAGTGGTCTTGTGTGTCTTCCATTTTCTAATAATTGCTCCCACAGTTGATTTCTTCACACCAAGCTGCTTACCTGTTGCAGATTCAGTCTTCCCAGCCTGGTGCAGGTCTACAATTTTGTTTGTGGTGTCCTTTGACAGCTCTTTGGTCTTGGCCATAGTGGAATTTGGAGTCTGACTGTTTGAGGTTGTGGACAGGTGTCTTTTATACTGATAACGAGTTCAAACAGGTGCCATTAATACAGGTAAGGAGTGGAGGACAGAGGAGCCTCTTAAAGAAGAAGTTACAGGTCTGTGAGAGCCAGAAATCTTGCTTGTTTGTAGGTGACCAAATACTTATTTTACTGAGGAATTTACCAATTAATTCATTAAAAATCCTTCAATGTGATTTTCTGGATTTTTTTTTCTCATTTTGTCTCTCATAGTTGAGGTATACCTATGATGAAAATTGGAGACCTCTCATCTTTTAAGTGGGAGAACTTGCACAATTGGTGGCTGACTAAATACTTTTTTGCCCCACTGTATGTTGTGGAGAGAGGAATAACCAGGCCGAGCGTTCAGAGCAGATGAACTTTGTTCTTCTCCCTCTCACATCCACCAGAATCCCAAAACATTAAAAGCTCAGGTTGCAGGCACTCTCTTTTAAATTACAACACTCCTCCGCTACCTGAGGTGCTGTATTAACATATCAACCCCCCATGACAATTCCCCTTGTCCCCCAGCACCTTTGATCTGCCATGCCCTTCAGTCTGAGGGAAAACTACTGAGTGGGTCCCCCACACCGCACCCCCGGACTCTCAGACTGAGCCTTTACCTCATGTCCTTTGGGCTTCAGCCTCCGTCCATAGCTGCTGTAACGGGAGATCTTCAGCTCCGAGGCGCTGCTGTGCCAGTGGGGTGTTCCTGGGGGTGTGTCCGTCTGTGGGGGGACAATGGGGGGGTACACCTTCAGCATGCTCGTGTGACTGATCTGACGAGTCATTTACCTAGGGAGTTCTCAGTAGGGGTCTTCCGTGCCGAGGAGCTCAGGCCAACACCACCTGTTCGTCTGCTAAAACAAAGGTGGGCTTAAGCCTGTCTATACAGATTGTCTCCCGGCAACCCCCCAAGTCTAACACAAAATATTTGTCCCCGGGTTCCAGCACCCTGAACGGGCCATTGTAGGGCGGGCGCAATGGGGTCCGGTGGGCATTGTGCCTGACAAATACAAACGATGCGTCCTTCAAGGTCTTTGGCACAAAAGCATGGGGAAAACAGTGGTGGGCCGGGCCAGGTAGCGCCCCTGCCCCTGTGCTATGGCATGAACGCGGGGACAGATCAATGTTCGGCGCGGGGTTATCCGGCAAAAATTCCCCCAGGAGCCGCAGCGGCTGGGAAAAAAACAGCTCCGCTGGGAAGGCCACCAAATCCTCCTTCGGTGCTGAATGCAACCCTAATAGAACCCACTGCAACCAGTCTACCCAATTTGCATCCTTAAGCGAAGCCCTGAGCGCTGCTTTAAGTGATCTATGGAAACACTCGCGTAACCCATTGGCCTGGGGGTTGTACGCGGTCGTGCGATGAATTGTGACGCCCAGGCTCTGGGCCATGGTGGACCAGAGGTTGGAAACAAACTGCGGGCCCCGATCGGACGTGATATCCGAAGGGGGCGCCAAAACGTGCCACCATGTCATCAAAAAAGCGCGTGGAACTTCTGCGGATGTGGTGGAAGCTAGCGGGACTGCTTTGGGCCAGCGCGTGGTGCAGTCCACCACTGTCAGGAGGTGCGTGAACCCCTGCAATGGTGGGAGGGGGCCCACGATGTCCATGTGAACGTGGTCGAACCGCTTAGATGGGATATGAACCGGCTCCAAGGGGGCCTTTGTGTGCCTGTGCACTTTGGCTCGTTGGCACACTACACATGCTGCCGCCCACTGTTTCACCTGTTTGTGCAGGTTTGGCCAGATGAACTTCGCTCCCACCATTTTGACTGACGTGCACACTCCTGGGTGCGCCAGGGAGTGAACCGACTTAAAAATGTGGCGGCACCAAGTGCATGGGACCACCAGATGTGAGCAGCCCGTGGAGACGTCACAGATTGGGGGGGGGCCCCATCCTGCAGTACTCTGCTCTCCAGCCTTAACCCTGTTGGTCCAGAATGGAGCGCGCAAACGTCCGCATCGCCGATCTGCTCAGTGGCCATGGCCGTGTAATCTATCCCCATGTAGACTGGGGCCACTAATGCGCATGAGAGGCAGTCCGACACCACGTTGAGTTTACCGGCCACATGCTGAATGTCGGTCATAAACTCCGAGATCACGGCCAGCTGTCTCTGCTGCCGGCCTGACCATGGTTCCGAAACCTTGGCCATCGCATACGTTAGTGGCTTGTGGTCCACGAATGCAGTGAAGGTGCGCCCTTTCAGCCAGAATTGGAAGTGGCATATGGCCAGGTGGAGAGCCAGTAACTCTCTGTCGAACGCGCTGTATTTATGCTCACTGTCGCACAAAGACCTGCTAAAAAAGGCGAGCGGCTGCCAAGAACCAGCGACGTGCTGCTCCACAATGGCCCCTATGGCCACATCTGAGGCGTTGGTAGTGAACGCTATCCGAGCCGCCGGGTCCGGGTGTGCCAGCAGTGCGGCGTTCGCCAGGGCTGTTTTAACCTTGGAAAACGCCTGCTCTCGCTCAGGAGTCCAGTCGACTCTGTCCGCCAGTTTCCGTTTCTTAAGTGCAGCGTACAACGGCTGCATGAGCTGGGCTGCTCGGGGAGGAAACGGTTATAAAAGTTAACCATCCCCAAAAACCCCTGCAGCGTCCTGACCGTCTGAGGCCGGGGAAAATCTGCCACTGCACGCACCTTGTCCGGCAAAGGTATCGCGCCCTCCGGTGAGATGCGGTGGCCCAAAAAATCGATTCCCGTCACCCCGAACTGGCACTTCGCCGGGTTGATTATTAACCCGTGCTCCTCCAACCTCTGGAAAACTGTCCTGAGGTGGGCTACGTGTTCGTCCTCGGACGTGCTGGCCACCAGGATGTCGTCCAGGTAGACAAACACAAACGGCAGATAATGCAACACCGCATCTGTCATGTGTTGGAATGTCTGCACCACACCCTTTAACCCGAAAGGCATGCGTAAAAACTCAAAAAGACCAAAACGGGGTTATTACTGCCGCTTTAGGTATGTCCTCAGTATGCACCGGGACTTGGTGGTAACCGCAGACCAGGTCTATCTTGGAAAAAATGCGTGCCCCGGTGAGGTGAACGGAAAAATTCAGAATGTGCAGGATGGGGTAGCGGTTGTGCTCTGTGGCGTTATTTAATCTGCGGAAATCACCGCAAGGTCACCACAATCCCTTGGCCTTAGGAACCATATGTAGCGGGGATGCCCATGGGCTGTTTGAGCGTCTGATGATGCCCAGCTTTTCCAAGTTGGCAAACTCCTTGCACACTACGGCCAGTTTAGCTGCGTCCAGGTGCAGAGGTCGAGCGAAAACGGGCGGCCCCGTGGTGGTAATGAAGTGCTCCACCCCGTGTTTAGTGACGGTCGCCGAAAACGTCGGGACCGTGAGTGCTGGGAACTGGGTGAGTAGTGTGTGGAACTTACCCCCTGGCGCTGTGACGTTGGGTAGTGTTGTGGGCCCGGCTCCTCGAGCTGTACAGGGGAGAGAATCAAAAGACATTGCGTTAATCAGGCGTCTGTTAGCAACATTGACTAGTAGTCCGTGTGCACACAAAAAATCAGCGCCTAAAATGGGGAAGTTGTATGCCGCTATGACAAATGTCCATTGGTATGTACGGCCGTGCAAGGACACAGTCAGTGTCCTCTCACCAAAAGTCTTAATGTCTGAGCCGTTTGTGGCCGTCAGTTAGAGGCTGCTAGTTCCCGCCAGCCGGTCGGCGTAGGACAGCAGGATGAGGCTCTTTTAGGAGCCGGCATCCACGAGGAACCGTCTCCCCAAGCAGTAGATAGATAGATAGATGGATGGATGGATGTACTTTATTGATCCCAAACTGGGAAATTACAATGTAACAGCAGCATGACAGTAGACAACCAAACAACAGAAACACACATGACAGACGAAGGGATTACCCATGGAAAGTAAAAAGTAACACGACTATAAAAACCTATATACATCATAGCTTAATATATGATGACCTGTATAAACACATCAATCAATCAATCAACTTTATTTATAAAGCATTTTAAAAGCAACACTCGCTACACAAAGTGCTGTACAGCAAGAGAACATAAAAGCAGGGCACTAACACAAAGGGTGCTAACACAAGAACCACAGTAAAAAAAAAATAAATCATAAATAAAATAAAAAGTAAAATAAAATAAAAATCCATTTCATTCAATAAAATCAGTGTCTCATACTAGGTCGAAGGCCAGGGAGTAAAAGTGTGTTTTAAGACGTGTTTTAAAAATGGACAGTGAAGGTGCTTGTCTGATGTCCGGGGTAAATCATTTCATAATCTGGGGGCCATGATCGAAAAGGCTCTGTCCCCTCTGAGCTTGCGCCTCACCTTTGGTACCTCCAAAAGCAGCTGTTCAGCTGACCTAAGGGACCGGGTGGGAGCGTAGGGATGTAGAAGCTCAGAGAGGTAAGGCAGAGCAAAACCGTTCAAGGATTTAAAAACAAATAAAAGAATTTTAAAATGAACTCTAAAATACACGGGCAGCCAGTGGAGTGAAGCTAAGATGGGTGAATCATCAGGATGAATGATTGTCACGTCACATGAATCATCCCATTGCACAAAGAAGGACTATCAGGAGCAGAGTGAAAATGTGAGGTACCAGTTACACTGTATATAATGGTGCAGTGTGGCAGCATAGCTATGACCAGAATACAACATAGAGCAGCTTGGTTGCTTCACTGGCGGTCGCAGCTGCTACCAACTGCCGGCCCTGGCATTTCCCGAGCGTTTGGATTGGCACGGTGGTACGCAATGGCATGCGTCCTCTCCAAAACAGCGGTGGTAGAAACAGAGCTTGTCTCTCCGGTGCTTCTTGGCCTCCGCTGCAGCCACCGTCACTGGCTCCTCACTTCCACTGGCCGTCTCGCTGGGTTCTGATGCCGCTGCGTTCACTGTGAGGGCTCTGGTGGTGAGGATGATCCGATCTGCCTCTTGGGCTAGAGCCCGGTAGTTGCGCGCGGCCAGCAGCGACGAATTGGCAAGGACTGCCCTGGCCGCTGTCGGGATGACCTCTGCGATATGCTATACCAATTCGTGTTTGTCTATCTTGATGACATCCTTACTTTCTCCCGCTTGCCAGAGGAACATGAGGTCCACGTCAGGGCCATTTTACAGCAGCTTTTGGAGAAGCAGCTTTACGTTAAAGCCAAGAAGTGTGAGTTCTCCACAACATCTACCACCCTCTTGGGTTTCACCGTGGCTGAGGGGGGGCTGATTGCTGACCCGGCCAAGATAAAGGCAGTGTTAGATTGGCCAACTCCCCACTCCCACAGGGAGCTTCAACGCTTCCTCGGGTTTGCGAACTTTTACTGCAGGTTCATCAGGAACTATAGTGGGGTTGCATTGCCTCTGACACAGCTGACCTCTGTTAAAGTCCTCTTTCGGTGGACTGAGGCAGCTGAACAGACGTTTACCAAATTAAAGTGCAAGTTCACGGAAACACCTATCTTTGCTCAGGTCGACACACAGCTTCCATTTGTCCTCAAGGTGGATGCGTCTGATTCGGGGGTTGGCACTGTGCTGTCGTAGCGCATGCCCCCCGATCAGAAGCTTCGCCAGTGCGCATATTTCTCGCGGCAGCTCGTGCCAGCCGAGAGGAACTATGACATAGGGGACAGAGAGCTGCTGGCCATTAAGTTGGCATAAGAGGAGTGGAGGCACTAGTTAGAGGGGACCATCCACCCCATCGTCGTGTGGACCGACCACAAGAACCTTGAGTACTTAAGGTCGGCCCACAGACTGAATGCCAGGCAGGCTCGCTGGTCATTATTCTTCCAGCGATTTAATTTCACCATCACTTACTGGCCTGGTGCCCGGAATACCAAACCGGATGCACTCTCATGCCAGTTTGATTCCGGTGACGGAGTTTGATTCCCCCCCACAAACCATTATACCACCTTCATGAGTCCTTGGAGCCCTTACTTGGGATATCGAGCAGAAGGATATGCATGAATGATTGGAAAGGTACGAGATTTAGCAGTAACCTAGTCACAGAAAGTGTGTTAGACCTAACTTTGGTTTCCCAAATGCCATTGCAGGAATCACATCTTGGGAGGTGTTAAGTCGGTCAGCTAATGGGAGTGATCATTACCCAATAAGAGTTAAAACTGGTCTAGAAGAGGGAGAAGAAGCGATGTAGTCTGGCACAAGATGGAAATTGGATAAGGCAGATTGGGATAAATTTAAAAATCTGTGTAAGACTAGATGTGAGCAGCTACCGTAAATAGTGAGGACGTTTTGGATGGGGAGGAGTTTAGTAAAAGTGTCAGTGCGATCATAATCGAGTCTGCAACTCAAACAATACCAAAAAGTGCAGGTTATCGACAACGAAAAAATCTTCTTTGGTGGGATGACAATTGTAATAAAGCTATTAAAAATAGAAATAGGGCATTCAGACAAGTGAAAAAGCACCATACTTTGGAAGCAGTGATTGAGTACAAACTGTGTCAGGCAATCATCAAGAAAATAATTAAAACAGCTAAGCGTTTGTTTTGGAGACAATATTGTAATACTATAGGAAGAGAAACACAGCTATCAGGTATTTGGGGAATAATTAAGAAAATGAGTGGCATTAGGAGAGAGTATGAAATACCAGTGCTAGACATTAATGGGGAAATAGCTATTACTAGTACAGACAAAGCAGAGCTTTTGGCACAAACTTTAGTAAAGATTCATAGTTCAGAAAACCTACCAAACACAATTAGGCAAGGCAAGGAAAGCACTTTATCCAAACACCCACATGTGAACATAAGGAAGAATACTTCTAGGGGCATGATAGATTTGCCATTCACTATATCGGAAATGAAAAGAGCTATTCTGAAATCGAAGCAGTCTTCACCAGGGAAGGATGGCATATGTTAGCCTGGAGCCTGGAGTCCCATCTACCAGAAGTCTTTAGATATGTGTTCTGTCTCAGTAATTTGGAAAAGCTCTGTTATAATTCCTGTACCAAACGCAAGCTGTAAAGAGAATAATTACTGTTGTCCTGTTGCACTGACCTCACTGGTAATGAAGTGCCTCGAGAAGATTGTCATTGACATTCTGAAAACTGATTTTGTAGGACTTTTGGATCCTCTGCAGTTTGCTTATAAAAATAATAGAAGTACAGAGGATGCCATTTTAACCTTAACCCATTCTGTGTTTAAACATTTGGAGGAGACAACCTCATATGCACGTCTTTTATTGGTTGATTTTAGTTCAGCTTTTAACACACTGCAGCCACACCTTTTAATTAAGAGGTTAAATGATTTTAAAGTGCATCCTGTCATTATTAAATGGTACCACTCATTTTTAACTTATCATAAACGGCAAGTTAGTGTAAATGGAACTTTATCTAAATTTAGAACCCTCAGCACAGGAGCTCCCCAAGGCTGTGTTAGTTCACCATTTTTGTTCACCTTGTACACTGATGAGTGCAGAAGTGTCTATCCAGAAAATCGAATTATTAAATTTTCTGATGACACTGCTATTTTATCACCACTTCAAAAGACTCATGATCTGTCAAGCTATTTTATAGAAATTCAGAGGTTTGTCAAATGGTGTGATGACAGTCATCTCATTTTGAACAAAGGAGATGGTGTTTGACCCTCGGGGAGTTGGTGACCACAGGCCTGTGGTCATCCACAACCACACTATAACACAGGTTAGTTCCTATAAATATTTGGGAGTATTTATTGACAATTCATTAACCTGGAGCACACATATTGATTACCTCTGTAGTAGACTACAACAGCGGCTGCATTTCTTGCGTAGATTAAGAATACATGGCGCTGATAAAAGGATTATGTTAATATTTTACCAGGCTGTGTTGGAGAGCTGTATTAGATACAGCATTACAGCTTGGTTTGGCAAACTCTCTGTGAAACTAAAGAACAGAGTGTTGCGTTTAATTCATACAGCATGGAAAATTATTGGAGTTAAAGAGTATTTACCCATGCAGATCTAACACAAACAGGCAGCCTATAGACAAGCTCAAAAAATAATCAGTGACATGAGCCATGTACTAAACAATGAATATGTGCGGCTGCCCTCAGGGAGGATATACAGAGTCCCCAAGTGTAGGTTCAATAGATAAAAGAACTCATTTATCCCGACGTCAGTAAAACTTTTAAACTCAGATAAATAGGTCAGGGACACTTATAACTCCTGTTCTTAATGACTGCTGTTATATATTTATTTATGTATGTACTTGTATTATTTATTGGGTTTTATTTCATTTATTATGTACTACATCCATTGTGTATGTGTGGATTGTGTGGTTGCAGCACGGGTGACAAGCCCAAAACAAATTTCCCCTTGAGGGACAATAAAGTTTCTTATCTTATCTTATACGATGTTGTCACACATGGAGGACAGTGCACTTCAAACAGTATTAAAGCTGTTTAATAAAGTTTGGGAAACTGAGAAGATTCCTACAGCATGGAAACAATCAGTTATAGTTCCAGTGTTAAAGTCAGGGAAAGAGTCATCAGATCCCAATAATTATATATAGGCCAATAGCTCTTACCTCACAGTTAGGGAAAACAATGGAACAAATGGTGACTGAAAGGCTGAATTACATTTTGGAAGGGAGGGAATGTCTTTCTCCTTTTCAAAGTGGGTTCTGAAAAGGGAGAAATACTATGGATTCCATTTTACACCTACAGTCTGAAATTAGGAAGGCCCAGGTAAATAGGGAAAATGTGATCGCTGTCTTCTTTGATGTAGAAAAAAGCATATGACATCATCACAAAGCTATGAAGAAAATGTCACAAAGCTATGAGGAAAACGTCACAGAGCAATACAATAAGAGGAAAATGTGTCACAAAGCTAAGAGGAAAACGTCACAAAGCTATGAGGAAAACATAATCAAGTCAGTGGCGGTAATGCACCTTTGATCTGGTTGCCAACCGCCAAATCTAACAGAAGAAGAAGAATTCTTTCTCTTTTGGTCATCGGCCCTCTCTCTCTTCTCAGAGACGCTCTTATCTGACTGAAGGTTAACACTTGAAGCTTTCTCTTTTTTTTAGCATGCTATTTAACTACCTGAACTTTGATACTTTTTGGATTTTTCTTTAAAACTGCATCACCTTCTCTAGCAATTCATTTTTTAATCTTTTCTAAAGCCAACCAAGCCATGATTTTCTTCTTTAATTTTAATTTTTCTGTAAGTTTAGCGTGATCACACTTTTGAGAGCTCATTCCATTTTTAAGGCTTCCTTCTGGTTACCCTACACTGCAAAATGCAGGCCTAGAGGAGATCCATTGTCCCAGCCACCTCTAGCAGACACAAGCGCCGGGCCTGAACCAGGCCCCATCTCACCGAGGATTTCCAGGCCAAGACCCCGGAGCACAGGACAGCAGGGAGAACCAGTGCTGCCAAGGCTCATCTCCAGCCCAGGTTGGACCAAAGCCGGGCTACCCAGAGTCAATCCTCCCACGCCTGTGACCCCTCCTAAGGCTCAACCATTTTGTCCTGTTCCAAGCCTCTTGGGAAGCAAGCAACGCCAAGAGAGTAAGACAGTTAACAGCATTAGCTTCAAGGAAAGCCATAAACTTTTTCTGTAATGACTGTCCCTTTTTGAACACAAGGTAAAGTTAATCTATTTTCTTTTTCATAACAATTTTTTTCAAATTCCTTTTTCCTTAACTTTGCGTTCCACTTAATTTTACTACTATTTTCACTTTACCCTTATTCCACATATGCAAGACCTGTTCATTCATTCATTCATCTTCTTCCGCTTAATCCTTTTCGGGTCGCGGGGGGGCTGGAGCCTATCCCAGTGTCTTTGGGCGAGAGACAGGGTACTCCCTGGACAGATCGCCAGTCCATCGCAGGGCCAACACAGAGAGACAGACAACCATTCACTCTCACAGTCGTCTAAGGACAATTTAGAATCCCCAGTTTGATGCCAATTAACCTAACTTGCATGTTTTTAGGCATGTGGGAGGAAACCGTAAATATGTAAATATTGCTGTTTCTTCATATATGCAAAATTACCACTGTTCATGCTATTTTTGGTTATCTTCCCATTTTACAAGCTATACAGATGTCTATTGTCATTATGAGTTTTTCTGTAATAAATTTACTAACCTCTTCATCGGTGTCCTCTCTGTCCAGATTTTAGAACCACACAGTGTCAAGAACTGATGCCCAGATTATGAGACTGATCAAATATTGTCAGCAGAATTATTAACTAAGGCTTCAACTGGTTCAGAACGCTGCCGCCCGGATCATTACTAGAACTCCATTTACCCATCATATCACCCCGGTTCTGCAGCACCTCCATTGGCTTCCCATCAAACACCGCATTGACTATAAAATCATCCTTCTCACTTACAAAGCCCTCCATGACCTCGCCCCCCCATACTTGGCTGCACTCCTCTCCGTTCATATACCATCCAGAACTCTTAGATCATCAAATACCATCAATCGCATTGTCCCTTCTGCACGTATGACCACCATGGGCCTTCGATCATTCAGTTGCACCGCCCCCCGCCTCTGGAACTCCCTCCCGCCGGACCTCAGGAATTTAAATTCACTCTCCACCTTCAAATCTCATCTCAAGACTTTTTTGTTTACTAAGGCTTATTCTCTGTGATTTTCTGTACTTGTGATGTGTTTTTTAATGTTTTATTCTTTGTTTTTATTGTACGGCGTCCTTGAGTGTCTTGAAAGGCGCCTCAAATAAAATGTATTATTATTATTATTATTATTATTATTAACTTACCAATTGCCAAATTCTGTCATGAGTGGGTGCAGTGTTGCCACAGAGCTCAGACTCTCACTTTATTTTGTGTATTGTATGTCTGCTATTATTATCTTGTCAGTTTTTGTATATATTTTTGGTTTGTTGACACTTGTGCCCTCTCTTCTCCAGACACCTCCTCTAGCTGCTCACAGTCTGCTCTCCTGTCATCCACAGCTGTGGGCAGTTAGGTAATTAGGTCACCTGCCAGCTCAGTTGTCCCACAACTGCCACACATTTTCTTTCCCCTATTTATTCACTGCCTGCTCATCCTCTCACTGCAGCAGTATTGATTCATGATTGGACTTGAATGGACTTTTTCCCCAAGTTACTCCTCATCTCCTCCAGAGCCATTCCAGCTCTGAAGCACCACTGTCTGTAAGTTTTCCTTGTTTGCATTTTTGTCGTGTGCACAGTTTTGGGTCTTTCTCTTCTTTTTTGCAATAAATGTCTCAATTACAGTTCAGCGCGTGGGTCTGTCCGGAGGGGCGTTCATGACAAATTCTTAAGCTTAAGTCTGTGTTCATAAGAGTTTCCACCTCTATAAAACGTGGATGGTGCCCCAAGTAGTGTTACAAACGAGGTAATGCAAGAGTTATTAATAATTATTAATTCCAGTTATTAATTATTAATAATCATATACATATCAGCGGTGTCCCCATCTCATGATAATGCTATGTCCCTATAGAAAATAACCTTTTGAATATTTACAGTATACCACACAAACTATATCACGATTCATAACTGCATTGTGCTTAAACTGCTTCTAGCAACAAAACTAATTTCTGGATGGGGCGCTCAGCTAAAGAAAGTTTGCTGGTGTGCTCTCCTTTGTTATTCTGCTCTCTCTCTCCAAGCAGAATTTTGGCCCGTCTCACAAGTCCATCTTGGCCTCTGATCATTTCTGAGACTTTATCATGTCTCCACTGGCTCCTGGGTAAAATGTCTTCAGTGTCCATTACTATATCGCTGACTTGCATTTTCCTTGTAGTGCTATGCCAGCACTGTCTCTCTGTAATGTTGTGGAAATGCTTCCTTTTTCATCTACTCCAAAAGTGTTCTGTCAAGTACTTCACCTGATGCCACCTCTTTCTTCCATAAAGATCCATTCTTTCAAAGGTGCCAGGCGGGGGCAAGGCAGCAGTGGATTTCATTGTGATCCTCCATCAATCACCGAGGAGCCTAGAAGACCTATGGGCATGGCAAGGGAGGACAACACGCCGCCAGCATGCAGACCCCGGAGGTCAGGCAAGTGGGTTTTCATGCAACCTTGATCATTGTGGATAAGACTTGTCTGTCCCCCGGGAGAGAGCCTTAGGCTAGGCAGTCGCCTGAGTGCTCTCCCCCTGCTGCTCCTATGATGAACTCACCTATTTCCTCTGTGTCTCCATCCCCTGCCTGGGAGTGTCCACCAGCCATGGAGCTAGACGATCCGGTGGAGGAGGGAATGCGCAGTGCTGGAGGACTGCACCCCGCAGATCCATTACGACCAGAGGAGGAGCGCTGTGACCGACCGGAAGCGGGTTCCAAGGAAGGAGCATCCTCTCGCTTCAGTCTCTGTGGACACCGTGCCACACAGGTCTCCACCTCCAGACTTGATGCCGGGAGGATTACCGGCATTAGGGGCTTCACTGGAGGAGACCACGACTGCCGAGACCATCATGCCTGACATCATCGACGAAGTCCTTGATGGCGGTAGAACTCGAGCACAGGCAAGCAATCTCTCCTGTAGTTCACTTGTCATGTGTTGAGAGTTCTTGCCTAGCTCTTGGGGAGGAGAGTTGGGTGCAGCCCCCAGCTGCATCTGAACTTTCCTCACCGGGCTCTGCCGCTGCCGGCAACCCGAACCTTCTCTGTTCTCCCGTCTCCTTCGAGCTCCTTCCTAGGGTCGCTGGAGAGGAGCCGCCACAACCAGGGTTGCCCATGGACGACGAGGAGGGTCCAGTTGTCCCAAAGGAGGTCGATGGGGATGCAGCACTCGATGAACTGGAGAGACCTACGCACCCTAAATCGCCGGAGTCCTGCACGGCGGTGGAGCCAGAAGTCAGGCAAGTGTGCTCCATTATGTCAGAAGTGTCAATAGATAAGATAAGATAAGATAAGATAAGATAAGATAAGCCTTTATTAGTCCCACAACGGGGAAATTCCAGGATTGCAACAGCACAGGGATAGCAACACTCAGAGCAACAATCAGAAGGCAAGAAAAAAAAAAAAAAAAAAAAAACAAGCAAGCAAGAGCAGCTAATATACATATGTACATATTACTATAAAATATATATATACACACACACACACACAGACACACAGTGCAGAGCATTGTAGCTGGATGGAATAAATATATGAATATATGAACACACAGTGCAGAGCATTGTAGCTAGATGGAATAAATATGTAAATATATAAACACCCACAGTACGGAGCATTGCAGCTAGGTGGAATAAATATGCAAGTATATAAACACACACAGTGCGGAGCAATGTAGCTAGATGGAATAATATGTAGATATATAAAAACACAGTGCGGAGCATTGTAGCTAGATGGAATAAATATATAGATATATAAATGTAAACACACCCAGTGCTGAGCATTGTAGCTAGATGGAATAAATATATAGATATATAAATATAAACACACCCAGTGCAGAGCATTGTAGCTAGATGGAATAAATATGTAAATATATAAACACACACAGTGCAGAGCATTGTTGCTAGGTGGGATGAAACAGCATAACCGTCTATTTAGTTATCCTACATGGTATGATTATGTGCCCATACATATTCTCACCCTCCATAGCGACCGGTATGTTCCTAGTTGTATGCCGGAGAGGACCATTGTGTAAGTCTATTGCATCTTTTGCATTCAAAAAAAACTATTAGTTTGTTACGTCTTTTTGCTATCTCTGCGAGCAGCCCTGCTTAGGTTGTACAGTCTGACAGCCGTTGGTAGGAAGGACCTACGAAACCTCTCGGTTGTGCACCTGGGATGATGTAGTCTGCTGCTAAATGAGCTCCTCAGTGCATCCAGTATGTCCTGCATAGGGTGGAACTCGGACTCCAGCAGAGATGACAGTTTAGCCACCGTCCTTCTCTCTCCTATCTCCTCCATCGGATCAAGGCGTTGCCCCAGGACAGAGCTAGCTTCCTTAATCAGTTTGTTCAGTCTCTTCCTATCGGCTGCAGTAATGCCACTGCCCCAGCAGACCACTCCAAAAGTGATGGCTGATGCCACCACCGTGTCATAGAATGACTTCAGCAGCGCCCCTTGTACACCAAAAGACCTGAGTCTCCTCAGCAGGAACAGCCTGCGCTGTCCCCTCTTGTAGAGTGCGTCAGTATTGTGTGACCAGTCTAGTTTATTGTTCAGATGAATACCCAGGTACTTGTAGGATGTCACCATCTCGATGTCTGTTCCCTGTATATTTACTGGTGCTGTGAGGGGCTGCCCATGCCTGCGGCAGTCCACCACCAGCTCCTTAGTTTTCCTCGCGTTGATCTGGAGGCAGTTCCGATGGCACCAGTCCACAAAGTCCTGGATAAGCCCTCTGTACTCAGCTTCATCTCCGCTGGAGATGAGACCAACGATCGCAGAGTCATCAGAGAACTTCTGTAGATGGCAATGTGTTGTGTTGTGTGAGAAGTCCGCAGTATAAAGAGTGAACAGGAAGGGAGCCAGCACCGTTCCCTGGGGGGCCCCCGTGCTACTGATGATCGTGTCGGAAACACAGTCCCGGGTTCTCACAAACTGAGGCCGGTTCGTGAGGTAGTCCAGGATCCATGATGACAGGTGCTGGTCCACCCCTGCGCGCAGCAGCTTGTCCTTCAGGATCATCGGTTGGATGGTGTTGAAAGCACTGGAGAAGTCAAAGAACATGATCCTCACCATATTCCCGGGCTTCTCCAGGTGGGACAGAGAACGGTGAAGGAGAAAGATCACCGCATCCTCCACCCCAATGCCATGCTGGTAGGCGAACTGGAGTGGATCCATCGCTGGTTCCACCAGGGGGCGGAGATGAGCAAGGAGCAGTCTCTCCAGGGTCTTCATCAAGTGGGACGTCAAGGCCACCGGTCTGAAGCTGTTCAGGTCTTTGGGGTGGGAAGTTTTTGGTACAGGTACCACACAAGATGTTTTCCACAGCTGTGGTACCCTCCCCAGTTTCAGGCTCATGTTGAAGATATACGTCACAATCCCACACAGCTGGTCTGCACAGGACTTGAGGAGCTTTGCGCTGATGCCGTCCGGTCCCGACGCCTTCCTCGCCTTGATCTTCCTCAGCTCCGTCCTCACCTGGGTCTTGGTCAGGGTCAGGATGGGGGGCTGTGTGTTGGGAGTGGGGGGGGTGTCGGTGGAGTGGGGAGTGGGTAGCAGGACTTGATTTCTTAGAGGCAGCAGTGGTTGTTGTGCAGACAGGGGGGAGGGCGGTTGGTCAAATCTATTGAAAAACAGATTCAGGTTGTTCGCCCACTCCCTGCCCCCCGTGGCCTGGGGGGAGGTATTCTGGAGCCCCGAGATGGTTTTGAGGTTTCTCCAGACCCCGCTGATGTCGCTCTGTTGCAGCTTGTCCTCCATCTTCTTCCTGAAGCTGTCCTTGCCTTCTCTGATCTTTCTCCTCAGCTCCCTCTGTACAGACTTCAGCATCTCCCTGTTCCCCGACCTGAAGATCCTCTTCTTCTCTCTCAGAAGTGTTTTTATCTCAGGGTTGATCCAGGGTTTGTTGTTTGAGTGACGCCGTATGGTCTTGGTGGGAACGGATTTGTCCACACAGAAGCCGAGGTAGCCCGTGAAGGTGTGAATGAGGCCATCGATGTCCTCACCATGTGGATCGCAGAGCTGCTTCCAGGCAGTGGCTTCAAAACAGTCCTTTAGAGTGTCCATTGTCTCCTCAGACCATAACTCCACAGTGTGCATGGCCGGAGGTTGTCTGTGCACTAGGGGTTTGTACACCGGTCGGAGATGAACCAAGTTGTGATCCGATCTCCCAAGTGGGGGGAGTTGTGATGAGGTGTACGCCTCCTTAGTGTTTGCGTAGAACAAATCCAGTGTTTTATTGTCTCTAGTGTGGCATGTGACATACTGGGTGAAAGTGGGCAGAATGGGAGACAGTGAAACGTGGTTGAAATCGCCTGAGATGAGGAGAAGAGCATCTGGGTGTTCTGTCTGCAGCCTGCTGGTTACTGAATGGATGACGTCACGCGCTGTCCCAGCGTTCGCCGTCGGATTTGCATAAACAACAATGCAGATCACGTGTGAGTGTTCTCTCGGGAGATATGTAGGCCTCATGCTAACAGCTAGCAACTCAATGTCTTTGCTGCAGTGTCGTTGTTTAACAGTGATATGTCCCGGTCTACACCAGTTGTTGTTAACATACATTATCACTCCACCGCCCCTAGTTTTGCCACTCTCTGGTGTTCGGTCAGCTCGTATCATGTGAAAACCCTCCAGCTCAATGTTAGCATCTGCTGCTAGTTCAGTTAGCCACGTCTCAGTAAACAAAAGGAGAGAGCACTCCCGGTAAGTGCTATCATAACGGGAGATAGCCGCTAGCTCATCTAACTTTCCCAGTATCGACCGTACATTTCCCATGACAACAGATGGAAGGGGGGGTCTGTACCTTATATTTTTTGTCCTCCGCCTTACTCCAGCCCGGCAGCCGCGGCGTTTTCGCCTCAGTTCTCTCGGTATGTCGAGTTTTTCCAGTGGGACCGGGTGGCGGTTAAATGTCAATAGTAATGTCACACTGCCCGACTTATGGTGAGGTGGACCCATGGCAACTCACAGTAGCCCTCGGGACCGCCACACCGGGCTTTGCCTCTGCCGGCGACCCTGACCCGGTTTCTCTTTCTCTCTCTTTGGGTTTGGCGCTTCCGGCCAGGGTCACCGGAGAACTACTGGAGGCAACCGAGGATCAGGGGCCCAACGCCGGAGGACATGAGGGGCATCACCTCTCTCGCTGGGGCGGCCACCACGGGAGCAATGAGGCCCCCGATGGGGGTCACCGTGGGTGCAACAGTGCTCCAACCGGAGTCCACCGCGGGTGCAGCAGGGCCTGAGCCGGGGTCCACCGCGGGTGCAGTAGGGCCTGAGCCGGGGTCCACCGCAGGTGCAGCAGGGCCTGAGCCAGGATCCACCACGGGTGCAGCAGGGCCTGAGCAAGGGTCCACCACGGGTGCAGCCACGTCCCAGACCGGGACCATCGTGGGTGCAGCCACGTCCAAGACCGGGACCATCGCGGGTGCTATGGTCCCCCTGCCCCAAGCCTCGGATGGCAGGGAGGCTCCCGTTCCTTGGCTTCGCTGCCAAGGTCCCCGAGTTTGGAGGCTGCCTCTCCGCCCTCCTCTCAAGTTCTGGTGGCTCCACCACGCTAGTCAGCCACCCGGAGGACTTGGCTTATGGGTCAGGTGGCCTATCGGCCCGGGCAGGCCGCCGGACACTATCCCATGGGCCACCTGCTGGACTTGGGAGTGGGGAAGGCCACCCGATCTACCACTCCTCACCATACTGGGAGCCTGGGACTCAGGTCAACCCCCTGGACTTTGGACTTTGGGGGAGAGGGGTTAGTGTTCCAGGTTGGGGGTTGTTAGGAGGGGTTTTTGCTCCTTATTCTATTTTTGTTCTGATGGTGTTTTCACTGGTTGCTTCCCGCCTAACCGATTTTCCCCCACCTCCCACCTTGGGTTAGGGTTTGCTGCTGGGGGGAGGGGTTCCCTTGAGGGGTGTTGTTTCTTTTCCTTTGTGCTGGGGGTGCTGGGGTGTCTGGTATCCACCCCTGGGGGGGGGGGGTTGTCATGAATCCAGGTTTGGAGGCCAAATCCGATTCTGACTCATGGTTATGCTCTGACCTAGTTTCCTCCTGACATCTCAGGCACGCCCCCTCCTCCTGTCAAGCTCCATCAGCTGCACTGTCTGGCGTCCACACACATACACACACACACACACACACACACACATGCACTCGCTCCATTCATTGTCATCTCACACACTCGCATGCACCTGGCGTTAATCAGTTCGGCCCACGCATTCGCACACCGGCAATCTCTTTCCTCATTAGCTCCTGGAGTATTTGTTGAGTGCATCAGAGGAAAGAGATTGTCGGGGCATTCGCCTCTATACACGGCAGTTTGTACTCCCCGTATATTGCTTCACTCCCTGCGTTAAACTCCAGCGTGTCACGTTTCACCTGTTTGTCTCATTTGTGTTTGGCTGGCTCTGCATCTCAACCCCATCCTCCAGACTGCACGGTTTGCTCCGGATAGCTCCAGTCCTGTAAGTGTTTTCACCTTTTCTCCCGTGCTAGTAACCTGCAGCACTTGGCTGTTTGCCTTCCTGTTCCGTGCGCTAAGCAGTCCTGCAGCACCCGAGGCTCTGTATTCACCAGACTGCCGAGCATTCAGTTGGAGCCCTGTATTTTTGGTGGCCAATCCAATCATTGCATTATTCTGTATAGTGTGGAACTGAACTGCATTCTGAGTTTATTGGACTTGTTATTTTGGGTGAACTAAAATAAACTTGTCACTCTCTACTCCCGCTACTGGGTTTCACTCTCTCTCTCTCGTGCGCCGTGTTATGGCACATGGAGGTTCATGACAGTTACCAGCTTTTCAGTTCACCCAGTCAAAATTAAATGCAATTAAGTGCAACTAAAGGCTTGTATCATTGTATGGCCATAGTTTCTTGACTTTTAGTTTGCCAGAATTTCGAGATAACGCTTTCTTTTCGAAATAAACACAAAAATAGCTCACCCTTACTGTCAATGCAGCTGAAACGTCATTATAATACCTATGGAGGGCGGCTGTGGCGCAGGTGTAGTGTGGCCAACTACTGATCAGAGGGTCAGGGGTTCAATTCCTGCTCTGTCTACAGTCTGCATGTCGAAGTGTCCTTGAGCAAGACACTGAGCCCCCAGTTGCTTCTGGTGGGTCAGGCCAGTGCCTGTGTTTGGCAGCTCTGCCGCCATCAGTGTGTTTGTGTGAATGGGTGGATTGCAGGATCTGTAAAGCGCATTGGTCATCTAGAGATGAGAAAAAGCACAATATAAGTGAATGCCACTTACCATTTATGCCGGCCCAGAAGAGGTGGCAGTGTGCCTTTATTACAGCCCCACTGAGCAATTCCTGTCAACAATCGATCTTGTGCTGCACTTTTAAAACAGCAGTTGTTTCTGCAAACTAAACGCATATTTGGGAACTACATCATTTATTCAACACATTGCTTCTTTTCAGACACATTTTGCTGTTTACTTTTGAAGATAAAGGACAGTGTATATTCTTCCTGTAGTTTACAGCTCATTGGTAAAAACTACAATTTTCATATTGCTCAAGTGCAATGCCAATCACAGCAGAGCTTCCTCTGAAGGTAAAGAAACTGACAGATATGTCAGAATAGCAGAGCAGGAGAAAAAAATATTTTACAAGTTTTGCCTTTAAATTATGCAACAATTTCATCATACACCGCTTGAGAGCATTTTGTCGACCAGGGGTAAACGACCAGCGCCGCCGAGGGACAGGCTGACCCACGCTACGGCACGTGCTTCCGGTAAGCTTCTCCAAGTTTTAAAAATCCTTTTATTAAGCCAATACGATCGTTTTCCTGCTTCAAAACAAACCATGCCGTGCTGAAATGTAAACAGGGAATAGCGTCACCCTCGGGTGATGTGGTGGGTCGCCATGGGCCCTCTCGCAACGTCTCGGGGTGATGATGTAAACTTCCCCTAGTTTTTTTTTTTTCCAATGTGAAATAAACTTATTATTATATTGTTATTATTATACAGAATACGAACCGAGGCCTTTGACATCGACCGGTGGGGGTGGGAGCAGACCAAAGCGCCCTTGTAAAAAGACCACGTCTGTGAGACGTCTACCCAACGGTATGTACTTACAGATCCGCACTCCTGTATTGATATTAAATGCCACAAACCCCGTCATCATTTTGTACCTGCATCATTCACCCATAGACGCCAGTGCACCGGAGCGTGGGACACTGAGGAGGCGGGGGAGGAGGAGGACCACACCAACGGCCGACGTGAGACGACTGTTTGAAGGTATTATCAAAAACAATTTAAAACGACCTTCCTGCTTGGAAGATAATTCAGTGTGTCTAAGAATAAAAACTGAAATATGTATTTTATTATTTTTAACATGTTTGTAGCGATTAATTGTACATCTACCACTTTGGTCAACCGAGGTTCTTTTAAATATATATAAAATAAACCTTCGACCACCCACCAACTTGATTTGAAATAAAGCATATGTACATCCGTGAGTAACGATGCTTTTTCTGCCCCACTTTGCAGAACTAAATCAAGCACCGAATCCAGTCATCCCGTCTGCTCCAGAGATCCTGTTTGACAGTGCCCCTGAGGGAGCCCTTCAACGCTGTGTGTGTGGGACGAGAACCAGGGTGCAACAACATCTGACCACTGTGTTGTCACTGTGCAAGGTCATGCAGAGTTTCGTGACCTCCATCTTGGCAAACTGTGAAAAAGTGTAATGTAATCTTTTTTTTCTCCTCTATATCCTGGGTATTGTGACAAACTGTAATAAGCTATCATGAATGAAAACTCAAGAGTCAGACCATGTTGAATCAGGGGATGAGGTGGTGAAAGGCTACCAGAGTGGGTAACAGACTATGATTACGCGATGGAAGATTTAACCTATTTACATCAGTCTCTAATTGGAACGAATGAAATGCACAGGGCCGTGGATGAATTAGTTCATATTCCAGTGCCCTTTCAGGTTGATTACAGGATAGCGCAGATGAAATAGGTGAAACAACACCCCCAAGCAACAGCAACAATAACAGCAATAATAATATTGCCAGCAACGCACTTCATCATCTAGAACATATATTTGAGAATCAAAACCATCCACACCTTCTGCCCACAAATCATCATCAATCATTCCTAACCCCTTCAACCTCCACCAAACAGCTAGAGCTTTCCCCTAACACGCAACAGGGTGCGGGGTTGCGTTCTGACGCTCATGACCGGGACGCGGCATCCTCTAGGCACAGGGAAGTTAGAATATTCTCACCATTCAACACGGTGAGAATGAAGAGTTGCCTACCCGTGCCTAGACGATGCGACGTGCCCAACATCGCAGACTTTTATAACGATGTGATGGGCATCCTCAGAGAATTGGCTGAGGATGCCCGATCACACGTGGAACGCAACGACATAATCCAGCTAGAAGTTGTCGGTAAAAGCGCAAGGAGCAACATCCTCATTACAACCACCGCCGAAGGGGGTAATATTTTACCAGCTTTTGAGGGTTTGCTCGACCGGCTAGTGCAGTCGGGCAATAGCATCGACGTGGATGAGGGTTTAGAATTAATCCTGCAGGTGGTACATAACCCGAGGTGGTGGTAAACGCAGGTTAACGAAAACGTTAGACTGTGAAATTATTGATAAAAAAAGACATCATTTGTACGTTACATGTAGTGAGAAGGATCAACTCTGTTTCGCTACTATCTTGGCACACCTGATGAACCCCCATTCAGACGACCGCGCTTGTAAGGCTTTGGGTAAGACGCTGCAAAATCAGGCTAGTCTAGGTGACCAGACGCCCGTCACTTTTAGCGATATTGCTAAATTTGAACGGATTGTAGGGGGACGTAAAATCGTGGTGTTTGACAGAACATCTCACAGTCATCCCCTCTTGCATTTTGAGACAGACTATAGTGATCGCTCAAAACCTTTGTTCCTGTTCTTATTGCAAAACCATTACTACAGTATAAAAAATCTCACAGCTTTCATAGGAATGGCATCTGTTTGTAACTACTGTTACAAGGGTTTTTTCGTAACCCGTATTCGCACTATTGTAAAGGATACTGTCAGGTTTGCAATGACCCCATCTGCCCTGCGGAAGAGCTCAAGACAGAATGTTTAGACTGTCGCAGAAAATGTCGCTCTCCGGCCTGTTATGCCAGACACAAAAGAGGCCAAACGAGGTGCTGCAACCGCACCCTACAGGAGTATCTGTGATGCAATAAAAAAAATGTAACCTCTGCAACTTTTCCTATTATGTTAGTAAAACCGCAGGTACATCCCCACACCGTTGTAGCCGGTTAAAATGTAAAATTTGTGGGGTGCAATTACAATAGGCTTCTGAAGCCGATGATCATCAGTGTTACATTCAGCCATTCCCTCCGCAGGTTAAACACCCCGAGTTGGTTTTTTATGACATTGAAACATTCGTTGATGACGAAGGGGAGCACGCACCATTTCTCGTGTACACTAAAACATCGAAAGGTGAAGAAAAGTGTACAGCCTGCGTAAAACAGTTTCTTTTGCATTTCAGGTGCGAAAAATACAGGCGTAATGTATTCATAGCACATAATGCCAGAGGGTTTGACGTTACCTGATCTTGGAACAGTATGATAAAAGAGAATATAATACCACAACAAATTCTCATGACGGGCAGTAAGGTCCTAAGTTTTGAGGAACCTCATAACCTTAAATTCATCGACTCGGTATCCTTCCTACCTATGCGTCTTGAGTGCGATGCCTAAAGCTTTAGGTTTTAGCAAGATGAGAAAGGGGGTCTCCCCCCACGGATATTCTGCCGCGGAGCATCTAAATTATGTAGATCCTTACCCACCACCGTCCAACTATGGTGTAGAACGTATGATGGTCGCCGAGCGGGCAGAGTTCAACGAGTGGTATGGCGGGGTCAAAGACGGGTCATTTGACTTTAAATGGGAGGCTTGTGGAGCGTGTAAATGAAGAGGCTGATTTGTCTCAGGCGATTTATTACATATTCTCACATCTCAAACATAGACAGAATGACATTCCAGCAGAAACTCTTCTCTTAAATATCATGGCATTCTTCCAGCATTTTCTAACACACAAAAGATGACCTTTGCGTCACATCACATCCAACCCCCTCATCCTTAACACCTCACTGTTATCTCACTAGGAAACCCCTGCTCTTTGTTCCCATTGTCTCTTGTCTGAGATAAGATAAGATAAGATAAGATAAGATAAGCCTTTATTAGTCCCACAACGGGGAAATTCCAGGATTGCAACAGCACAGGGATAGCAACACTCAGAGCAACAATCAGAAGGCAAGAAAAAAAAACAAGCAAGCAAGAGCAGCTAATAAACATATGTACGTATTACTATAAAATATATATATATACACACACACACAGACACACAGTGCAGAGCATTGTAGCTGGATGGAATAAATATATGAATATATGAACACACAGTGCAGAGCATTGTAGCTAGATGGAATAAATATGTAAATATATAAACACCCACAGTACGGAGCATTGCAGCTAGGTGGAATAAATATGCAAGTATATAAACACACACAGTGCGGAGCAATGTAGCTAGATGGAATAACATGTAGATATATAAATATATAAACACCCACAGTACGGAGCATTGCAGCTAGACGGAACAAATATGCAAATATATAAACACACACAGTGCAGAGCATTGCCGCTAGATGGAATGAAACAGCATAACCGTCTACCCAGCTATCCTGCATGGTATGATTATGTGCCCATACACACTCTCACCCTCCATAGCGACCGGCATGCTCCTAGTTGTATGCCGGAGAGGACCACTGTGTAAGTCTATTGCATCTTCTGCATTCAAAAAACTATTAGTTTGTTACGTCTTTTTTGCTATCTCTGCGAGCAGCCCTGCTTAGGTTGTACAGTCTGACAGCCGTTGGTAGGAAGGACCTACGAAACCTCTCGGTTGTGCACCTGGGATGATGTAGTCTGCTGCTAAATGAGCTCCTCAGTGCATTCAGTATGTCCTGCATAGGTACATAATGATGGTAAAGATGGTACATAATCAGGCTCTCCCCAGGTGCCACAGGCTCTGCATTATTGTAAAAATGATGTGGACATTCTAGCCACGAGGTGCGTTAAATTTAGAGAGTGGTTCCTCACCGACACGGGTGTGGACCCTTTCTCCAGTGTCACGATAGCCTCGGCCTGTATGAAAGTATTTCTCACCAATTACCTGGCCCCTAACACCCTCGCCATCCCGTGCCCCAACAACTACAGACGTCAGTGTAAAAGATTTTCTCACGCCTCGATCCAATCGTTAGAATGGGTTATGCACAGTCAGAAAATATTCATCCAGCATGCTTTAAACAGGGAGGAAAAACAGATGGGGCCCTTTTTTGTAGACGGCTACACGGAGATCGATTGTTTGAAGCACGTCTATGAGTTCAACGGCTGCTACTTCCACGGCTGTGTTTGCAGTTTTAAAAGCACGAAGATCTGCCGTCTGAGGGGCGTTACATTTGGAGAGCTACATTTGAAAAGTGAGGAGATGTTGCAGGCGTTACGCTCTATGCACGGTGTCCGTGTTACAGTGATGAGGGAGCACAAGTGGGATGAGATGAAAAAATCGTGCGAGGAGGTGAAACAGTTTCTGAAAATGTTTAACCCACCCCAGCCCCTCTTACCACGCCGGGCCCTTTAAGGGGGCAGGACGAGCACTCTAAAACTGAGACACACCACAGGGCCGGACGAAACAGTGCACTATGTAGATGACACTTCTCTGTACCCCTATGTTAACAGCATGTGCTTTTACTCTCTAGACCACCCCACCATCATTTACAAAGATTTTGGGGATCCTCAAAGCTTTCGGCTTAATCAGAGCTACCGTCTACCCACCCCGCGGCCTCTTTTTTCAAGTTCTACCCTACAAAAGTTCAGGAGGTAAATTAACCTTTCCACTGTGTCAAACGTGCACGGAAACCAACCATCAAGATGGTGTTTGCGCGCACGGCAACGAGGCGAGAGCATTAACGGGGGTCTGGGTCACTGTGGAGTTTAACAAAGCCCTGGAGCTGGGGTACAGGGTGGGTGAAATTACAGAAGTGTGGCATTTTGATCAAAGTCGCAACACGGTGTTTGTAGATTACATACACAAATTTCTAAAAGAAAAACAGGGAGCATCAGGTTACCCCCCCAGATGTCACCGATCAGGAGAGCAAGGACAGATACATCAGGGACTATCACTGTCATCAGGGCATTCTGTTAGACACTGATAAAATACAAGAGAATCCGCTCCATCGCCGTGTTTCAAAACTGATTTTGAACTCACTTTGGGGGAAATTTGCAAAGAGAGATAATCTGATTCAGACCGTTGTGATCTCAGAACCTGAAGAGTTTTTCACCTACTTGTTTTCGGGTAAATACAAGGTGGAACACTTTAATGTTCTGGATGACGACAAAGCACTGCTTAGGTGGAAATAAAACAATCGTTGCATTCTACCCCCCAGTAAAACCAGTAACATCTTTATAGCCACCTTTACCACAGCCCACGCACGTCTGAAGCTGTACGGGTTATCTGGAGAAACTGCAAGAGAGGGTTCTTTACATCGACACGGATAGTTTAATTTACGTGGTAAAGAACAGTGAGACGCCTCTGGAGTTGGGTAATTATCTGGGGGATTTGACGGATGAGTTGAACGGGGATACCATTCAGGAATTTGTATCCGCAGGCCCCAAGAGTTGCGCCTACCAAACGAGGAACAAAAAGAAGGTTGTCATGAAGGTCAAAGGTATCACGCAAACCCAATCATGTTGTGAGCGTGTCAGTTTTGACAGCTTCAGAGATTTGGTGAAGGATTACATGACAAATTCGGGAGAGAGAGTGATTGAGATACCATATTACAACATAGGACGTGTAGCATCATCTTGCTTTGGCTCATCAATAAAATTATTCTTCATCTTAAAGACATTGTTTCCATCCAGGAAAAGGCCCGTCAAGAACTGCTTTTTCATCTCAGGACCACAGCTGAACCAACATTCCTTTGTTGAGCAAAGCTAAGGAATGCTCTCAATCTATTAACTCACATCATAAATAACTTGGGGACTTCCTCAACTAAGACAGGTTTATATTCAACAGGCATACCATAAAACCTTAAAAGGAACTCTGATTATATTGGCATGTTAGCTGTATATGCTTTATTTTGATGTTAGTAACATAACTATAATTTTGTTGAAAATAATTCCCAGTTTTATATATTTTTAAAAAACTTTATTATGATGTAAATCACCATTTTTGTTTACGTCGCAATGCATTCTGGTTAGTGACGTAGAATGGCTGCAGCTGTTTTTTCTGTCTTATACAAGCCAAGAAGCAAAGCTCCTAACTACTGCCATTTGTCAGTGAAAATGCCACATTGCGCAGCTTTTGGATGTAATTTCCAATCAAAGGGAAATAAAGAGAGCGGGGTAAGCCTCCATAGCTTTCCTAAAGAGGGAAAGTGGAGGAAAAAGTGGGGCGGCAGCGTCTCAGCAGGTAGAGCAGGTCATCTAATAACCTGATGGTTGGCGGTTCGCATCACGCTCTTCCCAGATATCCTGCTGTTGTGTCCCTGGGCAAGACACTTCACCCGCATTGCCTCCAGTGCCCATAACACTGGGTATGAATGTGTAAAAATGTTTAAATGCTCGGTGGTAGCCGGAGAGGCTGTTGGCGTGGATTGGCAGCCATATTTCCCTCACTCTGTCTGTGATCACGCGCTGTAACGCATGCCTGATAAAACTGACATATGCATTAATCACGCTGTGATAATAACACAATATCGCTCAAAGCGTGCGCATGAGACATGTCTGGGATCGCACGCTTGTGTTGACCGTTCCTGCCTTTCGTCTCCTAACTGTGGTTTTGGGACACAGGGGAGATGCATCTTCCTCCACACAGAAGCACAGGCCGTTTTATTTCACCTTAAAATAATGGTCCCCGAGCGCACGCTTGAGACACTCGCGGAGTGGAGAGACACTCGCGGAGCGGAGTGAAACTTATATATTGTTGATTTGCTTACAATAGAATGCTCAAACACAAAAAATTGTCTACAAGCATGATGGGCACTGAACTGATAAACATGGACTCTGAGCAACATAAAGCAATTTCTCTGTTGCTTTCTCAGAATGCGGGTTGAACGTCCATAAGCAGCGCTCCACTTTTTTTTTTTTTTTTTCTGACTGTTGCCAGCCAGATCTTCGACATGTCAAGCCAAGCGCGCGCTTTGAGCGATATCACAGCGTGACATATGTCAGCTTTATCAAGTGTTGTGGGATGTGTCTGGTGCGTGTGTTTGGATGGAGCAGCTCGGTGCGTGGACTTGAGTGAATGGCAGTGTTTGCGCAGCCGAGGCGCCCCCCCCCCCCGGTGTGTGTGGAATAACATGGTGAGCGAACGGTGTGTGTAATGATGAGGCGCACACACACCGGGTGTCAGTTAGGACTTTTACTTGTCACTTGAACTGCAACCAACAACTAACCACACAGTGGCTCAAGTACAACTCCTTTTATAGTTAGGTCATGGCCAGGGTCATACTGCCCTCTTGTGGTGACTCTATATAAACTTCACATATCAATACATCTCCCTTTTTTTTCAAGTAAGGTCATGTCCAACTATAAACTTAAAACTGTTTCTCTAATTTCAATAAACAAATAAACTCCATTTCTTTTTTACATCTTTGTCAACCTTGTACACTGAATCACAACTTTAACATTTCTCTGTTTACAACTCAACATCAACACTTTTTTTTTTTTTTCATTCATCTCAGTACTCCTTACATTTCCTCAATCAATCTTTTCGGTTTCACAATTTGCCTTTGTGAGCATCTCTTTTGTGTCACCTCAGTCTGTTCGTTAGTGTCTGTCTCTATGTTCTGGTTCTCAGCCATTTCTGGTTGTTCGGTTTGGCTGGGAATTGGCATGTCGCTTGTTTCACCGTCTGTGACTCTCATTTTTGTCTGAGGCACTTTCAGTAAGTGACGTCGGTTTCGCCTCATTGTTTTCCCATGCTCTGTGATGACTTCATATGATCTGGGAGTTGTTTCCTTGACCACTTTTGCCAGCGGTCCCCATTCTCCATCACATCTCACTCGCACTATGTTCTCATGTGCAAGTGGTCTCAGAGGTCGTGCTGTTCTGTTGTACAGTTCAGTTTGCCTCTCATCACGCCTCACATCTCTCTTTTCCATCACTTGAGATGCTGATGGAAATCGCGTTCTGAGTTTTCTGTTCATGAGCATTTCTGCTGGGGAAAGTCCATTCTCTAGTGGTGATGCTCGGTAATTCAGGATCGCCAGATGTGGGTCTTCTGCATTGTCTGCAGCCTTTTTCAGTATGCGCTTCACTATTTGCACCCCTTTCTCTGCTAACCCATTCGACTGTGGGTACAGAGGGCTTGAGGTCACGTGCTTGAACCCATATGTGTCTGCAAAGTCTTTGAAGCACTGACTCGTGAATTGTGGTCCGTTATCACTTACAACAGTCATTGGAATTCCATGGCGTGCGAACATTGTCTTTGTATGTGCAATCACCTTTTCTGCTGTTGTGTCACTCAACCCTGCAAACTCTGGGTAGGTGGAATGATAGTCCATGACTAACAGATAGTCCTTGCCCTTAAGCTGAAATAGATCCATGCCCACTTTTCTCCATGGCCCTTGAGGCTTCTCATGGGGCCTCATAGGCTCCTTTGGCTGTTGATACCTGTGGCGCTGGCAGATCTCACAGCGCTGCACATATGTCTCAATGTCCTTGTGCATGTTGGGCCAATACAAAACATCACGTGCACGTCTTTTGCACTTTTCAATACCCAAATGCCCCTCATGCACTAATTTAACCATTTCTGATCTCATGGAGGTAGGTATGACTATCCTTGTACCTTTTAACAGAACCCCATCTAACACAGACAGTTCACCTTTAAAGTGTTGGTAAGGCTTGTCAATCATAACCTGTCCTGGCTGATGTATCTGTTCCATTACTCTTTTTAGTTTCTCATCTTTTTGTGTTTCTTTCACTATCTTCGTCCATTTTGCATCTGACACTGGCATGTGTGCCTTAATAGAGTCTACATGTATTTGCACAGCTTCCTCTGTTGTGCTGCTGGTGTTGCTCAAGCTAGCCCTACTCAGCGCATCGGCTACAATTAGTTGCTTGCCTGGTGTAAACTCAAATTTCAAGTCATATTTCTGTAATCTTAACATTAGACGCTGGATGCGCAGTGGTGCGTCACCCAGTGGCTTCTGTGAGATCGCAATCAGTGGTTTGTGGTCTGTTTCTAGTATTACTGACCGTCCATACACATATTCATGAAACTTCTCACATCCAAACACTGCACCTAGAGTCTCTTTCTCTATTTGCGCGTAATTTTTTTCTGCGCTTGTCATGGTGCGTGATGCGTATGCGACTGGATACCACTCTGTGTCATGTTTTTGCAATAGCACAGCTCCTAGGCCGGCTTTGGACGCATCTGTGGACACTTTTAGCAGTTTGTCCTGATCATAGAATTTTAACACTGGCTCCTTTATTAGACTGCTTTTGAGCCACTCCCATTCTCTGGCATGCTCTGCCATCCACTGCCACCTTGTATTGGTCTCTAACAAGCTTCTAAGAGCTATTGTGTTAGCTGATAAATTTGGGATAAATTTCCCCATGTAATTGACTAGCCCTAAGGCTCTTTGCAAGTCAATTTTGTCCTGCGGAACTGGCAGCTCTGCTATGGCCCGCACTTTTTCCGGATCTGGTTGCACGCCTGCCCCAGATAACTTCTCTCCCAGGTGTGTAATCTCCTGTACCCCAAATTGGCACTTACTCTTATTCAGTTTCATACCTGACTTTTGCGCCTGTGTGAGAACTCTAGCCAACCTTTCGTCGTGCTCCTCTTTTGTTTTTCCCCAGACTACCACATCATCAAGAAAAACTCCCACCCCTTCTATTCCGTCAAACAATTGCTGCACAGTTCTATGGAAAATTTCAGGGGCTGAGCTAATCCCGAACGGCATTCGTAGAAAGCAATGCCTTCCGAATGGCGTATTAATAATGTGCACAGTTTAGCGCTTTCCTCGTCGAGCACTATTTGGTAAAACCCAGATTTGGCATCTAATTTTGTGAAGTAATTTGCTCCACTCATTGTGCTGGTTATGTCAGATTTTATTGGTAGCCTGTAATGCTCCCGCTGTATTACTTTATTTAGATCTTTCGGATCTATGCACAATCTCAAATCTCCATTTGGCTTCTCCACTATAACTAAGGAGTTAACCCATTCAGTTGGTTCTTCTATTTTTCTGACCACTCCGTCTGCTATCAGTGAGTCTAGTGTTTCCCTCAGCCTCTTTTTAAGAGCTATTGGCACTTTTCTTGCTGGATGTATGACTGGCTCTGCATTCTCTTTCAGCCTAATTTTTTGTTTGCCTGGTAGGCGGCCTATTCCTTTGAATACCTCTTTGTATTCTTTCACCCAGTCAGTGTGTTTGTGCCTACTTGTTGTAGCCTCTGTATTTTCTCGTGCTGTCACCTTGTCTGTATCAATGACATTCACCCTTTTGATCAGACCTAGCTGATCGCATGTTTTTAAACCCAAAATTGCTTGTCTATTTCCATCAACAAGTACAAACAATGCATTCACTGTCTTATCTTTGTTTGACAGTGTAACCCTGCACATTCCTTTAGTGGGTATTGGCTTATCGTCATATGTTCTCAGATTAATCTTTTTATCTCTTATTTTCGGTTTGTTTTTCAGTCTTTTAAATTCTTTCATTGGCAGGATGTTTACCTGCGCACCTGTGTCGAGCTTCAGTGACATGTCCGTGCCATTCATCTCCAAGCACACTATCCATTCGTCAGCGCTCGTCTCTCCCTCGATGGCATCCACGTAAAACTGATCCTCTTCGCTGTCGCTCTTTTTCTCCACGAGTTGCACCCTCTTCTTCGAGAAGCAGGTCTTTGCAAAGTGATTTTTTCCGCCACACTTGCGACATTCCTTCCCGAATGCTGGACACTGCTTCGGCGCGTGTTGCCTTCCACACCGCTCACAGTTCCCGCGCGCGCGCTTTGCATCTCTTTTCCTTGCATACAACGTTCCTTTCGGCTTCGCACGCTGCACTGCATCGACTTCAGCAGTCTCTCTTTCCTTGCTGCTAAAAGTCTTTAATTGTGCCTTTGTACTCTCAGACGCTTGGCAAATCTGTATCGCTTTCTCCAGCGTTAAAGTTAGTCTCTTTCAGTAATTGCATCCGCAATTTGTTGTCTTGGACCCCAATTACAATTTGGTCCCATATCACTGACTCACTCAATGTTCCAAAGTTGCATGACTGACATTTCAACTGTAGGTCTGTGACATACAGCTCGATGGACTCTGACTCTTTCTGAAGTCTTTTTCTGAACACATACCTCTCGTACGTTTCATTCTTTCTCGGTGTGCAATAATCGTCGAACTTCTTCATTACGACGTCGAATTTGCCTTTTTCTTCTTCCGTGAAGATGAATGTGTTGAACACATCTAGCGCCGCTCGCCCTGCTACTGTTAGCAGTAATGCTATCTTCCTCTCCTCGTCACGGAGACCGATAGCTAGCGAATAAAGTTCAAAACTTTGTTTGAATGCTTTCCAGTTCTCGTTGACGTTACCGGTCAACTTTAACTCGTCCGGATGTCGAAGAGCGTTCATCTTCGCCGTCGGTTCGTAGTTTTATCCTGGTACCATGTAATTTTCTCCTGGTACCATGTAATGACGAGGCGCACACACACCGGGTGTCAAGTTAGGACTTTTACTTGTCACTTGAACTGCAACCAACAACTAACCACACAGTGGATCAAGTACAACTCCTTTTATAGTTAGGTCATGGCCAGGGTCATACTGCCCTCTTGTGGTGACTCTATATAAACTTCACATATCAATACAGTGTGTGATTTGATGCGGATAAGTAGAAAGAGCGAGGCGACCAGAGCAGGTAGAATTTGTTGCTGACAACAGTGCGGTATATAAATAAAGCCCCAACGCTTCAGCAAAACGGCCTGTGCTTCTGTGTACCACAAGAGTGAGATTTACTCGGGAATTGACCGCGGAGGACAATACATCTCCCCTGCATCCCAAAACCACGGTTAGGAGACAAAAGGCAGGAACGGTCAACACAAACGTGCGATCACAGACATGTCTCATGCGCGCGCTTTGAGCGATATTGTGCTATTATCACAGCGTGATTAATACATATGTCAGCTTTATCAGGCATGCGTTACAGCGCATGATCACAGACAGAGTGAGGGAAATGTGGCTGCCAATCCATGCCAACAGCCTCTCCGGCCACCACCGAGCATTTAAACATTTTTACACATTCATGCCCAGTGTTATGGGCACTGGAGGCAATGCGGGTGAAGTGTCTTGCCCAGAGACACAACGGCAGGATATCTGGGGAGAGCGTGATGCGAACCGCCAACCATCAGGTTATTAGATGACCCGCTGAGCCGCTGCCGCCCCACTTTTTCCTCAACTTTCCCTCTTTAGGAAAGCTATGGAGGCTAACCCCGCTCTCTTTATTTCCCTTTGATTGGAAATTACATCCAAGAGCCACGCAATGTGACATTTTCACTGACAAATGGCAGTAGTTCATAGCTTCGCTTCTTGGCTTGTATAAGACAGAAAAAACGGCTGCAACCATTCTACGTCACTACCCAGAATGCATTGTGACGTAAACAAAAATCGTAATAAAGTTTTTTAAAAATATATAAAACTGGGAATTATTTTTAAAAAAATTAAATTGTAGTTATGTTACTAACATCAAAATAAAGCATATAGAGCTAACATGCCAATATAATCGGAGTTCCTTTTAAAGGCATTCACTAAGGCCTTGGATTGGCCACAGTACAACACTACCCCTGGTGGACATCTATGGAGTAGACGCTCACTTTGACTGTACAATTATTGAGCTGAAATTAACTCTTCAAGTTTCATTTCTCAGGACAATTCCAAGGACACCATTTGTTGAAGGCCACTGCCTCGGTGGGACTTTGATATTCTGTGGACAATCAGTGGGTTTGAAATATATATTAATCCTTGAATTTAAATATGTGCATGTTAAAATGTTTCAATGAATGTTTATTCTTGCATGTTAATTTAAAAGCACTAGTTATAAAGTTGCATGAATCACTAAAACTAGCTTCGACTTTATACATAAGTAGGTTAAGGAATCCCCAGTTTATTAAAATTGTGTGTCATCCTGTGAGGATCGGTATCAGCCAATCACCACCCAGCCTATGCTGGGCTCCAGCTCTTTCATTACATTGGTTCCTTACAGACAAAAGCCTGTTCATTGGTCTAAAGTTCATAAAACCCACCCACGAAGGAAAACTATTGGCTGGGGCTCCTGCCAATCCCCGGAAGCCCGCAAAAGTTGTCTGCAGATAAAGAGGAGAGACACCCTCTTTTCAGCCCTTTTTTCTTCCTCCTCTCCTTCAACGGACATCTTCTCAGCAGAGCACTGCTGAAGAATAAAGAGATCTCTTCACTGCCACAGAACAAAGGAGACTTCTCGCACATGCTTTTTCTACGATCATCTCAGAGCAGAGAACATGAAATATTGTGTTTGTGTAAAAACACAATATTTCACAGACTTTAAAACACAATATTTCCTAGACTTTTTTCTTTAAAAGTCTAGGAATTAATTCTTTTCTTTCCTGAGCTCAAATCCTAATTCGGAGTCAAACTCCTGTTCCTAGACGCCTATTTTTATAACTTCCTCCTGTTAAACTTTCTTTAAACTCACCGTTTTTAGTTTTAACTTTAACCCCTTGACGCCTGTCGTCGCGAATTCGCATCAAACCGCTTCCACTCCAAATGCAAACAAAATACCGTCTGTATTCCTCCACTTCTGGTTGGAGCACTTCCAACACATACCTAGGAACCCTTTGCAAGCATTAGTTTCTCGTAGGAATGGTCAGACACGGAGCACCATCCATTTCCTGATTGCTAGGGTTAGGGTTAGGGTTAGGGTTATAGTTTGGCCGTCATGAGAGTTGAAAATACTGAAAATAACTTTGTTGCATAAATAAAAGACTCTTCATACTTGAGATGGGAACAGGTGTTTTTTTACCATTTTTTTACCATAGATGCCTGTTGTCGCTAATTTGCATCATACCTAAAATTATATCTATTTTATGTGCTATAGTCAAATTAACTTTCTCAACTTAATTTAGCATCTACTTGAAAGCAAAAACACAAGTGACATTTTTTTTTCATAATTGGAAATAAATTCAGGCATTAAGGGGTTATTTTTAATTTTATATATTTTCTTTAAAAGGACTGAGTGACCATCTTCATAATAGAAGCTAATTTCAACTCCACAAAGTCAGAAAGATCTTTTAAATTTTGCTATTGGATCAGATTTTGTAATTATTCTCAAATTCCCTTGGGAAGAGCTGATCCATGAAAGCTTCAACGTCGCCATTACACTGCCTGAAGAAAACAACATCGTCCTCTTCACTGCACCTCAGCCCAACAGTCAAAATCTCTTCTTGTGACTGTAGACTTTGGAAGCTGCCGTACCTTGTCCGAATATCTGCTGGCAAGATATTCTGGTTTTGGTGCCAATCGACAACTAAAGCTTCAAGAAGAAGGATCTCCACCATGCAAGGTCACGTGAGCTGCATTCTTTATTCATCTGCTGAATAAAACATCTGAGATTTGAAAATTCAGTATGTGATCAGATACAAAATTAAAGAGCAATTAATATAATCTTTTCATTAAAATTCCGTTTTCATTTTCTTAAGAGCAATCCAGAATTTTCCATACAATTAGTTTAATTTTCCCCATAAATTTGCATTCAATTTTCCATAATCCATTAACTTCAAACTGGTCTAAATTCAGCTTACATTTTCACCCTGGTTCTGCAAATGTTCACATTGTTACTCTATCATTTACAAGTTTAATGGTTAATGCAAATCCTTTCAATGTCCTTTAATCATCATTTCATTTAATAAAGACGTGAAAAATGAGAGAAGTTGTTGGGAATTTATTTCATTCTGAGTCTGGTTTCAAAGCCCCAGTATCGAATTCACTAAAATTTTGAGACTTGATTATTAACTCATTGACTGATTAAACAGGTATAAAGTCAAATCAGTGACTATGTGCTCACTAAAGAGGTGAGCTGGTGCCCCAACGAGTGTTTACTATAAACTTTTTCTGCGTGTGGACCCGGAGTAAATTTCAGGTCCTGATACATTAATACAAATTAAATAATTTTTGTACCTGATCATAATTATAAATCACATATCGCTACAGACGTGATAAAAGGGGGTTTGTATTGAGAAACTTGTCATTTCAGAAAAAGTTCAGAGTTGTGCATGATAAAAGACATCGCTTTAGGGATGGGACCACTCTGCCTTTTGGTTATTAGATTTTTTTGAGGAAAAAAATGTCACATCTTACCCAGGATATAGAGAAGATTGATTTTGATTTTATGTTCACCTTTCCATTTTCATGTTTGGTGGTGGGACCGAGCAGCTGTGGCAAGACTTATTTTGTTTCAAAGGTACTGGAAGACTGTGAACATGTTGTAAATATCGTACCTGAAAACATTGTATGGATTTATACGTATCATCAGCCTATGTACAGTGAACTGCAGAAAGTGAATAAAAGAATAACATTTGTTGAAGGACTCCCTGATTCTTTTGAAGATGAAAACCTTTTTCCTCCTGATCAGAAACACTTGATTATTCTGGACAATACTATTTTTCAAGCCTCTGACCATCCTGAAGCAGTAAGAATTTTTACCCAGTACAGGCATCATTGAAATATGAGCGTCATGATGCTGACGCAAAACGTGTTCCATAAGGGTAAATACAGCTGCACCATTAGTCTGAACAGCAATTATCTGGTGGTGATTAAAAACCCACGGAATAAACTACAAATAGCTATATTAGCACGTCAATCACAAAAGGCCTTCTTGCTAGAGAGTTTTGAAGATGCCACCAGAGATCCCCACGGCTATTTAATAGTAGACCTCACACCCTCCTGTCCAGAACAATACAGGGTGAGGACGGGTATACTTCCTCATGAGAGGCTGACCGTCTATGTGCCCAAAACATCAGCCTAGTTTATCATGTCTGCACGCATTAAGAGGAATGCTATTTTACTCACGGCGCTGTACCACGCTTCCCACAAAAAGCGCAGGGATATTCTCATCCACAGCTCTCCGGACTTTATTCAGACATGGCGTGAGATCGCTCTGAATCTTTTAAAAGGGAACATTCCATTGTCCGATTGTCAGTTCAAGAAACTACAAAGGCGGAAAAAAATTGATAAGAAAACTAGTTTAAAACGCAAACACCAGGTTCTGAAAAAACAGTCCCGACGGTTTTCTATTGCCTCTGCTATCCGCTGTGGTGCCCATGATCGGGGATCTAATTGGTGGACTGGTGAGAAGAAATTAAAAATAAAAAGATGACTCTGAAGAAGGCCCAGAAGATGTTTCTGCTCACACCTCAACAGTTAAACCGTATGACCGGACCGAAGACCATCAGAGAAAATGTAGAGGATGATTTGGACTCCAGATTGAGAGCCGTATTAAACGAACCAGGCTTGAATGCTTATGAGAAAATTAAAAAGTATGACGCTCTACTGCAGAGATACCTCACGCTCATGAAACAGGATCATAACGAGCGACGGCAGGTAACACTGACTCTGCAGCGGGAGCCTGACCACCTATCTCTATCAGGTGTCGGTGGGGGTGGTGAGAGCGAACGTGCTTGTGCCTCATCTTCTGACGGTACCCGCGCATGATCCGCCGCAGGTGGTCCCGCATCACCCCACAGCATGCATGACGGTTTAGATTTTGATGTTACGGTTGAGGAGGTTCTGCATAACCTCCCCACACGTGATCGTAAGAACCTCAAATACATCCTGAGGAAATTGCCCCAGAGTTGTGGAGGGGGGAATTCAAAAGGGGAGCTTGTTTACAAGGGCGAGGCCTTGACAGGGTTTCATATGATTGATTTATTCAAACACCTCTCACTCCCTTATAAAAAACACCAACCCCCTGCATCTGTGGGGTGGTCAAAATTTTTAAACACGCTGTCTGAACTCAATATTCCTTTATTGGCTGTGAGCAACTCACAAGCACGTGATCAATATCGACTTCTTAAGACGAATGCGGGCAACATCGCCGATGTGGATTTTGAAAAACCTCGAGATGTACGCTGTGCCAGAGAGGAAAAAAAAGAAACTTCTGCCAACCCTAACCTGGATCACACCCCGTGAGAAGGAAGAGTCCAAATTTGAGATTGAAAAACATCAAGACGTACTGTACGCCGTGCCAGAGAGAGAAAAAAGAAACTTCTGCTGTCCCCAACCTGGATCACACCCCGTGAGAAAAGGAGAGTCTGAATTTAAGACGAGAACGAGGAGGAATAGAAGACCAAAGAAACTCTCCCCTCGATGGACCACTCCTTAAGAAGAGAAATTTGAGATTAGATATAATTGTAAACCATACATCTTTTTCTGTTTTTTAACAATAAAACATTTATTCATCATACAATTCAAGCGTACAGTCTTTTTTTTCTTTCATATAAAATCACAAAACGGGTAATTATTCATGGTATTAGTAAAACAGTTGTCAAACATACACTTTATATCATCAGAGAGTGTATATGTCATACACTCTTTATCCTAAGTTTCTACACAAGACAGTTTTTAAACAGTTGTAAAGAACAACACCCCTGTTTAGGGGGTGCACCGATTTTATTTTTGATACAATCTTGATATTTTCTCACAAAATTGTACACCATCATTTTTCATCACATCCTCATCGTACAATGACAGTACATGTTCAAAAGATAATCCGCAGGTCCGATGTGCCAGGTAATAGACGCAGTGTTGACCGCAAGTTGTTGATAGTTGATGCTGTAACTGGGTGCTGTGGTACTTGATGTTTTGTGAATGCTTCTCCAAGAACTTTAAGACGCTGTCGGGATAGTAAAAAAAATTGGACGGAAACCCATAAGAATCGAAAAAGGTGGCTTCACTGTCCTTTTCCAGGGTGATGGCTAACCAGCACTCTCCGGGCATGTGTGCGGGATGTGTGTTGATGACAAAGTAGGCAGGGGGTCTAAAGGCAGGGGTCAATGATGGTAGCTGATCGGAGGGCCACACCCCACAAAACATGTCTCCCAGCAGACAACACAGAAGACTCTCCAGATGAATATTATTCATGTTCCTAGTAATAGTTCACCAGCACTTCTCTTTTAGAGTTAATTTCCGGAATAAATTATGTTGTTACCATTATGTTGTTACCATTGGCTGCACGGTGGCGCAGTGGTTAGCACTGCGGCAGCACAGTTTACCCTTGGCCAGGGGATTGTGGGGATCATGGGATCGTGGGTTTGATCCCAGCCCCCGACCAACAGTGATCTGTGTGGAGTTTGCATGTTCTCCCCGTGTTGCGTGGGTTTACTCCGGGATTTCTCCGGTTTCCTCCCACATGCCAAAAACATACATGTTAGGTTAATTGGCTGTTCTAAATTGTCCCTAGATATCTGTTTCCTATAGGCCCTTAGAATAGAGGGTTAGTATTAATGAAAGCGCTTTGAGTGGTCTTTGTGACTAGAAAAGCGCTATATAAGTGCAGGTTAGTTAGTTAGTTAGTAATAGAATTGTAACAGGCGTAGACTATCAGTGTTGTGGTGTGGGGAAGGGCCGTTCTAAATCTCATCTCCAGTCTTAAATTACCGTTCGACACTGTGGACAGGGCATCGTTGTCATCCCCCGGGGCGAGATTAAACACAAACAGGGTGTACCCATTGTTAAATTCCTCTCTGCTAATACTGAGAGGTAAATCTTTTAAGATGTCTCCCCATCACCAGGAACATGCTGTAAATTTCCCTAACAGAGAGTTGGTTATTAAACTGAGATTGGAAAGCCTTGGTGGGGATCTGTCGATCGTCCTGACAGAGTGCCAGATATTCCACATTGTTGTGAATAAAATTGAAAGGCGATAGGTCTCTTCTTCCCATGAAAGCCTCGAGGCTCACCATACCCAGAACCATGCATTTGGAAATGGCCCCCAGAAACAAATTCTCCTGGTTGCACATCCTAGAATTTTGTGGGATGGAGTGTTTTTACATTGACACATGAGAAGGGGTAGAGTGCATTGCCTTTCATAATGTATAAGCATCCCAAAGTGATTAAACAAAAAGTTGGTAAAACTCAAACATGAAGCCTCTAAATTGAAGGATTTGGCCTCTGTTCCTCCTTATAATTTAAAAATTAAATGCGGTTTGTTAAATATTAGGTCTCTTAACTCCCAAGTCTCTGCTCGTCCATGATCTGTTAATTGACCATCAGACTGATTTAATATCCCTTACAGAGACTTGATTGGGACAAGAGGATTATGTTGGTTTAAATGAATCAACTCCCTCTGGTTATTTAAACCGTCAAAATCCCAGAAGTTCTGATCGTGGAGGAGGAGTAGCAACAATTTACCATTCCAAATTACTAGTTTATGTAAAGCAAAAAACATATTATCATTCCTTTGAGGACCTGGTCCTCAGTACTGGGCATTTTAGCAATTTTAGGCCAAACCCAGTTTTATTTGCCATAGTTTATCGTCCTCCATCAACCTACTCAAGCGTTTTTATCCAAATTTGCAGAATTCTTAGCTGATTTAGTGCTGAAATCAGATAGAATAATTATAGTAGGGGACTTTATTATACATGTAGATGTAGATAGTGATTGCCTTAATATGGCATTCAACATAAGACTCAATGGGGTTTTCTCAGAAAGTAGGAAATAATACCCATTATCTCCACCATACATTGGACCTTGTTCTGACATATGGCATAGAAATAGAAAATCTGGTAGTGTCTCCTCATAACCCTGTACTGTCAGACCATTGTCGGTTAACCTTTGATTTTACTATTTCTGACTATTTGGCTCCTAAAGAAAAATATTACTATAGTAGATGCCTCTCAGATTATGTTGTTACTAAATTTATGCAGATTGTTTCCTCTATGCCATGTGTCAACACAATGGAAATAAACTATAGACAGCTTGCTCCTTCTGTGATTGATAGCATGGTAGATAGTGTTACAGCTTCTCTGCATCAGACTCTAGACTTGGTGGCCCCTTTAAAAAAGTAAAAAGTCTAATCAGAGATTTCTAACCCCTTGGTTCAACACAGAAACTCGAAGCTTGAAACAGAAGACTCGTCAATTAGAAAGAACATGGTGCTCCACTAATTTAGATTAAAACTATTTAGCTTGAAGAAATCATCTTTTAATTCATAAGAAATCTCTTAGAAAAGCTAGAACGAGTTATTATTCTGCATGGGCAGCACGGTGGTGCAGTGGTTAGCACTGTTGCCTTACAGCTAGAAGGCTCCTGGTTCAAATCCCCAGGCTGGCAGGGGTTGGAACCTTTCTGTGTGGAGTTTGCATGTTCTCCCTGTGCTGCGTGGGTTTACTCCGGGGGCTCCGGTTTCCTCCCACAATCCAAAGACATGCATGTTAGGTTAACTGGCTGTTCTAAATTGTCCCTAGATATGTTTCCTATAGGCCCTTAGAATAGAGGGTTAGTACTAGTGAAAGCGCTTTGAGTGGTCTTTGTGACTAGAAAAGCGCTATATAAGTGCAGGTTAGTTAGTTAATTAATAGAAGAGAATAATCCTAGGTTTTTTTTTTTCAGCATTGTAGCCAGGCTGACAAAGAGTCAGGACTCTGTCAATCCTAGCATTCCCTTCCCACCGTTAACTTAAATACAGTAACTACTACAACTCCTTCAACTGATATCTGTTTGGATGAGTTTACTCCAATTGACCTTTTAGAGTTAGACAAAATAATTTCCTCATCCAAGCCTTCAGCTTGTCTTTTAGACCCTATTCCTACCAGGTTATTTAAAGAAGTCTTCCAACTTATTGGTAGCTTTATTCTTCAAATAATCAATTCTTCATTAACTTTAGGCTATGTACCGCTGGCTTTTAAAACGGCTGTAATTAAACTCTTACTCAAAAAGCCAATGCTGGATCCAGGAGTTTTAGCTAACTATAGACCAATCTCTAATCTCCTTTTCATTTCAAAAATCTTAGAAAAGTTGTTGCTACACAATTGTTTGACCACCTACAGGGAAATGGTTTACTTGAAGAGTTTCAATCTGGGTTTAGAATCCATCATAGTATTAAAACAGCCTTAGTGAAGGTCACTAATGACCTCCTTATCGCATCTGATAATGAACTTTTTTCTGTTCTTGTCCTTTTAGACCTCAGTGCAGCGTTTGATACTATCGATCAAAATGTTCTACTTGATAGATTAGAACACTATATTGGACTTAATGGAACTTCGTTGCAGTGGTTTAGATCTTATTTGTCTGATAGGTTCCAGTTCATGTCATTAATGAGTTTTCTTTCAACTCAAAGCTCAGTCATGGAGTTCCACAGGGATCTGTGCTAGGCCCTACTCATTTTAGTTTATATATGTTTCCGTTAGGTTGCAATCCTGGAATTTCCCCATTGTGGGACTAATAAAGGCTTATCTTATCTTATCTTATCTTATTAGAAAGCACTGTATACATTTTCACTGTTACGCAGATGACACACAATTATACCTGTCAGTGAAGCCAGATGATAGTAATCAATTAGCCAAGTTAGAAGTCTGTCTTAAGGAAATCAAAGCTTGGACGACTTGCAATTTCCTGCTATTAAATTCAGATAAGAGTGAAGTCATTCTTGTTGGTCCAAAAAACCTTAGAAATGCCTTTCCAAATCAAACTTTTAGTTTGGATGCGGTTACTCTTTCTCTTAATAGGTCTGTGAGGAACCTTGGAGTTATTTTTGATCAAGATCTGTCTTTCAGTTCACATATTAAATTTGTTTCTAAGACTGCCTTCTATCATTTGCCAAGATTAGGAGCATCTTGTCTCAGAGTGATGCTGAGAAACTGATCCACGCTTTTGTTAGCTCTAGATTAGATTATTGTAACTCTTTATTATCAGGTTGTACTAAAACATCTTTAAAATAGCTTCAGTTGATCCAAAATGCTGCAGCAAGAGTTTTAACAGGTACTAGAAAGAGAGATCATATCTCTCCAGTTCTGGCCTCCCTTCAATGGCTTCCCATAGAGTTTAGAATTAAGTTTAAAATCCTTCTTCTTACTTACAAAGCTCTAAACAATCAGGCCCCTTTTTATTCAAAAGATCTGATACTACCATATTATCCTAACAGAGCACTACGCTTCCAAAATGCAGGATTTCTTGTAATACCTAGAATCTCCAAAAGTACAATGGGAGGCAGAGCCTTCAGTTATCAAGCTCCTCTCCTGGGGAACCAGCTGCCAATCTGGATTTGGGAGTCAGACTCGATCTCTGTTTTTAAGAAAAGGGTTAAAACCTTCCTTTTTGATATAGCCTGTGGGCTATATTAATCATATATTCCATAACCTACATATGTTGAAGCATGTGGAAATGTTTGGTAATTACATATGTAAAGCAACTTCACACCTCTGAAAGGACAAAGGCTCTCAACCGCCAAGTGAAGAACAAAGACGTTCCCAGACACTGCGGTGGAGACCGGAGGAGCTACCCTCACCCCCTGGGCGAGGAGAGGAAATACCAAGACAATGGGAGGATTAAGATAATGAGGGATGTCAGCCTTTGTTATGCATGTCTTTTGTTATGTGCAAGTATAAAGTCAGTGAGCCGGAGATATTCGGTCTCTTTTCCTTCTGCTACCTCTGCACTAGAATGAGACTTGTTAGGAGAGCTGATAAATAAACTTTGGTTTATATATCAAATCGCCTCATCATTTCAAGCTCTTCTACACTGGTGACCCCTGACGCAAGTATGGACCTGAGGCGTTCCCCCACAATCGACTCATCCGTGGCGACCCAGGCAGACGCCAGCGCCCATGCAGACAGGGGAACAGATGGACGTCTTTCCCCCCCGGCAGAAGGGATTGAGAGGGCTCAACCGAGCACCAGCACCTCTGTGAGAGCTGAAGCAAGGCACTCTCACCCTGCGGACACAGCAGTGATGGTATACACGAATGCCATCGCTGTCAAGCTGCCAGACTTCTGGCAAGAAGACCCCGCCTCGTGGTTTCAGCAAGCTGAAGCCCAGTTTACACTTGCGGGCATCACGGCTGACGATACCAAATTCTATCATATCGTCTCCAAACTTGACGCCGCCACTTCGAGGTGTGTGCGGAGCATGATCCGGCGGCCACCGGCCCAAGACAAATATGAAACGCTGAAAGCAACCATCGTGGCAAATTACGTCCCCTCAGCTGAAGAGAGAGCCGAGAAGATCCTGGCTGTCTACGGCCACAGAGGGTGCAAACCTAAAGCCCTCATGGAGGATTTGCTGCAGCTTAAAGAAGAAGACAATGACAACTTCCTCCTCCAATTCATTTTCCTCAGCACGCTGCCACCACACATGAGAGGGACACTCGCCAACATGAGATGCAGCACCCAGCAAGACTTCCGCGTGCTCGCCAACGAAGCTCAACGGCTCGTCAACGCCTGCAAGGAGCAGACACCCACAGCAGCATCTGCAGACCTCAACGCTGATGCCCAGAACCACGAAGAGCCACAAACCCCTGAGCAGATCCAGCCCGCGGTGACAGCGACACAGCCAAAACGTAACAGACGGAGCGACGTCTGTTATTATCACCACCGTTTCGCCGAAAAGGCTCACAAATGTGTTCCCCCCTGCAAATTTAAATGCCAAAGCCGAGAGCCGTTAACGGCAGCGGTTCTCGGCGAGAAGAATAAGCTGTTGTATGTGACGGATGGACACACCGGCAAGCAGTTCCTCATCGACACAGGAGCTCAGCTGAGTTTCGTCATGCCCTCCCACGCAGATCGAGCCATGGGCACCCGGGGCAACGGAGCGGTGGCAGCCAACGGCTCTAACATCGACACTTTCGGCGAAAAGAGCCTGCACCTCCACATCCATGGCCACAACTACAGATGGACATTTGTTGTAGCGGCGGTGAGGTTTAACTTGTTAGGCGCAGATTTTTTGTGTGCACATGGGTTATTAGTGGATCTAGCAAATAGGCGCTTGGTTAATGCACTGTCCTTTGCTTCTATTCCATGCTCAGCTTGAGTTTCTCCACCACCTGTGCAGGCTAACGTCACCACGGCAGGAGGTAAGTTTGAGCAACTCCTCACTCAATTTCCAGCACTCACAATTGCCAAATTCTCAGCCACTGTGGCTAAACACGGGGTTGAACACTTTATTCCCACAACGGGCCCACCCGTATTTGCCAAAGCTCGCCGCTTAGACGCGGCCAAGCTCAACATAGCACGGGACGAGTTTACAACCCTTGAAAAATTGGGCATTGTTAGACGCTCGAAGAGCCCTTGGGCCTCACCACTTCACATGGTTCCGAAATCCGACGGTTCTTGGAGACCGTGCGGAGATTACCGCAGATTAAACAATGCTACAGCGCATGACCGCTACCCAATTCCTCACATTCAAGATTTTTCACTACATCTGGCGGGTGCGCGCATTTTTTCAAAAATAGACTTAGTCCACGGTTATCATCAAGTACCAGTCCGAGCGGAGGACATTCCTAAAACAGCTGTAATAACCCCTTTCGGCCTTTTTGAATTTCTGCGAATGTCTTTCGGCCTCAAAGGCGCCGCTCAAACTTTTCAACGAATGATGGACGCGGTCTTACGCGACCTTCCTTTTGTCTTTGTCTACCTTGACGACATGCTGGTAGCCAGCTCGTCTGAGGAAGAACACGAGCAGCACCTCACTACGGTTTTTCAGAGACTAGAAGAGCACAGGCTAATAATCAATCCAGCCAAATGCAAATTCGGCGTGTCACATATTGATTTTTTAGGACACAAAGTCTCTCCGAAGGGGGCAGTTCCACTTCCAGACAAAGTTCACGCGATAAAAAGTTTCCCACGGCCACAGACGGTCAAATCGCTACAAGAATTTTTAGGAATGGTTAATTTTTACAACCGCTTCCTCCCCCACGCAGCTTAGCTCATGCAGCCCCTATATGACGCGCTCAAAAAAAAGAAAGCTTCCAACGCGGTCGAATGGACCCCGGAGCGCGAACACGCCTTCGCGGAAGTAAAGAGCGCTCTAGCTAACGCCACATTGTTAGTTCACCCAGATCCCTCGGCCCGCATCGCACTAACCACAGACGCTTCGGACCTGGCTATAGGGGCAGTTGTAGAACAACATGTCAGCGGGATCTGGCAACCTTTAGCATTCTTTAGCAAATCGCTAAACCAAACTGAGCGTAAATACAGCACTTTTGACAGGGAGCTGCTAGCGCTTCATTTATCCATCCGCCACTTCCAGTTCTGGTTAGAAGGGCGGAGTTTCACGGCTTTTGTAGACCATAAACCGCTCACCTTTGCTATGGCTAAAATTTCAGAACCATGGTCAGGCAGGCAACAAAGACAGCTGGCTGCGATTTCAGAGTTCACCACAGACATTCGACACGTGGCAGGCAAACTTAACGTAGTAGCAGACTGCCTCTCTCACGCTGTGACATCACCAGAGCGCGAGGAGACAGATTATACTGCCTCAGCAGCAGAACTCTTCACTAACGCAGACACATACGCAGCACCTATCCATGCAGGGATAGATTATGCAGCCATGGCAGAGGAACAAAGCAGTGATGCCGACGTGCGCGCACTCCTGTCTGGACCAACAGGGTTAAGGCTGGAGAAAAAGGGTTAATGCGACGGCGTGCCCCCCCTAATATGTGATGTTTCAACCGGCCGACCTCGCCCGTTAGTACCAGCTACATGGCGCCGCCGTATTTTCGACGCAATTCACTCCCTTGCGCACCCAGGTGTGTGCGCCTCGGTTAAAATGGTCGCCGAAAAGTTTGTGTGGCCAGGCCTGCGCAAAAGCGTAAAAGAATGGGCAAAAACTTGCATTTCTTGTCAACTCGCCAAAATACACAGACACACAAAAGCCCCTCTGGAGCCTTTTCCAATCCCTGCTAGAAGGTTTGACCACATTCATGTCGACCTCGTGGGGCCACTACCTTCCTCCCAAGGTTTCACACACCTGTTAACAATGATAGACCGCACCACACGCTGGCCAGAGGCAGTCCCTCTAGCGGCAACCACAGCGGAGGAAGTCGCTCGCGTCTTTTTGACAAACTGGGTAGCACGTTTCGGCGTCCCATCGGACATCACATCCGATAGGGGGCCTCAATTTGTCTCAGAGCTTTGGTCAGCCATGTCCAGCAGCTTAGGGGCAACAATTCACCGCACCACCGCTTATCACCCTCAGGCTAAAGGGTTATGCGAGCGTTTTCACAGGTCTTTAAAGGCTGCCCTCAGAGCCTCACTAACGGATACAGATTGGGTAAATAAACTTCCCTGGGTTTTATTGGGGTTGCGTGCTGCGCCCAAAGAGGATCTAGACGCCTCTCCGGCAGAATTAGTTTTTGCACAGCGTCTCAGGCTCCCAGGTGAATTTTTACCAGAGAATCCAGAGCCAGGGCATCTTCCAGTCCCAAGGTTTTTAGGCAGCAACGGACCAGACTCTCTCCCCGGTCCAGCTCATCACTCCTTTCCACGGGTTTTTGTCCCTCAAGCTTTAAAAAACGCTGAGTTCGTTTTTGTTAGGCATGAAGCTTTAAAACCAACTTTCTGCCCAGCATACGATGGGCCATTCAGAGTGCTGGAACATGGTGATAAACACTTTGTGCTTGATTTTGGGGATAGAAAAGAAACAGTCAGCATTGACAGACTTAAACCTGCCTTCTTGTTGAAAGACGAGCCTGCACAGTTGGCGAGAGCACCTCGGCGGGGTAGACCCCCCAAGAGAAAAGACTCAGCCCCCCTGCAGGGAACAGTTAACCACTCTCCTTCCCACGCTGCAGATTCCTCACAAGAAGGTCCCAGCAGGACACCTAAACGAACCCACAGCAGTTTCGGGAGAAGATTAAAACCCAGACAGCACAGGGACTGATGCAAACTACTCCACAATTTTTCACTAATTGTGCTGCAACAGTTTAGGACTGACTTATGATTTTACTATGCTGTTATGATGACCACTGAACTCTCTTAGGGGCATGGCTGCTGGAAAGTTTCTTCTGTGGCAAGAGATGTAACACTTAGTATGTCATAGTAATTATCTTAGACTGTGAACCTTTCTATTGTCCTTTCTTAGTCGTTTGGGGGGGGGGGCGTGGGCTATATTAATCATATATTCCATAACCTACATATGTTGAAGCATGTGGAAATGTTTGGTAATTACATATGTAAAGCAACTTCACACCTCTGAAAGGACAAAGGCTTTCAACCGCCAAGTGAAGAACAAAGACGTTCCCAGACACTGCGGTGGAGACCGGAGGAGCTACCCTCACCCCCTGGGCGAGGAGAGGAAATACCAAGACAATGGGGGGATTAAGATAATGAGGGATGTCAGCCTTTGTTATGCATGTCTTTTGTTATGTGCAAGTATAAAGTCAGTGAGCCGGAGATATTCGGTCTCTTTTCCTTCTGCTACCTCTGCACTAGAATGAGACTTGTTAGGAGAGCTGATAAATAAACTTTGGTTTATATATCAAATCGCCTCATCATTTCAAGCTCTTCTACATAGCCTACAATTAGGGAATTTTATTATTTTAATTAATTATGCTGGTCATTAACATCTGTTTGTTCTCTTCCATAGATTGAGGCCCCATTGTGCTGTTTGTGCTCTACATGTCTGTTCTTTTCATCTTCTCTATCCCCTCACCCCCCAGCCAGTCACAGCAGATGACTGCCCCTCCCTTAGTCTGGTTCTGCTGGAGGTTTCTTCCTGTTAAAAGGGAGTTTTTCCTCTCCACCGTCGCCAAATGCTTGCTCACAGTGGACCGCCTGATTGCTGGGGTTTTTCTGCAGCTGTGGGGGTTCCCCTACAGTTGAAAGTGCTCTGAGATGACTGTTGTTGTGAAATGGCACTATATAAATAAAGTTGAATTGACCTGAATTAGGGCTGCGGTGTGGCCTAATCTAACCATGGGGGACACGGACACTTTTTTAACAAATGAAGAGGCCCCCAATATTTTCAAACAGAAAGTGGAATCGCCGGCTCCCGTGAGACAGAAAGTGTCGTTGGTGCGGGTTAGTTTAATTCTCAAATCAACAAAGAGTTCAGCATGAGCCTCTCGCAAAGAAATATGTCCCCGTGAAGAGGACCGAGCAGGTGCACTTCGCGAGAATTGGCAGTAAAACGGGCTCTTGTTATTTAAACCCGCATTAAGGCCGTCTACGGTCACGATAGAATCTACAGCTCTGGCCGTATCTTTGTAAAAAAGACTGGCACTAAATTGGCTCTTGAGTGTGTCCTCAGAATAGTTCATTATCATCTCAATTGAGGTTCAGTAGGGATGTGTGACACTGGATTGTGAAATCAAATCTACCTCCCAGGATCACGTCGCATTGACTGAAAATTGTATTTAAAGGGTAATTGATGAGACCCACCACCACGCCGTGTTCCAAGTTCGTACCGTCCGCATTGGTAATTTTCACACGGAGGTGCAGCAGGGTGTCGTTCATATCGAGGTACTTCTCCCCATCTCCGGGGATGAAAAACTCTATAGGACCTCCATCGGTGATGACTGACACGGGGGAAATTTCCATGTAGATTTTATCCTCCACAAAGAGCTGCGTCATAGGCGCTGAAAACAAATCCAACTCAGCCAGGGTGCATTCGAGAGATTTTTGATGTAACAGCGCCATGTTTTTTTCTGGTTTAGCTTGTTCAAAAACTTTTGCTTAAAATATATCTGAGCTCCAAGTTCCGGACTTCCTCATCACCCGCTTACTTTTCCCAACTGATTTTCTCTTTTTAGGACCGGTGTGTTTATGGGAGAGCGATGAGACACGATCGCTGGGGGGTTGCTTCCTCAATCTGCGCGACAAGATCATAATACCCCCGAACCCTCTTGTTCCAAGTCTTTGTTCATCATTTTTCCCACCACTTGGTTAAACACGTCCAATGAAATTCCACTAGCTGCCGTTTTAAGATGAGGTTTCGCTATAGTGAAACCTTCCTTCACCAGAGGGGCTACAAAATGGAACAGTCTTGAAAACAGTGAGCCGATACCTCGTCTGTACATGACGGGTGCTCTGTAAAACCCCAGTAAAGCACCCCCTACTTGATTCTCATAATAATGTACAAAACGGTGGGGATCCTCCCTCAGACCCACGAGAGTCATTTTGTTTTGATGAGACGTTGTAACTTAGCGCGTTCGATCACATACTGATACCTACTGCGTGATGGCGGTCTTAGACCAAATGATGCGCGTGTGTGTGGATGGACGTGTTATATACGTTGTTTATTCAAGGTTTAGGTCTAAAGTGGAGTGTCACTATAGTCTTCCCATAGGTAAATTCCACCGAGTTGTTTTGATCCGTTTTTATCTCCACGTGGATGGTTTTAATGTGCCGTTTTGCTACGGGTAAATAATAAGGTGGGTTGAAATGCTTTGTGATAAAGTCACCGTACGTTCCTTCGATATTGAGCGTTCTCAGGAGTGGTGCAAAAGAGTCCCCCACTAATTGCGGACGTACCACGTCGCTGTAACAGTACATGTGATAACTTCCAATCAAACTTGAACCATTCTCCCGGTTCGACACCCAACATGTAAGCTGCCGTTGCGTCAAAGCATACGTGAGTTAGACCTCCGCTCTGGAAATCCATTCTTTTCTGAATGTTGCTGTAGACCATATAAATATCAGAATTAATTTTTTGAAAAAAACCCTCCAGCTCAGCCCTGAACTGATTTATATTGTTGTAATAACCGCCTGTAATCCTTTGATAACATACTTTAGTCTCTGTTTCTGGTTCTCGCAGTTTTGCTCTCCAATAAAAATAGGTATCTTTTTGAGGTAGGCTATACCAAGTGTGTGGGTATGAAATTTCCATCAAAGCAACCTCCCACGGTCCTTCTAAATCGATATGTTGCGCCAAATCCACATGAAAACTGGAACTTGTGTTGTCTTTAAAAACATCAAAACTGGCTTTGGAAGGTAGGGTGATGAAAAACCTCTCATCTTTAGATCTGCACATGATGGAATGACCGTAAGCACTGCGCTCGGGGGTGCGCACGAATGTCTATATGTTTTTTAAATCGGAGGCCTTGACCCAACTGTTAAATTTCTCCGGCCAATTTTTCCACTGAACCAGCACCTGCTTTTCACCTCTGACGGTACAATGTTTTAGAATCTTCTCCACATGGTAGACTCTGTCATGGTTCAACGTTATTTTTTGTAGCTCCCCCTCATAAAACAAACTTTGAAACGGTTCTCCGTCATAATCTTTCAGTTTGTAGACAGGAGGGTTGCGGGGGATGCACTCGGACACCGTAAACCAGGGGTCTCAAACTAAACTTATCTGGGGGCCGCTGGAGGTAGAGCCTGGGTGAGGCTGGGCCGCATCAAGTATTCCACAAAAAAAAAAGGGTTTCAAGTATTCAAAAAAAAAAAGTACAACTGATTCAGTCTTCTCAATCTTTGATAATAACAGCTCAGAACATGAACGGTTCTTCAGAACATAGGCTTCTCTTATTTATTCCTTGCTACCAGAGACCTGGCAGCGCTTCCTCTTACACAGCTGAACCACATTTGGCTTGAGGGAGGATGCAATTGAGACCCTTAGTATGGCTTGAAGATGCTCATCAGTAAGTTTGGACCTGTACTTTGACTTATTAAAGTTCACGGTGGAGAAGAGCTTTTCACACAGATATGTGCTCCCAAAAAAGCACATGGTCTGCTTGAACATCCTGGAAAGCTCAGGGAAGGTGGGGGCAGTTCTCTCAAAAATTGTCCAAGCTTGTCTGCTTTTCCACTCACCTCCCTGAAATTGGCTTTGAGTTCAGAATTGCACTGAAGGTCAATCAGCTCCATTTGAAGCACAGGAGGGGCATCTTGCACATCGAAGGAAAAGGGGTCAGCAAAAATTTGAAAATTGGCTCTGTGTGTCTTGAAATCTGCAAACCTGTGATCAAATTCCTCCTGTAACTTTACAATGGCATCAGCATACTTCTTACCACTGAATGGTGTGCCCACATCCATGAGTGCCTTGCATGCTGGGAAATGGCAGAGGTTTGAGAGAGCTGGGCTTTCCATAACACATAACACAAGTTTTGTGGAGAATGCTCTGACCTTGTCATAGGCAGCACTGACAAGCTGCCCCTGGCCTTGTAAATTCTTTGTTCAGTACATTCAGCTCCTGTGTGATGTCAACAAGAAAAGCTAAGTCCATGAGCCATTTGGGATCACTTAGCACAGGAACAGCCATCCCATCCTTCTCCATGAAGGCTTTCACTTCTGCTCTCAACTCAAAAAACTTCTTCAAGACGTTTCCCCTGCTGAGCCAACATAGCTCAGTGAAGTAGAGCGCATCCTCATATGCTGACTCTTATTTCCTCCAAAAAGGTGCAGAACTGCCGGTGCTTTAAGCCCATGGATCTGATATGGTTGATGCATTTCACAACAACAGACATCACATTGTCAAACTTCAAGCATTTGCTGCAAAGGGCTTTTATTGAATCTGTTTTATCCTTTTCTTTAATGTCATGGTTTGGTCAGATAAAACTGAAACAGAGGAAATCCTTGGATCAGGTAGTCAGATGGTCCAGTCGTTTGCTTGGTGAGTCACAGCTGAGCCTGACATCCCTGTACACCAGACAAGTACAGAGGATGGCCGACTCGATTTTAAATGATGACTCCCACCCTTTGCACTGCAACTTTCAGCTTCTTCCCTCCAGTCGGAGGTTTGCTGTCCCAAAAAGTAGAACCCAGCGCTACAAAAACAGCTTTGTCCCTGCTGCTGTCAAAGAGTTGAACAAGCTATAAAAATTATATTGTACATATTTTATATTTACCTATTTTGTAAGATGTGTGCCTGTGTTTGTGTCTATGTTGAATGTAATTAGTGGCTTGTAAATATGGATGTCACCAACTGCAAAACAAATCTACCTACGGGTACAAATAAAGTAACCTGAACCTGAACCTGAAAGGGCCTGCTGATGGATAATGCAGGGCAGAGTAATGGCCTCCTCCACACCCTCCTCTTCCAGTTTTCTTTGAGCAAGTGCCACCAGCCCATTTCTCCTCCCTGTCATTGATGGCGCTCCGTCGGTTGTTCTTCCAGCAAAGCTCTTCCATGGTAAACTGGCATCCACAATGGCATCACACAGCTGGCGGAATATCTCCTGAGTGGTGGTCTGGCCATGCATTGGAATCACTTTGAGCAACTCCTCCATCACTTCAAAATTGTCGTCAACACCACGGACACATATTGCAAGCTGCACAGTATCAGTGTTGTCTGTGCTCTCATCAAGAGCAACTGAGTATGCACTGAAATGTTTGGCTTTCTCACGCAGTTGTTCGTATATGTTACTTGACAGATCAGAAATGCGTTCTGCCACTGTGTTGGCTGAAAGGCTGATGTTGCTAAACTGACCCTTCTTTTCCGGACAGACTATACTTGCAGCCTGTAACATGCACTTTTTGATTAACTCGCCGTCTTTGAATGGCTGTCCTGCCTTAGCAATCATCTCACCCACCACGTAGTTAACTTCGACTGCCGCATCACTCTCTTTGCTTGCTTTCTTGAAAAAATCTTGTTGCCTCAGTAGACATGTTTTAAGATTGGCAACCCGGTGCTCTCTCTCATCTCCCTGGTATTTTGCATACTTCTCAGCATGTCTAGTTGAGTAATGATGTCTGATGTTGTATTCCTTGTGCACCGCAACTTTCTCTGTCCATATAAGACATGTCGGGGTGCCCCTGTGCTCCGTCTCCCACTTTTCCTGAAATTGTGCTCGTCGCCAACTTTTCTCTTCACGGCAGGTTTTGAGAAAGACATGACTGGGGCTGGGTGACAAAAAAAGCATTATAGGATATATTTTCCTTCCACTTGGTGTCACTCTGGAATCACATTTCAACCAAGTGACGTTGCATTGTCAACTTGTCAACAAACACCACCGGAAGCTGTCACGAGCCTGAGCTATGGTATCCCATAAGTGATAAAAAAAAATATATAAAACGCCCAGGGCAACGACTCGCACAATGACTCGGCAAAAAGGTGCTTGTGAAAAACATTGTGAAAAAAGAAAAACGCACGGGCCGCACTAACGCTAAACTTTGATGTCAAGTAGGGGGCCACAAATAGGGGGCCCATGGGCCTCAATTGGCCCACGGGCCGCAAGTTTGAGACCCCTGCCGTAAACACTTCATCCATAAAAGTCTGTTCATATTTCTATTCAAACACTCCCCTCAACTTTGATATACTGACGGAGTCCCCCTTTTTAAAATTAATCTTTAATCAGTCGCTCTGTCGAGCTCAGGGTGTGCCGTATAGGTTTTGAAACACTTGGTTTGTGTTCTCAGCAGTCACCTGCGTAAGTGACATTTTAATACTGCTGTGATAAGCTCGATTGTACCCCACCTCCAAGTCTTGTAAGACGTCGAGGTACCACAGTGTGTTGTTGGCTGTAAAATACCTCCACATTCTGCCTTTTAACGTGCAATTAAACCTTTTGATCACAGAGGGCTTGAGATTGCTGGCAGTGGAAAAATGTGTTATACCATGTTTTTCCATTAAAGCCTCAAAACTTTTGTTGAAAAATTCTTTTCCTGCATCAGTTTGTAGTTTGACGGGTGTTTGGTTTTCTTCAAAAACGGATTCAAGGGCCTATACCACCTCAGCGGCCGTCTTTCTCTTCAGAGCTCGTACATATGCCTTCTTGGAAAATACATCTATAACCGTTAATAAATAATTGTAGCCATCGTTATATTCAACTAAAGCCTGCATATCGCATAGAACAGCTTGGAATTGGTTTAACAGTCGTGGAACAAAAACTTTGTTTCTAGGAAAATGTACTCTGGTGGGTTTGTGTAAGGTGTAAGCATCCTGTTCAGATAAACACTTTTTGACCCTTTTGACCCCGACCTTCTCCCCTGTTTCATCTTGCAAGCCCTTGCGGAGTCGTTCTACACCTCTGAAGCTACCTGGGTGTGTGCGGGGTTGTAATACACCGTTTTCATGAAGCGTATTTCTGACATGATGAAATCAGAATGAGAAATAAAAGACAGGACAGAGGATCTTTATTCAGCTTCTTTTAATTAAACATTTTTATACCATCGTTACAACGTAGCAATGGATGTGTGAAAAACACTTTTGATCAAAGATTTAAAAAAGTTTCTTAAAAATAACCTAAAACTAACATCTACACAGGATAAAATGTGTAACAAGTAAAAAACAAAGCAAATCTAATGCTACAAAATATATCAGAAACTTAGCACCTGCCTTTTATAATAGCTAAAGTTTGAGTTACGTAGGACAGAATGATCTTCAGTATTACGAATGACGCCGTGTATTTTCAGGAGTTCACCAAAGACGTTGATAGGGTGTCTGGCTTGCAGAAGCTCTTTGGTAACATCAACAAACAAAGCATAGAATGCGAGTAGATGACTAGGCCAAAGAGGGTTGTTCCCCATTTCTTTAATGATCTCTCTAAAACTGTGGGAGAAGTTGGAGTTGCACTCAGTCACCCAGACTCATACCAGTCTTTTCCATGGTATATCGACAGATAAAGTCTGTACTTTTTCTAGCAGGTTCTCCAGTCTCTCACACTCCACGTTGCCCCTTACACCCGCTACATTTTTATTTACTCTGCTATCGATAACACAATACAAGAGATTTGCTAAGTAAAGAGAGCTAAGATAGGTCTCAAACTTGCTCCAAAGTTTCTCGATGAAACTCTCCGTTCTCGACATTTTTGTTCTTTTTAGACGTCCCAAAACAAGGGATTCATCCACAGCTCCGAGGCTTTCTGAAGATGCACCAGCTTGCTCTTATTTTTTCCAACCAGCTTCTCGTACATATCATTGATGGGCTCGTGGATGACTCTGGTCGATTGAAGCTCCAACAGAAGAGTCTGTACTGTAGTTTTGATTCGTTGATTGTCAGCCTGAATGTTGTGGAGTTGTAAGAGGTGTCGGATGGCCGGAATAAACCCCAGTGTGTAGAGTCTCCCCATCAACCAGTGAAAGTTTTCCTGGTAGAAACCCTCGGTGATCACATCCAAGCATTGGTGCTGCCTCTGACGGGGGTGATTAATACGACATCCCAGACATTTCTCATGCTGGTACTCCTCCAGAGTTTTGCTGAGCAAATGAAGCACGGCTGATTTTACAAGTCTGAAGAACATGTCGCTCATCCACCTGTCAGGTTGATCTTCTGGCAATGTTACTGGCGTTGATGGTGAATTGTGTCCCTATAATGTATGTGAAGGGTGTGGGATCAGACACCCCGCACAGTCACACTTGATGTCCGTGGGACTCAGGGTTTTAGGATGGTCTACATTGTCGGTGTCTGGAGGATCTACGCGTCGTAGAGGGTATCGGCTCTCTGGGATCTCCATGGACAGTGGAGGCTCCGGGGTCTCTGCTCGTTGCACGGGTCCCAGGGCCTCTAGGGTCTGCTCGGGCTGTAGGATCTCTGGGGTCTGCAAGGGCTGCTGAGATACCGGGATTGGAGCAAGCCGTTCCCCCACTGGTTTGACGGGCGAGGTTTTAATTTGTGTGTGTGTGTGTGTGTGTGTGTGTGTGTGTGTGTGTGTGTGTGTGTGTGTGTGTGTGTGTGTGTGTGTGTGAAAAACATTGTTAACATTCCGTTCTCACGCTATCCCACATATGGACAATCAGTCAGTTCAAAGCACTTGATTGACAACCTCATTACGCGAGGTCACATATGGACAATAGATTAGAAACAAAGCTGTCAGTTTGACAAGAAGTTTAAAGCACTTGATTGACAACCTCATTACATGAGGTCACGGGGGCAGGTTCAGGGTCAGGTAGGTCAAAGGGGGCGTGCCACCTGTCAAAATGAGATTAGGAGTGTGATGAAGTACAACCCTCCCTCTCTGACATCATAGGACAGCCTATGATCTCTGCCTGAACATCATTGGACGTCCTATGAACTCAGGCATCATAGGACACATAGACAAATGTGTATGATGTCATAGAGACCATGTGTTTTTGAACTCAGGCATCATAGGACACATAGACAAATGTGTCTATGATGTCATATAGACCATGAACTCAGGCATCATAGGACGACTCGCGATGCCTATATGACGGCACATAGACAAATGTGTCTTTATGATGTCATACATCAAGCCCACGGCACATAGACAAATATTTCTTTATGATGTCATATACATCAAGCCTGCCTTCATGTCTTTATGATGTCATATACAGTGACAGACATCAGGCAATATGTCTTTAGGATGTCATATACATCAAGGCTGCCGGAAAGCCTCTTTTTGCTCAGATCTATGTTCATGATCCTGTCCATGAACTGGAATTACAACGCACCTATCCTTCAACCAGTGGTCTCAACGAAGAAGAAGAAGAAGACGACCCACCAGATGGAGAGCAATAGAATGACGACAACTGCTGCATGTCAGAAAAGATGCCATGAAGATGAAACACCTGAGGTTCCAGCAGTACATCGCACCCGTCTGAGACAGGAGGACACCCTTCACCAACATAGGGTATGACAGACTTTAAAGCACATTTCTAGAACATCATAGGATGGCCTATGATCTCTGCCTCATCATCATAGCGCATCCTATGAACTCAGGCATCATAAGACGAGAGGATGGAAGCACACGGGCTTATAGTTAACCCAGCAAAGTGCCAGTTCAGTGTGCCAGTGATTGATTTTTTGGGTCACTGAATTTTGCCCCCCCAAGGGGGGCTCTGGTGTGCTTGTGCACTTTGGTCCGATGGCACGCGACACATGCTGCAGCCCACTCTTTCACATCCCTGTGCAAGTGAAGCCAGACAAATTTTGCCCCCACCAGTTTAACCGAGGCGCGCATGCTGGGATGCAAAAGGGAGTGGACTGACTCAAAAATGCGGTGGCGCCAAGAGCTTGGAACCATCGGGCATGGGCAACCGGTGGAGACATCGCAGAGCAAGGGGAGGCACACTTCTTGCACCACCCTGCCCTTGTCACGCCTCGCCGCCCATCTGCGGCGCCAGCTGCACACACACCTGCACCTCATCAGCGGCGAGGGATTTAAGCCGCCTCGCCCTGGGCTTCGGCCTGAAGCCGCCAGTCTTCACTCGCTACTCTTGCTGTAAGGAATCTCAACCGCTCAGCAAACATCCAAGTAAGAATCTCTTACCTCCTTCTTCTCCTAGTCTGCTCCCCTGTGCACAGGTGGATTTCCCGGCGGCGGACCACTCCTCTCTGCCACCATTCCCTCGCTGCTGCACCGGGCGCTCCAGGTCGCTGTCTTCTGAGCTTCACCCTTGCTGTGCCAGGCACCTGCCATTCCCAAGTAAGCCAGTCATCACTATCATATCTCCTGTGTTGGTATGGTGCCCGTTACCCTTCTCCCTTTGCTTCTCCCATAGGGTTGTCCGGCTGTACGGCCTCCTGCCTCCATGCCCGACGCAGACGCCACCACCAACCCATTCACATCTCGCAGACACACACTCATACACACTTGTTGTTAATAAAGCTATTAGATCTATCCTGAGCCTGCGTGTGTGTCTCCTGAGCCGTGCATTATGTCAGTACGGCTTCAGCCGAGCGGCTCGGCAGACGGCGGGCTCACACGCCGACGTTCCACCCTCGAGGCTCGAGTGGACCTAATAGCCCACCAGCAACAGGTGATTCTAAATCAATTATCCATCATCACTAACCGATTGGACCGCTTGGACCCCCAACAGCCGTTCCCCCCGGCTCATCAGGGCGGCGCGGCTCCTGCTGCTCCAGCGGCCGTCCAGCCTGCTCTGGTAGCACCGGTTCGGCTCACACCCATTCCGACCCCCGCCCGCTTTAGTGGTAAGCTCGGCGGAGCACGGGGGTTTATAATGCAATGTGAGTCCGTGTTCCACCGTGTGCCCGGAGATTTTCCCTCAGACCATAGCCGAATTGGCTACATAGGGAATCTCCTGGAGGGGCGAGCGCTTACTTGGGCTTACGCCGTAATGGCGAGGCCCAGTTACGCCACCCTCACCTATGGCCAATTCGTGAGACAGTTCCTGGAAGTCTTTGATCATTCTCGTACTGAGAGTGTTCAGGTCGATCGGCTTCTCAGCCTCCAGCAGGGAAGCCGGTCGGCAGCTGATTACGCGATCGACTTCCGGGTAGCGGCGGAGGAGGTTGGCTGGGATGAACGTTCATTCTGCGGCATCTTCCTCCGCAGTCTCAGTTATGGTCTGAGGGACAAACTGGCTGGGCGGGACATCCCGGAGACTTTAGCGGAGCTAACGTCCCTAGCCATCAGCATGGATAACAGGTTGCGCGAGCGCACCTCGGAGCGGAAGTCGTCTTCTTCTCGCTCTCGTGGTGCCTCGTGGCGCCTGTCCCAAGCTCGCCTCCTGGCGTCGCCGCCACCATCGCGCCCCGAGGAGTCGGAGCCGATGGTGACGGGCTGGACAAAGCTCCCTCCTGCGGAAAAACAACGCCACCATGAGTTGGGTCTCTGCATGTATTGCGGAGACAGCCAACACACGGTGGAGCTTTGCCCACAGAAGCCAAACGGGGGGGTCCGCGAGTCACTGTAGGGGGCCTCGCGGACGTCAATCGGTTAAATTCCCTCTCCCAATTGAAGCTGCCCGTCTGGTTTTGTCACAACCCCACTGGGCACCTCACCCACGCACTGGTGGATTCAGGCGCGGAGGGCAGCTTTATTTCACAAAGCCTGGCAACCCGATTGGGCATCCGTTGCCAAGCCCTCAAATCCCCTCTCGCCCTGGTCAACCTCTCCCATGTCTCCCTGGGGAGAGTCACACACCAGACCATCCCTGTCCCTGTGATCATCTCTGGGAACCACCGGGAGGAAATCACCTTCTACGTCCTCCCCAACTCTGTGTCGCCCGTCATCCTGGGATACCCCTGGCTTCACCTCCATAACCCCGTCCTGGATTGGAAGTCCGCCAGGGTATCGGCATGGAGTTCCTTCTGCATGAGCACCTGCCTGCAATCCGCTGCCTGCTCTCCGTCCTCTTCTCCAACTCCCAAGGACGCTGCGCCCCTGGATCTCTCCCTGGTGCCATCAGAATTTCACGACCTGGGTATGGTTTTCAGCAAGTCCAAGGCGATGTCTCTTCCTCCACACAGGCCCTACGACTGTGCCATAAACATCCGTCAGGGGGCACCCTTACCCTCTGGGCGACTCTACAGCCTGTCGGTGCCAGAGAAGGAGGCTATGAATTCCTACCTCAAGGAATAGCTGAGTGCTGGAATTATCCGTCCCTCGTCATCACCATTAGGCGCAGGATTCTTCTTCGTGGGCAAGAAGGACGGTTCCCTCCGTCCTTGTATCGACTACCTCGCCCTGAATGATATCACGGAGAAGGATCGCTACACCCTGCCACTAATGGACACCGCCTTCCACTCCCTCCAGGGGGCGACTTGGTTCACCAAGCTGGATTTACGCAGCGCATACCACCTCGTCCAGATCCGGGAGGGAGATAAGTGGAAGACAGCCTTCCGTACCCCGAACGACCATTTCGAGTACCTGGTGATGCCGTTCGGGTTGACCAATGCTCCAGCCGTCTTTCAGCGCCTAATAAATGACGTCCTCCGGGATTTCATCGGCCTGTTTGTGTTCGTCTACCTGGATGACATCCTCATCTTCTCCAAATCCAGGGACGAGCACCGGGTCCATGTGAGGCGGGTCCTCCAAAGGCTGCTGGAGAACCGGTTATATGTGAAGGCAGAAAAGTGTGAATTCTACGCTAAGACTACTTCCTTCCTCGGGTTCGTCATCTCCCACGACCAGGTGCTTCCGGACCCAGTGAAGGTGAAGGCGGTGGTGGAATGGCGTACACCTACATCAAGGAAACAGGTGCAACAATTTATTGGGTTTGCAAACTTCTACCGCCGCTTCGTCCCGAATTTTGGCACCGTCGTCGGCCCTCTGACGCCCCTCACGTCCCCTAAGGTCCCGTTCCGGTGGACCGAAGAGGCTGCAGCTGCTTTCCAGGCGCTGAAGGCGGAGTTCTCCTCCTCCCGGGTCCTCAGCCAAGTCGACCCGTCGCTGCAATACATCGTGGAGGTGGACGCTTCGGACACGGGAGTGGGCGCGGTTCTATCTCAGCGGTCGCCTGATGACGGAGTCAAACGGCCCTGCGCTTTCTTCTCTTGGCGCTTGTCCCCGGCAGAACGGAACTACGACGTGGGGGACAGAGAGCTCCTCGCCATCAAGCTCGCGCTGCAGGAGTGGCGTCACTGGCTAGAGGGGGCAGACCTGCCGTTCATGGTCCTGACTGACCACAAGAACTTGGAATACTTAAGATCTGCCAAGCGTCTGAATGCCCGCCAGGCGCGTTGGTCCTTGTTCTTTGCCAGGTTCCGTTTTAACATCACCTTCAGGCCTGGCTCCAAGAACGGCCTGCCCGACGCCCTCTCTAGGCAATTTGCCCCTGAGGCGTCTGAGGACACGGTCCACACCATCCTGCCCAGGTGGTGCATCGTGGGATCCGTCACTTGGGACATAGAAAGTAAGATCCGGAAGGCGCAGGAATCGGAACCTGACCCTGGCGGCGGACCGGAGGGGAGGCTTTTTGTGCCATCCACAGTTCGGGGGGAGGTCATCCACTGGCTGCACACATCTAAGCTCACCTGCCACCCTGGTTCCTCCCGGATGATCAACCTTCTTCAACGGTCCTTCTGGTGGCCGGGCCTGCGGAAGGACGCCGCCCGCTACGCCCGGGCCTGCCCTGTATGTGCCACCAGTAAATCAGGTAATGCCCCTCCAGCGGGTTTGCTCCAGCCTCTGCCCGTCCCTGGCAGGCCCTGGTCGCATATCGCCCTGGATTTCGTCACCGGACTCCCAGTCTCTAACACCTTCGACACTGTCCTGACCATCGTAGACCGTTTCCCAAGGCGGCGCACTTCATCCCGCTACGAGGTCTTCCATCTGCCCTGGAGACGGCGGACCTCCTAATCCAACACGTGGTCAGGCTGCACGGGATTCCGGTGGACGGGGTCTCGGACCGGGGGCCCCAATTTTCCTCAGAGGTTTGGAGGTCCTTTTGCAACGCCCTGGGAGCCAAGGTAAGCCTCTCCTCCGGCCATCACCCCCAAACCAACGGGCAGTGTGAGCGGACCAACCAGGAGCTGGAGGCTGCGCTCCGCTGCGTCACTGCGTCCAAGCCTGCGTCCTGGAGTAACCATCTCGCCTGGGTTGAGTACGCCCACAACACCGCCCGCTCTTCTGCCACAGGGATGTCTCCCTTTAAGGCGTCCCTGGGCTACAACCCCCCTCTTTTCCCAGCGCAGGAGAGTGAGGTAACTGTCCCCTCAGTTCGGGCGCACCTCAGGCAGTTCCGTTCCATCTGGGCGTCGGCGCGCAATGCGCTCTTACGCACGGCGGAGTGCAACAAATCCACGGCGGACCGGCACAGAAGACCTGCCCCAGCGTACCAGGTGAGTCAGTGTGTCTATGTGTCTACCCAGGACGTCATTTTAAAGGGTGAGAGGAGGAAGCTGGCACAGCGTTTTATGGGCCCATACCCCATCACCAGGATTATCAACCCGGTGGCTGTGCGTGTAGCTATTCCCCCCTCCCTCCGCATCCATTCCACCTTCCACGTTTCCAAGGTGAAGCCGGCAGTCTCCGATCCCCTTTGCCCTCCTCCTGCTGTGCAGCCCGCACCCCGGATGATTGATGGCCATCCGGCCTGGCCTGTCTCCTCTATCCTGGACTCCCGGCGCCGGGGTCGCGGGTTGCAGTACTTGGTGGACTGGGAGGGTTATGGGCCTGAACATCGGCAATGGGTACCCTCGTCATTTGTGTTGGACCCGTCCCTCATTACTGAGTTCCACCGAGCGCACCCGGAGAAACCATCGCCAGGAGGCGCTGCTAGAGGGGGGAGTACTGTCACGCCTCGCCGCCCATCTGCGGCGCCAGCTGCACGCACACCTGCACCTCATCAGCGGCGAGGGATTTAAGCCGCCTCGCCCTGGGCTTCGGCCTGAAGCCGCCAGTCTTCACTCGCTACTCTTGCTGTAAGGAATCTCAACCGCTCAGCAAACATCCAAGTAAGAATTTCTTACCTCCTTCTTCTCCTAGTCTGCTCCCCTGTGCACAGGTGGATTTCCCGGCGGTGGACCACTCCTCTCTGCCACCATTCCCTCGCTGCTGCACCGGACGCTCCAGGTCGCTGTCTTCCGGGCTTCACCCTTGCTGTGCCAGCCACCTGCCATTCCCAAGTAAGCCAGTCATCATTATCATATCTCCTGTGTTGGTGTGGTGCCCATTACCCTTCTCCCTTTGCTTCTCCCATACGGTTGTCCGGCTGTACGGCCTCCTGCCTCCGTGCCCGACGCAGACGCCACCACCAACACATTCACATCTCGCAGACACACACTCATACACACTTGTTGTTAATAAAGCTATTAGATCTACCCTGAGCCTGCGTGTGTGTCTCCTGAGCCGTGCATTATATCAGCCCTCCAGTTTTAATCCAGTAGATGTGGGCTGGAGCGCACAAATGTCCACGTCCCCGGTTTGCTGCGAGGCCATGGCAGGGAAATCTATCCCATGTAGACTGGGGAGACTAATGCGTGCAACAGGCAATCAGCCATGACGTTGAGCTTACCGGCTATGTGTTGAATGTTGGTCGTGAACTCTGAAATCGCGGCCAGATGTCATTGCTGCCAGGCCAACCATGGTTCCAAGACTTTGGACAATGCGTACAATAGTGGTTTATGACACAAATGTGGTGAACTCGCGCCCTTTAGCCAAAACTGGAAGTGCTGCATCACCAGGTGGAGGGCCAACAATTCTCTGTCAAATGTACTGTATTTGCATTTGTTGTTGCGCAAAGTATGACTGAAAAATGCGAGTGGCTGCCACAAACTGGAGATGTACTGCTTCACCACTGCCCCATGGCAACATCAGATGCATCCGTGGTGAGCGATGTTTGCGCTGATGGGGCAGGGTGGGCTAGCAAAGCGGTATTAGCAAGCGCTGTTTTGGAGTTTGCAAAAGCCTGGACTCGCTCGGGGGTCCAGTCGATGTTTTCTGCGGGCTTCTGTTTCTTAAGCACGGCGTACAACGGCTGCAGCAGCTGGGCTGCCCGGGGGAGGAAACGGTTAAAAAAGTTGACTATGTCCAAAAATTCCTGTAGGGACCTCATGGTCTGTGGACGCGGAAAATCCGACACGACGCGCACCTTATCAGGCAGCAGAATCGCACCCTCTGGCGAAATGCAGTGACCCAACAAATCAATCACTGGCACACCGAACTGGTACTTCGCCGGGTTAGCTATAAACTCATGTGCTTCCAACCTCTGGAAAACCATTTTGAGATGGGCTAGCCACCAGAATGTCGTCTAAGTAGACAAAAACGAAGGGCAGGTCACGGAGCACTGCATCCATCATTTTCTGGAAGGTTTGGGCCACGCCGTTTAATCCAAACACAATGCGTAAAAACTCGAAAAGGCCAAAAGTGTCATGTTCACTGCACAAATTGTGCAGCGAACATAGGAAATGGCAGCGAGCCCAAAACGCAGAGTAAGTAACGTGTTAAATACAATCACAGCAAAGGAAAAACACCTGACTACAAACTTAATTGGTCAAAGGAAATGCCTAACGTGCTCCAATGAGGCAGCAGCGGAGAAAAAAGGCACAAAAGGAAGACTTACAATAGTGTCAGAGCGGAAAGGCTCTAAGGGAACAACGTATTTCAGTCCAGGGGTTGACCAACAAAAGCGAGTCGGGATGTCCACGGTTGACATAGCTAAGCTGCGACACAGGCTGGTCGTACTGCACAGCTATTTGTACAAAACCTTAATGACAGCAAGTAGACCCAGCCGTGTGGCAACAGATGCATGACTGATTGAATTGTGTGTGTGTGCGTGCGTGAGTGTGAATGTGAGTGTGTGTGTATGTGTGTGTGTGCGTGCGTGCATGAGTGTGTGTGCATGTATGTGGTGAACCAGACCGCTGATGGATGCCTGGTGAGGAAGAAGCATGGCTGCAGTTGGAGAGCAAAGCTCCATCCATCAGCTGGAATTAATAATCAATAATTAAAACCAACAGCCACAAGTCATGCTCGGGGTGATGACCCCGAACATGACAGTGCCCCCTCTCAAGGGGTGGAAACCAGACACCCACCATACCATCAAAGCAAAGAACAACCCCCCCACCCCCCACCCAAAAAACCAACACACAAAACCAGGACAGGAGGTGGGGGGAAACAGGTTAGGAGGGATCAAACAAAGATGGGGAACACCACAAACAACACAATAACACTACACTCCCCAACCCCAAAACTAACTAACACCCCCCCCCCCGCCTCCAAGAGTCCCACAGTTCAGGGGGCCGGCCAGAGTCCAAGGCCCAGCAGGTTGCCATAAGTTCAGGGGGCCGGCCAAAATCCCAGGGCCAGTGAGTGGCCCGCAGAGCAGCATCTGGCGGCCTGCCAGGGCATACGGGCCACCCAGCGAGGGAACCCTGTGTTTCGGGCGGCCTGCCCACACGATTGGGCCATCAGGACCGGAAGGGCAGATGAGGCGGTGGCCTACCCACCAGAAGGCTGAGAGGTGGGAGGCCAGACAGGGGGGGAGGAACCTCTGGGGTCACTGGCGACGAAGAGCGAAAGACCCCAACGGTGCCCAGCAGAAGGAGGAGGAACACCCACAGGGCCTCCAAAAGGGAAAGGAAGGCCTCGGCGTCCCCAAACTGTCCTGTGGCACCCCCAGTGGTCCCAATGAAGGGCTGGGACTCTGTTGACCCCGTGGTGGGCCCGGGCTGGGCTATGGCTGCGTCTGTGATGGTCCCGGCCTGGGACAACGTTGCACCAGCGGTGGCCCCTTGCCGGGACCTCATTGCTCCTGCGGTGAGCCCCAACTGGGCCTGCGTTGCACCCATGATGGACCCCGACCGAGCCATGGTTGCACCCACAATGGAGTCCAGCTGGACCCCTGCTGCACCCTCGGTGGGACCTGGCTGGGCCACTGCTGACCCCAACGCCATCTTGGCCATGGGCCACCTGACCCATATGAGCACCCAAGCAAGGAGGTGGTCGATCACAGGCATCCTGTACTGGGACCAGGTGCCCCCGACAACCGCCTCGACCGGAACCTCGATGGCCTCTGGTTGCGGACCTGGATCCACGCACTCGTCCAGTGATGGAGGACTCTCTCTGGCGACTCTGGAAGAGGACTCAGAAAGAGAGGGGGAAGGGTCAGAGTCACCAGCAGCGGCAGAGCCCGGCGAGGCAAGCTCAGGTGCAGCGTTTGGCTGCAGCTGGCTCTCCTCACCTAAAGCTAGGCACAAAAATGCTCAATTATGGAAAGGAGAAAGACAAAAAAGAGCACTTGCCTTAGCTCAAGCTCTACCACCGTCCAGGACTTCGGAGAGCTGCGCGATGTCTCCTCAGGTTTAGCCTCCAAGAGGTTCCGTTTGGGTGCTGACTCTGCTGTGGCGGCCTCCACAGCAGGCGTGATGGTCACTGCAGTCTTAACTCTCCCAGCTGTCATGATCCATGCTGGTGACTCCTCCGGCGTGGCGGCTGGGATTCGGTTCACCATAGCTGCAGGAGGACACCCCTCCCGGACCTCTGACTCCTCCTGATCCTGACTGTTTGGCTCCGGTTCTGGCAGGCAAACAAAGGAGAGAGGAGAGAGGGCTGGTGAACAGTTTTTAACAGCTGCAGGTGGGAAGAGCTCAGGGGACTGCTTTCCCTGAGTCTCCCTACCGGGAATCAGGCAAGACATTTCATTATTAATGTGAGTCAAATGAAAAATGACTTGCCTGCTTTCCCGGATTAAGATGTTGGTAGCTGCTGTTTGGACGTCATCACTCGTCCATCCAGGAAAGGCGATGCTAGGCTCCTCTGTAGAATGTATGGGAGCCGCCTCTCTCACCACAGAATGGGAGGTCCCGGTGAAAAAACTGGCACCCCACTTCTGCCAATGAACAAACCGAGGAAGAAGACCTCACAGCAGACGCGGAGGGAGGTCCTGCAGACGGGACTGCTAGGGACTGATGATTCACTGCGGAGGTGACTGGGCTCGGTGTCAGAGCGGGAGCAGTTTGCAGGGCTAAATCGTTCCTCTGGGATTCCGGGTGATGTCGACAATGCTGACCTGGTGGACGCCATCTTGGAACGGTGGATGGAGGAGAGGAGAAGATGGCTGCCAGCGGAGAAGGGTGTCTTTGTTTGGGCTTCATCCGGGAAGCCCTTCTCTTCAGGTCGGGGAAAGCCTGCTTGAGTGCGAAGACTCCGGACAGCAGCTTGGAGTACTCGGGGTAATTCCAGAGGCCCCGGTGAGTCCTCAGGATCCGGATTACTCCATCGAGGCAGGCTAAGCAATCTCCAGGTCCGAAGGAGTTGTGCGGTTCCTCCAGTAGCTCCCAGATTCGCCAGGCCGCCCGCTGCTCCTCCGTACTAGGCTGTCTTGCTGCCCATCCACTAAACCCAGTGTGGGAATGGCTAGACCAGGACATGATGCTCTGAGCAGGTGGGTGAAAAAAGCACAAAACATGAGTAACATGTTACTTACTGTACTTCTTGGGCTCCTTTTTGGTGGCAGCTTATTGTCATGTTCACTGCACAAACTGCGCAGCGAACATAGGGAATGGCAGCGAGCCCAAAACGCAGAGTAAGTAACGTGTTAATTTACAATGGGTGAATGAGTAGGAAGTCCAAATACAATCACAGCAAAGGAAAAACACCTGACTACAAACTTAATTGGTCAAAGGAAATGCCTAACGCGCTCCAATGAGGCAGGAGATGAGAAAAAAGGCACAAAAGGAAGACTTACAATAGTGTCGGAGCGGAAAGGCTCTAAGGGAACAACACACTTCAGTCCAGGGGTTGACTAACAAAAGCGAGTCAGGATGTCCACAGTTGACATAGCTGAGCTGCCACACCGGCTGGTCGTAATGCACAGCTGTTTGTACAAAGTCTTATTGACAGCAAGTAGACCCAGCCGTGTAGCAACAGGTGCGTGACTGATTGAACTTTGTGTGTGTGCATGCGTGAGTGTGAATGTGAGTGTGTGTATGTGTGCGTGTGTGCATGAGTGTGTGTGCGTGTATGTGGTGAACCAGACCGCTGATGGATGCCTGGTGAGGAGGAGGCATGGCTGTGGGGCAGGTGGAGAGCAAAGCTCCATCCATCAGCTGGAATTAATGATCAATAATTAAACCCAACAGCCACAAGTCATGCTCGGGGTGACAACCTCGAACATGACAAAAAGGAGTTATTACCGCTGTTTTGGGAACGTCCTCCGCATGCACCGGGACCTGGTGGTAACCACGGACCAGATCCACTTTTGAAAAAACACACGTCCCGGCCAGGTGCACAGAAAAATCCTTGATGTGAAGGATGGGATACCAATCGTGTTCCATGGCATTGTTCAAGTGCCGGAAATTACCACACGGTCACCACGACCCATCAGCCTTAGGCACCATGTGTAGTGGGGATGCCCACGGGCTGTTGGAGTACCTGACAATGCCCAGCTACTCTAAGTTGGCAAACTCCTCGCACGTGCTGGCCAGTTTAACCGCGTCCAGGCACCAAGGGCATGCGAACACCGGTGGGCCTTTTGTGGTTATGAAATGTTCAACCCGGGTTTGGTTACCGTAGCCGAAAAAGTCGGGACCGTGAGTGCTGGGAACTCTGAAAGAAAATGCTGGTACTTAACCCCTGGAGCTATAACGTTAGCCAGTGTTGTTGGCCCAGCTCCCCGAGCTGTGCAGGGCAAGAAGGAAAAAAAGACAGCATCCACTAAACGTCTGTTGGCAACATCGACTAACAACCCATAACCACATAAAAAATCTGCACCTATAGGCCGTGAGCAGCTCCCTCAAAATGTGGCTAGAAAATTTTCGTGGCACCCAACTGGGAACTACGGGATCTTTGATGATTTCTATTTAAAAAAAAACTGCTGAATCCGAAAATCGATGTTCCCACTGTCAAAGGTGTGGATAGCTATGTCAAATTTGCATAAATCCAAGATGGCTGCCACGACTAACCAAGGGAATGAATGGCCTAACATTTCAACCAGTCTACCTAGAAACACGTTTGAGGCCTCTTTTTCGGATAATGTTGAGCCGAGGAATCGATTTCTGAGGTCGACTGTGTGATTGAGGGTCAAAGAACCACGCTAATTTGCATAAATCCAAGATGGCTGCCATGGATGGACTAACTTTTTAGCCATTCTACCTAGGATCACGTTGGAGACGTCCTTTTCGGCTAATGTTAACCCGAGGAATCGATTTCCGAGGTCATTAGTGTGACTGAGGGTCAAAGAACCCCACTAATTTGCATAAATCCAAGATGGCCACCATGGGTGTGGATGGACTGTATTTTGAACCACTCTACCTATAATCACGTTTGAGACGTCTTTTTCGGATAATGTTGACCCGAGGAATCGATTTCTGAGGTCAGATATGTGACTGAGGGCTCCACTAATTTTCATAAATCCAAGATGGCTGCCATGAATGGCCTAACTTTTTTATCAGTACAACTAGAATCACGTTTGAGACATCATTTTCCGATAATGTTATGCCCAGGAATCGATTTCTGAGGTCACTTTTGTGATTGAGGCTCAAAGAACTCCACTCATTTCTGGTCAAGTTCTCTGGTCAAGTTCTGGTCCGCTTTGCTCCTGAGGCTCAGGAATGTGGGCTTCGGCCAGTCGTTTTTTACGAGCTTCAGCACATTCCACTCTTGTTTTGTCCGTAAAACGGCTATAGCACACACGATGGTAGCCAAATGTTGGATCAAGGTTGTTTAGATCTGAAAACATATTATATGGACCATAGGGTATTATAACATTAGGCCTACCTTGTACCCATATAGATATAAAACATATATAGATTGCAGATAATTTTCACATTAACAGTGAGCTTATAATAGAGACCTTGTGCAACCTAGTCACTGCTCAATGTAAACTTGCAAAATGGCAAGCACAGACCGTGTGCCCATATTTATTGAGAGCATAAAGTATACAGGCGACTGCTGCTGCCATGAGTTTAACCTTTCTTGGGTGACACATCACAAACATATGGGCTTTCCTTAACAGGCCATTTTCCATCCGCCTAAGGCTTGATAGTATGGGTATGACTATGTGCAAACTATATAAATGTATGACCAAACTTGTTCCTCCCTCACCTACTAGTACACTGCACCCCTTGGGCTTGGGCTGAGAAGTACATCCAACCCTCAGACTCAGAGTTAAGCTCAGTGGGATTGCTACCCTTTTCCCATTTGAGCTACTTTGTGGTAGTGGTATATTTTGACTATAACTCAGGCCCAGGGTAGGTTCTGGGGATAGATGCATCATCAGAGTGAGTCGATCTGCATCATCTAGATCTATACTAGGACTATGTTACCTGGCACCCAGAGTCCCTTGGTTATTAGCCTCCACACCCCCAGATCGGCCTACTCGGAGTCTTAGACCAGGACTAGGTCACCCTGTGAGCGGTTGACAAAGGTTTTAGACATCTAGGGTTCCATTTTAGTTCATATTTAGAGTTACAAATGATCGGAGCCAAACGACTCCAGGGCACACGCAGTACAACCATAAACAATGGCTGCCACTCACCTTTCTCGAACAAGTCGCGACGTTGTTCTGCTACTTTCTGTTGGGGTCCGTCAAGTACAAGCCATTTTTGGGCACACTCACGTACCTTTGCCCACGATGCTTCAGTAAAATGAGTGATACTGCCCGAAAACTTATCGGAAATGTGACTAACACAGAAGAGGCTTTCAGCACACGCTACCCCTGTGGGCACTGCCATTTTGTTGTCACATGACCAAAGGGACGACGTTGATTGGTTAAAATGTCTCGGACTGGGCCATGTTTAAGGTAGCCAGACAATTATTACCGACTGACTTCAACTGCATTTTTCATACAGCTATCCACACCTTTGGAAGTGGGAACATCAATATTTTGTCTTACAATAATGTAATCTTAATTTAGAAACACTAAAATTTTAGTTCCCCATTGGGTGCCACGAAACTGAACGAAAAGTGGCAGCTGCTCACGGCCTACTAAAATGGGGGCAGAACATGCAGCTACCACAAAGTCCCACTGGTAATTGCATCGGTGTAAGCATATTGTCAGCGTCCGTTTGCCAAATGTCCTGATGGTGGATCCGTTGGCGGCCGTGAGCTTGGGACCGTTGCCTCCTGCCAACCTGTCTGCACTGACCAGCAGGATGGCGTTCTTCTAGGAGCTGGAGTCCACCAAAAAACGTCTCCCTGAACGTGTGTCCGTTGTCACCATTAGCTGCCTCTCCGAGGCAGCAGAGATGACAAAAATCCAAATGCAGGAGGATGTGGTGTTTATTAACATAAAGTGTCCCAAACAACAAATCCAAAAGAGTAACAGGTGAAGTACGATAAATAGTCAGAGTTAAAGTTAGTCAAAGTTGTCATAAAGTTAGTCATAGTCAAAGTTGTCCCCAGACAAAATGGCATGGACAACTATACAAAATGAACCCAAACGCTCCCATGCGTAAAAGGCGAGCAGAGGGAAGAGATAAATACCCCAAAACGCACCTGAGACAAAAGTGCAGGCAGGAGCTGGGCAACCCAAGGCTCTACAGGCTGCACCAAGGTAGCAACGGGAAAACACTGGGAAAACCAGACACTGTGAACAACTGACAAGTGTTGGTACTTACAGTGGAGGAAACGCCAGAGCACGGGCTGCTCTGGCGGCAGGCTGACAATACAATGAACCGACCATCCACCAGTGCACAGACAGAGCTTAAATAAACAGAGTGATTGCAGGTGTAAGTGAGTGTGTGCGTAGGAAAGTGTGGGCGTGTGTTGAGCTGAGTGGGCACAGGTGTGAGTGAGTGTGTGCGTGCGCCTGTGTAGTATGTGTGTATGTGTGTACGTGAGAGTGGGTGTATGAACCTGAGCAGAGAGAGAAACAGGCAAAGGCAGATTGGAATCACCTGTCAGAAACTGACAGGAGAGGGGGTAGTGGCTGCCAGCAGGCAGGAGGAACACAGGACCCAAAGAAGCCTCCTGACCACTGCCAGTCCCAAAATAAATAAACACAGAACCAAACTAGAAAAGCACTCGGAGAGCGCAGACCTCCGCCAAGCATCACAGTTCCCTCCATACAGTGTTTGTGTGTACGTTTTCAGATTCCTTGACCATGAAAACATATGACTAGCAATTGGATTCACAATGATAGGATTAGTGGTTCAGTAGTTATTGACGAAAATGGCATTTTCCGTAATGGCGGTTTAGCGCCACAGTTCCCCCCATACAGTGTTTGTGTGTACGTTTTCAGATTCCTTGACCATGAAAACATATGACAAGCAATTGGATTGACAATGATAGGATTAGTGGTTTAGTAGTTATTCACGAAAATGGCATTTTGCGTAATGGCAGTTTTCTTGTGGACGGTGATCCGGATCACCCCCAAAATCTAATCATCTGTAGGATACCCCATTTCTGACAATCTGTGAAAATTTCATGAAAATCCATCCATAACGTTTTGAGTTATCTTGCTAACAAACAGACAGACAGACAGACAGACAAACCAACGCCGATGAAAACATAACCTCCTTGGCGGAGGTAAACATACAACAGAACATAGGGACAAGCTAGACAATGAAATACAATATGGAACTCAAAAGGAAGCATAAAACACAGATAACTAAGGAACAGGAAAAAGACATGAAGCCCAGCTCGAGAGGATCCCAAGCCCGGTTCGTGACATCTGTGATAAAAAGCTATTTGTTCCTGTCGCCAGTAGTCACAGCTGCTACTGACTGCTGGGCGTGCCGTTTTCCCGGCTTCTTGAATTGGTACAGCGGCAGACAGCATTGGGCTTTCGAGCCGAAGAGGCGATGACTGAAACAGAGCGCCCTGTTCCTGCATCTCATGGCGTCCATCCCAGCCACCACCAATGGCTCCTCGACCTCGTTGGAGTCCTTCATGGGTGCCGGTGCAGCTGCATGCACGCTGAGAGCTCTGGTTGCTAGGATGATGCGGTCCGCTTCCTGCACCAGGGCGCGGTAGTCCTTGGTTACCAGCAGCAGCGAGTTGGCCAGAACTGCCCTCGCTGTAGCAGGTAGGTTCCTGAGGGAGAGGTGGGTGAACAGAAAGGATTTGTCTTTCTTCCTATCAACGATAACATGATCTCCATCAGCTCCACGGCTGATCTGTCACCTAACTCTGAACATGTTAGGAGTCTCTCTGCCCTCTCACTGTCCGACAGGGTATAACGCTGGAGTAGCATCCGCTTGAGCACTTCATATATTCACTGGGCCGGCGGCTCCTGGAGCAGGCTCGTTACCTGCTGCGTGGCACGCATATCCAGCACAGTGACCACATGGTAATATTTAGTGTCGTCCGTTGTGATCCCGCGGCATGAGAACTGGGCTTCTACATGTAGGAACACCGTGGTCGGATTGTGAAGCCAGAAGCCTGGGAACTTGACTGTAACAGCGCATACCGCACTGGTGTTCTCCCTCTGGGTTGTCTCTGGGGCGGTGCTCGACTAGTTCCCATTCGCACGTCTTAGGGTCACCAATGTGGAAGATTAAAGCAGACGAGGCAGCGTGCTGAATGTCACACAAACTTGAATCACCTTCCAACATAAAGTACAGAAAACTCTGCTGGGATTTCTCGCGCCTCCTTTTTATATCCTTTATTTCTGCCCCATGAGACCCAGGGAGCCAAAGACAATATAATCAGTGCACAAAGAATGCCTGACACATAAACATCATAGAACACAAGCCCTGCTTCTCACACCCTCTCTTCCCCTAGCGAACTCCGGTGTCTCCTGAACTCCCCGGGGGGCGGATAGTCTTTTTCATCCAATTCCTCCTTCAGTCCTCTGTTCCATCTCCCCTCCCAGCTTCCGACTCTGGGTGGAGAACCCCCCACACAGTGCCACCACTATATATATACTGTATATATATATATATATATATATATATATATATATATATATATATATATATATATATATATATATATACTGTATATAGTATATATATACACTACCGTTCAAAAGTTTGGGGTCACTTAGAAATTTCCTTATTTTTGAAAGAAAAGCACTGTTTTTTTCAATGAAGATAACTTTAAACTAATCAGAAATACACTCTAATATCTAATATATGTGGTAAATGACTATTCTAGCTGCAAATGTCTGGTTTTTGGTGCAATATCTACATAGGTGTATAGAGACCCATTTCCAGCAACTATCCCTCCAGTGTTCTAATGGTACAATGTGTTTGCTCATTGCATCAGAAGGCTAATGGATGATTAGAAAATCCTTGTGCAGTCATGTTAGCACAGCTGAAAACAGTTTAGCTGGTTAGAGAAGCTATAAAACTGACCTTCCTTTGAGCAGGTTGAGTATCTGGAAAAAATTATTATTTCAAATACAAATCATTATTTCTAACCTTGTCAATGTCTTGACTATATTTTTTATTCATTTTACAACTCATGGTGGTAAATAAGTGTGACTTTTCATGGAAAACACAAAATAATTGTCTGGGTGACCCCAAACTTTTGAACGGTAGTGTATATATATATATATATATACTGTATATAGTATACTTTATTAATTCAGGGCACCCATGTGGATGGAAATATACATGTATTAAATTAATAAAATCTGTTAACCTCTTGCACTCCGGTCAATTTTCCTAAAAACGCCAAAAAATAATGTGCCCAAAGTAAATCAAAAGCTGTTATTCAACCCTTTGCAGCATCTTCATGGGGTTGGTCTCATTTAAAAGAAAACACTTTGAATTTTTTGGCAAAAAAAAACATGATCTCTCTAAGTGCTCCAGCCACTGAGTTACAGTCATCTAAACATAGTGAACTTGAAGAAAATAAATTTGGCCTGGGTGTTTTTTTGGATACAAATGCTTGCAAATAACACACAGCTTCAGATCCGGGCTGGAAAATGCAACAGAAATGTAGAACCAAGTGTTATCTAGCTGAGGTCCAAATTTTGTAACAACACCACAAAAAATGAATATATTACACAGCTTTGTTCTCAGGCTGTTCCCAGGCATTTTGGAACTGTACCAAATTGTGCCAAATGGCACAGTTTGGAAAAACGTCTATAACTTTTGAATGATTCAACATAGAAGCTTCGTCTTGGGCTCAAATGAAAGGTCACATTCAGGGCTGTGTCTGTGTGTGTGTTGGGGGGGGTTGTCCCCCCACCCCCCCGCTACAGAGGACGGAGATCGGCCCTCGCTACATGACGGATTACACTCGGATGTGGCATGTTTCCACAGCAACGCTGTCACCGCGGCTCCTCCCACCCCCCCGCTACAGAATCGTAGCGGTGGGGGGGGCGTTCACAGTCCGGAGGCGACGAACGAACCGTGTAACGCGGCGCACGCACTTCGGACATCGTGCGGCACACAGTTGTAATTTACCGATCGGTCAAAAGTCATTTTTGATTACAATTTTCAAGGATAAAAAATAATTTGGCTTATAACACCTTACCTCTTCACATCCACATTGTCCTGGCCAACTTCTCTTCCTCATTGTCAGACGAACGCGACGCTGGTCCGCTCGTGGTTCTGGTCTTGCGACCCGGTCAAAACATAATTCCATGATTGCGGTTTTGGCGAATGATTTACGACCTTCGTCGTCGGCCACCGTCGGTCTATGATGACCATATAAGAGAATCCTAAACACTCTGCTGGAATTTTAAAAAAATAATAATAAAGCACTGCCTGTGGCTGCTGAAGCAGTCTCTCTTCACCCAGCCTTTGTAGACAAAACAGCTCAGCGAACTTCTGTGCTTCAATTGGCTCGCTGCGTTGGTAGGCGGGTCCATCTTGCCAAGTTTTCAGTCATTGGTTCTTCAAGGTTTCAGAAACCCAATTCAAGGCTCTTATTAGTCAAATGAGAGGTCAATCAGATGAACTAATCTGTTCGCGGCTGTGTCTGCAGCTTTTATTTTCAGTGCGCGCTTGGACGCCATACACCACCTACATCACAATCTCCATCATGCGTCCTAGAGTACACGAGAGCGCCCTTGTGCGCTCTCGTGCGCTCTAGGATGCAGAGACTTGCCCACCCGTGGGACAACGGAGCGCAAGAGGTTAATCCAGCATTTTTCTTTCTGCTCCTAATTTTATTCTTATACTTTGTTCGCGGCTGTGTCTGCAGCTTTTATTTTCAGTGCGCGCTTGGACGCCATACACCACCTACATCACAATCTCCATCATGCGTCCTAGAGTACACGAGAGCGCCCTTGTGCGCTCTCGTGCGCTCTAGGATGCAGAGACTTGCCCACCCGTGGGACAACGGAGCGCAAGAGGTTAATCCAGCATTTTTCTTTCTGCTCCTAATTTTATTCTTATACTTCTATATTTTTTCTTTGATGCACTCCTTGACAAAAATGCCAGCGTACAGCCCTGAGATGACATACACCTTGTGTGACATCACAGTCATACCTGCATAAACAAATATATTTCAAACACGTGCATGGATGACATGACACAATACCCATGCTACCATGCCACAAGCACAGAGGCATCAGCACCTGGGGTGTTTTCATTCTTTCCTGTGTTCTTCCTCCAGGGCTCTTATCTTCTCCTTTTGTTTCTTTTCTTCCAACAACGCCTTACATTCAGCCTCCTTTGTGGATAAATGTATCGCTGCTTTGACTCGTTTGGCTGCAACACGAGTACTTGGAATGATGACTGAGTTTGGAGGCAGAACCATAAATGGATTGGGCATAGTCAAGCTCAAGCAGCTCATGCAAGTGCAGTCCTTCATGTTCTGCATCGTATTCGCCATTTATGCCTGTCAGTCTCTCATCCAGGATTTTTATGGTGTCATTCGTTACTGCCACACAAGCATCAACTTTACGCCTTAGCTGTGTATCACTCTCAGTTCAAACATTTTCAAAACATCCATTTTCTCTTTCTCCAGTTCCTCTGCAAGGAATGCTAGGTGCTTTTCTGTTAGCTCATATTTGAGTTCTTTCCGTGTCTTACGAGATAGAGCTTTCCACTGTTTATGAAGGCAAGAAAGTTTCTTTTCCTTTTTGCTCTGTTCTCTTGGTTCATTTTTTCAGTGGGATTCCGAGTGCGCTTGGAGCGCCTAACTTTATCTGAACCATCATTGTCACCCTTTCACAGTCAGTAAGTATTTTCTCATTATTCTGTAAAATCTCTGAGTTCTTGCCTGACAGCACTGTTTTCTGTTTCCTTTTGAAGCACTTTCTTGTATTCCTCTATTACCTTTCGAAGGGTAGCAATCTGTTCCTCCTTATCTCCCGCGCAGATTAGCATCGTCGCCCTCCATTTTCATTAGACCTTGTCCTTAAGTCCTTGTTGCTCTTTTTATTTTTACCACCATACCGTCTTCAACTGACCGCTGTCCTTGTCCTTTTCCTCCAGAGGAGTGTTCTTTTCCATTTGTAGATGTTACCCTTTTCCTCCGTTGAACTCTTCAACAGCAGGTTAGCTGGAGAGGTGAAGCTCTTACTATACGGATCCCTGTATTATGTGATGGCAATGATCTTGACTGCTGGTGAAGTTTACAGTTTATTTTCTTGTTTTAGCACAGTACACGTTGAATAAAACACATAAACTACGACCACCGTAAGAGCTTGTGCCTCATTATGGGTCCATAAAACTGATTAACATTAGCGTTTGTACCTCGACTGTCTCTGATAAGCATTGTAGCCTTACTGATGATTCCATAAGCCAGCACCAGAAGAGGAAGCAAAACTACCATTGACCTTTATCAAAATAATAGCTTGCCATTTCACATCAATGCATAGGATGGCACAAGGCTTCTGTACTTTGTAAAGTTAACTACTAACAGGAAACATTTGTGCAAATATCAAAAAATACATCTCAGAATTATTAATGAAGTAATTAAACTAAAAAAATAAACCTTTCAGGGGATTATTTACACTGAAACTGCTAATATCAAGTCCATATCATTCCAGTGTGGTGCAACGAATGCAAAAAAAAAAACCCCATTTGATAGCTTTCTTAAATTGTTAGCCCTAGGAAGCAAACTGATATTTTTTATTTATTATTTTACTTCATGTTTGAATGAATGAATGAATGAATGAATGAATGAATGAATGAATGAATGAATCTTTATTTCGGATAGATGAAAAGTAAAGATTAAAAGAAAGGAACAGAATAATATAACAAAGGGGGGGAAAAAATCTTACAAGGTCAAATTGAACAATAACTCCTCTGATTATACAGTCCAACATAAGTTATCCGAAATGGGTGATGGCTGAAGCCGCAGCTTATATTGCCCACCCATATTCCATCCAAGAATTCAAAAGAAAAACAAAACAAGAGTGATTACAATTCAGAACAAAGCTAAGACAAAACGTGACAAAAACAAAAAACAAAAAAACTAAGCAACAACACAACACAGACTGAATATGATAATTCTTATGTGATTTTACATGTCATCTTGTATATATGTTTGGAGTATTTCTCCCTTTAGTTTTTGTTTAAATTGTCCAAGTGTTGTACATGATTTTAATTCAGGTCTAAAAGCAAAAGCATTCCACAATCTGACTCCTTGCACTAAGACACAATGTTGCTTGGTTGTAGTCCTCACTGAAGGTTTTTGAAATATACATGTTCCTCTGAAATTATATTGTTTCTCCCTTATTTGGATCAATTTTTGGATATTTGCGGGCAGTGATAAATTCTTCACTTTAAACATTATTACTGCAGTTTTAAAGTCAACCAGATCTTTCAACATGAGAGCTTTTAATTTAAGAAAAAGTGGGTTTGTTGGTTCCCTGTAAGCAGCTTTATTTATTATTCTATTAACGCTCTTCTGAAGCATAAAGATTGGATATATGTTTGTTTTATATGTATTTCCCCATACTTCAGTACAATATGTCATGTATGGGAGTATTAGTGAATGATACAAAGTATATAGTGTGGGTTGATTCAGCAAATATTTCACTCTGTGTAGTATTGCAATTGATTTGGATATTTTACCTTTAATATAATTAATATGTGACTTCCAACACAGTTTATTATCAATTATTACTCCAAAAAATTTAATTTTGGATACCCTTTCAATCTCTACACCATTTACACTGAGTTTAGATACTAAGTTGTGATGGTTGTTAAAAATTATAAATTTTGTCTTACTTAAATTGAGCGTTAATTTGTTTGAATCAAACCACAGTTTAAGCTTTCCTAATTCCTTTCTGAGTGTATCCAAAAGTTGTTCCAAATTGCTTCCACTGCATAATAAATTAGTGTCATCTGCAAACAATATTAAATCCATTTTTTCCGAAACTTTACATATATCATTTATATACATATTGAATAACAATGGCCCCAAAACTGAACTCTGTGGGACTCCACAAGTAACCTTCAGTAACTGAGTTTTTACTACCAACACATACATACTGATATCTGTTCTTTAAGTAACTACAAAACCAGGACCGTGCTACCCCCTAATACCATAATTTTGTAGTTTCTTTAATAATAAATTATGATCCACTGTATCAAATGCTTTTTTAAGATCCAGGAATACCCCAACTGAATACTCTTTATTTTCAACGGCAGTTGATATTTTTTCTATAAATTCCATTAGAGCAAATGCAGCTGTCCGCTTGTGTCTGAACCCGTATTGCTGCTCACACAATAAATTATTCTTCATTATGAAGTTGTCAATTCTCTCATAGAATATTTTTTCAAGTATCTTGGAAAATTGTGGCAATCACGGGGTGGAAGTATTTTATTGTGTTTTTTGGGTTTTCTCCACCTTATTCCTAGCCCCATGATGCCTTGCGTGAATTATGGACGCAACTTCCAGTATTAGTTTAGAATGTGTGGTTGTCACTGAAACGGGACACTTTTCCTTGTTAAAAAACAATGATTTCGGCATCAAAAATGCAGGAACGTGGCCTTTTGCACCTCAAAAGTGTCACGCCGCGCCGCTCATCAGCGGCGCCAGTTGCACACACACCTGCACATCATCAACAGCGAGGAATATAAGCCGCCTCGCCCTGAGCTTCGGCCTGAAGCCGTCAGACTTCTCTACTCATCATCGTGAGTCAACTTTTCCTTCAGCACGACGCCTTCGGTAAGAAGCCCTTACCTCCTTTGTTTCCAGTCTGCTCCCCTGTGCACAGGTGGATTCCTCGGCGGCGGACAACGCCTCTCCCTCGCCATTCCTCGCTGCTGCACCGAGTCCTGCAGGTGGCTGTCTCCCGGGTCCCGTCCTTGTAGTGCCAGTCATCTGTCCCTTGCAAGTAAGCTCCTCTCTTGCTTATTCTCCTCCTGTGTTGGTGTGTGCCCGTCACCCTGTGTCTTTGTACTCTTTCCCATAGGGTTGCCGGCTGTACGGTCTCCTGCCTCTGTGCCCGAAGCAGACGCCGCCACCAATACATTTACATCCCGCAGACACACATCCATTCACCCCTGTTGCTAATAAACTATTTGAACTTCTCTGAGCCTGTGTGTGTGCGTCTCCTGAGCCGTGCGTTATGTCAGTACGGCTTCAGCAGAGCGGCTCGGCAGACGGCGGGCTCGCACACCGGTTTTCCACTCTCGAGGCTCGAGTGGATCAATTAGCCTATCAGCAACAGGTGACTTTCAATCAATTGTTAAATTTGACTAACCGGTTGGGCCGCTTGGACCCCCAACAGTCGTTCCCCCCGACTCGTCTGGGTGGCGCGGCTCCTGCTGCTCCAGTGGCCGTCCAGCAGGCTCCGAGTGCACCGGTTCGGCTCACACCCATTCCAACCCCCGCCCGCTTTAGCGGTAAGCTCGGCGGAGAGCGGGGGTTTATTATGTAGTGTGAGTCCGTTTTCCACCGTGTGCCCGGAGACTTTCCCTCAGATCATAGCCGAATTGGTTATATCGGGAATCTCCTGGAGGGGCAAGCTTTAACGTGGACCTACGCCGTAATGGCGAGGCCCAGTTATGCCGCCCTCACATATGACCAATTCGTGAGGCGCTTCCTGGAGGTCTTTGACCATACTCCTACCGAGACGGTCCAGGTCGATCGGCTTCTCGCCCTCCAGCAGGGAAGCCGGTTGGCAGCGGACTACGCGGTCGACTTCCGGGTAGCGGCGGAGGAAGTAGGCTGGGAGGAACGCTCCCTCTGCGGCCTTTTTCTCCGCAGCCTCAATGATGATCTGAGGGATGAACTGGCTGGGCGGGATATTCCTGAGACGCTAGCGGAGCTGACATCCTTAGCGATTAGTTTGGATAACAGGCTGCGCGAGCGCTCCTCAGGGCGGAAGTCGTCTTCTTCTCGCCCTCGTGGAGCCTCGCCGCGCCTGTTCCAAGCTCGCCCCCTGGCGGCGCCGCCACCATCGTGCCCCGAGGAGTCGGAGCCGATGGTGACGGGCTGGACAAAGCTTTCACCTGCGGAGAGACAACGCCGCCGTGAGTTGGATCTCTGCATGTATTGCGGAGATGACCGACACACAGGGAAGCTTTGCCCACGGAAAGCCAGTCGGCGGGGTCCGCAAGTCACTGTAGGGGGCCTTGCGGATCTCGATCGGTTAAACTCACACACTCAATTAAAGCTGCCCATCCGTTTCTGCCACAACCCCACTGGGCACCTCACCCACGCACTGGTGGATTCGGGCGCAGAAGGCAGCTTCATTTCACAAAGCCTGGCAACCCGATTGGGCATCCGCTGCCAGGCGCTCAAAGACCCCATCTCCCTGGTCAACCTCTCCCGTGCTTCCCTTGGGAGAGTCACGCACCAGACCATCCCGGTCCCGGTGATCATCTCTGGTAACCACCGGGAGGAGATAACCTTTCTCATCCTGCCCAACTCTGTGTCGCCCGTCATCCCAGGGTATCCCTGGCTACGCCTCCACAACCCTGTCCTGGATTGGAAGTCAGCTGGGGTATCGGCATGGAGCACGTTCTGCATGGGCACCTGCCTTCAGTCCGCTGCCTGCTCTCCGTCCGCTTCTCCCCCCGCAACGGACGCAGCACCCCCGGACCTGTCCCTGGTGCCTCTGGAATTTCACGACCTGGGCATGGTATTCAGTAAGACCAAGGCCATGTCTCTCCCCCCTCATCGGCCCTATGACTGCGCCATCAACCTCCGCCAGGGGGCACCCTTACCTTCTGGTCAGCTCTACAGTCTGTCGGCGCCGGAGAAGGAGACGATGAATGCCTACTTAAAAGAGTCACTGAGTGCTGGGATAATCCGCCCATCATCTTCACCCGTGGGGGCAGGATTCTTCTTCGTTGGGAAAAAGGACGGATCCCTCCGTCCTTGCATTGACTATCGAGCCCTAAATGACATCACGGAGAGGGATCGTTACACCCTGCACCTCATGGACACCGCTTTCCACTCCCTCCAGGGGGCGACCTGGTTCACCAAGCTGGATCTACGCAGCGCATACCACCTCATCCGGATCCGGGAGGGAGATGAGTGGAAGACAGCCTTCCGTACCCCGAACGGCAACTTTGAATACCTGGTAATGCCGTTCGGGTTGACCAACGCTCCTGCCATCTTTCAGTGCCTCATCAACAACGTCCTCCGGGACTTCATCGGCCTCTTTGTGTTCGTCTACCTGGATGATATACTCATCTTCTCCAAGTCCAGGGACGAGCACCAGGTCCATGTGAGGCGGGTCCTCCAAAGGCTGCTGGAGAACCAGCTATACGTGAAGGCTGAGAAGTGCGAATTTTTTGCTAGAACAACCTCCTTCCTGGGATTCGTCATCGCTCACGACCAGGTGCGTCCAGACCCAGAGAAGGTGAAGGCGGTGGTAGAGTGGCCTACACCTGCATCAAGGAAGCAGGTGCAACAGTTCGTGGGATTCGCGAACTTCTACCGCCGCTTTGTTCCAAACTTCAGCACCATCGTCGGACCGCTGACCCGCCTCACGTCCCCTAAGGTCCCGTTCCGGTGGACCGAAGAGGCCGCAGCTGCTTTTCAGGCGCTGAAGGCGGAGTTCTCCTCCTCCCGGGTCCTTCGCCAGGTCGACCCCGCGCTGCAGTGTATCGTGGGGGTGGATGCTTCGGACACAGGAGTGGGGGCGGTGCTATCCCAGCGGTCGCCTGACGACGGCGCCAAAAGGCCCTGCGCCTTCTTCTCCCGGCGCTTGTCCCCGGCGGAGAGAAATTACGACGTGGGGGACAGAGAGCTCCTCGCCATCAAGCTCGCGCTGCAAGAGTGGCGTCACTGGCTAGAGGGGGCGGACCTGCCGTTCGTGGTCCTTACGGACCACAAGAACTTGGAATATCTTCGATCTGCCAAGCGCCTGAACGCCCGCCAGGCGCGCTGGTCCTTGTTCTTCGCCAGGTTCCAGTTCTCCATCACCTTCAGGCCTGGCTCTAAGAACGGCCTGCCCGACGCCCTCTCTAGGCAATTCGCCCCTGAGGAGTCGGAGGACGCGCTCCACACCATCCTGCCCAGGTCGTGCATCGTGGGAGCCATCTCCTGGGACATAGAGAGCAAGATCCGGAAGGCGCAGGAGGTGGAACCTGACCCTGGCGGCGGACCAGAGGGAAGACTATTCGTGCCATCAGCGGTTCGAGGAGAGGTCATCCACTGGCTACACACCTCCAGGCTCACCTGTCACCCTGGCTCCTCCCGGATGATAGATCTCCTCCAGCGGTCCTTTTGGTGGCCGGGCCTGCGGAGGGATGCGGCCCGCTACGCCCGGGCTTGTCCAATTTGTGCCACCAATAAGTCGGGAAACGCCCCTCCAGCGGGTCTGCTCCAGCCCCTGCCCGTCCCTGGCAGGCCCTGGTCGCACATCGCCCTGGACTTCGTCACCGGACTCCCAGTTTCCAACTCCTACGACACCATCCTGACCATCGTGGATCGCTTCTCCAAGGCGGTGCACTTCGTTCCCCTGCGAGGTCTCCCTACTGCCCTGGAGACGGCGGACCTCCTCATCCAACACGTGGTCAGGCTGCACGGGATTCCGGTGGACGTGGTCTCGGACCGGGGGCCCCAATTTTCCTCTGAGGTTTGGAAGTCGTTCTGTAACGCCATCAGAGCCAAGGTGAGCCTCTCCTCCGGCCATCACCCCCAATCCAATGGGCAGTGTGAGTGGACCAACCAGGAGCTGGAGGCTGCGCTCCGCTGTGTGACTGCATCCAAACCCACGTCCTGGAGTAACCATCTTGCCTGGGTTGAATACGCCCACAACACCGCTCGCTCTTCTGCTACAGGGATGTCCCCCTTCAAGGCGTCCCTGGGTTACGACCCCCCGCTGTTCCCGGCGCAGGAGAGTGAGGTAACTGTCCCGTCAGTTAGGGCACATCTCAGGCAGTTCCGCTCCATCTGGGCATCTGCGCGTAATGCGCTCTTACGCACAGCGGAGCGCAACAGAACTGTGGCGGACCGGCACAGAAGACCTGCCCCGGCGTACAGAGTTGGGCAACGAGTCTACGTGTCGACCCAGGACATAACGTTGAAAGGCGAGAGGAGGAAGCTGGCACAGCGCTTTGTGGGACCCTACCCCATCACCCGGATCATCAACCCGGTAGCTGTGCGTGTGGCTATTCCCCCCTCCCTCCGCATCCATCCCACCTTCCACGTGTCTAAGGTGAAGCTGGCAGTCTCCGACCCCCTTTGCCCTCCTCCTGCTGCGCAACCCGCGCCCCGGATGGTTGGTGGCCATCCGGCCTGGGCCGTCTCTTCCATCCTGGACTCCCGGCGCCGGGGTCGTGGGTTGCAGTACTTGGTGGACTGGGAGGGCTACGGGTCTGAACATCGACAGTGGGTGCCCCGGTCGTTTGTGTTAGACCCCTCGCTCATCGCTGATTTCCATCGAGCGCACCCAGAGAAGCCATCGCCAGGAGGCGCTGCTAGAGGGGGAAGTACTGTCACGCTGCGCCGCTCATCAGCGGCACCACCTGCACGCACACCTGCACATCATCAGCGGCGAGGAATATAAGCCGCCTCGCCCTGAGCTTCGGCCTGAAGCCGTCAGACTTCTCTACTCATCATCGTGAGTCAACTTTTCCTTCAGCACGACGCCTTCGGTAAGAAGCCCTTACCTCCTTTGTTTCCAGTCTGCTCCCCTGTACACAGGTGGATTCCTCGGCGGCGGACAACGCCTCTCCCTCGCCATTCCTCGCTGCTGCACCGAGTCCTGCAGGTGGCTGTCTCCCGGGTCCCGTCCTTGTAGTGCCAGTCATCTGTCCCTTGCAAGTAAGCTCCTCTCTTGCTTATTCTCCTCCTGTGTTGGTGTGTGCCCGTCACCCTGTGTCTTTGTGCTCTTTCCCATAGGGTTGCCGGCTGTACGGTCTCCTGCCTCTGTGCCCGAAGCAGACGCCGCCACCAATACATTTACATCCCGCAGACACACATCCATTCACCCCTGTTGCTAATAAACTATTTGAACTTCTCTGAGCCTGTGTGTGTGCGTCTCCTGAGCCGTGCGTTATGTCAAAAAGCAGTAATATAATCATACCACTTCCCACGAATTTTGAGGGATGAGATGATGGCCTTAAAAAGTTGTCTGGCAGACAGTAGTTCCGTTAGTTAGTGCCACTGCTAAGATGCTAACACTGTAAACAAATAAAAGCTCTGAGATATATCAATGTCTCCACCGCAATAAAGTCAGATGCATTTTGTTAAAAGATGTTGGACATAATCAGATTTACCTCAGAGCAGACGTAGAATCTCGTCAGAGCCAGAAAGAACCACAATACCGTGTTTGGGTGATTTAATTTCGGGGTAAAACAAACAGCTGTTTTACCCCGACATTAAAACGCTCATACTGTTGTCATGCCCTGAATGCTTGTTATTTAACTTAACACGTACAGACGTTTTCTGACAATTGTTAAAAATTTTATTGATATACATTTTGTGATAATTTAAAAATGAATGCATGCTGAAGCTGCTGGTCCATATTGTTCCAAGGCAGTGGAATGAATGCAACCCCCCCCCCCCCCCCCCCCGCCGCCGCAAAAAAAAAAAAAAATTATTTGATATCTTTCTTAAATCATTAAGCCTTAGAAAGCAAACTGTTACTATTTTTTTTTATTATTTTACTTCATGCAGCCTTCATTCTGGTGACATATACAGTATAACACATAGTCAGATCTGTGACATTCATACAAGTGAAAACATACCTGCTGTGCTCTTGTGTCTGTACTACCGATCACCCCAACAGTCCTTTTTCATTTTCAGTGCATGATCTACGCATTGCCGATGAGAAGCCTCCATTTATACAGTCTATGGCATAACCATGAACACTAGTAACAAGTACCAGAACTATGCAAAAACATTAAAAACTAGAAAAGCACTCGGAGAGCGCAGACCTCCGCCAAGCGCCACAGTTCCCCCCATACAGTGTTTGTGTGTACGTTGTCAGATTCCTTGACCATGAAAACATCTGAGTAGCAATTGGATTCACAATGATAGGATTAGTGGTTCAGTAGTAAAAGCATTACCTCCTTGGCAGAGGTAATAAACTGAAGTGTTGGTGTTGTGTCCATGTCCTGCATCTGCAAACTCCCAGGCTGGGGGCGTTGCAATTGAATGAATGAATGAATTAATCTTTATTTCGAATAGATTAAGAGTACAGGTTAAAAGAAAGTGAATAATATAACAAAGGGGGTAATAAAATCCAACAAGGTCAAATTAGACAATAGCTCCTCTGATTATACAGTTCAACATAAGTTATCCGAAATATGTGATGGCCGAATCCGCAGCTTATATTGCCCACCCATGTTCCATGCAAGAATTCAAAAGAAAAAACAAAAGAAATCATGACACAACCGCGTACAACGCACAGGCCAATGTGTTATGTGAGCGTTTTAGATCAGTGAAAGCAGCACTGAGGGCTTCACTGACGGATGCCAATTAGGTAGACGGGTTGGCGTAGGTTTTATTCAAAATTCAAACGTTTATTTCAAACTCAGGGTTCATATTAAATGCAGAACTAAAAGGAGTAGAAAATAAATAAATAAATAAATAAAAGTATATACAGATCAGCAGACAGTCTGCGGTCTTGTAACAACAATAACATAAAATATTGGACTCAGTATAAAATGGAACGCCACCACTTCCAAATGCTGGAGTGAAGTGTGAGTGACGAGTTGACAATTGCTGATATAAGATGATTGTTACATGGCAGCAACCTTCTCATCAAACTGTAAACATTGTTACGTATCAACTCGCCAAAAGACGGAATGTTCACAGACACAAACATCTTGCTTGCACTCGACCTTCGTGGTACATCTAATCTTTATCTTTATTGGGGTTGCGCTCCGCGGCCAAAGATGATTTGGAAACTTCCCCGGCAGAGAGCTTCGTTTTGCGGAGCTACTATGGCTGACCAGGGAATTTCTGCCAAATAATGCAGCGGTGGACAGCTGGCCGTCTGAGCTTTTGCAGCGTTGCGCAAACACAGGCACACAGCACGCTGCCGAGCAGCTCGTTTTTGCGCGGCGCCTATGGCTGGCCGGGGAATTTCTGGCAAATAATCCGGCGGCGGACAGCTGGCCGTCTGAGCTTTTGCAGCGTTGCGCAAACACAGGCACGCTGCCGAGCAGCTCGTTTTTGCGCAGCGCCTATGGCTGGCCAGGGAATTTCTGCCAAATAATCCGGCGGCGGACAGCTGCCCGTCTCAGCTTTTGCAGCGTCGCGCAAACACAGGCACGGTGGTGGGCCCAGCCCACCAGTGTTTTCCGCGTGCTTTTGTGCCTAAAACGTTGAAGAACGCGGAGTTTATGTTGGTCAGACACGATGACCAGCGCCCTCCATTGCGCCTGCACACATGTTGAAAATAGCCGTATGTCACAGTGTTAAAGAATGCTTTAAAAAATTCCTGTATCCAGACGGTGATCCGGATCATCCCCCAAATTTAATCAGTTCTTCCTTGTACCATTTCCAACAACGCCTGAAAGTTTCATGGAAATCCGTCCAAGACTTTTTGAGTTATCTTGCTAACCAACAGACAAACAGACAGACAGACAGACAGACAAACAGACAAACACACAGACAAACCCCAGCAAAAACATTACCTCCTCCTGGCCTTTTCGGCCTGGCGGAGGTAAAAATACAAAAACTACAAGTGCTGAAATTAGCTGCCACTTAAGTGCAAAACGTGTATGTGGACTATACATTAAAATTAATTTGAAAAACTTTTAAAAACACAATTTTAAATGCCCCTGCTACACCACTCTTACTGACAGACTTAACAATACCTCAGCCAAAACTGGGAGTTCCGCCCATAATCGTTCCTACAGCGGCACCCACAGGAGTAAGGTGGCTATAGTTTTTGAGTTTCATGATTTGTAACTTTGCAAGTTTTGTGTTTTTTTGTGTTTTGGCCTGTGTGTTTTTGGTTGGAGGTGTTGTCTGGTTCCACCCTGTACTTCCCCTAATTACTGATCAGCAGCACCGGTGTTGATTGGGGATGTGCAGCACTGTGGCTGCACATGATATAAAAGGAGCTCTGGCAGTCCAGAGGAGAGCCCTGCCTGAGGAGAGGGCCCGGCCAGAGAAATTTCCCAGTTCTGTAATTTCCCAGTTTGGGATCAATAAAGTCCATCCATCCATCCATCCATCCATCCATCTATCTATCTATCTATCTATCTATCTATCTATCTATCTATCTATCTATCTATCTATCTATCTATCTATCTATCTATCTATCTATCTATCTATCTATCTATCTATCTATCTATCTATCTATCTATCTATCTATCTATCTATCTATCTATCTATCTATCTATCTATCTATCTATCTATCTATCTATCTATCTATCTATCTATCTATCTATCTATCTATCTATCTATCTAAATGTAGTTGCTTTAAAATTAGTACAATTTTTGAAGCTATCTTGAACAAAACTGTATAAAGGTCTTAAAACACTGTAATATTATAAAAGCCTCATTGTATATTACTATATTAGCAACTTAACCTTGTTAAAAGCAATTTGCATTAATATTTGTTATTTATACACAGCACACATCAATCATTCTTAAACATCTACTACATGTAAAATATGACATAGGAAAACAAGTTATAAAATTAAAGCTGTGAGCAGCGATAAACAGGCCCTCTCGTCCTTGATAGACCTCGGCCTTGCCACTCAAGAGTGCGTAACTCCGCTCAGGCTCCATTCCTCCCTCCCGCACTTTGTCTGTCTGCCTTGCATGACGCCATATGTCCATCCATCCGCCATCCATTCATCCATCAATCCATTAGCCCGTCCATCCATCCATACTGCCATTCATCATCAGTCCATCCATCTGTCCATCTATACATTGCAAGATAGCGCCTCAGCAGAGGTACTGTATAAGCTCGTGGATTACATCAAAAATCTAATATGTTTATCCATAGCCTAAAGGCCACTTCTGGTGAAAATTACACCAGGAAATTTGTTTGAATTTAGACAAGCTATGCCATTGGTATAAATGTTTTTTTTTTTAAACTAGGGGGCACTATAGCTAAAGGTTGTATTGTGGCACATATATTGAGTTCATATTTCCCACAAATGTATGGCTGTATGTTTATTGGGTGCTTCACGTCTCGCGGGACAAAGAAGGTCTGGGCCTGCAGAAGTCTACAGGAGATGACGAGGAGGTGTGAGTTTTGGCCTTTGTCTCAGAGAGGATGGCTCAGAAGGATTCCCGGATCATCGAGTGATAAGAGACAATAGTGAAACATCAAAGAGTTGCATTGTGACTGGGATTAAGTACCATGTGATTGTATGTTTGCTAAAGCACCATGTGACTTAGGTTTCGTGGCTCCAGCAGTATAAGAGTGTGGTATTTCATTGCTCAGTCTCTTTTTCTTGTTGAGAGATTGCTAGAGAATGTGTTCTCATAATAAAGCTGAACCTGAGAAATAAACTCAGCCTCATCCTTGAATGCATTCTCTACACTGGTGACCCTACGACAAATTATGGCCGGGGACGACCTTCCCGCACCGGACTCATCAGGAGCCAGCCAGGCTAACGCAGCTACCGCAGTCCAGCTGCCTGATTTCTGGCAGCATAGCCCTCGCTCCTGGTTTAACACTGTCGAGGCGCAGTTCCATCTTCAGGGAATTTCGGCAGATGCAACGAAATTCTACCATGTAGTTGCAAAGTTGGACAGCCTCACAGCCCAGTGGGTGGAGAGCCTGACTAACCACCCACCAGACGACGACAAGTACGGCGCATTGAAAGCCGCTCTCATCCGTGCTTTCACCCCCTCGCTGGGAGAGCGAGCAGAGAAGCTTCTGGTATTGATTGAAGGCGAGGCAGACAGGCCTGCAGACCTGATGGCGAGGATGCTGAGTCTGAGAGGCGATGATGATGACGGCTTTATCTTCGCCCATCTTTTCCTCAGGACACTACCGCCAGCGGTGAGAGTTACCCTGGCCGGTTCACAGCTGCTGACCAACCGAGATTACCACGAGCTGGGCCAGGAGGCACAGTGACTCGTCGACGCCCATAGACGGCACACGGCCACAACGGCGGCAGCGGAGCTGAGCGCAACGCCCGGAGATGGCAGGGGGCCAGAGGCTGCAGCACCAGATTCGCTGACATCAGCAGCGGTGGAGGCCAGGAGACACGGAGCAGGCGACGTCCTCTGCTTTTATCATCGACGTTTTGCCGAGAGGGCACGCAAGTGCATTCCACCGTGCCAGTTCAAGCGCTCGGGAAACGCCAGGACCGAGAGCCGGTAGCAGCTGCGGCTCTTGGCGTGAAGAACAAGCTGCTCTACCTTACGGACGCGAAATCAGGGAGGCAGTTCCTGGTGGACACAGGCTCCCAGCTGAGTTTCATCACACCTTCCTACGCTGACTGGCTGGCGCCATCCAGCGGACCCCTGGTGTTAGCGGCAAACGGCTCGACGATCAAGACCTTCGGGGAGAAGATCCTCGCCCTGTCTTTTCACGGTCGGACATTCGAGTGGACTTTCGTCGTAGCGGCAGTCAGTCATAACATGTTAGGTGCTGATTTTTTGTGCTTGAATGGTTTATTGGTTGATCTTGCTAATAGACATCTGGTTAATGCACTGTCTTTCCATTCTATTTCCTGCACAGCCCGGGTGGTCCCGCCTACTGCACAGGCCAACGTCACAGCTGCGGGTGGTAAGTTACAAACACTACTCACTCAGTTTCCAGCACTCACAGTCCCAACGTTTTCGGCATCAGTGGCTAAACATGGGGTGGAACATTTTATAACTACCACCGGGCCCCCTGTTTTTGCAAAAGCTCGGCGCTTGGACTCAGCTAAACTAGCCATAGCGTGCGAGGAATTCACCAACCTGGAAAAGCTGGGCATCATTAGACGCTCTAACAGCCCCTGGGCTTCACCGCTGCATATGGTCCCCAAGGCTGATGGCTCGTGGCGGCCTTGCGGTGATTTCCGCAGGTTGAATAACGCTTCAGCACACGACCGCTACCCGATTCCGCACATCCAAGATTTTTCGGTGCATTTAGCGGGGGCGCGCATTTTTTCTAAAATAGATTTGGTGCGTGGGTACCACCAAGTCCCAGTCCGCGCTCAGGACATACCCAAAACAGCGGTAATAACTCCTTTTGGGCTTTTCGAGTTTTTGCGTATGCCGTTTGGACTTAAGGGTGCTGCGCAGACTTTCCAGCACATGATGGATGCAGTTTTACGCGGCCTCCCTTTCGTGTTCGTCTACTTGGATGATATTTTGGTAGCCAGCACGTCCGAAGACGAACATGAAAGCCACCTCACAGCGGTTTTTCGGAGGCTGGCAGAGCACGGGTTAATAATTAACCCAGCGAAGTGCCAGTTTGGGGTGGCGCAAATTGATTTTTTGGGGCACCGCGTTTCACCAGAAGGAGCGGTCCCTCTGCCCGATAAAGTATGCGCAATAACAAATTTTCCCCAACCTCAGACGGTCAAAGCATTGCAGGAATTTTTGGGAATGGTTAATTTTTATAACCGTTTCCTCCCAAGCGCAGCACAGCTCATGCAACCATTGTACGCGACACTTAAAAAACAAAAACCTGCAAATAAGATTGAATGGTCCCCGGAGCGGGAGCGCGTATTCTCCCTAGTCAAATCAGCCCTGGCGAACGCCGTTTTGTTGGCAGACCCGGTGCCAACGGCCCGCATGGCGCTCACCGCTGACGCTTCTGATTTAGCGGTGGGGCGGTCGTTGAACAGTTTGTGGCAGGGAGCTGGCAGCCGCTTGCATTTTTCAGCAAAACCTTGCGCGATAACGAGCAGAAATACAGCGCGTTCGACAGGGAGCTGTTGGCCCTGCATTTGGCCATCCGCCATTTCCAGTTCTGGCTGGAGGGGCGCCATTTCACCACATTTGTGGACCACAAGCCGCTAACATTTGCGATGGCCAAGATTTCAGAGCCTTGGTCAGGCCGGCAGCAAAGACAGCTGGCCGCGATATCGGAGTTCACCACCGATATTCAGCATGTCACGGGCAAACATAATGTAGTGGCAGATTGTCTTTCGCCTGCGGTAGCAGCGCCAGGCCCCGTGGGGGCAGACTTGGCAGCTGTGGCCGCAGGCCAGGTTTGCGGTGCGGAAGCGCTCGCAGCCCCGGTCCGTGTAGGTTTAGATTATGCAGCCATGGCCGCGGAGCAGGTTAGCGACGCGGATGTGCACGTGCTCCAGTCTGGACCAACAGGGTTAAGGCTGGAGCACAGGGTGCAGCAAATAGGCATGCCCCCTCTAATCTGCGATGTCTCCACGGGGTGGCCTCGCTCTGTGGTTCCAGCTGCGTGGCGCCGCAGCGTTTTTGACTCAATCCATTCTCTGGCGTACCCGGGGGTGCGCGCATCGATTAAGATGGTGGGGGAGAAATTTGTTTGGCCGGAGTTGCGTAAACAGGTCAAGGAATGGGCAGCAGCCTGCGTAGCGTGTCAGTGAGCCAAAATACACAAGCACACTAGAGCCCCTTTGGAGCCTTTTCACATCCCGGCTAAGCGTTTTGATCATGTGCATGTTGACTTGGTGGGCCCCCTTCCGTTGTCGCAGGGGTGTACACACCTTTTAACGATGGTAGATCGCACCACGCGTTGGCCAGAAGTGGTTCCTCTGGCGTCAACTACAGCAGCAGACGTTGCACGCGTGTTTTTAACAGCTTGGGTCGCACGTTTTGGAGTTCCGTCGGACATAACGTCCGACAGGGGTCCCCAATTTGTTTCCGAACTCTGGTCATCGATGGCCCACAGCCTAGGGGTGAAGATTCACCGCACTACCGCGTATAACCCCCAGGCTAACGGTTTGTGCGAACGCTTTCATAGGTCATTGAAAGCAGCCCTCAGAGCGGCTCTTACGGATACAAATTGGGTGGATAAATTTCCATGGGTTTTATTGGGGTTGCGTTCGGCACCTAAGGAGGATTTGCAAGCCTCTCCGGCTGAACTAGTTTTTGCACAACCCCTCCGTTTGCCAGGGGAATTCCTTCCCGACAACCCTGCGCCAAATTGCCCCCCCGCTCAGCTGTTGCAGAGCGGCACAGGATCAAACACCCTTCCTGGCCCAGTTCATCACAGTTTTCCACGCGTTTTTGTGCCAAAGGCTTTAAAAAATGCGGAGTTTGTTTTTGTTAGACATGATGCTCAACGCCCAGGTTTGCGACCGCCTTACGACGGGCCTTTCAGAGTGTTGGAAACAGGGGAGAAACATTTTTTGCTTGATTTAGGAGACAGAAAAGAGTTGATTTGCATTAACAGACTCAAACCCGCCTTTGTTCTGGCTGATGAACATGTGCAGTTGGCCAGGGCCCCCCGCCATGGCAGGCCGCCGGGAAGACATTCTTCGGAGCCACCACAGAGATGTGCTAACAATTCTGATCCACAGATGCAGGAAGTCGCTGCAGAAGGAACAAAGCCGGCTTACAGCAGATATGGCGGGAGGTTAAAACTCAAGCAATTGGTGGATTGATTTGTGATATGTAGTGATGTTTTCTGTCATGCATCTCTGATTATGTCTTGTCCCTTAATAGACGTTTGGGGGGGGAGGGGGTTATGTGGCACATATATTGAGTTTATATTTCCCACAAATGTATGGCTGTATGTTTATTGGGTGCTTCACATCTCGCAGAACAAAGAAGGTCTGGGCCTGCAGAAGTCTACAGGAGATGACGAGGAGGTGTGAGTTTTGGCCTTTGTCTCAGAGAGGATGCCCCAGAAGGATTCCTGGATCATCAAGTGATAAGAGACAATAGTGAAACATCAAAGAGTTGCATTGTGACTGGGATTAAGTACCATGTGATTGTCTGTCTGTGGGGTGGATTTGTGGAACAGTCTGGAGCCGGAACTGAAACTATGTACAAACAGAAATCAATTTAAAAAGAGGTATAAGCACCATTTGTTGAAAGGATATATGTTAGAAGGGTAGAATTTATATGTACGATTCATTATGTTCACTCTGGGATATTATGGGACACTATGGAATGGTGGGTGGGACAGCACTGTGTGTATCTGTGTCGTTTGAGACTGGTTTTGAAATATAGACTTCATTGTATGTTAGAATGGACAGGTGTTAATGTTGATCTGTAAAAAATACAGTAAATTGTTTACTTGGGGTATTAAAGGTAGTAATTTGTATAAAATTCACATGGGTGTATCGATGGAAAAGAGGAGTTGGAATTAATAAGTGTTCACTTCTTCCTTCTCCCTTTCGAACAGTGTATACTGTAACTTTATTGCATTTGCTATTTGCTTGTTTTTTGTTATATTTTTTGTGTTCGAAATAAACTATCTATCTATCTATCTATCTATGTTTGCTAAAGCACCATGTGACTTAGGTTTCGTGGCTCCAGCAGTATAAGAGTGTGGTATTTCATTGCTCATTCTCTTTTTCTTGTTGAGAGATTGCTAGAGAATGTGTTCTCATAATAAAGCTGAACCTGAGAAATAAACTCAGCCTCATCCTTGAATGCATTCTCTACAGTATAGTCATATAACTGTTCTGGGTGGTACTTGTACCATGTATATCAAGTTTGGGTCCATTTGGCAATGTACTTGAGTTATGACAACTTCCTGTCCATTGGCGGTAGGGGGCGCTACTGCTGCGTCTCTTTGTATATTATAGAAATGTTCGCCATTGGCTGCCTATTCAAGATGTTAAATTTGGTTGACTTCAGACAAAGTATGCCACAGTTATTAGGCTTTGTTTTTCTGCTAGGGGATGCTAGAGCTACACACATGGACAAAATTGTTGGTACCCCTCTGTTAATGAAAGAAAAAGCCACAATGATCACAGAAATAACTTGAATCTGACAAAAGTGGTAATAAATAAAAATTCTATGAAAATTGACCAATGAAAATCAGACAATGCTTCTGAATTGTGGTTCAACAGAGTTATTTTAAAAAACAAACTCATGAAACAGGCCTGGACCAAAATGATGGTACCCCTAGAAAAGATTGAAAACAATGTGACCATAGGGACATGTTCAACCAAGATGTGTCCTCTAATTAACATCACAGGTGTCTACAAACTTGTAATCAGTCAGTCGGCCTGTTTAAAGGGTGACAAGTAGTCACTGTGCTGTTTGGTGACATGGTGTGTACCACACTAAACATGGACCAGAGGAAGCAAAGGAGAGAGTTGTCTCAGGAGATTAGAAAGAAAATTATAGACAAGGATGTTAAAGGTAAAAGGTATAAGACCATCTCCAAGCAGCTTGATGTTCCTGTGACTACAGCTGCACATATTATTCAGAAATTTAAGATCCACGGGACTGTAGCCAACTTCCCTGGACGTGGCCGCAGGAGGAGACGGATAATCCGAATGGTAACAAAAGAGCCCAGAACAACCTCTAAACACATTCATGGTGAACTCCAGGGTCAAGGTACATCTGTGTCAGATCGCACCATCTGTCGTTGTTTGAGCCAAAGTGGACTTCATGGGAGACGACCAAGCAGGACACCACTGTTGAAAACAAATCATAAAAAAGCCAGACTGGAATTTGCCAAACTGCATGTTGACAAGCTACAAAGCTTCTGGGAGAATGTCCTATGGACAGACGAGACAAAACAGGAACTTTTTGGCAAGGCACATCAGTGCTATGTTCACAGATGCAAAAATGAAGCATACCAAGAAAAGAACACTGTCCCTACTGTGAAACATGGAGGAGGTTCTGTTATGTTCTGGGGCTGCTTTGCTGCATCTGGCACAGGGTGTCTTGAATCTGTGCAGGGTACAATGAAATCTCAAGACTATCAAGGTATTCTAGAGAGAAATGTGCTGCCCAGTGTCAGACAGCTTGGTCTCAGTCGCAGGTCATAGGTCTTGCAACAGGATAATGGCCCAAAACACACAGCTAAAAACACCCAAGATTGGCTAAGAGCAAAAAATTGGACTATTCTAAAGTGGCCTTCTATGAGCCCTGATCTAAATCCTATTGAACATCTGTGGAAGGAGCTGAAACATGCCGTCTGGAGAAGGCGCCCTTCAAACCTGAGACAACTGGAGCAGTTTGCTCATGAGGAGTGGGCCAAAATACCTGCTGAGAGGTGCAGAAGTCTCACTGACAGTTACAGAAATCGTTTGATTGCAGTGATTGCCTCAAAAGGTTGTGCAACAAAATATTAAGTTAAGGGTACCATCATTTTTGTCCAGGCCTGTTTCATGAGTTTGTTTTTGAAAATAATTCTGTTGAACCACAATTCAAAAGCATTGTCTGATTTTCATTGGTTAATTTTCATAGAATTTTTATTTATTACCACTTTTGTCAGATTCAAGTTATTTCTGTGACCATTGTGGGTTTTTCTTTCATCAACAGAGGGGTACCAACAATTTTGTCCAAAGCTGTATGTGTAATTGTTCATTATAGAAAGGTTCAGTGTTGGTTAACCATGCACCACACAAAATTTGGTTGAATTTGGACCAAGTATTTCAGTGTTATAACGCTTTGATTTTTCTGTGAGGGGGCGTTGAAGCTGTGTCATTTTTCATTATACAAAGGTTCAACGTAGGCAACCGATGGACCACACAAAATTTGGTTGAATTTGGACAAAGTATACTTGCGTTATAAAGCTTTGGGTTTTTTTTTCATAGGGGGCGCTATAGCTATGTGTCATTTTTCATTATACAAAGGTTCAATGAAGGCCACCAATCCATTTTTACAAAATTTGGTTGAATTTGGACAAATTATGACTGAGTTATAAAGCTTTGTGTTTTTTCCTAAGGGGCGATAAAACTACGTTTGTTATCATTACAAAAATCTTTTCTGGGTCTGACTAGTATCATACATATAAAGTTTTTCAGCAATTGAACATTCTACATGTGAGTTATGGCAACTTCCTGTCCATTGACGGTAGGGAGCGCTGTCGCTATGTGTCATTTTTATTATAGAAATTATCAGTATCGGCTACCTATTCACCACACAAAATCTGGTTGAAATCAGTCAATCTATGCCAGAGTAAAAGCAATTGGAAGGGTGATGGTGATACTGCAAACTTGGCCACGCCCCGGCCGCCAAACCATGAGGCATTTGACATAAAGTTTTCAACAGCTTTTGATGGCACATTGGGATAAATGATTGTCAGCATAAATAGGACCAATCAGACTATTTATTTCAGAGATATTGAAGAAAATTTTTGATGTAACCTTCATGTCTCCAAGAGAGGGTGCTATTGTCACTCATGAATATTCATAGCTGTAATTGTTCAGAGGCATACCCATATACATCATACCTATCTTGGTGCCAATCCGACATTCCTTTCCCAAGGTATTAAAAAAAACAACATGATGCAAACTTTCTAATGTAAACCTTTCTACCTCGTATAAGTGGCGCTGTAGATTTCCATGAATATTACTCTACAGAACAGTTTGGAATTGGACTGATATCGATAATATTGAATTTGGTTGAAATCCGACAATGCATACCAGAGTTATTGAGATCAGAATGGTCATAGAATGATCAGGGCAAGACATCAAACTTTGCCACGCCCCTACGGCCAAACCATCCAATTTTAAGAAAAGTTTTCAATAACTTTTAATGGTACATGGGTATATATGATTGTCACCACAAATGAGCTCAATCGGACAAAAACCCTATGACGAGTTCGATCAAATGTGTGAGGTGGAAATTTGGTCACCGCCACTTCCTGCCAAAATGGCCAATTTCCTGTTGGGTATAGACCATCACTTCTATGGAGTTTTTTGCATGTCTTGACATGATAAATATCTCACGCAATTTTCATCTTTCTATACAAAAGTAAGCGTGTACCACTCCCCATTGACTTCATATGTTAGGTGGTGCTGTAGGGCCATTTTTGTGGGGTCATTTATATTTCCTCCAAAATATTAATTTTTTGGCAGTCTTGACGGCCATGCAAAAAGTGATGAGTTTTCATGCATGCCAACTACCCTCAAAAATGAGATCTTAGATGGAGAAGAAGAAAAAAAATAAAGCTGCAAGCAGCTGTAAGCAGGCCCTCACCCCCCATGCACCCACAGAACCTGGCGCCCATCAGACACAGCTGGCATGGAAAATTTCACGTCGTCACGGCATACACTGCATGAATAATAAAGAAAACCATTTGGCACAGTACTTCATGTGAGCAGTAGGTGGTGCTATAAGTTTTGTCAACCATTTTTATGTAGGAGCGTGCGGAGTCAGACTAAGATTCATTGTAGAAAATTTGGTGAAAATCGAATAAAGTTTTTCCAAGTTACAACTGTCCAACGTATTGTGATAAGGTAAACTTGGGCATTTGGCCATGGCAACACTTACATTTTAGGCACATGTTGCAGAGCCATCCAGAACTACAGAAGAGAGTCACCTTGACTTAAATTCCACATTTGGCGACCCTTGGACTTTCCCAACCCTCCAAAGTATAAAGCGTATTGAATGGCAAGGAGCGGGTTTCCATGGCAAATGTGATTATTGCAGGACAAAAGTGACTTCCAATGAGGGTAATCCAATGCGCTCTGAGAAACCACTGAAAACGTCATGTCATTCTGACCACTGGTCTTTGTGCGAAAGTTGATACAATTTTGTGCAGTACCTCATGTTAGCAGTAGGTGGTGGTGTGACAGTTTTGTGATTATTGATATACAAACGTGTTCAGAGTGGGATTAGTAGGAATTGTACAAAAGTTTGGTTGAAATCAGACGAGGATTGTCTGAGCTGTAACTGTCATGTTTTGCATGGCGAGCCATTGAAGCATGCTGGTCACCACGGAAACAGTTCTGTATGATGTACAGTACATGTACTGTCAGTGAACCCTAGTAATTCCTTCATGTCATTTTTTCACCTGGTGAGAGAAAAATAAACAGTTTTCAGAAATTCTTCCTTTAATCACTAGGGGACGCTATAACTTTTGTTTATTATGTTAACATAGATGTTTTCGGGGCGGGACTAATATCCATTGTAGAAAATTTGGTGAAAATCAGATGAAGTTTGTCCAAGTTGTAACTTTTTAATGTTCCATGCTGAGGAGTCAACCTGCGCCATGTCGCCATGGTAACACTTACCTATCACTTATGTGTTGCTGACCCATATAGGACTACAGATGACAGTTACCTCTACCTATGCTCCTAATTTTATGACTCCAGGACCTTCCCAACCCTCCCCACCAGATCATGGATTGAATGGTGAGGAGGGCGTGTTCATGGTAAAAGGTGTGATGTCATGGTAAAGTTGATGTGCAGTTATGATCATCCCTGTGGTCTTAGTAATAAATAAAACAGTTTTCATTAATTCTTCCTTTAACCACTAGGCGGCGCTGTAGATTTATATGAATATTGTTCTATATAACTGTTTGGAATTGGACTGACATCCATAATGGTGAATTTAGTTGAAATCCCACAATGCATACCGGAGTTATTGCCATCAGAATGGTCATTGAATGATCATGGTGAGGCATCAACCTTTGCCACACCCCTATGGCCAAACCGTCAAGCTTTTGGAAAAGTTTTCAATAACTGTGCCCTTCAGAGGTAAAGTGGGCTATCCCACAAAACCATTATTTTGAGAAAATGAGCTCTAAAGGAGGGTGAGAATATGTATGGGCACATAATCATACCATGTAGGATAACTAAGTAGACGGTTATGCTGTTTCATTCCATCTAGCAACAATGCTCTGCACTGTGTGTGTTTATATATTTACATATTTATTCCATCTAGCTACAATGCTCAGCACTGGGTGTGTTTATATATTTATATATCTACATATTATTCCATCTAGCTACATTGCTCCGCACTGTGTGTGTTTATATACTTGCATATTTATTCCACCTAGCTGCAATGCTCCGTACTGTGGGTGTTTATATATTTACATATTTATTCCATCTAGCTACAATGCTCTGCACTGTGTGTTCATATATTCATATATTTATTCCATCCAGCTACAATGCTCTGCACTGTGTGTCTGTGTGTGTGTGTGTGTATATATATATTTTATAGTAATACGTACATATGTATATTAGCTGCTCTTGCTTGCTTGTTTTTTTCTTGCCTTCTGATTGTTGCTCTGAGTGTTGCTATCCCTGTGCTGTTGCAATCCTGGAATTTCCCCGTTGTGGGACTAATAAAGGCTTATCTTATCTTATCTTATCTTATCTTAAAGTTGAAATATTCTCAAAAAATCAGTGTGCCTATATCATTAAAAAGTATAATAAATAGGGGGTAACTTTTTAATGATATAGGCACACTGATTTTTTGAGAATATTTCAACTTTAGAGCTCATTTTCTCAAAATAATGGTTTTGTGGGATAGCCCACTTTACCTCTGAAGGGCACAACTTATAATGACACATGGGTATAGATGATTGTCACCACAAATGAGCTCAATCAGACAAAAACCCTAGGACGAGTCCAATCAAATGCGTGAGGTGGAAATGTGGTCACCACCACTTCCTGCCAAAATGGCTGACTTCCTGTTGGGTGTAGGCTATCACTTCTATGGAGTTTTTTGCATGCTTTGACATGATAAACATCTCACCCGATTTTCACTTTTCTACGCGAACGCAAGCGTGTGCCACTCCCCGTTGACTTCACATGTTAGGTGGCGATGTGGAGCCATTTTTGTGGGGTCATTCATATTTCCTCCAAAATATTAAATTTTTCAACAGGCTTGAGGTCCCTGCAAAAAATTATGAGTTTTCATGCACGTTCACTACCCCAAAAATGAGATCTTAGATGGAGAGGAAGAAAAAAAAAGCTGCAAGCAGCTGTAAGGGGGCCCTCGCCCCCCACAAAACCATGGACCCCAGCGCCCATTGTACCTAGCTGGCTCAGAAAATTTCCTGTCGTTGCGCAGTACTTCCTTTGAGCAGTAGGTAGTGCTATTGTAACCCAGTGTTAAAAACGTGACTTTGACTTTTAAAAAAAGGCTTTATTGCACATTTCCAAATTGCACAAAGACCAATATCAGTTTTCCAAGTGTGTCACATCTCAAAAGTGCAAACATAACTCATCCCCCTGACCCACTGAACACAAAACATTCCCTACAGCCCATCTATTGATGAACGCCTCCAGATTGTCTACCATTTGATAGTAAGAGAACTCTACCCGGAGTCTGACTGTCAACAAGACCTTGAAAGCGGACACAGGATCCACATTGCCAGCATTGCTTGCCCGATTTTTCCTCGTCAGCCAGATGGCAAGCTTAGCAGTCCCAGATAGGAAGTTCATCAAAGTGTGGGAAGCCTTCCTTGCCACTTTGTACTTCGGACCGTAAATGAACAGACCAAAAGAGAATCGTTCACCCAAAGCCCGAAACCACCCGCGCAAAATGTCAAAAAGTCCAGATAAACGAAAACAATGGACAAACAAATGGTCGAGGGTCTCAACTTGGGAACAAAACAAACATTCCCCCCCCCACAGTCGGATCAAGGTGTGCCCTGTATTTATTTGTGGCTATTGCCCCATGCACAATCCTCCACTGGAGATCTGCTGTGCGTTTCTCAATAGGTTGCTTGTACATGCACCGCCAGCTGCCTTTTGGGGCGACCCCTGGCCCCAAACAACCCGCCCACCTCGACTCCGTGACATCCTTCAGAGAGCGCAGATTCAGAACCTTCACACAGATGTGATACACCGCCCTTGTCCCGACAAACTGGAACTTGCCCAGGCGAGGAATCCTGAAGGTCAGTAGGTGATCCTCTCCTCCCTGCCACTCCCCCACATCCGGAGTTATGGAAATTGCAGGAAAGGTGAACGCAGTGTCGTCATCCCACTGATTGGAAAGAGAGCGGTTCGTCGCAAACGCCCGAAGCGGCTGCGGCAGGGCGGCGCACACGTCCTCCAACCACCCTTTGCAGCAGTCTGACAGATGTAATTTTTGCACTCCGCCTCAGTGTCTCCATCGATGTGGTCGACATCCTCATAAGATGACCCAGCTTGGTACAGCGTGCCTCCCGCAAACAACTCCGCAGACTGGCAGACTGCAGCACCTCTGCTGCGATGAATCGATTGAAAAACAGTGGTTCTTCGAACAGCCACATGCCTGGCTCCTCGTCACGGAAGCGGCCCACGCTGAAGACTCGCCATGCATGCAAAACGGACTTGTAAAAAGCAGATAGTCCAGTAAGGTCCACCTTCCCAGGTGTCACGAGGAAGAGCTGCTTATCATAGCCCAAGCGACCAACTCTCCTCAAAAGCAGCTTAGCAGTGTCCATCCAGCAGGGTCCGCATCCGTAAAGGAGTCGTTGTGCAGTTCGAAGCCTGAAACTGGCGATCTTGGAATGTATGTCCACCAGGCCCTATCCCCCCTCGGCCAAAGGCAGGTAGAGAACTGGCGCGCGGACCCAGTGGCGACCAGACCAAAAGAAGTCCACGATTGTCTTCTGAATGTCCTCCACGAGGCTCCTTGGTGGTGTCAAAGCCACCAGCCTATGCCAGAGAGCCGAGGCAACCAGATTATTCGCGACCAGAACCCTGCCCCTATATGACAGCTGTGGTAGCAACCATTTCCATTTAGAAATGCAAGCACACACCTTGTCCTTAACACCCTCCCAGTTCTTTCGTGCAAAGGCCTCCGTACCCAGAAAAACCCCCAACACTTTGAGACCGGCCGTCCCCCACTGAAGGCCACCGGGCAGGCGAGGGATGGCTTGACGCGACCAGTGGCCCACCAATAGACAAATCAATGGGATGACGACACTGCGTCCACCTTCCCTGCAATTTCCATAACTCCGGATGTGGGGGAGTGGCAGGGAGAAGAGGATCACCTACTGACCTTCAGGATTCCTCGCCTGGGCAAGTTCCAGTTTGTCGGGACAAGGGCGGTGTATCACATCTGCGTGAAGGTACTGAATCTGCGCTCTCTGAAGGATGTCACGGAGTCGAGGTGGGCGGGTTGTTTGGGGCCAGGGGTCTCCCCAAAAGGCAGCTGGCGGTGCATGTACAAGCAACCTATTGAGAAACGCACAGCAGATCTCCAGTGGAGGATTGTGCATGGGGCAATAGCCACAAATAAATACAGGGCACACCTTGATCCGACAGTGGGGGGATAAAATTATGAATGTCGACACCACTTTAAGAAGAAGGGGGGACATTCATTTCACAATGGGAGTAGATAGTTTAACATGAATTAAATTAGAAATATTGATACCGCTTTTAAAAAGAAAAACACCCATTTCACAATGGGAATACATAATTCGAATATGAGTATTTAAATAAATATATATTCATAAATAGTAGGAACATTTTCTAGAAGGTTCTGATAAAGTTCCTAGTATTGTGTGTTGATATTTTGAGTAACCATTGGCTGCGCCGTTGCTGGGTCACGCCACCCAATGGGTTAAGCGCTCTCTCCCTGGGTCTGGGATGACTTGCATTTTTGGCTCAGTCACGCCAGACGCCGAAAGACACAGACCAGAGAGAGAGAGACGGTCCTTGGTGATATGGCGACGCTAACGTGCTAATAGCAGCCTTTACCTGGATAAAACCCTTGAAATTGATTGGGATCCAAAGGTTGTCGGTGCCGTTGAGCGCGGGAACTCCATTGAAGCACGAGCCACTTGGCATGGTCAGGTTCTTTTCTCTTTTTTTTTTTCCTTTGGACTGGTTTGACCAGAGTGTGGATCTCCAAATCTGGATGGCGAGCCGAAGCCCGAACCCTGGAAACTGCTAGAGGTGACCCAACTGGTCACCTGGAACTGATACAAGAACTGTGAATATTGTAAATATACACTACCGTTCAAAAGTTTGGGGTCACTTAGAAATTTCCTTATTTTTGAAAGAAAAGCACTTTTTTTCAATGAAGATAACTTTAAACTAATCAGAAATACACTCTATACATTGCTAATGTGGTAAATGACTATTCTAGCTGCAAATGTCTGGTTTTTGGTGCAATATCTACATAGGTGTATAGAGGCCCATTTCCAGCAACTATCACTCCAGTGTTCTAATGGTACAATGTGTTTGCTCATTGCGTCAGAAGGCTAATGGATGATTAGAAAACCCTTGTGCAATCATGTTAGGTCTGCAATGCTGTAATTGCTGCAAATGGAGGATTCTTTGACGAAAGCAAAGTTTGAAAGAAAAAAATATTATTTCAAATACAAATCATTATTTCTAACCTTGTCAATGTCTTGACTATATTTTCTATTCATTTTACAACTCATGGTGGTAAATAAGTGTGACTTTTCATGGAAAACACAAAATAATTGTCTGGGTGACCCCAAACTTTTGAACGGTAGTGTAATTTGGAGTATTTTGTTTTTATTTTTTCTATTTTATCGCACTGTGTATTTATTTTGTGTACATAATTGTAAATAATATACATAGTTGCAAGTTCCATATACAGCTGTGTATGTGTCGTCTCTTGCTGCACCTCCCAGGCTCCTACGAACCCAGAGTCGGTCTGACCTGGCCCAATTATCCCTTTTCCCTCAGGTAGTAAAGTTAAGGTAAATACATTGCCATAACACAACACTACCAAAAGGGTACTACACCTAAAGTGAGTAGGGTGAGTGGGTGTTAGTAAGGGTTACAGACAAAAATCTGGCGAGCGCAGGTGTTAGTGGGTGTTACCTCCAATTACCCCGCAAGTATTGTACCACCCTGTTATACCCCTATACCCAGTGGCTAGTAATTACAGTAGTGGTACAGTGACATATTGTAACAGGGTTATACTATAACTTTTGTCAATCATTACATAGGAGCATGTGGGGTGGGACTAACATCCATCGTAGAAAATTTGGTGAAAATCAGACAAAGTTTGTCCAAATTGCAAGTTTCTGATGTTCAATGGGGAGGAGTCAACCTTAGCCATGTCGCCATGGCAACACTTCCCTGTCAGTAATGTTGCCCACCCACATAGGACTACATATGACAGTCACCTGAACCTATGTTTCAGATTTCATGACTCCAGGTCGTTCCCAACCATCCCAACAAGATCACGGATTGAATGGTGAGGAGGGCATGTCCATGGTAGCAGCAGTGATGCCATGGTAAAGGTGATGTGCAGTTATGATCAACCACAGATTTAAGAAAATTTCATGTCATTCTGGCAAGTGGCACGTGACTAATAAATAAAACAGTTTTCAGCAATTGCTCCTTTAACCACTAGGTGGTGCTATATCTTTTGTCAGGTAATTTTATGTAGATGCATTCGGGGCGGGACTATTTTCCATCATGGAAACTTTGGTGGACATCGGAGAAGTTTTGCTTGAGTTACAGCTGTTTGATGTTGTAAGAGGAGGAGTCAAACTTTGCCATGGTTTCGTGGCCACGCCTTTTGAGACAACCATTTTTACGTAGGAGCGTGCGGGGTCGGACTAATATCCATCGTAGAAGATTTGGTGAAAATCAGATGAAGTTTGTCCAAGTTGCAAGTTTTCCATGTTCCATGGTGAGGAGTCAGCCATCACCATGGTAACACTTACCTATCAGTTATGTGTTGCTGACCCATATAGAACTACAGATGACAGTTACCTCTACCTAAGCTCCAAATTTCATGACTGCAGGACCTTCCCAACCCTCCCCACAAGATCACGGATTGAATGGTGAGGAGGGCGTGTCCATGGTAACAAGTGTGACATCATGGTAAAGTTGATGTGCAGTTATGATCATCCCTGTGGTCTGATGAATCTCAAAAAATTTCACGTCATTCTGGCAAGTGGCACGTGAGTAATAAATAAAAGTTTTCAGCAATTCTTCCTTTAACCACTAGGTGGCGCTGTAGATTTATATGAATATTGAAATCCGACAACTGGTACCAGAGTTATTGCCATCACAATGGTCATAGAATGATCATGGCGAGGCATCAAACTTTGTCATGCCCCTATGGCCAAACCGTCCAACTTTAAGAAAAATTTTCAATAACTTTTAATGGCACATGGGTATAGATGATTGTCACCACAAATTAGCTCAATCGGACAAAAACCCTAGGACGAGTTCAATCAAATGCAGTCAGTTGCGTGAGGTGGAAACTTCCACTTCGTGCCAAAATGGCCAACTTCCTGTTGGATGTAGATCACCACTTCTATGAAGTTTTTTGCATGTCTTGACATGATAAACATCTCACCCGATTTTCATCTTTCTGCACAACAGTAAGCGTGTGCCACTCCCCAGTGACTTCACATGTTAGGTGGCGCTGTAGAGCCATTTTTGTGGGGTCATTCATATTTCCTGCGAAATAATCAATTTTCCACAAGTGTTGAGGTCCCTGGAAAAATGGTGAGTTTTCGTGCACGTTCACTACCCCAAAAATGAGATCTTAGATGGAGAAGAAGAAAAAAATAATTAATTTTAAAAAAATTCTAACAATTACAATAGGGCTCTCACCCACTGACTTTGTCAGTGGCTCGGGCCCTAATTAAAGCTCCAAGTAGCTGTAAGCGGGCCTTCGCCCCCGCACAACAGCAGACAACGGCGCCTGTCATATCTAGCTTGCTCAGAAAATTTCCCGTCGTCGCAGCAAGCACTGCGTGAATAATAAATCGTTTGGCGAAGTACTTTCTGTGACCAGTAGGTGGTGCTACAACTTTTGTTAATCATTTTTATGTAGGAACATGTGGGGCGGGACTTATATCCATCGTAGAAAGTTTGGTGAAAATCAGACAAAGTTTTTCCAACTTACAACTTTCCAGTGTTCCATGGCGAAGAGTCAACCTTCGCCATGTCGCCATGGTAACACTTACCTATCAGTTATGTGTTGCCCACCCATATAGGACAACATATGACAGTCACCTCGACCTATGGTCCAGATTTAGTGACTTCCCAACCCTCCCAACAAGATCACGGAGTGAATGGCAAGGAGGGCGTGTCCATGGTAACAGTAGTGATGCCATGCTAAAGGTGATGTGCAGTTATGATCAACCAAGTGGTATGATAAACCTCAGAAAATTTCACGTCACTCTGGCAAGTGGCACTTGACTAATAAATAAAATAGTTTCCAGCAAATCCTCCTTTACCCACTAGGTGGTGCTAAATAGTTTGTCCAGTATTTTTATGTAGACACGTTTGGGGTGGGATTATTTTCCAGCATGGAAACTTTGGTGGACATCGGACAAGTTTTGCTTGAGTTACAGCTGTTTGATTTTGTAAGGGGAGGAGTCAAACTTCGCCATGGTGTCATGGTCACACCTTTTGAGATTGCGATTTACATTTGATAACTTTTAATGGCCAATGCCTATAGATGCCACCATGTGAAAATGAGTTCAATGGGAGCAGGCCCCCAGGAGGAGTTCGTTCAAATGCAAGTGGCGCCATACTTCCCGTGAGCAGTAAGTGGTGCTGTAAGTTTTGTCAACCACTTTTATGTAGGAGCGTGTGGGGTCAGACTAATATCCATCGTAGAAAATTTGGTGAAAATCAGATGAAGTTTGTCCAAGTTGCAAGTTTTCCATGTTCCATGGTGAGGAGTCAACCTTCGCCATGTCACCATAGTAACACTTACCTATCAGTTATATGTTGCTGACCCATATAGGACTACAGATGACAGTTACCTCTACCTATGCTCCAAATTTCATGACTGCAGGACCTTCCCAACCCTCCCCATAAGATCACAGATTGAATGGTGAGGAGGGTGTGTCCACGGTAACAAGTGGGACATCATGGCAAAGTTAATGCGCAGATATGATCATCCCGGTGGTCTGATGAATCTCAGAAAATTTGACACCATTCTGGCAAGTGGCATGTGAGTAATAAATTAAAATGGTTTTCAGCAATTCTTCCTTTAACCACTAGGTGGTGCTGTAGATTTATATGAATATTGTTCAATAAAATATATTGTCTATATTGTTCTATAAAACTGTTCGGAATTTGACTGATATCCATAATATTGAATTTGGTTGAAATCCCACAATGTGTACCAGAGTTATTGCCGTCAGAATGGTCAAAGAATGATCGTGGCGAGGCATTAAACTTTGCCATGCCCCTATGGCCAAACCGTCGAGCTTTTAGAAAAGTTTTCAATAACTTATAATGGCACATGGGAATAGATGATTGTCACCACAAATGAGCTCAATCGGACAAAAACCCTAGGATGAGTTCAATCAAATGCCTGGGATGGAAATTTGGTCACTGCCACTTCCTGCCAAAATGACAGGAAGTGGCAGTGCAATAGACCATCACTTCTATGGAGTTTTTTGCATGTCTTGACATGGTAAACATCTCACCCAGTTTTCATCTTCCTTCGCGAAAGTAAGCGTGTGCCACTCCGCATTGACTTCACATGTTAGGTGGCGCTGTAGAGCCATTTTTTGGGGGGTCATTCATATTTCTTCCAAAATATTAAATTTTTTTTGCCAGTCTTGAGGTCCCTGCAAAAAATGATGAGTTTTCATGCACATTCACTACCCTAAAAATGCAATCTTAGATGGAGAAGAGAAAAAAAAAATTCTATTAAAGCTGCAAGCGGCTGTAAGCGGACATTCACCCCCACACAACCGCGGACCCCGGTGCCAGACAAGATCACAGAGTGATCAGAGTGAACAGTAGTGATGCCATGCTAAAGGTGATGTGCAGTTATGATCAAACAGGTGGTCTGATAAACCTCAGAAATTGCACGTCATTCTGGCAAGCAGCGTATGAGTATGGCATGGGAGTTATGGCATGGGAGTTTTGGCAACTTGTCGGCATCTGTTTGTAAACTGTCACAACGCTGCCGAAGCGTTATCTTTTCTGTTTTTGTTTGTTGTAGTAGCTCCGTTTTAAATTTTTATCTCTTTAGCTCTTTTACTGATATTAACTTTTTACTTAGTGTTAGCTTAGTAAATATGAAAGCCTGATCAGGCACACAGGTTAATCAGACCCCGGGCAGGGCTGTTCACCAGGTTAGGCTAACCTGTTTTAGCTAGCTAGCTAGCCACTTCTGGCCTGGAAAGCCATGGCTCCATCCCCTACTTGTGTCAGCTGTGTCTTCCTCTCTAAGAAGGTTTCTCAGTTTGAATTGAGACTCTCTAACCTTTATAAGATTTGGGAGGCTGAAAACCACCTGGACACTATTATTTTTGGACAGACGTAGGCCCCAGCAATGGACTCGCAGCTAGCAGAGATGGCTACTTACCTGGGTGAAATTAGCACATCGCCATCCACTTCCACCCCTGCTCCAGTCAGTTCAGCTGTCCAGGACTCCAGAATCAAACACTGGCTTCAGCTCGGAGCTAAACCCAAAGCCCCGGGTGGCTCATCACAGCCTCACTGCGCGCCCTGGACCATGGTTGAGCCAAATAGCAAATGTCGGGGATTGACCAGACATGGCCGTACCTCCTCCCTTCCCCTTTTGCTGGAAAACAGATTTGACATCCTTTCCCTGAAAGATTTCCCCCACCTGGACATCGATCATCCATCCTCCCATGACCACCCCTACTCCTTCAGCAGTGGCCCAAACCCACAAGCCCCGGATCAAAACTACCTTAGGTGTGCCAAACTATACACCAGCTCCAAAAAGAAGAGAGCACATCCCCCCACATGACCCCCGCATCGGCACCCCACCACCACAGCAGCAACTACATCAAAATTATCCACCATTTCAGAAGCCACCGACAAAGCCCCCCCAGCCACTGGTAATTGGTGATTCAATAATGAGGAACGTCAGAAGCAGGTACTGTTACAAAAGTTTTTCCTGGGGCTAAAGTGTCAGACATTGAGGCTCTTACCTCTGACCTATTAAATGAATACCCCCACGCTAAAACTGTTATTGTGCACGCTGGATGCAACAACATCCCAGATGAAACATCGGAGATCTTAAAGAGTGACTTCAGGAGCCTTCTGTCCACTCTTATGAACTGTGGCAGACGTGTGTTTATTTCTGGGTCACTTGCACCTATTAGAAGAGGTTGCAATTATTTTAGCAGAACTCTCAGCCTTAATACCTGGTTGTGTCCAACATGTCCTATTTTTAACATTGGTTTTATAGACAATTTCAACCCGTTTTGGAACTGCCCATCATTTATGAAGCCAGATGGCATCCATCCAAATAAACTATAGATGGTGCACGTGCATATAATAGATAGTGCACGTGTTCTTAGGGATAATCTGTTTTATTCCATTCAGCATTTTTTTGTACAGTGACTGAAAGCTGGTATGTTAACTATCCCCGAAGTACCTGGGTCTGCCAACCAGCCCTTTTTTGCTTCCACTTCTCATATTAATCCATTAATCCAAATAATTCTCACTGTTTAGATCAGTCTTCAATTCATAACCCCATAGAGATTGTGTCTGTCTCCTGTTACCCATAACATTTTAACCCAAGACAAATACAACATAACTTGATAAATACATGCCTCTCTGCAGCTCCTCTTCATCCGCCACCCCTCAACTTAGCTCCTGTCTTCCCCATCAGAAAATCATTGTCTGCTCCCTCCAAAGTTAATAAAAATATAATGTATAAGCATCCCAAAATGATTAAACAAACAGTTGGTAAAACTCAAATTAAACATCAAGTCTCTAAATTTAATGATTTGGCATCTCTTTGTCCTCATAATTTAAAAATTAAATGTGGTTTGTTAAATATTAGGTCTCTAACTCCCAAGTCTCTGCTAGTCCAGATCTGTTAATTGATCATCAGATTGATTTAATATCCCTTACAGAGACTTGGTTAGGGCAAGAGGATTATGTTGGTTTAAATGAATCAACTCCCTCTGGTTATTTAAACTATCAAAATCCCAGAAGTTCTGGTCATGGAGGAGGAGTAGCGACAACTTACCATTCCAAGTTACTAGTTAATGTAAAGCAAAAAACATGTTTTAATTAAGGAATTAATTAGGGCCTGGTCCTGGTCCTCAGTATTAGGCATGTTAGCAATCTTAGGTTAAACCCAATTTTCCTTGCCATAGTTTATTGTCCTCCCTCAGCCTCCTCAAAGTTTTTATCCGAATTTGTCAAATTCTTAGCTGATTTAGTGCTGAAATCAGATAGAATAATTATAGTAGGGGATTTTAATATACATGTAGATGTAGATAGTGACTGTCTTAATAAAGCATTTAATTCAATATTAGACTCGATGGGGTTTTCTCAGAAAGTAGAAAATTCTACCCATTATCTCCACCACACATTGGACCTTGTTCTGACATATGGCATAGAAATAGAAAATCTGGTAGTGTCTCCTCATAATCCTGTACTGTGTGACCGAATTTTACAGCCCTTTATTAGTGTCCTGAAGTTAAATAAAGAGAGATGATTCTGCCAGCTGGATGATCTTTTATTTCTCCGTATACAGGAGAAGAGTGGAGAAGAGACAAAATCTGCTCTCACTGTTCTGTTCCTGTCAGCAGTTTGGCTACCTTTATAGTATTCCTCTCTAGCCCAAATATGGTAGCAGCCTTGGAGATAAGACCCAAAAGCACACTGTCAGAGCACGCGACTCACAAGAATGTGATTTGACCTTACTTGATAATCTTAACAGTTATTTTCTACAAGCCTCACCCACTCCCCTGCTTACTGAGAACATTCCATACAGAGGAGAGATAAAACATGCATGCTGAGCATAAATTCATTATGATTCACCTCTCACACTATGTACTGAATATGTAGACACTACATTACTGAGTATGCCATCTAAATCAATCATTACACAACAGGTTCATATACAATCAACAATTTCTCACTACAATAAAAGAGAATAATAAATTGTGAATTTCTACCACATTTCCCTTCTCTTGATCATATATGATCACTTAAAATAAAAAAAAAATGTACAAGACAGTCAAAGCAAAGACATCAGTGAAAGTACACCGTAACAGGTTTAAACTATCACGTCATCAGCCATGACATAGAAATTAGCGTGTGTGGAGGGTCACAAAGAAGCTGTTTTTGAGAGTGTAAGCACTCGAAGTGGAGCAAGCAAAGTAGGGAAGCATTCACCTACAACATGTGAACTATATATCAAGGGAATTGGTAACACAGTTTCCATAATCATGGTGGAAGGGAATTTGAGACATGTCCAAAGCAGTATAATTCAGAGCTGAACTGTCAGAAGCATTTGCGGGCATATAGTGTAGCATATTGGTAACAAATAACTTTGAAATCATATGCCTGATAAGGGGAAGAATACAACAGCTACAGAATAGAAGCATCACTACTACCAAGAGCATATATTAAGTCAATACGGAGAAGCAAATTCCGCCAACCCCCACTAAAAAGCCAGTCATACAAACTTCCCCCCTGAACATGGTCATGAAGGGAAGCATTACAAAGCGTAGGTAGATTCCGTATGGCCTGGGAGATAAGGCCACCATCCTCATCATGGGGAGGAATGTTATGTGCATCAAGAAGAACCCACAACCGCACACACATACCTCTGTGAGGCCGTGAGCTGGTCGAGGACCATTTGGTCTTGGAGCTCCATAAGTAGTAGAGCATGCAATTCGGCTTTAACTCCTTCCAGAGCCTGAAGGGTAGAATTTGCGAATAGGCCAAGCCTGTAATCCAAAGTCTCCATACGTAACATAAGCTTTCCCACCCCTAACCAAGGGAAAAGTGACAGGGTGACTTTCTGAGCATCTGTCCACAATTTGTGGTCTCTAGGAACATCTGTTCCCCAAATAGAGTCATGGCTGGGCAGTGTTTGGTGTTTGGTCCTTCGCACTGATGTGAGGTCAGCAGTGACAAGGAAAGAGTGGCCTGCGGCCTGAATTGGCACACAGCATCCCACCCACCCAGCAGGCAGATCCTGAAAGACCTAGGAGCCACATAACCATACAAAGTCTGACTGGGGCATGACGCCTAAAGCATCTGTTTCGGTAAAGTATGGTTTACATGTGGCATACGGCGCAGCGTGGGACTGATTTAAAGTGCCAGTAGAATTTGTCGTGCACGAGGAGCTGATATTGCTACAATGCCACTTTGGTATCCTGCCCATCTTATGGACGGTCAAGGAGGAGGTAAAGTTATTAACATAGCACTGAAATTTTGCATGGAGGGGTATAAAAACAGGGCCATAGAGTGGCACATTTCTTGTGCTGTTCAACCTAAGCAATTTGGTGAAATTGCGGCCAGTATAGCTGGGTATCTGGGGCAACGCGCCACCAGTTTTGCTCCGCAGTGAAATATTTAGTATGCCGGGCGAATGGAGGGAGACAAGTATGTCTGGAAAGAGATCGGTGTCATTAATGGGCAGTGGCACGATGCTTGGGTTAGCTGCAGCTATGGGCATCTTAGTGCACACATAGCAGCTAGTGGCATTTTCAGTTTTTGCCAAAAATTTTACATATTGATACCATATTTTGAGTTGGAAAACATTCGTGAGGTTTCTCCCCCACCCAGGGGAAAACAAGTAAGGGTCAACCTGTTCTCTTTTGCTCACTGTGGGGTTCTCCTGTGTTAAGAAAAAATAACAGATTAGCAGACATATAAAAAGTCCCAACAGCATCATAACAGAAGTGGTCCAGCTTCGGCGGCCTGCTGTGGCAAAGGATGGTCGATGCCCTGGTCATCCATGTCTGGTGGCGCTCCGGTAGGGGAACCTAACAGTATGTCTCCCCCTCTTATCATGTGTGCCCTATCTGTTTCTCTGTTGCAAACGTTACGCCGGACACCAGAGGCACCGTCAACAAACCTTTGCACAGGTAAACAGGTGGGCACCTGTTGTCAAAAGAAATAAGCCTTGGCGTTACTTGGTCATCTTCTTCTCATCCAGGTCTACAACGTAGGATGGTGGTCGTGGCTGACCAGTTCTCTTCTGCTTCTCATCCGTGTCTGGTCTAGGTTCTTCCGGCTTGACTTCCGGGATCTTCTTACAGTGCGTTGCGTGGATCCACGTCGCCCTTTCCATGATCTTCACAGCCATGAATGTCATCAGAAGGACCTAGTATGGACCCAACCACCATTTACTGCGCCAGTTCTTCCATTTGAAGCTTTTGATGACCACCCAGTCACCGGGTTTGATGTCGTGCAGGACTCCCTCTGCTGGCCTGGGCAGGGCAGCCTTTACCTGGTTTGAAATGTTTTGAAGTTGGTAGGACAGCGCAGCGCAATAAGATAACATGGCATTCTCAAAATGTGAAGTAGTTAGTGGAGGTGCAGGTCTCTTTTCCATGGAGAAACCTAGAGCTGGGGGTTGAGCAAACAGAATCTCAAAAGGTGACATGTTATATTTCTTCCTGACTCGCATGCGCATGTACATGAGTGCTAATGGGAGGCACTTAGTCCAGTGTAGGCCAGTTTCATCTTCAAGATTGGCAAGTTTGTTTTTCAGTGTCATTTTCACACTCGATGGCGCCACTTGATTGTGGGTGGTAGGCACAGTGTTTTCTGAAGTCAAAGCCCAATGTGATGCTCAAATTGGTCAATGGTTCATTTACAAAATGCTTACCATTGTCACTGGAAATTTTCTCTGGTATTCCCCATCTGGGAATAATTTCTGATAATAATGCTCTGGCCACAACAGTGCTTGTTGCATGTTTGGCTGGAAAGGCCTCTACCCATTTGGACCACATGTCAACCATTACCAAACAGTACTTTCTACCCTCAGCTGGGGTGAGCTCAATGCAGTCCATCATGAGATGGTGAAAAGGTCCTGCAGGAGGTGGATGTGCTGTTGGAACCTGTTTGGGAACCCTGTAGGCATTATTAGTGGCACAGATTAGACACTTTTTGCAAAAACTGTTAGCATATACAGTGAAACCAGTAGTGAACCAATTTGTATGCAGTGGTTGTATCATCCCTTCTCTTGACACATGGTCTCTCCCATGTGTCAACTTAGAGAAATGGTGAAAAAAGTTAGCTGGGAGACAGGGGAGGACGTTAGGACCTCTCCACACCCCCGCCTGGTCTTTGTAGCAGTCCTTTTACGTCCACCTCTGGCGTTCCTGCGGGGAAGAAAAGGCATGCATGGAGACAAGAGAATTAGTGGGCGGGGTAGAGGGGCCGGGAAAGGAGGGGGAGGTAGTGGGGAAGTAAGCAGCCAAGAATGACAGATCAGCGGCCTTGGCTGCTGCGTCAGCACGAGCATTGCCTCTAGACACAGGGTCAGTAGAGGAAGCGTGGGCAGTGCATTTGCACACTGCCACAGAAGAGGGAAGAAGAATGGCTTCAAGGAGTCTGGAAACGTAGACAGAATTCTTTACAGGCGTACCTGCTGACGTTAGGAAATTACGTTCATGCCAGAGGGCACCAAAATTATGGACCACGCCAAAAGCATAGCATGAGTCAGTGTAAATGGTGGCAGATTGGCCCGCTGCAAAAGTGCAGGCTTCAGCCAAAGCAACAAGTTCCGCAGCTTGTGCAGAAAGATGAGATGGTAAGGAGCCAGAGAACAGCGTACAGTGGTCATCACACACTGCCCAACCCACTTTGTTGTGGCCCGCAGAGGGATCAACAGATGCTGAGCCATCAACATACAGGACAAGATCTGGGTTGGGAAGTGGAGTGTCAGACAGGTCAGGTCTGGGAGAGGTGACAAGGTCAGTCAAGAATAAGAACAGTCATGGTCACAGTCTGCGTCATCATCACAAGAAGGTGGGGGAGATTAGTGGCTAGGTTAATTGACTGTGCATAGCGTTTAACAGTGAGGTTTGGTGATTCGAGGAGGGTAGAATGATATCTAAGCCACCTTGCGTGGGAGAGATGTGATGACTTCTTTTCATTCAGAAGCAGTGCAACAGCATGAGGAACGTACAGAGTGAGTGGAGAATATAGAACAATGTCACGGGATACCTCTACAGCTCGTTCCACCGCAGCCATGGCCCGGAGACAGAGCGGAAGTCCTGCTGCAACAGCGTCCAGCTTGCAGGAGTAATACGCAACTGGGCGAAGTCTGTCACCATGGGGCTGCAGGAGAACGGAGGTCATGCATCCGGATTTCTCATCAACATAATGAACAAAAGGTTTAGATGGATCAGGAAGTGAAAGTGTTGGAGGAGCCAGAAGAGCTTTCTTCATGTTTTCAAAGGAGTCATTAGCAGCGGGTGTCCACTCGATAGGGAAGTGTGAGGGACCCTTTCATGGAATGATGTCATGCATCAGTCTCTTAATGCATGAAAAATCAGGGATAAAAGAGCGGCAATAGGATGCCATGCCAAGAAAAGAAAGAAGCTACTTTTTGGTTTTTGGTTTGTCCATATGACAGATTGCCTATGCGCGTTTTGGAGCGAGAGATTTGACTTGATTAGAGATTTGGTGGCCCAAAAACATGACCACTGGTTTGTAAAATTGCAGTTTTGGTTTTGAAGCTTTGTGGCCTTCTGCAGCAAGGTGACACAAGAGCTTCAATGAGTCTGTTTGACATTGTGATTCAGTTGGAGTAGAAGATCATCAACATATTGAATCAAAACAGAGCCTTCTAACAATTGGAGAGAGTTCAGAGAGTCTTTGAGAGCTGCATTGTAGATAGTTGGACTTTCACAGTAGCCCTGGGCCAGTCCGGTGAACGCGTAAAGAGCCCCATTGAATTGGAAAGTGAACCAAAACTGTGAGTCTTTGTGGACTGGAATGCTGAAAAATGCGTTTGACGAGTCCACAACTGTGAAACAGGTTGAATTTGGAGGAATTTGAATCAAAATGGTATGGGGGTTAGGGACCACAGGCATACGCTGAATGATAGCAGCGTTCACTGCCTGGAGATCCTGAACAAAATGCCATTCAGCAGGTTGGCCCTTATCCCTAATCTTTTTTACTGGGAAGATGGGTGTGCACACCGGTGAATTGGGGGCTGGGACCACTATCTCTTCTCTTAGAAGTGATTCAAAAACAGGAGTGATGCCATCATGTGCCTCAGGCCTGAGTGGGTACTGCATGCATTTGGGTCTGAAATCAGACTTTGGAGTAATAATGGAGTAATAATGGAGTAATAATAATGGCTGCCTTTTGCAACTGCCCTTTTTTTTCTTCTTTTCTTCTTTTATCTTCCTTCTTCTTTCTACACCTTTCACTCTATATATATCACGGACACAGAGATCGCCCCAAAGGTCTCCCGAGTCAGCGGACGGAGCCACTGTTTACAGCAGGAGACGATACAGCAGGGAAGAGCTAGCTAGCACTCAACCGCCACCCGGTGCTAACGGAGAAACTCGACATACCGGGAGAACTGAAGCAAAAACGACGTGGGTGCCGGGCTGGAGTTTAGGCGGCATGCAAGAAATATAAGACAGAATAATAAAGAGCGATGGCAAGAACAAAGCAGACCACCCGTAAATCTACTGGAGGAAAAGCCCCCAGGAAGCAGCTGGGAACCAAGGCTGCTCGGAAAAGTGCTCCGGCCATCGGCGGAGTGAAGAAGCCTCACCGTTACAGGCCCGGTATCGTGGCTCTGAGAGAGATCCGTTGCTACCAGAAATCCACGGAGCTGCTCATCCATAAGCTGCCCTTCCAGCGCCTGGTGAGGGAGATCGCTCAGGACTTCAAGACCGACCTGCACTTCCAGAGCTCTGCCGTCATGGCTCTGCAGGAGGCCAGCGAGGCCTATCTGGTGGGTCTCTTCGAGGACACCAGCCTGTGCGTCATCCACACTAAGAGGGTCACTATTATGCCCAAAGACATTCAGTTGGCCCGTCGCATCCGCGGAGAGAGAGCTTAGACTTTCTGCTGCACATCCACCAACCACAGTGCTCCGCACTGTGTGTCTATATATATATATATATATTTATAGTAATATGTACATATGTATACTAGCTGCTCTTGTTTTTTCTTGCCTTCTGATTGTTGCTCTGAGTGTTGCTATCCCTGTGCTGTTGCAATCCTGGAATTTCCCCATTGTGGGACTAATAAAGGCTTATCTTATCTTATCTTATCTTAATAACCACTGGAGGGCAGTTTTTTATAAGCCCTACATCATATTTGTGTGCAGCCCAAAGATGATGGAACACGTGAGAGCATGTGATCTTCCCGTGTCTGTACAGAGGGCATAATAACAGGTTTCATCCATCTGTACTGCCTGTTAGCATCCAGCATTTGGATGAAATGCTCACAGGGAAGTGAAACCGCGTACTCTGCACAAAACATTTGCAGAGAGGGGGAGAATAAAACTGTGGTGAGGCCGGTATAGGGAAGTGGTGGGGATGGGACCCAATCATCAGTGTGATGATCAGCGAGGGCTCGTGCGCCCATGTCACGCCATGCTGAGGATGGGGTTTTCATGAGTGAAATATGTGGGTGGCTGTGTGGAGCTGAGAACATGGTAGATATGTGAGGTGTCAGTGCAACCAACAAAAAGCTGAAGTTAGCAGTCGACACGATATGTGTCGTTTGCAGTTGTGTGGGTTTAACTTGTAACCATTGTTTTTCATATGCTTGGTCAGGGCCCTGTGAAAAGTGTGATGTGCAATGCGTCCTGTGCGGTGGCATGGAAACTGTGGCATGTGGCGAAAGCTTCTTTCCCATTTCAATCAAATGGGAGCTTCGCCCTTCATCTGTCAGTGACCATTCATAAATGTACAGCTGAGATGGTACTTCAGCAAAAGTAGAGCTGGGTGTTTCAATTTGAGTTCCCTGCGGGGTGCAGGAGAGAGAGTGATAAAGTGCACATCAAATCTCAACCTAACAGGCTGAATGGGCACTGAGGAGAAAACAGGAAGCTGTGACTAAAAGTTTTTCCATCCACCACACATGACAATGGTTCAGTGAAAAATTCATGTGTGAAACCGCCACTTGCCACTTGCGATGTGAGTGAGCAGGAAGTAAGAGAGGGCTTCAATCCAGAGGCTGAAGACAACACTGAATTAGTAGCCCCAGAGTCTACCATAAAATCTATCATTTTCCCTGAAATTTCTACTGGCAGAATTGGCAAATCTCTAAAATGAGAAGTAGAATATGATGCAAATATCAATGCTGGCATGTTATCAGTGTGGGGTGTGTGTGTTTCTACAGCATGATTGTTATTAGCAAGCTCATGTACGACATCTGCTGGGGGTGAAAGTAAGAGAGGCACACATGTACCCGTCTTATCTGCCTGACATCACTGTGGCTGCTGTTGGGGCTGAGGTGGTGGACTTTGTGCCGGCGATTGATATGGTTGCGTCAATGGTCCTGGGTTTTGTTGCGGCCAGAGCCCACACATTCCTCGCTGGAAGTTGCCTCTTCCTGTTCCCCTTCCGCGTTGGCCAGTTCTTGGTCTCACGGGGCACACTGTGGCCCAGTGACCAGGTTGCTTACAGTAGCTGCAGATCGACAACTGTGGGCACTGTCACATCCAGTGTCCCTCTTGAACACAATAGCGACACTGATTAGGACCTGCGAGAGAACCAGGGTACAGCTGGGCCAAAGTGGGGACCCACTGAGCTATTGTAAGTAAGGCTCTCTCCAGGTTGTCCTCCTTATTCCTCGATTTCTTCTTCACGGCAGTCTCGTTCTTCCTGTGATGGTGTTCAGTGTGGCAGAGTACCTCTTCCAAAGACTGAGACTCCCAACCAATACAAGTCTGCTTCACATTCGCTGCCAAGTTTGGAAGGAGGCCTTCCATGAACCACATATTCAGATGTGTACCATATGCTCCTTTTTCTGTCATATAGTCATCTGGACATTTTATGGCTGCTGCCCCATTAAAGACTTTCCTCAGCCGGTGAAAATAGTCACCCGACGGTTCATCGTCCTTCTGCTTGCAGTTCACCACCTTGCTCAGATCCGAGCATTTTCTACACTCTGTGATGATGGCCTCCATCAGTTTAAAGAGACCGTTCTTGTAATCGTCATTGTGTGTGTCTGACGATGTGCCCCAGTCCTTGTGATCCGGTCGAATGTCTTTTTCAAACAAAGGCATCAACTTTGCCATATTTGTTGGGGTACATTTTTGTGCCATAATCCGTCGAAGCTCATGGAAAGTGGGCCAATACGTTTGACAGAACGCGTTCAACTGTTCACAAAAATACAGTGGCTCATTCTCCAACTGTGGGAGTGTCGCTGCAAACTTTGGTATGTCCTCCGGTGCCCATGGTCTGAACACAGCTTCGGGTCCGTCCCGCCCTATAACCTCTACCATTGGCATAGTGGTAAGAAGGTCTGGTTGAGGTTTGATGTCCCCTCGCCTTTTATCTGCTGCTGGTGGCCATGGATTGAAGGTCCCAACAATCCCTCAAGTTCCTGTTGTCCCTTATGCTTCATAGCACCTGACAGTGCCTTCTGTTCAGACTGGATGTGTTTCTGTTCGGGGGGAGACGTATCATCTACTACCATCTTCTGTGTGGGGGGAGGCGTATCATCTTCAGGTCTGAGTGAAAATGGCCCATGCAGAGCTGGATACAATGCCACAGTAAAATGGTTAGTAGGATGGGGGATGGGTGGCACAGGACAATCGCGCTTGTAGGGTGAGGGAATAGGGTCCCCAGCAGAGTGTAAAAATTGTTTTTGTGTAGTATGTGTATTTTCCCTGTTCTTCTTTTTCCTTTCATTTTGTAATCTATTCTGCTTTTTCTTATCTCTACGGGTCTTTGCTTCTGTCAGCCACATCTCAGCCATGCACTTTTCTAACTGCCACTGCATCAGCTTTTCTCTGTCCTTCTTACTTTGCTTCTTACGTGTCTGTACCTTCTGAATGTCACCATTGATCTTATCCCTCAAGACGATAATAACCTTGGTTGAGAATGACACCCCCCCCCCCCCGCCCCAGAGGAAATCCATCCTTGCAGATCCATTTTCCCCAAAACTCAACACTGTCAGGACCATAACTGTCAGTCATAAATTTCACCTTCGGGCCGCTCACACCGGAGGGACACTGTTTAGGCCTTGACTTGCAAGACCCCATTACTGACCAATATAAGATAAGATAAGAAAAGATAAGCCTTTATTAGTCCCACAATGGGGAAATTCCAGGATTGCAACAGCACAGGGATAGCAACACTCAGAGCAACAATCAGAAGGCAAGAAAAAAACAAGAACAGCTAGTATACATATGTACATATTAATATATATATATATATATAGAGAGAGAGAGAGAGAGAGAGAGAGATAGACACACAGTGCGGAGCATTGTGGTTGGTGAATGTGCAGCAGAAAGTCTAAGCTCTCTCTCCCTCCGCGGGTGCGGCAGGCCAGCTGGATGTCTTTGGGCATGATGGTGGTGACCCTCTTGGCGTGGATGGCGCACAGGTTGGTGTCCACGAAGAGACCCACCAAGTAGGCCTCGCTGGCCTCCTGCAGAGCCATGACGGCGGAGCTCTGGAAGCACAGGTCGGTCTTGAAGCCCTGAGCGATCTCCCTCACCAGGCGCTGGAAGGGCAGCCTACGGATGAGCAGCTCCGTGGATTTCTGGTAGCGATGGATCTCTCTCAGAGCCACGGTACCAGGCCTGTAACGGTGAAGCTTCTTCACTCTGCCGGTGGCCGGAGCGCTTTTTTCGAGCAGCCTTGGTGGCCAGCTGCTTCCTGGGGGGCTTTTTCCTCCAGTAGATTTACGGGCAGTCTGCTTGGTTCTTGCCATCGCTCTTTATTATTCTGTCTTATATTTCTTGCACCCCGCCTAAACTCCAGCCCGGCACCCGCGTCGTTTTCGCCACAGTTCCTCAGCATGTCGAGCTTTCTCCGTTAGCACCGGGTGGTGGTTGGAGCTAGCTAGCCAGCTAGCTAGCTCTTCCCTGCTGTATCGTACCCCGCTGCAAACAGTGGCTCCGTCCGCTGACTCAGGAGACCCTTGGGGCGATCTGTGCGTCTGTGATATATACAGTATATAGAGTGAAAGGTGTAGCAAGAAGAAGGAAGATAAGAAAAAGGTAGTTGCAAAAGGCAGCCAACTCGTGTGGTGCCACCGGTCCGGCGGAACCGGAACCGGGAAAAAAAAAATATGACCGCCAAACAACACCAAACGTCTTAAGTGCATGCCTAACGTGTCCTTATCTTGACCGCTGGTCACCCCAGGCATCCCCAGGCATGCCGCTACGCGTTTCACTGTGACTTCAGACTATGTCCCCAAACCTGTTTATAACAGGTACTGTACACCGTCTTAAATTTAGTCCTGCCACAAGATCAACTCGCCGGACCCCAGAATTTGTCCTACCACAGGACTTTAACCCACTGGACATGCACACATATTGGTCCAGTAAGGTGAACTACACAACTGACAATTTACCAATACGATTTGCATAAAGAGCACAATAAATTTTACTTACTTTAACTTTAGGAGACTTGTAAAATGGATTCTTCTGGATAGTGTGTCACTCCTTCGCCACCGCCGCATTCCCGTCGCCAAAATGGGCGGAAAGAGCTGAACTCCGTTCGGGGTGATCAGCCTGCATCAACGGATGAAAAGCGGCGATCAACTATCCCACTTTCTGACACCAGGAATGTGACCAAATTTTACAGCCCTTTATTAGTGTCCTGAAATGAAATAAAGAGAGACAATTCTGCCAGCTGAATAACCTTTATTTCTTTGTATACAGAAGAAGAATAGAGAAGAGACAAAATCTGCTCTCACTGTTCTGCTCTTGTCAGCAGCTTTGCTTCCTTTATAGTATTCATCTCTCTGCTTCATGTATGGTAGCAGCCTTGAAGATAAGACCCAAAGACACACTGTCGGAGCACGCGACTCACAAGAATGTAATTTGACCTTTCTTGACAATCTTAACAGTTATTTCCCACAAGGCTCACCTATTCCCCTGCTCACTGAGAACATTCCGTGCAGAGGAGAGATAAAACATGCATGCTGAGCATAAATTCATTATGATTCACCTCTCACACTATGCACTGAATATGTAGACACTACATTGCTGAGTATGTCGTCTAAATCATTACACAACAGGTTAATATATGAACAACAATTTCCCACTACAATAAAAGATGTGAATAATAAATGGTGAATTTCTACCACATTTCTCTTCTCTTGATCATATATGATCACTAAAAATAAAAAATGTACAAGACAGTCAAAGCAAAGACATCAGTGAAAGTACACCGTAACAGGTTTAAACTATCACGTCATCAGCCATGACATAGAAATTAGCATATGTGGAGGGTCACAAAGAAGCTGTTTTTGAGAGTGTAAGCACTCGATGTGAAGCAAGCAAAGTAGGGAAGCATTCACCTACAACATGTGGACTATGTATCAAGGGAATTGATAACACAGTTTCCATAATCATGGTGGAAGGGAATTTGAGACATGTCCAAAGCAGTATAATTTAGAGCTGAACTGTCAGAAGCATTTGCGGGCATATAGTGTAGCATATTGGTAACAAATAACATCGAAATCATATGCCTGATAAGGGGAAGAATACAACAGCTACAGAATAGAGCATCACTACTACTAAGAGCAGTATTAAGCCAATACGGCTAAAATTAAGGTCAACCTGTGCTCTTTTGCTCACTATGGGGTTCTCCTGTGTTGGTAAGAAAAAATAACAGGTTAGCAGACATATAATAAGTCACAACAGCATCACAACAGAAGTGGTCCAGCTGCGGCTGGCGCAGTCCTTGTCCTGATGTCTCTGTGGGGTCTGTGCTTCGGCGGCCTGCTGTGGCAAAGGATGGTCGATGCCCTGGTCATCCATGTCTGGTGGCACTCTGGTAGGGGAACCTAACAGTATGTCTCCCCCTCCTATCATGTGTGCCCTATCTGTTTCTCTATTGCAAACGTTACGCCGGACACCAGAGGCGCCATCAGCAAACCTTTGCACAGGTAAACAGGTAGGCACCTGTTGTCAAAAGGCATTACTTGGTCCTCTTCTTCTCGTCCAGGTCTACAATGTAGGTTGGTGGTCGTGGCTGACCACTTCTCTTGTGCTTCTTGTCCATGTCTGGTCTAGGTTCTTCTGGCTTGACTTCCAGGATCTTCTTGCAGTGCACTGCGTGGATCCACGTCGCCCTTTCCGCGATCTTCACAGCCATGAATGCTGTCAGAAGGACCTAGTATGAACCCAACCACCGTTTACTGTGCCAGTTCTTCTGATTGAAGCTTTTGATGACCACCCAGTCACCGGGTTTGATGCCAGGACAGGACTGCAGGGTTTGATGGCAGGACTCCCTCTGCTGGCTTGGGCAGGGCAGCTTTTACTTGCTGTGAAATGTTTTGAAGTTGGCAGGACAGTGCAGAGCAATAAGATAACATGGCATTCTCAAAATGTGAAGTAGTTAGTGGAGGTGCAGGTCTCTTTTCCATGGAGAATCCTAGAGCTGGGGGTCGGGCAAACAGAATCTCAAAAGGTGACATGTTATATTTCTTCCTGACTCGCATGCACATGTACATGAGTGCTAATGGGAGGCACTTAGTCCAGGGTAGGCCAGTTTCATCTTCAAGTTTGGCAAGTTTGCTTTTCGGAGTGCCATTTTCACGCTCGATGGCGCCACCTGATTGTGGGTGGTAGGCACAGTGTTTTCTGAAGTCAAAGCCCAATGTGATGCTCAAATTAGTCAGTGCTTCATTTGCAAAATGCTTTCCGTTGTCACTGGAAATTTTCTCTGGTATTCCCCATCTGGGAATAATTTCTGATAATAATGCTCCGGCCACAACAGTGCTTGTTGCATGTTTGGCTGGAAAGGCCTCTACCCATTTGAACCACATGTCAGCCATTACCAAACAGTACTCTTTAGCCTCAGCTGGGGTGAGATCAATGAAGTCCATCATGAGATGTTGAAAAGGTCCTGCAGGAGGCAAATGGGCTGCTGGAACGTGTTTGGGAACCCTGTAGGCATTATTAGTGGCACAGATTAGACACCTTTTGCAAAAACTGTCAGCATATGCAGTGAAACCAGTAGTGAACCAATTTGCATGCATTGGTTGTATCATCCCTTCTCTTGACACAAGGTCTTTCCCATGAGTCAATTTAGCAAAATGATTGAAGAAATGAGCTGGTAAACAGGGCAGGGCATTTTGGGCCCCTCCACACACTAGCCTGGTCTTTGTAGTATCCTTTCTTTGTCCACTTTTGACGTTCCTGTGGGGAGGAAAGAGACTGCATGGTAAAAAGTGAGTCAACAGGAGAGGGGGGTTGGTTAGTAGGAGGACAGACACATGAAGGGGAAGAAGGGGTCATGACATGGGCTGCAGCAAGAGTCAGGGCTGCACCTTTAGCAGCAGCAGCAGCACGTGCATTACCTTTGGACACAGGGTCAGAAGATGAAGCGTGGGTTGTGCATTTGCACACCGCCACAGATAAAGGAAGGAGAATAGCTTCCAGCAGGTGTGACACATATACAGAATTTTTTCCCACCGGTGAGCCTGCAGAGGTAAGGAAGTCACATTCACACCAAAGGGCGCCAAAGTCATGAACCACTTCAAAGTGACCGATTGCCCCGTAGCAAAGTGCATGCCTCTGCCAAGGCAACTAATTCAGCAGCCTGTGCAGAGAGATGAGATGGCAAAGAGCCAGAAAGCAATGTGCAATGGTCATTACAGACAGCCCAACTCACTTTGTTGCAGCCTACAGAAGGGTCAACAGATGCAGAGTCATCAACATAAAGGACAAGGTCAGAGTTGGGAAGTGGAGTGTCAGAAAAGTCAGGTCTAGGAGAGGTGATAGAGTCAACCAAGGATAAACAGTCATGGTCACAGAGTGAGTCAGCATCACACTGTGGAAGAGGAAGGTATGAAAAATTGGGAATGAAAGAGCGGCAATGAGATGCCATGCCAAGGAAAGAAAGGAGCTCCTTTTAGTTTTAGGCCTGGCCATGTGACAAATAGCATCCACACGTTTGGGAGAGAGATTTGCCCTGAGCCGATATTCGATGACCCGAAGAGGTTACCACAGGTTTACAAAACTGTAGTTTGGGCTTGGGGGCTTTGTGGCCTTCATCAGCCAAATGGCAGAGAAGTTTGATGGAGTCTGTTCCTGTGATTCATTAGGTGCACACAGCAAGAGGTCATCGACATACTGAATCAGGACAGAACCTTCTGTGAGTGTTAATGACTTCATCATCATCATCATAGTCTTTTAAAGCAGCATTATAGATAGTAGGGCTTTCATAATAATATCCTTGAGCTAACCTTGTGAAAGTGTAGAGCACCCCATTAAACTGGAATGTAAACCCAGAAGAGATTCAAAACCTGGAGTGATGCCGTCACATGCCTCTGGTCTGAGTGGGTATTGCGAGCATTTGGGTCTGAAATCAGACTTTGGTGTGATTACCACTGGAGGGCATTTATATACATATACTGTATATATACAGTATATATACAGTATATATATATATACACAGTATATATATATATATATATATATATATATATATATATATATATATATATATATATATATATATATATATATATATATATAAGCCCTACATCGTATTTGTGTGCAGCCCAGAGATGATGGAACACATGTGTGAACACGCATGTGATCTTCCTGCGTCTGTACAGAGGGCATAAAACAGGTTTCATCCATCTGTACTGCCTGTTAGCATCCAACATTTGGATGAAATGCTCACAGGGAAGTGAAACCGCATACTCTGCATGAAACATTTGCAGAGAGGGGGAGAATAAAACTGTGGTGAGGCCGGCATAGGGAAGTGGTGGGGATGGGACCCAATCATCAGTGTGATGAGCAGCGAGGGCTCGTGCGCCCATGTCATGCCACGCTGAGGATGGGGTTTTCGTGAGTGAAATATGTGGGTGGCTGTGTGGAACTGAGAACATGGTAGACATGTGAAGTGTCAGTGCAATCAAAAGAAAGCATAAGTGGCGTGGGTTTAACTTGTAACCATTGTTTTTCATATGCTTGGTCAGGGCCCTGTGAAAGGTGTAATGTGCAATGCGTCCTGTGCGGTGGCATGGAAACTGCAACTGTTGTTGCTACACAATTATTTGATCACTTGCAGAAATCTGGTTTATTTGAAGAGTTTCAGTCTGGGTTTAGAATCCATCATAGTACCAAAACAGCCTTAGTGAAGGTCACTAATGGCCTCCTTATCGCATCTGATAATGGACTTGTTTCTGTAATTCATGCGTGAAACCGCCACTTGCCACTTGCAATGTGTGTGAGCAGGAAGTAAGAGGGGGCTTCAACCCAGAGGCTGAAGACAACACTGAATTAGTAGCCCCAGAGTCTACCATAAAATCTATCAGACCACTGTCTGTTATCTTTTGGTTTTACGATTCCTGACTATTTGATTCCTAAAGAAAAATATTATTACAGCAGATGCCTTTCAGATGATGTTGTTGCCAAATTTATGCAGATTGTCTCCTCTATGCCATGTGTCAACACAACGGAAATAAGCTATGGAGAGCTTGCTCCTTCTGTAATTGATAGCATGATAGATAGGGTTACAGCTTCTCTGCATCAGACTCTAGACGTGGTGGCCCCTTTAAAAAAGAAAAAGTCCAATCAGAGATTTCTAACCCCTCCGTTTAACACCGAAACTTGTAGCTTAAAACAGAAAACTTGTCAATTAGAAAGAAAATGGCATTCCACTAATTTAGATGAAAACTATTCAGCTTGGAGAAATCATCTTTTAATTTATATTAAAAAAAATCTCTGAGAAAAGCTAAAATAAGTTATTACTCTGCATTAATAGAAGAGAACAAGAATAATCCCAGGTTTCTTTTCAACACTGTAGCTAGGCTGACAAAGAGCCAGGACTCTTATCAATCCTTGCATTCCCTTAGAGCTTACTAGTCAGGACTTTATGAACTTTTTCAATCATAAAATTTCATCTATTAGAGATAAAATCAGTCAGATTCTTCCCACCGGTAACTTAAATACAGTAACTACTACAACTCCTTCAATTGATATCTGTTTGGATAAGTTTACACCAATTGACCTTTTAGAGTTAGATAAAATAATTTCCACATCCAAGCATTCAACTTGTCTTTTAGACCCTATTCCTACCAGGTTATTTTAAAAAGTCTTCCCATTTATTGGCAGCCGCATTCTTCAAATAATCAATTCTTCTTTAACATTAGGCCATATACCGCAGGCTTTTAAAATTGCTGTAATTAAACCCTTACTCAAAAAGCCAACGCTGGATCCAGGAGTTTTAGTTAACTATCGACCAATCTCTAATCTGCCTTTCATTTCAAAAATCTTAGAGTTGTTGCTACACAATTATTTGATCACTTGCAGAAACATGGTTTACTTGAAGAGTTTCAATCTGGGTTAAAATCCATCATAGTACTGAAACAGCCTTAGTGAAGGTGACTAATGACCTCCTGATTGCATCTGATAATGGACTTGTTTCTGTACTTGTCCTTTTAGACCTTGGTGCAGCCTTTGATACTATCGACCATAATATTCTACTCGATAGATTAGAACACTATGTTGGACTTAATGGAACTTCGCTGCAGTGGTTTATATCTTATTTGTCTGATAGGCTCCAGTTTGTTCATGTCAATAATGAGTTTTCTTCCAACTCAAAGCTCAGTCATGGAGTTCCACAGGGATCTGTGCTAGGCCCTACTCTTTTTAGTTTAATATATGCTTCCGTTAGGCAACATCATTAGAAAGCACTGTATACATTTTCATTGTTATGCAGATGACACGCAACTGTAACTGTCAATGAAGCCAGATGATAGTAATCAATTAGCCAAGTTAGAAGCCTGTCTTAAGGAAATCAAAGCTTGGATGACTTGTAATTTCCTGCTGTTAAATTCAGATAAGACTGAAATCATTCTTGTTGGTCCAAAAAAACCTTAGAAATACCTTTCCAAATCAAACTCGTAGTTTGGATGCGGTTACTCTTTCTCTTAATAGTTCTGTGAGGATCCTTGGAGTTATTTTTGATCAAGATCTGTTTTTCAATTCACATATTAAAATTTGTTTCTAAGGCTGCCTTCTTATCATTTGCATAATATTGCCAAGATTAGGAGCATCTTGTCTCAGAGTGATGCTGAGAAACTGATCCTTGCTTTTGTTGGCTCTAGATTAGATTATTGTAATTCTTTATTATCAGGTTGTCCTAAAATGTCCTTAAAAAGTCTTCAGTTGATCCAAAATGCTGCTGCAAGAGTTTCAACAGGTACTAGAAAGAGATACCATATCTCTCCAGTTCTGGCCTCCCTTCACTGGCTTCCCATAGAGTTTAGAATTAAGTTTAAAATCCTTCTTCTCACTTACAAAGCTCTTAACAATCAGGCCCCTTTTTATTTAAAAGATCTGATACTACCTTATCATCCTAATAGAGAATTATGCTCCCAAAATGCAGGATTTCTTGTAATACCTAGAATCTCCAAAAGTACAATGGGAAGCAGAGCCTTCAGTTATCAAGCTCCTTTCCTGTGGAACCAGTTACCAATCTGGATTCGGGAATCAGACTCAAACTCTATTTTCAAGAATAGGGTAAAAACCTTCCTTTTCGATATAGCTTACAATTAGGAGGGATCATGTGTCTGTAAACCCTCCCTTAGTTATGCTGCTAATATATTTAGACAGCCGTGGGACCTCCAGTAATGTACTTGGCTTCTCCCCTTTAATGTTTGTTCTCTACATGTCTGTTCTTTTCATCTTCTCTATCCCCTCACCCCCCAGTCAGTCACAGCAGATGACTGCCCCTCCCTGAGCCTGGTTCTACTAGAGGTTTCTTCCTGTTAAAAGGGAGTTTTTTCCTCTCCACCATCGCCAAGTGCTTGTTCACAGGGGATTGCCTTATTGCTGGGATCTTTCAGCAATTGTGGGGGTTTCCTCTACATTTGAAAGTGCTATGAGATGACTGTTGTTGTGAAATGGCGCTATATAAATAAAGTTGAATTGAATTGAACTTCCTGTCCATTGGTGGTAGGGGGCACTGTCACTATGTGTCATTCTTTATTATAGAAATTATCAGTATTGGCTACCTATTCACCACACAAAATTTGGTTGAAATCAGTCAATGTATGCCAGAGTAAAAGCCATTGGAAGGGTGATGGCGATACTGCAAAATTGGCCACGCCCCATCCACCAAACCGTCGGGCATTTGGAAAAGTTTTCAATAGCTTTTGATGGCACATGGGTATAGATGATTGTCACCATAAATGGTACCAGTCAGACTATTTATTACAGAGATACTGAAGAAAACCCTTGGTGTAACCTTCATGTCTCCAAGAGAGGACGCTGTTGCTAGTCATGAAAATTCATAGCTGTAATTGTTTAGAGGCATACCCATACACATCCTACCTGTCTTGGTGTCAATCCGACATTCCATTCCAAGGTATTGAAAAAAAACATGATGCAAATTTGCAAACTTTCTGATGCAATACTTTCTTCCTCCTATAGGTGGTGCTATAGATTTCTATGAATATTGTTCTATAGAACAGTTTGGAATTGGACTGATATCCATAATGCTGAATTTGGTTGAAGTCTGACAATGCATACCAGAGTTATTGCCATCAGAATGGTCATAGAATGATCATGGCGAGGCATCAAACTTTGCCACGTCCCTATGGCCAAACCGTCGAGCTATTGGAAAAGTTTTCAATAACTTTTAATGGCACATGGGTATAGATGATTGTCACCACAAATGAGCTCAATCGGACAAAAACCCTAAGACGAGTTTGATCAAATGCACCTCAATTGCACGAGGTGGAAATTTCATCCCTGCCACTTCCTGCCAAAATGGCCAATTTACTTTTGGGTGTAAACATCACTTCTATGGAGTTTTTTTGCATGTCTTGACATAATCAACATCTTCATTTTCATCTTTCTTCACGAAAGTAAGCATGTGCCACTCCCCATTGACTTCACATGTTAGGTGGCACTGTAGAGCAATTTTTGTGGGGTCATTCATATTTCCTCCAAAATATTCAATTTTTCACAAGTCTTGAGGTCCCTGGAAAAAAATGATGAGTTTTCATGCACATTCACTGTCCCAAAAATCAGATCTTAGATGGAGAAGAAGAAAAAAAATAATAAAGCTGCAAGCAGCTGTAAGTGAACCCCCTGCACCCGCAGAACCTGGCGCCCATCAGACCTAGCCGGCACAGAAAATTTCACATCATCAGAGCATGCACTGCGTGAATAATAACGAAAATTGTTTGACGCAGTACTTCCTGTGAGCAGTAGGTGGTGCTATAAGCTTTGCCAACCATTTTTATGTAGGAGCATGCTGGGTCGGACTAATATCCATTGTAGAAAATTTGGTGAAAATCGGATCAAGTTTGTCCAAGTTGCAAGTTTTCCATGTTCCATGGCGAGGAGTCAACCTTCGCCATGTCGCCATGGTAACTCTTACCTATCAGTTATGTGTTGCTGACCCATATAAGTCTACAAATGACAGTTACCTCTTCCTATGCTCCAAATTTCATGACTCCAGGACCTTCCCAACCCTCCCCCAAGATCATGGATTGAATGGCGAGGAGGGTACATGGTAACATGGTAACAAGTGTGATGTCATGCTAAAGTTGATGTGCAGTTATGATTATCCCTGTGGTCCGATGAATCTCAGAAAATTTCATGTCATTCTGGCAAGTGGCGTGTGAGTAATAAATAAAATAGCAATTATTTCAGCAATTCTTCCTTTAACTACTAGGTGGCGCTGTAGATTTATATGAATATTGTTCTATAAAATTGTTTGGAATTTGATTGATATCCATAATACTGAATTTGGTTGAAATCCCACAATGCACACCAGAGTTATTGCTGTCAGAATGGTCATAGAATGTTCATGGCGAGGCATCAAAATTTGTCACACTCCTACGGCCAAACCGTCGAGCTTTAAGAAAAGTTTTCAATAACTTTTAATGGCACATGGGAATAGATGATTGTCACCACAAATGAGCTCAATGGGACAAAATCCCTAGGACGGGTTCAATTAAATGCTTGAGGTGGAAATGTGGTCACCGCCACTTCTTGCCAAAATGGCCAATTTCCTGTTGGGTGTAGACCATCACTTCTATGGAGTTTTTTTTTTTGTTTTTTTTTTTTGCATGTCTTGACATGATCAACATCTCACCCGATTTTCATCTTTCTACACGAAAGTAAGCGTGTGCCACTCCCCATTGACTTCACATGTTAGGTGGCACTGTAGAGCTATTTTTGTGGGGTCATTCATATTTCCTCCAAAATATTCAATTTTTCGCCAGTCCTGAGGTCCCTGCAAAAAATGGTGAATTTTCATGCATGTTCACTACCCCAAAAATGAAATCTTAGATGGAGAAGAAAAAAAAATTCTCATAATTAAAGCTGCAAGCCGCTGTAAGTGGGCTTTCACCTCCCCCACGCCCGTGGAACCCGGCGCCCATCGTACCTTGCTCACTCAAAATTTCCCGTTATCCCTGCAAGAGCTGCATGAATAATAAAGTAAACCATTTGGCACATAACTTCCTGTGAGCAGTAAGTGGCACTATAACTTTTGTCAAATATTTTTATGTAGGAGCATGTGGAGTGGGACTAATCTCCATCATAGCAATTACAGTGAAAATTCAGGACAGTCTGTCGAAGGAACAACTCTCCAACGTGTTGCGATAAGGTAAACTTGGACATGTGGCCATGACAACACTTACAGTTTAGATACATGTTGCAGAGTGATACAGAACTATAGAAGAGAGTCACCTTGACTTAAGTTCCACATTTGTTGACCCTTGGACTTTCCCAACCCTCCAAAGTATAAAACGCATTGAATGGCAAGGAGTGGGTTTCCATGGCAACTGTAATTATCGCAGGACAAAAGTGACTTCCACTGAGGGTACTCCAATGCACTCTGAGAACCCACTGAAAATGTCATGTCATTGTGACTACTGGTGTTTGCGCAAAATTTGAAACAATTTTGTGCAGTACCTCATGTTAGCAGTAGGTGGTGGTGTGACAGTTTTGTGAATATTGATATGCAGCCGTGTTCAGAGTGGGATTAGTATGATTTGTGCAAAGTTTGTTCCAAATCAGACGAGGATTGTCTGAGCTATAACTATCATGTTTTGCATGCATGGAAGCCATTGAAGCATGGCAGTCGCCATGGAAACAATTCTGTACTATGTACATGTACTGTCAATGAGCCCTAGTCATTCCTTCATGTCATTTTTTCACCTGGTGAGAGAAAAAAAAGTTTTCAGCAATTCTTCCTTTAACCCCTTGCACTCCGGGCAATTTTCCTAAAAATGCCAAAAAATAACATGCCCAAAGTAAATCGAAAGCTGTTCTTCAACCCTTTGCAGCATCTTCATGGGGTTGGTCTCATTTAAAAGAAAACACTTTGAATTTTTTGGCAAAAAAAACATAATCTCTCTACGTGCTCCGGCCACTGAGTTACAGTCATCTAAACATACTGAACTTGAAGAAAATAAATTTGGACACAGTGTTTTTTTGGATACAAATGCTTGCAAATAACACACAGCTGTCCGATCCGGCTGGAAAATGCAACAGAAATGTAGAACCAAGTGTTATCAAGCTGAGATCCAAATTTGGTAACAATACCACAAAAAATGAATATTTTACACAGCTTTGTTCTCAGGTAGTTCCCAGGCGTTTTGGAACTGTGCCAAATTGTGCCAAATGGCACAGTTTGGAAAAACATCTGTAACTTTTGAATGATTCAACGTAGAATCTTCATTTTGGGCTCTAATGAAAGGTCACACTCAGGGTTGTGTCTGTGTGTGTGGGGGGGGGGTTCCCCCCCCCGCTACAAAAGACGGAGTTCGGCCCTCGCTACATGATGGATTACACTCCTTGCATGTTTTCACAGCGGCCCCCCCCCCTCGCTACTGTGTGTGTGTGGGGGGGGGGGTTGTCCCCCCCTCCTCGCTGCAGAAGACAGCCATCGCTACATGAAGGAATAGACTCATATGCTTCCCCCGCGGACCGGGGGGCGTTCGGACCGTGAACGCCCCCCCCCCGCTCCTCTTCTGCAGCGGGGGGGGGCCTTCACGGTCCGAACACGGCAAATGAACCGTTTATCGCAGCGCACGCACTTCGTACTTCGTGCACAGTACAGTTGTAATTTACCGATCAGTCAAAAGTCATTTTTGGATTACAGTTTTCAGGGATAAATAATAATTTAGCTTATAACACCTTACCTCTTCACAGCAGCAGAGTCCTGGCGAACTTCTCTTCCCCATTGTAAGACGAACGCGACGCTGCTCCGCTCGTGGATCCCGATCAAAACATAATTCCAATATTGCGGTTTTGGTGAATGATTTACGACCTTTGTCGTCGGCCTCCGTCGGTCTATGATGACGGAAGAGAATCCTAAACGTCTCTTCTGCTGGAATGAGTGCAGGTCCCACTTGTGGGTGTTCTCCATGCTGCGGGGTCTGTAGCAGATTCATCCAGCGTCCTTTGTTTTCATCTGCTGCAGCAGTAAATCTCTCTTCACCCAGCCTGAATTTCTGTGCTTCAATTGGCTCCTGCATTCACAGTAGGCGGGTCCTCCTTCCTAGGTTTTCATTCATTGGCTCTTCAAGGTTTCAAGAAACCCAATTCAAGGCTCTTATTAGTCGAATGAGAGGTCAATCTGATGAACTAATCTGTTCGCGGCTGTCTCTGCAGTTTTTTTTTTAGTGGCGCTTGGACGCCACTACATCACCATCACCACCTACATTATCACAATCTGGTCTATGCGTCCAAGTGCGCACGAGGGCGCACTCCTGCGCCCTCGTGCGTCCTAGGACGCAGAGACTTGCCCGCCCACGGAACAACGGAGCGCAAGTGGTTAATCGCTAGTGGCGCTATAACTTTTGTTCATTATTTTTACATAGACATGTTGGGGGCAGGACGAATATTGATCGTAGAAAATTTGGTGAAAATCAGACAAAGTTTGTCCAAGATACCACTTTCCGATGTTTCATGACAAGGAGTCAACCTTTGCCAGGTTGCCATGGCAACACTTCCTTGTCAGTTATGTGTTGCCCACTCATATAGGACGACATAGAACAGTCATCTCTACCGATGTTCCAGATTTCATGACTCCAGGTCGTTCCTAACCCTCCAAACAAGATCAAGGATTGAATGGTGAGGAGGGCGTGTCCATGGTAACAGCAGTGACGCCAAACAATCTGGTTTATTGTTTGGCTCGGAAAGTGAGACGGCGGAAGAGAGGAAGACGAGTGGGCGCTCTCGTACGACTTCGCAGGAGAGGCTCGCGAACGGCGCTGCCTGGCATATTTCTGTCCAATACCAACTCTCTCTCTAACAAGGTGGATGAACTGAGACTGCTGATGCGTTTTAAGGACCTCGCCTCCTCAGCTGTCCTCTGCTTTACTGAGACCTGGCTCCGGGAAAATATACCGGACAGCGCGCTGCGCCTCGACGGCTTTCAGCTCTTCCGTGCTGATCGTGACACAGAGCTTTCCGGCAAGACCACAGGAGGCGGAGTCTGCTTCTACATCAACTGTAGCTGGTGCTCTGATGTAACGGTAATTTCCAAACACTGTTCTCCTGCCTTGGAATTTCTTGTTATCAATTGCAAGCCCTTCTATTCCCCGCGGGAGTTTGCTTCTTTCATAATGATCGCTGTGTACGCCCCTCCCGACGCGGACACGCGCGAAGCTCAGCACGTGCTCGCGGATCACATTCAACACACAGAGCGGAGTTTTCCAGACTCGCTGATTATTGTGGCTGGCGACTTTAATCAGTGCAATCTGAGCCACGATCTCCCCCGCTACAAACAGTTTATTAAATGCCCCACCAGAGGATTAAACACACTGGATCACTGTTACACCACAGTGAAAGACGCATATCGCGCTGTCCCTCGAGCTGCGCTGGGATTATCTGATCACGTGATGGTTCACCTCATTCCCACATACAGACAGAGATTGAAGCTCACTAAACCTGTTGTGAGCACTACGAAGATACGGACCAGTGAAGCTGAGGAGAAGCTGGAAACGTGCATGGAAATATCTGACTGGGGCATGCTTAAAGGAGCCACGCATGATCTGGATGAGTACACGGACACTGTAAACTCATATATCCACTTTTGTGAAGAGAACATTCTTCCATCACGCACCAGGGTGAGTTACTCTAATGACAAACCCTGGTTCACAGCTAAGCTCAGACAGATCAGGAAGGAGAAGGAAGCAGCGCTGAAAAGTGGAGACAGGGACTGCTACAGGGAGGTTAAATACCGGTTTAACAGAGAGCTGAAGAGGGCTAAATCTGTGTACTCAGAGAGACTCCAGCAGCAGTTCACTGCTAATGATTCGGCTTCCGTGTGGAGAGGACTGAGGCAAATCACCAACTATCGACCTAAGGCTCCTAAAGGTCAGGATGACAAAGCCCTTTGTCAGAGACTGTCCCAACACTATGCCCGTTTTGACACCTCGTCATCTGTGTCCAACTCCCCCCCTCCCTCCAGCTCCACAGCCTCCACATTCCCTACTTCATTTAAGACACCCCCCCTCCTCCCCCCCTCCCCTTATCATCAGTGAGCAGGATGTGCTCAAACAGTTCTCCAGACTGAACCCGCGCAAGGCCCCCGGCCCAGACGGCGTGTCTCCCTCCACCCTGAGACTCTGTGCGAAACAGCTGGCTCCTGTATTCACAGACATTTTTAACACCTCCCTTAAGTTATGCCACGTGCCATCCTGCCTCAAATCCTCCACCATCATCCCTGTCCCCAAGAAGCCACGGATCACTGGACTTAATGACTACAGACCTGTAGCGCTCACCTCTGTAGTCATGAAGTCCTTTGAGCGCCTGGTCCTGTCCCACCTCAAGTCCATCACCACCCCTCTCCTGGACCCGCTGCAGTTTGCCTACCGAGCCAACAGGTCTGTAGACGATGCAGTCAACCTGGCCCTCCACTCCATCCTGCAGCACCTGGACTCCCCGGGAACCTACGCCAGGATCCTGTTTGTGGACTTCAGCTCCGCATTCAACACCATCCGCCCCGCTCTGCTCCGGGACAAGCTGTCCCTGCTCAACGTGCCTGACTCCCTCTGCAGGTGGATCATCGACTTCCTGACGGACCGGAGGCAGCATGTGCGGCTGGGAAAGACTGTCTCAGACTATACTAGCATCAGCACCGGATCACCCCAGGGCTGTGTACTTTCCCCCCTACTCTTCTCCCTTTACACCAACTCCTGCACCTCCAGCCACCAGTCTGTCAAGTTGATCAAGTTTGCGGACGACACCACCCTCATCGGGCTCATCTCCAACGGCGACGAGTCCGCCTACAGGAGAGAGGTGGCCCAGCTGGCGTCCTGGTGCAGCAATAACAACCTGCAGCTGAACGCTCTGAAGACAGTGGAGATGATTGTAGACTTCAGGAAAGTCACTACTCCTCTGCCCCCCCTCACCCTCTCAGGCTCTCCCATCACCACTGCTGATTCCTTCCGCTTCCTAGGCACTACCATCACCAGGGACCTCAAATGGGAGCTGACCATCAGCTCACTCATCAAAAAAGCCCAGCAGAGGATGTTCTTCCTGCGGCAGCTGAGGAAGCTCAAGCTACCCACCAAGATGTTAGTGCAGTTCTACACAGCCATCATCGAGTCCATCCTCACCACCTCCATAACCGTGTGGTACGCAGGAGCCACTGCCAGGGACAGACTAAGGCTGCAGCGCGTCGTGCGCACTGCTGAGAAGGTGATCGGCTGCAAGCTCCCATCTCTCCAGGATCTGTACATCTCCAGGACCCGGAGGCGTGCTGGCCGGATCATAGCCGATCCCTCACACCCTGGTCACGTACTGTTTGCCCCCCTCCCCTCTGGTAGAAGACTTCGGTCCATCCAGACTAAAACCTCCCGTCACATGAACAGCTTCTTCCCCTCTGCCATTAGACTGCTGAACACTAAGTGACTCTCGTGCACCATGTACAGCAGCTCAACCAGACTCATGTCAATCATCACTGTTTTCTTCCTGCATTACCGACTGCACTATATAGTTCTCCACAGTATCTGCTGCTGGCTAATATATATTTTAACTGTTGACCAGTATCACTTAATCTTATCCTACACTTTATTACATGTATAGTTTATTTCTCTTATCTTATCATGTTTAATGTTGCAGCATTGTACCGAGACAAATTCCTAGTTTGTGTACTACATGAACAATGGCAATAAACCTGATTCTGATTCTGATTCTGATACTAAAGATGATATGCAGTTATGATCAAACAGGAGGTCTGATAACTCTCAGAAAATTTCACGTCATTCTGGCCAGCGGCGCTTGAGTAATAGATAAGAGTGTTCAGCAATTCTTCCTTTAACCACCCAGTGCCACTAAAACTTTTACTATTTTTAATATTGATTGTGCAAAATTTGGTGAAAATCATACAAAGTTTGTCCAATGTACAAGTGTTTTTTGTGCTGACCACAAGGTGGTGCTATAAGTTTTGTAAATGATTTTTACATAGACACATTCGGGGTGGGACTAATATCCATTGTAGAAAATTTTGATGAAAATTGGATCAAGTTTGTCCAAGTTGCAACTTTTTGATGTCCCATGGCGAGGAGTAAGCCTTCGCCATGTCACCATGGTAACACTTACCTATCAGTTATGTGTTGCTGACCCATATAGGACTACAGATGACAGTCACCTCTGCCTATGCTCCAAATTTTATGACTGCAGGACCTTCCCAACCCTCCCCACAAGCTCACGGATTGAATAGCGAGGAGGATATGTCCATGGTTATAAGATAAGCCTTTATTAGTTCCACAATGGGGAAATTCCAGGATTGCAACAGCACAGGGATAGCAACTCTCAGAGCAATAATTAAGAAGATAAGAAAATAAAATAAGAGCAGTGAATATACATATGTACACATAAATATATAAATATATATATACACAGTGCGGAGCATTGTAGCTAGATGGAATATACAGCATAACAGTCTATTTAGTTACCCTACATGGTATGAATATGTACCCATACATATTGTCACCCTCTGTAGTGACTGATATTGTCCTAGTTGTATGCTGGAGGGGACCATTTGTGTAAGTCTGTTGCATCTTTTGCATTCAATACTATTAGGTCGTCATGTTTTTTTGCTATCTCTGCGAGCAGCCCTGCTTAGGTTATACAGTCTGACAGCCGTAGGTAGGAAGGACCTGCGAAACCTCTCGGTCGCACACCTAGGATGATGTAGTCTACTGCTAAATGAGCTCCTGCGTTCAGTGTGTTCTGCATAGGGTGGGACTCAGACTCCAGCAGAGATGACAGTTTAGCCACCATCCTTCTCTCTCCTATGTCCTCCACTGGGTCAAGGCGTTTCCCCAGGACAGAGCTAGCTTTCTTGATTAGTTTGTTCAGTCTCTTCCTATCGGCTGCTGTAATGCTGTTGCCCCAGCAGACCACTCCAAAAGTGATGGCTGATGCCACCACCGTGTCGTAGAATGTCTTCAGCAGCGCCCCTTGTACACCGAAAGACCTGAGCCTCCTCAGTAGGAACAGCCTGCGCTGTCCCGTATAAGTGTGACATCATGCTAAAGTTGATGTGCAGCTATTATCATCCCTGTGGTCTAATGAATCTCAGAAAATTTCACGTCATTCTGGCAAGTTTTCAGCAATTCTTTCTTTAACCACTAGGTGGCGCTATATCTTTTGTCAGGTATTTTTATATAGACGCATGCGGGGCGGGACTATTTTCCATCATGAAAACCTTGGTGACCATAAGACAAATTTTGCCCGAATTACAGCTGTTTGTTGTTGTAAGGGGAGGAGTCAAACTTCGCTATGGTGCCCTGGCCACACCTTTTGAGATTTCGACTTAATTTATACAATTTTTAGTGGCCAATGCCTATAGATGCCGCCATGTAAAAATGAGCTCAATCCGAGCTGGCCCCTCGGACGAGTTCATTCAAATGTAAGGTGTGATTTTTTTTTTTTCTGAATTGAAGGTTGGACAATTTTGAGGCAAGATGGCGGCCTTCCTGTTGGCGGTGGGTATGGGCCACAATTATGTTTTTTGCATGTCTTGAGGTGATGCACACCTCACCCAAATTTTTTGTCTCTACGGCAAAGTTTATGGTCGCCTGTGTCCATAGACCTTGTACGTTTGGCCCCTCCCACAAAACTTAGGGGTGGGGGGCACATATCTTTTCCAGTTTATCAAATTTTTCACCGGGTCTGAGAGGTTTGGCAAAAAAAAAATCACGTTTTGGTTAATGTTCAGAGGGTGAAAAATGCGATAATTTAGGCGGAAGCATAATAATAAGAAATGGAGCAATTACAATAGGGCTTTCACCAACTGACGTCAGTGGCTCAGGCCCTAATTACAATGGGGCTCTTGCCCACTGATGTCAGTGGCTCAGACCCTAAAAATACTAACAGATACAATAGGGCTCTCACCCATTGACGTTGTCAGTGGCTCGGGCCCTAACAAATACAACAGGGCTCTCGTCCACTGACGTCAGTGGGTCAGGTCCTAATTATGTTAGACTTTCCAGTGGCAGGGACAAGGGGTGGCCACTAGTGGGGCCCAAATGGTGTCCACGGGGTACTGCTGCCACCCCTGGTCATATCTTCTAATGCAATAATCCAAACTTAAAAATAGTGGGATCACCTCCTTTCTGTCAAGGAAGAACAACGGTGGATTTCCAAATCAGAGGGATCTCTTTAGAGATAAGGGATAGGTTAAAAATGTATGTCAAGGGTGCAGCGATAAAATCAGCAGCCATTTTTAAAAAACAAGCCCCCAGTTTGTAGGGACCTGGAGATTTCTTAACATCTAAAAGCCTAAGGGCTTTATGAACCTCAGAACGGTAATAGGACTGAATTTAAAATGCTGACCTTAAAATATTTTTATCAGGGGAATTTTGAACAGGGAGGATCCTATTTGAATGATTAAATGGAACCGGAAGCGACAAAATTCTCATTAAAACAACTTATTATATCATTTTTATGTTATTTTACTATTTTTCTTCACAATACAAGGGGGTAATAGTTTTTATTTTCTGTTAGTGATTTTGTTGTTTCCCACAAGTTTGTGTGGTCATTTATGTTTCTTGTTTCATTAAGGAAATGGCTAGATTTTGTATTTCTTACTTTTAAGGTAAAAGAATTTTGCAGTTTCCTGAACAGCTCCCAATCAGAATCATTTTTGGTCTTTCTGGCCATTGCCCAGGCACAGTTTTGCTCATGGAGTAGATCTGCTAATTCATTACTAAACCATGGGTTATTTCTGCATTTGATTCTGTATTTTTTGTAAGGAGCATGTCTGATTATATTCAAAAAAATGCTCATAAAAGAATTTCCAAGCATTTTCTGCAATGGTACTGTATAAGTTGAATATGGTCCCAATTAAAATGATACAAATCGTGTCTGAATCCTTGCTCTATAAAATGTTTCATATTTTGTTTTGTAATCGTACAATGTTTCAATTTTGGAATTTTTGTACATCTAACAGTAGCCACAGCACAATGATCACTAAGATCATTTATGAAGACTGATGCAACTGAATATTTGTGAGGAGTATTTTTGTTAAAATAAGATCAGTTAGAGTGGATTTTTCAGGACATTTAGGATTTGGCCTTGTGGGACTGTCAACCAATTGAAAGAGATTTAATGAATCACAGTACCTTTGAAATCCGTGGATTTCAAAGGGTACTGGAAGTGTAGCGCCTGTAATGGTAACATTATGTAGCTCACATATTTCACTGCAGAGACCCAAGCATAGAAGGACTTTAAGCTTGCGGTGTGTATTGACATCAGGCCTCAGATGGACAATGAGTCTGGACCACCTGCGGACATGGGAGGAAGTCAGAGGATCTGGAGCTTGAGCCTGAAAGGACTGTCTGACCTCCTGGGGTCAGACAGAAGAGCAAAGAGGACTTTTGAAGTGATTAAGTGTAAATAGAAGGATTTGACTTGATTGTGTGATTCTGTGTTTGATGTGTGGGTATAAATGTATGTGGGTTTACCGCAGCTCTTCCTCTTTTTTCCTGACTGAGAGAGAGAGAGCTGGGGAGTTGAGATGAATAAACCATACTGAGAAATTATCCAGTCTCATCATTTCATGATCCCCACATTGGTGACCAAGACGTACGATGCCGGGAGAACGTTACCCTGACCCGGATTCACCGGAGACCGACCGCACGAGCACAGGCTCGATTAAGCTCCCTGAGTTCTGGCAAGACGACCTGCACTCATGGTTCCAACACGCGGAATCGCGGTTCGTGCTTGGGGGAATATCAGCAGATGACATCAAGTTTCATAATGTCATCGCAAGACTCGACAGCCGCACAGCTCGATGTGTGCGGAGCCTGGTGCAGCAGCCGCCCGCTGCTGGCAAGTACGACGCGCTGAAAGCCGCCCTCATCGAGAGTTTTGTGCCATCAGCTGAGGTGAGGGCCAGGCAGCTTCTGGACCTGCGCGACAGAGGAGGACGCAGAGCGACCAACCTCATTAAGGACATGCTGCAGCTGATCGGGACAGACAACGATGCGTTTCTGTTCAAACACATCTTCTTGAGGACCCTCCCAGCACACATGAGAGGTACCCTGTCTGGCATGAGGTGTGTGAGCCAGCAAGACTTCCGCGGGCTGGCCAGGGAAGCGCAGCAGCTCCTCGACGCCTGCGACGAGCAGGAGACTTCCATGGCAGCAGCAGACCTCGGCGTGGCGGCCGGAGGCAGGGAGGAGCCAGAGGCAGCAGGAGCAACCCCAGCGATGACGGCAGCAGCACGGTCCCGAGGCAGAGGAGGGGACGACCTCTGTTTTTACCATCGACGCTTCGCTGAGAAGGCGCACAGATGCATCCCGCCGTGCAGTTTCAAGAAACAGGGAAACGCCCGGGCCGGGGATTGTTAGCAGCTTCGACTCTCGGTGAACAGAACAAGCTGCTTTATCTAACAGACGTGGGCTCCGGGCGGCAATTCCTCGTGGACACCGGAGCCCAGAGGAGTTTCGTCACTGCGACCTATGCGGATCGTGTGGCGGGGCCCCGCGGAGACGGAGCAACGGCGGCGAACGGCTCGTCGATCAAAACGTTCGGGGAAAGGACTCTACGCCTGTCCTTGCACGGCCGCACCTATGAATGGACCTTCATAGTAGCGGCGGTGAGTTTCAACATGTTAGGCGCTGACTTTTTGTGCTCACATGGCTTGTTAGTGGATCTGGTTAATAGACGCCTAGTAAATGCACTCTCCTTTTGTTCTATCCCTTGTGCAGCTCGAGTGTCCCCGCCGCCAGTACAGACCAACGTCGCCACAGCAGGCGGTAAGTTTCACACTCTTCTAACCCAGTTCCCAGCACTCACAGTTCCCACGTTTTCAGCTAAGGTTGCGAAGCACAGGGTGGAACACTTTATCACCACACGTGGCCCACCAGTTTTTGCAAAAGCTCAGTGCTTGGATGCAGCTAAGCTCTCCATTGCACGTGAGGAGTTCGCCAACCTGGAAAGGTTGGGCATAATTCGCTGCTCGAAGAGCGCCTGGGCATCACCACTACATATGGTGCCTAAGGCTGACGGCTTGTGGAGACCTTGTGGTGATTACCGCAGGTTAAGCAATGCCACAGCGCAGGACCACTACCCAATTCCGCATATCCAGGATTTCTCAGTGCACTTAGCGAAGGCACACATTTTTTCTAAAATAGACCTGGTCCGCAGTTATCATCAGGTCCCGGTTCGACCAGAGGACATTCCCAAAACAGCGGTAATAACCCCGTTCGGACTTTTTGAATTTTTACGCATGCCTTTTGGCCTTAAAGGCGCCGCGCAAACTTTCCAAAGAATGATGGATGCCGTGTTGCGCGACCTCCCTTTCGTTTTTGTCTACTTGGACGATATTTTAGTCGCCAGTGCCTCCGAGGAGGAACACGAAAAACACCTCACCACGGTTTTTCAGAGGTTGGGAACGCACGGGTTGATAATCAACCCAACCAAGTGCCATTTTGACGTAGCGCAAATCGATTTTTTAGGACACCGCGTCTCCCCAGAGGGAGCAATCCCTCTGCCGGCCAAGGTACGTGCAGTGGCAGAGTTTCCCCAGCCACAAACGGTCAAAGCGTTGCAAGAGTTTTTAGGAATGGTAAATTTTTATAACCATTTCATACCCCACGCAGCGCAGCTTATGCAACCGTTATACGCCGCGCTTAAAAAGCAGAAGCCCTCCAATGTGATCGAGTGTCCCCGGAGCGGGAGCGCGCATTCACAGAGGTTAAAAAAGCACTGGTGGACGCAGCGCTGCTGGCTCACCCAGACCCATCAGCCCGCATAGCGCTAACCACCGACGCGTCAGATGTGGCCATAGGGGCCGTGGTAGAGCAGCAAGTCGCCGGGGTTTGGCAACCGCTCGCTTTTTTCAGCAGGTCCTTGCGCGATGCTGAGCGTAAATACAGCGCGTTTGACAGGGAGCTGCTAGCGCTCCACCTGGCCATTCGGCATTTCCAGTTCTGGCTGGAGGGGCGACGTTTCACCGCGTTTGTCAACCACAAACCGCTCACTTTTGCAATGTCCAAAATTTCAGAATTGTGGTCAGGACGGCAGCAGAGACAGCTGGCCGCAATTTCGGAATTTACCACCGATATTCAGCACGTAGCCGGTAAACTCAACGTAGTAGTGGACTGTCTCTCACGCGCGGTAACAACGCCTGTCCGCGTGGAAGCGGGTTGTACTACCACAGACACGGGGCGGGGTAACAGCGCGGACATGCACGCGGCCCCTGTTCACGTGGGGATAGATTATGCAGCCATGGCAGCGGAGCAGAGCGGAGATGCAGACGTGCGCGCGCTCCTGTCTGGACCAACAGGGTTAAGGCTGGAGAGCAAAAGTTTACAAACCGGTTCATCCCCTCTAATCTGTGACGTATCCACCGGGCGACCGCGCCCGGTGTTACCGGCCGCGTGGCGCCGTCGCGTTTTTGACGCAGTGCACTCCCTGGCGCACCCGGGAGTACGCGCTTCGGTGAAAATGGTAGCAGAGAAGTTTGTTTGGCCGAGCCTGCGCAAGCACGTGAAAGAGTGGGCGAAAGCCTACATGGCTTGCCAGCGGGCCAAAGTCCACAGGCACACGAAGGCCCCTTTAGAACCGTTCCACATTCCGGCTAAGAGATTCGATCATGTGCACGTAGACCTAGTGGGCCCCCTGCCGCCGTCACAAGGGTTCACACATCTCTTGACAATGGTGGACCGAACCACACGTTGGCCGGAAGTGGTCCCGTTAACGTCGACCACAGCGGCAGAGGTGGCTCGCGCTTTTTTAACAGCCTGGGTAGCGCGGTTCGGGGTTCCGTCGGATATTACGTCCGATAGGGGACCTCAATTTGTGTCGGAGCTGTGGTCAGCAATGGCCAGCGGCTTGGGAGCGGTAGTCCACCGCATTACCGCTTATCATCCACAGGCCAACGGTTTATGCGAGCGTTTTCACAGGTCTTTGAAGGCAGCCCTCAGAATGTCGCTCACGGATGCAGATTGGGTAAACAAACTACCATGGGTTTTATTGGGGTTTGCATTCGGCACCCAAAGAGGACTTAGATGCCTCACCCGCAGAATTGGTTTTTGCGCAACCTCTCAGGCTGCCCGGCGAGTTCCTACCAGCCCATGCGGCACCAGGGCGCCCCCCGGTGCGGGGACCTCTGATTGGCACTGGAGCAGAAATGCTCCCGGGCCCCGCTCATCACACTTTTCCGCGTGTTTTTGTTCCCAAGGCTTTACAAAACGCTGAATTTGTTTTTGTCAGGCACGACGCTCAGCGACACAGTCTCCGCCCATCATATGACAGTCCATTTCGAGTGCTGGAAACCGAGGAGAAATATTTTGTGCTAGATTTGGGGGGCAGGAAAGAAACAATCAGTATTGATAGATTAAAGCCTGCCTTTGTGTTGCATGACGAATCTGTACGACCGGCGAGGACGCCTCGACGCGGCAGACCACCTAGGGAACGGCCCCTGGAGCCCCCGCAGGGGACAAATAACCTTTCTCCCCCTCATTCCACAGATTTCTCGCAAGACGGCACAACACAGGCTGTGAAACCTGCGTACAGCAAGTTTGGGAGGAGGTTGAAGCCCAGACTAAGAGTGATGTGTGTTTCGATCAAACTGTGTAGGCCGTGCTGTAAATTCCGCAGGTGGGGGGTGACATATGCTGTATTGCCATTAGGATACGGTTATCGGGTTTGTCCATTCTTTGGCGTTTGGGGGGGAGTGATGTAGCGCCCGTAATGGTAACATTATGTAGCTCACATATTTCACTGCAGAGACCCAAGCATAGAAGGACTTCAAGCTTGCGGTGTGTATTGACATCACGCCTCGGATGGACAATGAGTCTGGACCACCTGCGGACTTGGGAGGAAGTCAGAGGATCTGGAGCATGAGCCTGAAAGGACTGTCTGACCTCCTGGGGTCAGACAGAAGAGCAAAGAGGACCTTTGAAGTGATTAAGTGTAAATAGAAGGATTTGACTTGATTGTGTGATTCTGTGTTTGATGTGTGGGTATAAATGTATGTGGGTTTACCGCAGCTCTTCCTCTTTTTTCCTGACTGAGAGAGAGAGAGAGCTGGGGAGTTGAGATGAATAAACCATACTGAGAAATTATCCAGTCTCATCATTTCATGATCCCCACAGAAGAAGCCAATTCCGGTTTAGATCCCCTAAAAAAACAATTTCTTTAAAATCCAAGTCTGATAATAACTACTTTAAAGTTGAGAGAGTGGCCTTATATGCTGAGGGAGGCCAGTAGCAGTCAACAACAGTAATATGCAGTGATTTATTCACTTCAAGATCTAAGGCTAAAAGCTCAAACTGTTCGCTGATTGATTTAGAGAACAGCACACGCACATGAAAATTATTTCTAATATAAATTGCCACTCCACCCTGTAGTGTATGAATGTGGGATATTAGAAGTGGTACAGGGCCTGCAGCTGACGTCAATACGTCACTACATACAGTATTGGGCGGTCCGCCATCTCACAGCGTGGTTGTTAGGTTGGAGTTATGAGAGTGAGTTGGCAGTCGGTTATAGTGAATTTACTATCACACGTGCTCTTACCATTACAGTTTTCTGTAATAAAGTTGAGTTCAACAACAGCATCCCCATTGGTCGTCATTGCCAGGTTTGTGGACATAACATTTGGCAACAAAAGATAGAACCATGGACGTGTGCTTCAGACTAAAGCCGTTCCTCAAGTCCCCTGGTGAACCAGCTATCCCGTGGCCACGACGGCTGCACATCTTCAAGACCTTCATTCCAGCGCTGGACTTGGAGGAACTGGATGAAATTAAAATGCGGATACTACTTGTCCACCACCTGGTTACAGAAGGTCAGAGAATTTTTGAAATGCTTGGTCCAACAGACTATTATGAGGATGCTGCTGAGATGCTAATTAGCTATTTCGTTAAATCCATCAACATGGTGCGGCACATGAAAACTCGCTGCCGTCGACGAAAGGCTAAGCTAGCTAACCCCACACCTACGGAGATGGCATAAACATTGTGGGCCTTAAAGGTTGGTCAGGACTGCAGTGTGTTGTGAAGTTAGACGGCGTGAGCGTGCCCATGCTGGTGGCCACCGCCATCACGCGGTCGATAGTGAACGAGGCCATGGTTCAGAGGCTCACTCCCCGGCGATCTGATGCAGTGGAACTACCGGATGACAGGAGCTCCAATACTGACAGGAACGTCACACTCGCAGTGCAATACGCCGAGAAAGTGATTCCAGCATTCCGGTTCCAGGTGACATGCCAGGGTGAAAATGTTATGGGGTAGGATTTATTCTGCGAGCTGGGTTTTACCTTCACAATCGGCGGGCAGACGGTCAATGGCCCAGGCCCACTTTACCCAGGCTTCACGGATGCGGGTGCAGCCAAAGAGCACAGTTCAGACAGTGAATGCAACATAGAGAGTGGATACGGCACAGACGGTGAAAACAACATGGAGGAAGAACTGCGACCTGACTCGCCTTCGTTCCTTGCTCGGCCAGAGCTGGAGGAGAGGGAGCCCGGGTCTAACGAGACCAACGCCAACGAGGTAATACAGAACAGCACAGACAACACTCCATCCACCCTGCGCGCTGTGGAGGAGAGCTGCCCGGGAGGGGGGTAGCAGCCGGATTTGCCTCCATTCCCCGCTCAGTCAGAGCTGGGGCTGCAGGAGAGGGAGCCCTTGCCCATCAAGAACGACACTGACTAGGTGATTCAGAATGACACCGACACCAATCCATCTGCCCCGCACTCTCAGGAGAAGAGCTGCCTGGAAGTGGGGCAGCTGGACTTGCCTCCTTCCCTTGCTCAGCCAGAACCAGAGCTGTGGGAGAGGGAGCCCGAGCATGCAGAGAGCCCCGAAGCGCAGCAACAACAACTGGGCACAAACACAGCTCACGATGCAGCACAGCAGAGCACTTCATATGAGAGAGAGGAACCGGACTGCTTCTGTAGCCACGCTCAACAAGCTGCAGAGGTTACGACTGAGCTGACGGGTGAAGAGTCCACGTCAATGAGCAACATCGGAGAGACACCGGACACCTTCTGTACCCATGACGAGCTTCAACCTATGGTAACGACGATGGAGACAATGGGTGAAGGGTCTGCAGCAAACATGCTGACAACGGAACCGTTACAGCACAACTGAGGTCCCAAACCAGACGAGCACACAGAGCCACCGGGATCGCAATGATGCATAAGACCAAGCAAGGCGCCGCTCCAAGTTATGGACTGGGTTTAGGCTTGCACTGGCGAAAGATCGTGACGGCAATTCAATTCAATTCAACTTTATCTGTATAGCGCCATTTCACAACAGCAGTCATCTCATAGCACTTTCAATTGTAGGGGAAACCCCCACAATTGCAGAAAGACCCCAGCAATCAAGCGATCCCCTGTGAGCAAGCACTTGGCGATGTTGGAGAGGAAAAACTCCCTTTTAACAGGAAGAAACCTCCAGCAGAACCAGGCTCAGGGAGGGGCAGTCATCTGCTGCGACTGGCTGGGGGATGAGGGGATAGAGAAGATGAAAAGAACAGACATGTAGAGAGCAAACAGCACGATGGGGACTCAATCTATGGGAGAGAACAAACAGATGTTAATGACGAGCAAAAAAAAAAAATTTCATTGAAAGTGAAGAAAGGAGTGAAGCCCAGTGCAATTATTGGAGGTTCCCTGGCTGTCTAAACCTAATAGCAGCATAACTAAGGGAGGGTTCAGAAACATGCTGCTTGGGAATGTGTAACAAGCTCTTTTATACGTTATACAGACAGAGAGAATGCATGGCACATTAGCATAGTGATTGTCATTTAATACCCATCATTAGCATGACATCAGCTGGTGCCCAGCCCGGACGTCCTCTCTGAGGACGCATACATAACAGTCCCAACTGATTGTCCCCTGGGGCTCTCTGTCCGTATGTCAATTGTCCTCCGCTTCCTCCAGCCCTGATAAGTGTGAGATAATGTCCGTCCGCAGCTTGCTGGGTCATTACACGGCTCCCCCCAGAACACTCAGAAGGGGCTGTGACCCGCCCCCCAGTCGTTTGGGCTCCAGCTCTGGTAGAACTGTCCTGTTGTTGAGGAGTGTCGGAGGGCATGTTAGTCCGTGGGTGGGGGGGAGGGGTAGAAAAGACAGTGTGCTCCGCTCCGAGTTCCAGCACATTGAACGGCCGTGGATCATGGGCGCAGAGGGCCGGTGCGCGTCGTGTGTAATGGAACAAACCGGCGATTGGCCAGCTTTAGGAAATGAGGTGCTGGAAGAGCGATGTGGAGGAGAAGGGAGCGGTGGATGGAAATAAGTGAGTGCCAGCCCGGGATGTCAAAAGTGTCTGGGCGGCACACAAATTGCGTGTGGATCCGCCATGGTGAGGGACTTTCCTGGTAAACCTGGCGGTGATCCGCAGCAGCTGTGCAAAAAAAAAGTTAAGTCTCTGACTCCTCGTGCGGCTCAGTCCTGCAAGGATGAGGGAAAGGTGAGTGGCCAAATTCCCCAAGGATGCGTAGTGGCTGTGAAAAAACTGAAGCCGTGTGAGGGACTTGGCAGTTTTGCTTTAGGTGCGGAAGCAGCCCTAAAGGCATCGGGGAAAGCCATCGGCTAAATTCCCATTGTGCACAGCGGCTGAGAGACAAACAAATGTCCTGCATGCAAGGCTGTACGTCTGCTTTAAGAGCGGCAGCAGCCCTAAACATTCCCAGGATGGCGATCTGCCGTGTTCCCGGGGCATGTGCAGCTGCGGAGGCTGATGTGTGAGTCTGTGGAGGCAGTTTGTCCCTGGTGCATGGCGTGCACTGCGGCCATGTAGCTGGAAGTTGTGCTGTCCTCATAATCCTGCGGTGTGCGTACGGGGCTTCTGTGCGCTGAAAGTCCACTGTAGGGAGGTGAGTCAGGGTCAGGGAGCTTGATGAAAATCAACGCAGATGGCGCCGATGATCTTCCCCGTTCAGGCTTTTTCCTTCGGTTCGCTCGTGTCGCTGTTCATGGTGCATGACGGTCCCAGCGCTACCCGCTCCGGAGAGCGCGCTCCGGTGTGGATGAAGAGGATGCAGGTGTTCTCTGGTACTCTGGAATCCACAGCATGGTGAAAGGGAGCAGACGGTCATCCCACGTCAGGTCACCATGTGGTGTGCGGCGTAAGGGAGAGACAGTTCATCTCCATTAGGTCACCAATGTGGAGAAAATAGCATAGTCGAGAGACGCACCATGCACGTCCATGGTCACCACTGTGGAGGTAATTGAACAGGCGAGATGCAACGAGCTGGAAGTGTGCAAGGTTTTATTTCCTCCAACATAATGAAACACGCTTTGTAGCTCGGTGAGCTACTGCACTGCTTAGGCATGTGTAACAAGCTCTTTTATACGTTATACAGACAGAGAGAATGCATGGCACATTAGCATAGTGATTGTCATTTAATACCAATTATTAGCATGACATCAGCTGGTGCCCGGCCTGGACGTCCTCTCCCAGGACGCATACATAACAGTCCCAACTGATTGACCCCTGGAGCTCTCTGTCCGTATGTCAATTGTCCTCCTCTTCCTCCAGCCCTGATGAGTGTGAGATAATGTCCGTTCGCAGCGTGCTGGATCACTACAGTGTGTGCAATTTAAAAAAAACCCACCCATGAGTTTTCCCACACCGTCCCTTCCTCCATCTTCCCTGGGCCGCTGGTGGACATCTCCCCACTTCTCCGTCCTGACCGCATGTATTTAGTGCTGGGTTTGTGTTGAAAAAAGTCTGCCTGCCTCAAAAGCACCCTGTTGTGGAAGCACACATGAGGAGAAATGCCATAAAACCACAAACAAATGAGCAAATCTAACACTACAGCCAGAGTTGTAACATTTTAGACATCTTTAGAGGTAAAATCATTCCTACATCTTGTCAATGAGCTTTAAAGCTGTGACTCTCCGGTCTAGACATGGACCAACGCACGCCCCCCGCAAACCCCAAAGGAGATCCCCCCTCCTGGTACAACTCCCGGTAAAGGAAATATGAGTATCTGATGAGGTAGGTGTGTGTCAAGATGCACAGCAGATAGACAGATAGGTAGGAGTCAGGCATGGAAAGAGAAAGAATATTCAACATTTTTTTCAGAAAAACACAGACTTCGATTGACAATACACAGCAACAGAATAAATTATTTCTTTTTTCCTCTACACTTGGTACCGAGTGGCTGGGGACCGCTGGGCTTGCAGTACTGGACTGGGTCTGGATCTGGCACCCCAACCACATCCACAAGCTGCAGTCATTTTGGACAGTGTTGATGCAGATCACAGTTGCGCCCAGCCACCTTTCATTCACTAATGGGTCACAGTGGCATGCCAGCTGCCTCAGAAAAGTGTCACCGAATTCGGCCCCAGATCAGGAGACGGCTGCGGCCACAACAGGATCGGGCTGGGAATTCGGCGACACAAGACCCACAATCCCCAAAGAACATCCGCCAGAGCCTGTGGTGGAGACACAGCCTGAGCACTGCTCGGCCCCGGTTCAGTAGAGACCCTGCGACCCAAAAGACTTTATGACTAACTTTTGAAATTTGGACTCTTAGGTGTAGTCAAGATGTGACCTACAACAGTGGCAGAATAATCCACTCAGTCATGTGGGCATACCAGTGGTCTACCCAGGTGCCCAGTTAGCTGTATAAAGTTCTTTGGGGTTTTTTTCTTTGGGGGGGGGCGGGTAAATGTGATGTTTGGACGTGGTGGGTCACCATAGGTGGCATCATCACGTGGCGAACTGGCCATGGCACAGGGCGGCACCATCCATCTGTAAACAATCAGTTGTATGTTGAATAAAGGACAGTTCAGTTCATGTACGCTGTAAGCCCCTCATTCTTAGACACAACACACGCGCTGCCTCAATGCAGCTAAGCTAACCATCGTGCGAGAAGAGTTTGCTAACATGGAGAGATTAGGGATCGTTAGGCGCTCCAACAGCCCTTGGGTACCCATGGTAGCCCATGGTACTAACGTCCGATGGTTTGTGGCAGCCGTGCGGTGATTTTTGTAACCTGAACAACATTACAGAGCACTGTGGCGGTATAAAATAATAAGCGGCGAACTGAGAGTTTTTAAGGTAGTTTATTCATCATTCATCCCGCCATCACAGAACTCACTCCAGCGCCGTGCAGGCGCGCCAGAGTGAGCCCTCAGGCTCTCAGGCAATCGTGTGGTCAGTTGAGCAGTCAGAGAGAGCCCACTCTCAGGGCTGGGGTGAGTTCTGTGATGGCGGAATGAAATAAAACCCACTTCTAAACTCTCAGTTCGCCGCTTATTATTTCATGCCGCCACAAGCACAACCGTTATCCAATCCCTCACATACAGGATTTTTCAGTGCATCTGGCTGGAACATCTATTTTTTCTGAGGTGGATCTGGTCCATGGCTATCACTAGGTCCCGGTGCATGCAGAAGATGTCCCAAAAATGGCAGTAATGAAGCCTTTCAGACTTTTTGAATTCTTATGCATGCCATTTGGGCTTAAGGGTGCAGCTCAGACCTTTCAGAGGATGATGGCGGTATTCAAGGCGTACTCCACCCAGGTCAGGTGTGTGCTCCAAGCTGAAGGATTCTAGGCTGCCACGCACCCGAGGGTGGCCTCCAAGGACTGATTGGCGTGCTCCACATGCCCGTTGCTTTGTGGATGATTGCCGGAGGTGAGACTGACGGTGGTTCCAAGAGTGCAGCAGAAGGCCCTCCAAACTTGGGATGTAAACTGAGGACCCTGGTCAGACACAATGTCCACAGGAATACCATGCAGTCGGATCACGTGAAAGGTGACGAGATCGGCAGTCTCAGTGGCAGAAAGGAGCTTGGGGAGAGCAACCAGGTGGACAGCCTTCGAAAAGCGGTCAACTCTGGTGAGGATGACCGACTTCCTGTGGGAGGGGGGAAGTCCGTTAATGAAGTCCACAGCAATGTGAAACCAGGAGCAACCAGGGATGGGCAAAAGATGCAGGAGGCCAGCAGTGGGGGAGGAATCAGATTTGCCCCGGACACAGGTTTGGCATGCCCGAAAGTACTCCCACACGTCCTGCCGCAGTGTGGGCCACCAGAACACCCGCCGGATTAAGTGGTAGTGCGGGCAATCCTGGGATGACAGGCAGAACAGCTGGTGTGGCCCCACTGGATGACATCACTCTGGAGGGTGGCAGGGACGTACAGGCAGTTCGGGGGACACCCCGCTGGTTAAGGTTCCTGACTCTGGGCCTGACGGACTCTCCGCTCAATATCTTAGGTAAGGGCTCCGATAACATGGGAAGAAGGGAGAATAGGCTGGGGGTGGGATGGGGGCGGTACCTGCTCAGAATCAAACTGGCGGGATAGCGCATCCGGTTTGGTGTTCCGAGCGCCAGGCCGATAGGTGATTGTAAAATTGAATCTCTGGAAGAACAGGGCCAGTGAGCCTGCCTGTCATTGAGTCGGCAGGCCGACCGTAGATATTCTAAATTTTTATGGTCGGTCCACACAACAATGGGGTGAACAGTGCCCTCTAACCAATGTCTCCATTTCGCCAAGGCCAATTTAATAGCGAGGAGCTCTCTATTCACCATGTTGTAATTTCTCTCGGCCAACGTGAGCCGCCAAGAGAAATATGTGCATGGGTGGAGCTTCTGATCAGAGGATGAGCGCTGCGAGAGGACGGCGCCCATCCCCATCTCGGAAGTATCCACCTCGAGGATAAACTGGAGCTGAGTGTCGACCTGTGCCAAGATGGGTGTTTCTGAGAACAGGCTCTTTAATCTGATAAAAGCCTGCTCAGCCGCCTCGGTACAACAAAAAGGGACCTTAATGGAGGTCAGCTATGTAAGAGGCAGTGCTACCCCATTATAGTTCCGAATGAACCTGCGATAAAAATTTGTGAACCCGAGGAAGCACTGAAGCTTCCTACGGGGGTGGGGCATAGACCAATCAAGCACTGCCTTCACCTTGGCTGGGTCACCAATCAGCTCTCCTTCAGCCACTATGAAGCCCAAGAAGGAAGTGGAACTGGTGGAAAACTCACACTTCAGCGACCCATCCTTCTTTCCAACGAAAAAAAAACCCTGCTCTGAGTGGAGCCGAAAATGGCCGGCGTTCAGAGAGTCTTTTATGTATCTCTCCACCACTTCCAGCTCCGGGCCAGAAATGTTATAGAGCCGACTAGACAGCAGCTTCGCCCCCGAGAGAAGTTCTACAGCACAGTCGTAGGGGCGATGAGGCGGAAGCAACAGTGCCCTAGACTTGCTGAAAACCTCTCTAAGATCGTGATAGGCCCTGGAGATGAGCCTGAGGTCCGGTGGCTTGACTGGAGAGGAGATGGGGAAAAACGGCGAACACTCGGCCAAACACAGACAAGAAGCCAAACAATATGGACTCCAGGAGGAGATGGAGTTTTGGGCCCAATTGATAATGGGGTTATGCTTCCGGAGTCATGGGTAACCAAGCACCATCAGAGAGGATGAATTTGGGAAGACTAAGAATGAAAGTTCCTCCCGATGGTTCCCGGAAAGAAGGATAATGATGGGTGCCGTGCGTTCTTTGACTACAGCGATCTTCTAACCAGATATGGTGGTGATGCTTTGAGGACTGGGAAATTTGAGAGTGGGAATACCCATGTCCCGAACGAGTTGGGACGAGATTAAATTTCCTTCTGCTCCAGAATCCACTATCGCAAAAGCTCTCCTCTCGACCCCCGGCAATTGAACGAGGGCCGAAATAGAGAAATTACCAAGAGGGAAAGTTTGGTCCCACTCATCAGACCCCCCACGGTTACTGATGGGCCGCGTCTTTTGACCTCAGGGGTCAGTTGTCCAGACTGTGCTTCATTGAGCGACAGTACATGCACGCGCCAGCCCTCCTCCTCCTCCGTCACTCTTTGTTGGTCAAATGGAACCGACTGAGCTCCATCGGCTCGGGAGGAGCACTAGCGCCCCTGCGACAGCACCAGCGGTGGGTCCATGCACGGCGAACGGGCCAGAGGAGAACTACTGCTCCTTCGTGTGCTTGCAATTCTGGTTATCTAAACCGACAGCCTGATCAATTTAGCCATCCAGAGTGTTGGGGACCACATAAATTGCTAGGTCGTTGCAGAGGTGAGCGTTAAGGCCGAAGAGGAACACACTGCGTAGGGCAACTTCGTTCCAGCCCGACTCCATCGCCTCGACTTGGAACTCCACCAAGTACTTGGCCGCCGACCGAGCACCCTGGCGGAGCAACAAGAGGCGGCTCATAACGTTCCCCTGGCTCTCTGTGTGATGGAAAAGCATGGGTGAACTCGACCACAAATTGCTCAAACGTGTAGTACGGGCCCTTGGTGACATATTATTCGGCCCAGGAAACACGCACGCAGGCTCGGACAGATTTGACAGCTTTATTCAACAATAATGTGTGTGTGTGGATGCGTGTATGCGAGATGTGAATGTGGTGTGGGTGGAGGATGAGGTCAGGACAGAGCAGTTCGCCGTTCAGCCAGGCAACCCTATGAGAGAGGAGAGCAGGGATTAGCTGGGCAACCATACGGGAAAGTAATGATGTAATTGTGCTTACTTGTAGCGACGCAGCGGCTGGCGTGGCAAGTCCCAAGCCTGGGAGACAGAGTTCTGCTGTGCGTCCGCGAAGATGTGACAAGTGGAGGAGCAGCGTGATGAAGGAGAGTGAGTCCACCGCCAAGGGAATCCACCTGTGCACAGGGGAAGACTGGATGGAGAAGGTAAGGTAAAATGACAGCTTACGTGACCGATGAGGAAAACAGCTGGCCCGAATGACAGGGAAGTAGCTGTGGAGAAACGTAGGGAGACAGACGGCTCCAGGCCGCAGCTCAGGGCAGGATGGAATATATAGCAGGGCTTAACGAGGCGCAGGTGTGCGCGCAGCTGAGGTGGAGGCCCGTGAGCTGCGGGTGATGACAGTACTCCCCCCCCTACCAGCGCCTCCTGGTGCTGGCTTACCTGGGTGTGTCCGGTGGAACTCCACGATGAGGTCCGGATCCAACACCCATGAAGAGCGCACCCAGGATCTCCACTCCGGTCCATAACCTTCCCAATCCACCAGGTATTGCAGCCCCCGACCCCGACGCCGGGAGTCCAAGATGGCATTAACACCCCACGCTGGGTCACCGTCGACCATCCTGGGTGCAGGAGGAGACCTAGGAGGAGGCAGAGTGAATTGGAAAGCACAGGTTTAATTTTGGAGACGTGGAAGGTGGGACACACACGAAGGGAGGGGGGAGGGCCAAGCGCACAGCCACCGGGTTAATAATCCTGGATATGGTGAAGGGGCCGAGAAATCTTGGTGCCAGCTTCTTCTTTTCACCCTTGAGGCAGATGTCCTGAGAGGAGAGCCACACCTGCTGACCCATCCGGTAGATAGGAGCCGGCCTTCTGTGGCGGTTGGCGATGGAGCTGTTGCGCGCTGCTGTGCGTAACACCTCGTCTCTGGTCTTCTTCCACACGCTCCGGCAGCGCCTGATGTGCGCCTGAACAGAAGGAACAGCCAGTTCAACCTCCTGCTCCGGGAAAACAGGAGGGTCATACCCCAAGGACGCTTGAAAGGGAGACAACCCAGTAGCAGTGGACCGGGCCGAGTTATGGGCGTACTCCACCCAGGTCAGGTAGGAGCTCCAAGACGAAGGGTTGGATGATGTCACACAGCGCAGAGCGGCCTTCATGCGCTCACATTGCCCGTTGGACTGGGGATGATAACCAGAAGAGAGATTGACTGTGGCCCCCAAGGCGCTGCAGAAGCTCCTCCAAACCTGGGAGACAAACTGTGGACCACGGTCCAAGACCACTTCCTGCGGAATCCCATGCAGCCTGACAACATGCTGGGCCAGGAGATCGGCCGTCTCACGTGCCGAAGGAAGACCCTGAAGAAGTACAAAATGGGCGGCCTTGGAGAACCTGTCCACGATGGTCAGGACCGTGTCATAGGTGTTGGTGACCGGGAGTCCGGTGACGAAGTCAAGTGCAATGTGAGACTAGGGCCTGCCCGGAACCGGCAGGGGCTGGGGTAGACCCGCAGGTGGAGAGTTCGGAGACTTGCCGGTGGCGCACTGGGGACAGGCCCGGACATAGTTGGTAACGTCCTTCTGAAGGCCCAGCCACCAAAATGAGCGTTGCAGGAAACTCACCAAGCGGGTGATGCCAGGGTGACAGGCGAGTTTGGAGGTGTGGGCCCAATGGATAACTTCACCCCGAACCGCCGAAGGAACATACAGTCTCCTCTCAGGCCCCCCACCGGGATCCGGCTCCGCCTCCTGAACCCTCCTAATCTTGTCCTTGATGTCCCATGAAATCGCCCCCACGACGCACGACTCGGGCAGGATGGTATGCTTGGGCTCTTCTGGACCCCCCGGGGCAAACTGTCTGGAAAGGGTGTCGGGCAACCCATTCTTCGAGCCTGGACGGTACGTGATGGTAAAATTAAAACGAGTGAAGAACAGAGACCAGCGCGCCTGGCGGGCATTCAGGCGCTTCGCTGACCTCAGGTACTCGAGGTTCTTATGGTCTGTCCAGACCACAAAAGGCAGGGCTGCCCCCTCTAACCAGTGACGCCACTCCTGTAGCGCGAGCTTGACGGCGAGGAGCTCCCTGTCGCCGACGTCATAATTCTGCTCTGCCACCGACAGCTTCCTGGAGAAGAAGGCGCAGGGCCGTTTAACACCATCCACCAGTGACCGCTGGGACAACACCGCTCCCACCCCTGTGTCGGACGCGTCGACCTCCACCAGACATTGAAGAGCGGGATCAACCTGGGTCAAGACCCGGGAGGACGAGAACTCCGCCTGGAGAGTCTTGAAGGTGGTAGCAGCCTCCTCAGACCACTGAAAAGGCACCTTTGATGACGTGAGGTGGATCAGGGGGGAGACGATGGCGCTGTAGTTGGGGACAAAGCGCCGGTAGAAATTAGCGAATCCGATGAATTGTTGCACCTGCTTCCTTGAGGTCAGCGTGGGCCACTCGACCACCGCTTTGACCTTAGCGGGGTCGGGGAGGATCTGGTTGTGGGAGATCACAAACCCCAGGAAAGAGGTGGTTTGGGCGTAGAGCTCGTATTTTTCTGCCTTAATGAACAGGCGATTCTCCAGCAGACGTTGTAGGACCCGCCTCACATGGGCCTGGTGCTCCTCACGTGACCTGGAGAAGATGAGTATATCGTCAAGATAGACGAAGACGAAAACTCCCAGGAAATCCCGCAGAACGTCATTTATAAGGCGCTGGAAGACGGCAGGTGCGTTGGTGAGCCCGAACGGCATCACGAGATACTCAAAGTGGCCGCTGGGTGTCCTAAAGGCCGTCTTCCACTCGTCTCCCTCCCGGATTCTAACGAGGTGGTAAGCGCTGCGGAGGTTGAGCTTGGTGAACCAGGTCGCCCCCCGGAGGGAGTGGAAAGCGGTGTCCATGAGCGGCAGGGTGTAGCGGTCCTTTATCGTGATGTCATTCAGGGATCTGAAGTCAATACAGGGACGTAGGGACCCATCCTTCTTGCCCACGAAGAAGAAGCCCACGCCAAGCGGGGACGAGGAGGGGCAGATGATCCCAGCGCTGAGTGACTCCTTTATATATGTGTCCATCGCCTCGCGTTCCGGTGCAGAGAGACTGTAGAGGCGGCCAGATGGCAGGGGCGCCCCCGGGCGGATGTTGATAGCACAGTCGTAGGGTCGATGCGGTGGAAGAGACAAGGCTTTGGACTTTCTGAAAGCTGCCCCCAAGTCGTGGAACTCTTGCGGCATCAGGGTCAGGTCCGGGGGCTCAGAGACAGGGGCCGACAGAGGGGCAGATGGAGCGCAGGCTGCCAACTGGAGACAGGTACCCAGGCAGAAGGTGCTCCAGGACAGGACGCTGCCGGTTCTCCAATCCAGGACAGGGTTATGCAGCCGCAGCCAGGGGTAACCCAGAATGACACGGTCCGACAAAGAGGGCAGGATGTAGAAGGTCAGATCCTCCCGGTGGTTGCCGGAGACGATGATGGGGACTGGCTTGGAGCGATGAGTTACTGTACCCAGAGGAGAACAGGAGAGCGTTACCAAGTTCAGGGGATTGGGCAGCTGCTGGCTGGGTATGCCCAAACGGGTTGCCAGGCTCTTAGAAATAAAGTTTTGCTCTGCCCCAGAATCCACCAGTGCGTGAGTAGAATGTCCAGTGGAGTTGTGGCAGAAACGAATTGGCAATGTACAAGAAGATAGGGGATTAGATCGGTTGGAGTCCGCAAGGCTCCCTATTGTGACTCGCGGACCTCCCCTTTTGGCTTCACCAAACACAGCTCCACGGGATGCCGGTCATCTCCGCAGTACATGCAGAGATCCCGTTCCCGCCGGCGTTGTCTCTCTGCTAGAGGGAGCCTAGTGCGCCCGATAGCCATGTCCTCTGGTTCATCGGCGGACTCCGGGGCTGGTAACGCCAGAGGGCGCGACTGAGCTGAACGGAGGGAAGCTCCGCGCGAGCGGCTGGCAGACTTCCGCTCCGCGGCCTGCTCACGCAGCCTGTTGTCCAGGCTAATCGTGAGCGAGATCAGCTCGGAGAGTCGCTCTGGGAGATCCCGACCAGCTAGTTCATCCCTCAGACCAGAATTAAGACTACGGAGGAAAACGCTGCAGAGAGAAGCCTCTCCCCAGCCCACCTCCTCCACAGCCACCCGGAAGTCGACCGCGTATTCCGCCGCGGACCGGACTCCCTGTTGGAGACCAAGAAGCCGGTCCGCGAGGACGCTATCGAGTCGGGAATGATCAAAGACCTCTAGAAAGTCTCGCACGGACCAGTCATACAAGAGGTTTGCGTAACTTGGCTTCGTCATTACAGCGTAAGCCCAAGCTAACGTTCGCCCCTCGAGGAGGTTAGCCATGTACCCGATTCGGCTATGGTCTGAGGGGAAGTCCCCGGGAACGCGCAGAAACACCGACTCACACTGAAGTATAAACCCCTTCGCTCCACCGAGTTTCCCGCTGAAGCGAGCAGAAGTTGGGATGGGTGTGAGACGGGCTGGTGCTCCCGAGCTAGGCTGGCCGGCTGTGGAAGCACCCGTAGCCGCGCTGCCAGGAGGACCCGAAGGGAAAGGCCGCGGGGGGTCCAAGCGGTCCAACCGATTGGTAATTGAAGTTAACTGATTGAGGATGACTTGTTGCTGATGAGCAATCAAATCCACCCGAGCCTCGAGGGTGGTAAAACGGCGCGCGAGCCCGCTATCTGCTGGGCCGCTTTGCTGGAGCCGTACTGACATATTATTCGGCCCAGGAAACACGCACGCAGGCTCGGACAGATTTGACAGCTTTATTCAACAATAATGTGTGTGTGTGGATGCGTGTATGCGAGATGTGAATGTGGTGTGGGTGGAGGATGAGGTCAGGACAGAGCAGTTCGCCGTTCAGCCAGGCAACCCTATGAGAGAGGAGAGCAGGGATTAGCTGGGCAACCACATGGGAAAGTAATGATGTAATTGTGCTTACTTGTAGAGACGCGGTGGCTGGCGTGGCAAGTCCCAAGCCTGGGAGACAGCGTTCTGCTGTGCGTCCGTGAAGATGTGACAAGTGGAGGAGCAGCGTGACGAGGGAAAGTGAGTCCGCCGCCAAGGGAATCCACCTGTGCACAGGGGAAGACTGGATGGAGAAGGTAAGGTAAAATGACAGCTTACGTGACCGATGAGGAAAACAGCTGGCCCGAACGACAGAGAAGTAGCTGTGGAGAAACGCAGGGAGACAGACAGCTCCAGGCCGCAGCTCAGGGCAGGATGGAATATATAGCAGGGCTTAACGAGGCGCAGGTGTGCGCGCAGCTGAGGTGGAGGCCCGTGAGCTGCGGGTGATGACATTTGGAACTATCGAGGATGACCCAAGCCCAGCTAAGGGCCAGGCCCCGAAGCAAAAGAGTCATAAACTGAATTTTAGCGGAATCTCCCGGGTACTCCCCCCCCCACCTGTTCCAAATATAGCTGTATATGGCACAAAAACTCCTTACATCCCCCCACCTCCCCCGCATACGGGGCAGGAGTGGGAACGGAAGTCATGTGGCAAACTACAGATTGAACAACTGGGGCAGGCGGAGCGAGAGGAGCCGGAGGAGGCCAACTGACCAAATGTTCAGTGATCGTGCCCAACTGCTGTGTAATAGTTCCCAGCTGCTGGGTTAACATGGCCACCTGTCTTTCAGTTGCATCTAAGCGATCTAACGAAGATTGCTTCGATGCCACTGCACCTGCTAAGCCGAGGTTAAGGCTGGATCGTTCTGTCATGTTTATTAACGAGGACGGCCACGTGCAAGGTGCAGCAACAAGGAGACTTGAAACACACAAAAACATTTGAGTATTTATTTGAATTTCAAAACACTCCGGAGAACAGCTAGAAAAAAACGTCACTCGCCAGAGGAACAGGCCTGTGGAGACAGAGAAACGAGAGCTGTGAGCAGAGGAACAGAGACTGGGAATAGGCCAGCCTAATTACCACTTACGTGGAATACACGGGAGAACCAGCAGAGACCCTAGCGGGGAAACAGACGAACCAGCAGGGTGACACGGGTTGGCTGATGGTGTCTGACCGGGTGGAGAGAAATTGCAGCTTGGTGTGCTGATGGGGCAGGTGAGCGCACGCAGTCCCCGGAGACGCACCCACACGATGGCAGCAACCTGAGAAGAGAAAAGGAGAAACAAAGGTGAAGTGGAAAACAACCTACACCAGGAGAAAATGCAAACCAACGTTGTTAGTGAGGCAGTATACAGCAACGAGCCAGCATTGAAACACTGAAGAGACGGTTCTTATAAACGCTGGCTGATTAGAGGTAGCAGGTGCATCTCCTCTCCCAGGTGCCTTGATGACCCGAAGAGGAGTAGACGGGAAGGAGGGGGTGCACGCTCACCGGACCATAACAGTGCTTACTGTTTGTTTAATCTGCCCATGTCGTGGGGTGGTAATACTGGGGTGGAGGGATTCAGGACCGCCATTAAGTTAGCATACATATTGTTTATAAGTGTTTATATTTCTGAGTGTTTATGATGTATGTACTTTATCGGGATTAATTTATTTTGTATGTGGCCTGTTGGATAGCATATTATATATATATTAGTATGGCGGTGCCCTGTAGTATAGAGGGGTGATGCCCCGCCTCCAGGGGGTGGTGTCACCTGAGGCCACAGCGGGAGCCATCTTCTCTCTTCGCTGTGGCTCTCAGGCTAGCAGTAGTGACTCCTGTGTTCCTGCCTCGTGTTCTAAATAAAACTATAAAACATCACCTTGGCTCCTCATTAATTAGAGACACAACATTTGACGACGAGGATACACGGAAATGGAGAGGGCTGCTACCACATTTCATCCATTTTTGGAGGCTCCAGGTGATCCACTGGTCCTTTGAGCCAGGTGGTATGCGGCCTTCGAGAATTATCTCACAGCACTGGACCTCGGCAACCTGGACAAACTACGCACGAGGGCTATTCTGGTCCACAACCTTGGTATGGAGGGCCAGAGGAACCTGAGCACACTAGGAGGAGGTGACACATTTGGAGATGTCATGAGGCTCATGGTGGGCTACTTTAGTGCCCCTGACAATACCATAATGTAGCGCATCCAGTTCAGACAGCGGTGCCAGCGGCCCAGAGAGTCAGTTCAACAGTTTGCGGCAGACCTTCAGCAGCTGGTGGGTGAGTGCAGGTTCGGGGTTTTGGAGGAGGAGATGATGCACGACCAACTAGCGGAACACGTGGCCTATTCCTCCGCGAGGGCCCGCCTGCTAACTCATGCTGGTGAGCTAATGCTGATAGCAGCCATGGAGCTAGCACAGCAGCACGAGTCAGCAAAAAGGTAACAAGGAATCTCGGTGACATGGAGGCCCTACCCAGGAACGACAAGCAGTGGAAGGCACTGGCCTTGGATCCAAAAGATGGCAGCAATGATGAATACAAAGCCATTGTGAAGATTAGGTCCACCCCAGGGACGCCGAGATGCTAGGGCTGCGGATCCAGCAGGCACCGCTATACAGCGAGGGAGTGCACAGTGAGGGGGAAGCATTGTGGACAGTGCAGGTTGTTCCACCACTTCGCCAGGGTTTGTCGGAATTTTGAGAAGGAAGAACGGGGACCAGGGAAGGGGGCTTCTACTAAGAAGACACCCACAGTGGTCCATGCGGTCTCGCCCAACACAGATGGACGGCTCCTCTGCAACATCGTGTTGGACGGAGTGCCAATCCCCCTGATAGTGGGCACGGGGTCGCGGTTTCTATCTTGAATCTGGCAACGGTGATGAAGTTCTTTCCACATTACACCATGAGTAAGACAAACATTGCCTGTTATGGGTATGACAGCAACCCACTGGACACTGTGGGCTCGGTGTGGCTGTCAGTGAGGTATAAAGGGACCTCAATGCGTGCAGCCGAGTTCATGGTGGCCCGTAATGGTAACAACTTAATGGGCTGTGATTTGTTTTACGGGCCCTGTTTTTCCATCGCCTGCAGGGTCGTGGAGGAGTGATTAGGTGGTGGACTGTGGGACCAGCCATTTTATGTGGAAAGCGGCGAAGAAGTGTGGGACTCAGGCTGGCCCAGTCCGGGTGAAGAGGGCCGCCGCCAGCACCAGAGTACGTCATCACGGCGAGCACTCTGTGCCAATGTTTGCAGTCCCTTAGATGGGGGACCCAAACGGCATGAATTAGCACCCATGGGGGCAGATGGTTCCAGAGAGCAGGTGCAGCGAAGTTCCGGTGGCCGACCAAGTATCACCGTTGAGCCGGGCGCTGTCAGCGCCGCTCCGATGCAAGAAATGAAATCGATCGGGGTGAGACCCGATGGCTCGAACCCTAGAAATGCCCAGAATGAAAACAAGGGACAAGGCTCAAGTCGGATCGGTGGGATGCTGAGGAGCCATCTGGGTACCGGTTCACGACGCCGTAGTAGAAGGAAGCCAGTGAGTACTCCCCTGGGTGTGGGGGATGACGTGCGCCCTAGGGTCCAGTCTCAGCTAGGATGGGTTCACAGATCGAGGGAGCAGCGAGATGGAGAGGGTGGCCTGCGTGTGATTCGAACTGGTGACAACGGTTACCTGGAACTGACGAATGGGTCGAGATGGCACCTGAACGAACTGTGGCGTTTGGAAGGAAAGAAACGCCAGTGCAGCCCGTCTCCAGTTAAGAAGAGGCGGAGATGCACTGGGAGTGGGCCGCGGGACGGACGCTCCAGAGGGGAGCCTATGGGAGACCCGGGTTAAGACTGTGTTTTATTTGGGGGCTTACGGTGTGTCTAATTATAGTATGTTTTGTTGTTTCATTGCTAAAGTTTAAAAAAAGAGAGAAATGACCACCGTTATGTGTGGGTGTGGAGTGTCTGGGTGTGTGAATGTGCCAGCAAGAAGTCATGCTGAGGTGTGAATGTTTAGAAAGAGTGTGTGTAATGCAGATTTAGCGTTTTCTTTAAAGGTGTTGGTGTTAGTGTGGAGTCTTGGGACCGCCATTGTATGTTGTACATAGTTATTTATTGCATATACTGTATACTGTATATATTTACAGTATATCGGGATTAATTTATTTTGGTGAGTGGCCCTTTTGTTTACTGACTGACTCTGAAGGCGGGGTGGTCCCCCAGTCCAGTGTGGTGTGAATGGATAGGTTTGTATATTTCTGTATTTAGACAATGAGTCAGGTGTATGTTTTGGGAGGGCCTAATCAATGTGACTGCGTCTTTTCAAGTGGGGGGAGGTGTTGGACAGCATATTATATATACAGTATATTAGTATGGCGGTGCCCTGTAGTATAGAGGGGTGATGCCCCACCTCCGGGGGGTGGTGTCACCTGGAGTATAAGAGGCCACAGCGGGAGCCATCTTGACATGAATACCCCTTTCAGGGCATTAATGAGGCGCAAGGACCCAGCAGTAAGTTTGTCTGTTTATTTAACAAAAGAATAAAGTAAAGAGCCACATGGGGCAAAACACATACATAAAACTAGAACACAAAATAATAAACACTGACATAGAATGTAAGGGTGAAGCGAGGACGGAACCTAACACTATAAAACACACACAAGTGCTGAAGCAAAGATGAATCAGAACACCGAGGAAAGACTGGAGCCGGGGTTAGGGACTCCAGTCCAGGACACGAATGTAGGTCGCAGCGAGGAGTGAGCCTCAGCTGCTCCTTTAAATACTGAACACAAAAGAAACAGAACCAAACAGGAAAGGGGAATGTAATTAACAAAATTGAGATCAGCTGTGACAGCGCCGGCCCAGCTTTGACAACCGGAAGTCTGGCTGCGACGCTGTCACAATAAAAGCCTTGGAAGGCAATAATAACAAAACTGAAATAATAAGAGGGAAAAAAGGAAAATTCCGAGTAACCCGAGCGTGGATGGGCTCAGCGCTCGGATCACCACAGTACCCCCCGTTCAAAGGACGCATTCCAGGCAATCTAATGTATCATCCAAGGAGCACCCCTACACACACACACACACAAGCAGAAGGTTACCAGGACCTACCCAGGGAGGGCGGAGGGGGAAACAGGCCCGGAGGGAGAGAACCACAAAACAAAAAATGTCTACAGTGACACACAGAGGAAGAAAAAAAAAACACAAGGACCGGATAACAACAAGGGTCAAATATACAATGGTGCAGCTTAAACATAGAAATGTCCAACACTAGAAAAACAAATGAAAAACAAAAGAGCCAGTACGCTTCAACTAGAGACATACTCGGGAGCAACAGAATACGTAAAGAAAAAAAATATATGTACAGTACAACTCGGTACGAAGAACAAAAGAAAACAATAATACAGGTACACTTGACCTCGGACCACATAAACACTTCAACTGGAAAAAATACTCAAGTACTACAGAATAAGCAAACAAAAAAAAATATATGCATAGTACACATGGTAATCCAGTACACATGGTAATCCGGGCAAAGAAAAGAGAATCCCTTCACTAACACATGGAAAAAAAAAAAAAAACTTCAGGGATGACGGCAGGTAGAGAGCAGAGAGGAAAAAAAAGCAGTTCAGGCGATCTACCCACATCCAGACTCCACAACAAAAAAAAGGACAAAAGCAGTTCGGGTGGCCTACCCAAGTCCCAGACCCGGGGAAACAGTACCTCAGGCGGCCGGCCCAAGTCGCCGGACCAACGAAGCAGTCCATCGGACAGCCGACCCAGGACACAGAACCGGCAAAACAGTCTTTCAGGTGGCCGACCCACATCCTTAGACCACCAGGACCGGAGGGGAGAGCTCGGAGGCGGTTTCCCTACCGAGAGCCACAGTGAGGGGAAGCCAACCCGAATAAAGGAGACCCCAGCGGCGTCCGGTGGCGGAGAATGGGGGGAAAGATGAGGAACCAGATGGTGTCAGGCGGAGGGAATCTGCAGCTCCCTCACTGACCTCAAACTGAACCGGCGCAGAACCCTCAGTGGACCAGGACCGGGCCTGCACAGCACCCACGATGGACCCGGATTGGGCCAGCGCAGCACCCACAGTGGACCCAGATTGGACCAGTGCAGCACCTGGGATGACCTCTAAAGACGAACCCGGAGCCTCGATGACCACGACCGGAGCTGACTCCTGTCCAGTGACCCTGGAAGAAGGCTCAGACAGACAGGGAGAACAGGGGTCAGAATCACCGGCAGCGGCAGAGCCCAGCGAGACGAGCTCGGATGCAGCGGTCAGCTGTACCCGGCTCTTCTCCCCAAGAGATAGACAAGAATGCTCCAGAACAGAAAGCAAGAAGACAAAATAGAGCACTTGCCTGATCTCAGGCTCTACCACCGTCCAGGACTCCAACAATCCAGGCTCGACAATCTGGAGGTCCGTTCCTGGTTCCGACTTGACTGCGGTGGGCTCCGCAGCTGGCTTGATGGTCTCCACAGTCCAGGAACCCCCTGGCGCTGAAACCCATGCTGACGGCCCACACAGCATGGTGGCAGGAGATCCGTAGCCTGCTGGGGCCGACTGCTGCTCCATGGAGACCCGGGGACACTTAATCGTTGGCACAGGCTCCAGATGACGGTCAGCCCTCCTCCCCTGCCCGTGACATGGCTGCGGGGCTGGAACCAGACTCTCCAGGCCCGCAGGCTCCTCCTCTGTCCGACAGTCTACTCCTGGCATCGGGGGATGCTTGGAGAGAAGGGGAGGAAACACAGAGGTAGCAGGTTCAATGTTTATGGCTGCAGCAGATGGTGGGAGCTCAGAGGACTGTGAACCCTCAACTCCACCTCCAGGAATCAGACAACACAATTCATTGCACTGAGATTTATAATGAAAAAACACTTGCCTGTTTTCCTGGGGAGCAATGGTGACTGCTGGAGCGGGCTTGGTTCTCCCCTTTCCCCTAAGGATGGTGACGGAGGGCCCCCCAGGAAGATGAGGAGGAGCCGCTCCCACAGGATCGATGATGGGCGCAGCCAGAGCATGACTCACTGGGCTCACAGCAGCTGAAGGGAGCGCCGAGGAGGAGGGAGGAGCAGCCGAGGCAGTCCGGGGGTGAGGAGCTGACGGAACAGCGGGAAGAGGTGACCCAGAGGCTGGAGCTGCTGTCTTAACCTTCTGTTGATAAGATAAGATAAGCCTTTATTAGTCCCACAACGGGGAAATTCCAGGATTGCAACAGCACAGGGATAGCAACACTCAGAGCAACAATCAGAAGGCAAGAAAAAACAAGCAAGCAAGAGCAGCTAATATACATATGTACATATTACTATAAAATATATATATATACACACACACACACACACACACAGTGCAGAGCATTGTAGCTGGATGGAATAAATATATGAATATATGAACACACAGTGCAGAGCATTGTAGCTAGATGGAATAAATATGTAAATATATAAACACCCACAGTATGGAGCATGGCAGCTAGGTGGAATAAATATGCAAGTATATAAACACACACAGTGCGGAGCAATGTAGCTAGATGGAATAATATGTAGATATATAAAAACACAGTGCGGAGCATTGTAGCTAGATGGAATAAATATATAGATATATAAATATAAACACACCCAGTGCAGAGCATTGTAGCTAGATGGAATAAATATGTAAATATATAAACACACACAGTGCAGAGCATTGTTGCTAGGTGGGATGAAACAGCATAACCGTCTATTTAGTTATCCTACATGGTATGATTATGTGCCCATACATATTCTCACCCTCCATAGCGACCGGTATGTTCCTAGTTGTATGCCGGAGAGGACCATTGTGTAAGTCTATTGCATCTTTTGCATTCAAAAAAAAAAAAAAAAAAAAACTATTAGTTTGTTACGTCTTTTTGCTATCTCTGCGAGCAGCCCTGCTTAGGTTGTACAGTCTGACAGCCGTTGGTAGGAAGGACCTACGAAACCTCTCGGTTGTGCACCTGGGATGATGTAGTCTGCTGCTAAATGAGCTCCTCAGTGCATCCAGTATGTCCTGCATAGGGTGGAACTCGGACTCCAGCAGAGATGACAGTTTAGCCACCGTCCTTCTCTCTCCTATCTCCTCCATCGGATCAAGGCGTTGCCCCAGGACAGAGCTAGCTTTCTTAATCAGTTTGTTCAGTCTCTTCCTATCGGCTGCAGTAATGCCACTGCCCCAGCAGACCACTCCAAAAGTGATGGCTGATGCCACCACCGTGTCATAGAATGACTTTAGCAGCGCCCCTTGTACACCAAAAGACCTGAGTCTCCTCAGCAGGAACAGCCTGCGCTGTCCCTTCTTGTAGAGTGCGTCAGTATTGTGTGACCAGTCTAGTTTATTGTTCAGATGAATACCCAGGTACTTGTAGGATGTCACCATCTCGATGTCTGTTCCCTGTATATTTACTGGTGCTGTGAGGGGCTGCCCATGCCTGCGGCAGTCCACCACCAGCTCCTTAGTTTTCCTCGCGTTGATCTGGAGGCAGTTCCGATGGCACCAGTCCACAAAGTCCTGGATAAGCCCTCTGTACTCAGCTTCATCTCCGCTGGAGATGAGACCAACGATCGCAGAGTCATCAGAGAACTTCTGTAGATGGCAATGTGTTGTGTTGTGTGAGAAGTCCGCAGTATAAAGAGTGAACAAGAAGGGAGCCAGCACTGTTCCCTGGGGGGCCCCCGTGCTACTGATGATCGTGTCGGAAACACAGTCCCGGGTTCTCACAAACCATTGTGTAAGTTGTGGCACGGGGGAAACAGCTGGCTGGGAGGCGGAGTTCTTACAGCAGCCCAGAACAGGATCCGGACGGGGATCTCACAGAGGTTGATCACGGGCAGGGTGGTGGTGTCTTCCGGCAGAGGGCGAGGCTAGATTCAAGTATGGAAAGTGCTGCTGCTGTGCAGAAACTGAGGCCAGCAGCTCGGTGTACTCAGGATAATTACTGAGTTCGGGATTAGCCTCCACCAGTCTAACTGCCGTTATCACATTCCTTAGGATTCTGCTGGGATGGGAGGAAGAGCGTGCTTCAGCCACGTGGCCCCTAATGAGCTCAGTTGCCCACTGTGCCTCTTTACAGGGAGGCCCAGCTGCCCTCCTTCTCTGCTGCGTATGGAGACGACCCTTTGGTGACGCAGAACTTAGGGCTGGATGTGTAGCAGGAACCTGATCCCGAGGCAAGGAGTGGGGATGCCTCACCATCAGCTCTGACTTTGGCTTCCTGCTGGGACTCTTCACCAGCCCACGGTTCCTCCACTGAAGCGCCGCAAGCTCGGCCATCCTCTCCATGCCCTCAATGTGCTCAGCCAGGTGAGGATGGTGCTTTACAGCAGCCTCTGTAAGGTCCAGGTACCATTGCGCATTTACGGAGGTGGCAAACATATGGGCGTTGGACAGGAGACCGTCTATTTCCATCAGAACCTGAATTAGCTCAAACCCCAGGCTCATCGAATGTCTGGTCCTAGATGCCGCCATAACTCCAATCACACAGGTACCCGGAAAAGGGAAAAAACTCAAGCCAGAAAAACAAACTTACTGAGGCTGGCACCTCTCTGGGCTGGGAACTACTGACATGAATGCCCCTTTCAGGGCATTAATGAGGCGCAAGAAGCCAGCAGTAAGTTTATCTGTTTATTTAACAAAAGAATAAAGTAAAGAGCCACATGGGGCAAAACACATACATACAACTAGAACACAAAATAATAAACACTGACATAGAATGTAAGGGTGAAGCAAGGACGGAACCTAACGCTATAAAACACACACTTACAAGTACTGAAGCAAAGATGAATCAGAACAACGAGGAAAGACTGGAGCCGGGGTTAGGGACTCCAGTCCAGGACACGAATGTAGGTCACAGCGAGGAGTGAGCCTCAGCTACTCCCTTAAATACTGAACACAAAAGAAACAGAACCAAACAAGAAAGGGGAATGTAATTAATGAAATTGAGATCAGCTGTGACAGCGTTGCCCTGGCTTTGACAACCGGAAGTCTGGCTGTGACGCTGTCACAATAAAAGCTTTGGAAGGCTTTTATTGTGACAGCGTAACATAACAAAACAGAAATAATAAGGGGGGAAAAGGGAAAATACCGAGTAACCCAAGCACGGATGGGCTCAGTGCTCGGATCACCACACATCTTGTCTCTTTACTGTGGCTCTCGAGCTAACAGTAGTGACTCCTGTGTTCCTGGCTCGTGTTCTAAATAAAACTGTAAAACAACACCTCGACTCCTCATTAATTAGAGACACATCATGGCCCTTTTATGTTCACTGACTGTTATAATCAAAATGGCGGAGTGGTCCACCAGGCCGGTGTGGTGTGCATGGATAGCTTTGTGTATTTATATTGTTTGCAGTGTGTTTAGAGTGTACGTTGGGTTACCAAATTGGGGAGGGCCTGATTAGTGTGCTTGCGATTTTCTTCGGGGGGGGTGGTATTAGATAGTAATATAGTGTATATAGGTAGGGTGTACTAATGTGGTGGTGCCTTGGGTGTAGTGGGAGGTGACACCCCATCTTTCCGGTGGTGGCGTCTCGGGAGTGTAAGAGGGCCCAGTGGAAGGGACTCTGTCTCTTCGCTGTGGACTCTCAGGCTGGACGGAGTGACTCCTGTGCGTTCCTGTTCTTATATTAATAAAACGTCACCTCGATTCCTCATCATTTCCAGACATAACACCACCATCTTGCGGTCTCTTTGACCGGCGCTCTCACCAGGTGCCTGCCGTGTAACCACTACTTTTCAGTTACATCAATAAAGCTATTTTCACCAACTTCATCTTGCCTCATTCATCACCCAGGTATTTCCATACACAACAGTAGCTACTGAAACTGAACTCAGCTTTCAATAAAATATGCTTAATCGATGTAACAAGAGGGGCAATTACGTTTGGATAGTTTTGTTTTTTTTTCCTTTAATAAATGAAATCCTCATTTGGGAACTGCATTTGGTATTTATTCAGGTTATCTTTGTCTGATATTAAAATTTGTTTGATGATCTGAAACATTTAAGTGTGACAAATATGCGAAAATATAAGAAATCAGGAAGGGGGCAAATACTTTTTCACAGCACTGTATATAGTGGAATTTATGGGACACTAATGCGACAGATCCGAATATCTTCATTTAATAACTCAGCTTCAAATGAATTCCAAAGGAACTTTTAGTGAAATTAAGAAAATATAAAGAAATGAATAAGAGGAAGGAAACGCTTTTTAGTAGGCCGGCCCCCAAAGGGAGTAGTTTTGGAGAAGAATTGACAGCAAACTTTATTGGCAGGAGTCATGATCATTCTCATTCACACCGCAGTTCATGTGACTGATCAACCCTTGGCAGACTTTCCTCTTCCTACGTTTGCATTTCTTCTTTTATGACTCATTTATCTGCGAAATAATTTTTTTAAAGCTATATTTTTTTGCGCAAAAACTCGGAGATGCTCTGGCTGCGCCAAGGTCTGGTCGCCCTCCCGGTGTTTCTGATCATCTTCTCCTCCGCAACTTTCATCATCAGTTACGTGATCGCGATCCTCAAAGGCGACGTGGATGTAGTCTTCCCATACATCAGGTGAGTTATATTCAAATAAGAGTTGGCAGATATACATTTAATGTTTTTCAGTGGACAAAAAGAAGCAGGTCGGCATGTTCTAGCGATAAATGTCTTCAAGAACGTTTCACTTTCGTTTTCCTCTACGTGACTACCCGAAGTGCAGCTGCACACCGCCTATATAGCCTGCACATCTGTCATTAGAAATCTGGTACACTTTAAGATCGACCTTTATCGTAAGAAGTTGTTGTTCCATCCTATTTTGTCCAACCAGAAAACTTAGCCAGTTTCAAATAACGGGAAGTTGTGACTAACTTTCCCTGTAAAATGATCTCTTTTCATTTTCAGTGACACCGGTGTAACTCCACCCGAGAGGTGCATTTTCAGCCTGATGACTTTCATCTCTGCGTGTGCAGGTATTTTGCATATTTTAGTGATTACATGTAATCTACCAGCTCTGTAAACTAGGAATTATCCAGCTGCATGGTCTTTTTTTTTTTTTACATTGATTTTTTTTTTGGGGGGGGGGTAGCTGCTCTTACCATGAGGCAACATGGACACAATTAGTGTTGCTGTTTTGTTTGTTTGTTTGTTATAAACATCAGCCTACAGGTTTTACCAGATCTTGAGGCTTTATAGGACTAGGCGATATGGCCTAAAAAATTAAATCCCCAGTCCTTTTTATGCCATATTTGATTTTAATCTTGTAGCCCTGGCTTTAACCACACCGAAACTTTTTTTATATACGTATATATTACAGGTTTGATCAAACAAAGATGAATCCACACATTTCTGATGAATAAAGTGCCAATTTAATTTTTATGCTTGAGAGAGGGGCTAGAGCTGGAGGCTACCATATTTACAGCAGGGAAAATAAGTATTGAACACATCAACATTTTTCTCATTAAACATATTTCTGATGGAGCCATTGACCCGAGATTTTCACCAGATATTAGTAACAACCCAAGTAATCCATACTACATACAAAGAAGTCAATGCAAGTGTGTTCACAAAACAAGTTATATTTAATACAGCGGAATGATACAGGGAATAAGTATTGAACACATGAAGAAAAAGCGGTGCAAAAAGGCGTAGAAAGCCAAGAAACCAGATGAAATCCATCAGAATTTATGAAGCCATCTCATCCCCCATCAGTGCAAATTAATTTCAGCTAGTTAAGTCCTGACTGATAGCCTTTAAAAAGGTCTGTGAATATCAGATTGTCACACCACAAAGAACTCATGATGGGTAGAAGCAAAGAGCTCTCTCTAAACTTAACCTTACTGTTGCAAAATATAATGATGGCACTGGTTACAGGCATATTTCTAAACAGCTGAATGTTCCAGTGAGCACTGTTGGAGCCATCATTCGGAGGTGGAAAGAACATCATTTTACCATAAACCGGCCACAACCAGGAGCTCCTTGCAAGAGTTCTGACAAGTGGAGTCAAGAAATTATCAGAAGAGTTATCCAAGAGCCAAAGACCATTCATGGAGAGCTCCAGAAAGACCTGGAGTGTCATGATTTGCCCCTCGGGGCAGAGAGGAAGACCCATGCGCTGGACTGTGAAGTTGTGAGATTTATTGGAAACGTAAGGTGCACAAAACAACTCAAAGACACAAGGGGATGCACCCAGTAAGAAAACGAAAAAAACAGAGCCGTTTAAACTTACGTTTAGAAGCAGTTACAAGGGTCAAGACCGCAGCGAGGAAAGCAAGGCGCAGCGGTCTTAAATAAGGCATAACATAATATGACACAGGTGTGGATGTATCAGAGCTGGCAGGAGAAAACAATGATTGATAACGTGGGCCAGCTGAGGGCCGTGAGAAGGGAGAGATTGGAGCTGACAGCTGACAGGACACTGCCCATGCGAAACACAGTCCCGGGAGCGCCAGTGACAGCTGTCAACCCCAAGGGAAAGCACAACAGTAAGGAATTTACAGAATAAAATATCAACAAGTACAGACAGAAATAAATACAAATCGATACAAAGTAAGAGCATGGCAAAACTAAGGCATAACCAGGAAGATAGAAAACAGCACAAGAATAACAGAAACCAAAAAGCACAAAATACCACAAATATATAAATACAGAGAAAAAGCCATGAGGCCAAGCATGGCAGAAATGTCCAGTGCTCAGCTCATGACATGGAGTTAGCAGGTACTCCTGTTTCAAAGAAGACAATAAGTAATGCACTCAACCGACATGAGCTCTATGCCCGCTCACCTCGCAAGACTGCATTGTTGAAGAAAAAAACATGTTGAAGCTCATTTAAAGTTTGCTGCACAACAGTTGGGCAAGCCAGTAAAATACTGGGAGAATATAGTCTGGTCAGATGAGACCAAAATTGAAATTTTTGGATGCCACAACACACAGCATGTTTGGAGAAATGGCACTGCACATCCCATCATGTGCGTCCCATCATGGTCATCGTCTGTGATGTATATAACGTTATCTAGTCAGTTTTACTTTCTCTGGGTAATTTCTTTGACTATTATGCTGTGTGTGTTCCAGTCGTTTTGGTCGTCTACTGTCATGCTGTTGTTACACTGTAATTTCCCAGTTTGGGATCAATAAAGTACATCTATCTATCTATCTATCTATCATGGTGTGGGGTGTTTTTCAGCACATGGTACAGGCAGGCTTCATATAATTTAAGGAAAGATGAATGGACAAATGTACAGAGATATCCTTGATAAGAGCCTGTTGCCATCTGCCAAGATGTTGAAGATGAAATGAGGATAGACATTTCAGCAAGACAGTGATCCTAAACACACAGCCAAGGAAACTTTCAACTGGCTCCAGAGAAGGAAAATAAAGCTGCTTCAATGACCCAGTCAGTCACCTGACCTGAGTCCAATAGAAAATCTATGGAATGAACTGAAGATCAGACTTCATAGAAGATACCCATGGAACCTTCAAGATTTGAAGACAGTTTGTGTGGAAGAATGGGCTAAAATCCCTCCTGAGCAATGCCTGCACCTAGTTTCTCCATACAGGTGGTGTCTGGAAGGTATTATTACCAACAAAGACTTTTCAACTAAATATGAAATGAATTTCACCAGGTGTGTTCAATACTTATTCCCTGTGTCATTCCACTTTATTAAATATAACTTGTTTTGTGAACACAGTTGCCATGATTTCTTTGTATGTATGGGTTACTTGGGTTGTTTCTGATATTTGGTGAAAATCTCAGGTCAATGGCTCCATCAGAAATATGTTTAATGAGAAAAATGTTTATGTGTTCAGTACTTATTTCCCCCCCTGTATAATGAATTGCATTTATATAGAACCTTTCACGATACCCAGAGTACTTTACAGTAGGTCCATTATTCATTCACCCTACAGACAGATACTGATAAGCTACCTCTGTAGCCACAGCTGCTTTGGGGCAACTGTCGGAAACGTGGCTGCCAATCCATGCCAACCACCAAACATTTTTCATGTTCATACATCATTTATTCACAAGTATCAGTAGCCCATCTAACATCTTGAGTTTGTCCCACTGCTTCAACATTCTCAAGACGTCATCTGTCTCGTGAGGCCTTTCTCTTCGCGACGGTCGTCTCCCGCGTGTCACAAAAGAGATGACTCTGGAGAGGCAGGCATCTTGCTGCTGCTGGCCTTGCAACTCCTGAATGGAAAACACAGGTAAGGGGTTCTGACCACAGGCAGCCAGCTGCTGCACGTCCTGGACAAGCCAACATGAGGCTCTCTCAGCTGATCCCATCTCCCACTCAGCATGACCCTCGAACACGGCCTTCACTTTTTCGCTGTCGAGTGAGGAACGCTCCAGCCTGGAGACTTGCGAGAGACAACTGACCTCCTGGTGGTTGGCACTCAGTCTAAAGACTTCCTGTATCATATTGTCCTTAATCAGCTGTGCTTCTTCCAGCAGCGCTCCGTATGGCTCAGACACAAGCCTCTTGCTGACACAGCCCTGAACGAAAGGCTGCCTGCTGAGGGCGTCCGCCACAATGTTTTTCTTGCCAGGAATATACTTGATACTGAAGTTGTACGGGGCTAACTTCGCAACCCATCTCTGTTCGCATGCGTCCAACTTCGGCTTAGTCAGTATATATGTCAATGGATTATTATCCGTCCAGACAGTGAACTCATGCCCTTTTAACCAATGACTAAATTTGTCACAGACTGCCCACTTGAGGGCCAAGAACTCCAGACGATGCGCTGGGTACTTGGTCTGGGATTGCGTCAGAGACTTGCTTGCGAAAGCAATCGGACGGGCCTTGTTCTCCCCTTCCGGGACTTGAGAGATGACTGCCCCTAACCCATCTAATGACGCATCAGTGGACAGGATAAAGGGACGGCTGAAATCTGGATGAGCTAAGACGACTGACTCGAGTAGGGCCAACTTCAGTTGTTCAAAAGATTTCTGTTGGTCACTTGTCCAGTCACTCGGCTTGAGTTTCTTAAAGGCCACATGCCTTGTCTGGCCTTTACTCTTCTTTGGCGTTGCAGTGAGGGCAAAGAGAGGCTTAGCAATGCTAGAGCAATTCTGAATGAAGCGCTGATAATACATGACCATGCCCAAAAAGGACTTTATTTTTCTTGGGGATGGGGTCACGCCATCTTCATGCATTAGTGCTTGTTCAGTCATGGCAGCAATTGCTTGTACTTTCTCCGGATCAGTCGCTACTCCACTCTCGTCAACGACATGGCCCAGAAACTTCACACTGCGCTGAAGAAAATGGCACTTTTTGGGCGCAAGCTTTAATCCGTGCGCACTCAGCCTGCTGAACACTACATCGAGCCGCTTCAGTGCCTCACCTTCGTTCGGCGCGAAAACCAAGAGGTCATCTAAATAACACAACAGAGTCAAAAAATTCTGGTTGCCAAAGATGTTTGTCATGAGGCGCATAAAGATGGCTGGCCCATTCCATAGCCCCTGAGGCATGCGATTGAACTCATGCAGCCCCATGGGCGTGGTAAAGGCAGTCAGTTTCTTATCCTCTTCACACATGGGGATATTGTAATATCCTGATGTTAAGTCCATGGTGCTGAAGAATGCACTCCCCCCAAGAGCAGCCAGGCAATCCGCCTGATGAGGCAATGGGTGGGCATCTTTGATAGTCCTGGAATTCAGCCATCTGTAATCCACACAAACCCTCAGATCACCGTTCTTCTTCCATACGAGTACCAGGGGTGACGCCCACTCACCGGAAGACTTACGGATGATTTCTTTTTCCTCCATCTCAGACAGCACCTGTCTCAGCTTTTGGTAATGACCAGGTGGGACACGTCGATATGGGAGTCTGAATGGCCGAGGATCAGTCAGGTGGATCCGATGAACAAAACCGGTGGCCTCACCGCAGTCCAACTTGTTCCTAGAAAATAGGCTCTCATATTTCCGTATCAAGTCGAACAACTGGCCTTTCCAATAATCTGTAACATCACATGAATCAATGTCGAGGTCACTCAATCCGAGTCGATTCAGAGCATCACTGAAATCAGGGGTAGAGGAGGATGAGTCAGCATCATGTAGGCTCTGGCTGTTCACCAGAAGGTCATTTGGGGGGGTTTTGGAAGTGGGTACATCCAGATCTTCCAACGCAACACACGGGAACACATCAGCTAACTTAGTGTTTCGCTTCAATGTAATTTGTTTGTCACTTGGATTGATCACTTTAATAGGTACCCATCTGTCCCCTGACATTGTAGCGACAGCCCTCCCCACCATGATACCCTTCTTGTGTGTGTTGGAACTTGGAGCGTCAACGAGAATAGCGCTCCCTGCTGAAACAGGTGAGTTGGCTGGGAGCCTACCCCACACAAGGTGTTCATGATGTGGCAGCAGTGTTACGGCTTGTGTCAGCTTGGCTGTACCTATCATGTCAGGAATCACATTCCCCCTCCATCTGTTAATTCCAGATAACATGTTAAGAAAATGTTCAACCCCTGGGTCATTCGTTGATTCAGGCTTCTCAATCACTTTCCAGTAACTGGAGTTTTGTTTGAGGTGATGAATCAAGTGCTTTATCATGTTGGAGCCCAGGATCATTTCGTCACACTGACCTGGCACGACCAGTGTGGGAACACTCACATCCTGTCCATACACAGTCATCTCCAGCTGATAAATGCACTTCGGCTTCACTTGAACCCCACCACACCCCACCAGTACCATGCCTGTGTCTGCAGTAATGCTCTCAGCACATAAGCCCACACTACGTAGTTTCTGTTCGGCCTCTTCATTCATTGTGCAGGCCATGGACCCACTGTCAATTAATGCATGCAACAAAACTTGGTTCTTCACTGAGACGTCAGTATAAAAGAGACTATCGGAATTTGCTAATTTGTGCACATTTTGATAAACAATCTTATTTCCAGCAGGAGCACACTTGCATTTTTCTTCATAAGTAGATTGCACATCATCTTCAAAACTGAGGGACTGACTAAATGCACCCACATCGTCCCCTCCCACATGTGGGTGGCCTAGTTTCCCTGAGCAGGCGCAGTGGTATTGGGCATTGCTGTCCTGCGCTTGGAGCAGTCCTTTTTTTGATGTCCAGTTTCAAAGCAAGCAAGGCATCGCTTTTCTCTCATGCAGTGCGATCTTGTAGAGTGGGTGCTGTCGCCACAGACGCGGCAGGGAGTGACTCGAACCAACTGGGCTGGTTGCGCAACACCCGGTGCTGTGGCCTGGTTTGTCTTCTCCAGCACCCTCTCCAGCATACACAGGACACGCTCAAACGCACCCCCCTCCGCACTGGAGGACTCGCTGAATCTGGACGGGCTAGACGCACTAGGCTCACGAACACTCACTTCCTCCTTAACGTCTGGCATGGAGTAAGCGACAGCCACAGTCACCTTAGATGGTTTAACTTCCGCTGGCTTCCTCTTGGACAGGAACTCCCTCTGATACTCATCGATCGCTTCCTGCACCTCTGTCAAAGACCACTTGCTCATAGGTTTACTCTTAAATACACTGGACAGCTCAGGATCATTGCAGTTCCTAATAAACATCATGGATATTTCAGCATTCATGTTCTCCAATTTCCTGCCTTGCTTTTTCAGGAGACGATCTGCCTGCTCTGCTGCTGTATTCAAGCGCACCCAATAATCCACTGGATTCTCACCCCCACTGGGCTGAGTGGCATAAAAATCAGCCAACGGTAAGCATGATGCAGGGGACTCACTGAAATACTTCCGCAGGATATCATAGATCATGTCTGGCTGGACTGCATGGTCTGGGGTTAAGCTACTCCTTATTCCCACTTCTTGGCCTTTCCCATCAGATGACTCAGGATCTCATCAACTTGATCCGAAGTGGGGAATTTCTTTTTGCGTAAATACATTTCCATCAGCTCTATCCATTCCTGTACTGAGCATTTATCAGACCCCTCCCCTCTGAACACAGCAGGCTCACGAACATCTGACTTGACTACCACATTGACATTGGTGAGATCAAGAGTGCCACTGATGTTACTAGATTGTTCATGCCTGTCTGGCGCCATTGGAGAGACTGGGTCACATGACTGTGTGACAGGCTGAGTAGAAGGTAACAGCCGACTGGCTATGGAATCTCCAATTCGATTCCCTAATTCAGTAATTAGATCACGCAGCTCAGCTGAGGGGTCATTGCTACCAGGAGGAAACATGGGCGTGGAGGATGCGGGCCCTACCTCACATGCCTGTACTGGTAAATCCCCCTCCCCATCACTGATATGTGGCTGTGGTGCCTGTACAACATAAGTAGCCCCCACTGGGTGTGTATGCATAGTACCACCCTCTCCCACCATGTCAGTGAAAGTTAACTGTTTAACTCCCCCACCCCTCAACAAAAAAAGACCCCTGCCTCTACCTGCCCCAGCTACAGGGGTGTGAGAATAAAGGCTATGAGACATATCACCATCCATTACTAAAAACTAGCTCAATTAAATGGTAATAAACACAAAATAGAAATTTCAAAACAGGCTACTCTGATATAACACACATAAAATAAAATTCGCATGTTCTCCCCGTGTCTGCGTGGGTTTACTCCGGGCACTCCGGTTTCCTCCCACATGCCAAAAACATGCAAGTTAGGTTAATTGGCATCAAAACTGGGGATTCTAAATTGTCCTTAGGTATGGATGTGAGAGTGAATGGTTGTCTGTCTCTCTGTGTTGGCCCTGTGATGGACTGGCGATCTGTCCAGGGTGTACCCTGCCTCTCGCCCAAAGATGCTGGGATAGGCTCCAGCCCCCCCGCGACCCGAAAGGATTAAGCGGTAGAAGATGAATGGATGGATGGATGGAAAATAAAATTCAAAGCCAAATAATACTGAATGAGCTTCTGTCAAAAACCTTAAGTAACTGAAGGATGCGTTGTGTTGATGAAGACTGGACTCTCCTTGCGAACCTCCACTCAGCAGGCAGCTGGACCCCGGAGATCAGCTGTGGCTGATCAGAAGAATCCTTGAAAGGTCACGGCACCAGTTTATGTAACGGACTTGAACTAGTCAGCTACATTAAAATAACAAAATAAAATAAATCTTGGCCGATGCAGAGAAGTAGACGTCAGGCAGGATCTCGATCAGTCAGTAGTCTGTTTATTTCTGAAACAGATTGGGGCAGACAATTTACACAGGACACGGGAATGGGGACAAGTGCTGGCATTCCCACAGAACAATGGACTCGTTAGCGCCTACTTAACTAGCCATCAATCATCGGTATTTATGACGCTACTTTGAATATTTTACATTGGTATTGCAAACAAAAATGTAACAGAAAATCTTACAATCAAAATTAGTACAATAACTTAAAGAAAACTACAGTAAATCAATCACATTAATCAATTTCGTTCCCTGAGGAATTACACACAACTTACCCCTTCCCAGGCTTCCAGCGTGTGAGGAAGTTCCCAGATGTGTCACACTAATTATCGCGCCATCAGAAACACTTGACATATTTACAACACGGACATTTTGGGAAGTTCATTACTGCAGGAACATATTTATTCTTAAGACTACTACACGGGCAGGAGAAAACAAAGATAGAATCTGGACCAGGTGGGAATAATGAGAGATGAGGGAGCCATTGGAGCTGACAGCTGACAGGGCCATGCCCACGCAGAGCAAAACTCCAGAAAGCCATTGACAGCTGTCAACCTCAAGAGAAAGAACACAACAGAATACAAATATAATGAGATAGCAGAAAATGGAGATAAGCAACCTCAAAAATGCAATAAACAAACTATAATGAATGTAAACGGGAAAATAAATCATACTGAGATACAATATAGAATAAGTGACAACTCAAAATGACAACACAGTACAAATATGAAAAAAGGCAGACAACCTGAGCATGGTGGAATCCCCCCACACTCAGATCTTGGCAAATAAATAGACTGAGAAATAACACACAACTGAATAAACATACTGTAGTTACCTAAACAGATTGAATAAATTCACCTTAACATAAAAGACTAAACAGCAGGTATGGAAAGGTGCCCCCTGGCGGTGGAGATTAATAGGGTGACTGTAAAGCAACCACAACCTGGTTAAGCATCAATTTGTTATGTATGGAAAATACCTTTGCCAAGGATGAGGCAAGATAAGTTGGTGAGCACAGCTTTCATTTCCATCAATATGGATTTCCTCCCCCTTTTTGCACTGCTGCTACTTTTCTTCTGGCTCTTTGTCTCTGAGGTAAACGCGATCGGGATCATGGCGGGCAGAATACATTATTCCAGGGACATGTTGCTGCATTTAAACACGGTTGATGCAGCGTCTGTGATTGAGTCTAAGCCGCAACTGCCGGACTTTATTTTGAGAGACGTTCATGGACACAGCGGTGAAAAGAGAGACGGGAGAAGGAAACGCGGAAAGCGTGGAGGCGTGAAATTGCGCCTGAGAAGACGTCAGCTTGGTAACATTCCTCTTCCTTCTATGATTTTTGGGAACGTACAATCTCTGAGGAACAAGGTGGATGAATTCAAGGGAATGTACGCTACCAGAAGGACTTTAAGAACTGCTGTGTCATGGCTTATACCGAGTCTTGGCTTACTGCGCATGACCAGGATACGGACCTGTGGATTGACGGCTTTGGAGCCCCACTGTGCTCTGATCGGCAGGAAGAGGTGATGGGGAAGCATCAGGGGGGCGGTGTATGTTTATATATTAATAAGCAGTACTGCACATCTGTCACGGTCAGAGAGCGCATCTATACACCCGATGTGGAGCTGCTGTCTTTGTCACTACGCCCCTTTTATTTGCCTCGCAAGTTCCCCCAGCATTTTATCACGACTGTGTACATCCACCCGAGGGCAGACGCTGACTCCGCCTCCAGCACCGTCTTTGATGTGGTTCAGCGGCTGCAGTCAATTTCTCCAGAGGCGCCAAACTTTATTCTTGGGGATTTTAACCATGTTTCTTTAAAGAAGACACTTAAAAACTTTTATCAGTATGTCTCCTGCCCAACCAGGCAAAAAAAGACATTGGACCTGTGCTATGGATCCATACAGAGGGCCTATAAATCACTCCCCCTTCCTCCTTTAGGATCCTCAGATCACAACTGTGTACATTTGCTGCCCACATATAAAACTGCTCTCAGAAGAGGCAAGGTGGAGACGAGAGACATTGATGTGTGGACAGAGGATTCAGTGCACAGCCTCCAGGAATGCTTTAACTGTACAGACTGGGAGATGTTCACACTGTCCTGCGGAGATGATTTGGACTCTTTGGTAGACGTCACATGCTCATACATGGCTTTCTGTAAAAATACGATCGTTCCACGTAAATGTGTCAAAATATATCCCAACAACAAGCCATGGGTTACAAAATCAGTTAAATCCTGCTTACAGAGGAAAGCATTTGCCTTTAAACAGGGGTCTGTTTCTGAGATACAGGTTGCCACAAAAGAGCTGAAGGCCGAAATTTTAAGAGCAAAACAGAATTATAAATCAGAGTTGGAAAGCAAGATGGCAACAAAGAAACTTGGTTCAGCCTGGGCCAGTATGAAAACTATTGCAGGCCTTCAGAGCATAGAATGCAGCAGTCGTGTGTTTTTAGATGGTTTTAATTCAGACACAGAGCTGGCTAATGCTCTTAATTGATTTTATGGTCGTTTTGACTCCTTTGATTTTAGCACAGAAACCCAAGATTTGAAACAGAAACTCAAAGACAGTCAGCACTTTAATATTGAGATGCAGGATGTTAAAAGGGAGTTCTGCGCTGTAAAAGTGAACAAAAGTCAGGGCCCTGATAATATATGTGGGCGCTTGGTAAAGTCCTGTGCACATGAACTGAGTCCTATATTTCATTACATTTTCAATAAGTCCTTACAGACACAACATGTGCCTAAGATCTGGAAAGAAGCCGTGGTTGTTCCGTTCCAAAATCTAGCTGTCCTAAAACGATAAACGACTTTAGACCAGTTGCTTTGACTTCAATTTTAATGAAAATTTTTGAAAAACTGGTCAGATGTGAGGTCCTAAAGCAGACTGAGCATGCATTGGATCCTCTGCAGTTTGCCTATAGGCCTCACAGAGGAGTGGAGGATGCCACTGTCACTCTGTTTAACATACTTTTTTTTTTTTGTAACTTAGATTTTTATTCATTTTTCATCATATATAATGCATTCAGATCACATTCTACATTTAAAAAACAAAGGGGTTAGGGTAGGGAAAAATAAAAAAAAATAAACAAAATAAAAATAAAAAATAAAAAAAAATAAAAAATAAAAGGGGGGGGGACAAATGTTGGAGCATCAAGTTTTTAGTTTCCATCTCTTAATTCTTCTGGTTTTTTCAGTGTCTTTGGTTATTCTTTCAATTTCTGCCTCGTTGTTGCACTTTGTAGTGTGTCCATTTCCGCCATTTTTTCTCCCATATTCCTTCTTGCATTCTTCGTCAATATGTTAGTTTTTCCATCATACGTATGTCCTCAACAATGTCAGTCCATTGTTCTTGGTCAGGAAGAACTTCTGATCGCCATTTTTTTGTGATAGTTTTTTTACATGCAATCAACAAGATTTTAACTAGATATCTGTCCTCAGCCTGTATAACACTGTCTTTTTTAAGATCACATAAGTACATCAGGTTACAGTTCATTGGTATATTATATCCTAATATCCTCTGTATTGTCACATGCATAGATTTCCAAAATGATGATATTTTGTAGCATTTCCAAAACATATGTGAGTGGTCTGCATTTTGAGCCCCACATCCCCTCCAGCATAAAGATTGGGTATTTGTATATTTTCCTTGAATCTGTGGTGTAATGAAAAAGCGAATCAGGTTTTTCCATCCAAATTCCCTCCATGCCCTTGAATTTGTTGATGTGTGTTGTGTTTTCCATATTTCCTGCCAGCTTTCTTCTGTTATGTTTAAATTGAGCTCTTTCTCCCATTTCTCCTTTATATAGTTACTTGTATGATTGTTTGTCATAAGTTTCTGATATAGTTTTGAAATAATTCTTATTTTATTTCCTGCATATGAGCTTAAAATAAGTTGTATAATCTCGTTCACATCTGTTTGGAGGTTATGCCTAATCTTCTTCATATAGTAATCTCTCATCTGCAGATATCTGAAAAATTCCGATCTTTCTAATTTAAATTTTCTCCTGATATTTACAAAGCTCCCGAGATCTTTTTTTCCGATATTGCCCCATGCTGTGATTCCCTTGTTCACCAGATTTTTGTATCCCCTATCTTGTTTTGCCGGTTCAAACTGACTGTCAAATGCTACCCATTTCAATAGTTTTATGTCTTCCCTTATATTATATTTTTGTACTATTTTATACCACAGTTCTAAAGTAAATTTAGTGATTGGGTCTATTTGTTTGATTTGCTTATATGCATCTTTATCCCCTATTATGCTTTGTACTGGGAGTCCCTCAATTTCCTTTTCCATTTCTTTCCATTTTGCCTCATATCCCTCGTCGCACCAACATATGATATATCTTATTTGTGCTGAGTAGTAATATTCCTTTAGACTCGGTAGGCCCATGCCTCCTTTCTCTTTTGGTAATTGGAGGGTTTTATATTTCACTCTTGGTTTTTTACCTCCCCAAACAAATCTCGATATCATCCTGTCCCACTTTGAGAATTGGGCATCTGGAATCTCTGTTGGTATAGCCTGGAAGAGGTAAAGTAATCTAGGTTGTATGCTGATTTTGACTGTCTCAATTTTTGAATTCAGATCCATATTTAAGATTGACCATCTATCAATATCTTTTTTTATTTCTTGTTCCAACCTATCATAGTTTGCTTTATATATTTTGCTTAGGTCTTTAGGTATGTTCACTCCAAGGTATTTTATTTCTTTTTGCTTCCAGTTTAGTTTGATCTTATCAGTTATCTGGTTTAGAGGGTTATAGTGGAATGTCAGTATTTGTGTTTTTGTTATGTTTATCTTGTATCCTGATAATTTTCCAAAATTTTCTATCAAGTTCATCATTTCCATTATTGATTTATCTGGTTGTTCAAGGTAAACTATAATATCGTCTGCAAATAGCCCAATCTTGTGTTCCGCCCCCTTTATTGTTACACCTTTTAATTTCTTATTTTGTCGTATCGCTTGAGCCAATGGTTCTATGAACAGAGCAAACAAGGTGGGCGATAAGCAGCATCCCTGCCTAGTTGATCTTTGTATATTTACTTTGTCTGTTAAGCTACCGTTTATCTTGATTCTTGCCACAGGTTCTTGATATAGCGTCCTTATGCATTGTACTGATTTTTCGTTAAATCCAAAGCGCTCCAGTACACTATATAGGAATTTCCAGTTAACCCTGTCAAATGCTTTTTCTGCGTCTAAACTCATTATTACTGCGCTTTTCTTTTCTTTATGTATTTGGTTAATTATATGTATTGTTCTCCTGATATTGTCATGTGTTTGGCGTCCCTCTATGAATCCAGTTTGATCATCTTCTATCAATTCCGTCAAGAATGTCTTTATTCGTTTACATATAATTGTTGTGTATATTTTATAATCTACATTTAATAAAGAGATTGGTCTATAGTTTCCGCATTGTTCTTTATCTTTCCCTGGTTTTAAAATAACTGAAATGATTGCTTCGTTCCATGTTGGAGGTATTTTGTTGTTGTTCAGCGTCCAATTAAATGACTTTAGGAGTTGTGGCGTGAGTTCTTCTATAAACAGTTTATAAAACTCAGAAGGGTATCCATCACTACCTGGTGATTTACCGTTTTTAAGTGACTTAATCACATCTCTGATCTCTTGTGTTGTTATTTCTGCTGTTAGTTTTTCATTTTGTTGATTTCCTATTGATGGCAAGTCCAATGTGTCTAGAAATTTTTTGATATCTTTAGTATTTGTTTCTTCAGGTTGCGAGTATAGTTCTTGGTAGAAATTATGGAAAATTTCTTCGATGTTTTCTGGGTTAACTGTGGTTTTATTTGTGGTGGGGTCTTTAATCTTGTATACATTATTCATTGTTTGTTGTTTTCTTAACCGTTTTGCCAGCAGTTTTGTGGCTTTTGGCCCCGTTTCATAATATTTTTGCTTTAGATATCTATTTTTCCTTTCAATTTCATCCATTTGTGTTTCTTTTATCTTTGTTTTTTCTTCTTTAATTTCTTGATATATTTTTGGATCATTTGTGCTTTGATGTTTACGTTCTAATTCCCTTAGTCTCTCACATCTTTGTTCATACGCTTCCAGTTTAGTCTTATTTGCTTTTCCTGTTTCAACAATTAATTTACCCCTTAACACGGCTTTTAGTGCGTCCCATAGTATTGTTGGGTCCACTTCTTCATTGTCATTCTCTTGGATATATTCGTTTATGTTTATTTTTATTCTTTCTTTCATTTTCTCATCATTTAACAGTCCTACGTTAAGTTTCCATGTTGTTTGTCGTTTTCTATTGTTTAAATATATTTCCATGTATATAGGATTATGATCTGATATTTCTGCCCCTCCAATCCAACAATTTCTCACCCTGTGTCTGTCACCTTCATTCATAAGGAAGTAATCTATTCTAGAGTGTACTTTATGGGCTGCTGAATAATGTGTATAGTCTTTTTCGAGTGGGTGTAGGTCCCTCCATATGTCTACCATACCCATTTCTGCCAGTGAGGTTCTTATGAACTTTGTTACATGTTTTTTTGTCTTCTTAACACTTGTTGTGTCAACTTCATGATCCATGACAGCATTTAAGTCTCCTCCACAAATTAGGACTCCTTCACTGTGTGTTGCTATGAGATCAAACAGATGTTGAAAAAAACCCTTGTCACTTTCTGGTGGGGCATAGATGTTCACTAATGTGATCTGCATACCATCTATTCTTCCCTTTATTATTACATACCTGCCTTCTTTATCCTGGATTTCCTGTTCACTTTCAAATTGTATTTTGTTTGAGATTAGTATCATAACCCCCCTTTTTGCTCCTCCCTTAAATGAACTGTAGTAGGAGTTCTTATAGCCAAATCTCTTTAGTTTCACATGTTCTGCCTTGCTCAAATGTGTCTCTTGCATAAATATAATTTCAGCTTTTTCCTTCTTGAATTTTCTTATTATTCTTTCCCTTTTAACAGGTGAGTTCAGACCATTCACGTTTAGTGTCATTATCTTAAGATTTTTACCCATATTCATGTTTTTCCATTTTTTTAACTTGTGCTCCTAGCCCCTTTAACAACAAAAATAACACATATTTATATAAAAACACATTAAAAAACTCGACCTCCGTACTTTGGGCCTTTCTTCTGCCCACTGGTCCCTGTTGGTGGGTGGGGGGTTTGTCTTCACAGAGTGAAGGGCCCTCCCTAGACCTGTATTTACTATCAAAGTAATAGTCATAAGTCTAGAAATGTCCAACAAATATCACTTAAACCTCTCCTAGCCGTCTGTTTCTCTTTTACCTTGTCTTCTTGGCCTTCATTTCTTCTGTGCCTTACTTAATCTTTGTTATGATCTAGGCTTTCAGTTGAAAGCCTTGTAGCTTGTCCTGGGCCTGCTGCTCCACGTCTCTCCCCCTTCTTCCGCCGTTCACTCGTCTCCACTCCGGCTGTCGTGGTGCGTTCAGGGCCGCCGCTGCTCCAGCCGTCTCCTTCGGCACGCTCACCTCAAGGCCCCGCTCCATCATATCCCGCGCTGCCTCTTCGGCCGTGTTGTAGGTTCTTGTGCCTTCCTCCCAATGAATCCTCATTTTCGTTAGCGGCGTTTGGAATCTAATTTTTTTCTCTTTCAGCGTTTTTTTAATATTGGCATATTTCTTCCGCTGCTGCACGATTTCTGTCGGGTAGTCATGGTCAAAAAATACCTGTTTGTCGCCGATTCGTATCTTTTTTTTCCATGCTTGCGTCAGGATTCTTTCCTTTATGTCATATTTCACAAAGTTTACCACAACTGACCTGGGTGGAGAGTTTGTTTTCGGGTTCTGTGCCGGTGTTCTGTGCGCCCGTTGAATCTGCAGATCCGTTTCTCCGGGTATTTCCAGTTCTTTTTTTAAGAACTGATCCATGAATTTTGTCATCGAGTTGCCTTCAATGCCCTCCGGAATTCCAAAGATGCGCATATTGCTTCGTCGGGATCTGCTCTCCAAGTCGTTTATTTTCTCCTGCATCCTCTGCGTTTGCGTCGTCAGGGTCTGTAGTTGTTCGTTTGCCTCGCTTTTCCAATCTTCTAGTTCCGAAATTCGGGTCTGCGCTTCTGTCATACACGCCCGCTGGGAGCGCAGCTCCTCCATGTTTTCCGTTAATTTACGCTCCATTTCTCTTCGGAGGTCCATGATTTCCTCCTTAATTTCTTTTTTCAGTTCCTCCTTAAGAGCCGCTAAATCCTGTTGTAGCTGTCGCTTGAATTCTCTCAACTCTTCACCCAAACTGGCGATGCCAGCGTTCATGTTGTCGAGTCTGGTGTCCTCCATTTTCACTGCTGTGGACATCTCGTTTTTTTGGGCTTTGCGTACAGCGGTTTTTCCTGCGTTGTTGGAGAGGAATTCTTCAATTTTACCCTGTTTTTGTCCTTGTGCCCGGTTCCTTCGTGTTTTCATCCCTTGGTTTATTGATTCGTTTATGTCGAGTTGGCCATTTACCGATGATTTTTAATCCGGCTAGGGAGAGCTCTTTGTTTAAGTGTTATGTCTCTCCGCCATCTTCCCGGAAGTCCTGTTTAACATACTTTTTAAACATCTGGATTTTAATGGGACACATGCCAGGCTTTTATTTGTGGATTTTTCCTCCACCTTTAATACAATCCAACCTCATATTTTAGTTGAAAGGCTCCTGCAACAATTTGATTTGAGCAATAATCTGGTGGGTTGGATTCTGGATTTCTTAACCAACAGGACGCAGAGAGTAAGGGTCAATGGTACATTGTCTAACCTAAAGTGCTCTTCTACTGGCTCTCCTCAGGGGTGTGTGTTGTCACCACTACTCTTCATCCTGTACACAAACATGTGTCGGAGCAGACATGACAACAGACACATTATAAAGTATGCTGATGACTCAGTTATTGTCAGTCTCCTCCAGGATGGTGAGAGTGGCCATGGCCCAGTAGTTGATGATTTTGTTCACTGGTGTGAGGATTCCTACCTGCAGCTGAATACGACAAAAACTAAAGACATGATTATTGACTTTAGGAGGAAAACTCCCAGGCACAAAGTCACCGTACTAAAAGGCCAGACCACCGAATGTGTACAATCCTACAAATATCTTGGGACGATTATTGATAGTAATTTAAACTATGAAGAGAACTGTGAAAGGGTGTGCAAAAAGGATCAGCAACATTTGCATTGCTTGAGAAAACTTGCACGCTTCCAAATTGACCGAACCATAATGACAATGTTTTATTGGGCTTTTATTGAATCTGTTTTATCCTTTTCTTTAGTGTCATGGTTTGGTCAGATAAAACTGAAACAGAGGAAATCCTTGGATCAGGTAGTTAGATGGTCCAGTCGTTTGCTTGGTGAGTCAAAGCTGAGCCTGACATCCCTGTACACCAGACAAGTACAGAGGATGGCTACCTCCATTTTAAATGATGACTCCCACCCTTTGCACTGCAACTTTCAGTTTCTTCCCTCAAGACGGAGGTTTGCTGTCCCAAAAAGTAAAACCCAGCGCTACAAAAACAGCTTTGTTCCTGCTGCTGTCAAAGAGTTGAACAAGTAGTAACAATATATTGCACATAATTTAGGTACCTATTTATTAACTCCATTTTATATTTACTTATTTTTGTAGGATGTTATTTGGGTTCTAAATATTTTATTGGGTTTTAGACCTTTGAGTTTTTAACCTCTTTGACTAGTTTTTAACTTTTTAATATGACCCTTCTCTCTTCCCTCTGGTTTTTCTCTCATCTTTGTCTTTATACCCTGATTGATGGAGCCTTGAGTATTTTTTATCATGTTTATAGTCAGCTTCATGTGTGCCTGTGTTTGTGTCTATGTTGAATGTAATTTGTGGCTTGTAAATATGGATGTCACCAGACTGCAAAACAAATCTACCTACGGGTACAAATAAAGTAACCTGAACCTGAACCTAAAACTTTATTAAAGAGAATGGACAACATTACATGACATGGCACCAGTGTAGGTATCAGACATACTGTAAGAGACCATAAGGTGGCATCCCTGCTTTAAATATGGGCTGTGCGGTGACGTGACAGGATGTCCACATCACCACACTGCACTTCACAATAAAGTGCCCTTTATTTATATAAACATTTCCTCCCCCTTTAGAAAAGTCCAAAACCACACACACAATTGAAACCTTCCCAATTTGGAACCCGAATCACGCTCTAAAGTAACGAGAACTAATGTACTTAAATGGCCTAACATATTCATACAAAACTAAAATAGAACTGGTAGGTGGACTACCACACAGCCCACATGGCACAGTGGATTATTTTGCCACTGGTAAGCTAAAAGTCTTTATTCAACTAAAAATTTGCCGTGCTCCTAAGCTAAAAGAAAAACACATACTGTAAAATAACTCCATATCATAACATACATGCAAGAACAACAGAACTATAAACAACCCATTATTTACAGCACAATCTCTTGAATGGTAGAGATATTACCAGCATGGGGAAAAAACAGTCCACTCAAGGGAACTTTGACGCAGCCTTGTGGCAGCCTCCTCCCTGGAGCACTGAAGCAGGCCCATGCCCCCCCCCCCCCCGGAGTTTTGAAACGGGCTCTTGGTGGCCTCCTCCCAGGAGCTTTGAAGCAGGCCCACGGTGGTCCCCTCCCTGGAGTTTTGAAACGAGCTCTTGGTGGCCTCCCCCCAGGAGCTTTCGGACCCCCAGGGCCAATCTTCTTGATGCCGTGGCCTGGGTCCCACACTGCGGCAGCCAAACTTCGCGGATCCCCTCCATCTGGAGCCGCCGCCCAGATGCACTGCAGCTTGTTCACATGCCACAGTGAACCATCCATCAGCCAAACACATGCTGTTCCCAGTTTCTCCCCACTCCTCAGCGGCGCCCGTTGTTTTACTGGCTTTGGTCCAATCAGTTGCCTTTCCAGCCTCCTGCTGGCACAAACCCGAACCCAGTCCATGACTTGTAACAACGTTTTACCTGGTTTGATCTGCCGCCATGCACTCGCCAGCTCTGCGTTCTCCTTCGGTCTGGTGCCTTTATTACACTGTGGCAGTTCAGCAGTCACCGTTGTCGCAGCGGACCCCTCACCCATTGCTGGCTGAAACTCATCCTGAACGCTGAAGGCGTCCGGTGCTTCCTTCGTGTCGCTTGTCAGAATGGACCGTCCGCCTGCCAACTTGGTCGCCCCCCCCCCCCTCCGCAGCCGGCCGAGCGCATGCACTGAAGTCGTCTGGTCCCTCCACTGAGCCGTCCAAAGCACTCTGCTGCACTGTGCTGTGCGCTGCGTCCGAGTTCATCTGCTGTTGTTGTGCGTTGTTGCCCCCTGCATGCTCGGGCAACCCCTCTGGGCAGCTCTCCCCCCGAGAGCACAGAACGGACACTCTGGTGTCGGCGATGTCCATAAAACCCTCGTCGGTGCTGGTCTTGCCTAACTCCGACTCTCTCTCCTCCAGCTCCGGTTCTGGCTGCGCGAGGGGCGGAAACGATCCTGATCTCTGTCCTTACTCCATGTCATCTTCACCGCCTATGCCATATCCACTCTCTGCATTACATTCACTGTCCACACTGTCCTCTTTGGCCACACCCACGTCCGCGAAGCCTGAGCGAACTGGGTCTGTGCCGCTGACAGTTTGCCCACGATTGTGAAAGTAAACCCCAGCTCACTGAATAAATCCCATCCCATAACATTTCCACCCCGGCATGTCACCTGGAACCAGAACACTGGAATCACTTTTCCACCGTCCTACACTGCAAATGTGACATTCCTGCCAGCACCGGAGCTCTCGTCGTCTGGTAATTCCACTGCATCAGGGCGCCAGGGGGGTGAGCCTCCAAACCATGGCCTCACTCACTATGGAGTGCGTGGCAGCGGTGGCTATCATCATGGGCACACACACGCCATCTAGTTTCACAACACGTTGCAGTCCTGACCAACCTTCGGGGCTCGCAATGCTTATGCCGTCTCCGTAGGGTGTGGGATTAGCTAGCTTAGCTTTTCTTCAATGGCGACGGGTTTTCATGTGCTGCGCCACGTTTTTGGACTTAGCAAAGTAGCTAGTTAGCATCTCAATAGCCTCTTCATAACAGTCTGTTAGGCCAAGCATTTGAAAAACTCTCTGACCTTCTGAGCCTAGGAAGTGGACAAGCAGTGCTCACTTCTTCACTCCATCTAGCTTCCCCAGATCCAGAGCCGTGATGTAGGTTTCGAAGGCCCCCAACCAGTCAGGCTATGGCACCTATGGCTCGCCAGGAAGCTTCAAAAAAGGCTTCAGCGGTGTAAAGCACACCTCCATGAGTTAATCCACAGTCACCAAATGTTATGTATGGAAAATACCTTGGCCAAGGATGAGGCAAGATGAGTTGAGGGACACAGCTTTATTAAAGAGAACAGGCAACATTACATGACATGGCACCTAGTATGGGCATTGGACATAAGAGGCCGTAAGGTGGCACCCCTGCCTTATATATGGGCAGTGTGGTGACGTGACAGGACGTCCACGTCACCACACTGCACTTCACAATAAAGTGCCCTTTAGTTATATATAACACAACCGGACTGTTCCAGCCAGCAGCTACATCCCTAATGAGCCTCATGTGACAGTGTTCCTGACAAAGTTAATGATCACTCTGTCATGTAGGTGGCGCATGTGTTCCACAGCATTATGTTACTGAATAAATCGGGTAACACTGATAACTTATCAAAATAAACACCAAAGGGATAAAACAAATACAGAAAATTACTAAACTGGTATGAGCCTTTGTAACACAGGTTGAGGTGGCTGTCAGTATGGTAGAGCCCATTGGGTCGGTAATGGAGAAGCCTAGCTCTAGCTCGGTAATGGAGAAGCCTAGCTGATTAAGTCGATGCCCAGCAGATTGGCCCCTTGACACGTCACTTGAAATGTGAAAGCTGGGTTGAATTGCGAGCCACAGTGTACTAAAAAAGTGACCGTCCCTGTCATGCCAATCATCATGTGCCCGTAGCGAAACAAGTCCTCCACATTAGCTGCGGTAGTTTTCCGAGAGAACAGTTTTCTGACCGTGGCGTCACTCAGAAGGGACTTTGAGGCCACCATATCCAGTAGCAGTGGCATGTCAATGCCGTCCAGCTCCATTGTGTACCACTTGAACAACCAGCTCTTAGCGCCTATGGAGTTAATGGCGGTGGGGTCGAGTGGGCAGAGTGTTGGCTTCCTAACGTTCAAGCTGCAAGCTCTGGTAAAATGGTTGAGTTTCTTACAGAGGCGGCATTTCCGCCCCCTGGCTGAGCAGGTTCTCTTTTATTCTTCATTGGACTGAACTGTATACAAAAAGGGTGGCGCTCTATTGCACCATGGCCAGTTCGCCTTATGGTGATGTCACCTGCATAATGTCCCCAAGTCCAAACACCACAGTAAGGTGTTAAAGTGTCTTGCCCAAGGATACAACAGCAGGATGCTGGGGAGAACAGGATTCGAGCCACCAACCATCCAGTTATTGGATGACCCACTATCTCCTGAGCCCTACCACCCTGTGATTTTTTTTATTCTTGTGAATGGGGAAATAGATTTTCTCTATATTCATTTTTTGATATTGTCCAAACAAAAAAAAAAAAAGGAATTTCGATTTAAAATTAGTTTACTGCCCAGCCCTAGTTTTAACCACATCTATATAAGATCACAAGAGGCCACCCAGAGAATGCATACCTCTGCCAAGGTCTGTCTGTCTGTCTGTGAGCAGGATGATGCAAAAAGCACTGGATGGATATCAATGAAATTTTCACCAAAGGTTGTCCTTGGGCTACAGATGAATCCATGAGATTTTGGAGGTGATCAAAGTCAGGATGTGAATTCTGCATCACTTTTTCACTTTCTCGAACAGTGAGAGATAGGGCCTTGCTAAAAAAAAACAGGCAACCAAACTGTCCCAATGACATTACCACCTTGGCAGAGATAATAATTACAGAAGAGCCCCTAAAGTCCTTAATAATATTTTTTAAGTCTCGTAAGCAAGTAAGTTGTTTTGTTCAAACCAGATAAATGTTTTGTATAAAAAAATTATGTGCAGGCATGATAAAAGATTCAAAGATTTTTATTTGTCAATACTACTATACATACAGAACATACCAGAGAATTGAAATGGCGTTTATCTCTTTCAGTGGTGTGCACAATATAAAAAAGAAAAAGGAGTAAGGCTGGAAAAACACAACAGCAGTCTATGTACAGTAATGGAACCCGTAGTGCAAATGCAAATAGCAACAAAAGATAGACCAAGACCTCCCATGGTGCAAATAAAGATAAACGATGAGACCCAGCAATCTTATATACAGAAAAGTAGAGCAGTAATACTTGTAGTTCTACCAAGTTGCCTGGTAGTCTCACTGCCTGGGAGCAGCTCTGCGATCCACATGGTGAGGACATCGATGGCCTCACTCACACCATCACGGACTACATCGGCTTCTGTGTGGACAACACCATACCCACCAAGATCATACGGTGTTGCTCGAACAACAAACCCTGGATCAACCCTGAGATAAAAACACTTCTGAGAGAGAAGAAGAGGATCTTCAGGTCGGGGAACAGGGAGATGCTGAAGTCCGTACAGAGGGAGCTGAGGAGGAAGATCAGAGAAGGCAAGGACAGCTTCAGGAAGAAGATGGAGGACAAGCTGCAACAGAGTGACATCGGCGGGGTCTGGAGAAACCTTAAAACCATCTCTGGGCTCCAGAATACCTCCACCCAGGCCATGGGGGGCAGGGAGTGGGCGAACAATCTGAACCTGTTTTTTTAATAGGTTTGACCAATCGCCCCCCCCCCAACTGCACAACAACCATTGCTGCCTCTAAAGTCATCGAGACCTGCTGTCCACACCCCACTCCACCAACACCCCCCCACCACTCCTAGCACACAGCCCCCCAACTTGACCCTCACTAAGACCCAGGTGAGGACGGAGCTGAGGAAGATCAAGGCGAGGAAGGCCTCGGGACCGGACGGCATCAGCGCGAAGCTCCTCAAGTCCTGTGCAGACCAGCTGTGTGGGATTGTGGAGCACATCTTCAACCTGAGCCTGAAGCTGGGGAGGGTACCACAGTTGTGGAAAACATCTTGTGTGGTACCTGTACCAAAGACTTCCCACCCCAAAGATCTGAACAGCTACAGACCAGTGGCCCTGACTTCTCACATGATGAAGACCCTGGAGAGACTGCTTCTTGCTCACCTCCGCCCTCTGGTGGGACCAGCAATGGATCCACTCCACTTTGCCTACCAGCATGGCATTGGGGTGGAGGATGTAGTGATCTTCCTCCTTCGCCGTTCTCTGTCCCACCTGGAGAAGCCCGGGAATGCGGTGAGGATCATGTTCTTTGACTTCTCCAGTGCTTTCAACACCATTCAACCGATGATCCTGAAGGACAAGCTGCTGTGCGCAGGGGTGGACCAGCACCTGTTATCATGGATCCTGGACTACCTCACTAACCGGCCACAGTTTGTGAGAACCTGAGATTGTGTGTCCGACACGATCATCGGTAGCACGGGGGCCCCCCAGGGAACGGTTTTGGCTCCCTTCCTGTTCACCCTTTATACTGCAGACTTCTCACACAACACAACACACTGCCATTTACAGAAGTTCTCTGACGACTCTGCGATCATCGGCCTCATCTCCAACGGAGATGAAGCTGAGTACAGAGGACTTATCCAGGACTTCGTGAACTGGTGCCATCGGAACTGCCTCCAGATCAACGCGAGGAAAACTAAGGAGCTGGTGGTGAACTGCCGCAGGCAAGGACAACCCCTCACAGCACCAGTAAACATACAGGGAAGAGACATTGAGATGGTGGCATCCTACAAGTACCTTGGTGTTCATCTGAACAATAAACTAGACTGGTCACACAATACCGACGCACTCTACAAGAAGGGACAGCGCAGGCTATTCCTACTGAGGAGGCTCAGGTCTTTTGGTGTACAAGGGGTGCTGCTGAAGACATTCTATGACACAGTGGTGGCATCAGCCATCACTTTTGGAGTGGTCTGCTGGGGCAACGGCATTACAGCAGCCGATAGGAAGAGACTGCACAAACTGATCAAGAGAGCTAGATCTGTCCTGGGGCAACGCCTTGACCCAGTGGAGAAGATAGGAGAGAGAAGGACGGTGGCTAAGCTGTCATCTCTGCTGGAGTCCGAGTCCCACCCTATGCAGGACATATTGAACGCACTGAGGAGCTCATTTAGCAGTAGATTACATCATCCTAGGTGTGCAACCGAGAGGTTTCGCAGGTCCTTCCTACCTACGGCTGTCAGACTGTATAACCTAAGCAGGGCTGCTCGCAGAGATAGCAAAAACCGTGACGACCTAATAGTATTGAATGCAAAAGACGCAACAGACTTACACAAATGGTCCCCTCCAGTATACAACTAGGACAATATCAGTCGCTATGGAGGGTGACAATATGTATGGGTACATATTAATACTATGTAGGATAACTAAGTAGACGGTTATGCTGTTTATTCCATCTTGCTACAATGCTCCGCACTTGCATTTCAACCCCCTTCATCCTTGACTCCTTCCTGCTATCTCACCAGGAACCTCCTGCTCATTGTTCTCCCATGCTTATCCACTGTCTCCTGTCTGAGATGCTAGATAATCTGGCTCCCCCAAGGTGCTAAAATATATTTATATATTTATGTGTACGTATGTATATCCACTGCTCTTATTTATATTTTTCGTATCTTCTTAATTATTGCTCTGAGTGTTGCTATCCCTGTGCTGTTGCAATCCTGGAATTTCCCCATTGTGGGACTAATAAAGGCTTATCTTATCTTGTCTTAAGTTCACTGCGGTAGTGTAGGTGCAGACAGTGACAGACAGGACTGCACATGATCAGTACTGCAATAACAGACAGCAGCAGATATGGCATTTGTGCAAATGGTTGCAGTAAAGTGCAGAGACATACTGCAAAATTAACACCATTCAGAACATTAGGAGCTTCATAAGTTGGCATATTTAAAAGTGTATCAAGTAAAAAATATTCATACAACACAATTTTTAAGATGAAATCACAACTTGCTTTCTAGAGCAGAATAGTTGAAATTTAACATTTAAGTAGTTCATCAGCGCTCTGGTGCAGTGATTAGCATTTTTTCCCTCACAGATAGAGAGTTCCCAGTTCACACCCAAGGGCAGGCAGGGGCCTGATGATGTGGAATTTGTATGTTCTCCTTGTTCCTGTATTCTCCTCCTACAATCTAAAGACACAAACGTTACATAAAAGCCTTCTTTTTTGCACAACTCTGGGCTTTCCCAAAGGAGGAACCGGTCTTTCCCTTCTTACTAAAGTGAAAGCAAATGAGAACAAATTCAAAAAATGAGAACAAATCCAAAGAGTTGGTTTGGGGGGTGGGGTGTTGTGCTGACTTTGTGGTAATGTCACAAGTATGTCTTCCACAGGAATTGCCACCATATATGCCAGATACAAATATGTGGAGAGGCTGACGGTGGACACCAGCGTGGTGAAACCCTGGTGCAATACAGTTGGTCTTGTGTCTGGGATGATCACCTGTTTTGGCATGTGCGTTGTTGCTTCTTTTCAGGTACGTCCTTGCAAACTGTAAACATTTGGGTAACAATTATTTAATGTGTTATTTGATGTACAATTTTCCGTCTGCATTTTGATTGCAGGAAACAGAAGTGGAAGAAGTTCATGTTACAGGAGCTGTGATTTTTTTTCTTTTTGGTGTCGTATATGTTGTAGTCCAAACCATCATATCATATCAAGTGTATCCAGACGGATCCTCCTTAACTGTGTGCCGAATACGTTTGGTTATCACTATGATTGCTATCGTGGCATTTTTTCCCAGTATCCTTTAGTGAATCTTTTATACTCAATATCATTTGATCATCTCATATTCTTTAAGGTAACATGTATGAAATGCATTTATCAAAGGTTTTTAACTTTACTCATGCAACATAATATTCTTGTTGATATTATTATTTCTGTTAGTAAGCACCAATCATGATAATGTTGTAAACAGGTGCTAGATAAGATTTATGTTTACCTCTGTGAACTAGTGATAAATGCTCCTTCACTGATAACTCAGCTGTGGTCTGTGCAGCCTTTGTAAACCAAACCAAGGTGCATAGACACAAGGAAGACAAGGTAAGTGGTAGGGGAGTTTTTCATTTTTTTTTTAAGTAGTCAGAAATAAGGCTGGCCAGGGTCAGTCTGTCTACCACACTAGAGATCACCTTAGTGGGGAAAGGCCAATAGGTCAGGCTGCTTAACATTAGCTTAGCTGTCAGTTTGTGGTAAGGTCTTATTCATAGTTTTTGATCACATGACTTCTGGTGTGGTCAAATAGAGAGCCTAAGTCATGTCCCTCTACTTCCGCATGTGGGACCTTCAGTCAGAAAAAATTCTCCACTGAAATGAATGGCAAGAGCGAAATTATCTTTTGATCCCAATCAAATTTTGCCACGAGTTACACATACACTACTCACAAAAAGTTAGGGATATTTGGCTTTTGGGTGAAATTTATGGAAAATGTAAAAAGTTCATGCTACAGTGACAGAGCTGGAGCTGATCCAGAGGACTGTTAGTTACTCCACCCTGGGCGCGCTTTGAAAAGATGACGTAAGCACCGTCCATCTGTGTTTGTAGTTTTTGAATTTACGTATTTTCATAACCTTATACCTTAACAGTTCGACAACAACCTACACTATTTACATGGAAAATTATCTTTTAAATTGACAAACATCATATGTGTGATTGGGATCACAAGATAATTTTGCTCTTGCCATTCATTTTAATGAAGAATTTTTCTGATTTAAGGTCCCATATGCTAAAGTAAAGTAGAGAGGGCGTGACTTAGGCTCTCTATAGGGTCAGCAGCCATATTGGAGGTGATAACAGGAATTAAAGAGGAGTCTGTTTACTTATGCAATGGAGCGAAAAAGTGTGAAAACCTCTGAAACTGAAACTCTTGATAATAACTTTAGACACCATTACGATTACAAATTAGCTTTAACTGAGAAGCAGGACCCTTGATCCCAAAGCAATGGGACTGTCCATAATGATAATGTGCTGCAAAAAGTACAAGCATACATCACTTTGAATTTTAAGCATGTTAAGTTCATTGTGACTAGAAAAGCGCTATATAAGTGCAAGTTAGTTAGTTAGTTAGTAATTTGCTGACACTTGCCTTCGGAATTTGGGTAAACTGCTGCAGTCTGGGCAGCAGTGTTGCCAGATGGGAAATGTTGAAGTGTCGTACCAGCAGTTTAAAATTATCGTATTTTGAGGAAAATTATCGTACACACCCAGTTTTCATTCTGACGTGGCTCAGAACCATCTGCTTTAGTAAAACATTATCACAGATCGTGCATATTATGGCCTAAAACGCGGTTTTACCTTTAAATAATCTAACAGATTGGTTGAAAAAAGTGCCTCTTGGAGACCAGCGCCTCTACCTGTGTGGAGTACAGGATGAGCCCCTGGCCTGCACTGAACAGATCAAAATATCATAAATAATTATCTTCTATATGCCTTCTATTGAATCATCATATATCAAGGTCTTGCCTCATAAATATTTTGATAAGTAATATGTTTATACATTAAGAATAAACAGCAAAATCAGTCCACCTAAACTACTGCTAAAATGCCTCTGATAATTTAAGTAGAAACCTGTTTTCGTTTTACTGAGAACCACAATCCAGAGACATTTTTGCACAGACATCTGCACGTTGCAGCAGCAACAGAAAACTTTATTGCTAACGCCAAAAGGTTTGAACTACCCAGTAAAAGGGTCTTTCTCCCACCTACCCTTCATTTTTCAACCTGCTGGTGATGTTGTTTACCTGTTGAGTCTGCTGTGCCTGCATTAATCGAGTAAATTAGTTTTTATGGGTGAATGTACTGTATGAATTACTCACCGGATCTGTAGTGGAAGCAAGGGATCAGCTGAATCACCCGCCTGAGCAGCAAACGAGTTCAGTGAGTGGTAGACAGTTGGAGCTCCAGTACAGCACTGAGCGATTTGGTGTACCACAGATCTTTTTAGCTTGACTCAGTATGTTCAGTGAACTGTGGATCCCATCACTCGCCTCCGTCGAAGGCTGCCTCTCTGCTCTGCTACCGCGACGCATCTTCTTTTCCACACAGCCCGCGCATGTGAGACAATGCGTAATATGTATGCGCAGCATCCGTATTCTCATTGTGTTTGCTAATATATTAATTTAGCCACCTAATGAAGGGGTCAAATTATTGTACATTATGGGATTTTTGGAATTATTTGATCATACATCGCACAGAGGGCAAAATTATCATACAAATACGATCATTATCATATGTCTGGCATCACTGCTGGCAGTATCATTCTCCCTTTTAGAGTTTTGACAAGAATGGCACGTGCAGTTCTTCGGGCTGCACTGGCAGGGTGCTGCTAGCACAAGCCCACTGCTACCAGCAGCAGTACCAACAACACCAGCACCTCATTTCGGGACCTGTGAGTGCCAGGATGGAAATGCTTCATACTGAGAGAATGTTGTACACTGGAGACAAGCGAGACGTTACCTCGGTGGTGGGGAGTGCATTCCCCCTGCGATGCTACCACCCAGCCCGGTATACGGAGAAGCAGACTATGAGACCGAGCCAAAGCTGTTGACTTGGAGATGAGCATTAACACAACTAAGTGTGTATGGTTTTACATTTGCAACTCATTTCTGAGCAAGGAAGTGGCGATTTTGATTGGCTGGTTCTACTGGAGGAAGAACCAGCCAATCAAAATTCACCCTGTCTGACTTCCAATTGGTTGAAATTGTGGCACATTCATAGTGCTGTGCCATGTCGAACGAGCACACAGGTAGAGTTGAGCGCGAAGAGAGAGAAGTTGAGCGAGCAAGAGAGAGAGGAAGCGAGCGGAGCACAATTAAACACCGCACGTGAGCAGAGAAAATCTGAGGAAAATATATTCTTGCAAAAAACATGTTTTTTTGCTCAAAATCTCCACTTCCTTGCTCTGAAATGAGGCGCAAATGTAACGCCGTAAGTGTGTGGCCAAACTGAGCTCCAAGCACGTCACGGAGATTGTAGGAACGCAGGCTGAGTGCGTTTTGACTTTTTGGCTTATGAGCTAATGTTTAGCTGCCAAAAGTAGCACCATGAAACTTTGTCAGAAGATCATTTTGCACGGTTACTGAGGGTTAAATGAACATATATAATAATTTTTAAAACCATTTGTTACAACTAATTAATGAATTAGTTATGAGTTTGGTATTTGACTTAAAACATGAAAAGTATGGTTATTCTGTTGTAAGTGAAAACAAAGAAAGCTCGCTAACTCTTTGATATCCATACTAGCCTTACTGAGCCTGCGCGTTTATATAAATGTGTAACTCATCCTAGTTTTTTGGTAATAATTGCAGATAATCAATAAAACAACACTTTGTTTCCCACACCAGTGTTTGTACAACCAATGATAGCACAGTAGTTCACCACATTTGCATTCTCTGCTGAACGCAGCTGCGGCTTCACCTCCACTATGACCACTAAATGGCTGCCATAATCTGTGCGATATCATACTAAAATTATCAGTTACTATTTTCTGTATATTCTGTGTACACTCACTAGACATACTTATTAATCTACCAACACCTGACCATATATATATACTGTTCTTCAAAGTTATTACAGTTTAATGCACTATAGTTTATTATACTGTGGCTAGAACAACTCCTTAACAAGCTGCAGTTGCAGAGTTGAGCCCATTCACTCATTCAGGCTTGTTTCTGTCACATTGCACCCCAGGGACTGCTTATATTGTATAAACCATTCACACCTAGAGGTGGGAATCTTCAGGCACTTCACGATTCGAGGCGATTATGAATCGGGGGGATCCAATTTGATTAAATTACAATTCTCGATGCATCTGGGTTTTTTTTTTTCTAACATAAACATTAGAAAAAGAAGTTTCTGCACTTCATCACAAAGAGACTGTAGCTGTAGCAGGTGCTCCTCAGCTCAAGGACGTCAAAATCACAGAGGAGAAGAGAGTTTGGAGCACACTGTCAAATTCACAGCCTTTATTGGTGCTAAGATTAACATACATACATACATACGCATCCTCTTCCGTCTTCGTAGGTCGTAGACCTATTACCGGTTTTAACATGTTTGCTATATACTTCTTAACTGTTTTAATTCACACTAAAAGCAATACCCGGTGAATACAGATGCAGTGTTTAACCCTGCTGATACTACAACAGAGATATGAAGGACCTGCTGACAAACATCCGCTCCTCCCAGAGCTCAGCTAGGCTGCAATGAATATATAGTTTATATTGACCTGACGTGCACCTCTCTAGAAATTTAACTACACATCGTTGCAACATTTTGAATGGGATGGCCTTCCATATAATTGCTCCCTTTCCCAGACAGCACCTTACTTGCAACAATGTCAGCATTACATAATGTCATATGCAATATTTATGAAGGCTAAAGTTTGGTAGCATGACTTATAAAAAGCTGATGTTTCCAAATGTCAGCAATGCGTTGTTTTTGTATAGCATTCAAGGAGCGTTATTGCTCCAGTATTCCTACATTGTCAAGGGTATTGTTATGTCCACAAACCTGGTGATGAACGAGGTCAAGAGAGTGGTAGCGCTGAACACAGCTTTATTATATAATATGTGGAACAGTACATGGTATGCACCTGCAGGGACATCCGGCACAAAAGAGTGTGCCTATGGCAGCCCACCCCGCTATATAGGGCAGTGTGGTGATGTGACGGAAGTTGGCATAACCACACTGCACTTCACAATAAGTGCCACCATCACATTCTCTCCCCCTTTATAAAGTCCAAAACCCACTCAAACAATTCAAACCCACCCAATTTGGAACCTGAATCACACACTAAATAACGTAGACTGAAATTGCTAAAGGTCTAACACATTCACACAAAACAACCTAAAATAGGGTTGGTGGGTGGACTACCACACAACCCACACGGCACGGTGGATTGTTTTGCCACCGAATTAAACTAAAATGACCGTTATTCAAATTAAAAATATCTGCCGTGCTCCTAAACTACACGTTTTAAACACATAACAACATCAGAACTAGAAACAAAGTGCTACCGCATATTCACTTGGGTGGGAAAAGTGGAACTGGCATGGGGGGCCCAGGGCAGCCCCTCAGCAGGCGCGCCCCTGGAGGCAGCAGGCCCCCAGAGCAATGGCTGATCTTCTCGACAGCGGAGCCCAGATCCCACACCACCATCACTGACTCCCATCCAGCCTCACCACCTGGATCATCCTCCTGGACACGCCGTAGCTGGTTGGCATCCCTCATCGAGCCGTCAGAAAACCGGAAACATCCCACTTCTAACTTCTCCACTATCCGCAGACGTGCTTGATGTTTTGTTGGCTGTTGTCTGGCCCATCTTCACCGTGGTTGTTCATCACCCTGAATCCAAACCAAGTCCATAACCCAAAGTGGGATCTTACTCAGCCTGATGAGCTGCTGCTGAGCATGCGGCAACTCTGTGCTCGTCGGTCTGGCCCCGTCCTCTTCTACAAACATTGCAGTGTTCACCGTCATAGCTGCAGACCGCCCACCCAACTGCGGCCAAGTACCTGAGGCATCTGGGGTTAGCATGATGTCGCTCATCGGTATGGGTACCGACACTGAGCGAGAACTGGCCAACTTGAAAACAAAGGTGTCCGTTAGCTCATCGTACCATTCGCTCCCAGTGTCGTCCGTCGGGGGCGGGCGGGGTGATTTCTCCCGTGGGTTCCCGGGTAAGACAAACAGCACACCCTGGCACAGTGATTCAAGCGTCCACATCTACTACAACGTTTTCCTCTTACTGGGCACTCTCTCACTTTATGGCGATGCATCGCGGACTCACAACCCCTGTATCGGAAGGTTTCCAGGGCAGATCTTCAGCTGTCAGCATTGATTTCACAATAATTTTCGTCCAAGCTATCCTCGCTATCAGGGTCCGCAACATTAGCTGAGGCGGGCAGCTCCGGCGGCTTCTGTGACTGGCGCCAATTTAGCTCCACAGCTAGCTTATCAACGGCCTCCAACCAGAGCGCTAGCTCGATGGCTTTAGCTAATGTCAATTCACTTGGTGCCATTAATAGCCTAGCATGCAGCTCAGCGTTGCGCGTGTGCTCTTCTAGTTGGTCGCATACCATCTCGTCTTTAAGTGGCCCAAAACGACACTCGCAAGCTAGCTGCCTCAAATCACTGACATACTGGCGGATAGGCTCACCGACATGTTGGCACCTCTGGCAAAAAACAAATTCTCCAAACAGTCATGCTGTCTGGGGTGGAGAAATGTTTAGCTAGCAGCTCCTTAACATCCTCATACAAGTCCAATGTGCCGAACGTCCATATGACCCTCCGGCCTTCAATATCCAGGTTGTGGACGGGAAGCGCACGTGCCCTCACCTTATCGAGCTTCCCGAGGTCCAGTGCCGTAATGTACGTTTGATAGGCCTCCAACCAATGTGGCCCTGGCACCAGTGGTTTGTCCGGGAGCCCAAGGAAGGGATGGAGTGGTGTAATGCATGCCTCCATGCGTTAATCCTCTGTCGCCAAATGTTATGTCCACAAACCTGGTGATGAACGAGGTCAAGACAGTGGTAGCGTTGAACACAGCTTTATTATATAATATGTGGAACAGTACACGGCATGCACCTGCAGGGACATCCAGCACAAGAGAGTGTGCCTATGGCGGCCCACCCCGCTATATAGGGTAGTGCAGTGACGTGACAGGAAGTCGGCATCATCACACTGCACTTCACAATAAGTGCTGCCATCACAGGTATGTAAAGCATTGCATGTACAGTGGTGTGAAAAAGTGTTTGCCCCCTTCCTGATTTCTCTTTTTTTTGTATGTTTGTCACACTTAAATGTTTTAGATCATCAAACAAATTTAAATATAATACAAGTAAACACAAAATGCAGTTTTTAAATGAAGGTGTTTATTATTAAGGAAAAAAAAATCCAAACCTACATGGCCCTGTGTGAAAAAGTGATTGCCCCCTAAACCTAATAAGTGGTTGGGCCACCCTTAGCAGCAACAACTGCAATCAAGCATTTGTGATAACTGGCAATGAGTCTTTTACAGCGCTGTGGGGGAATTTTGGCCCACTCATCTTCGCAGAATTGTTGTAATTCAGCCACATTGGAGGGTTTTTGTGCATGAACTGCCTTTTTAAGGTCATGCCACAGCATCTCAATCGGATTCAGGTCAGGACTTTGACTAAGCCACTCCAAAGTCTTCATTTTGTTTTTCTTAAGCCATTCAGAGGTGGACTTGCTGGTGTGTTTTGTATCATTGCCCTGCTGCAGAACCCAAGTGCGCTTCAGCTTGAGGTTACAAACAAATGGCTGGACATTCTCCTTCAAGATTTTTTGGTAGACAGCAGAATTCATGGTTCCATTTACCACAGCAAGTCTTCCAGGTCCTGAAGCAGCAGAACAGCCCCAGACCATCACACTACAACCACCATATTTTACTGTTGGTATTATGTTCTTTTTCTGAAATGCTGTGTTACTTTTACACTGGATGTAATGGGACACACACCTTCCAAAAAGTTCAACTTTTGTCTCATCAGTCCACAGAGTATTTTCCCAAAAGTCTTGGGGATCATCAAGATGTTTTCTGGCAAAACTGAAACAAGCCTTTATATTCTTTTTGCTCAGCAGTGGTTTTCGTCATGGAACTTTGCCATGCAGGCCTGACATGTTTAGTTGACCCAGAAGCAGACGCGGACTCGAAATAGACACAATTATCTTTTATTATAAAGAGTGTGAGTGTGAATATGTGCGTGTGTGCAGGAGTGAGGCAGCTGGGCGAGCACAGTCAGACTGGCAACCCTAGGAGAGAGCACAGACAGACAGATGAGTGCACAGAGGTTAGGAGGGATGCACAAGTTAATGTACAGTCTTACGAGTGGGTTGGAGAGCTGAAGCGCTGAAGAATTCCCAAGGGTTCCGGGCCAGCTGCTCCGCGTCCAAGCTGCCATTGCTGACGAGGTGAAGCAGTGCAGGTTTATACAGTGCTGGTGAAGTGTGAGTTGTGCTCAGGTCCGCTGCCAAGAGGAGGAGGTCCGCCAGCAGGAGGCTACCACCTGTGGCCAGGGGAGAAGGAGTGGAGCGTAGATGTGCAGGAATAATGAGGCCTTACTTGTCGGTGGGGACCGGAGTGGTGGCTCAGTTGGTAGAGCATCCGCCCCACACCCGGGAGGCAGGGGTTCAAATCCCGGCCGGGTCATACCAAAGACCATATAAAAATGGTGCTTTCTGCCTTCTAGCGTGGTGCTCCGCATAATGGAATGGAGAAAGTAAAGTTACACACAGAGCTACCAGAGGACTGACCCCCCGCTGTAGCTTTCACTACTTACAGTAGCTGTGTGGCCTAGGGTCAGAGAAACGGAGATAGGCGCCGCCCATATACACCTTCAGGTGTGAAGGGATTAACTAACTTAACTAACTAACTAACTTGTCGGTGGGGAGAACAGACTCCCAGTAGAAATGACGGCCAGGCAGGAGCTGAGAAGACGGAACTCCACAGCAGGATGAGTAGAAAGGATGAGGAGATCCTACCAGATTGTTGGAGCGTTGATGTCTCCGTGCAGACCAGAGGGCAGCGCGGCTTAAGTAGGCTGCTTGATGAGGTGATCAGGTGTGTGCGCAGCTGTGGAGGTAATTAGGACAGCAGGCACACAGAGCGAATCATCACAGTACTCCTCCCCCCTACGGGACGCCTCTCGGCAGCCGATCCAACCTACCCGGGTGCATCTGGTGGAAGTCCCTGATGAGCTGTGGATCCATCACGAAGGAGGGATGCACCCAGGACCTCCATTCTGGACTGTAACCCTCCCAGTCCACCAGGTACTGGAGGCCACGACCCCAGCGTCGGACGTCCAGGATGTGGACGTGGGGTCACCATTGATCATTACCGGTGGGGGTGGCATCTTAGGAGGGGGGCACAGAGGGCTGGAGATGAATGGCTTGACCTGTGAGACATGAAAGGTGGGACAGATGCGGAGGGAAGGGGGGAGAGCCAGGCGCACAGAGACAGGATTCATAATGTGTGTAATGGAAAAAGGACCAATAAAACGCTGTGACAACTTCCTGGATTCAGCTTTGAGGTTAATGTTCTTGGTGGATCATCATACCTGTTGCCCGACCCGGTAGGGCGGAGCCGAGTTCTACAGCGGTTGGCAATGTTGGCATTACAGTCCACCGTACGCCAAAGCATGGCCCGGGTAGCCCTCCACAGCCGGCGACAGCACTTCATATGGGCCTGCACAGAGGGCACCACAATGTCTTGCTCCTCCTCAGGAAACAGTGGAGGATTGTATCCCAAGGAGACCTCGAATGGGGACAGACCTGTGGCAGAGAAGACCATGGTGTTGTGTGCATACTCGACCCATGGCAGATGGGAGCTCCAGGACGCTGGATTGGAGGTGGTGACGCACCGTAGTGCTGCCTCCAACTCCTGATTGGCGCGCTCACACTGGCCATTACTCTGGGGATGGTACCCTCAGGACAGGCTTACAGTGGCCCCAATAGCCTTACAGAAGGCTCTCCACACCTTCGAGACAAACTGGGGACCACGATCGGACACAATGCCAAGCAGGATGCTGTGGAGCAGCACCACATGGAAGATGAGCAGGTCCGCAGTCTCCTTGGCCATGGGAAGACCCTGTAGGGGGACAAAGTGAGCCACCTTGGAGAATCTGTCCACGATAGGGAGGATGACGGTGTTGTCAGCAGAGGGAGGAAGGCTGGTGACAAAATCCAGTGCCACATGGGACCAAGGTCTGCCAGGGATGGGGAGAGGATGGAGCAGGCCCGCCGGAGGAGAGAAGGAAGTCTTGCCGGTGGTGCACTGGGGGCAGGCCCAGACATATTTCCTGACGTCCTTCCATAGAGATGGCCACCAGAAGGTTCTCTGCAGCAGGGCCACAGTCCGCACCATCCCTGGGTGACACAGGAGCTTAAAGGAGTGGGCCCAATTGATGACTTCGCCTCAAACCGCTGAGGGCACATACTGTGTATCTTCGCCGCTGGCCCCCCTGCCCGGGTCGGCCTCAGTTTCCTGCGCCCTTCTGACCCTCTCCTTGATGCCCCAGGAGAGGGCGCCCACGATACACAAAGGAGGTACCATGGGATGTGATGGCACCTCTGTGACGTCTGACGAGAGCTGCCTAGACAGGGCATCAGGCTTGATGTTCTTGGGCCCCAGGCGGTAGGTGATGGTGAAATCAAACCTGCCGAAAAACAAGGACCAGCGGTCTTGCCAGGCGTTGAGTCGCTTGGCCATCCTGAGGTACTCCAAGTTCTTATGGTCAGTCCAAACGACAAACGGCTGGGAGGCCCCCTCGAGCCAGTGGCGCCACTCCTCCAACGCCAGCTTTACCGCCAGCAGCTTCTTGTCCCCGATGTCGTAGTTCCTTTCTGCCGGGGAGAGGCAGTGGGAGAAGAACGCACAGGGGCAGATCTTGTCGTCCACGGGAGAGCATCGAGGTAGGACCGCCCCCCTCTCCTGAGTCCGAGGCGTCCACCTCCACCAGACACTGTCGCGCGGGGTCCACCTGAGCCAGGATAGGAGGAGAGGAGAACAATGATTTTAATTCCATAAAGGCTGCCTCCGCCTCCCCCGTCCACCGGAAGGGCACCTTGGTGGAGGTGAGGCGAGTGAGGGGTAGGGCAATGATACTTTAGTTTTTAATGAAGTGGCGGTAGAAGTTGGCAAATCCCAGAAACTGCCGTAATTGTTTCCGGAATGATGGAATCGGCCACTGTACCAACGCTTTTACCATGGCTGGGTCGGCGATGATCTCGTTGTGAGAGATGACGAATCCCAAGAACGACGTGGAAGGAACGTGGAGCTCACACTTCTCAGCCTTGACAAATAATTTATTTTCCAGTAGACGCTGCAGCACCCGCCTGACATGAACCCGATGTTCATCGAGGGACTGGAAAAAGATGAGAATGTCATCCAAGTACACAAACACAAAAGAGCCCAAGAAATCCCTCAAAACATCATTGATTAGACGTTGGAACACCGTGGGAGCATTAGTCAGTCCAAATGGCATCACAAGATATTCAAAATGGCCAATAGATGTGCAGAACCCTGTCTTCCACTCATCCCCCTCTCTAATCCTCACCAGGTGGTATGTGTTGCGGAGATCTAATTTCATGAACACAGAGGCCCCCTGGAGGGAATCAAAGGCAGTGTTAATTAGGGGAAACGTTTACTTGTCCTTGATAGTGATGTTATTTAGTTCCCGAAAATCATTACAGGACCTCAAAGAACCATCCTTCTTTCCCACAAAGAAAAACCCCGCCCCCACTGCCAAGGAAGATGGCCAAATAATGCCTGAGCTCAGGGACTCCTTGATGTATTTCTCCATAGCCTCTCGCTCCGGGGTCGACAGGCTGTAAAGACGACTGAAAGGTAGCGGAGCCCCTGGCAGGAGGTTAATGGCACAGTCATATGGGCGGTGGGGGAGGGGGGGGGAAGTGACAGCGCTTGTGTCTTACTGAAGACAGTGCCCAAGTCATGGTATTCGGAGGGGACTCGGGACAGTCAGGCAGGGGCACATCGGGAACACAGAGGGACACGGAGGGAGAGCAAGCAGCAGACTGAAGACAGGCACTTAGGCAGAAGGAACTCTATGAGATGATGCTACCCGAACGCCAATCAATAGATGGGTCATGCAGCCAAAGCCATGGGTACCCCAAAATAACCGGGGAGGCTGAAACGGGAAGCACAAAAAGCCTGATCTTCTCCCGGTGATTGCCCGATATCAGCACAGACACAGGAGCCGTTTGCTTGGTGACAATGGCAAGCAGAGCATTGAACAGAGCGATCAGCTTTAAGGGAGTCTTTAGCTGGTGGCAGGACCCCAGCTGGGTTGCCAGATTTTCGGAAATAAAGCTCTGCTCAGCCCCGGAGTCGATGAATGCATGAGTGGAGATTTCATGATGGTTGTGTATGAAGCGGATGGGAAGCAGAAATTTGGTGAGGGGATTTTCCTTGAGTGAGTCCGTGAGTTCCCCTACTGTGACCCACGGGCCCCCCCTTTTGGCCGAATGGGGCAGGAAACTAGCTCATGTTCCTCACTAGCACAATATAAGCACAGCCCAAGCTCTCAACGGCACTGTTTCTCATTTCCCATCACCATCGACTCCTCAGTGTCAACAGGATCAGAGGGGGGTAGGGCCAGCAGGGGGGGCTGTGGGCAGTGGCGGAACTGTGAGCCAGAGTGGCCGGAAGGTCAACGCTCGTCGGCCCGCTCCCTCAGCCGATTGTCAATGCTAATAGCTAGGGTAACTAGCTTGTTTAGTCTGCTAGGCTTATCAATGCGGGCTAACTCGTCCCTCAGGCTAGGGCCAAGACTGTGAGTGAAAATACTACAAAGGGAGGCATCCTCCCACCCGACCTCCGCTGCCACCACCCGCAAGTCTACAGAATAGTCGGCCACTGACTTATTCCCTTGCTTAAGATTAAGTAGCCGAGTGGCGAGCACACTATCTCGGTCCGAGTGGTCGAACACCTCATTGAATTCACTCACACACTGGTCGTAAGTTAAGTTAGCATAATCAGACCGAGCCATTACCGCATAAGCCCAAGCTAAGGCCTGCCCCTCCAGGAGGTTGACAACATAGCCAATGCAGCTGCGACTAGTAGCGAAATCCCCTGGCACACGCTGAAAAACTATCCCACACTGCAGCAAAAAACCCGTGCTTCCCCTAGCTTACTGCTAAAGCGTGTAGGTGTGGAAACTGGAGTCAGCCGGGTCTGCGGGGAGAGGGAAGGGGTGGAACTGCCCAGTCCAGCTCCCCCCCCCCCCCCCCGGGAGTAGGTGGAAAGGGCTGCGAGGGTGTGAGATGATCCAAGCATGTGTTGATCTGCATGAGCTGAGTAAGTATGTCCTGGTGCTCGTGGGATAACTGGTCTACCCAAGCCTCTATGATGTTCAGTTTTTGTGCTAACGCACCGTCTGCTGGGTTGGTCTGACGGAGATGTACTGACATGTTTGGTTGACCTAGAAGCAGATACAGACTCGAAATAGACACAATTATCTTTTATTATAAAGAGTGTGAGTGTGAATGTGTGCGTGTGTGCAGGAGTGAGGCAGCTGGGCGAGCAGAGCACAGTCAGACTGGCAACCCTAGGAGAGAGCATAGACAGGCAGATGAGTGCACAGAGGTTAGGAGGGATGCAACAGTTAATGTACAGTCTTACAAGTGGGTTGGAGAGCTGAAGCGCTGAAGAATTCCCAAGGGCTCTGGGCCAGCTGCTTCACATCCAAGCTGCCGTTGCTGACGAGGTGAAGCAGTGCAGGTTTATACAGTGCTGGTGAAGTGTGAGTTGTGCTCAGGTCCGCCGCCAAGAGGAGGAAGTCTGCCGGCAGGAGGCTACCACCTGTTCACAGGGGAGAAGTTGTGGAGCATAGATGTGCAGGAATAATGAGGCATTACTTGTCGGTGGGGAGAACAGACTCCCAGTAGAAACAACAGCCAGGCAGGAGCTAAGGAGACGAAACTCCACAGCAGGATGAGTAGAAAGGATGAGGAGGTCCTACCAGATCATTGGAGTGTTGACATCTCCGTGTGGACTAGAGGGCAGCATGGCTTAAGTAGGCTGCTTGATGAGGTGATCAGGTGTGTGCGCAGCTGTGGAGGTAATTAGGACAGCAGGCACGCAGAGCGGATCATCACAAGGCCATTTTTGCCCAGTCTCTTCCTTATGGTGAAGTCATGAACAGTGACCTTAACTGAGGCAAGTGAGGCCTGCAGTTCTTTGGATGTTGTTGTGGGGTCTTTTTTGACCTCTTGGATGAGTCACCGGTGCGCTGTTGGGGTAATTTTGGTTGGCCGGCCACTCCTGGAAAGGTTCACCACTGTTCCATGTTTTCGCCATTTGTGGATAATGGCTCTCACTGTGGTTCTCTGGAATCCCAAAGCTTTAGAAATGGTTTTATAACCTTTTCCAGACTGATAACTCTCAATTACTTTGTTTCTTATTTGTTCCTGAATTTCTATTGAATGTTTAGCTTTTGAGGATCTTTTGGTCTTCTTCACTTTGTCAGGCAGGTCCTATTTAAGTGATTTCTTGATTGAGAACAAGTGTGGCAGTAATCAGGCCTGGGTGTGGCTAGAGAAATTGAACTCAGCTTTCCACAGATGTGATAAACCACAGTTAATTTATGTTTTAACAGGGGGAGCAATCACTTTTTCACACAGGGCCATGTAGGTTTGGGTTGGGGGTTTTTTTACCCTTAATAAACACCTTCATTTAAAACTGCATTTTGTGTTTACTTGTGTTATCTTTGTCTAATATTAAAATTTGTTTGATGATCTGAAACATTTAAGTGTGACAAACATCCAAAAAAAATAAGAAATCAGAAAGGGGCAAACACTTTTTCACACCACTGTATTAATGTTTTCATATGTTTTTATTGCACAAAATAAAATGCACCACAGGCTGATAATAGCATGCAGGCTTTAAACACATAATTGGCATTTATTTATCTCATTACTTCATGCATTACTTTATTCTTTAGTCATAATATAGTGTTTTACTCTTGTATATCCTTTAATTTTGACTACTGTTTCATTCATTCATTCATTCATTCATTCATCTTCTTCTGCTTAATCCTTTTCGGGTTGCGGGGGGGCTGGAGCCTATCCCAGCATCTTTGGGCAAGAGGCAGGGTACACCCTGGACAGATCGCCAGTACATCGCAGGGCCAACACAGAGAGACAGACAACCATTCACTCTCACAGTCATACCTAAGGACAATTTAGAATCCCCAGTTTTGATGCCACTTAACCTAATGTGTATGTTTTTGGCATGTGGGAGGAAACCGGAGAAATCCCGGAGTAAACCCACGCAGACACGGGGAGAACATGCAAACTAGGTGAAATTAATTTTTCTGAATTTTGCTAGTTGTGTCTTCTTCTTCTTCTTCTTCTTCTTCTTCTTTTAGATTGGTGGTTGGCAACCAGCTTACAGGTGCATTACCATCACATACTTCACTCTATATCATCACTGTATCTGGTCAGGAGCTGTAGTCCTATCTGTTGTGTCCAATCGAACCTCAACTCTATCTTCAGACATCACTCTTCTTCGTCTCCTCATACGTCACTCTATCCGCTCTATATCTTTGTATAAGGAGTTCTTATAAGGAGTTCTGAACAACTCCTTATGTGTGAAAAAATGATCCATCCTTGGACTGGAGAGCAAATAACTCATTACTCTACATATAATTCAAGGAATCCATCTCTGCTGTATTCAGTCATCACTCTATATATAATTCTGCTACTTGTGTCTTGTAAATTTATTGTTTTTGTCTCAAAAATGTGACCTTTTCCCACTTAAATGTGTGTCTCATAAATTTGTTATATTTTTTCACAAATCTGACTTTTTCTTGTGAATGTGCAGCTTTTCTTATAGAGTTGAAACTTTTTGTCATAAAGTTGCATTTTTTTTCTCAAATTAGCTTTATTTTCTTGCAAAGTAAAAAATGTACCAATTTTTGTCCTCATAAATTTGCTACTTTTTTTTTTGTAAATCCGTAATGTTCATATACAGTGCATCTGGAAAGTATTCACAGCGCTTCACTTTTTCCACATTTTATGATACAGCCTTATTCCAGAATGGATTAAATTCATTTTTTCCTTCAAAATTCTACACGCAATACCCCATAATGACAACGTGAAAAAAGTTTTTTTGAGATTTTTTTCAAATTTATTAAAAATAAAAAACTAAGAAATCACATGGCCATAAGTTTTCACAGCCATTGCTCAATACTTTGTTGATGCACCTTTGGCAGCAATTACAGCCTCAAGTCTTTTTGAATAGGATGCCACAAGCTTGGCATACGTATCTTTGGGCAGTTTGGCCCATTCCTCTTTGCAGCACCTCTCACGCTCCATCAGGTTGGATGGGAAGCGTTGGTGCACAGCCATTTTCAGATCTTTCCAGAGATGTTCAATTGGATTCAAGTCTAGGCTCTGGCTGGGCCACTCAAGGACATTCACAGAGTTGTCCTGAAGCCACTCCTTTGATATATTGGCTGTGTGCTAAGGGTCATTGTCCTGCTTAAGGATGAACCGTCCCCCCAGTCTTAGGTCAAGAGCGCTGTGGAGCAGGTTTTCCTCTAGCATGTCTCTGTACATTGCTGCATTCATCTTCCTCTCTATCCATACTAGTCTCCCAGTTCCTGCCGCTGAGAAACATCCTCACAACAGGATGCTGCCACCACCATACTTTACTGTAGGGATAGTACTGACCTGGTAATGAGCGGTGCCTGGTTTCTTCCAAACATGACGCCTGGCATTCACGCCAGAGTTCTATCTTTGTCTCATCAGACCAGAGAATTTTGTTTCTCATGGTCTGAGAGTCCTTCAGGTGCCTTTTGGCAAACTCCAGGTGGGCTGCCATGTGCCATTGACTAAGGAGTGGGTACCTTCTGGCCACTCTACCATACAGGCCTGATTGGTGATTTGCTGCAGAGATGATTGAGTGGTGTATGAACAAGTGGGACATTTGGAGTGGAACACGGCCTGCAGCTGACGTCACCACTAGTATATATTGGGTGGTCCGCCATCTCACTGCATGTTGTGTTGAGGTAGCTCATGTTGTATTGAGACACAATAGGGGTTACAACTAGCGTGTAGGTGCACTGAGTGTATGTGTGCTTTATGCTACTTCTGTAATAAAGTTCAGTTCGAGCACAGCATCCTTGTCCATCTTCACTCCAGGTTTGTGGACATAACAGGTTGTCCTTCTGGAAGGTTCTCCTCTCTCCACAGAGGAATGCTGGAGCTCTGACAGAGTGACCATCGGGTTCTTGGTCACCTCCCTGACTAAGGTCCTTCTCCCATGATAGCTCAGTTTAGATGTCCGGCCAGCTCTAGGAAGAGTCCTGGTGATTCCGAACTTCTTCTATTTACAGATGATGGAGGCCACTGTGTTCATTGGAACCTTCAAAGCAGCAGAAAATTTTTATGTACCCTTCCCCAGATTTGTGCCTCGAGACAATCCTGTCTCGGAGGTCTACAGACAATTCCTTTAACTTTATGCTTGATTTGTGCTCTGAGATGCACTATCATCTCAGGTTGAACAGCTACAGACCAGTGGCCCTGACGTCTCACATGATGAAGACCCTGGAGAGACTGCTCCTTGCTCACCTCCGCCCCCTGGTGGGACCAGCAATGGATCCACTCCAGGTCGCCTACCAGCATGGCATTGGGGTGGAGGATGCAGTGATCTTCCTCCTTCACCGTTCTCTGTCCCACCTGGAGAAGCCCGGGAATGCAGTGAGGATCATGTTCTTTGACTTCTCCAGTGCTTTCAACACCATCCAACCGATGATCCTGAAGGACAAGCTGCTGTGCGCAGGGGTGGACCAGCACCTGTTATCATGGATCCTGGACTACCTCACTAACCTGCCACAGTTTGTGAGAACCTGGGATTGTGTGTCCAACACGATCATCAGCAGCATGGGGACCCCCAGGGAACGGTTTTGGCTCCCTTCCTGTTCACCCTTTATACTGCGGACTTCTCACACAACACAACACACTGCCATCTACAGAAGTTCTCTGACGACTCTGCGATCATCGGCCTCATCTCCAACGGAGATGAAGCTGAGTACAGAGGACTTATCCAGGACTTTGTGGACTGGTGCCATCGGAACTGCCTCCAGATCAATGCGAGGAAAACTAAGGAGCTGGTGGTGGACTGCCACAGGCAAGGACAACCTCTCACAGCACCAGTAAACATACAGGGAACAGACATTGAGATGGTGACATCCTACAAGTACCTGGGTGTTCATCTGAACAATAAACTAGACTGGTCACACAATACCGATGCACTCTACAAGAAAGGACAGCACAGGCTGTTCCTACTGAGAAGACTCAGGTCTTTTGGTGTACAAGGGGCACTGCTGAAGACATTCTACAACACGGTGGTGGCATCAGCCATCACTTTTGAAGTGGTCTGCTGTGGCAGTGGCATTACAGCAGTCGATAGGAAGAAACTGAACAAGCTGATCAAGAAAGCTAGCTCTGTCCTGGGGCAATGCCTTGACCCAGTGGAGGAGATAGGAGAGAGAAAGATGGTGGCTAAACTGTCATCTCTGCTGGAGTCCGAGTCCCATCCTATGCAGGACATACTGAACGCACTGAGGAGCTCATTTAGCAGTAGACTACATCATCCTAGGTGCGCAACCGAGAGGTTTCACAGGTCCTTCCTACCTACAGCTGTCAGACTGTATAACCTAAGCAGGGCTGCTCGCAGAGATAGCAAAAAAACGTGACGACCTAATAGTATTGAATGCAAAAGATGCAATAGACTTACACAATGATCCCCTCCAGTATACAACTAGGACAATATCAGTCGCTACGGAGGGTGACAATATGTATGGGTACATATTCATACTATGTAGGATAACTAAGTAGACGGTTATGCTGTTTATTCCATCTAGCTACAATGCTCCGCACTGTGTGTATATATATTTATATATTTATGTGTACATATATATATTCGCTGCTCTTGTTTTTCTTGTCTTTTTGATTGTTGCTCTGACTAATGCTGTCCCTGTGCTGTTGCAATCCTGGAATTTCCCCATTGTGGGACTAATAAAGGCTTATCTTATCTTATCAACTGTGGGATCTTATATAGACAGGTGTGTGCCTTTCCAAATCATGTCCAATCAACTGAATTTTCCACAGATGGACTCCAGTTAAGCTGTAGAAACATCTCAAGGATGATCAGTGGAAACCAGATGCACCTGAGCTCAATTTTAAGCTTCATGGCAAAGGCTGTGAATACTTATGTGCTTGTGATTTCTTAGTTTTTTATTTTTAATAAATTTGCAAAAAACGTCAAAGTCATTATGGGGGTATGTAGAATTTTGAGGGAAAAAATGAATTTAATCCATTTTTGCAGTAAGGTTATAACAACAATATGTGGAAAAAGGGAAGTGCTGTGAATACTTTCTGGATGCACTGCAGATACATATTCAATTTTTGGTTTCCATGATGGTTTACTTTTTTTCCTGCTGATCTGGACAGTGATCCAATTTTTTTTTAACGTTTTTGTTGGAAGGGAAGTTTTTGGGGTCCATTTTAAAGATTTTTGGTGGATAGATAGATGGCTCTTCATAAAAAGTCATCTCTGTGTGTTTTTACAAACATTTTAAATCCATAATAATTCATGCATTATTTTTAATAGAAGACAATTGTGTCCTTCGCATTTCTCACACTTCCAAAGTGAATGGGATAAACAAGGAATTCAAAAGAATATTGACGAAGTTAGCAGATATAGAACATTTGTAACCTCCAATAATTACATTATTGTTAGATTACAGCAGCGTGGGTGGGTGTACATAGTTTTGTCGTTTTGTCTTTTTTCCCCTGTTGCAGTAAGCTCCTGAAAAGTTATTCCCTGCTCTTGTTTATTTAATAAACAGAGGTGCGGCGGCATGAAATAAAGCGGCGTTGTTGGAGGTTTTAAGTAGAGTTTTATTAATCATACCGCCGTCACAGGATCCCCGCCCCGGCCCAAGTGTGTGCAGGCCGGAGCGGGATCCTCTGGCTCTCAGAAAAGGAGGGACACAAAGTCTGTGTCCTGCAGCAAAGGTTGAAGTCAGATTGAGAGAGAGGAAGTGTTACAGAACCTGTGCAGTATTTATACCCAACTCAAACAATACATCAAAGCAGATTCACAGCGGTTGGTCTGATCAAAAGGACTGCAGAACAGGCATGAGATATTTGCATTTGTGAGACACAGACAGGATGCATGAACACAATGCATGGGTGGCACATTAACCTCACAGCAGTGAAATGCATAAATGGCTGATTAGATCACAGCATGCAGCGGAAAAAAACCCAGGAGTGCGAGCTGACTGTCTCTGTGTTCTGTCTGTGTGTTGTGGGGGTTAACCGAACCGCCACAAGAGGCACAATTTGAACACAGCAGAAACTCATTTTGGCAATGCAAGAACACATTCAAAGCAGTGCACAAATGAGAGGATTAAATGGAGATCAGGGTCCCTGCTTCCAGCATCAGTCTCTCCCACACGAATGGACAGGGTGCACTCAATTCTATCACCAGCATACAACCCTAAGGGGTTACATGAGTGGATTAAAGTAAATAAAAGTGAATATACTGTAGGTAAATGTAAATATACTGTAGTTTTGGTGTCCCAGCACCCAGCGGTAACCTGTACCTCCATTTCCCTGTCAATCCACAACCCTTGTATTGTGAAGAGAGACCCACAGATCCTAAATTAAGCCAGCCGTGTCCGGTGCACTTGATTCTTACCCCGGTGTACACCTCCACCGGTAAAGGTCGATTTTAAAAAAATCCCCTTTGACCTCTTTTATGGTCAAGCGGTCAGTGAAACCATGTCAAGGTCACTCTTCAGGTATTGTAGCATCGCCATGCAAGAGATGAGAGCCCGCGGTCAAGTGGCTTCTGCGTTAGTAGGGGGACAAAATTTGCCACATACATACTCGCACCGTAGAATGTCTTATAAGTAGATGGATAGATAGATAGATGTGGCAGGGAGTGGAAGATGTCATGAATTGCCCTTTAGGGCAGGCAGAAAACATCAAATGCAGAAACTGTGAGTTTGCACATTTATTAAACAGAAAAACACACATGACGAAAATAAACACTTACAGTTTTAGGTAGGTAAACGTGGAACACCCAGAGACATAACCAGATGGGGGCTCCATCCGTGAGTAAAGAGAAACGTAGAGTTAATGTTGAATCAGAGCAGAGAGAGGCACAGGATAAACGTCTGACAAAACCTGAAGACTGCTACTGTCATGAATTCCTGCCTGTTCAAGGCAGGAGAGACGGAAGCCCACACACAGGAGAATGTTGTGCATATTTATTAAACAGAAAGTGATAAACGGTCCAAACAAACAAATAGTAGAACATCTACAATGGGGAATCACTGGGATTACGCGCAGGACGCCCCTCAGCTCTAGGTGAGTACAAACATGGAGAAGAGGACCCAAGGCGTTACCGAAGAGACCGATAGCGGGGGGAAGTACAAAAGAAGACCCAGTGCACTCCAGACGTAACTGGAAGCAAGGGGAAACAAAACAGTACTCACTGAGCCGGGGACAGGGCAGTCCGTGGCGATAATCCCAGAAAGACAATGCAGATGACTATACAGAAGACTGTGCAGTAATCCGGCAAACATCACTGGGCAGACAGAGCTTAAATAATCCAGAACTTGATGAGCAGAGTGATTGCCAGTGAGAATGAATGTGTGCGTGTAAGTGTGCAAGTGTGTGCATGAGTGTGGGTGTATGAACCTGAGTAGTAGAGGAGGGGCCCAAAGGAACCAAAATACAACAGAACATGGCAAACCAAAGAAACACAATATGGAACTCAAAATGTAACAGAAAACACAGATCATAAAGGAACAGAAAACAGTCATGACACTGAGCTCAGGAGAATCTCCAGTGTAGTGGAATTAAGGGTTTTTATAGGTAATTTAATGTCAGTACATGTATTAATGTAAATATGAAGGTGAGTAGGAATGAAGATTTACTTTCATTACTCAAATTCACCAGTCTAGATAATGGACAATTTTATTAACAATTCTTCAAGTGTACCAATTGTGAATCAGTCTCAAATAAACCCTTGTGAGTTCTTGTCTCGGTTGATCAAGAAGATGGACATGAAATCAAGCAATAACTCCCATATGTCTTTCAATGTTTAATAAGAAATGTCAGAATAGGTTAACATATGTGGATAACTTTAAACAGAGAATTCAACATGTATCATGGGCACCATAGACTGTTACTGAGTTACTTAGGAATCAAACATTTGTGGGACCAAATGAAGCATAGTTTAATTTGTCAGTATACTGGAAGTTGGAAAACCATAAAATTGCCTTGGTTAAGAAAAGTGGATGCAATTTTATTAAGAAAATGATAATTAACTTTATAAAAATTTAGAAAATTTGTTTTACTCTGAAAAAGAACGTAGATTAATGAAAGACAACATGCATTTTCATTTTCTGATGGGGGTTTGCATAAAATTAGGTTAAAAGAACTTATACCAGCAATATTCTGAAGAATTAAGGTAAATTAACAACAGACCGTCAGCCAAGCAGAATCATTGCATCCCAGTGGGTAGCATGCGGGTCCACTGGATTCTGTTTCACTGGACCAGCGTGGGTCTGTGGGAAGGCTGGCAGACAGGCTCCTTACCACTTATGGCCTGCTCCCAGGATCACAGCGGCTGGACTCCAGCAAGCTGGGTGAGGTCTTCTCTGATGCACTGAAGAAGGAATTAGCTTATGGTGCAAAGTCCGATCAGAAAGTCAAAATGGAATAAAACATGCCACAAATTCACTTCTTCCGGTGTTGGTGGTCTAAGTGAGTTGGTTTAAGCTTAGGAGAAAATCAAACAAACTCTTCTTGCATGATGATTTAAAGAAAAAGAAGATTAAAATAAGAAAATTGAATTTTAAAGAAAAGAAACAGGATCTACACAGAGCATGACAGGCTCTGGGCCCACTTAATCTGTTGAACTCTGGTCAGTTTCCCTAAAAATGCCTAAAAATAGCATACCCAAAGTAAATCAAAAGCTGTTCTTCAACCCTTTGCAGCATCTTCATGGGGTTGGTCTCATTTAAAAGAAAACACTGAATTTTTTGGCAAAACAGTCATAATCTCTCTAAGTGCTCCTGCCACTGAGTAACAGTCATCTAAACATACTGAATTTGATGAAAATAAAGTTCGCCTGGGTGTTTTTTTTAGATACAAATGCTTGCAAATAACACACAGCTGTCAGATACTGGCTGGAAAATGCAACAGAAATGTAGAACCAAGTGTTATCAAGCTGAGGTCAAAATTTTGTAACAATACCACAGAAAATGAATATATTACACAGCTTTTTTCTCAGGTTGTTCCCAGGCATTTTTGAACTGTGCCAAACTGTGCCAAATGGCAGAGTTTGGAAAAACGTCTACAACTTATGAATGCTTCAACATAGAAGCTTCATCTTGGGCTCTAATGAAAGGTGACACTCAGGGCTGTGTGTGTGTGTGTGTGGGGGGGGTTGTTTGTTCATTCATGAATGAATGAATGAACAAACAAGCCCCCCACACACAAAGAAACATGCCACGTAAAAAATGTGTGGCCTTTTTTTACAAGAAAAAATAACCTACAGTGCAATAAAAATTATACTAAAATATCTGCAATGTAGAGGATAAAAACTCCCCCCCCCCCCCTACTACAGAGGAGCTCAGCGCACAAAAAAACTTGTGGCCATGACGGACCGTTGTAATTACCGATCAGTCAAAAGTTATTTTTATTACTATTTTCATTGATAAAGAATAATTTAGCTTATAACACTTACCTGTCCACAACAGCAGTGTCGCTGGCGAACATCTGTTCCTCATTGTCAGATGAACATGAAGCTGGTCCGGTTGTTACAGACTCGTGGTTCTGGTCACCCGACCCGGTCAAACCATCTCCGCTTCCATGATTGTGGTTTTTGCGAACCATTTTTCAAAACAAATAAGAACAGTAGTAATAAAAAAAGACTGGCTAATGGCTGAGAGTGGCTAACGCTACCGTTACACACAGGTCTCAATGTGAGTCACCCAGCGGCTTAGACAAAAAAGATTTTACGCACGGGGACGCACGTGTTGCAATCGTCGAACTTCTCTGCTTCAACTGGCTCGTTGTATTCGCGGTTGTTGGTAGGCAGGTCCTTCCTGCTAGGTTTTCAGTCATTGGTTCTTCAAGGTTTCAGAAACCCAATTCAAGGCTCTTATTAGTCGAATGAGAGGTCAATCAAATCTAGACCAATCAAACACTAATTTGGCTTTCTGTTCGCGGCTGTGTCTGTACTGGAAGAACGGAAATGCAGCTTTTTTTTTTTCAGTGCGCACTGAGACGCACTATGACGCAGAGACGTGACCGCCCGCGGAATCCCAGAGTTCAACAGGTTAAAGATAGGAGAAAAAAATGGAGGAACAGAGAAAACTGCTCACAGCTTGACCAACGCCCCAAGACAGACTGAACAAAGAACAATAAAACTCAAGTTTTACCAGGTGTTGTAGGGCAGTCCAAAACTTCATGAGACCTGAGCTGGCCCAATTATATTTGAGCTTTGTTCAGCAAAGGTAATAAACTCGACCTAAAAGAGGAGATGTTCCCCCAGTCCACTTTACTCCAATCATTTCAAAATCTAACCAAGACAACTCCCAAAATAATTCTTTATGTTTCAAGTCTAAAGATTATGTTTTACATCAGCTTAATTTAGTCATTTCTGTGGGGAGCGAGAAATGAAGAAGCTGAGTGATTTTATAATTCAGATTTAATGTCGACTTCGCCTCCCCAACATGTCTCACCCAAGGCAGAAAGCAGAAAGAGGCTGATCGCAGTCAGACCCCCATACTTATACACCACACAACAATAGCCAACATCACACATCCTTGTCATATCCTTCTCATCATCCCATGTCTCCTTTCAACGTCCTCCGGTTCTTTCGCCTGACCCTAGGGGGTCAGGAAGTCTTTTCAGGTCTTCACCGCCGCGCCTCCATCTCCTCGTTGTTCTCCGCAGGCGGTCCAGACCTATTGTCCTCTTCTGAGACGTGAGGTCATTCCACACATGCAATCACAAAACATCTCCCTGTGTCTATACATATGCAGATATGGATATATGCACTACAGCCCCCCCCCACAAACGTCTAAGAAAAGGACAGTATATGAAGGTTCACAGAATATGGTGACATCACTGGCATAACTATACAAGTTGATCACGTTAAAAACACAGTGATAACAGTAACAGTACAGTCTATGCCCCATGTCCGCCTTAAAACTGCTATGATAACCCCGACAGCATATCTTAAAACACATTGTCACATTCACATCACTCTGTGTGTCGTCTGGGTTTTAACCGTCTTCCAAATCTGCTGTACGCCTGCCTCGGCATCCCAGTGGTGCTGTCTTGTAAGGAATCTGCAGCTTGAGGAAAAGAGTGGTTATTTGATCCCTGCGGGGGGGCTGGGATGTGTCCCTTGGGGGGTCTACCATGTCGAGGTGCTCTCGCCACCCGTACAGGCTCGTCACTCAACATGAAGGCAGGCTTGAGTCTGTCAATGCTGACTGTCTCTTTTCTGTCCCCCAAATCCAGCACAAAATGCTTATCTCCAGGTTCCAGCACTCCATATGGGCCATCATATGGTGGGCGGAGGGTTGGCTTTAAAGCCTCATGCCTAACAAAAACGAACTCGGCATTTTTTAAAGCCTGGGGAACAAAAACCCGCGGAAAGGTGTGATGAACCGGGCCCGGGAGCATGTCCGCTCCCGTGCTGCTTAGTGGCCTCAGAGCTGGGAGGCGCCCCGGCTCTGGCTGTTCTGGTAAGAATTCACCGGGGAGCCTGAGAGGTTGTGCAAAAACTAATTCTGCTGGGGAGGCGTCTAGATCCTCCTTGGGCGCAGAATGCAACCCCAATAAAACCCACAGTAGTTTGTTAACCCAATCTGCATCCGTTAGTGACGCTCTGAGGGCAGCCTTCAAAGACCTATGAAAACGCTCGCATAAACCGTTAGCCTGGGGGTGATACGCTGTAGTGCGATGGATTGTCGCCCCTAAGCTGCTGGCCATCGCGGACCAGAGCTCTGAGACAAACTGAGGCCCCCTATCGGACGTGATGTCCGACGGGACTCCAAACGCGCTACCCAGGTCATTAAAAAAATGCGAGCCACCTCTGCGGCCATAGTTGACGTCAGCGGGACCACTTCTGGCCAACGTGTGGTTCGGTCCACCATTGTTAGAAGATGTGTGAACCCCTGCGAGGACGGTAGAGGGCCCACGAGGTCGACATGCACATGGTCAAACCTCCTGGCCGGGATTCGGAACGGTTCTAAAGGAGCTTTCGTGTGCTTGTGAATTTTGGCACGTTGGCAAGACATGCATGTTCTTGCCCACTCCTTTACGTGCTTGCGCAGGCCCGGCCAAACAAACTTTTCCGCCACCATTTTTACTGAAGCGCGCACTCCCGGGTGCGCCAGAAAGTGAACTGAGTCAAAAATGCGACGGCGCCACGCGGCCGGGACTACCGGGCGAGGTCGCCTGGTTGACACGTCGCAGATTAAGGGGGGCACACCGTCACGCAAACCCCTGCTCTCCAGCCTTAACCCTGTTGGTCCAGACTGGAGTGCGTGCACGTCCACGTCACTACCCTGTTCTGCTGCCATGGCTGCGTAATCTATCCCTACGTGAACTGGGGCCGCGTGTGCTTCCGTGTTGGTCTTGCGCTCTGCGGCTGTGGTAGTATGATTTGCCTCCACATGCCCTGACGATGTCACGGCGCGGGAGAGGCAATCTGCCACCACGTTGAGTTTGCCCGCTACGTGCCGAATGTCTGTGGTAAATTCCGAAATTGCGGCCAGCTGCCTTTGTTGCCGGCCCGACCAAGGTTCTGAGATTTTAGACATTGCAAAAGTGAGCGGTTTATGGTCAACAAAAGCCGTGAAATGCCGACCTTCCAGCCAGAACTGGAAATGGCGGATAGACAAATGAAGCGCTAACAGCTCTCTGTCAAACGTGCTGTATTTACGCTCGGTTTCGTTTAAGGATTTGCTAAAAAATGCTAGCGGTTGCCAAGCCCCGTCAACGTGCTGTTCCACGACCGCCCCTATGGCCAAATTTGATGCGTCTGTGGTAAGCACTATGCGGGCCGAGGGGTCGGGGTGGGCCAACAGCGCGGCGTCAGCCAGGGCTCTTTTTACTTCCGCGAACGCGCGTTCCCGCTCCGGGGACCACGCAACCGCGTTGGAGGGCTTTTGCTTTCTAAGCGCGGCATATAATGGCTGCATGAGCTGAGCTGCGCGGGGGAGGAAACAGTTGTAAAAATTTACCATTCCTAAAAATTCCTGCAGCGATCTGACTGTTTGTGGTCGGGGAAAATTTGCCACTGCGCGCACCTTATCAGGCAACGGGACTGCCCCTTCTGGGGAAACGCGGTGTCCCAAAAAATCAATCTGCGCCACGCCGAATCGGCACTTGGCTGGATTAATTATTAACCCATGTTCTTCCAACCTCTGAAAAACTGTGGTGAGGTGATTTTCGTGTTCCTCCTCAGACGTGCTGGCGACTAAAATATTGTCGAGGTAGACAAACACGAAAGGAAGATCGCGTAACACAGCGTCCATCATACGCTGAAACGTTTGTGCCGCGCCTTTAAGGCCAAACGGCATGTGCAGAAACTCAAAAAGACCAAAAGGGGTTATTACGGCCGTTTTAGGGACGTCCTCAGGTCGGACTGGGACTTGGTGGTAGCCGCGGACCAGGTCTATTTTAGAAAAAATATGCGCACCCGCCAGATGTAGTGAAAAATCCTGGATGTGAGGGATTGGGTAGCGGTCATGCGCTGTAGCATTGTTTAATCTGCGATAATCGCTGCAAGGTCTCCAGGAGCCGTTGGCTTTTGGGACCATATGCAGTGGCGAAGCCCATGGGCTTTTCGAGCGCCGAATAATGCCCAGTTTTTCCAGGCTGGTGAACTCGTCGCGTGCTATGGCGAGCTTGGTCGCGTCTAAGCGCCGAGCTTTAGCGAAGACAGGGGGGCCCATTGTGGGGATGAAGTGCTCCACCCCGTGTCTCGCTACTGTTGCCGAAAATTTGGGAACTGTGAGTGCTGGAAATTGGGTGAGGAGTTTGTCAAACTTACCTCCTGCTGTGGCGACGTTGGCCTGCACGGGTGGTGGGGACACTCGAGCTGAACAGGGGATAGAAGAGAATGACAGTGCATTGATTAAGCGTCTCTTTCCAAGATCAACTAACAACCCATGTGAACACAGGAAATCAGCACCTAACATGTTGAAACTCACCGCCGCTATAATAAAAGTCCACTCATAAGTGCGGCCGTGTAAGGACAGAGACAAGGTCCTTTCACCATAAGTGCTGATGTTCGAGCCGTTCGCCGCCGTTGCCCCGTTGCCGCGGGGTCCAGCCACTCGGTCAGCGTGGGTCGGGGTGATGAAGCTCACCTGAGCGCCGGTGTCTATGAGGAAATGTCGCCCGGAGCCTTCATCAGTGATGTAGAGCAGCTTGTTGGCCTCGCCGAGAGCTGTAGCTGTTAACGGTTCCCGGCTTTGGAGTTTCCTCGAGCTCTTGAAACTGCACGGTGGCACACACTTGTATGCCCTCTCAGCGAATCGCCGGTGGTAGTAACAGAGGTCGTCTCGTCTGTTGCGTCGCGGCCGCGTCGCTGCCATGGTGGGCGGGATTTGCTCCGCTGTCTCCGGCTCCCCGCTGCCGCGGGCTTCCACACCGGTGTCCGCTGCTGCTGCTGTGGCCATCTGCTCGCCGCAGGAGTTGAGGAGCCGCTGTGCTTCCCGGGCTAGCGCGCGGAAATCTTGCTGGGTCTTACAACGCATGCTGGCCAGAGTCCCTCTCATGTGCGCCGGGAGGGTGCTGAGGAAGATGTGCTGAAAGAGGAAGCTGTCATTGTCTGCCTCCCTCAGCTGAAGCATGTCTTCCATCAGGGCCATCGGTCTGCGCCCTCCTTGGCCATATATCGCCAGTAGTCTCTTGGCCCTTTCCTTGGCCGAGGGCACAAAGCTCTCGATGAGAGTAGCCTTCAGCTCCTCGTATTTGTCGCTGGCGGGCGGCTGCTGTATCACGCTCCGCACGCATTGCGCTGTGGTGGCGTCGAGCCTGGCGACAACGTGGTAGAACTTGGTTTCGTCCGCCGTCACCCCTGCGAGCGCAAACTGTGCCTCAGCCTGCTTGAACCACGAGTTCGGGTCGTTCTGCCAGAATTCTGGGAGGTTGATGGCGACGGCGCTTGCTCGGGCCGCCTCCGACGAGTCTGCAACGGGAGAACGCCTTTCATCCATTCTCACGTCTGGTCACCAATGTGGGGAGCGAGAAATGAAGAAGCTGAGTGATTTTATAATTCAGATTTAATGTCGGCTTCGCCTCCCCAACATGTCTCACCCAAGGCAGAAAGCAGAAAGAGGCTGATCGCAGTCAGACCCCCATACGCCGGAAAACTAAGGAGCTGGTGGTGGACTGCCGCAGGCATGGGCAGCCCCTCACAGCACCAGTAAATATACAGGGAACAGACATCGAGATGGTGACATCCTATAAGTACCTGGGTATTCATCTGAACAATAAACTAGACTGGTCACACAATACTGATGCACTCTACAAGAAGGGACAGCGCAGGCTGTTCCTGCTGAGGAGACTCAGGTCTTTTGGTGTACAAGGGGCGCTGCTGAAGTCATTCTATGACACGGTGGTGGCATCAGCCATCACTTTTGGAGTGGTCTGCTGGGGCAGTGGCATTACTGCAGCCGATAGGAAGAGACTGAACAAACTGATTAAGAAAGCTAGCTCTGTCCTGGGGCAGCGCCTTGATCCGATGGAGGAGATAGGAGAGAGAAGGACGGTGGCTAAACTGTCATCTCTGCTGGAGTCCGAGTTCCACCCTATGCAGGACATACTGAATGCACTGAGGAGCTCATTTAGCAGCAGACTACATCATCCCAGGTGCACAACCGAGAGGTTTCGTAGGTCCTTCCTACCAACGGCTGTCAGACTGTACAACCTAAGCAGGGCTGCTCGCAGAGATAGCAAAAAGACGTAACAAACTAATAGTTTTTTGAATGCAAAAGATGCAATAGACTTACACAATGGTCCCCTCCGGCATACAACTAGGAACATACCGGTCGCTATGGAGGGTGAGAATATGTATGGGCACATAATCATACCATGTAGGATAACTAAGTAGACGGTTATGCTGTTTCATTCCATCTAGCAACAATGCTCTGCACTGTGTGTGTTTATATATTTACATATTTATTCCATCTAGCTACAATGCTCAGCACTGGGTGTGTTTATATATTTATATATCTACATATTATTCCATCTAGCTACATTGCTCCGCACTGTGTGTGTTTATATACTTGCATATTTATTCCACCTAGCTGCAATGCTCCGTACTGTGGGTGTTTATATATTTACATATTTATTCCATCTAGCTACAATGCTCTGCACTGTGTGTTCATATATTCATATATTTATTCCATCCAGCTACAATGCTCTGCACTGTGTGTCTGTGTGTGTGTGTATATATATATATTTTATAGTAATACGTACATATGTATATTAGCTGCTCTTGCTTGCTTGTTTTTTTCTTGCCTTCTGATTGTTGCTCTGAGTGTTGCTATCCCTGTGCTGTTGCAATCCTGGAATTTCCCCGTTGTGGGACTAATAAAGGCTTATCTTATCTTATCTTATCTTATACTTATACACCACACAACAATAGCCAACATCACACATCCTTGTCATATCCTTCTCATCATCCCATGTCTCCTTTCAACGTCCTCCGGTTCTTTCGCCTGACCCTAGGGGGTCAGGAAGTCTTTTCAGGTCTTCACCGCCGCGCCTCCATCTCCTCGTTGTTCTCCGCAGGCGGTCCACACCTATTGTCCTCTTCTGAGACGTGAGGTCATTCCACACATGCAATCACAAAACATCTCCCTGTGTCTATACATATGCAGATATGGACATATGCACTACAATTTCCCTCCTTTAGATGGGAAATGTTTCTGAGTAAACCCAGCCCTGGATAAGACTGCTGAAACTATAAAAAAAACAAAAAAAAAAAAACAAGCAGCTCATTCTTCAACTTGCACATATGCACATTAAGGAAACTGCAGTTTTGGGGAAACATTAAACAAAAAATCTTAGGATGCAAATCCGTGTCTACAAATAATGCCATTTAAATGGGATTCTTCTCCCCTTTGCCTTCCCTCTTCACGGCAAATGAGTACACTCTAACTGAAACTGATCTTCACAGGAAAATGTCCGGTTACCAGGTGAAAAAAAGTGCTTTGTATAGTCACTGTAATTCAAAAAACTATATCTGCATACAGACTACATAGGATAGAATGTTAGTGTAACGCTAACCCATGTGAAACAAAAATCATGGGTAGACAGACTGCATGAAGCAGAATCATTAGTGCAGGGACTTCTTGACATGCCGGTTTAGTTTGTTTCTCTGGTTTTAGCCAACATAGGACCTTCCCACCTATAAATATGCTGTGGCTATGTGTCAAACTCGTATACACAGTGAGAAAATAGCTGACACGGAGCAAGCTCAGGTGCAAAATATCTCTAGCTGGTACTTCAGTCAAAAATATAAGGGTATACATTGGTTGTGATTAACGAAAGTTGAAAAAACAAATTCCTATCATCAAATTAACCCACTGGCTCTTCAACTGCACTATTTTCTTCTTTTTCTCTTTTCAAATGACTGATGCACACGCACAACATACACCTTTGACTGTCAGCCGGTAAAAGTCTTTGAGTCCAAAAGAGTATCCCTGCAAACCCACAGGGGAAAAAAAAAAACCCACAACTTACAGGGATGCCGGCCAGTAGAACACGGAGAGGGGGGGGGAAAAAAGGCAGTTCAGGTGGTCTACCCACATCCCGATTCCAATTGACCGAGAGAAAAGAAAGCAATTCCGGCGGCCTATCCCAGTCCCATACCCGGAGAAACAGTACCTCAAACAGCCGGACCAGGTCGCCGAACCAACAAGGCAGTCCTTCGGGCGGCTGACCCAGAACGCCGAACCAGCGAAGCAGTCTCCTGGGCGGCCAACCTGCGTCTTTAGGCCACCAGGACCAGAGGGGAAAGCTCGGAGGCGGCCTCCCTACCGAAAGGGATAGTGAGGGGAAGCCGAGCCGAATACGGGGAACCCCAGCGGCATCCGGTGGAGGAAGACTGGGGGAAAGATGAAGGGCCAGTCCGGCGTCAGACAGCAGAGGATCTGCAGCTCCTTCACTGACCTCGGACTGAACTGGCACTGCGCCCTTGCTGGACCCAGATCGGGCCAGTGCTGCACCCACGACGGACCCCGATCGGGCCGGAGCAGCACCCACGATGGACCCCGATTGGGCCGGAGCAGCACCCACGACAGACCCCGATTGGGCCGGAGCAGCATCCACGTCAGACCGGAACTGGGCCGGTGCAGCACCCGGAATGACCTCCGAGCATGAACCTGGAACCTCCACGATGACCGGAGCTGACTCGTCTCCGGTGACCCTGGGAAAAGGCTCAGAGGAACAAAGAGAACCGAGATCAGGATCACCAGCAGCGGCAGAGCCTGGCGAGACAAGCTCGGATGCAGCGGTCGGCTGCCCTCGGCTCGTTTCCCTGAGAGACAGGCAATAATGCTCCAGAACGGAAAAGAGAAAGACAAAATAGAGCACTTGCCTGATCTCGGGCTCTACCGCCATCCAGGACTCCGACGATCCAGGCTCAAAGATCTGGAGGTCCATTCCTGGTTCCGACTCGACTGCAGCAGGCTCCGCAGCCGGCATGATGGTCGTCACAGTCTGGGAACTCCCTGGCACTGAAGTCCATGCCGAAGGCCCGCACGGCATGGTGGCAGGGGTCCGTGACCTGCTGGGTCTGACTGCTCCTCCACGGAGACCCGGGGATGCTTGATTGTTGGCGCAGGCTCCAAACGGCAGTCCACCTTCCCCCTCTGCCTGTGATGTGGCTGTGGCCTGGCACCAGGCTCTCCAGGGCCACAGGCTCCTTCTTCGTCCAGCGGTCTATTCCTGGCACAGGGGGACGCTTGCAGAGAGGGGAAGGAGACACAGAGAATGCAGGTTCAATATTTATGGCTACAACAGGTGGAGGGAGCTCAGGGGATTGTGAACCCCGAACTCCACCCCCAGGAGTCAGACAAGGCAATTCATTATGTAACCCAGCTGAGAAAATGACACTTTTTTTTCTCAGATGTCAATTGTATTAATACAATTGTGTGATTTTATTTTGAAAACTGATTATTTTGGGGAAGAGGAAGTGTGATCCTCGTTATCCAACTTTTAAATTCCCGTTTAATGGTCACGTTGGGTGATCTGGGTCTTCCCATTCGTTAAGAGCGATATTAGCCCCGCCTTCCGAGTAGAGGCAGCAAGTGCGCACTCGGGTTTCGGTCTTTCACGATATGAGAGCGGACGAGAGAGGCTGTGAGCGGTCTGGTTCACACTGATACCTCTTCTTGGTGAGTTAATTCAGAAAGATGCTATAAATGGATCTAAACACTCTCCAAGCGCTAATTTGCAACCTTTATTATCCTAAGTTGACGGGACCACGAGCTTGAGAGGCCGTGAAGCGGTGACTTTTGCTGTGTTCACACTGAGACCTCATCTTGGTGAGTGAGATACATGCTAATGTTAGTGTTATGCTAATGCTAATCGTGAGTGGATTTTTTTCCTGTTTAAAAGCAATGGAAAAGGCTGTCTTTGTGTCTGTATGGTTTTCCTAAATGTGATTTCAGTTCCCAACAGTATGCTGAAGTACTTTTAGTTCTTATGCACTATTTCTGTCAAATGAAATGTGCAGCTTGATGCTAAAAGCACATGGTCTTGGTCTCCTATGTAAAAGCATAGGTTATGCTAAACCCAGTAGCTCAGACCGGGTTTTACTGATTTTAAAAAGGGGATATTGGAAGTAATGGGACAGTATATTCCCTGGTTATGTGATAAATTAATTGTAATTCATTTCATGAATTACAAAGACAAGGTTAGAAAGGATTAATCATAATTTCATGGTTAAGTGTTGTAGAGATAAACAGAGGAATTCATTTAATTGGTTACATGAAAAAAAAAGGGTATTTCATGTGCTATCAGAGAGATTGTGAGAAAAGAAAGAGAACACATGCATACTGTTGGGAACTGAAATCACATTTAGGAAAACCATACAGACACAAAGACAGCCTATTCCATTGCTTTTAAACAGGAAAAAAATCCACTCGCGATTAGCATTAGCATAACGCTAACATTAGCATGTATCTCACTCACCAAGATGAGGTCTCAGTGTGAACACAGCAAAAGTCACTGCTTCACGGCCTCTCAAGCTCGTGCTCCCATCAACTTAGGATAATAAAGGTTGTAAATTAGCGTTTGGAGAGTGTTTAGATCCATTTATAGCATCTTTCTGAATTAACTCACCAAGAAGAGGTATCAGTGTGAACCAGACTGCTCACAGCCTCTCTCGTCCGCTCTCATATCGTGAAAGACCGAAATCCGGGTGCGCACTTGCTGCATCTACTTGGAAGGCGGGGCTAATATCGCTCTTAACGAATGGGAAGACCCAGATCACCCAACGTGACCATTAAACGGGAATTTAAAAGCTGGATAACAAGGATCACACTTCCTCTTCCCCAAAATAATCGGTTTTCAAAATAAAATCACATAATTGTATTAATACAATTGACATCTGAAAAAAAAAGGGTAATTTTCTCAGCTGGGTTACAATTATATGGAGTGAGAGAATGAAACAGCACTTGCCTGTTCTCCTGAGGAATGATGGTAATTGCTGCAGCGGGCTTGGTTCTTCGCACGGGATCGGTGACAGGCGCAGCCGGGGCAGGACTCGTAGAGCTCACAGCAGCTGGAGAGAGCACCGAGGAGGAGGGAGGAGCAGCCGAGGCAGTCTGGGGATGAGAAGCTGATGGAACAGCAGGGACGGATGACCCGGAGGCTGAGGCTGCCGTCTGTCCCTTCCGTTGTGACGCAGGGATAACAGCTGGCTGGGAGGCAGAGTTCTCACGGCGGCCCGGAGCAAGATCTGGACGGGGATCTCGCTGAGGCTGATTGTGAGCAGGGTAACAACATCTGGGTGACCCAGCAGAGGGCGAGGCTAAGGTCAGATCTGGGAAATGCCGCTGCTGCGCAGAGACAGAGGCTAGCAACTCAGCGTACTCGGCAAAATCATAGAGTTCAGGATGGATCTCCACCACTCTAGCCGCCGCCACTACACTCTTCAGAATTTGACTAGGATGGGAGAAAGAGAGAGCTTCAGCCACACAACCCCTGATGAGCTCAGCTGCCCACTGCATCTCTTCACGGGAGGTCCTGGCTGTCCTCTTCCTCCGCTGCGGATGGGAATGGCACTTTGGTGACGTGGACTCCTGGGCTGGATGGGTGACAGGAACCTAATCCCAAGGCGAGGAGCGGGGATGCCTCACCTTCGGCTTCCTGCTGGGATTCCTCTCCGGTCCACGGGTCTTCTCCCAAAGTGCTGTAATCTCCGCCATCCTCTTCCTGACCTTGGCGTAGTCAGCATGGCAAGGATTGCGCTTATTTGCCGCCTCGGCGAGGTCCAAGTACCAGCGTGGGCCGTCGGGAGTCGCGTTGCGATGAGCGTTGGAGAGGAGGCCATCCACCTCTATTAGGAACACGATCAGCTCGTAGCCCAAGTTCAAGGAATAACCCCTCCCTGGCAACGCCATTTCCCAACACACTGGAACACAGGGGAAAAAAAGGGAAAAAAACTACAAGCCCAAAAAAACAAACTCACGGTGACCGGCGTCTCATTTGGCTGCGACCTACTGTCATGGATGTCCCTTGCGGGACATCATTGAGGCGCTATAGGCCAACCAGTAAGTTTGCATATTTATTAATAAAGAGCAAGACTGACAAAATAAATAGCCACGTGGGGCAAAAACATGAACATCGACTAAGGCTAAGAGACAAGCTAGAATACTCTGAGTCGGAATAACACTTACAGAAAGCGATGAATCAAAAGGGAGACTGGAGTCGGGGTTAGAAACTCCAGTCCAACGTTGTGAAGGTCGCAGCGAGGAATCAATATCAGCTGCTCCCTTAAATGATGAATCACGGCCAATCAGGAAAGGAGAACATAATCAATAAAATGGCAAACAGCTGTCACAACGCGACTTGGCTTTGACAGCCGGACGTCCCGTCGTGATGCTGTCAAAATAAGACCCCTGAACGGCCATATGAAAAACCCAGAAATGAGAACGGGGAAAATACTGGACAACCCGAGCGCGGATAGAATCAGCGCTCAGGCCATAACAGTGAGCTCCGAGTAACACCACAGGCTGGGGGTTGCCTCGATAACCTCCACCACGCAGTCCAGCCATCTCTGGGCTTCCTCGGGAGTATGGGAGGTGCGGGAGTCTGAGATGAGGTTTTGGATTAACTGCGCTGCCCGGCACTCATCCTCATCCAACCCAAGCAAGCTATAGTCCGGATATGCTGACATACCAGCGAAAAAATGGACTTTAATAGAAAAATAGATGGGAGGGGGAAAAAAGACAAAAGCAACACTCATAGACTGCTGACGTCTTGACTGGTAGTGGTCTTCTGTCATGGATCGCCCTTTAGGGTAGCCAGGAGACATCGAACGCAGGAGCTGTGAGTTTGCACATTTATTAAACAGAAAAACACACACGACAAAAATACACACTTACAGTTTAAGGTGGGTAAATGGGGAATACCCGGAGACTCTACCAGACAGGAGCTCCATTGGGGAGTAAAGAGAAATGTAGAATTAATGTTTGACTCAGAGCAGAGAGAGATGCAGGGAAAAACGTCTGACAAAACCTGAAGACTATTATAAGGAGAAAGACTCATAGCTAGACTCATAGCTAGTCTTAAATAGGGGTAATCAAATGAACAGCAGATATGGGGACATGAATGAGGAAATAATCAACTATACTTTATTCTATACTATAACTATACTATATTATACTATACTATAATATAGTACTAATAGTATAATATAGTATATACTATATTATACTATAACTATACTATATTATAATATAATATAACTATACTATATTCAGTGTGTGAATGTGTGTGTGAATGGGTGGATAGCAGGATCTGTAAAGCGCTTTGGTCATCAAGAGATGAGAATAAAAGTGTTATATAAGTGAATGCCATTTACCATTTACCATATACTGGTGACAGCTGTCAAAGCCTGTGAATAGGTCTGACAGCAGGAAGTGAGCACAGACAGCTGTCACACAGAGAGAAATAATAACAACTAACGATCCCAAAACAAAGACCAGATAACTATAAATGAGCAGACTGCTAAATGAACAACAAAAGGAAACTAAAGTGAGGACAAAATAACAGTTGACAAAATAAATACACGGCAACTCATAAATAAAAAAACAAATAGCAACCCAGAGACAAAATGCAGCAAAGCATGAAAACCCCGAAACTCAGATAACCATAATCAATACATAATAGAGATGCACAATACGGAAAATAATTAACATAACTAAAAGAATGAGCACAGCCCCCAGCTGTACTCAGGATCATGACAGTAGATGTTATTAAAACATATCAAGGGTAGAACTTCTGTGTCTTCTTCAGAGTAAGACACAGAAGGGTTGAAACAGTCTTAGCAACAATAAAAGCTGTGAATCTGACAGTGTGTTCCAGACTCTCTTTTCCTCTGTGATATAAATATTAGAATTCTAATGAAAAATAGAAACATTCTTTCCTGCTGTTTTTGGTCTTTCCATGTTTTGGTCTAGCCACAGCTTTGCAGGTTGGGTGACTCGCCCACTGTGCCATCAGGCACTGAAATTGCCTGCCACAGAGATGCATTTCATGCACATGCGTTGAATGCAATCTTCGGTCCAGATGTCCACAGAGTATGACAGTGAAGCTCCAGCAAACTTGTTTGAACACCCAAACTTAAACAAAATGAGGCATCATTACCAGTGATGTGTACCACAGCAAAGACCATCCAGGAGGGTGCCAACTTCCACATTTAAGAGTCCTGTTTTTTCCATCCATCCATCCATCTTCTACTGCTTTTCTGGAGGTCCGGGTCACGGAGGCAGCAGTTCAGGCAGAGAAGCCCAGGCTTCCCCCTCCCCAGCCACCTGCTTCAGCTCTTCAAAGAGGATATCAAGGCGTTCCCAGACCAGCTGGGAGACATAGTCTTTCCAGTGAGTCCTGGGTCTGCCCCCAGGTCTCCTCCCAGTGGGACGTGCCCAGAACATCTCAAGTGGGCAACGTCCAGGAAGCATCTTGATCAGATGCCCATACCACCTCAACTGGCTCCTTTCAATGTGGAGGAGCAGCGGTTCTACTCTGAGCTTCTTCCGGATGACTGAGTTCCTCACCCTATTTCTAAGGGTGAGTCCAGCAATCCTACAGAGAAAGCTCATTTCAGCCGCTTGTATCCACGATCTCATTCTTTCGGTCATTACCCAAAGCTCATGACCATAGGTGATGGTAGGAACGTAGATTGACCGGTAAATAGATAGTTTTGCCTTAGAGCTCAGCTCCCTCTTCATCACAACAGACCGGTACAACATCCGCATCACTGCAGATGCTGCTCCAATCCGTCTGTCAGTCTCTTGCTCCATTCTCCCCTCACTCGTGAATAAGACCCAGAGATACTTAAACTCCTCCACTTGGGGGAGGAGCTTGTCCCCAACCTGGAGAGGACAATCCACCTTGGACCATGGACTAGAACTTGGAGGTGCTAATTCTCATCCCAGCCGCTTCATACTCGGCAGCAAACCGTCCCAGTAAGACCTGTAGGTCATTGCTGGATGAAGCCAACAGGACAACATCATCTGCAAACAGCAGAGATGAGAACCTGTGGTCACCAAGCATGACACCCTCCATTCCTCTGTTTTTATACAGTGTATATTAAAATTAATTGCGTTCTTAATCCACAGTCCATATGTCCAGACAGCATGACAGCAATGCCCTAGCAATCCAACCCAAACACCCAGACCCAAATATAATGAGGAGTCTCTGCTGATGTTGTGTGCCCTAATAAAGATCCTCCGGGAGAGTGCCAGCTTCTGCATTTAAGGTTCTGCTTTTTTCATTCCATCATTATAACATATGACATTATAAATGAATATTTAAGAATCAGAATCTTGACATTTAACACTGATTCAGAATCATTCACGTCTCCATCACGATGCATTGGAAAAATGATAATTTTCCCCACCCCAAGTCACACCACACACCCCTGTTTCTGATAATGGCTTATTTGTGCTTTTACACCCTCACATTGAGCCAGTTTTACATCAGTTAGCTCAGCTGTGTTCCCCACTGGAGCTAGCCAGCTAACATTAGCCTCATTATGGCATCAACCACAGATCTCAGCAGTGACTAAAGAGGGAGGGTGGGGTGCACTGGGGCTCATGAGCATTTGAAGAAACATGTACTGAAATACTAGGTCATTCTGAGGTATTGTAATGTATGTGCTGTATGCATGTCTGTCCATTGCAGGACTACATCTACCACTTCGTCAGCGCCGTGTTTGAATGGATCGCTGCCTTTAGCTTCATCTTTTACTTCTACACTTTCATTCCTGATTTCAAAGTGAGTATAACGTCATCAGTTAAATCTTTCATTTATCTATTTATTTATTTATTATGACTTTTTTCCTCCTTTTTTTTTCTCCCTGCAGCTATTTTCCCTACGGGTGGCAACTGAGTTTGTGGGGTAGTTGCAACATTTTTCAACTGTTAGCTAACTTGGGATGAATGTCAATATTTTATCTGCAGCTTATTTTGCAAAACATTTTAAACGACGTTTGTTTTTATACAAAGTTATATTTTACTATCAGGCATTTTTAAAACAGCTGTTATTTTGGTACTGGACTAATTATTTTGATAAAGTACAGTAGATAGTTTACCCACATTGTTCTTTATACATTTCAAGTAACTGACTGCCTGTCAGGTGTGATATTACAAAAGGGGAAAAAAACTGGCCAGCCTAGTTTTACAACTTGTTTACAGTTAGAATGAGTTTGTAAATGTATTTATGGGTTCAGTCAAACTTCTTTTTGCACTTTGCTCGACTGTTGCCACATCAGCATGACACATCCTGTCAGACCTGTGATCACTAATAAGAGAAGTTCTTCTCACAGTGAACACATGATCTCTGAAACAAAACTATTGCTCAAACTATTGAGTATATCTGTGGGTATGTAATGATCTGAACTATCGTGGCGTTTACTGGGATATACTGTATGCCATATTATGTATATACGGGGGGGGTGGGGGCTGAAAAGTTCATAGTGGTCAAATTTGACCAAATGTGGTTTATTTTTCAACACTTAGGTCCACACATTTCTTCCATCGGTGTTGCAGCGCTTGGATCACTGCGGATGAAAAATAAACCATCTTTGATCAAATTTGACTACTATGAACTTTTCAGCCTATGAACTTTTCAGCCCCCCCTCGTATAGTTTTTTTTTTTTTTTGTGCAAATATTGGTGCAACCAAAATTGGTGCAAATATTGAGCTTTTTTTATGCTGTGGGAATAAATTAAGAAGAAAAAAGATCAAAGTTTAGTTCTGGCATAAAGATCTGTCTACTGTGTTGATGGATAGAAACAAAGCTAATACTTAAGCTGCTTACTAGTTATGTACTAAATGGCACCAGTTGACACTCCCTACTGTACATGGTGAAGATTCTAATGTGTATTTTTCTGTGCTTACAGCCTGCAGACAACTAACACAGTAGCAATTAGTCACCCATAGTGTCTTTTTAGATGATTACTCTGTGAAACTCAATTCAAGTAATACACTGCTGGATCAAAAATAAGTCAAACATGTTAATATTTCATTGGATGCAAGGTCACATTCGTTTCCATCCAGAGTTGCATTCATTTTTTGCCAAGATTACATTTGAAACCAGAAGTTTACATCGTCATCATAGCAGTCTGTCGGGGGCGACAATGACTGTTTCATTTAGGTCAGATCAGATTCCTCCACGCAGCTCTGTCCTTTGCCTTCAGCTGCCAGGAACTCCTGACCTCGTTAACCCGGGCAATGTCCGAGCCGGTATGAGTTGCTTTCTGACTGACCATTTCATGGAACTGCTTGCAAAGTATCTGAGTACCGCTAACTTTTGCTGGACTAGCGACACATTTACATGCACTGTATAAAAAGACATATGACCTTTTTTTTTCTTCTGTCTGATTTTTCCTGTTTTAGGTCAGTTAGGATGACCAAAATTATTTCTATTTGCTAAATAATTTTTATATTTGCTACATAATTTTTTAGAGAATTTTTTTATTGCTTTCTTCATAGTCAGAAGTTTACATACATTTAAGATCACTATGCCTTTAAACAGTTTGGGAAAGCCCAGATGATGATGTCATGGCTTTGGAAGCTTCTGATAAGTTAGTTGACAATATGAATTAATTGAAGGCATGCCTGTGGATGTATTTTAAGGCACAACTCAAACACACAGTTTCTTGTGTGGCATCATGGGAAAATCAGAAATTAGTCAAGATATGAGGAAGAGAACTGTTGACCTCCACAAGTCTGGTTCATCCTTGGGACAATTTCCAGATGCCTGAAGGTGCCACAGTCATCTGTTCAAACAATTATACACAAGTATAAACACCATGGGAATGTCCAGACATCATACCGCACAGGAAGAAGGCAGGTTCTGTGTCCCAGAGATGAACATGTTTTGGTGTGAAATGTGCATATCAACCCCAGTTGTACAATACCAAGTTCGCTAAGTTCGGTCTTGTGGACTTGGGAGTTAGGACTTGTCAAGTTCGACTTGGAAGTCCTGACTTCGGAGGAGGGGAGGAGACAATTCACTGAACTTGGAATTGGAACGGCTGTGTTCTCGCTGACATCACGCTCGGCTCAGCTGGACTCGGATAAACTCGGGTCTACAGTCTGCCCTGCATTGCTCTTGTATCTTCACTTTACTCAATACTCAATAAAATACAGTAAAAAAGTAAAATATTACTATAACCAAAATCATTTGCCTGTGTTTATCTTCATATTCAAAAATATTAATCATCACATTAAATATCCGCCAAGCACCCTATAAAAGGGCTAGTGGTGGGAAAATATTTGTGGGTTTATGCAGTTGGAGTCAGAAGATTGATTGATTGGCATTTTTCACACAAAAAAACAACCAACTTTGCAAATATGTACCATGGATCGTGCGGTGGTCTCTCTGATCCCTGGTGTCCTTTACCATCAAGCTGAGGAGGAGGCGGCAGAGATAAGAAGGTGTATAAGCCAAAGAAGAGCCGCTATGCAGAGGAGGAGGCACTGTAGGCGGGCTCTGCTTGCTTGTCTTTCCAGCTTGGTACATTTCAGCTTAATGTGTTTTAATAAAGAATGGGCCATAAAAACACTCCGGACCTGAGAAAAGGGTATTGAATAGAATATTTGGCACCATAGCAGAGGGAAAGATTTCTCAAAAGTGTAAATGCTGGGGTCAAAGCTTCCCATTACTGTATATGATTGATTTCTAAGTAAAATATATATATATACTTTTAGCTTTTATACTGATAGAATGTAAGAGGCCTGATCTAAATTTCATGGTTTCACCTTCTTTCTACATGCTTACCTATCTATTGTCTCCTATGGTCATTGGTAACAGTTTAAACTAGAGGGTACTCAGAGAGCACACACCTCTGCCAAGGCTCCATCCCTCCCTCCCTTTGTCCTCCCCTCCATCCCTTTGTCCATCCATCTGTACATTGCGAGATAGGGCCTTAGCGGAGATATGCACTCATGGATCACCTCCAACATCATGAGTTCATCTTTGGGCCAAGGGCCATCTCTAGTGAAAATTTCATCTAAATCCATCCAGTAGTTTTGGAGTATTGTTCATATAAGATATATGACCATGACAAAGGCACAAACGTTCACCTGGTATGCCGATACATACAGACATGTATCGGCATGTATGTAAATTTGAAAGCGTTTGCTTTCAAATTTTGATCATGATATCCTTTTAGTGTCAGATCAAAGAGTACCGGGTTGTGTGATGCAGCAAAGATCAGCCTCCACCGTCACCTACCGTTGTGGTCTTCCTGTACCAGCATCCTATGTCCCACCTTTCCTTAACTCTGATTGGCTGCTTAGAAAGGTCTGACATTGACCCTGTTTACATGGTCATGAGTAAACTGATTATAGAGGGGTTGTTATGCCGAGAACTACTCGCTTGCCAAGAATTGCGTCCCATCGTCGCGGACATGTGGGAATGCGCGGGACTGTGTGCTTGAACGCCCGGGAAGGTGTGCGACCATGTGCGACAATGCGCATCTAAAGGAGAGACGCTGTAATACCACAAACTCTAAAATATAACCCTACAGCCAGGCTTGTAACAAGTTGTACATTTTTAGAAGTAAGAATTATTACCTCTTGTAAATGGGCTTTAAATAATGTTTATTTGCCAGACATTTTAGTGTTTCAAAGGAGTTTTTATTTTTTGATCATTTATTTTCAGTTAATGTAATTATGTTCTGCTTACAATTTTGATGGTGATGGAAATTCTTTTTCTTGTATTGTTCATTGCTGAGTTAGCTTTCCAATAAAATGTGTTAATTCCAGCTGGTGTCTGAGTGTGTATTTATTCAACTAGATGAACTTCTGTGTAAAGGGGATTCGTCTTGGTGTGTGTGTGTGTGTTTGTTTGTTCTTCTATCTTTGCAAGGACTACAGTTGATTTTTAACCTTTTGAGTGAGGACACTTTTACAAAGTGAGAACATTTAGGCCAGTCCTCTCTTTATTTTCATTGTAATGGCCTCCAGAGGCTGTTTAGAGGTTTTTTTCAAAGTTTCAGGCAGGTCCTCAAGAAGACGGTAAAGTAAAAAAAAAAAAAAAGAAAAAATCAGTGTGTGTATGGTGTGTGCATCTTCGTTAAATACACACACTTTTTGCTCTCTATCACCCCCTATGGCTATGCATATTCACTGCACCAGAAGGACTTTTCACTCAATGTCACCCCCTACTGGTTCCAAGGTTGTCATAGCCAGGAGCGGCACTGGGGTTAAGTTCCCAGTGCTCATAAAATGCTCCTTACGGCGTGCGTCTCGAAAAGCCTCTGACAACTAAGTCCAACTCCTAGCCTGCCCGTGTGGTTTAGTCTCTAAGCCCGGCAGAACTACTTTTACTAATAGGAGAAGGGGCGAGGGCGGATCTCTGGCGCCTTAAAACCAGATGCTTCGGGTAGATGGTGGCTCATCAACCTGGGAAGGTAGCCCATCTAGGGGAAGGTAAACCCTGATTTCAAACCTCCGCTGCCTTGCGGCACACCCGGTCACGGGAAAGGCTTTGGGAGTCAACCCTGAGGAAAAATCCGGAGTCGGAGCCCCTAAGGCAGTTCTTTGTTGTGCTCAACATCGTTCTGGCAGCTCCTGCGACGGCGCTGGTGCCAAACTATAGCAGCCCTGCTGTTCCTTTGGATTCATCAGTGACGTGGAGAGGGGGGACATGCTGCATGGGTAACATCTTGTCCTCCATATCTTCCTGCCCAGGCTTGAATCCTACCAATGCCCAACACTGGAAGGTAGAACACCGGTGCGCATTGGCCTGTTCAGCCACAGGCGGTGCTGTTCCAGCAGAATAGACGTTTAGGATTCTCTTCCATGGTCATCATAGACCGACGGAGGCCGACGACCCCCTACTGCTCTTGCATGTGCACTGCACCCTATACCAGAGGCACCAGAGCTACTATATATTTTTATTTATTGTAGTGATAATTATGAAAACAGTAACACCAACATACAAAATTCTAAATGAATACATATTGTTTACTGGGAGCTAGAGTAGGACTTTGCCCATGCACCAGTGTTTTACCACATAGTGTGAGGGTGGTTTAGATATTATAAAATCAGCTGATCCTAACTTTTGCTACTAATGTTTATTGAATTTTTTTGTTTATGTTAGATTTTTTTCAAAATTCATTGCATTGCTCTTGGGATATAAGTTTTGATTTAAATATTCAAAATGAGTTGAAGACTTCTGCAGGATTTTTCAGCACATTTAATCAAAATTGTTTCACATTTATGAGATAAACTGTGGCATAAATTTTATTATGAATGTTCCTGTTCCCCCCAGAGGTTTCCTGTGATGGCCTCTCTAATTATCTTGCTTTTATTCTCGTGCTGTTTAAATTTTGCCTTTGGTGCTTGGGACAAATTTACATATTTGTAACTACATATGAAATCTACACATCTTCAAGTTCAAGTCAGTTGTGTAAGTCTCAAAATACAAGTCAAATCTGCAGTTCTAATATTAAATTGTGGCGATGTTAAAATAAGGCACGGCGACTAGAGTTTTTAAGGAAGTTTATTCATCAATCATCGCCATCACGGAGCTCACCCCAGCTGCTGTATAAGCATGCTGGAGCGGGCTCTCAGGCTCTCATGAGCAGTAGTCAGAAGCAGTCAGAAGAAGAACAGAGAGTGAATATATGAATTCAGCCACTTAAATACCCAGCAACAGACAATACATCAAAGGCATTTTATCATCAAAGGAAATGCATTCAGGCATATGACATTTGTACCACAATGAGAGCAGGAAGCATGAATGTTTGCATTTGAGTCATACACATCCACAGGATGCTGGTGCCTGAACTAAGCACAGGAAGGCTGCCTATTGATCTCAACACACACATCTCACTGTCCTGTTAATTGCTCTAGTTGAGCACTGTGTTTGTCCGTGGCTGTTGTGGGGGTTACCCCATAAAATAACTTTATTCTCTGCCCACTACAGACATACAATATTTTAATGTTTAGGACTCTAGACGTATTGAAATTAGGCTCAGTTTATTTATTACCCCCACCAAGGAGATTATATTTTTGGCAGCATTGGTTTGTTTGTTCTTCTGTCTTTTTGCAAAATAGCTCAAAAACGACTGCACAGATTTTGATGAAGTTCTTACCAGAGGTGTCCCTTGGGCTAAGGATGACCCTGTTACATTTTGGAGCTCATCTGAGAGTGCATACCTTCACCAAGGCTCTGTCTTCTTGCAGTGTGTTGGCAGGAAACTTCTGGACAGATTTTGATTAAATTTTCACCAGAGGTGGCCCTTGGTCTACAGATGAACAATACATTTTGGAGGTGATCGATGAGCACATACATACCTCCACCAAGGTTCTATCTTGCAATGTTAAAAAAGTGAAAAAAGGATTCTCATTCCTGATCTGAATCACCTCAAGTTTTAATGAGCTCATCTGTAGCCCAAGGGCCTCCTCAGGTGACAATTTTATCAACTTCATCCGGTAGTTTTTTTGTGTAATCCTGGTAAAAAAAAAAAAACAAAAAAAAACAAACAGGCAGACAAACCTACATTCTGACAGATGGGACCTTGGTGGAGGTATGCATTCTATGAGTGCCCTGTACTTACAAATTTAATCATTGTGATTATTCAAATATAGTTTTTAATGTGGAGAAGTCTGGGCAATCTCGTAAACAGTAGATAGAGAAAATGAGTAAAATTAATTCAGTGAACAAAGATGGCTTAAATTGATTTCTTAATTATTGGCTCACAGTCTGTAGTGGCCCTTGTCATAACTAGTATGTTTATTATTCTGATGTAATCTCTAGCACTATCAGATGTTGATGAAAAGAATAAACACAAATTGCTATTTATTAAGTGCTTCGAGTAACAAAATCAACATGACATACCGCAATAAATCGTACATCACACATTAAATGATGCACAGCATTAAAAAATACAATTTACAAAGTTACATTTAGATATAATAATTAAATAACCTTAGTGAGCATGTACCCATACCCCATGCATCCGATATCAGAGTTCTCACTAAACAATGTGATGCATGCCTTCATCTGATGCTAATATAATCCTGGTTTGTAGCCAAAGTAATTAAATATATATCTAAATGTTAAACTGAGATGAAAAAAGCAATGATTAACATAAACATTGGCTGGAAAAAATACACCCTCTCTCCCCAGAACTGGAACCCCTCATTTGAGTCAAAGCTTCTGTATAAATAGGAATGTAGAAACTGCTGTTGGAATTTAAAATGGACTGAAAAAAGCCCAAGTCCCCCTCTTGAAAAAATGGAGTCACTCATTATATTGACCTCAAAGTCAAACTCATCCAAGGTATTGATGAGTTCAAGTTTCTGCATAAATTTGAAGTCAAACTGATTAGAAATGTAGAAACTATATTGATAACAAAATAAGATATCAAATAGCGGGTGGACAGATGAAAGGGTCAACAAATTATACTCCATGCAGCATACAACGTATTTTTGTAACCTAAATTATATATGGGAAATCCAAAGGGTACCTGCGGGGTCTTTAAATTATTTTTTAAAAGTATTTGATTTAATTGTGTGGAAGTCACAGCTTTACAGTATTAAATTTCATAAAAATATATTAGATTTAATTTACAAATGTAATTTTTTTTCTCTGGTCTTTGATTCTATTAGTTGTGTAATGGTTTAAATCCTTTTTCTAATCTAGCCTTTCAAATGCTTTCTGTCTAATGTACGTGCATATTATTATGCTTAATATGGGTGACTGGTGTGGTAAAATGGAAATGGAAATTATGCCAGTACAAGTGCCAAACTTTTGTGACTAAAAGGAAAGATGTGTTTTCCTGTTACCTTTTAATTTCTTGTTCTCAAATGTCAATAAGAAAAATCAAAGTTAGGATGTTTTTGGCATATATTTATGTATTAAAACATACTAAATTAAAGTGCTTGGTAAATACAATTTTTATGACTGAGAATGTATACTGATTAAATTATCGTTTATTGTTCGACCAGTACAGCCCTGAATTTGGCCTTAAATTAACTAAGTCTTTAAAAAGTCTTAAATTTCACCTACCCCTCCGTCCCCCCAGAAGTACCCAAATCCAGTAACTGAAAACAAGCACAACCTCCACAAAACTACACAAAATACAATACTCAGCAGCATTTCAACATCTCTGAGGCTTACACAACACACAACTGTACAACATACCTCTCTCCAGTTGGCAAGGGGGGCAGACACAATTGCCGGAGAAACTTGAAAGGTTAGCCAGTTTCACAAGGATCCCTGCTAGCTGGATTAAGACCCTTGCTAAACCAAAAATAACAAGTGCATGTAGCTAGTGTAAGACAAAGGATACACAAACACCTCCAAAAACCACCAACATATCAACACGTAGCTTTCAGGAGTAAACATCATCACATTTTAAAAGTTTGTCATGTTAACTTGCATGCGCACAAAGAGAATCCTCCAGAGCTGGGTTAGTTGACTGCTATACATATTTTGGGGCACACAGACACCTGTACTAACTTGATTATACAGGTTCCAGGGCAGCTCTGAAAACTCTGTTGCAATCTGGTTGCAACCCAACTAGGTCCATCTCCTGTACAAATGTCTTCCTTTTCCCTCTTGAATGAGGTTCCTTATGAACTGGTGACTCTGCCATGTCTGCACTATAATGGCACCCTATATCCTGCTAACATACTTGAACAGACAGAGATTATTTTTTTTTAATCTTAGATTGACAAAAATGTCTTCTTAAATGACAGATGTGAAATTTCCTATTGGATTTAGTCTTGATAAAGATTATTATAATGATTTAATCTGTTTTGTTACAGGAGTTGAAAAATGAGTGAGCCATTTGCATACTGTTATACCTATGCATTATGAATTCAGATGAAAATTATTTGAGGCATCACAATTCATTTCAGAACATTCTAGCATAACAAGAACATATATAGTGACATATTTTAGTTGAACCGGACCAGTAGACATTTGCTAGATGGATTTCTGTTTCAGAACATCACTCCCTCTTGATAAGAAAACTGATATATGTGAAATTTGAAGCCATATAAAGTTATAGTTTTAGTGTAATTCATGTTTAAATTAATGTATATCATTTGTATAGGTTGAATGAGAAAAAAAAATAAAACACTTAAATAACCAATATGTGGAACTGTTTGTTCCAAAAATCCATCCAAAAACTTATATCTTTGATATTGTTATTTCGGATGAAACATAGGAAAACATCCAACAATCATCTACCTGCTACCGTTTAAAGTACTTCAAAGAGTGCACTTTTCTCCCTCTAGACTGCAAAAAATCATTCAGGGATGTTTCACCTCTTTGTGTGAAATGTGCAAAGGATGTAGGGACCCTAGCCCACCAGTTCTTGCAATGCCACATGTTACAAACCTTTTGGGGCCATATATTTGGTTTTCTTTCTAAAGCTTTTGGTAAAGTCTATAGCCCCAAACCTTTAACTGTGCTGTCTGGTGTGGTTCAAGATGGTGGAGCACAAGATAAGCATGAAGCTCAGGCCATCTCACTGTCTACACTTGTAACCAGAAAACTGATATTACAGTTCTGGAAATCTGAGAAGCCCCTGATGTTTGACATGTGGCTGAAGCAATTAGGTGATATTTTACATCTAGAAATAATCGGATTCACAATGTTACACAAGTAAGGACTCTTCCAGAGAATATGACAACCTGTGGTTAGTCTGCTTTAGAAACTGAGGTACTGCATTACCCAGTAAAATGTCTGGCCAGTCAAATGTGCTCCTGTGGTGTGTCAATACCTTGTAACTTGTGTCAGGTTTTTTGTTTTGGTTTTTTTTTTTTTTTTGGGGGGGGGGTCAGTTTTTTGTTATCACCATCATGGCCTTTATGTTTGTTTTTATGTAGTTGTATGTTTCTTTTAAAATATGTAAAATCAATAAATCCATCCATCCATCTTCTACCGCTTAATCTTTTTTGGGTCGCAGGGAGGGCTGGAACCTATCCCAGCATCTTTGGGCAAGAGGCAGGATACACTCTGGAGAGATTGCCAGTCCATCTCAGGGCCAACACAGAGAGACAGACAATCATTCACTCTCACATTCATAACTAAGGACAATTTAGAATCCCCAGTTGATGCCAGTTAACCTAACCTGCATGTCTTTGGCCTGTGGGAGGAAACCAAAGTACCTGGAGTAAACCCACACAGACACAGGGGAGAACATGAGAACTTCACACAGAAGAGTTACCGATGGTCTGGGGGTGGGATCGATCTCATGACCTTCTTGCTGTGCTGCCACTGTGCTAGTCAGTGCTCCAACATACTGCCCAAATCAATAGTTGCTTTACTAGTGTGTATGGGGGGGGGGGGGCATGGAGGGCCTACTGTAATTATGGAGTTCAACTTTAACTTTTGTGTCCTGAAAACCAATTAAGGCTCTATCTTTAGTTTTGAGCAGATTTTTATTGGATCATCATTATGGAATACCTAGTTAAAAAGATACAGAGTGTTCAGGTTATAACAGGGGCAAAATTGTGGAAAGAAAACTTGAATTTAAACTCTAAATGACAACTTCTGATACACATGTACTAGTGTTGTATATATTTTTTGCACTACACCAGTGGCCAACGAAACGCTAACATACTGAATATGAACTTTATTGGATGAACAAAGCTGAAACAGAAGCTAAAAACTCTCTTTTGGCTTTGGTGTTGACCTTTGTGACCTTTCAAACAATTTAGTCTCTATCATTGGTTCTGACCAGAATTTTATTACCAATTTTTCACCACATCATTGTTTCTGCTTGATGAAGAAACCAGTGCGTTTCTTGGGGCCCCATGTGAGCCATTAAAGGAAGTTGGACTCCAGAGGTTGTAGAGGATTCCAACCCTTTTCGTCACTGTAATGTGTCAGTTATTTTGGTAATGCTTGGGGCTATTTTTGCAAACATTTTACTGGTGTCAACTTCAAGAAATTTATGGAGTATACATTCTCCATTGGGCCGAGTGGAATACACAAAGATATACAGTGGTGTGAAAAAGTGTTTGCCCCCTTCCTGATTTCAGATCATCAAACAAATTTAACTATTAGACAAAGATAACACAAGTATCACAAAATGCAGTTTTTAAATGAAGGTGTTTATTACTAAGGGGAAAAAAAAATCCAAACCTACATGGCCTGTGTGAAAAAGTGATCCCCTCCATTAAAACATAAATTAATTGTGGTTTATCACATCTTTGGAAAGCTGAGTTCAATTTCTCTAGCCACACCCAGGCCTCATTACTACCACACCTGTTCTCAATCAAGAAATCGCTTAAATAGGACCTGCCTCACAAAGTGAAGGAGACCAAAAGATCCTCAAAAGCTAGACATCATGCTGTGATCCAAAGAAATTGAGCAACAAATGAGAAACAAAGTAATTGAGATCTATCAGTCTGGAAAAGGTTATAAAGCCATTTCTAAAGCTTTGGGACTCCAGCAAACCACAGTGACAGCCATTATCCACAAATGGCAAAAACATGGAACAGTGGTGAACCTTCCCAGGAGTGGCCGGCCGATCAAAATTACCCTAAGAGTGCAGGGATGACTCATCCAAGAGGTCACAAAAGACCCCGCAACAACATCAAAAGAAATGCAGGCCTCACTTGCCTCAGTTAAGGTCAGTGTTCATGACTCCAGCATAAGAAAAAGACTGGGAAAAAATGGCCTGCATGGCACAGTTCCAAGACAAAAATTACTGCTGAGCAAAAAGAACAGAATGGCTTGTCTCAGTTTTGCCAGAAAATATCTTGATGATTCCCAAGACTTTTGGGAAAGTACTCTGTGGACAGATGAGACAAAAGTTGAACTGTTTGGAAGGTGTGTGTCCCATTACATCCGGCGTAAAAGTAACACAGCTTTTCAGAAAAGGAAGATCATACTAACAGTAAAATATAGTGGTCGTAGTGTGATGGTCTGGGGCTGTTTTGCTGCTTCAGGACCTGGAAGAATTGTTGTGGTAAATAAAACCATGAATTCTGCTGTCTACCAAAAAATTGTGAAGGTGAATGTCTGGCCATCTGTTCATGACCTCAAGCTAAAGCGCACTTGGGTTCTGCAGCAAGACAATGATCCAAAACACACCAGCAAGTCCACCTCTGACTGGGTTAAGAAAAACAAAATAAAGACTTTGGAGAGACCTTGTTAAAGTCCTGACCTGAATCCGCTTAAGATGCTGTGGTATGACCTTGAAAAGGCAGTTCATGCTCGAAAACCCCCCTGTGTGACTGAATTACAACAATTCTGCAAAGATGAGTGGGCCAAAATTCTTCCACAGTGCTGTAAAAAGACTCATTGCCAGTTATTGCAAATGCTTGATTGTAGTTGTTGATGCAAAAGGGTGGCCCAACCAGTTATTAGGTTTAGGGGGCAATCACTTTTTCACACAGGGCCATGTAGGTTTGGATTTTTCTTCCCTTAATAATAAACACCTTCATTTAAAAACTGCATTTTGTGTTTGTGTTATCTTTGTCTAATATTTAAATTTGTTTGATGATCTGAAACATTTTGTCACATGCCGAGCCGGCTTGGCTTTCCCTGGCTCGGCCTCTATATCTTTCAGGTTCAGGTTCAGGTTCAGGTTACTTTATTTGTACCCATAGGTAGATTTGTTTTGCAGTCTGGTGACATCCATATTTACAAGCCACTAATTACATTCAACATAGACACAAACACAGGCACACATGAAGCTGACTATAAACATGATAAAAATACTCAAGGCTCCATCAAACAGGGTATAAAAAGACAAAGAGATGAGGGAGAAACCAGAGGTAAGAGAGAAGGGTCATATTAAAGTTAAAAGTTAAAAACTAGTCAGAGGTTAAAAAACTCAAAGGTCTAAAACCCAATAAAATATTTAGAACCCAAGTGACATCATACAAAATAAGTAAATATAAAATATGTACAATATATTTTTATAGCTTGTTCAACTCTTTGACAGCAGCAGGGACAAAGCTGTTTTTGTAGCGCTGGGTTTTACTTTTTGGGACAGCAAACCTCCGTCTGGAGGGAAGAAGCTGAAAGTTGCAGTGCAAAGGGTGGGAGTCATCATTTGAAATGGAGGCAGCCATCCTCTGTACTTGTCTGGTGTACAGGGATGTCAGGCTCAGCTGTGACTCACCAAGCAAACGACTGGACCATCTAACTACCTGATCCAAGGATTTCCTCTGTTTCAGTTTTATCTGACCAAACCATGACACTAAAGAAAAGGATAAAACAGATTCAATAAAAGCCTGATAAAACATTGTCATTATGGTTCGGTCAATTTGGAAGTGTGCAAGTTTCCTCAAACAATGCAAATTTTGCTGACCCTTTTTGCACACCCTTTCACAGTTCACTTCAAAGTTTAAATTACTATCAATAATCGTCCCAAGATATTTGTACGATTGTACACATTCGGTGGTCTGGCCTTTTAGTATGGTGACTTTGTGCCTGGGAGTTTTCCTCCTAAAGTCAATAATCATATCTTTCGTTTTTGTTGTATTCAGCTGCAGGTAGGAATCCTCACACCAGAGAACAAAATCATCAACTATTGGGCCGTGGCCACTCTCACCATCCTGGAGGAGACTGACAATGACTGAGTCATTGTCTTGTGGGGAGTCTTTGTGGGGTTGGCTTTGCTGGTTATGTGTTTCTTGATGTATTCTTGTACTAATGCCATGCCTCTAGCCACTGCCTGACTGGCAGCTGTTAGTCAGCATCTGTCATCACCTTTCTCTCATGCTGTTGACAGGCTGCTGGCCTAGCCACGCCCCCTCGCTCTCCTTTTGGCTCAATCAACTGTTTCCAGTCCCCGGTAATTATCTGTCTGTGCCCCGCCCAGGTGATTCCTATTTGTCAAGCCAGCGGCGTCTGTATTGAAGGAGCTCTTTGCTAGACAGACGCCGCTGGATTATTGTACGCGTTGGATGGTTGTTCTCCGCCGTAAACCATCACGTCAGTAAGGACTGTCTGTGTGTCTTGGATTCTCACTGTGACGACTCGGTCTGCCCCCCACTGTGAGTAACTGCCTGTGTGTTGTTCCGCCGCTGTTTCCCTCCTGTGTGTGTGTAGGGCAACCTTGAGGACACTAGCTGTTCTGTGTCTGTATGTTAAGCTGTGTGTTAATAAACGTGTGTGTGGTGTAACCCAGCGTTTAAATCCTCGTCCTTTCTCCCCTCGCCATGCGCTACGAAAAGCGCACGGGCGAGTTCAGGACACATTTAGTGTGACAAACACACACAAAAAAAAAAGAGAAATCAGGAAGGGGACAAACACTTTTTCACACCACTGTACAGTAAGATCATGGCAGGGCAGAATAAAATCCAGCACAAATCAATTTTGCAAGTTAAAGCCCTGTAGCACATTTGAGGAAAAATAGAACCAACTGAAAAACTGGTTGAAACTCTCTTGACTGAGAATATCAGCAGACCCTTTTGAAAGGAGAAATTTTGGGGGTATTCATGCAAAACTTTAAATGCACCATCTGAAGGACTGTACCTCTGTGACCCTCGTAGTAAATAAGGGCTGATAGAGTCATCATGGGTTTAAGCCGATGCCTGTATAAATTGTCTTTTTGCTGAATGGTGGGCAGGCCATTACTACATGTGTACAAGTCACAGAGGTTCACTAATGAATTTACAAATATGTACAATCAAAGGATTTAATAATGTTTCACTCTATTTTGGGCCCAATTTGGGAAGTGCTTTTCTCTATTAAGAAAACTATCCATCCATCCATCCATCCATCCATCTTCTACCGCTTTTCCGGAGGTCCGGGTCGCGGAGGCAACAGTTCAAGCAGAGAAGCCCAGACTTCCCTCTCCCTAGCCACCTGCTCCAGCACTTCAGAGAGGATACCAAGGCATTCCCAGACCAGCTGGGAGACATAGTCTCTCCACCGAGTCCTGGGTCTGCCCCAGGGTCTCCTCCCAGTGGGACATGCCCGAAACACCTCAAGAGGGAGGCGTCCAGGAGGCATCCTAATCAGATGCCCATACCACCTCAACTGACTCCTTTCAATGTGGAGGAGCAGTGGTTCTACTCTGAGCCTCTCCTGGTTGACTGAGCTCCTCGCCCTATCTCTGAGGGTGAGTCCAGCAATCCTATGGAGAAAGCTCATTTCAGCCGCTTGTATCCGTGATCTTGTTCTTTCGGTTATTACCCAAAGCGCGTGACTATAGGTGAGAGTAGGAACGTAGACTGACTGGTAAATCAACAGCTTTGCCTTAGAACTCAGCTCCCTCTTCACCACAACAGACCGGTACAACGTCCGCATCACTGCAGATGCTGCTTTGATCCGTCTGTCAATCTCTCGCTCCATTCTCCCCTCACTCGTGAATAAGACCCCAAGATACTTAAACTCCTCCACTTGGGGCAGGAGCCTGTCCCCAACCCAGAGAGGACAATCCACCTTTTTCCGGCTGAGGACCATGGACTCGGACTTGGAGGTACTGATTCTCATCCCAGCCGCTTCACACTCAGTGGCAAACCGTCCCAGCAAGAGCTGTAGGTCATTGCTCGATGAAGCCAACAGGACATCATCTGCAAACAACAGAGATGAGATCATGTGGTCACCAAGCATGACATTCTCCATTCCCTGGCTGCGCCTAGAAATCCTGTCCATAAAAATTATGAACAGGATCGGTGACAAAGGGCAGCCCTGGCGGAGTCCAACTCTCACTGGGAATGAGTCCGACCGAGTATTGGCAATACGAACCAAACTCTCACAACGGTCGTACAGAGACCGAATAGCTCGTAACAACCAGCCCGATACCCCATACTCCCGAAGCACCCCCGCACAAAAAACCACGAGGGACGCGGTCAAATGCTTTCTCCAAGTCCACAAAACACATGCAAACTGGTTGGCCAAACTCCCACGAACCCTTGAGAATTCTCAAGAGGGTAAAGAGCTGGTCCAATGTGCCACGACCAGGACGAAAACCACATTGCTCCCTCCTGAATCCGAGGTTCCACCAACAGCAGGACTCTCCTCTCCAGTACCTTGGCATAGACCTTCCCAGGGAGGCTGAGGAGTGTGATCCCTCTAAAGTTGGAGCACACCCTCCAGTCCCCTTTTTTGAAGAGAGGAACCACCATCCCAGTTTGCCATGCCAAAGGCACTGCCCCCGACCTCCACGCAATGTTGCAGAGGTGTGTCAACCATGACAGCCCAACAACATCTAGGGCCTTGAGGTACTCAGGGTGAATCTCGTCCACCCCCGGGGCCCGGCCACCAAGGAGATTTTTAACCACCTTGGCGACCTCAGCCCCTGTGATAGGCGAGTCATCCCCCTCGTCCACAAACCCTGCTTCCTCTGTGGAAGGCGTATCAGTGGGATTGAGGAGATCCTCGAAGTATTCCTTCCATCGCCCGACGATATCCCCAGTCGAAGTCAACAGCGCCCCATCCGCACCATACACAGTGTGGACAGGGAGCCAGAATCTCTTCGAGGCCGACCGAAAGTCTTGTTCCATGGCCTCACCGAACTCCTCCCATACCCGGGTTTTTTTCTTGAGCAACCACCTGAGCTGCACTCCACTTGGCCTGCCGGTACACCTCAGCTGCTTCGGGAGTCCCACAAGCAAACCAAGCTTGATAGGACTTCTTCTTCAGCTTAATGGCCCCCCTCACCACTGGTGTCCACCACTTGGTTCAGGGGTTGCCACCACGAGATGCACCGACCACCTTGCGGCCGCAGCTCTGGGCTGCCGCTTCAACAACAGAGGTGGAGAACATGGCCCATTCAGACTCCATGTCTCCAGACTCCCTCGGAATGTGGTTGAAGTTCTTCCGGAGGTGGGAGTTGAAGACCTCCTAGAGAGGGGCCTCAGCCAGACGTTCCCAGCACACCCTCACTATATGTTTGGGTCTACCAGGTCTGAATGGCTTTCTCCCCTGCCATCGGATCCAACTCACCACCAGGTGGTGATCACTTGACAGCTCTGCACCTCTCTTTACCCGAGTGTCCAAGACATACGGTCGCAGGTCTGATGACACAATAACAAAATCGATCATTGACCTGTGACCTAGGGTGTCCTGGTGCCAGGTGTACATATGGACACCCTTATGCTTGAACAGGGTGTTCATTATGGACAAACTGTGGTTAGCACAGAAGTCCAATAACTGAACACCACTCGGGTTCAGATCGGGCAGGCCATTCCTCCCAATCACCCCCCCTCCAGATTTCACTGTCGTTGCCCACGTGTGCATTGAAGTCCCCCAGTAGGACAATGGAATCTCCAAGAGGAGCACCCTCCAGCACCCCAGTCACAGACTCCAAAAAGGGTGGGTACTCTGAAACATCATTTGGTGCATAGGCACAAATTACGGTCAGGACCCGTTTCCCAACCCGAAGGCGCAGGGAAACTACCCTTTCATTCACCGGGGAAAACTCCAATATAGAGGCAGCAAGGTGGGGGGATACAAGAATACCCACCCCTGCTCGTCGCCTCTCGCCCGAGGGAGCTCCAGAAAAGGCCAAGCTCCAGCCCCTCTCCAGGAGACTGGTTCCAGAACTGGAGCTGTGTATTGAGGTGAGGCCAACTATATCTAGCCAGTATCTCTTAACCTCGTACACCAGCTCAGGCTCCTTCCCCACCAGAAAGGTGACATTCCACATACCAAAAGCCAGTTTAGAAAGCTTGGAATCAGTCCGCCAAGGTCTCCACCTTTGACCGCCACTTAATCCACATAGCACTGGACCCCCATGATCCCTCCTGCAGGTGGTGAGCCCACTGGAGGGCAGACCCATGTAACTCCTTCGGGCTGAGCCCGGCCGGGTCCCATGGGTGGAAACCCGACCACCAGACGCTAGCCATTGAGCCCCTCCCCCAGGCCTGGCTCCAGGGTGGGGCCCCAGTAACCCCATACTGGGCGGGGTACATTGAATCCTTGATCTAGAATTTATCATGAGAGTCTGTTGGATCGTTCTTAGTCTGGCCCTTCACCCAGGACCAGTTTGTCTTGGGTGACCCTATCAGAGGCAAATTGCCCCAGACAACATAGCTCCTGGGATCACTGGGGCACGCAACCCCACCACCACCACCACCACCACCACAATGATAAGGTGAGGATCCATGAGGGGGTATTAAGAAAACTAGTGGTATAAATACATGTAGGGTTGCCTTTATAATTCTCAACATGTGGGATTTGTTAACGCCTGACTGATTATTGTGAGTAGTCCTGTGTCTCAAAACAAAAAAATGGGTTAAAAGAAGTTACAATGCCTTCATCCAATTAATCCCAAATGACTACTCCTCTGTCAAATACATCCAACCTTAAAAATAGGCACCACAGGTTTGAACAAAATGACATCTGTAAGATAGCCACAACTGGGGCAACCTGACCAGATCAAGCCATTGGAATGCTGGAGGCAGGGCAGGCCAGCAGACAAGTTGCCAGAGCAGTGAATGTTCATCACTCCACAACAGTGCACTTGAACCAGCAGACCAACCACGATTTAGTCAACCATGTATAACAACCAGAAACCATTATAACCATCGCTTATCTGCCTCCTGCACATCAGAAACAGGTCCCGACCCACCACTGTAACAGCAGCAGAAACTATTGGCACACATAATAGACAAGTACATCCAAAGATGATCAGGAATCCACTGAGGCTTGATGGGATCAGAGCTAGCCAAACTACACCAGTGCATTTACAAATCCAAGTAATGGTGCATTATTAAATCCACTGAATATACAAATATTATTTTACTACTACTACAGCATGCTAAATGAAGTTTGAGCTCTCTAGTTTCACTGGCTCCTGAATGTCTACTGTCTCTGACTGCCTTGCTCAAGCTTCATTTGTCATCTCCATAAAAATCAGATGTTTGTGGTTGTCAAACAGACTGTCATTCTTAACCTGTTCATACATTAAAAAGGTACATCAAAATTTTTAAAAAGAAAAGTCAGCCATGTTGCAGTTAAGCCTGAAATATTATGTAACCCAGGGGTCGGCAACCTCTACTATGGAAAGAGTCATTTTGATAAATTTTTTTGTCCAAAAATTTTTTATGGAGCAACACAACATATCTTCACCTTATCGTGGAGGGGGGGTTTGCATGCCCTAGTTATCCCAGGAGCTATGTTGTCCAGGGCAATTTGCCTCTGGTCGGGTCACCAAAGATAAACTGGTCCTAGGTGAAGGGCCACACTAAGAACGATCCAACAGACTCTCATAATGAATGCTAGAACAAGGATTCAGTGGACCCGACTTGGTATGGGGTTTCCGGGACCCCACCTTGGAGCCAGGTCTGGGGGAGGGGCTCGATGGCTAGTGCCTGGTGGCCAGGTTTCCGCCCATGGTATCCAGCCAGGCTCAGCCTGAAGGAGTTACATGGGTCCACCCTCCAGTGGGCTCACCACCTGCAGGAGGGACCATGGGGGTCCGGTGCTATGTGGATCAGGTGGCGGTCAAAGGCAGAGACCTTGGCAGTCTGATCCCAAGCTTCCTAAACTGGCTTTTGGGGCATGGAATGTTACTTCACTGGTGGTGAAGGAGTCTGAGTTGGCGCATGAGGTTGAGAGATACCGGCTAGATATAGTTGGCCTCACCTCAGCACACAGCTCCAGTTCTGGAACCAGTCTCCTGGAGAGGGGCTGGAGCTTGGTCTACTCTGGAGTTGCCTCGGGTGAGAGGCGACTAGCAGGGGTGGGTATTCTTGTATCCTTCTACCTTGCTGCCTCTACATTGGAGTTTTCCCCGATGGATGAAAGGGTAGTTTCCCTGTGCCTTTGGGTTGAAAAACGGGTCCTGACTATGGCTGTGTTGTAAGACATGTATATGTTGGACACTGCATATGTGATTTAACCACGATGAAGGAGAGCCAGCCCCCTGCGGTGCGGAGCCACAGAGCCTGGACCCCCTGCGGAGGACAGGGGACAGAAGACTTCCTGACCACTGAGGCTCGGGAAGAGAGAAGGGGGAGTTATGTAAATAAAAGGCTAATGAATGTGAATAAAGAGGCTTTGATATAGATGTGTGATTTCCCCCGCGAGGGAAATGGTTTGATGTGAGAAGGTTTAAATGAGAGAACTTTGGTGTGTTCACTCTCTTTGTTCGCTGCTCAAGAATAAGAGCAGACAGTGGAATGATTTCTTGAATAAACTGAAATGAAAGACAATTCGGTTTCGTTATTCAAGTCTCCCCACATTGGTGACTGACGACGTTGAGAATGAACGAAGAAATTCTCAGGGTCCCGGACTCACAGCGCTCAGAGCTGGCGAGCGCAGTGGCCGTTAAGCTGCCTGATTTCTGGCAGGATAACCCACGGTCGTGGTTTCTGCAAGCAGAGTCGCAGTTCGCGCTCGCAGGAGTAACGGTGGATGACACTAAGTTCCACCATGTCATCGCTAAACTGGACAACAGCACAGCTCGGTGCGTGCAAAGCTTGGTGGAGCAGCCACCCGCGACCGACAGGTACAGCAAGCTGAAATCCACCCTCATCAAGTTTTTCACCCCCTCGGCTGAAGTGAGGGCGAGGAGGATCCTGTCTTTGCTAGACCAAGGTGGACACAGGCCGAGCGCCCTGATGGAGGAGATGATACAGCTGAGAGGGTTGGACAACGATGATTTCATTTTTCAGTTCATCTTCCTCTCCAACCTCCCGGCGCATGCGAGAAGCACGCTGGCCGGCAAAAAGTGTCACACCCTGGAGGAGTTCCGGGAGCTGGCCCAGGAGGCAGACGGGATCCTGGACGCCTGCGGCGGGCAAGCAACCACAGCAGCGACCCGAGACAGCGGGGAGCCAGAGGCGGCAGAACCAGACTGGCCGACGATGGCGGCAACACGGCCGCGACGAGGGGGAGCCAATAGCCCGGCGACAGAGGCGCGGGCACGACACAGCGGAGGAGAAGATCTCTGCTTTTACCATCGGAGGTTCGCAGAGAAGGCACGCAGGTGTGTGCCGCCCTGCATCTTCAGGAGTTCGGGAAACGGCAAGACCGGGGGTCGCTAGCAGCTTCGACCCTCGGAGAACGCAACAAGCTGCTCTACATCACGGATGCGCGCTCCGGACGAGTGTTCCTCATTGACACCGGAGCACAAGTGAGCTTCATCACCCCAACATACGCGGACCGGGTAGCTGGACCCCACGGTGACGGAGCTACAGCGGCAAATGGCTCGAACATCAACACCTACGGGAGAAGGACCTTGCCTTTATGCTAACATGGCCGCACTTATGAATGGACTTTTGTAGTAGCGGCGGTGAGTTTCAACATGTTGGGCGCGGATTTTTTGTGTTCACACAATCTGTTAGTTGATCTTGCTAATAGACGGCTGGTAAATGCACTCTCTTTTTACTCTCTCCCCTGTTCAGCTCGAGTGTCCCCGCCACCAGTACAGACCCACGTCGCTACAGCAGGTGGTAAGTTTCACACACTCCTCACCCAATTTCCAGCGCTCACTGTGCCCACTTTTTCAGCGACGGTCGCGAAGCACGGGGTGAAACACTTCATCCCCACTTCTGGTCCTCCCGTGTTTGCAAAAGCTCGGCGCTTGGATGCAGTTAAGCTCGCCATTGCGCGCGAGGAGTTCGCCAGCCTGGAGAGGCTGGGCATCGTTCGTAGGTCGAAGAGCCCGTGGGCTTCGCCGCTGCACATGGTACCGAAAGCCGATGGCTCCTGGAGACCGTGCGGGGATTACCGCAGGCTAAACAACGCTACGGCACACGATCGTTATCCCATCCCGCACATTCAGGATTTTTCGGTGCACCTGGCGGGGGCGCGCATTTTTTCAAAGATTGATCTAGTTCGCGGCTATCACCAAGTCCCGGTCCAACCGGAGGACATTCCTAAAACAGCGGTAATAACCCCGTTCGGACTTTTCGAATTTTTACGCATGCCGTTTGGTCTCAAAGGGGCGGCGCAAACATTTCAGCGGATGATGGATGCCGTGTTACGCGATCTCCCTTTCGTGTTTGTGTACCTCGACGACATTTTGGTCGCGAGTACTTCAGAGGACGAACACGAAACGCACCTCACAGCAGTTTTTAGGAGGCTGGGAGAGCACGGCTTAATAGTTAACCCAGCCAAGTGCCAGTTCGGCGTTGAGCGGATTGATTTTTTGGGTCACCGCGTCTCCCCGGAGGGAGCGGTTCCGTTACCAGAGAAAGTACGCGCGGTAGCGGATTTTCCCCGTCCACAAACGGTCAAATCACTACAGGAATTCTTGGGGATGGTGAATTTTTATAACCGGTTCCTGCCCCACGCAGCTCAAATCATGCAACCGTTATATGCCGCGCTCAAAAAACAAAAGCCGACCCAGGCGGTCGAATGGTCCCCGGAGCGGGAGCGCGCGTTCACAGAGGCTAAAAAAGCCTTGGCTGACGCTGCGCTCCTGGCCCACCCAGACCCTGCAGCACGTATCGCGCTGACGACAGACGCTTCAGATTTAGCCATAGGGGCCGTTATTGAGCAACAGGTAGCCGGAGTTTGGCAGCCTTTGGCTTTCTTTAGCAAATCTTTAAGCGCGGCTGAGCGAAAATACAGCGCGTTTGACAGAGAACTGTTGGCGCTGCATTTGGCTATTCGTCATTTCCAGTTCTGGCTGGAAGGACGGTGCTTCACCGCTTATGTGGACCACAAGCCGCTCACATACGCCATGGCCAAAATTTCAGATCCGTGGTCCGGCAGGCAGCAGAGGCAGCTGGCCGCAATCTCGGAATTTACCACTGACATTAGGCACGTCGCGGGCAAATTCAATGTAGTAGCGGATTGTCTCTCACGCGCGTTCACGACCCCGACACGCGCAGAGGCAGAACGGGCCACCGTGACCGCGCCGCAGGAGAGCGGCACGGTGGCGCGCGCAGCCCCGGTGCACGTGGGTATAGATTACGCAGCCATGGCAGCGGACCAGGGGGCGGACGCAGACGTGCGCGCGCTCCAGTCTGGACCAACAGGGTTGAGGCTGGAGAGCAAGTGTTTACAAACCGGTATGCCCCCCCTGATCTGCGACATGTCGACGGGGCGCCCGCGTCCGGTGGTTCCGGCCACGTGGCGCCGCCGTGTTTTTGACTCGGTCCACTCACTGGCGCACCCGGGGGTGCGCGCGTCGGTGAAACTAGTGGCGGAAAAGTTTGTTTGGCCGTGCCTGCGCAAGCACGTGAAGGAATGGGCAAAAACCTGCATTTCCTGTCAACGGGCCAAAATTCACAGGCACACAAGGGCCCCGTTAGAACCGTTCCGCATTCCGGCCAGAAGGTTCGACCATGTGCACGTCGACCTTGTGGGCCCCCTACCGGCATCACAGGGGTTCACGTATCTTTTGACAATGGTGGACCGCACCACACGTTGGCCGGAAGTGGTCCCACTTGCGACGACCACGGCCGCGGAGGTGGCTCGCGTTTTTTTAACGGCTTGGGTGGCGCGCTTCGGGGTTCCGTCGGACATTACGTCCGATAGAGGACCGCAATTCATCTCTGAGCTGTGGTCAGCGATGGCCAACGGCTTAGGAGCCAAAATTCACCGCACTACGGCTTACCACCCTCAGGCTAATGGTTTATGCGAGCGTTTTCATAGGTCTTTGAAGGCAGCACTCAGAGCGTCGCTCACGGATGCAGATTGGGTAAATAAACTCCCATGGGTTTTATTAGGGTTGCGTTCTGCGCCTAAAGAGGACTTAGACGCCTCCCCAGCGGAGCTGGTATTCGCACAAACTCTGAGGCTGCCGGGCGAGTTTTTACCAGAGCACCCAGAGCCCCCACCTCTCTCTGCTCTGGGACCGTTAGTTGGCACGGGGGCAGACACGCTCCCGGGTCCGGTTCATCACGCTTTTCCACGAGTTTTCGTCCCCAAGGCTTTGAAAAATGCCGATTTCGTTTTTGTCAGGCGCGAAGCCCTTAAAGCAACGCTCAAACCACCTTACGAAGGGCCATTTCGAGTGCTGGAGGCAGGTGATAAGCAATTTGTGCTAGATTTTGGGGACAGAAAAGAGACAGTCAGTATTGACAGACTAAAACCTGCTTTTGTCATGAAGGACGTGTCTGTACCGGTCGCGGTGGCGCCTCGACGAGGCAGGCCCCCGCAGAGGGCAATTAACCACTCTCTTCCTCAGTCAACAGACCCGGAGCAGAACAGCACCGCAGGCAAGGCGGGGCCAACGCACAGCAGATTCGGCAGACGGCTGAAGCCCAAGCGGCGCACAGACTGAATGTTGGTGTTGATTATTCAGTAGTGAGTAAGGTGCTATTAAATTTTGGGAATTAGTCTGTTCTTCATCGTTTGGGGGGGGGTTATATGGCTGTGTTGTAAGACATGTATATGTTGGACACTGCATATGTGATTTAACCACGATGAAGGAGAGCCAGCCCCCTGCGGTGCGGAGCCACAGAGCCTGGACCCCCTGCGGAGGACAGGGGACAGAAGACTTCCTGACCACTGAGGCTCGGGAAGAGAGAAGGGGGAGTTATGTAAATAAAAGGCTAATGAATGTGAATAAAGAGGCTTTGATATAGATGTGTGATTTCCCCCGCGAGGGAAATGGTTTGATGTGAGAAGGTTTAAATGAGAGAACTTTGGTGTGTTCACTCTCTTTGTTCGCTGCTCAAGAATAAGAGCAGACAGTGGAATGATTTCTTGAATAAACTGAAATGAAAGACAATTCGGTTTCGTTATTCAAGTCTCCCCACACTGACCATCATTTGTGCCTATGCACCAAATAATGGTTCAGAGTACCCACCCTTTTTGGAGTCTGTGACTGGTGTGCTGGAGAGTGCTCCTCTTGGAGACTCCATTGTCCTACTGCGGGACCTCAATGCGCAAATGGGTAATGACAGTGAAACCCGGAGGGGGGTGATTGGGAGAAACAGCCTGCCCGATCTGAACCCGAGTGGTGTTCAGTAATTGGACTTCTGTGCTAACCACAGTTTGTCCATAATGAACACCATGTTCAAGCATAAGGGTGTCCATATGTGCACCTGGCACCAGGACACCCTAGGTTGCAGGTTGATGATCGATTTTGTTATCATGTCATCAGACCTTCAACCGTATGTCTTGGACAATTGGGTAAAGAGAGGTGCATGTCAAGTGATCACCACCTGGTGGTGAGTTGGATCCGATGGCAGGAGAGGATGCCATTCAGACCTGGTCAACCCAAACGTATAGTGAGGGTGTGCTGGGAACGTCTGGCTGAGGCCCCTGTCCAGGAGGTCTTCAACTCCCACCTCTGGAAGAACTTCAGCCACATTCTGAGGGAGTCTGGAGACATGGAGTCTGAATTGGCCATGTTCTCCACCTCCACTGTTGAAGCGGCTGCCCAAAGCTGTGGATGCATGGTCGTTGGTGCATCTCATGGTGGTAACCCCTGAACCAAGTGGTGGACACCAGTGGTGAGGGGGGCCATTAAGCTGAAGAAGGAGTCCTACCAAGCTTGGTTTGCTTGTGGGACTCCTGAAACAGCTGAGGTGTACCGGCAGGCCAACCGGAGTGCAGCTCAGGTGGTTGCTGAAGCAAAACTTGGGTGTGGGAGGAGTTCAGTGAGGCCATGACAAGACTTTCGGTCTTGGTCTCAGGAGGAGGAAGCAGCTCCCTGTCCACACTGCGTATGGTGCAGATGGGGCACTGCTGACTTCGACTGGGGATGTCATCAGGTTGTGGAAGGAATACTTCGAGGCTCTCCTCAATCCCACTGACACACCTTCCACAGATGAAGCAGGGCGTGTGGAGGATGGGGACAACTCACCCATCACAGGGGTTGAGGTTGCCAAAATAGTTAAAAAACTCTTTGGTTGCCGGGCCCCGGGGGTGGATGAGATTTGCCCTGCCTACCTCAAGGCCCTGGATGTTGTAGAGCTGTCATGGTTGACATGCCTCTGCAACACTGCATGGAGGTTGGGGACAGTGCCTTTGGCATGGCAAACTGGGGTGGTGGTTCCTCTCTTAAAAAAGGGGGACCGGAGGGTGTACTCCAGTTTTAGAGGGATCACACTCCTCAGCCTCCCTGGGATAGTCTATACCAAGGAAGTGGAGAGGAGGGTCTGGCCGTTGGTCGAACCTCTGATTCAGAAGGCGCAATGTGGTTTTCATCCTGGCCATGGCACATCGGACCAACTCTTTACCCTCTCGAGAATCCTCGAGAGTTCGTGGAAGTTTGCCCAACCACTTTACATGTGTTTTGTGGATTTAGAGAAGGCATTTTTTGTGGGGAGTGCTTTGGGAGTATGGGGTATCGGGCTTGTTATTACGAGCTATCCAGTCTCTATACGACCATTGTGAGAGTTTGGATTGTATTGCCAACACTCGGTTGGACTCATTCCCAGTGAGAGTTGGACTCCGCCAGGGCTGCCCTTTGTCACCAATCCTGTTTATAATTTTTATGGACAGGATTTCTAGGCACAGCCAGGGAACAGACGGTGTCATGCTTGGTGACCACAGGATCTCATCTCTGTTGTTTGCAGATGATGTCCTGCTAGCATCATCCATCAAGCACCTACAGGTCTTACTTGGACAGTTTGCTGCTGAGTGTGAAGTGGCTGGGATGAGAATTAGTACCTCCAAGTCCGAGTCCATGGTCCTAAGCCAGAAAAAGGTGGATTGTCCTCTCCGGGTTGGGGACAAGCTCCTGCCCCAAGTGGAGGAGTTTAAGTATCTCAGAGTTTTATTCACAAGTGAGGGGAGTGTCATGGCGGCCTCTGGGCCGTCATTGGCGTCATCAACTCCAGCTGCGCACAGACCAACAGGTGCCAATCAACGGCTGTTAAAAGCCAGCGTCGCTGACAGCCCGTCACGGAGTCGTCTGTCCTCATTGTCGGAGTATGAGCCTGAACTCCGCTCTCTTGTCTCGTCAGGAACCTCTCTTGCCTCGTCAAGAACCTCTCTTGCCTCGTCAAGAACCTCTTGTCAGTTTCAACCAAGTAAGAGAACAATTTGTTACTCAACCCCTTGTCTATACCCCTGTGCACAGGTGGACCTCCTAGGCGGCGGACCTGCGTCCCCAGCTGACGGGACAACGCCATTTCGTCCACGTAGCGCTTCGCTACCACCGCGACTACCGGTACGTCTTGCTCCTCAGCTTCAAGAACTACTGTTATCTCAGTTGCAGGAGTATTCGCCACCACTATCAGTGGAGTCCCTGTCATCATTATCAGCTGTATCATCATCACCACGTTCAGTGGAATCACTAACCTTGTCATCATCTGGATCATCGTCATCCTGGTCTGTGAAGTCACGGCCGGTGTTATCACAAGGATTTTCTTCGTCACAGCCACGGGTGGTATCTCCAGCACGTTCACGGACACCTTCACCTCCACGCTGCACGGCCGCTGGAACTCAGCAGGGCCAAACCTGTGCTTCACTCAAGTAAGCCTCTCCACCTGCAGCTCTTCACGAGTGTGGAGCAAAAATAATTATTTTCTGCTTGTATGTTCCAGGGTACCAAAGTCATCCCCCTTGGGGACAAGGGGGATGACTCGCCTATCACAGGGGCTGAGGTCGCCAAGGTGGTTAAAAATCTCCTTGGTGGCCGGGCCCCGGGGGTGGACGAGATTTGCCCCGAGTACCTCAAGGCCCTGGATGTTGTTGGGTTGTCATGGTTGACACGCCTCTGCAACATTGCGTGGAGGTCGGGGGCAGTGCCTTTGGCATGGCAAACCGGGGTGGTGGTTCCTCTCTTCAAAAAAGGGGACCGGAGGGTGTGCTCCAACTTTAGAGGGATCACACTCCTCAGCCTCCCTGGGAAGGTCTATGCCAAGGTACTGGAGAGGAGAGTCCGGCCGTTGGTCGAACCTCGGATTCAGGAGGAGCAATGTGGTTTTCGTCCTGGCCGTGGCACATCGGACCAGCTCTTTACCCTCTCGAGAATTCTTGAGGGTTCGTGGGAGTTTGCCCAACCAGTTTACATGTGTTTTGTGGACTTGGAGAAGGCATTTGACCGCGTCCCTCGTGGATTTTTGTGGGGGGTGCTTCGGGAGTATGGGGTATCGGGCTTGTTGTTACGAGCTATTCGGTCTCTGTACGACCGTTGTGAGAGTTTAGTTCGTATTGCCAACACTCGGTCGGAGTCATTCCCAGTGAGAGTTGGACTCCGCCAGGGCTGCCCTTTGTCACCGGTCCTGTTCATAATTTTTATGGACAGGATTTCTAGGCGCAGCCAGGGAATGGAGGGTGTCATGCTTGGTGACCACAGGATCTCATCTCTGTTGTTTGCAGATGATGTTGTCCTGTTGGCTTCATCCAGCAATGACCTACAGCTCTTGCTGGGACGGTTTGCCGCTGAGTGTGAAGCGGCTGGGATGAGAATCAGCACCTCCAAGTCCGAGTCCATGGTCCTCAGCCGGAAAAAGGTGGATTGTCCTCTCCAGGTTGGGGACAGGCTCCTGCCCCAAGTGGAGGAGTTTAAGTATCTTGGGGTCTTGTTCACGAGTGAGGGGAAAATGGAGCGAGAGATCGACAGACGGATTGGAGCAGCATCTGCAGTGATGCGGACGTTGTACCGGTCTGTTGTGGTGAAGAGGGAGCTTAGTTCTAAGGCAAAGCTGTCGATTTACCAGTCAATCTACGTTCCTACTCTCACCTATGGTCACGAGCTTTGGGTAATGACCGAAAGAACGAGATCGCGGATACAAGCGGGTGAAATGAGCTTTCTCCGTAGGATTGCTGGACTCACCCTCAGAGATAGGGTGAGGAGCTCAGTCATCCGGGAGAGGCTCAGAGTAGAACCGCTGCTCCTCCACATTGAAAGGAGTCAGTTGAGGTGGTATGGGCATCTGATTAGGATGCCTCCTGGACGTCTCCCACTTGAGGTGTTTCAGGCACGTCCCACTGGGAGGAGACCCCGGGGCAGACCCAGGACTCGGTGGAGAGACTATGTCTCCCAGCTAGTCTGGGAACGCCTTGGTATCCCCTCTGAAGAGCTGGAGCAGGTGGCTGGGGAGAGGGAAGTCTGGGCTTCTCTGCTTGAACTGCTGCCTCCGCGACCCGGACCTCCGGAAAAGCGGTAGAAGATGGATGGATGGATGGATGGATGGATGGATGTTCCAGGGTTGCCGGGTCTCCGTCCAGGCTGCTCAGTTCCAGTGACCAGAACACGATCCACGCACTCACTCACGCACTACACTCTCTCACTATTAAATAAAAGATTATTGTCACTATCTGCCCGTGTCAGTGTCTGTCTCCTGGGTCCTAAACCATGTCAGTACGACTCCGTCACGTTGACCCAGCGGACAGTTCACTGTCACGCCAACTCAACACTCTTAGCGCCCGGGTAGATTTACTAGCACACCAACAGACAGTAATCTTAAACCAGTTAACCTTAATTAATGGTCGGCTGGATCGCCTGGAAGGACACCAGACGTTTCCCCCGACCGCAAATATCTCAGCCCCTGCAGGCTTAGCATCTGGACAAGCTAACACCTCTACGTCTTCTCGCCTCACCCCTATTCCCACACCTGCCCGGTTCAGCGGAAAACTCGGGGAAGCTCGAGGATTCTTATTACAATGTGAATCAGTTTTTCTTCGCGTTCCGGGAGATTTCACCCTTGATTCAAGTCGGATTGGTTATGTCATAAATTTGCTGGCAGGAAGAGCCTTAGACTGGGCGTATTCTATCATGGCTACACCAAGCTATTCCCTGCTTACTTACCAGGAGTTTGTGACAGAGTTTATGTCCGTGTTTGACCATACTGATAGGGGTGAGGTGTTGACAGAACGGCTGCTGAGCCTACAGCAGGGAAAAAGATCAGCTGCTGACTACGCTATTGACTTCCGGGTCCTGGCTGCAGAGATTGGGTGGGGGGAGCCATCACTGTGTGGTATTTTCCTACGTAGTCTTTACGATGAGTTAAAGGATGAGTTAGCGGCACGGGATAAACCGGACAATTTGCGGGATTTGATCACCTTAGCGGTTAGTCTGGATAGCAGATTAAGGGAGCGGGCGGCTGGACGGCGTACTACTTCCCGTTCGGTTAGACTCCGCCCCTACGTCCCTAACTCTCCTCTTCTCGCTTTACCCGCGTCAGAGGAATCCCCGGATCAAGAGGCTATGACCATTGGCCGGTCTAAAGTGTCAGCAGCTGAGAAGCAACGCCGCAGGGATCAGGGCCTTTGTTTCTACTGTGGGAAAGAGTCACATGGGGTGTTCGAATGTCCCAGTAAGTTAAAAGGGAAGGCCCGTGGATCGCAGTAGGGGGATTCACGGGCAAGAATTCAGAAGAACCCCTTACTTGTTGTCGATTACCCCTCAGACTAATCCATACACATACTGAACACTCCACATTAGCGTTAGTAGATTCTGGAGCTGAGCAACATTTCATTTCTAGAGACCTGGCAACCCGGATGGGCCTCAACTGTCAGACTCTAGACCCCCCTGTCAAACTGATCACTTTGTCTAAAGCGTCTTTGACCACCGCTGCTCATCAGACGGCCCCCGTGTCAATCATTGTATCAGGAAATCACAGGGAGGAAATTCAGTTTCTAGTGCTGCCCGTTTCTTCTTCGCCCGTTATCCTGGGGTACCCCTGGCTGCGCCTACATAACCCCACCATTGACTGGCAAGCTGGGAGAATAACAGCATGGAGTACGTTCTGCCTTAGTGCCTGCCTCCAATCAGCGGCGTGCGCCCCATTCGTCAAGGTGCCTCTGCCTCATTCATCTCCACCGGACCTGTCCAAGGTGCCAGAGGTCTACCACGATCTGGGGCTAGTGTTTAGCAAGTCTCGGGCGTTGTCCTTACCCCCCCATCGTCCTTATGACTGCGCGATCAACCTGAAGGCTGGGGCCCCTCTTCCTGCAAGCCGCCTTTACAGCCTATCAGCCCCGGAGCGCGAGGCCATGGATACGTACATTAAGGAGTCCTTGGCCTCTGGTATCATCCGCCCGTCGTCTTCGGCAGTGGGAGCCGGATTTTTTTTTGTTGGGAAAAAGGACGGTTCACTACGCCCCTGCATCGACTTCCGGGGACTGAATGAAATGACAGTAAAAGACAAATATACTTTGCCTCTGATGAACACTGCTTTTGACTCCCTCCAGGGGGCATCCTGGTTTACCAAACTGGACCTTAGGAATGCCTACCATCTAGTGCGCATAAGGGAAGGAGATGAGTGGAAGACGGCTTTTCGGACCCCTAGCGGACATTTTGAGTATCTGGTAATGCCGTTTGGGTTAACTAATGCTCCAGCCGTCTTCCAGCGATTGATAAATGATGTATTATGGGATTTTCTGAACTCGTTTGTTTTTGTTTATCTTGACGACATTCTCATCTTCTCCCGCACACTAGAGGAACATCAGGTGCATGTCCACAGGGTACTACAGCGCCTCCTGGAGAATCAACTATTCGTCAAGGCTGAAAAATGTGAGTTCCACACTGACCAAACCTCTTTCCTTGGGTTTATTATAGCTCGGAACCAGGTGCTCCCTGACCCGGCCAAGGTCAAGGCGGTAGTGGATTGGCCTGCACCCACCTCCAGAAAGCAGCTTCAAGGGTTCCTGGGGTTTGCTAATTTTTATAGGAGGTTCGTGGAGGTTTTATAGGAGGTTCGTGCCAAACTTTGGTAATATTGCCCGTCCTCTGACTGCTCTCACCTCCCCTAAGACCCCGTTTTGCTGGAGTAAGGAGGCAGCTGGAGCATTTGAGAAGCTCAAGAGGGAGTTCGCCTCAGCCCGAGTCCTTACTCAGGTGGACCCGAAGCTGCAGTGCTTGGTGGAGGTGGACACCTCTGATTCGGGAGTTGGAGCGGTACTCTCCCAACGCTCTCCTGAGGACGGTAAGATTCACCCATGTGCTTATTTCTCTCACCGTCTTACCCCTGCAGAGAGGAATTACAGCATCGGAGACAGGGAGTTGCTGGCAGTGAAACTCGCCTTGGAGGAATGGAGACACTGGCTGGAGGGGGCTGCTCAGCCGTTCGTGGTTTGGACTGATCATCGCAACCTGGAGTACCTCAGGACGGCGAAGCACCTGAATGCACGCCAGGCTCGCTGGTCCCTCTTCTTCGGCCGTTTTAACTTTTCCATCACTTACCTGCCGGGAAGCAAGAACGGTAAGCCGGATGCCCTCTCACGGCGACCCCTATCCTGCCGCCTTCCTGCGTCGTGGGCGCCCTGTCCTGGGGGATCTGCAAGACGGTTCGCCGGGCTCAGAGGACCGAGCCGGACCCCGGGGGGAAGGGGCCGGGCCGCTTGTTTGTTCCACGCGCTATCCGGGGCAAGGTGATAGAGTGGGGTCACGCTTCCAAGTTGGCTTGTCATCCTGGAGTAGGTCGGACCGTGGATCTCCTCCAAAGGACCTTCTGGTGGCCAGGGCTACGGAAGGACGTTGTAGGTTACATCCGGTCCTGCGCTCAGTGCGCCACCGGGAAGACGACATCATCCCCCCCGGCGGGCCTGCTACACCCATTGCCGGTTCCTTCATGCCCCTGGTCTCACGTAGCTATGGACTTTGTGACTGGTTTACCCACTTCAGATGACTTCACCACAGTTTTAACCATCGTGGACTGGTTTTCGAAGGCAGCCCATTTTGTGCCACGTCGGGGTTTGCCTTCGGCCCAGGAAACAGCGGACCTTCTTGTGCAACATGTGGTCCGTCTTCATGGCATCCCTGCTGACATAGTGTCGGACCGAGGACCTCAGTTTGTCTCGCAAGTTTGGAAGGCTTTCTGCGCGGCACTGGGAGCCACAGCCAGTCTCTCCTCTGGTTATCACCCTCAGAGCAATGGCCAGTGCGAGCGGGCTAATCAGGAGCTTGAGGCCGCCCTACGCTGTGTCATCTCCTCCTGCTCATCCTCCTGGAGCAAGTTCCTTCCTTGGATTGAGTACGCTCACAACGCCACGATCTCCACGGCTACGGGCGTCTCCCCGTTCAAGGCATCATTCGGGTTTGATCCACCGCTGTTCCCGGAGGAGGAAAGGGAGGTAGCGGTTCCCTCAGTCCAGGCACACATCAAGCGCTGCCGGCGAGTTTGGCTCATCGCCCGCCAAGCCTTGCTTAAGACTACCAAACGCAATATCCAGGTGGCCAACCGGCATAGGAGACCCGCCCTGGACTATAAGGTTGGTCAGAAAGTCTGGTTGTCAACCCGGAATATTGGTGTACCGGCCGAAAAGCGTAAGCTCACTAAGCGCTTCATTGGCCCCTACACCATCAGTCGTGTTATTAACCCTGTGTCTGTGCGCCTGTCTCTCCCCTCTTCGATGCATATCTGCCCCACCTTTCATGTCTCCCAGGTCAAACCGTATGTCTCTGATCCCCTGTGCCCTGCTCCCGCGGCTCCCGCACCCCCGAGGATGATCGATGGCCATCCGGCCTGGGGGGTGACTGCCATCCTGGATGTCCGCAGGCGGGGTCGTGGTCTTCAGTATTTGGTGGACTGGGAGGGCTTTGGACCGGAGGATCGTTCTTGGATTCGCCCAGCGTTGATCCTGGATAAACAGCTGATCCGCGATTTCCATCGGGCGAATCCAGGTAGAATTGGGCAGGTGCCTGGAGGCACTGCTAGAGGGAGGAGTACTGTCATGGCGGCCTCTGGGCCGTCATTGGCGTCATCAACTCCAGCTGCGCACAGACCAACAGGTGCCAATCAACGGCTGTTAAAAGCCAGTGTCGCTGACAGCCCGTCACGGAGTCGTCTGTCCTCATTGTCGGAGTATGAGCCTGAACTCCGCTCTCTTGTCTCGTCAGGAACCTCTCTTGTCTCGTCAGGAACCTCTCTTGCCTTGTCAAGAACCTCTCTTGCCTCGTCAAGAACCTCTCGTCAGTTTCAACGAAGTAAGAGAACAATTTGTTACTCAACCCCTTGTCTATACCCCTGTGCACAGGTGGACCTCCTAGGCGGCGGACCTGCGTCCCCAGCTGACGGGGCAACGCCATCTCGTCCACGTAGCGCTTCGCTACCACCGCGACTACCGGTACGTCTTGCTCCTCAACTTCAAGAACTACTGTTATCTCAGTTGCAGGAGTATTCGCCACCACTATCAGTGGAGTCCCTGTCATCGTTATCAGCTGTATCATCATCACCACGTTCAGTGGGATCACTAACCTTGTCATCGTCTGGATCATCGTCATCCCGGTCTGTGAAGTCACGGCCGGTGTTATCACAAGGATTTCCCTCGTCACAGCCACGGGTGGTATCTCCAGCACGTTCACGGACACCTTCACCTCCACGCTGCACGGCCGCTGGAACTCAGCAGGGCGAAACCTGTGCTTCACTCAAGTAAGCCTCTCCACCTGCAGCTCTTCACGAGTGTGGAGCAAAAGTAATTATTTTCTGCTTGTATGTTCCAGGGTTGCCGGGTCTCCGTCCAGGCTGCTCAGCTCCAGTGACCAGAACACGATCCACGCACTCACTCACGCACTACACTCTCTCACTATTAAATAAAAGATTATTGTCACTATCTGCCCGTGTCAGTGTCTGTCTCCTGGGTCCTAAACCATGTCAGGGAGAATGGAGTGACAGATTGACAGACGGATCGGAGCAGCATCTGCAGTGATGCAGAAATTGTACTGGTCTTTTGTGGTGAGAGGGAGCTTAGCTCTAAGGTAAACTCTCGATGTACCAGTCAATCTACGTTCCTACCCTCACCTATGGTCATGAGCTTTGGGTAATGACCGAAAGAACAAGATCACGGATACAAGCGGCTGAAACGAACATCCTTTGTAGGATTGCTGGACTCAACCTTAGAGATAGGATGAGGAGCTCAGTCATCTGGGAGAGGCTCAGAGTAGAACTACTGCTTCTCCACATTGAAAGGAGCCAGTTGAGGTGGTATGGGCATCTGATTAGGATGCTTCCTGGATGCCTCCCACTTGAGGTGTTTTGGGCATATCCCACTGGGAGGAGACCCCGGGGCAGACCCAGGACTCACTGGAAAGACTACAACTCCCAGCTAGTCTGGGAACGCCTTGGTATCCTCACTGAAGAGCTGGAGCAGGTGGTCAGGGAGAGTCAAGTCTTGGCTTCCCTACTTGAACTGCTGCCTCTGTGACCCGGACCTCCAGAAAAGCGATAGAAGATGAAGTGATTGAGGAACAAAACATATTTGAGCCTTAATGAAGGTAAAATAGGCAAATTATAAGTAGTTCAAACTTTTCTCTCAAATGTTGAACTTTAGTTTTGAAAACTTGTAAAAATTTTTCTTAACAATCTATGATTTTTTTTGTTTTTGTGAAATTAGAAACTTTTTTTTAATATTTGTGACTGTCTTCTCATTTTTAGCTCATTCCTGCAAAGCCAAATGGAGCTAAAGCAATGCTGCAGTGTCCAGCATCTGTCTGTCCATCCACTCGTTCATCTGTCCCCATTTAATGGGAATCACTACTCCTTGTAGGCATTTGCCTCAGTGGCCATAAAACTTACTCACAATGATCCTCAGGTGGGTCTGCATCCAGATTGTGCTTAAGGTCAGGGTCAGAGGTCAGGAGAGCTGGGCATTTATGATTTCACCAAAATCTTTACTCCTCCTAGGCAATTCCCCCAGTGTTTGGCAAACTAATGCACAAAGATCCTCAGATAGGTCTGCATCTAGGCTGTGCTCAAAGTCAAAGGTCAGGAGATTTGAGCACGCTTGGGGTGAATTCATCAGGCCGGAATGAGCTACTTCTTCATTGATGGTCTGGTTTAAATTTTGTTTTTAAGATTTTTTTGTTCATTTTTGTTGGTAGATCTTTAGATTTTTACCAATTAGTTTTTATTTTCTATTTTTAATTGTGTAAATTTACTGTTTTTACTCTATAAACCTACAGTTTTGTACTTTTTGTGACTGTGTATTCATAAATTTGTTTTTTCCTCCTAAAAATTGTGAATTTTTCTTAAGAGATGGCCATTTTTTGCAAGTATATGTATATTTTCTTCTAATTTAGTGATTTTTTTAAAATAAATGTATGTTTTAATCACTTTTTTGTCTTAAATTTTGCATTTTTTCACAGAAATTTGCAACTATTTTCTCACGATTTTACATCTTTTTACTTGAAAGTGGGACTTTTGTGTCTTTTTTTAATAGTTTTGTTTTTCACATTAATTTTCATCTATTTATAAGTAAATCTTCAGGTTTCTACCCAAGATTTTATTTATAAATTTGCAGATTTAAAATTTGCTGCTTTTAGTCTGATAATCAGCTTTTTTATACTGAATTGTTAGGAATCACCGTTTTCCTTTCTCTAAACATGTTTTATGAAACCTTTTAAGAATGAGCTGAATATTCTAGCATTTATAATGACTTAGATTCTCATAATTTTAACACTATCAAAGCAGTGTGCACTGCTAGATAGGGCTTAGAAACTTTCAGAAAGGTAGGACTGCTTGAGAGTCTCTTTGCGCCTTGTCCTCTGGCTGAACTAGCTCAAGTACTGTGGCGGTTTGGTGTAAACCCCCACAAACAGACTGGACAGACACAGCACTCGGCTAGAGCAATTAACAGAACAGTGAAATGTGTGTATTAATGTCTACAGGCAGCCCCGCTTCTTCTGGCTCTCTACTGTGATGTTAATGTCACCTTTCATGCATTGTGTTCATGCGTCCTGTCCTTACTGTGACCTAGAGACTGAGATCAATATGTAGATGTGCCTTGTAACCTCTTTGTTCTGCAGCTGGAGCAGAGTCTAGCAAATCTGCCTATTGTGATGTATGTCTCTCAAATGCAAATGTCTCATGCCTGTTCTGCAATCTCTTTAATCATACCAACTGCTGGGGAATGCTCTTTGATGTATTGTTGTAGGTGGGTTGCTGCAACTCTGTAACTCAAACTCTTTCTCATTCTGATTCTGCAACTGCTACTGTTGGACACACACACCGTGTGTCTCCTCTTCTCTGAGAGCCGCTGGGCTCGCTCCCGGCGTGCATGCACGGCGCCGGGAGAGGAGCTCGTGACGGCGGTATGATTTAATAAACTCTACTTAAAACCTCAGTATCGCTTTATTTTATTATCCGCCGCACTGGTGACCCCGAACATGCACATGTTTTGTGCAAAGCAACCTTCTGGTCTGGACGGCCACGCTGGCAACTCGACGCTGAAAAAAAACACGCTGCCAGCGAACACAGCAGCCTGACGCAAACGATCCGCCCTCCCTTCTGCTTCAGGGAGACCTCGACGCGGAGCCAACACAGGCGAGCTGCTCTCCGGACATCACCCACGACCGAGAAAACTGCAGAAAACGTCATGGCGCGACCCTCGCCTGAGATCGGGACGTCCACGCTGGACCTGCCGAGGGACACAGAACGTTTTCTCCCTCTCACCGCTACTCCTCCCTCTCAGCGATCCTACTCATCTACCCGAGCCTGAGGGACAAAGATCGTCTATCTCCCCTCAACGCTCCAACGCACCATGACTAATCTGCAGCCACAGCTCATCATAGATGATTTATCGGCGCCATCTGCGCTGGTCTCCACCAAGATTCTGCACCCTGACTCGCCTCTCCAGCTGGCCCACCCACGCACAAGCCCCGGCACACGCACCGGGGAGTTACGAGGACGGTGCACCACGCACGGGACAAATACGGCTCTTCTGACCGCCTTCCTTCTGCTGCACACTGGCCCTTCAGGCTTGCTCGTACACCTGAGGCCCGCAGCTTGCTCACTGGATTTTATGGTCTTAGCCACGGCACACAAGGGGAATTCAGCCGTCTGCGGTTCCCGAGGCTTTAGGGTTACGCCTGCCCTAAAGTCAACACGCCAGTCCCTCTGCTTTTATTTTTTTCTTACCGCCGCTCCTGCTGTTCTTCATGGCCACGAGAGGAGTCAGAGACAAATTTTTCTTCTTGTGATCTTCGCATGCGCAACGGGACAGCCCCTCGACGTCGTGGAGCAGCAAGCAATTTTTGCGCGGCTCGGACGATTTCACCGTCCCCTGCCGGCACTTACTACCCCCCTCCTCCCTCCCCCTCCGCCTGCAGCGAACTTCTCCCACAGCTCGCTCCCATAGATGGATTATCGAGGTCTCGGCCCCCTGCCGTGCCCTCTGGGGGGGAGCATGTGGCGGTTTGGTGTAAACCCCCACAAACAGACTGGACAGACACAGCACTCGGCTAGAGCAATTAACAGAACAGTGAAATGTGTGTATTAATGTCTACAGGCAGCCCCGCTTCTTCTGGCTCTCTACTGTGATGTTAATGTCACCTTTCATGCATTGTGTTCATGCGTCCTGTCCTTACTGAGACCTAGAGACTGAGATCAATATGTAGATGTGCCTTGTAACCTCTTTGTTCTGCAGCTGGAGCAGAGTCTAGCAAATCTGCCTATTGTGATGTATGTCTCTCAAATGCAAATGTCTCATGCCTGTTCTGCAATCTCTTTAATCATACCAACTGCTGGGGAATGCTCTTTGATGTATTGTTGTAGTTGGGTATATATGCTGCAACTCTGTAACTCAAACTCTCTCTCATTCTGATTCTGCAACTGCTACTGCTGGACACACACACCGTGTGTCTCTTCTCTGAGAGCTGCTGGGCTTGCTCCCGGCGCGCATGCACGGCGCCGGGAGCGGAGCTCGTGACGGCGGTATGATTTAATAAACTCTACTTAAAACCTCAGCATCGCTTTATTTTATTATCCGCCGCAGTACGAATTATCCAATCAGATTCATGCCTTTTGCAAAACCCCACTTGCAAGCTGCAGAAGTAAGCAGAGAATCATAGAATCATTTTAAGCCATAGCAGAGATGTTCCAAGGGAAAAGTGAAAGAAGTCTACCAAAGGTTTGAAGAAAGATATATAAATTCTCTGGTAAGTTGATATTATTTATAATTTATAGACTTTTTTCTTTTTTTCAGAATTACAATTCTATCTGCTAAATTGTTTAAATATTGCTGTTTTAATGTACTATAGTGGGTAAGAATAGCATATATTAGGCTGGTTTGTTGGTTAAAGCCTTCATAGGAGAAGTTGCCTGGTCACAGCGGGGGCGGGGGGAGGGGCGGCACTGTGGTGAAGAAATAAAGCACAGTTTTTACAGCCTTGCCAGTGGGGGAGGGGAAACACTGTGGTTAAGAAGTGAGTTGCACTTTTTAAAGCCTCTAGACTCTGGTGAATAAATCAATACTTTTAATGTCACACAGTCTGGAGCTCACTATGGGACTTTTACTTCTTAATGTCTGGTCAAAGAGGCTTTAATTGTACCAGAATTTACAAATGTGTTTATCTCAGACTGTGTCCAGTTAGTTCTTAACATCATCATTTATACAGGAAATAATACATGGATGTGAAAGGGTTAATGTATAGTTAGTGCCAGAATAATAATTCTGTAGGTGATCTCCCATTATGCTCTACACATATTCCATACAAATTCTGTTTGCATGCTTATGAACAAGTATGTTATGGTATATTGATAACAGGAATGAGACAAAGGTATAGAGCCCTCTCTGTCTTTTCTCTCTCTCTTTTAAGTCAGGTCTTTAACATTAGATACACACCCAAACCCAACACCCACGCACACTGTTGATAGCACATTCTAGAATGAAGAGGCGTGTTCAGTGGATGGCCTGTTCCCGCCATAGGTAGATTAGCCAATCAGATAGTCGCGTACAAGCCCATCCCATTGTACTGGCTCGCCCAACCCGAGGGGATAATTGTAACCTGCACCCGGAAGTCGGGGTTCAGTCTGACCACGCTCCAGAGGGAGCTGCGTCACGCTGCACCCAGCGCTGCTTGCTTTACATGTGACTTCTAAATAAATGTACCATCCTTTAAATTGAAGAAATCTCCGGTTTGTTCTTGGACCTTTCAATCAAAGAATCGGGTATTTTTCTAACAATTGGTGCCGTGACCCGGATTGAATCACGTATTCCGAGACGAGCCTGAAAAAACTACATCGGAAGGACCCTTTTTAGTCGACTGTGGCGACGCCTGAATGAAACAAAAAGGTAAGCAGAAAGCCTTTTTACGCAAATTTCTGCAGTTTGGCCATTCTAAATTTACAGTCGTCTGATTAAGGGGTATATCCGATCTCGAAATTTATCATTTGGTTGGGAGTCACATGTAAAGTTTAAATAATAGTTTGAAAAGTTTAAATAATAGTTTGAAAAGTTAAAGGGAGTGCACGTGTTCTATTTTCAGTCTGAGATAGAACGGCCGCGGTCAATGGACATGTATGACGGGTGCATGGTCCGCCAAATTTTGAAACGTTTTGGATTCAGTCTGAGCCAAAATGACGAGACTTAGGATGCCAGGGTGACTAATAATCACCCAGGTTCGTCTCCCAAATGAAAAGAGCCAGGTTTTAGCAACCTGATGCCGGGGGGAGCCATGGAAGTGTTCGACCCGATGCCACTCTGGGAGTGAGGCCGCGGTCATTTAATTTGCTAAACACAAGACACCGCTTGTTCTCGTGGCCGAAAAGAGGCCACGAGAGAAAGTGTCCGCTGTGATTAGAGTTAATCACGGTACCGCTTGTGCATCGGGGGATCTGCCGAGACCTCAGCGAAAGTACCCTCTGTTTGACAAAAGATTAAATGGATCGGCGAGATTGTGGGTTGCAGTCTGTACCCAGAATTGATAAGACAATAGGAGGCAACGGCCGTGCCTGTCTTCCAAATTGAAATCCAGGGTTAGCCTGATTTCGGTTGCAGCAGTGAGTTTATATAAAGATACTCTTAATACGTTATAAGAACCTCAGACTACATCATGAGTGAGTAACGTAACAAGCAGCCGCAAGAATCTTTGTTCCACCTTTAAGTGAGGGTCTGCTCATAAGTATAAAATAATAGCTTACAGAATTGCATAAGATTCTTTTATACCAACAATAGTGAATGCATTCATAAGTACAGAACTGATTTTGTGTCCTTAGGGGATAAAAGTGTGGGTTGGGAAATACTGGGAGCTGAGAATATTTAGTAAAATTTTTTCCCCACAATGATTTAACTAATGGCGGTCTCCAGACCGCATGGTCAGAACAAAGGACTGGACCCACCACTGAGTGGAGGTGAAATTGGTAAAACAGGTTACTGAGAGGAGAATTGTTTGAGGTAACAGCATTAAAATGAAGCGCGAAATTAAAGCTGGGATTAAGGAGGCAGTGCTCCATTTTTCTTAAACTTAAAAAAAAAAAAAAAAAAAAAAAGCACATGGTTTGTGAACAATAGGCTCAGGGGCCATTTTGCACGTGTCCCATTTACTGCGCATGCGAGGGCGCCATTTTGAATCACCTTCAAGCTGGGGCACAGTGCCTCCATCATGTGGCCAAATATAGGAAGTGCACTATTTCACAAAATTACTGCCAACAAAAACTTAAAATCTTAAGAATAAATCTGGAACTTTATCTCTCTGGTTGAAAGGAAGGCTTTAAAAATTCCATGCATGGTGAAAAAACAAAAGACCTCAGGGACCTGCTAGAATGCAGGTTTGCCCAAAATGAGGCAAAGCGTACCCGTTCGGCTTGGAGAGATGAAAGGTTCAATTTTAATTGGGCAGAAGGAGGTTTACAATAAAACTGGAGAATAAGGAGATTTATTCCTCAACAAAACTAGGAAATCCTAGGTGGACACTATATAAAGGTGAGAGAATTTAAATGAAAAATTGCAGGTTGGTATAGATAAGTAAATATATAAATGAATTAAATTATAAATACAAAAATAATTAAATACAACAAACGAAAATATGAATGAATAAAATAAATAGGAGTTTTTGTTGTGGAGATGAGAGTGGGCAGAATATGGAAACGGAAATTTGTTCTTGAAGAAAATTGAAAACTGATGAAATGTTGAAGTTTTGTGCAGGACGCAAGAAAAAATATGGAGAAACGATTGGAGGAAGAAAAAATGTAAGAATGAGAGACTTATGCTGCAACGGTGAGAACAAATGCAAAATAATCAATAAACACGATATAACAGAGAAGGACAAAAACACGCTGTTTAATAGCTTGTTTCTCTCCATTAAATTTGAGACAGTGTTGGCTGTGGACGACCCCTCCCCCAGCAGCTGCCTCCTCCTTCACGCCATCAGTGACCCCCCTCCTCCTTCCACTTCGCTGTCCCACTCCAGCAATCAAAGAAAGCAACACAATGGATCAAAAGAGGAACAATTGAGCACACCAGCAGAGTGAGTCCTCACACATCTGATATTGTATAGTATTCCTGTATATGTATCAAGCCGCTGAGGCTGGTAGAAAATTAAGGTTGTTGTTCTCTATTTGTGAAATGTGGGGTGATTCATCACTCCATTGATCAACCAGTTGAGACTGATTAACACCTATATGAAATGTCTCTAGCCTGTAAGCCCGGCTCCCTGGGGTCGGCGCTATCCTAGACAAGGGCTAGATGGTTGACAAAGGTCCCAATCACAGATCAAAAGAAAGGAAGGGAGAAATTTGCCAGATGGGTCAAACAAATGCAGGACAGAGGAATGTTCGCAGGATGTGAAAACAGCCCCCCCCACCAGGGAGACCTAGCTATACAGTATTGTTGCCTTCCATATCAGAGATGTGCCAAGACCACATACTGAGCAGACACAATACATGACCAATCTTCAAAAAAGCCATACCCATGCCCCATCTAAGTTGACCTGTCAGTATCAGCTGCATGACCACAGGAGGTCAGAATAGTCAGAGGCCCCCGTGGGACTAATACTTCCTATGTTAAGCAATTTGGCCACTGAGCTCAAACACCCACAAGGGCCCCCAAGGGGTCCCCCAAAATTAGCAACACAACAGGTATCCTTCCCTACAGGATGTTGAAAAAGAACCGGCTTTGATATTAAGCCGTTCTGTTTCAAGGGGGGAGAGGTCAAGATGAGAGGTCAAGACAGGAACAGATAGAAAAGTTACTAGTCCACTAAGGTTTGAAGGCTACATTAAAGGAATAGAACAATGTATCAAGGAAGAGGAATCCAACGGGGTCAAATTAAACAATGGCTCCTCTGATTGCACAATTCAACATAAATTATCCAAAAAGCGTGATGGCTGAAGCTGCAGCTTATATTGCTCACCCATGCTCCATCTAAGAAACATCTAATAAAACAAAGGCTAGCATCTAAGACCAAAATCTGAAAATTTCTTGACGCTTGAAAGGTCATTATTCCACTGAATATCAGGCAGTGGGAACTTTTGCTACAAGAAAACTAGCCACCTAGTGACCAAGAGAAATGAGGCAGGTTTAGGGCTCCTTAATATTTAAGGGCCAATACATATTTGGAGGTTCCCAGACCCTCCTAACTGTATTTTTTGCACATCTCTACAAATCTGGTGAAATCTAATAACATTGTTAAAGACTTGCAATAGACATTTTAACTTAACATAAGATTTGAGCATGGAGGTGCAAAATATGATAAAAATGCTGATTTACAATCACAAGTTAAGACAAGGGTTGAAAATTTATGCAAAAAGGTATAAGGGTAAAGCTGCAAGGTTTGGAGGAAATTGCACAATTGAGGAAATTTGCCAAATATTACAAAATGTCACAAATTCCTGAAAAGGAACTTGCAAATTTACAAGGAAAAGATCTAAAATTTGTTAGGAGAAAATAACTATTAAGAGAAAAGGTTGCAAAGTTAGAAGGGAAGTGTTTAAATTTGAGAAAAGCTGTAAGCTTACATGAAAGCCACATTAAAATAAGATGAGCCTTTATTGGTCCCACAATGGGGGAGATTCTAGGATTGCAATGGCACAGGGATAACAACACTTAGAGCAATAATTTAAAAGATAAGAAAATAAGAGGAGTGAATATACATATGTACACATAAATATAAATACACGGTGCGGAGCATTACAGATTTCCTTACACTTTGTATGGAGATGGGGGATGGCAGCGTAACAAGGGTTATGGTTTGGGATCATCCAGAGATGAGTAAAAAGCATTATAGAAGACGATGAATTAAAACAAACACAACCAGAGTAGACTAGAGAAACAAGATAATTTGGGGTAAAAACAGCAAACACTCGGCCGAATAGACTCAAGAATGAAGCATATACATACATATAGCTGTGTGCACACCAGCCTTATCCAAGGGATCATCATAGAGCACGCACAGAGCGGAGGTGGAGCATGAACAAGGCTTTAATGTCCTGTGCACATAGATCTGCAGCTCTGGCACACACAAGACAACCAGTGTAGCTTGACAAACAAACCAGCGGTTCACACCCGCATGGTCTGTGTGTCACATGGTTAAGTCCTGATTTAAATGTTATTTAGAATTGTTTTTGGAGGCTAATGAAAGCTCTATATTTTTGTATCTAAAATTGTTATAGTTTTGTAGGCATAGTGTTAGTTCATCTGGAGGTTATCTGTTCAGAAGAAAAAGACAGAAGACTCCACCACACCAAGATACAGATGACTCTGTTAAACTTAAGTTTTCATAATAATAAGCAGACGTCTTAGTGTAATACATTCCTTGAAAGGCAGATGTTCAGACCCAGCGGCATTATTTAATTCCAAAACAAATTCAAAAGGTCAGTAATTAAAAGGCATCCAAGGCCAGGGTATAAATCAAGAGATGTGTGTTGTCACAAAACAGAATTTTGAATTGAGCCATGTTGGTTTATTTATAAAGCTGACTTTTCAGAATGAAACCGATCACTTTTATGTGCAGGATCTTGCATGGAGCATTAGCTGTGGACAGTAGTCAGGAGTATGAACGACGGGACAGTGAACAGAAGGAAGTTCCAATACTGAAAGAGATTATAGATGTGAGATGTTTCATCAGCTAGTCCAGGGAAAGGTGAAGTCTTGTACACAGATGGATAGTGGTTGGAAAAGAATTGAGTGAGTGTTTCTGATGGGAAAAAGTACTTGGGGGAAGAGAAGAAGAACGGTGGATTTAGCAAGTGTAGAAAATATTTCTGATGTTGAGATGGAAATGGAAAAAGAAATTAAAGCAGAGCATGTCTAACCAAAGAAAATAAAGATCCACGTAAGATTTGCAGCTGTAGCTTTAAAAACCAAACAAACAGAAAACCAACAATAAATAAATTAAATTTTTGGCTAAGAGTGTCAGGAAGAAGGCACAAATGCAGGCAACCATCTTAGATGTTTCCAAGTACTTAAAGCAGCAATGAGACATTAGGTGTCCATTCTTTCAGTGCATTTCCTTAATTGTGAATATTAACATTAGTTATGTTCCTCCCCAACAGAGGGTATGCATTTGATGTTACTCACCACATAATGGTGTGATATGTGATATATGATACATCATATTTCAGGAATATGACAGTAATGAGGAATGTGATTTTTCCTGATTCGGCGGTGGCCAAGCTGGGTCAGGGTAAACTACATTCACTCCACACTTTACCAAGGAATATATAAAATGAGGCATTCAAGAAAATTTAAATCAAATTCTAATTAGGCAAAACGTCCACCTTTCGCTTGACTGAAAGTGTGACACAACTTTTAATCATTTATTTAAATTCAACTGGACAAACTGATCTTATTTATCAATGCTGAAGCATATCAAAATGCACAGGGGGTTATTTTGTTTTTCTTAAATGAAATTTGTAAACTAGTTAAGCTGTGACTATTGAAACCTTATTGAACAGAACTCTTGGAAGACAAAGGTCCACAAGGTTCAATTACAGTAGTGCAGACAATATCTGTTGGCATGGTGGAGAGTTAATCTTATCCCATCTTGTATTAATTAGGAAAATTAAATGTAGACTTTGAAGCAGTTCCTTTCTTGACTCAATGTTGGAAATCTAGATAAGAAGGGAAAAGAAAATTTGGAGAAAAACTGAACTTATTTATGGAATGGCTGACACAAAGGGAGCCTGAGGCTCCCCATGAATCTGTTTCTCTTATAAAAGGAAGCCAAGAGGACGAGGGGAGGACAGCGGGGAGGAGGAGGAGGAGAGAGCACGCCCCACAATGGCCGCTGCTGGCAGGAGAGGGGTCCACCTCCACCACTGGAAACTGGACTGCATACTTAAAGACTAGAACAGATAAGTGGACTCACTTCTACACGTATGCAGAAAATTAGCAAAAATTAAATTATTACATGTAAAGTAAGAATTCTGGGTAATGACGTACAGGACTCTGAGTCAGAAAAATAACGATCAAATTCTGCAAATGACAAGCTACCAGTAGAACACCTATCAACATCTGTAAAATTAGCATTGTACCCAATGTACTATAGGCAATTGAATGGATCTGATCCAAATTGTGAACTACCATCATTTGTAAATCCATCCTCTAGATTGGTCATAAAATTAGACTGATAAACAAGGAAATGTGTGGAAGCATCCATTGTCCTAACTGAAGAGGATAAGAGACATTTCAACCAATGGGGGGTTCCACACATCCCGCTGGTTAGACCCAAACACATGGATTGGAAAATGTTGGACATATTGTCATCTCTAGTGCAGAATAGAGCCATCCATGGAAAACCAATACCTGACCTTAACATAGAATATTCTCCCAAAATAAAACCATAAGCATCAGCACAAAAGGCGGCACAAAGATGCCCAGAAATCTCCTATATGACCAATCTTAACATTAACAAATGAGGGGATGAGGAAAATTTGAATCAAATTCCAAATTGGTTTTGGTAAAGGGATAACCAAATGCAGAGTACGACACTATAGGCCATATATTCAGAAGCCCAGAAGGGCGTTAACAAATGCAATTTTCCACAGTGGGAGTCGTCAGCAAGTCTTAGACCAACTGCTGGGTCGAGAGGAAGAGCTGAGGACCCCAAGACGAAAGATGATGATGAGGAAGACCATTCTGCCATCACAGATTATTTGTAAACACAGTGTGCTAATGATAATACATAAATCATACATAGCTCACCACGCGGATGTAGGGGTGTGAGACTTATAGGGTTCTTGCGTTATTTATCTCCATCATGCTAATTACGGTTAGGTAATCTGAATAAGCGAGAAGGTTAGAAGCTCTGAATACAACAATGCATGGATATGGATGTCTCCTAATGTTGAACAATATTGTTTACTACCTACCCACTGAACATATAGGTCCCATCACCCAACACACATCACAACACAAACACCACATGCAGATTTCATATAGTCAGCAATCACACACTCAAGGCTACTGGGAGATAACTTACAACAACACATAGATAACTACAGATGTAGTGAATAAGGATAAAACTTTACAAGCTCCATGCATTGTGATGGCAACCCCTCAGACCATTATTGGCCCTGCCCCAGCTGAGCCCTTTGTATCGGCACTTGATCAAAGGTGTAGGGTACAGGGAAGATGCATGCTGGAGAGCACCAGACCATCATGACGTGTGCCTGCGACATAGAAAAGGTCGTAGGGCGAGTGACTGTATGACTTCAGTCCCCAGAAGAAGAATGGACTGGTACCCGAGCGCATCCACCGCACCTCCAGCATCCAGGGTGGAGCCAGGAGCTCGAGCCTTACCAACACCAGCGTGTCCACCTCTTTCCAGCGACAGGGGGGTGGCATCCCTGGGACAGCATCACTGAGCTGTTCACTGGCTGGACTGGATGTTACATACCCTCTGCTGCACCCACCAGACTGTCCTGTAGACCTCATGGGATGAGGTGTGCCTCTGAGAGCGGGGACACAGTTGTTTCGTTCCTGTGTCACCAAGATGGAACTGTGCTCCACAGCTGCAGATATGGGAAGCAGACACAGAGGAAGGTCGAACCTCTGTCGCAACCGTGTGATGAGTGCAGCTGAATGATGTGAGCCCTGGCAAGGGTTAACCGGTGGACAAAGGTTTTGTGGACCGATTCTATTCGACCCTATGACCCCTACATGGTCCACTCCACTGGACAAAGAACAATGATCATGAGGAGACCTCGAGGAGGGTACAGGACCTGGTGACAGTTCACCTCTTAGACATCGCTGCACCGTGCTAAGGTGTCCACAAGGGGGGAGGCACGGGTAGCAGAACCAATGGTGCAAGCCTCTTGGGTTGACACACAATGCAGGGACCTGCCTTATTCACCATCTGTTAATTGCTAGAGTCTCTCACACCATAAATGGTTGACATGATAAAATCATGTCAAAGGGGGGATTGAAAGGGTTAATGTATAGTTAGTGCCAGAATAATAATTCTGTAGGTGATCTCCCATTATGCTCTACACATATTCCATACAAATTCTGTTTGCATGCTTATGAACAAGTATGTTATGGTATATTGATAACAGGAATGAGACAAAGGTATAGAGCCCTCTCTGTCTTTTCTCTCTCTCTTTTAAGTCAGGTCTTTAACATTAGATACACACCCAAACCCAACACCCACGCACACTGTTGATAGCACATTCTAGAATGAAGAGGCGTGTTCAGTGGATGGCCTGTTCCCGCCATAGGTAGATTAGCCAATCAGATAGTCGCGTACAAGCCCATCCCATTGTACTGGCTCGCCCAACCCGAGGGGATAATTGTAACCTGCACCCGGAAGTCGGGGTTCAGTCTGACCACGCTCCAGAGGGAGCTGCGTCACGCTGCACCCAGCGCTGCTTGCTTTACATGTGACTTCTAAATAAATGTACCATCCTTTAAATTGAAGAAATCTCCGGTTTGTTCTTGGACCTTTCAATCAAAGAATCGGGTATTTTTCTAACAGATGCAATTTTTGAAATTAGGATATAAAATTTTTACTTTCATCTGGAAAGATAAATGTGGCTGTTGTGGGACACATATGTGGGTTTCATATGCACAAATGTATATCATCTTATGCTTCATATGTATATCACTGTATGCTTACTGTATGCTTCACGTCTCAGATGAACAAAGGACTGAGCCTCCTCGGAGATAACAGGAGGATGTGAAATGTGGTCTTTGGTATGCAAAGAGATGGCCGTGGGGGATTTCCTGGCTGCCAGTGACTTTGGGTGGAGGTGATAAGATCTGAAAGGGATGCATTGTTACTTGGGATTAAATGCAATGTGTCTGGGCTTTGAAGCTCCTGGGGTATAAAAAGGGATGAAGGTCTGGGTTTCTTCCTCTTTCTGTATTGCTGATGTTGGAGAATGTGAATAAATCTGACTCGTGAGATAAACTCTGCCTCGTTCTTTCACATTTCCACACTGTAAAGTATGACTGTCCATTGATATGGTATAACTTATTGCGTTCTGTCTGTGTCAAATCAGTTTCGTATAACTGGTTAATAATTTTTTCAATCTTCTTTTTTGGTGTTAGGCTAAAAAAAATGACAGCAGAAGGACAAGCACAGGTATGATCACACTGCAGTTTTTGATCAAATGAGTTGATTTAGTCACCTGTCACCATTTACACTTTATGAAGGAATTTTATTAAAACACTATAATTTTTTTTAAATGTGATATAACAGTTAATACAAACTATTTACATCTAGATTTATCAGTTAAACATTCTTCAAAAAATCTGATTAGTTGTACAAAGAGCTTAATTTGAATCAATGCTCATTGATCAGTGTTAATTCATATTAGTGAGGAATTATTTCAGATATGTTCTTTTTATTTCAAACAAGAGCAAGCATGATTCCCCATCGAGGATAAAGTTCAAACCTGGCTTTAAGCAAACTAAACCTTATTTAAATAAAAGTTTGATCAAACAAAGATGAATACACAAATTTCCAATTAATAAAGTACCACAAAGTTTATAAGATAAACATAAAAAAAAGTAAAGGGCTCCTCTATTATGTTAAAGTTTTATAAATAAAGTGCAAATTCATCTTATTACTTTTGGTCAAGTAAAGAAAGTGCCTCACTGATGTCTGCCCCCATGTTTACCTACATATGGTTTGTGGCAGAGAGAGATGGGGTGGGGGAGGGGTTAGAGGTATATGCTGCAGTATTCACTCTAGTAAAAGGGAAAATTCATTTTCATGATTTTCATTTTTAACATTGTCCAAACAAATTAATTCAAATTTTGACTTAAAATTAATTCATTGCCCAGCCCCAGTGCCAAATACATGCCATTTATTTGTCTATACAGAGTAATACATTTAAAGGTCAGGTTCATTCTCCATAGCAACCTGACAAACTCCAAATAGCTGTTCCATTGTATTGTTGTTGTTTTTAGGTTCAGTAGTTGAACTGCTCTACAGAATCTGGGGGGATGCTCTGATCATTTTTTTTTTTTTTTTTTTTTTTTTCCTCTCGGCGCCACACGAGTAGGCTGCCTTTTGCAACAGCGGCTCGATTCCGAGTCTTTTTCCCTTCCTCTCTCTTTTGATCCGTCTTTTTTTTTCACCCCACTTATATCACGGACACACAGATCGTCCTAAATGTCTCCTGAGCCGGTGGACGGAGCCACTGTTTATAGCAGGATACGATACAGCAGAGAACAGCTGCTAGCATTCAACCACCACCCGGTCCCATTGGAAAGACTCGACATACCGAGAGAACTGAGGCGAAAACGCCGCGGCTGCCGGGCTGGAGTAAGGCGGAGGACAAAAAATATAAGGTACAGACCCTCCCTTCCATCTGTTGTCATGGGAAATGTACGGTCGATACTGGGAAAGTTAGATGAGCTAGCGGCTATCTCCCGTTATGATAGCACATACCGGGAGTGCTCTCTCCTTTTGTTTACTGAGACGTGGCTAACTGAACTAGCAGCAGATGCTAACATTGAGCTGGAGGGTTTTCACATGATACGAGCTGGCCGAACACCAGACAGTGGCAAGGCTAGGGGCGGTGGAGTGATAATGTATGTTAACAACAACTGGTGCAGACCGGGACATATCACTGTTAAACAACGACACTGCAGCAAAGACATTGAGTTGCTAGCTGTTAGCATGAGGCCTACATATCTCCCGAGAGAACACTCACACGTGATCTGCATTGTTGTTTATGCAAATCCGACGGCGAACGCTGGGACAGCACGTGACGTCATCCATTCAGTAACCAGCAGGCTGCAGACAGAACACCCAGATGCTCTTCTCCTCATCTCAGGCGATTTCAACCATGTTTCACTGTCTCCCATTCTACCCACGTTCACCCAGTATGTCACATGCCACACTAGAGACAATAAAACACTGGATTTATTCTACGCAAACACTAAGGAGGCGTACACCTCATCACAACTCCCCCCACTCGGGAGATCGGATCACAACTTGGTTCATCTCCGGCCGGTGTACAAACCCCTAGTGCACAGACAACCTCCGGCCATGCACACTGTGGAGTTATGGTCTGAGGAGACAATGGACACCTTAAAGGGCTGTTTTGAAGCCACCGCCTGGAAGCAGCTCTGCGATCCACATGGTGAGGACATCGATGGCCTCATTCACACCTTCACGGGCTACCTCAGCTTCTGTGTGGACAAATCCGTTCCCACCAAGACCATACGGCGTCACTCAAACAACAAACCCTGGATCAACCCTGAGATAAAAACACTTCTGAGAGAGAAGAAGAGGATCTTCAGGTCAGGGAACAGGGAGATGCTGAAGTCCGTACAGAGGGAGCTGAGGAGAAAGATCAGAGAAGGCAAGGACAGCTTCAGGAAGAAGATGGAGGACAAGCTGCAACAGAGCGACATCAGCGGGGTCTGGAGAAACCTCAAAACCATCTCGGGGCTCCAGAATACCTCCCCCCAGGCCACAGGGGGCAGGGAGTGGGCGAACAACCTGAATCTGTTTTTCAATAGATTTGACCAACCGCCCTCCCCCCTGACTGCACAACAACCACTGCTGCCTCTAAAGAAATCAAGTCCTGCTGCCCACTCCCCACTCCACCAACACCCCCCCACTCCCAACACACAGCCCCCCATCCTGACCCTGACCAGGACCCAGGTGAGGACGGAGCTGAGGAAGATCAAGGCGAGGAAGGCGCCGGGACCGGACGGCATCAGCGCAAAGCTCCTCAAGTCATGTGCAGACCAGCTGTGTGGGATTGTGACGTATATCTTCAACATGAGCCTGAAACTGGGGAGGGTACCACAGCTGTGGAAAACATCTTGTGTGGTACCTGTACCAAAAACTTCCCACCCCAAAGACCTGAACAGCTACAGACCGGTGGCCTTGACGTCCCACTTGATGAAGACCCTGGAGAGACTGCTCCTTGCTCACCTCCGCCCCCTGGTGGAACCAGCGATGGATCCACTCCAGTTCGCCTACCAGCATGGCATTGGGGTGGAGGATGCGGTGATCTTCCTCCTTCACCGTTCTCTGTCCCACCTGGAGAAGCCCGGGAATATGGTGAGGATCATGTTCTTTGACTTCTCCAGTGCTTTCAACACCATCCAACCGATGATCCTGAAGGACAAGCTGCTGCGCGCAGGGGTGGACCAGCACCTGTCATCATGGATCCTGGACTACCTCACGAACCGGCCTCAGTTTGTGAGAACCCGGGACTGTGTGTCCGACACGATCATCAGTAGCACGGGGGCCCCCCAGGGAACGGTGCTGGCTCCCTTCCTGTTCACTCTTTATACTGCGGACTTCTCACACAACACAACACACTGCCATCTACAGAAGTTCTCTGATGACTCTGCGATTGTTGGCCTCATCTCCAATGGAGATGAAGCTGAGTACAGAGGGCTTATCCAGGACTTCGTGGACTGGTGCCATCGAAACTGCCTCCAGATCAACGCGAGGAAAACTAAGGAGCTGGTGGTGGACTGCCGCAGGCATGGGCAGCCCCTCACAGTACCAGTAAATATACAGGGAACAGACATCGAGATGGTGACATCCTATAAGTACCTGGGTATTCATCTGAACAATAAACTAGACTGGTCACACAATACTGATGCACTCTACAAGAAGGGACAGCGCAGGCTGTTCCTGCTGAGGAGACTCAGGTCTTTTGGTGTACAAGGGGCGCTGCTGAAGTCATTCTATGACACGGTGGTGGCATCAGCCATCACTTTTGGAGTGGTCTGCTGGGGCAGTGGCATTACTGCAGCCGATAGGAAGAGACTGAACAAACTGATTAAGAAAGCTAGCTCTGTCCTGGGGCAGCGCCTTGATCCGATGGAGGAGATAGGAGAGAGAAGGACGGTGGCTAAACTGTCATCTCTGCTGGAGTCCGAGTTCCACCCTATGCAGGACATACTGAATGCACTGAGGAGCTCATTTAGCAGCAGACTACATCATCCCAGGTGCACAACCGAGAGGTTTCGTAGGTCCTTCCTACCAACGGCTGTCAGACTGTACAACCTAAGCAGGGCTGCTCGCAGAGATAGCAAAAAGACGTAACAAACTAATAGTTTTTTGAATGCAAAAGATGCAATAGACTTACACAATGGTCCCCTCCGGCATACAACTAGGAACATACCGGTCGCTATGGAGGGTGAGAATATGTATGGGCACATAATCATACCATGTAGGATAACTAAGTAGACGGTTATGCTGTTTCATTCCATCTAGCAACAATGCTCTGCACTGTGTGTGTTTATATATTTACATATTTATTCCATCTAGCTACAATGCTCAGCACTGGGTGTGTTTATATATTTATATATCTACATATTATTCCATCTAGCTACATTGCTCCGCACTGTGTGTGTTTATATACTTGCATATTTATTCCACCTAGCTGCAATGCTCCGTACTGTGGGTGTTTATATATTTACATATTTATTCCATCTAGCTACAATGCTCTGCACTGTGTGTTCATATATTCATATATTTATTCCATCCAGCTACAATGCTCTGCACTGTGTGTCTGTGTGTGTGTGTATATATATATATTTTATAGTAATACGTACATATGTATATTAGCTGCTCTTGCTTGCTTGTTTTTTTCTTGCCTTCTGATTGTTGCTCTGAGTGTTGCTATCCCTGTGCTGTTGCAATCCTGGAATTTCCCCGTTGTGGGACTAATAAAGGCTTATCTTATCTTATCTTATCTTATCTTATCTTATCTTATCTTATCAAGAGTTTTTGTTTGTGACACAAAATCCAAGTCATTTAAGCCCCTGCCAGTTCTCAATTCAATATGTGTATATTTCTGCAGCACACTGTTGCAAACTACACATGATAACTGCATTTGAAATTATTAAAATCAATGCCATGTACTTGACACTTCAGTAGCTCTCTGGTGCAGTAAGGGAAGCCAGTCTTTGCTCATGTTATTCCTTTAGATTTTATTATCAAAATGGTAAAAAAAAAAAAAAAAAAAAAAAAAATTCTTAACACTTGCATATAACACAGGAATTTCCTGTTGTCAAGCTTTACAGTGCCTACTTTTGTGTTGCAGTATGAGATCCAAAAAACTGCTGTCCATACAGAGCTATACGGTTTTGATCAAGTGAAGAATCAATCCAGTGAGCAGATGGGACAAACCGTGACACTGGGCAAATTTCAGAACTCAAAACCAATAGTAGTAAAGCCAATAGCAGTTATATCAAATACAGTAAAATACCTCATAGGTGGTGGCAAACACTTTTATACAGTTCAGGTGCCACTGTGTCAGATATGTTGTGTTGAGATACCAGGGCTTACTTTGGTACAAACAGCTCCAAAAGATAATGAAAACCCATATCATCAATGGCTTAAATGGGCTGTCCATCCAGAGTGATGAACTCTCTCTGTAATCTTTATGGCTGTGCCACAGAATCTGCTCTCTGTTATGTATGGTAAAATACCTTGGGTAAAGGATGAGGTCAGATCGCTAGACAAACACAGCTTTATTGATGGTATTGAGCAGCGGTTACATGGTAGGCAACTGACAGAGGGCACCGGTCCAAAGACGGCATAATTTGGATGCTCTCTGGTATTTATAGGGCAGTGCATTGACATGACAGGAAGTGCACGTCCCTACACCGCACTCAACAATAATGTGCCAAAACACTATATAACCCCCCCCCCCCCCAAAAAAAAGTCCAAAACCATGCACTGTACTGTACAGCCCACACGATGAGGTGGATTATTCTGCCACGCAATAATCTAAAAAGAGTCCATTTAAAACTAAAACTACCTGCCATGTTCCTAAACTTAAACATCCATCCATCCATCCATCTTCTACCGCTTTTCCGGAGGTCCGGGTCGCGGAGGCAGCAGTTCAAGCAGAGAAGCCCAGACTTCCCTCTCCCCAGCCACCTGCTCCAGCTCTTCAGAGAGGATACCAAGGCGTTCCCAGACCAGCTGGGAGACATAGTCTCTCCACCGAGTCCTGGGTCTGCCCCGGGGTCTCCTCCCAGAGGGACGTGCCTGAAACACCTCAAGTGGGAGGCGTCCAGGAGGCATCCTAATCAGATGCCCATACCACCTCAACTGACTCCTTTCAATGTGGAGGAGCAGCGGTTCTACTCTGAGCCTCTCCCAGATGACTGCGCTCCTCACCCTATCTCTGAGGGTGAGTCCAGCAATCCTACGAAGAAAGCTCATTTCAGCCGCTTGTATCCGCGATCTTCTTCTTTCGGTCATTACCCAAAGCTCGTGACCATAGGTGAGAGTAGGAACGTAGATTGACTGGTAAATCGACAGCTTTGCCTTAGAACTAAGCTCCCTCTTCACCACAACAGACCGGTACAACGTCCGCATCACTGCAGATGCTGCTCCGATCCGTCTGTCAATCTCTCGCTCCAGTTTCCCCTCACTCGTGAACAAGACCCCAAGATACTTAAACTCCTCCACTTGGGGCAGGAGCCTGTCCCCAACCCAGAGAGGACAATCCACCTTTTTCCGGCTGAGAACCATGGACTCGGACTTAGAGGTGCTGATTCTCATCCCAGCCACTTCACACTCAGCGGCAAACCGTCCCAGCAAGAGCTGTAGGTCATTGCTGGATGAAGCCAGCAGGACAACATCATCTGCAAACAACAGAGATGAGATCCTGTGGTCACCAAGCATGACACCCTCCATTCCCTGGCTGCGCCTAGAAATCCTGTCCATAAAAATTATGAACAGGATCGGTGACAAAGGGCAGCCCTGGCGGAGTCCAACTCTCACTGGGAATGACTCCGACCGAGTGTTGGCAATACGAACCAAACTCTCACAACGGTCGTACAGAGACCGAATAGCTCGTAACAACAAGCCTGATACCCCATACTCCCGAAGCACCCCCCACAAAAAAACACGAGGGATGCGGTCAAATGCCTTCTCCAAGTCCACAAAACACATGTAAACTGGTTGGGCAAACTCCCACGAACCCTCAAGAATTCTCGAGAGGGTAAAGAGCTGGTCCGATGTTCCACGGCCAGGACGAAAACCACATTGCTCCTCCTGAATCCGAGGTTCGACCAACGGCCGGACTCTCCTCTCCAGTACCTTGGCATAGACCTTCCCAGGGAGGCTGAGGAGTGTGATCCCTCTAAAGTTGGAGCACACCCTCCGGTCCCCTTTTTTGAAGAGAGGAACCACCACCCCGGTTTGCCATGCCAAAGGCACTGCCCCCGACCTCCACGCAATGTTGCAGAGGCATGTCAACCATGACAGCCCAACAACATCCAGGGCCTTGAGGTACTCAGGGCGAATCTCGTCCACCCCCGGGGCCCGGCCACCAAGGAGATTTTTAACCACCTTGGCGACCTCAGCCCCTGTGATAGGCGAGTCATTCCCCTCATCCCCAAACCCTGCTTCCTCTGTGGAAGGCGTACCAGTGGGATTGAGGAGATCCTCAAAGTATTCCTTCCACCGCCCGACGATATCCCCAGTCGAAGTCAACAGTGTCCCATCCGCACCATACACAGTGTGGACAGGGAGCTGCTTTCCCCTCCTGAGGCGCCGGACAGTTTGCCAGAATCTCTTTGAGGCCGACCGAAAGTCTTGTTCCATGGCCTCACCGAACTCCTCCCATACCCGGGTTTTTTCTTCAGCAACCACCCGAGCTGCACTCTACTTGGCCTGCCAGTACACCTCAGCTGCTTCGGGAGTCCCACAAGCCAACCAAGCTTGATAGGACTCCTTCTTCAGCTTAATGGCCCCCCTCACCACTGGTGTCCACCACTTGGATCGGGGGTTGCCACCACGAGATGCACCGACCACCTTGTGGCCGCAGCTCTGGGCCGCCGCTTCAACAACAGAGGTGGAGAACATGGCCCATTCAGACTCCATGTCTCCAGACTCCCTCGGAATGTGGTTGAAGTTCTTCCGGAGGTGGGAGTTGAAGACCTCCCGGACAGGGGCCTCAGCCAGACGTTCCCAGCACACCCTCACTATACGTTTGGGTCTACCAGGTCTGAATGGTTTCCTCCCCTGCCATCGGATCCAACTCACCACCAGGTGGTGATCAGTTGACAGCTCTGCACCTCTCTTTACCCGGGTGTCCAAGACATACGGTCGCAGGTCTGATGACACGATAACAAAATCGATCATCGACCTGTGACCTAGGGTGTCCTGGTGCCAAGTGCACATATGGACACCCTTATGCTTGAACATGGTGTTCGTTACAGACAAACTGTGGTTAGCACAGAAGTCCAATAACTGAACACCACTCGGGTTCAGATCGGGCAGGCCGTTCCTCCCAATCACCCCCCTCCAGGTTTCACTGTCGTTGCCCACGTGCACATTGAAGTCCCCCAGTAGGACAATGGAGTCTCCAAGAGGAGCACCCTCCAGTACCCCAGTCACAGACTCCAAAAAGGGTGGGTACTCTGAAACATCATTTGGTGCATAGGCACAAATTATGGTCAGGACCCATTTCCCAACCCGGAGGCGCAGGGAAGCAACCCTTTCGTCCACCGGGGAAAACTCCAATATAGAGGCAGCAAGGTGGGGGGATACAAGAATACCCACTCCTGCTCGTCGCCTCTCGCCCGGGGCAACTCCAGAAAAGGCCAAGCTCCAGCCCCTCTCCAGGAGACTGGTTCCAGGACTGGAGCTGTGTGTTGAGGTGAGGCCGACTATATCTAGCCGGTATCTCTCAACCTCGTACACCAGCTCAGGCTCCTTCCCCACCAGAGAGGTGACATTCCACGTACCAAAAGCCAGTTTAGAAAGCTTGGGATCAGTCCGCCAAGGTCTCCGCCTTTGACCGCCACCTAATCCACATAGCACCGGACCCCCATGATCCCTCCTGCAGGTGGTGAGCCCACTGGAGGGCAGACCCATGTAACTCCTTCGGGCTGAGCCCGGCCGGGTCCCATGGGTGGAATCCCGACCACCAGACGCTAGCCTTCGAGCCCCTCCCCCAGGCCTGGCTCCAGGGTGGGGCCCCGGTAACCCCATACCGGGCGGGGTACACTGAATCCTTGATATACAATTTATCATGAGAGTCTGTTGGATCGTTCTTAGTCTGGCCCTTCACCCAGGACCAGTTTGTCTTGGGTGACCCTATCAGAGGCAAATTGCCCAGACAACATAGCTCCTGGGATCACTGGGGCACGCAAACTCCCCCACCACGATAAGGTGACGATCCATGAGGGGAGTAAACTTAAACAAAATATCCAAAATACTCCCATTTTACAACATACATAGATTAAAACAATAGAACTATAAACACACAATTATTTACAGCACAGTCCCTTGGGCAGGAGGAGTAGAATTGGCATGGGGGGGGGGGCAAGAGCAGCCCCTCGGCAAGCACGCTCCTGGAAGCAGCAGGCCCGCGGGACGATGGCCAATTTTCCGGACGAAAGAGCCTTGCTTCTTCCCCGCCATCACCTGCTCTCATCCAGCATCGTCACCTGGAGCCTCTCCTGGACATGCCGAAGCTGATTGGCGTGCCTTGCCGAGCCATCAGACGTCTTGAAGTATGCTGCGCCCAGCTTAGCCACTATGCACAGACACTCATGATGTTTAGCCAGCTGTCGTCTAGCCCATCTTCGCCGTGGACATTTTTCACCTTGAACCCAGACCAAGTCCAAAACCCTCAGCGGGGCCTTGCTTAGCCTGAAGCGGTGCTGCTGAGCATGCTGTTCCTCCGTGCTTGTCGGTATAGCCCAGACCTCTTATAAGACTGTTGTAGCATTCCTCATCGTAGCTGCAGACCCTCTGTCCCCCTGCGGCCAAGCTTTGGAGAAATCTGGGGCTAGCACATTGGTGTCATTCGTCAGCGCAGGTGCCTCACCTTCACACTCGGTACCCCCCCCCCCCAACATTTCTTGAGCGCTGGCACTGAGACCCTCCTGCCCGGAACCTGAGTGAAGCTGGTCCTGCTTGACTGCCATGGTGTCCATTAATCCTTCATCCCACACAACATCCTCATCGACCACCGGAACCGGAGGGTTCCACTGGCCACAACCCAACCACTCATTCCCAGCGTTGTCTTTTATGGCGACACCCAGTCCATAAAACAAATCACAGCCCATGATGTTGTCGCCTTGTGCCATCACGTGGAATCTGAAGTCAACCATCGTCGCAGACTTGTACCGAACCGTTGATTCCAAAGTCCCAACCATGCACAGCCTGCTACCCCCATAACCATGAAACAGCGCTGGGTCACCGCCAATCCTTTAGTGGGAGAAAAACTTCCTCACCATGGCCCAATTCAGCAATGACCCCTCCACTCCCGTGTCATGCTACAGCAGCACCTCCAAGCTGTCCAACTCCACTATGCAAAACGTGCACCCATTTGTGTTGGGAGACACCATATGGAAGGTTGTCGGGGGTGGGCGGAGTGATTTCTTCTGTGGGTTCTCCTGTTTAGATTCACGGCACACTCTAGCATAATGGTTCAAGCACCCACATCTGCTACAATGCTTCCCTGGCCAGGTAGTCCTTAGCTTTATTGCGGTGTGTCACAGACCCACAACCCTTGCATAGGGGTTTTACAGGGGCAGACCTTCGGCTGGCAGCATTGGCTTCCTTAACATTGTCATCCATGCTATCCTTGTCCGCAACATTTGCCGCAGCAGGGGGCTCTGGCAACCACCACGACTGGTGCCAGTTTAGTTCTGAAGCTAGCTTGCTTGCGGCCTCCAGCTGTACAGCTAGCTCGACAGCTCTGGCTGATGTTATGTCACTGGGCGCCGTGAGTAGCCTAGCCTGCAATGCGGCACTACATGTGGCTCCGCAAGCTGGTCATGTACCAATTCATCTTCCAACGGCCCAAAGTGATACTCGCTAGCTAGCTGCTTTAAGTCAGTGACGAACAGGCTCACCCACTCGCTGATGTCGCTACCAAAAATGGATCCTCTGGACAATCACGCTATCCGGTGTAGCATCATCTCACTTTGGCTCAGCAATAATTATTCTTCTGCTTAAAGACATTTTGTTTCACCCAGGAGTAAGACAGTCAAGAACTGATTTTCTCCCCCAGGCCACAGCTGAAATCCCATTCCTTTGCTAAAACCAGTCTAAAAGAATTCAACCTATTTCCTCCTGCGCCCCTTAATTGCCCACATAAACATGGAACAGACATGGAGTCCCTCATTGCCACACCGATCCACAGCTCAATAAAATTTCCTTAAACTGTGGGACATGCTGGATTTAACCAGTGAACTTTAAAGTACATTATTACAACCTCAATTCTAAACCTTCTCTTCTTTTCAGGACTATGAAAAGCAAATGGACTCTGATGTTTTAATATGGAAAATCAATAATATGTGTGAAATGCATTTAATCTGTGATTTTATATATATATATGCATGTTAAAAATGTTTAAATGAATGTTTATTCCTGCATGTTGATTTAGAAGCACTGTTTATAAGTTACATTAAGGTTAGCTTAGTTATACATAAGTGTGTAAAAGCATATTCCAGTGTATTAAAATTTGTGGACCGGTATCAAATTTCACCCAGCCTTCACTGAGCCCCAGCTTCTCCATCCTATTGGTCCCTTGCAGACAAAGCCTGTCATTGGACTAAAGTTCGTCAAGCCCGCCCAAGAAGGACGCTGTCACCATGGGTTGGGATGCCGTCTCGGCACTCAGCCCATGTTTTCCCTTTTCCCATTGAGCAGCGTCTCAGCAGGCTCCCAGCTGGCAGCATTACAGACGGCTGGGGCCAATTAGTCCTCATCAGCTGGGGCGCTGCCAATGAGGATAAATAGGAGCAGCCTCGATGACTCGGGGCTGCGACATAAACACATTGCTAAGCTGAAGCCCCTTCGTCTGGTGTCAGCTTATACTCCTCTTGCAGCATTCCTGTGTTTGTATCCCGCTGTGAGTATGTATGTCTTGTTACCCCCACGTCCGGTACGAGCTGCTTACCTCTGCGCTGTGCAACCTGTGAGTGTACCTCTGCATGAGTATCTGTGCTCTCCTCATCCCTTATCCCTTACCCAAAATAAACCATCACGACTCACTGGCTTGTCCCTGGCTCTGATTGCCCGGCTCCCTAGAGCCGGATATGACAGTATGTCGCAGCCAGAAGAGTTGCCGGCGGCCGTGAGTCGCTGTGGAAATGTACCTTTCTGTCCGGGTGTCAGCGCTGCTAGCATGCCGTTTCCCAGGAGTCACTTCCGGCGCCAGGGCGACGAGCTGAGGTCCATCTCGGAGGCTGTCGACGGGACATTCTTCACCCTGCACGACGCCTCCAACGCGAGACGCTGGCATCCGGGCCGTGCTGAGGAACTCCTGGACTGTCACCCTCACTCTCTGTACCATCTGGAGGACAGTGCCAGGATAGACGCTGCAGGTACACAGCGAGAGAAGCTCCACGGGGTGGATGGAAATCCCGGCAGGGAGTCGAAGTGGGCGACGTCTTTCCCCGCTTCAGAGTCCCGTTCCTGCCGCCATTCCAGTCCGGGAGTTTGCGCCAACCAGAGGACTTCCCCCGACCTGCGCCACGTCACTCAGGATTCCCTTCAAGGAGCCGCAGCTGACAGCAGTTATGTCTGGGGTCGAGTGGCTGTCGCGAGCTCCACTGTGTTTCCTGTCACCACCTTCAGGCATGTGGCGGCGGCAGTGAGGTTGATGGAGAGGACTTCAGGGCTACGAAGCTTTCCCATGCTCGGCGCCTTCCTCGCCTCGATCTCCAATCTGGAGCGGCGAATCCTGGGTTTCCCCCTCGCTTCGTTCCCCGGGAATAGCCGCCATCACATCGCCAAGTCACCTCTGCACGAACCTCGTCCGGATCCAGTTCTGGGCCATCGTCAGGACAGTTCCTCCCACGCAGCTGTCACCTCTTCGCCTCGTCTGTGTGGAGATTCTACAGCCCCGTTCCCTGAGCCTCATTTCCCCGCTGTCATTCCTGGACATTCGGGCTGGCTCACCCCGGCTGTTTTCCCCTCCTCCTCGACGCGCTTCCTGACTGCTGAGTGTGCCTGGAATTCCGGTCTGGTGAGCTCTCTGCTGGAGACAACGCGAGCGATCCTCAGACGAATTCCCGGGGGGTCCTCCGTTACCGCCGGGCGGGGAGAGGAAGAAGCAGAATCCACTACAGCAGGCGATACTCAACCTCCAGGGGGCAGGCAAGTCATTGTTTTTTCACACCTGCTTAATGATTTGCTCTGTCACATCCCTGGAGAAGTACAGGGTTCGCAGCTCCCTGAACTCTCCCCACCTGCTGTAACCTGTATTCCTAATCCCGCATCCTCTGTGTCTCTCTCCGCCGAGCGGTCCCCGGCTCCGGGTCAACGTGGTGGGATATGGAGAGGGCCTGTGGTTCCGCAGCTACATTGCGGACGGAGGAGGGGGACTGACTGCTGCGTGGAGTCTACGCCGACGATTGAGCGTCCCCGGGTCTCCACGGAGGAGCGGTTTGGTCCAGCGGGACGAGATTCTTCTGGCTTCACGTCGAGTGGATCGTCGGCGGGGTCACCGGAGCCGGAGGAATCTCAAGCTGCGCTGACCATCGTGCTGGCTGCGGGGCCCGACGCGGCTAGATGGGAGCCTGACAACGACCTGATGACGGATCCTGGATCTTCGCAGTCCTGGACGGCGTCAGAACCCGAGATCAGGCGAGTGCTCTCCTTTCTTTTCTCTTTTTATCTTTGAGCACTTCAGCCTATCTCCAGGGGAGACGAGCAGGGTGCAGCCGCCCGCTGCGTCTGAGCTCGTCTCGCCGGGTTCTGGCGCTGCCGGTGATCCTGATCCCGGTTCTGTTTTCTCTTCTGAGCCTTCTTCCAGGGTCACCGGCGAGGAGTTGCTGTTCCTCGTGGTGCTGGAGGGTCCAGGTTCAACGTTGGAGGTCGGTTCTGGTGCAGTGTCCAACGTGGGTTCGCCCGAGACCCAATCGGGGTCCAACGTGGGTTTGCCTGAGGCCCGATCGGGGTCCGACGTGGGTGCTGCCCCAGTATTGTCCAGGTCCGGTGAGGAGGTGGCCGTTTCCCTGCGGCCTGACGCCCGCCGCCCTCGTCATCGGCTCTCCCCAGAGCCTTTTCCACCGGGATCCGCTCTGATCCTTTGCCCGTCTCAACGGTCCTGGTGGTTGAGTGATGCGGGTCGACGACCCGACCCACAGAACTTTCGGTTCGGTGATCTGGTTCCCCCCCACTGGTCTGTGTTTCCCTCTGGGCAGCCTGGTTTGGCTGCCGGTGGACTGGATTCCTGGGATCTGGGTCCGGAGTTCGCCGTCCGAACATTTCTCTTCCCCTGATTCGCCAGCTGGACAATGGGCGGGGAGATCTCCGGAGCCATCTCGGCCATTTTTGGACTCTGCCTGCCATTCACCTCGGGTGTCACTTTTTCTTTTGTTATTAAGGTCACTCGGGTGTAATGTTTTGTCCTGTTGGTGGATTCGTTTTTATAGTGCTGTGTTTTCCATCGCTCATGCTCAGCATTTTACCTTTTGTGCCATGTTTTTAGTCCCGTTTTTGCATTGTAGAGTTATGTTTTGTTTACTTTCAGACCATGCTCTGCAGTTATCCATTTATTCCAGTCACTTTCATTTCTTTAGGTGACTGTGGGTATTTATATATTCGTGTGTGGGTTTTTCTTTGCCTGCACTCAGTATTTCTTCTTTATGTCCTGTTTGTTCATTATAGAGTCATGTGCCTTGTTTTCCGTAACACCATGCTCTGTAATTGTCCATTTGTTCCAGTCACCTTCACTTTTCTTGGTGACTGTGTGTATGTATTTATATTGGTGCTGTGTATTGTTTCCCCTTTTTTTGACCATACTCAGCATTTTTGCCCTGTACCTTTTTGGTGGTTTTTTTTCCTTGCTCTGGGTCACGCATTGTTGGTACTCTCTGAGTAGTGTGTAACCGGCGTGCTGACCCAGTTCTTCTCCCCATCTGTACTTGGGTTAATTATTCCCTGTTTTGTCAGTGTTGTATTTGTTTTGTTTTTTTTTCCCGCTACCCTACATTGCCCCATTGGTGTTGTCCTTCCCTTGGCTTCTTCCCCTCCGGTCCTGCCTCCCTTCCCCCCACCCTAGGTGAGGGGGGGGGCTGGGATGTTCCTGGTCGTTCAGGAGCCCGACCTTGAGGGGGGGTCTCTGTCACCATGGGTTGGGATGCCGTCTCGGCACTCAGCCCATGTTTTCCCTTTTCCCATTGAGCAGCGTCTCAGCAGGCTCCCAGCTGGCAGCATTACAGACGGCTGGGGCCAATTAGTCCTCATCAGCTGGGGCGCTGCCAATGAGGATAAATAGGAGCAGCCTCGATGACTCGGGGCTGCGACATAAACACATTGCTAAGCTGAAGCCCCTTCGTCTGGTGTCAGCTTATACTCCTCTTGCAGCATTCCTGTGTTTGTATCCCGCTGTGAGTATGTATGTCTTGTTACCCCCACGTCCGGTACGAGCTGCTTACCTCTGCGCTGTGCAACCTGTGAGTGTACCTCTGCATGAGTATCTGTGCTCTCCTCATCCCTTATCCCTTACCCAAAATAAACCATCACGACTCACTGGCTTGTCCCTGGCTCTGATTGCCCGGCTCCCTAGAGCCGGATATGACAGACGCTCATTGGCTAAGATTCTGGTCAACCCGGAAGCCCGCGAAAGCTCAACAGAACTTATAAAAGGAGGAAAAACCCCTGCTACTTCCTCTTTTTTTGGACTCGCTCTTTTGACACGCTCTTTCTGCTCTTTCGTCTCTTTTAACGCCTCTTTGGACACTTTTTCACCTCCGTTCGTCGCTCTCTTTTGTCCGTTGTCTACACACAGCAAGAAAGAACTTTGGGAAGAACAAAGGACTGTCTGAACAAAGACTTCTACCACGTGTTGCTTTTCCGAGCACAGAGCAGATAACTCGTAATTTGTTTATGTAACTTTGTATTTTAATGCTTTTTCTTTTTCTCTTAAATGCCTAGGAATGCCTATTTCTTTGAGCTCAATTCTTAATCGGAGTTAAACTCCAATTTTTATTTATCTCTTTTTCTTTGTTAAACTTTCTGTAAAACCACCATTTGTTTTAATTTTAATGTAAGTTTTAATCTTGACTTTATTTTTATAATATTTTTCTTGCCCAATCACACACCAGAAGCTATTATTTTATCTAAAGTCCGAAAGTCTTTTTCTAATTTGAGATCTGATTAGATCTAATTATTCTCAAAGACCTCTGGAGCCGCTTGTCTACGAAGGAGAAAACGTGCAGCTCTCTTCATCACACGCTGAAGAAACGTTGGCACCATCTGGCTCCGATCCAAGTTACAACTGTGGGTCATCCAGCCAAAATCCAGCCACTTCAACCGCTTGACTTTAAAGGTCGAACTGTGGACCCTGAAATATCTGCGAGCAGATATTTCCCCTAACATCCACGAAATCTTGGGCTGAGGAGACGCCGAACGAGGATTCACGTGAGCTGCAAACTTTAATTCATCTGCTGAATTAAACGTCTGAGGTTCGGTAATAATTTGTATATCTAATCAGATGCAAATTAAGAAGCCCTTAAAGGTGACGGACAGTGACATTTTTTTATTGAACCAATCAAATGATTGTATGAAAATATTACATTCAGCCCATTCCCCTGATTTAATATGTGTCACCATCTTCCATAAATGACAATATTTGGTCATAGCCCATTTTTCAGTCAGTGATGCTGCAGTACCGCCATCTCCCGATAGGTGCGGGCAGTCGTGACGTCATTTCGGTTTGGCTGAGAAAATGTCTGAACGAGAGCAAAGTGATTCCGACAGCGATTACTTTCTCGACTTTGACGACCACAATATAAATGATGACATTGACAACGGAGAATCTGAAGATGAAGTAGTTTTGGGTGGTGCTGAGAGGGGTATTCAGCCTTATTTGTGCAAATACTTTGCCATTGTTGTGCATGTTCTACAGAACACATGCACAACAATGGCAAAGTATTTGCATTTCTTGTACCAATTAAGAAGTGAAATTAGATAATTTCCCACAAAAACCTGAACGTACCAGGGCACACTGGTTGAAAAAAAATCACATAGATTATCCATTTATTTCGGATGAAAATGATTCTAAATGTTTGTAATGTTTCTAAGTCGCCAAATCGGGCAGAGAGTGACTAATTGGTAATTTTAGTTTGAAAATTAAGTGTGTGACCATGCATGTCGCCAAAAAAAAATATTTCTAAGCGTAGTTTACCAAGACAAATCTTGAAGCCGATCCTGGTCAACGTGGTCTGTTCCCAGCGCTGTTTCTGCTTCATCCTCTCCCTCTGGCTCGAACAAATAAGGCTGAATACCCCTCTCAGCACCACCCAAAACTACTTCATCTTCAGATTCTCCGTTGTCAATGTCATCATTGATTACTGCATTTATTGAATGATTTTCTCATAATTCATCTTGAAAATGAAATCACATGAATAAATATTGTTCATTCAATAAAAATTAGACATCCATTTGACTAGAGTATGAAATAAAAATTTGCCCCCCAAAAAAATTTGCCCCAAATTAACAAAGTTTGAGAAAAGAGATGAAATGTGAAAGTGAAGACCAACCCTCCACCCACTGTAAATGTATACAAGCCTAGAAAATAATTCTAATATTTCGTATACTCACCGAAAGTTGGATGAACTTTCTTTGCTTGCAGTGTATATCCGCCGTTCTTGAATTTTGGGTACCTGATGATGAATACCAGCTCACCGTCACGATTCTTGGCCTGCTTGCGGCCTGCATTTTCATTGTAGTGCATTGCAGCTAAACAAAGTCTGTAATTAGAATATTGTCACAATGATTCATTTTTGGACATATAAGTGATCTATCAGCAGAAACTCTATGTAAATGGCATTGTTATTCTATTTGCATTTCATGTTTTTGGTGATATATTGCATCGCCTCACCTTGTCAACATTCCAAGGAATGAGAAGTGTACACTCTTTGGTGCAAACCGAATAATCAGACTGTGGAAAGCCTCCACATTCGAAGTTTGCTGCCCTGGACTCAGCTTTCGCACATCCCTGAGGACCTGTGTTTTGTTGATCATATCAACAACTTTTTCACAGCCCTTTGTGCCTGGAATAAATAAATTTTAGGTGTGACATATGTCACCAAAAAGGATGAAAATCAATGGGATAATTTGTATATATATAATACATGCACTACAGATCGATACATAGTTATTTGAAATAATACATAACCACACTCACTGGGTTTGAGCCACTTCTTGGGTTTTGTTTGCGTTCCAGGGTCGTCATGGAGGCAAGCAGGGAATAGAGGGCCATGATTGCTGTGCTTGTTCTGGATGTGGTTTCCAAGTGATTGCCACTTGGCAACAATCACATCTGGAGATTGACCATGGCTTGAGGCCGCACACCAATACATGTGGTTGGAGATAGATTTCAACCATGGCTTGACTTCAGGACATTCCTTTGACACTTTTTCAATACTTCTGATGAAGCCTATGTAAGAGGCAAAGATTAATAAGATTAATCGTTTAGAAGCCATAATTATTAATCATTCGATATATTTTTACGTTAATATAATATTTGTGCAGTGATTGAAAAGCACAAGATAATTAATCAGATTGAAATGCACAATATAATTATACAGACCCTTTGCAACATGCCACACATCATAGTAGTGTGTGACATCCAGCATGTTTTCTCTCATATACTTCTGTATCTGCGGATGCCGATCAGTGATGATAGAATCAACTGCCAAACCATGCTCCGCTAATAGGACCATGCTGCGGATGAAGCCCTCTTTCTCCATAGCATTACTGCTTCCTACCTCGTTGCTCTGTATAATGACATAAGAAAACTGTAATATGTGGCACATCAGTTTAATATTCACTCCATATAAAATATTATGAAGTTGAATTGGTCATTAATTTGGGGATTGGAGAATATTTTAATTTATAATATTTTTGAACTTAGAAGATTATCTGAAATATCACAAAATATTTCAAACAAATACTTGAGTAACCACAAATGAGTAAGCAACTACCTGAACCAGTTGGATGTCAATCACTTTGTTTAGACGTAATTCCATAGTTGTATAGGAACCATATTTGGCGCTATGCCCAGGACTATCTGTACGTCCGTCTCCTCCCAAAACAAGGCCACCTGGCATGGACAGCAGCTGTCTAAAGAGGTCCATCCTGCGGTCTGACCATACACCCCAGATTGTTGGCTCCAGATACAGCTGTTTGTGCACCTTGTAAGTGCTCGGAGAAATTCCAACGATACCGGCTGCATTTAGCACTCTGAGGACCTTGACATATGATGCCCCAGTGAAGAGAATGGCGGATGAAAGCTGTATGTTACCAGCTGGCATGTCCCTGATCATCGGCTGGCTGTGCCAGGATAGATCCTCAACACAATGTGGACAATGTTGTTTGATCACCAACAGAGAGCCTTTAGTGTGACTTGTTACCTCACATGGATGACTGCAATGAGGGCAATTGTTGAATAATTTCCAGAGGCAACTTTTGTAAACTATGTATTTTTCCTCCTCGTGGTGGTTATGGGACTCCGTTTTCTTGAAACTGCAAAGTTTGAAAAAATCAGTGTATATAGATTTTAAATTGAATAGAATTCCATAGCATGATTACATGATTCACTTCAATTTTAGTATTATAAAACATTAGAATATTCCAATTTTATTTTATTACATGAAATTTTTCATTACTTTGAATCATACCTTTCGTCTGATACATCCATAAAACTTGGATGGTATGTAACATCATGTGGGTCATTTTTAGAGGCGTAAGACGAAAGAGATTCAATATCATCCGTGTCAACCTCCTCAAACTTCCTCTTTGCCTTCCTTGGTGTCGATGTGCGAGGCCCTGTGGTTGGCATTGATCTACAGCACGTATCACATCTGCTCGTTTGACTTGGGTCCCATTCTGTGATCTTCGGATCGGTCTGAGAGTGTGACCCTGGAGATCAATAAGTGAAACCATGTATTAGGGTGAACTAGGTATTTGGATAGTTACCAGGAATAATAATTGTCCAAAAATTGTTAATTTAAAATCAATGATACTCACGTTTTACCATTTTTTTTTCTGTTCGGACAATAAACTTCCTGGTTTGTGTCGAACTGTTTTTTGTGGTAGGTTGCAGTCTCTCAGGAGTTGGGGGATCGTATGTTGTGCTCACATCTTTGTACTTGGGCTGCTGTGATGGTTCGGCCTTGAGATGTGGATTGGGGGTTTGCAGAAGAGGATCTGTTATTGGCTGGGCAGGAATTACTGTAGGTTGGACATGTTGGTCTAGTGGATCAGACATTGGATTTACACCTAAGTCCTGTTCATCAGCTTCCTCTGCTTGGTCAGAAACATCAACACTATTTGACGGTTGAATGAAAGTTGATAAAATCTGAAAAAAAGTAGATCATCATAATTTTATCCCAGAGGTCTGAAATTTTATTACATACATAGAAATATAAATTGATCAAACAGGCACAACCACCTCCCTATACAGCACTGAATATTTCATATTTGATTATTAGGAATACCATAATATGCTAATATTTGATAAGTTGGTGAGGCATTCATTTATGGAGGCTGGTGACACATATTAAATCAGGGGAATGGGCAGAATGGAATATTTTCATACAATCAGTTGATTGGTTCAATAAAAAAATTTCACTGTCCGAGGCCTTTAAAAAGTTTAGTAAACATTTGCAGTGAATATTAAAAATAAAAAACTTACCCGGTTCACTTCTCTTTTTCTGAAAGCTGATCGCATAGGTACATCACCCTTGCTTTTCACGCCACTGTCACTGACTCCTGTCTCAGAGTCAGACTTGGAAATGGACGGATATATAGTTGGAACAGCCGTTTTTTTAATCAGCAATCTTTTTGCAAATTTCATTTCAAATTGCATCTTATTCTTAAAATCGCTGTCCAAGAAATGTCTACTGCACATGTACGGTGTTTTACCAACATCAGTCCAATTTTTTCACGTTTTCTTGACGAATTTCACCCAGGCAGTTCTGATTTTCCCAGGGAGTGGGAATTCATAAACACTCACAGCATGCTCCGCTGGTATACCGTCGCACCCGTACACAACACAACGACAAACCATAATTAATTCGATTCCTGAAATCCTAATGTTACTAAATAATCTATTTGTAATCCACTAGTATTCTGATTAATATCCGTAATCGCCGAGTTTAAAAGTAAACATTCACAATAATGGCCGCGAACAGGTGCGTCTGTCTCACCGAAATGACGTCACACAGACAGTGGCCATTTTAGGCGGTGATAATTTGGCTGGGTCAGCCAGATCTCCACAACAGCGTTCACAACAGCGAATTGTCACCTTATGCAAAATTCGTTGAGAAAAAAACATGTGTGGTTCAAATTAACTCATCTCAGACAAATATTTGAGATATGATTTATTTATATTGATTTTTCGTCTGTCCGTCACCTTTAACTTAACTCTTCTTTTCGTTAAAATTCCATTTTTATTTTCTTAAGATTAATCCAGGACTTTTCATATAATTAGTAAACTTTCTCCATAAATTTGCGTTGTTTCCATAATCTGTTAACTCAAACTGATAGAAATTCATTTTTCAGTTTAACCCTGGTTCCGAAAATATTGACATTGTTAATCTTTCATTTACAAGCTTGATTTTATGATCAATGAAATTACTGCAATGTCTGTTAATCATTTCGTTTAATAAATATGTGAAAATGAGAGAAGTTGTTGAGAATTTATTTCATTCTGAGTCTGTTTCAAGCCCAGGTATCGAATTCACGGAAAAATTTTTGAGACTGATTATTAATTAATTTATTGAGTGATTAAACAGGTGTAAAGTGAAATTAAAATTAAAATTGCTTCTTAAAGATAGAAGCTGGTGCCCCTACGAGTGTTATTAACTTTTCTGGTGTATATGAAACGAAATTTGATCTCAGATTCCAGTACATCAATATAAATTAAATAATTTATACCTGATCATATTTATTACATTTCATATTTTCCTTACACCGGGGAATGAAAATGATTTGCTAGCAGCTCCACAATGTCTTCAAAAGAGTCTTAAGCTCTGAATGTGCCCAGAACTTGCTGGCCCTCAATACCCAGGTTGTGAGCAAGTAGCGCACGCACTCTTAACTTGTCACACTTACCCAGGTCCAGCGCAGTGATTTACATCTGAAAAGCCACAAACCACATAAGCCAAGGCACTGGGAGCTCGAGAAAGGGGCGAAGTGGTGTAATGCTTGCCTCCATGAGTTAATCCTCAATCGCCAAATATTATGTGGTAAAACACCTTGGGTAAAGGATGAGGCCAGATGGCTGAACGAACACAGCTTTATTGAAGGTACTGAAAAGCGGTTACATGGTTGACACCTGGCAGAGGGCACCAGTCCAAAGAGGCCATAATATGGATGCCCTCTGGTATTTATAGGCCGGTGCAGTGACGTGACAGGAAGTGCACGTCACTACACTGCACTTCACAATAATGTGCCAAAACACTATATAACACTCTTCACTTTCAAGTTTGCTTTGGAGGAAACTTATCCCAAATTTAACTGAGTTAATCTGTTTCCATGTGTTAAAACTTTTGGTGTCTATTCAAATAGTACTGAATGAAGAGCTCTTTGTAGCAAATTATACACATTCCAAATGGCTGTTGGCCTGTTCTTGTTTTCCACTTCAAGATACTCAGCAGAGAATGGGAGTTGACATGTACTCAATGACTCCAATCAATTAAAAAAATTGGACCCTGATCTGATTCTTGAAATCTGATCTGGCCATTCCTAGTGCTTTTATGATATAGGACAATTAACAAATTAAAACTTACTGCTGACTACATTTGATACTGACAAGTCTGACAGTCTGTCTTAAAGATGATAAAGGTAATATGTGAAGTTAAGTAGAAGCTGAAGGAAGTGTCCCATAATGATTGTTTTATTTCCCTCACAGTTGGCCGATGTATAGTAGATGAGGAGATGAAGAGAGATTCACCAGAATCCGAACTACCAGTCTGCATGGGATCAGACTCAGACTACAAGCTAAACCAGAGTGCATCATTGTCCAGTGATGAGTCTCCATTGAGTTTGAGCCCAAACAATGGTTTATCGTGTGAACAATGCCGTGAAAGTTTGGACACTAGTTCAAGTGAAGATGAAGATTGTCAAAGAGGTAAGTGCACCGTTCAAAAAGAAAAAAAAAACAAAAAAAAACAAAACAGAAATTTCTCTGGCTTGCAAAAGTCTTCACACCCCTTAAACTTTCCCACATTTTGTCATGTTACAACCACAAACGTAAATGTATTTTATTGGAGTTTTATGTAATTAACACAAAGTGGAGCATAATTATAAAGTGAAAGGAAAATGATATATGGTTTTCAATTTTTTTTTAATAAAGAAAAATCTGTAAAGTGTGGCATGCATTTTTATACAGCCCCCTTTACTGTGATCCCCTTAAAAATCCAGTGCAACCATAGTGAAGCCCAAAGAATACACAAAACAGGTCAGCGATAAAGTTGCGGAGAAGATTAAAGCAGGGTTCCCTGCTAACAAACAACAGCACACACCAGCATTAGACCAGCAGCAAAGCACAATAAAAGTATAATTTGTTGTGTTTTACAACTGGTCTGATGTTGGTGTATGCTGCTTTTTTCAGCAAGGTTAGGTCATAGAAAATATCCCAAGCTTTGAACATCTCACAGATCCATCATCCAAGAATGTACAGAGTATGGCACAACTGCAAACCTACTGTCATGAACGCGCCTCTAACAAGGCGCAGAGAGAGACAGTTTCAAGTGCAGGATTACAGTCAAGACACAGTTTATTAAAGGTCTGATGACACGATTTTGACATTTTTTAGCATGTTGTGTAAACCCAAAAGTCATTGTTGATGATCAATATAATATTTACAACCGCGCCTGCATAAACTAGTTATCATCAAAAAACCGCAGCCGCTGACTGGACTGTGGTGCTGTCCACCGAATGAAGGGCAGCACCACCATGATGTAAGCGACAGAACGGACTCTGGTGTTGTTGACTAGAATGTCAGCAGCTTTGTAGCTCACAGTTTCTCTGGTTTCTTGTTTTAATTTTATGGCTATGCCTTCGCGTTGTGTCACAGGCTTAGATAAACAGTGCCACTTTGGAGGTTGCCACACAATATGACTTTGTTTTTTAATTTTCTTACTTTAATGTCAATTTCTACTCTAGAAAAGTTTTGCTGTTTGTCGTCTTATGTTCCACCGAGTCGTAAATGCTGGGGGCAAGGCAGGGGCATTGTGTTCCAATAACGACTGTTTTCATCCGCCCAATTTGTCAGTGAGTGTTCTATCCTAAGATGAGATTGACATAGTGTGCACAGTTTCATAAATGTCATGCAGGCCTTTTTGTACGGTCATATTTGCACCCAAATGTGTGTAGATTTCCATGCACTTTTGATAAATGAGGACCAAGGAGAGCATTGATCAAAAAAGCAGCCAAGAGGTCCATGGTAACTCTGGATCAGCTGCAGAGGTCCACAGGTCAGGTGGGAGAACCTGTCCACAGGACAACTATTGGCTGTGTCCTCTGCAAATCTGGCCTTTGTGGAAGAATGGCAAGAAGAAAGCCATAAGAAGTCCCATTTGCAGTTTGCCACAAGCCATGTGGGGGACACAGCAAACATACAGAAGAATATGCTTTGGTCAGATGAGACCAAAATTGAACTTTTTGGTCTAAATGTAAAACGTACTGAATGTAAAAAAGTTTGGTGGAAAACTAATACAGTACATCACCCCGAACACATCATCTCCACTGTGAAACATGGTGGCGGAAGCTTCATGCTAAGGGAGTGCTTTAGTCAGAGTTGATGGGAAGATGGATGGAGACAAATACAGTGCAGTCTTTGAAGAAAACTCATTCGAGTCTACAAAAGACTTGAGACTGGGGCAGAGGTTCACATTCCAGTAGGACAACTCTAAACATACAGCCAGAGCTACAATGGAATGGAATGTGTTAGAATGGTCCAGTCAAAGTCCAGACCTAAATCCAACTGAGCATCTGCAGTAAGATCTGAAAACTGCTGTTCACAAATGCTCTCCATCTAATCTGACTGAGCTTGAGGTGTTTTACAAAGAAGAATGGGCAAAATACTCAGTCTCTAGATGTGCAACGCTGGTAGAGACATACCTTAAAAGACTAACAGCTATTATTGCTGTGAAAGGTAGTTCTACAAAGTATTGACTCAGGGTGATTAATAAAAATGCATGCCACACATTTCAGGTTTTTATGTATTAAAAAAATGAAAAAAGTATCATTTTCCTCCCACTTCACAATTATGTGCCACTTTGTATTGGTCTATAACATAAAATCCCAATAAAATACATTTACTGTTGCGGTTGTAATGTGACAAAAATGTTGAAACTTTCAAGGGGTATACAGACTTTTCCAAACCACTGTATGTGAACAGACAATAAAAAAGCACAAGTTAACAAAATGGAGAAAGAGAAAATATCTTTTTTTTTTTTCTTTTTTTTTTAAGTTTTTGTAAAGGGTATACAGGTCGTTACAGCAATGCATTGTTTATATTTTCATCACATGTTCCCTTATTTTCTGATATCTGACAACATTGGAAGATTAATTCTTACAACACCCCTTTTTTTTTTTTTTAAAGTGAAAGAAAAAGTGAAATTAAAGAGAAAAAAAACAAAAAACAAATAAAAAAAACAAACCAGTAAAAAACAAACAAAAAGAAAAAGTAAGTAAATAAAGATAAAAGAGCATCTGAGTTGGAACAAAGAGCGGAACCATTATTGAAATGGTATTTGTCAAAGATTAGATCTAATGGAAGACACATATGCGGTCCAGGGTTGCCAAAAGTTCATGAACCCATCCACGTCCTGTCTCAGTGCGAATGTCAACTTTTCCATCGAGTAAATGTCTTGGATCACGTTAGTCCAATCTTCAGGTGTAGGACAGTCCTTCAACATCCATTTTTTAGTTAGAGCTTTTTTGCTTGCCAATATTAAAACATTGAATAAGTATTTTTCTCCTCGTCTTTCCAGTGAGTCCGGTAGTAAACCCAAATACAAAGTTACAAAAGAAAAGGGAACTGTAATTTTGAATATTTTCCCCAATATTGTCTGTACCTTGGTCCAATATTGGTGGATAACTGGGCATGACCAAAACACATGAAAATGATTTGCAGTCTTTTCACCACACAAGCGCCAACAGTTCAATCCCTTATGGGTAAATTTGTTTTGTGCAGGTGTTCTGAAAAATCTTGCCAAGTTTTTCCATCCAAATTCTCTCCACTGCAGGGATGAGGTACTTTTCCATTGCTGTTTATTTAGCTTTTCCCATATTTCCAGTTGTAAAGTGAAATTCCCCTCTTTTTCCCATCTCTCTTTTATATAAGATGTGTTGTCTCCTTTTAAGTCTTGAAGACCTTGGTATATTTTAGAAATGTATCTGATCCCTGGGATCCCTTTATATGCTATTAAGAAGACCTTCAGAACACCTGACTGGGCCCTTTCCAAAACCTCCTTTTTAAGTATATTGTTTATGTGGTGTCTAAGCTGGAAGAACCTGTAAAGGTCTTGATTTATTAGGCCTTGTTTTTTCAAATCTTCAAAACTTCTTAAGATTTGCCCTTTAAAAAAATCGGGTGGCCAACCCAAGATGCCGAACGCTCCAAGCAGTTCCTCGGGTGGCCGACCCGCATACCACAACCAGCAGGACCGTGGAGGGATTGCGTGCAGCCGCTCACCTGAAAACAAAACAGGAGAGCGCCGATCTGTCAAACAAAACCCACTAATGGCCCCCAGCTGGTGGTTCCTGAGAGGGGGACAACCCAAACCCCGGGCCCCCTCGAATCCTGATTGGGTCGCAGCCGCACCTGCGCTGGACCCCCACTGGACCTCGTCGGACCCCGATTGGGTCAGGACGGACCCAGATTGGGTCACCGCTGCACCCACGTTGGACCCCGACTGGGTCACCTCGGCCCATACGTCGGACCCCGACTGGGTCAGGACGAGCCCCGATTGGGTCACCGCTGCACCCACGTTGGACCCCGACTGGGTCACCTCGGCCCATACGTCGGACCCCGACTGGGTCAGGACGGGCCCAGATTGGGTCACTGCTGCACCCACGTTGGACCCCGACTGGGTCCTCTCGGCCCATACGTCGGACCCCGACTGGGTCAGGACGGGCCCAGATTGGGTCACCGCTGCACCCACGTTGGACCCCGACTGGGTCACCTCGGCCCACACGTCGGACCCCGACCGGGTCACCTCTTCCCACATGTCGGACCCCGACTGGGTCAGGACTGCTCCGGCGACGACCTCCATCTCCGAACCTGGAACCCAAAATGCTCTAACACACCATACAGGAAAACAAGAAAGAGCACTTGCCTGCACTCGGGCTCTGGAGCCGTCCAGGACTTCGCCGATCCAGGTTCAGGAAGACGCTCGTCGTCGGGCTCCCACTCGGCTGTGTCGGGTTCCACAACCGGCCTGATGGTCTCTGCAGCTGGATCCTCATGCGCAGACGTCCATGCCAATAACCCGTATGGCGTGGAGGCAGGGGACCCTGGACCTGTTGACTCGGGCTGCATCCCTGAAGAACCTTGGGGACGCTCTCTCGTCGGCTCTGGCTCCTCACTGCAGTCCGTTCTCCTCCTCTGTCCAAAACAAGGCTGCAAGACCGGGATGTCTCCCAGAGCTGCAGGCCTCCCCCTCGTTCGCCGGCGTGGGACTGACGCCGAGGACCGCTCCGCAGGAGGAGACACAGAGGCAGCAGGTTTAATATAAATAGCTACAGCTGGGGAAAGAAACTCAGGGAGCTGCGGACCCTGAGCTTCACCCCCAGGAGTCAGACAAGACAGATCACTATTATTACTAGAAAAGTGAACTTGGACTTGCCTGTCTCCCGGGGGGAGGATGTTATCAGCTGTAGCGGACATTGCTCCTTCCCTCGCTCGCTGGATGCTGAAAGACCCAAGAACGGAGCCCACCGGCGCAGGACTCAGCTCACACTCAGCAGCTGGCTGGTTGAGGGGGTCATCCCGGCGGCCCGGAACTGGATCTGGAGCTGGAGCTTGCCGAAGATGCGCCCGGCCGTGACACCGACGCCTTCACCGGCCCCCAGATGGTGCGAACTCCCGAAATGGATCCCTAGGCGAAAAGCAGGTGTGCCTCTTCACCTGCTCCATGCCGCGTTCCTCCTCCATCATCAGGAACAGTTCGCGTTGGGCAGCGATGTCCTCCCTCCTAACGTCGACTTCCGGGTGGTTGGCGAAGCAGGGAGAGAGATTACAGAGCACATCTTCGGCGGCGTCCAGGTACCAATGTATGCCGGGGTCGTAGTCCAACATGGAAGCGGAGATGAGTAACTCATCTACCGCTTCCAAAACACACGTCAGCACGTGACTCTACGGTGACAGCATTCCTCACATACACAGGTCCCAGACAGGAAAAACAACGTCCAAAACTCAACTCACTGGTGAAAAAGCGTCTCAAAATGGCGTCACCGTAAAACGCTGTTTGGGCAGCAGTGTACTGTCATGATGGCCCTCGCGGGCCACCTATAAGACGCACACAAGTCCACCAGTGAGTTTTTAGTGAATAGATTATTACGGTGAAAAGGTGTTTACACAAGCTGCTGAGCAGATGACAGAGTCCTTGCAGAACAGGAAGCATAGGCAATACAGCACACTACGGGTCCAGGGCAGGAAACAGTCACAGACAGACAAGCTAGGTAATAATTGCACTCGGACTGCTAAAGCAGGGACTTACAGCACAAATTACACCGGAGGGAATAAGGCTATACAGCTCACTTACTATGCCGGTGAAAAGACGGTCAAGCCCTTAGGCAGCCGAGGTGAAGATAGTCCAGGCATCCGTAATGATGAGTGAACAGAATAACGATCAGTAACGTGACCATTAGCGATCAGACACTGCTGCGTCGTAATGACGCCAGCACACAGCTTAAATAACCCAGGGACTGATGACAGATGACACACAGCTGACCGACCGTTGACAGGCGGAAACCCCTCCGAGCACTTTCACAATAAGAGCCCGGAGAGGCCAAAATACCGCCCGCAGCTGTCAAGGCCGGCAGCGAGACATAACTTTAACCCGAGCGCGATCAGAACCGACGCTCGGGTCATAACATTAATATTCCAAAAAATAATAAAACGACTCAGAGTGTGAATATAGCTTCACCTGCAGATGAATTTAATAATTTTTTTGTTAACATTGGACCTAAACTGGCCCGAGAAATACCCACTACGGTGCCTACAGGTGATACAATATGCAATAACACTGCTGTAAAAGACTCCATCTTCATAAAGAACACAGACGAAAGAGAGGTCATTGAAATTGTTAAATCGTTCAAAAGTAAAACATCTACGGACTGTGATGGTATTGACATGCTACTAGTCAAAACTGTTATCGAATGCATAGTAAAACCACTGACGTATATCTGTAACCTGTCTCTCCAATCAGGTATATTTCCCAATGCAATGAAAATAGCTAAAGTAATTCCGATATACAAGACGGGCGACAGAGGGGAACTCTCAAACTATAGACCAATTTCACTATTACCGCAATTTTCCAAGATACTTGAAAAAATATTCTATGAGAGAATTGACAACTTCATACTGAAGAATGATTTATTGTATGAGCAGCAATATGGGTTCAGACACAAGAGGACAACTGCATATGCCCTAATGGAATTTACAGAAAAAATATCAACAGCCATTGAAAATAAAGAGTATTCAGTTGGAGTATTCCTAGATCTTAAAAAAGCATTTGATACAGTAGATCACAATTTATTATTAAAGAAACTACAAAATTGTGGTATTAGAGGGGTAGCACTGTCCTGGTTAAGTAGTTACTTAAAGAATAGATATCAGTATGTATGTGTTAGCAACAAAAACTCAGAGTTACTGAAGGTCACCTGTGGAGTCCCACAGGGTTCAGTTTTGGGACCATTATTATTCAATATGCATATAAACGATATATGTAAAGTTTCAGAAAAAATGGACTTAATATTGTTTGCCGATGACACTAATCTGCTATGCAGTGGAAACAATTTGGAACAACTTCTGGATACACTCGGAAAGGAATTAGGAAAGCTTAAACTGTGGTTTGATTCAAACAAATTAACGCTCAATTTAAGTAAGACAAAATTTATGGTCTTTAACAACCATCACAACAACCCAGTACCCAAACTCAGTGTAAATGGTGTAGAGATTGAAAGGGTATCTGAAACTAAATTCCTTGGAGTAATAATTGATAACAAACTGTGTTGGAAGTCACATATTAATTATATTAAAGGTAAAGTATCCAAATCAATTGCAATATTACACAGAGTGAAATATTTGCTGAATCAACCCAAACTATACACCTTGTATCATTCATTAATACTCCCATACATGACATATTGTAATGAAGTATGGGGAAATACATATAAAACAAACATATATCCACTCTTTATGCTTCAAAAGAGAGCTATTAGAATAATAAACAAAGCAGCTTACAGGGAACCAACAAACCCACTTTTTCTTAAACAAAAAACTCTCAAGTTGAAAGATCTGGTTGACTTTAAAACCGCAATAATAATGTTCAAAGTGAAGAATTTATCACTGCCCGCAAATATCCAAAAGTTGTTCCAAACAAGGGAGAAACGATATCACTTCAGAGGAACATGTATATTTCAAAAGCCTACAGTGAGAACAACCACCAAGCAACACTGTATTTCAGTGCAAGGAGTCAGATTATGGAACGATTTTGGACCTGAATTAAAATCATGTACAACGCTTGGACAATTTAAACAAAAACTAAAGGAAGAAATACTCCAAACATATTTACAAGATGACATGTAAACTCACATAAGGATTGACATATCCAGCCTGTGTTGTGTTGTAGCTTAGTTTTTTTTTGTTTTTGTTTTTTTTTTTGTTTTGTTTTTTTTCTCTGTGACATTTTGTCTTAGATTTGTTTTTGAATAGTATCCGCTTAACTTAGCCTAGCTTAGTTTTCTTTTTTCTCTCAGTCACATTTTGTCTTAGCTCTGTTTTAAATTGTAATCGCTCTTGTCTTGTTTTCTCTTTTTTCTCTTTTGAATTCTTGGATGGAATATGGGTGGGCAATATAAGCTGCGGCTTCAGCCTTCACCCATTTCGGATAACTCACGTGGAATTGTATAGTAGGAGGAGTCTTTGTCTAATTTGATCTTGTTGTTATATTATACAGTTTCTTTTAACCTGTACTGTACTATCCGAAATAAATAAATTCATTCATTCATTCATTCATTCAAAAGTCCTATTTACTGTACTTTAGGTATTTAGGTACCTATTTATTAGCTCCATTTTATATTTACTTATTTTTGTAGGATGTTACTTGGGTTCTAAACATTTTATTGGGTTTTAGACCTTTGAGTTTTTAACCTCTTTGACTAGTTTTTAACTTTTAATATGACTCTTCTCTCTTACCTCTGGTTTTTCTCCCATCTCTTTGCCTTTTTATAGCCTGATTGATGGAGCCTTGAGTATTTTTATCATGTCTATAGTCAATTTCATGTGTGCCAGTGTTTGTGTCTGTGTTGAATGTAATTTGTAGCTTGTAAATATGGATGTCACCAGACTGCAAAACAAATCTACCTACGGGTACAAATAAAGTAACCTGAACCTGAACCTGAACCTTTTTCTACACGGTGATAGTTTCCACGTCTTAATGAAATGTTTGTTACATACTTTGGTCTATTTGCCTTTAATGATGTAATTATTGCATCATCATTGTGAACTATCTTTTGCAGTCTTCCTCAGAATGGCTTGTTTCAGTGCATGTCTCTTTCAATGTCCATAAGCCGCAGTTCACTGCAGCCTCCCTCTTTTGTGACTATTTTCATTGTTAGCTGGCTAGCTCCTAGCCCTGGTAGCAAACCTGAGTCAACTAACATACGGTGGGGTAAAAAAGTATTTAGTCAGCCACCAATTGTGCAAGTTCTCCCACTTAAAAGATGAGAGAGGTCTCCAATTTTCATCATAGGTATACCTCAACTATGAGAGACAAAATGAGAAAAAAAAATCCAGAAAATCACATTGTCTGATTTTTAAAGAATTTATTTGCAAATTATGGTGGAAAATAAGTATTTGGTCAATAACAAAAGTTCATCTCAATACTTTGTTATATACCCTTTGTTGGCAATGACAGAGGTCAAATGTTTTCTGTAAGTCTTCACAAGGTTTTCACACACTGTTGCTGCTATTTTGGCCCACTCCTCCATGCAGATCTCCTCTAGAGCAGTGATGTTTTGGGGCTGTCGCTGGGCAACATGGACTTTCAACTCCCTCCAAAGATTTTCTTTGGGGTTGAGATCTGGAGACTGGCTAGGCCACTCCAGGACCTTGAAATGCTTCTTATGAAGCCACTCCTTCATTGCCCGGGCGGTGTGTTTGGGATCATTGTCATGCTGAAAGACCCAGCCATGTTTCATTTTCAATGCCCTTGCTGATGGAAGGAGGTTTTCACTCAAAATCTCACGATACATGGCTCCATTCATTCTTTCCTTTACACGGATCAGTCGTCCTGGTCCCTTTGCAGAAAAACAGCCCCAAAGCATGATGTTTCCACCCCCATCCATCCATCCATCCATCTTCTACCGCTTTTCCGGAGGTCCGGGTCGCGGAGGCAGCAGTTCAAGCAGAGAAGCCCAGACTTCCCTCTCCCCAGCCACCTGCTCCAGCTCTTCAGAGGGGATACCAAGGCGTTCCCAGACCAGCTGGGAGACATAGTCTCTCCACCGAGTCCTGGGTCTGCCCCGGGGTCTCCTCCCAGTGGGACGTACCTGAAACACCTCAAGTGGGAGGCGTCCAGGAGGCATCCTAATCAGATGCCCATACCACCTCAACTGACTCCTTTCAATGTGGAGGAGCAGCGGTTCTACTCTGAGCCTCTCCCGGATGACTGAGCTCCTCACCCTATCTCTGAGGGTGAGCCCAGCAATCCTACGGAGAAAGCTCATTTCAGCCGCTTGTATCCGCGATCTCGTTCTTTCGGTCATTACCCAAAGCTCGTGACCATAGGTGAGAGTAGGAACGTAGATTGACTGGTAAATCGACAGCTTTGTCTTAGAACTAAGCTCCCTCTTCACCACAACAGACCGGTACAACGTCCGCATCACTGCAGCTGCTGCTCCAATCCGTCTGTCGATCTCTCGCTCCATTTTCCCCTCACTCGTGAACAAGACCCCAAGATACTTAAACTCCTCCACTTGGGGCAGGAGCCTGTCCCCAACCCGGAGAGGACAATCCACCTTTTTCCAACTGAGGACCATGGACTCGGACTTGGAGGTGCTGATTCTCATCCCAGCCGCTTCACACTCAGCGGCAAACCGTCCCAGCAAGAGCTGTAGGTCATTGCTGGATGAAGCCAACAGGACAACATCATCTGCAAACAACAGAGATGAGATCCTGTGGTCACCAAGCATGACACCCTCCATTCCCTGGCTGCGCCTAGAAATCCTGTCCATAAAAATTATGAACAGGATCGGTGACAAAGGGCAGCCCTGGCGGAGTCCAACTCTCACTGGGAATGACTCCGACCAAGTGTTGGCAATACGAACCAAACTCTCACAACGGTCGTACAGAGACCGAATAGCTCGTAACAACAAGCCCGATACCCCATACTCCCGAAGCACCCCCCACAAAAATCCACGAGGGACGCGGTCAAATGCCTTCTCCAAGTCCACAAAACACATGTAAACTGGTTGGGCAAACTCCCACGAACCCTCAAGAATTCTCGAGAGGGTAAAGAGCTGGTCCGATGTGCCACGGCCAGGACGAAAACCACATTGCTCCTCCTGAATCCGAGGTTCGACCAACGGCCGGACTCTCCTCTCCAGTTTCCACCCCCATGCTTCACAATAGGTATGGTGTTCTTTGGATGCAACTCAGCATTCTTTCTCCTCCAAACACAACAAGCTGAGTTTTTACCAAAAATTTCTATTTTGGTTTCATCTGACCATGTGACATTCTCCCAGTCCTCTTCTGGATCATCCAAATGCTCTCTAGCAAACTTCAGACGGGCCTGGACATGTACTGGCTTAAGCAGGGGGACAAGTCTGGCACTGCAGGATTTGAGTCCCTGGCGGCGTAGTGTGTTACTGACAGTTGCCTTTGTTACTTTGGTCCCAGCTCTTTGCAGGTCATTCACTAGGTCCCCCCGTGTGGTTCTGGGATTTTTGCTCACCGTTCTCGTGATCATTTTGACTCCACAGGGTGAGATCTTGCGTGGAGCCCCAGATCGAGGGAGATTATCAGTGGTCTTGTATGTCTTCTATTTTCTAGTAATTGCGCTCACAGTTGATTTCTTCACACCAAGCTGCTTATCTATTGCAGATTCAGTCTTCCCAGCCTGGTGCAGGTCTACAATTTTGTTTCTGGTGTCCTTTGACAGCTCTTTGGTCTTGGCCATAGTGGAGTTTGGAGTCTGACTGTTTGAGGTTGTGGACAGGTGTCATTTATACTGATAACGAGTTCAAAAAGGTGCCATTAATACAGGTAACGAGTGGAGGACAGAGGAACCTCTTAAAGAAGAAGTTACAGGTCTGTGAGAGCCAGAAATCTTGCTTGTTTGTAGGTGACCAAATACTTATTTTACCGAGGAATTTACCAATTAATTCATTAAAAATCCTTCAATGTGATTTTCTGGATTTTTTTTTCTCATTTTGTCTCTCATAGTTGAGGTATACCTATGATGAAAATTGGAGACCTCTCTCATCTTGGGGGGGGGCTGCACGGTGGCGCAGTGGTTTAGCACTGCGGCAGCACAGTTTTACCCTCGGCCGGGGGATCGCGGGGATCATGAGATCGTGGGTTCGAACCCAGCCCCCGACCAACAGTGAGCTGTGTGGAGTTTGCATGTTCTCCCCGTGTTGCGCGGGTTTACTCCGGGATTTCTCCGGTTTCCTCCCGCACACCAAAAACATGTAGGTTTAGGGCGCTCGCGCACGCAGCGACCAGCAGCCGGTGGCTTGTCACCAGACTGCAAACCAAATCTACCTACGGGTACAAATAAGTAACAAAAAAAAAAAAAAAAAAAAAATCTTTTAAGTGGGAGAACTTGCACAATTGGTGGCTGACTAAATACTTTTTTGCCCCACTGTACGTCAGTGGCCTCACTAAGCATTCAATGACAGTTTTGACTAATAGCATGTCAATACCATCACAATCCGTAGATGTTTTACTGTTAAACAATTAAACAATTTCAATGACCTCTTTCTCATCTGTGTTCTTTATGAAGATGGTCTTTTATAGCAATGTTTTTGCTGATTGTATCACCTATAGGTGCCGTAATGGGTATTTCTCGTGCCAAATTAGGACCAGTGTTAACAAAAAAATTATTAAATTCATCTGCAGGTGAGACTGCTTTCACACTCTGTCGTTTTGTGTTTTTTTTTTTTGTTTTGTTTTTTGAAAGATTGGTTGGGTAGCTTGTATTTCTGTTTTTATTTCCAAGAATATTGTTAAGTATTGTCCATGTATTTTTAGTGTTATCTCTGTTTTTCTACAGTTCTTTACTGTAATAGTCTCTTTTACTACATCTCATTATATATATTGTGGAGTGTGTGAAATCAGAGGCAGATTCATTTCAGACGATTTATTACACACTCACATCACTCAAGCAAAGAACAGACTGACCATTTAAGCAGAAACTCTCCTCTTAAGTTTCATGGCATTTACATCACACACAACTTGACATTTGCATCACACTGCATTCAACCCTCTTCATCCTGCTATCTCACCAGGAACCTCTTGCTCTTTGTTCTCCCATGCTTATCCACTGTCTCCTGTCTGACATGCTAGATAATCTGGCTCCCCCAAGGTGCTACACTACCCCCCCCCCCCCCCCCAGCATCTTAGATAGAACAATAGGATAACAGTCCACATGCTGTGATAGAACAATAGAATATCAGTCCACATGCTGTTTGGGCTTCCGTCTCCTCCCGTATCTGCTGTAACTGGGGTTTACCGCCTCCGCGGCGCTGCTGTGCCGGTGGGGGGCTGCTGGGAGTGTGTCTGACTGCGGGTGGGCTGTTGCTGGGGTGGGCCCACTTCGGTCTGTTTGTGTGGCTGCTCTGGTGAATCGTTTCCCTGGGGAGCTCTCCGTGGGGGTCTTCCATGCTGAGGGGCCTTAGCCAACAGCACTTGCTCGGCCACCACAATGAAAGCGGGTTTGAGTCTGTCTATGACAATTTTTTCCCTCCTACCCCCCAAGTCTAGCAAAAAATGCTTATCCCCTGTTTCCAGCACTCTGAACGGTCCATCATAGGGTGGGCGCAATGGAGGGTGGTGGGTGTTGTGTCTGACAAACACGAACTCCGCGCTCTTCAAACTTTTAGGCACGAAAACACGCGGAAAATTGTGGTGGGCAGGGCCCGGCAGCGTGCCTGTGTTTGCGCTACGCTGCAAAAGCTGAGACGGGGAGCTGCCCGGCGTGGGATTATCTGGCAGAAATTCCCCGGGCAGCCGTAGTGGCTGCGCAAAAACAAGCTCTGCCGGGGAAGCTTCCAGATCCTCTTTCAGCGCGGAGCGCAACCCCAATAAAGCCCACGGCAGCCTGTCTACCCAATTTGCATCCATCAATGAAGCCCTGAGTGCTGCTTTCAGTGATTTGTGAAAACGCTCGCATAACCCATTGGCCTGTGGGTTGTACGCGGTTGTGCGGTGAATTGTAACACCCAGGCTGCGGGCCATCGCGGACCAGAGTTCAGAAACAAATTGAGGGCCCCTGTCCCCTGTCCCCACGTCCCGTCGGACGTAATGTCCGACGGGACTCCAAAACGCGCCACCCATGCTGTTAAAAAAGCGCGCGCTACGTCCGCGGACGAGGTTGCCGCCAGCGGGACCGCTTCTGGCCAGCGCGTGGTGCGGTCCACCATTGTCAGGAGGTGCGTGCACCCCTGTGATGGCGGGAGGGGGCCCACGAGGTCCATGTGAACATGGTCGAACCTCTTAGCCGGAATACGAAACGGCTCCAAGGGAGCCTTCGTGTGTCTGTGTACCTTGGCTCATTGGCACGCCACGCAGGCTGCAGCCCACTCTTTCACTTGTTTGCGTAGGCTCGGCCACACAAACTTCTCTCCCACCATTTTGACCGACGCGCGCGCTCCTGGGTGTGCCAGAGTGTGAACCGACTCAAACACGCAGCAGCGCCACACGGCCGGGACCACCGGACGTGGGCGACCCGTGGAGACATCGCAGATTAGGGGGGGGCCGCCATCCTGCAGCACCCTGCTCTCCAGCCTTAACCCTGTTGGTCCAGACTGGAGCGCGCGCACGTCTGCATCGCTAATCTGCTCCGCGGCCATGGCTGCGTAATCTATCCCCACACAGATCAGGGCCACCACGGCGCGCGAGAGGCAGTCCGCCACTACATTCAGTTTACCCGACACATGCTGAATATCGGTAGTAAACTCTGAGATCGCAGCCAGCTGTCTCTGCTGCCGGCCCGACCACGGTTCTGAAACCTTGGCCATCGCGAATGTTAGTGGCTTGTGGTCCACGAACGCGGTGAAGCTGCGCCCTTCCAGCCAGAACTGGAAGTGGCGTATGGCCAGGTGAAGAGCCAGCAACTCTCTGTCGAACGCATTGTATTTATGTTCGCTGTCGCGCAAAGTTCTGCTGAAAAAGGCGAGCGGCTGCCAAGCCCCGGCGACGCGCTGCTCCACGACAGCCCCTATGGCCACATCTGAAGCGTCGGTGGTGAGCGCTATGCGGGCCGTCGGGTCTGGATGCGCCAGCAGTGCGGCGTTTGCCAGGGCTGCTTTAACTTCCGAGAACGCCCGCTCTCGCTCCAGGGTCCATTCGACCCTATCCGCGGGTTTCTGTTTCTTGAGCGTGGCGTACAATGGTTGCATGAGCTGCGCCGCGCGGGTAAGGAAACGGTAATAAGAGTTCACCATTCCCAAAAATTCCTGCAGCACCCTGACCGTCTGAGGCCGGGGAAAATCCGCCATGGCACGCACTTTGTCAGGCAGCGGGATCGCTCCTTCCGGAGAGACGCAGTGCCCCAAAAAATCAATCTCCGTCACGCCGAACTGGCATTTCACCGGGTTGATTATTAACCCGTGCTCCTTCAACCTCCGGAAAACCGTCGTGAGGTGGGTTTCGTGTTCGTCTTCGGACGCACTGGCTACCAGGATATCGTCCAGGTGGACGAACACAAACGGGAGATCGCGCAGCACTGCATCCATCATGCGCTGGAACGTCTGTGCCGCTCCTTTTAACCTGAATGGCATGTGCAGGAACTCGAATAGACCGAACGGAGTTATTACCGCTGTTTTGGGTATGTCCTCAGCGCGCCCTGGGACTTGGTGGTAACCGCGGACCAGGTCTATTTTGGAAAAATTGCGTGCTCCGGCAAGGTGAACGGAAAAATCCTGTATGTGGGGAATTGGGTAGCGGTCATGCACCGTGGCGTTGTTCAACCTGCGGAAATCCCCACACGGTCGCCACGATTCCTCAGCCTTAGGGACCATGTGTAGCAGGGATGCCCATGGGCTGTTCGAGCGCCTGATGATGCCCAACCTTTCCAGGTTGGCGAACTCCTTGCGCGCTATGGCCAGTTTAGCTGCGTCCAAGCGCCGAGGTCTTGCAAAAACGGGCGGCCCGGAGGTGGTGATAAAGTGCTCCACCCCGTGTTTAGCGATGGCCACCGAAAACGTCGGGACCGTGAGTGCTGGGAACTGAGTGAGCAGTGTGTGGAACCTACCGCCTGTAGCTGTGACGTTGGCTTGTGCTGTTGGCTGGGTCACTCGAGCTATACAGGGGAGAGAGTCAAAGGACAGTGCATTAACCAGGCACCTGTTAGCAACATCAACCAGTAAACCATGTGCACACAGAAAATCAGCCCCCAGTATATGGTAATTCAGTGCTGCTACGACAAAAGTCCACTCATATGTACGGCCGTGTAGAGATAAGAGCAGAGTCCTCTCACCAAAGGTCTTAATATCCGAGCCGTTTGCTGCCAACATCCCGGGGCCGCTAGGTCCTGCCAGCCGGTCAGCATAGGTCGGCCGGATGAAGCTCTTCTGGGCTCCAGTGTCCACGAGGAAAGGCCTCCCCGAGCGTGCATCCGTCAAGTAGAGCAGCTTGTTCTCTTCACCAAGGGTCACAGCTGCTACCGACCCCCGGCCTTGGCGTTTTCCCGAGCGCTTGAATTGGCACGGTGGCGCACATCTGCGTGCGTTCTCTCCGAAGCGGCGGTGGTAGAAACAGAGCGTGTCTCTCTGGCGCTCCTTGGCCCCCGCTGCTGCTACCGTCGGTGGCGGCTCGCCTCCTCTGGTCGTCTCGCTGGGCTCCGCCACTGCCGCGTTGACTGTGATCGCCCTGGTGGTGAGGATGATCCGGTCTGCCTCCTGGGCTAGCGCACGGTAGTCGCGCGCGGCCAGCCACGGCGAATTGGCCAGAACCGCTCTCGCCACTGTCGGAAGGTTTCGGAGGAAGAGGTGGGAAAACAGAAAGTGCCCGTCGTCCGTGCCCATTAACGCCAGCATCTTCTCCATCAGGTCTACGGCCAAACCATCTCCTAACTGGGTCCGCGTCAGGAGCCTCTCCGCTCTCTCACAGTCCGAGAGCGTGTAGCGCTGGATGAGCGCAGCCTTGAGCACACCGTATTTGCTGTTGGCTGTTGGCTGATCGAGCAGGCTCGCCACCTGCTGAGCTGTGCAGGCGTCTAGCGCTGCGACCACATGGTAGAATCTGGTATCATCTGCCCTTACTCCCCGGAGGGCGAACTGGGCCTCGGTGAGGTGGAACCAAGAGCGCGGGTTGTGCTGCCAGAAATCCGGTAGCTTGACTGAAACCGCACACGCGTGGCTGGAGGTTCCAGTCCGGGCTGTCTGTGGGATGGCTGCCGCCTCGCTGTAGCTTCCTGACCGGGCCGGCTCTGGGGATCTTGCCTCGTGTTCCATAATACGTCTTGGGTCACCAGTGTGGAGTGCGTGAAATCAGAGGCAGATTCATTTCAGACGATTTATTACACACTCACATCACTCAAGCAAAGAACAGACTGAACATTTAAGCAGAAACTCTCCTCTTAAGTTTCATGGCATTTGCATCACACACAACATGACATTTGCATCACACTGCATTCAACCCCCTTCATCCTGCTATCTCACCAGGAACCTCCTGCTCTTTGTTCTCCCATGCTTATCCACTGTCTCCTGTCTGAGATGCTAGATAATCTGGCTCCCCCAAGGTGCTACAATATTAACTTATTTTTGTATGTTTTATACCACTGCGCTGCTTCTTTTGTCCTTTTCTTTAGAAAAACTTTATATAGTGATTTTTTCTTTTTACATGCTTTTTGTAATCCCTTGGTTAACCATGGCTTGTCGACAAATTTCTGTTTAAGCTTTTTCTTTACTAATGGACATTTTTTTTCATAAAGAGTGGTTACAATGTTCATGAATGTATCGTAGGCTTCATTTACATCTGATACATAGAGTTTTGTCCAGTCTTGCTTCAGCAGATTTTCTGTAAAAGAACTGATTGCATTTTGTGATTTGTATTAGAAAAATTTTGAAGTTTTTTCTGTATTGGCCCCCATGTGGCCATGGATAAGTGCAAAGACTGGCAGATGGTCACTTACACTACCGTTCAAAAGTTTGGGGTCACCCAGACAATTATTTTGTGTTTTCCATGAAAAGTCACACTTATTTACCACCATGAGTTGTAAAATGAATAGAAAATATAGTCAAGACATTGACAAGGTTAGAAATAATGATTTGTATTTGAAATAATAATTTTTTCCTTCAAACTTTGCTTGCGTCAAAGAATCCTCCATTTGCAGCAATTACAGCATTGCATACCTAACATGATTGCACAAGAGTTTTCTAATCATCCGTTAGCCTTCTGACGCAATGAGCAAACACATTGTACCATTAGAACACTGGAGTGATAGTTGCTGGAAATGGGCCTCTATACACCTATCTAGATATTGCACCAAAAACCAGACATTTCAGCTAGAATAGTCATTTACCACATTAGCAATGTATACAGTGTATTTCTGATTAGCTTAAAGTTATCTTCATTGAAAAAAAGTGCTTTTCTTTCAAAAATAAGGAAATTTCTAAGTGACCCCAAACTTTTGAACGGTAGTGTATGTCATTTATCAATAATCCACTTTCTATTTTCTTATCAATAATATTAACAAACAGGTTATCAATAAGAGTAGCAGTGTGGACTGTAATTCTACTGGGATGTGTTATTGTAGGATATAGACCAGGGGTGTCCAACCATGTGCCATGGAGAGCCAAGACCCTGCAGGTTTTACCTCCAACCAGTGTCTTCAACAGCAGATTTCTGTGAACTTCTTCCCACTGATTGCTGATAAGTGAAAACACCTGCTGAAGAGACTGGGTAGAAGAGAAAACCTGCAGGGTCTTGGCTCTCCATGGCACCTGGTTGGACACCCCTGATATAGACTCATACTGTACATAGAATTCATGAACTCTGTAATTACATTTTGTTGAAATGGATTTAGTAAATCAATATTGAAGTCTCCACAGATTACAGCCATTTTCTTATTAGTTATATTATTGTACAGCTCGACTAACTTATCTCTGAATGTCTCAATGCAAGTTCCCGGCATTCTACATATACAACTTATAATTAGATTTTTTGTTTTATCTTGGTCAATCTCAACATTAACACATTCCAGAATCCCTGGTAGTGCAAAGGACATTCCATTAACAAGTTCACACCTATACAGTTCATCAATATACAGTGCAACACCACCACCCTTTTTTTGAGATCTGTTAATATGAAACATCTGATATCCCTCTATTGTCATCAAAGAAGCCTGCTCTTCACTGAGCCAAGTTTCAGAGACTGCGATAGCTGTAAATTTTCTATCTAGCTGTTTTAAATAGTCCTGAATCTGTGGAAAGTTTTTGTTAAGCCTTCTGCTGTTGAAGTGTATTATTGATAATTTACCATCTACTTGCACTTGACTTTTGAATTGCTTTTCAGTGTAATATTCACAGTGATTATGAATATTATTGAAGAAGTGGTTGTCAGGATCAGTATCATTGTCCATCTCTTGTAGTTTGTGTTCAGCATAATGAGATAGTTTCAGAGTCTGAATTTCCTCTCTCTGTGTCAAATGACTTCCTCCAATTGGGAATGATTGATGTCTACTAAAGTCAGTCATGAGTTTTTTGGGGTTTTTTTTAAAGTACATTATCATGTTATGTCACAAAAGGAGTGTTCTTGCCGTGTGTGTGGATATGGATTATCTTAGTCTCTTAATTTTCTTAATCAGTGTTCCATCCATCCATCCATCCATCCATCTTCTACCGCTTTTCCGGAGGTCCGGGTTGCGGAGGCAGCAGTTCAAGCAGAGAAGCTCAGACTTCCCTCTCCCCAGCCACCTGCTCCAGCTCTTCAGAGAGGATACCAAGGTGTTCCCAGACCAGCTGGGAGACATAGTCTCTCCACCGAGTCCTGGGTCTGCCCCAGGGTCTCCTCCCAGTGGGACGTGCCTGAAACACCTCAAGTGGGAGGCGTCCATGAGGCATCCTAATCAGATGCCCATACCACCTCAACTGACTCCCTTCAATGTGGAGGAGCAGCAGTTCTACTCCGAGCCTCTCCCGGATGACTGAGCTCCTCACCCTATCTCTGAGGGTGAGTCCAGCAATCCTACGGAGAAAGCTCTTTTCAGCCGCTTGTATCCGCGATCTTCTTCTTTCGGTCATTACCCAAAGCTCGTGACCCTAGGTGAGAGTAGGAACATAGATTGACTGGTAAATTGACAGCTTTGCCTTAGAACTCAGCTCCCTCTTCACCACAACAGACCGGTACAACATCCGCATCACTGCAGATGCTGCACCAATCTGTCTGTCAATCTCTCGCTCCATTTTCCCCTCACTCATGAACATACCCCAAGATACTTAAAACTCCTCCACTTGGGGCAGGAGCCTGTCCCCAACCCAGAGAGGACAATCCACCTTTTTCCGGCTGAGGACCATGGACTCGGACTTGGAGGTACTGATTCTCATCCCAGCCACTTCACACTCAGCGGCAAACCATCCCAGCAAGAGCTGTAGGTCATTGCTGGATGAAGCCAACAGGACAACATCATCTGCAAACAACAGAGATGAGATCCTGTGGTCACCAAGCATGACACCCTCCATTCCCTGGCTGCGCCTAGAAATCCTGTCCATAAAAATTATGAACAGGATCGGTGACAAAGGGCAGCCCTGGCGGAGTCCAACTCTCACTGGGAATGACTCCGACCGAGTGTTGGCAATACGAACCAAACTCTCATAACGGTCATACAGAGACCGAATAGCTCGTAACAACAAGCCCGATACCCCATACTCCCAAAGCACCCCCCACAAAAAACCACGAGGGACGCAGTCAAATGCCTTCTCCAAGTCCACAAAACACATGTAAACTGGTTGGGCAAACTCCCACAAACCCTCAAGAATTCTCGAGAGGGTAAAGAGCTGGTCCGATGTGCCACGGCCAGGACGAAAACTACATTGCTCCTCCTGAATCCGAGGTTCGACCAACAGCTGGACTCTCCTCTCCAGTACCTTGGCATAGACCTTCCCAGGGAGGATGAGGAGTGTGATCCCTCTAAAGTTGGAGCACACCCTCCGGTCCCCTTTTTTGAAGAGAGGAACCACCACCATGGTTTGCCATGCCAAAGGGACTGCCCCCGACCTCCACGCAATGTTGCAGAGGCGTGTCAACCATGACAGCCCAACAACATCCAGGGTCTTGAGGTACTCAGGGCGAATCTCGTCCACCCCCGGGGCCCGGCCACCAAGGAGATTTTTAACCACCTTGGCGACCTCAGCCCCTGTGATAGGCGAGTCATCCCAAACCCTGCTTCCTCAGTGGAAGGCGTATCAGTGGGATTGAGGAGATCCTCGAAGTATTCCTTCCACCGCTCGACAATATCCCCAGTCGAAGTCAACAGTGCCCCATCTGGACCATACACAGTGTGGACAGGGAGCTGCTTTCCCCTCCTGAGCCGCCGGACAGTTTGCCAGAATCTCTTCGAGGCCAACCGAAAGTCTTGTTCCATGGCCTCACCGAACTCCTCCCATACCCGGGTTTTTTCTTCAGCAACCACCCGAGCTGCACTCTGCTTGGCCTGCCGGTACACCTCAGCTGCTTCGGGAGTCCCACAAACCAACCAAGCTTGATAGGACTCCTTCTTCAGCTTAATGGCCCCCTTCACCACTGGTGTCCACCACTTGGTTTGGGGGTTGCCACCACGAGATGCACCGACCACCTTGCAGCCGCAGCTCTGGGCCGCCGCTTCAACGACAGAGGTGGAGAACATGGCCCATTCAGACGCCATGTCTCCAGACTCCCCCGGAATGTGGTTGAAGTTCTTCCGGAGGTGGGAGTTGAAAACTTCCGGGACAGGGGCCTCAGCCAGACGTTCCCAGCACACCCTCACTATACGTTTGGGTCTACCAGGTCTGAATGGCTTCCTCCCCTGCCATCGGATCCAACTCACCACCAGGTGGTGATCAGTTGACAGCTCTGCACCTCTCTTTACCCGGGTGTCCAAGACATACGGTCGCAGGTCTGATGACACAATAACAAAATCGATCATCGACCTGCGACCTAGGGTGTCCTGGAGCCAGGTGCACATATGGACACCCTTATGCTTGAACATGGCGTTTGTTATGGACAAACTGTGGTTAGCACAGAAGTCCAATAACTGAACACCACTCGGGTTCAGATCGGGCAGGCCGTTCCTCCCAATCACCCCCCTCCAGGTTTCACTGTCATTGCCCACATGCACATTGAAGTCCCCCAGTAGGACAATGGAGTCTCCAAGAGGAGCACCCTCCAGCACCCCAGTCACAGACTCCAAAAAGGGTGGGTACTCTGAAACATCATTTGATGCATAGGCACAAATGATGGTCAGGACCCGTTTCCCAACCCGAAGGCGCAGGGAAGCAACCCTTTCGTCCACCGGAGAAAACTCCAATATAGAGGCAGCAAGGTGGGGGGATACAAGAATACCCACCCCTGCTCATCACCTCTCGCCCGGGGCAACACCAGAAAAGGCCAAGCTCCAGCCCATCTCCAGGAGACTGGTTCCGGAACTGGAGCTGTGTGTTGAGGTGAGGCCGACTATATCTAGCCGGTATCTCTCAACCTCGTACACCAGCTCAGGCTCCTTCCCCACCAGAGAGGTGACATTCCACGTACCAAAAGCCAGTTTAGAAAGCTTGGGATCAGTCCACCAAGGTCTCCGCCTTTGACCGCCACCTAATCCACATAGCACCGGACCCCCATAATCCCTCCTGCAGGTGGTGAGCCCACTGGAGGGCGGACCCATGTAACTCTTTCGGGCTGAGCCCGGCCGGGTCCCATGGGTGGAAACCCAGCCACCAGACGCTAGCCTTTGAGCCCCTCCCCCAGGCCTGGCTCCAGGGTGGGGCCCCGGTAACCCCATACCGGGTGGGGTATACTGAATCCTTCATATAGAATTTATCATGAGAGTCTGTTGGATCGTTCTTAGTCTGGCCCTTCACCCAGGACCAGTTTGTCTTGGGTGACCCTATCAGAGGCAAACTGCCCCAGACAACATAGCTCCTGGGATCACTGGGGCAAGCAAACCCCCCGACCACGATAAGGTGACGATCCATGAGGGGGATCAGTGTTCATCTATATTTATTTAAGTCAGTGAAATCTCTTATTATTATGGCCTTTGCTTCCTCAGGTGTTCCATTTAGTTTAATCCAGACTCTACAGTTTCTTGTCCATGTTGCCTGTATCTTGTTTTGTCTTTTCAACATCCGTGATTGCCATGCTATTTCAGCATTAGTCTTTGTTAAATGTTCGTTTAGGTAAACTTCTGTTCCCCGCAGCTTTCTGGTCTGCCTCAGTATGTCATTTTTTACCCTTCTGTTCACAAAGCGCATCACAGTTTATTTCTTTGTTTTATTATCCTTTCTGGGTAGAGTATGGTAGGCTGAAATTGAATTTACATCAACCTTTATGTTTCTGTTTTCAAGGAACTGAAGCACCTGGTTTTCCAGGGAGATGGATTATGGGACACATGACTGCCCCAAGTCTGCACAAGTCACCTCCTGATGCATCCCCGGTAAAATGGGTGGAGCAAGAACACATCCTGGCATTTAGACCAAACTTGGCTTGATGCAAACTTTGAATTGCTGTCATGAACTGGGCTTGATGTTTAGGCCCAGTTCTGTGACGCAGTGGCCGCTCACTGTTTTGTGTATTTTATGCCTTATTTTCCATCAGGCGCTCTCAGGGAGCCTCTGGGGTCCGCTCGGCTCCCTGACAGCTTGGCCACGCGTCCCTATCCTGCCTGTTCATTAGCTGTGTGTCATTATCACTGTTACACCTCTGTCCACACACACACACACATATACATGCTTCCCCTCATTCTCACACTCATACACTCTCCTGCATGCATACACACACACACATACACACCCATTCGTCACTCTCATGCTCGCAGACGTTTTTCACACACCTATTTCTACTTTGTGCTGCCCACTCATTCTACTCACTCACTCTCATTACACACATCGGCAATCACTTTCCTCATTAGGCTTGGCATTATTTAGCCCTGTCTCTGCTGGAAGAGATTGCCGGATCATTGTTCTACACTGGGTTAGTTCCTCCCTGTGTTAGTATTCCGTCACCCATGTCTAGATGCCCTGCCTGTTCCTCAGTACCACATCACACTGGGTGGCGTGATTATCTGTAACTGGTTGGTTTTGTTTTTTTCTGGATTTACACTTTGACCTACTCGGACTGTTCCAGCCTGTGTGAGTACAAAGTGTTCCACCCCTGCTGTCCAGTCTCACATGGTGGTTCTTTTCCTGGGCTCCTTATCTGTTCCTCCACAGCAGTCCCGTCTGCTTATGCCGTGGGACATGTTTCCCTTTGTCTACTCACCAGTGTTTGTAGAGCGTCCTGGAGGACCTCCTTGTTTATCCTGTACATTCATCTGTTATTTACGCACAGCATACTCCTGCGAGTGGGTTTTAATTCTTTCCTCCATGCGCTGCATAAAAGCACACGGGGAAATCATGACAGAAATGATCCGGCCAGCCCAAAACCCAGCGGAGTAGTTGTGCGTAATTTTTTCCTTTTTCATTTTTTGTGTGTCTGCTTTTTCCAACCACCTGTTCTGAGGATCTATTATGCCTCGAGCTGGTGAAGCAGTGAGGAGGAGGCAGAGGAGCCGGGAGGATCTCCAATCCATCATAGCGATTGAGGATTTGGCAGCCAGCGCACACAGTTGTACCTCCCGGAGGGATGAGATGGACTGCTGGAGCGGAGTAACCAACTTGGTGGAGCGGAGACCATATCTGCGCCTTCATCCCCGGGTAATTGCTCTTTCACTCCCTCCACTACCGCCTCTGCTTCCACCTGTCTCCTCGCTGTGTGTTTTGAGGCCGGCTTCCACACATAGAAGAATTCGGCGAGAGAAGTCCTGTCTCGTCTCCTGCGTGCCGTGCCTGTTCCGCTGGCTTCGCCCCCTCCACGGCACCGTGACCCAGCTTTGGACTGTAGGAAGAACTCCTCCGCTCCTCTACCTGCCGTCCAGTTTGCGGAGTCCTCTCCGGAGTTTCCAAGGGGCCCAAGTACACCGCAGACGTTGTGAAGCAGGAGGCTGGGTTTGCTGCAGTGAAAACCATCACACCCGGGTTGAACAGGCAAGTGTGTTTTCATTCTATTCACTCATTTGTTGAATCACCTTGCCTGACGCCCGGGAGTGGGGCCCAGTTCGTGCAGTCCACTGGGTTCTCACCACCTGCTGCAGTAATAGTTAACCCACCTACTCTCTCCACATCTCCTTCTTCTCTCTTTGAGCGTCCATCGGCCCAAGAGCTTGACCTTCGGAGGAGGGAGGGGGCCACGGAGCTGAAAGACTCTACTCCAGCTTTGCAGGGTCGCCATGGTGAGAGAGAGAGCGTTGTGACCTACCTGAAGCCTGCGCCGAAGGAGGAGCGTCCCCTGCTTTCAGTCACCCGGGGTCCAACGCAACATGGGGCTTCTCCTCCAGAATCCTTGCCGGAAGAATCGCCAGCATTGGAGAGTTCCCTGGAAGAGACCAGGACTGCTATGACCATCACGCCTGCTGCGGAGGCTGCTGCAGCAGTGTCTGTGACCAAACTGAACCTCCAGTGGGCTGAGCCCGAGAATACATCGCCCGGATCATCAGAGTCAACCTGGGAAGGAAGCAGATTGGCCAAAGGAAAAGATGTAGCATGGGTTGCTGCTCTCGTCGCATCCTCCCACAATGTCATCCTACAGCCCCGTCCCCTCCTACCTGGAATAAACCATGATGAGCTAGCTCAAGCACAAAGGGATGACCCCACAATTCAATAAGTCATAAAACTCAAAGAGTCGAACACCAACCTCAACAATGATATCCGGAAATCAGTCAAGGGGACTGCCAGTAAACTCCCTCATAAATGGGGCCGACTACACCTTGAGGATAGAATCTTGTATCGATGAACACTGGAGAGAAAACAGCTAGTCTTACCCCTCAAATACATCCCTGTTGTCCTGAAGCACCTTCATGATAACATGGGGGCACGTGGGTGTGGAGAGAATGCTTCATCTCACCAGAGAAAGATTTTACTGGCCCTACATGAAAAGGAACATTGAGGACTATGTGACTAAGAAGTACTGGTGTATCAGGCAAAAGAAACGTACAGTCCATGTACGTGCACCCATGAGTAGCCTGAAGTCCAACTCGCCCTAGTAGGAGGGAACACTAAACAGAACTCCCATATACAGTAAATTTTTGGTGTTAATCTAAGGTCTATTTTATTAAAATAGTGCAGGTTCAGTAAGGTGGAACGTTCATGCTCGCTCCGGTCACTCACAGGGGTTCATACAGGCACGCCACGCAGCACCCCTCAGACGCATGCTGGAGAGACACAGAGAAGCATCACATCTTCATTGTTCCTGCTTTCAACTGCTTTATACAGGTAACATAATTGCTGCCCTGGCCTTCAGCCTGGAGGAGGGTAACTGTTAGATAAATCTGTGATGAAGCTCAATCAAAAACCAGGCAGGATCGAAAGTTTAAATAAATTTAATTTCTGGCCAGGAGAACAATACAGAGAATAGCCCCAAAGTCCATTCACACACCATTCTAACTCATCCGCACATTGTCCAGTCTTTTTAAGGCTTGTGTTATCCGTGGGGAGTAGGAGAGAACGTCCTTGGCAGTTAGGCTCAGTACTACTGGTCAGAACAGGGTGTAAGATTATCTCTGTCCCAGGAACTGGGATGCCTAATCACACACACTCACACAGGAAACTCACAGGGTGAGTCCAAACAGATGATAAAGATAGAGCTGAATCAGGATCCTGCAACCCAGTCACACAGACTCTGGGGCTTAGTCAAGGCCATATGATCAGACATTGTAATATTCCACAAATATAGCATTAAATGTGGAATTATTCTTTCACAGCAAAAAGAAATACTGTAAATATAGAAATATGGATAGAGAGAAAAAAAACAAAGAAAATTGACAATGTGGAAGATTTTGCTTCAAGAGTGAGGGGGAGCTGATAGGAGAGAAAAACTCCAGAGTCCGAGCCTGAACCTACGCAGAAAAGAGAAAAAAATCACTATCAGCTGATACCATCTGAATGTCCACTGCAGGTAGGAAGGGCTCCGATATCCTATTTTATGGATGCAAATTCATGTAGTAGACTATATACACTGCGTTCTAAATTATTATGCAAATGATATTTGTCTCTGATTTTCCAAAATACTCGATGCAAATGACAGTCAGTATAATTTTTAAGTCATCAACCATTAGAGCATAATTCAAATTTTATTGAACAAACCTCCCAATGATAATTATTTCTTTGCAAAAATTTAAAAAACCCTCAAAATGCACTGTTCCAAATTATTATGCACAACAGAGTTTCAAAACATTTTATTGGATGTAAAGAACTAGAAATGGTCATTTGTTGAATTTGCAGCATTAGGAGGTCATATTTCCTGAAATCAAAAGCTATTTCAATCAACAACATATTAACAGGCCAAGTTACATGTTAACATAGAACTCCTTCTTTGATATAACCTTCACAATTCTTGCATCCATTGAACTTGTGAGTTTTTGGAGAGTTTCTGCTTGAATTTCTTTGCAAGATGTCAGAATAGCCTCCCGTAGCTGCTGTTTTGATGTGAACTGCCTCCCACCCTCATAGATCTTTTGTCTGAAGATGCTCCAAAAGTTCTCAATAGGGTTTACGCCAGGGGAGGATGGGGGCCACACCATGAGTTTCTCTCCTTTTATGCCCATAGCAGCCAATGACACAAAGGTATTCTTTGCAGCATGAGATGGTGCATTGTCATGCATGAAGATAATTTTGCTACGGAAGGCACAGTTCTTCTTTTTGTACCATGGAAGGAAGTGGTCAGTCAGAAACTCTATATACTTTGCCAAGGTCATTTTCACACCTTCAGGGACCCTAAAGGGGCCTACCAGCTCTCTCCCCATGATTCCAGCCCAAAACATGACTCTGCCACCTCTTTGCTGACATTGCAGCCTTGTTGGGACATGGTGGCCATTCATTACTCCATCCATCTGAACCATCCAGGGTACCACGGCACTCATCAGTAAACAAGACTGTTAAAATTAATCTTCATGTATTTCTGGGTCCACTGCAACACTGTTTCTGCTTGTGAGCATTGGTTAGGGGTGGCTGAATAGTAGGTTTATGCACAACTGCAAGCCTCTGAAGGATCCTACACTTTGAGGTTCGTGGGACTCCAGAGGCACCAGCAGCTTCAAATACCTGTTTGCTGCTTTGTAATGACATTTCAGCAGCTGCTGTCTTAATCCGATGAATTTGTCTGGCAGAAACCTTCCTCATTATGCCTTTATCTGCACAAACCCGTCTGTGCTCTGAATCAATCACAAATTTCTTCACAGTGCGATGATCACCCTTAAGTTTTCGTGAAATATCTAATGTTTTCATACCTTGTCCAAGGCATTGCACTATTTGACGCTTTTCGGCAGCTGAGAGATCCTTTTTCTTTCCCATATTGCTTGAAACCTGTGGCATACTTAATAATGTGGAACATCCTTCTTAAGTAGTTTTCCTTTAATTGGGCTCACCTGGCAAACTAATTATGACAGGTGTCTGAGATTGATATCAGTGATCCAAAGAGCCCTGAGACACAATACCATCCATGAGTTTAATTGAAAAACAACAAACTGAATGTTTATGACACTAAAATCCTATTTGCATAATAATTTGGGACATGGTGTACGGTATAAACAAATGAATGTTTTTTTTAAAAACTGCCAGCTGATGTCCAGTTCAGCATAACACCGGTCTCTGTGAGACCATTGATATTTGTATAATCTGTCCTTTTGTCATGCCAAATAAAGTCACATGTAGAGAGAAGCTTCTGTCTGTCTCTTCAGCCACATGCCCTCGGCTCTCGCCGATGTCTCCTGGCCAGTAACAATCACTATCATGACAAGCTTTTTTTGGGACGTTAAATCCTGGCACATTTAGCAGGATACTGACAACGGCAAACCTTAGTAAATCACCTTGCGTCAGTCATTTAAATACTCCCCTCCCTCAAATTTGCACTTTGACATGACTCCCACAAATACATATGCAATGGGGCCAGGTGCAAAATTAACATAGTCCACTAATTTTGCCCTGTGCCCTTTAGTAAATCTCAACAGTAGTTTTTTAACACCAAAATAGGGTTTTGCGATGATGCAGCATGTTAATAAATCTACCCCTAAATGTCCTGAGTTTCTAAATGCTTGGGTGTTGTTGAAAGGAATGGTGATGTTGTGGAGAGATGAATAATCAGGCCGAGCGTTCAGAGCAGGTGAAACTTTATTCTCTTCCTCTCACATCCACCAGAATCCAAAACATTAGAAACACAGATTGCAGGCACTCTGTTTTATATTAACCCTCCTCCGCTACCTGAGGTGCTGTATTTACATATCAGCCCCCCATGACAATTCCCCTTGTCCCCTAGCACCTTTGATCTGCCATCTCTACAGTCTGAGGGAAAAATACTGAGGGAAAACTACTGAGTGACTCCCCCCCTAACGGGGGATCTTCGGCTCTGAGGCACTGCTGTGCTGGTGGGGGGTTCCTGGGGGTGCGTCCGTCTGTGGGTGGACAATGGGGGGACACCTTCAGCATGCTCGTGTGACTGATTAGACGAGTCATTTTCCTGGGGAGTTCTCAGTGGGGTCTTCCGCACCGAGGAGCTCGGGCCAAAACCACCTGTTCTTCTGCTAAAACAATGGCAGGTTTAAGCCTGTCTACAGATTATCTCCCGGCGACCCCCCAAGTCTAACACAAAATGTTTGTCCCCGGGTTCCAGCACTCTGAACAGGCCATCGTAGGGCGGGCGCAATGGAGTCCGGTGGGCATCGTGCCTGACAAATACGAGCGACGCGTCCTTCAAGGTCTTTGGCACAAAAGCACGGGGAAAACGGTGGTGGGCTGGGCCGGGAAACGTCCCTGCCCCTGCGCTATGCCGTGAACGCGGGGGCGGATCGGTGTTCGGCGCGGGATTATCCGGCAAAAATTCCCCAGGGAGCCGCAGCGGCTGGGAAAAAACCAGCTCTGCTGGGGAGGCCGCCAAATCCTCCTTCGGTGCTGAACGCAACCTTAATAGAACCCACGGCAACCGGTCCACCCAATTTGCATCCGTAAGCGAAGCACTGAGCGCTGCTTTAAGCAATCTATGGAAACGCTCGCGTAACCCATTGGCCTGGGGGTTGTACGCGGTCGTGCGATGAATTGTGACACCCAGGCTCCAGGCCATGGTGGACCAGAGGTCGGAAACAAACTGCGGGCCCCGATCGGACGTGATGTCCGAAGGGGCGCTGAAACGTGCCACCCATGTCATCAAAAAAGCACGTGCAACTTCTGAGGACGCAGTGGAAGCTAGCGGGACTGCTTCGGGCCAGCGCGCGGTGCGGTCCACCACTGTCAGGAGGCGCGTGAACCCCTGCGATGGCGGGAGGGGGCCCACGAGGTCCACGTTAACGTGATCGAACCGCTTAGCCAGGATATGGAACGGCTCCAAGGGGGCCTTTGTGTGCCTGTGCACTTTGGCTCATTGGCACGCTACGCAGGCTGCCGCCCACTGTTTCACCTCTTTGCACAGGCTCGGCCAGACGAGCTTCGCTCCCACCATTTTGACTGACGCGCCTACTCCTGGGTGCGCCAGGGAGTGAACCGGCTCAAAAACGCGGTGTTGCCAAGCGCGTGGGACCACCGGGCACGGGCGGCCTGTGGAGACGTCACAGATTCGGGGGGCCTCCCGTCGTGCAGTACTCTGCTCTCCAGCCTTAACCCTGTTGGTCCAGACTGGAGCACGAAACGTCCACATCGCCGATCTGCTGAGCGGCCATGGCCATGTAATCTATCCCCACATAGACTGGGGCCACTAATGCGCGCAAGAGGCAGTCCGGCACCACGTTGAGTTTACTGGCCACATGCTGAATGTCGGTCGTAAACTCCGAGATCGCGGCCAGCTGTCTCTGCTGCCGGTCCGACCATGGTTCCGAAACCTTGGCCATTGCATACGTTAGCAGCTTGTGGTCCACGAAAGCAGTGAAGGTGCGCCCTTCCAGCCAGAACTGGAAGTGGCGTATGGCAAGGTGGAGAGCCAGTAACTCTCTGTCAAACGCGCTGTATTTACGCTCACTGTCGCGCAAAGACCTGCTAAAAAAGGCAAGCGGCTGCCAAGAACCGGCGACATGCTGCTCCACAACGGCCCCTGTGACCACGTCCAAGGCATCGGTAGTGAGCGCTATCCGAGCCGCCAGGTCCGGGTGCACCAGCAGTGCGGCGTTCACCAGGGCTGTTTTAACCTCGGAAAACACCTGCTCTCATTCAGGAGTCCAGACGACTCTGTCCGCCGGTTTCCATTTCTTAAGCACGGCGTACAACGGCTGCATGAGCTGGGCTGTGCGGGGGAGGAAACGACTGTAAAAGTTAACCATCCCCAAAAACTCTTGCAGCACCCTGACCGTCTGAGGCCGGGAAAAATTCACCACTGCACGCACCTTGTTCAGCAAAGGTATCACTCCCTCCAGTGAGATGCGGTGTCCCAAAAAATTGATTCCCGTCACCCCGAACTGGTACTTCGCCGGGTTGATTATTAACCCGTGCTCCTCCAACCTCTGGAAAACTGTCCTGAGGTGGGCTACTTGTTCATCCTCGGATGTGCTGGCCACCAGGATGTCGTCCAGGTAGACGAACACAAACAGCAGATCGCGCAACACCACATCCATCATGCGTTGGAATGTCTGCGCCGCACCCTTTAACCCGAAAGGCATGCGTAAAAACTCAAACAGACCAAACGAGGTTATTATTGTCATGACTCGCCGCTCATCAGCAGCGCCAGCCGCGCGCACACCTGCTCCTCATCAGCGGTGAGGTATTTAATCCACTCTGCCCTGGGCTTCGGCCTGAAGCCGTCTCTCAACTTCGGCCCCTTTGCTACTACGGATCTCAAACCTACTAGCGAAGATTAACTGGGTAAGCTCCCCTTACCTCTCTCCTCTAGCCTTCCCCTGTGCACAGGTGGACCTCCCCGGCGGCGGACTTCCTCATCTCGCCGCTGGCTCTACGCTGCTGCCACAGGTACTGCAGGTCGCTGTCTCCCGGGCCTCGCCCTTGTCGACGCCAGCCACCTGTCATAATCAAGTAAGCCAGCTAACCATCATTATCCTCTGTATTGGTGTGGTGCCCGTTACCCTTCTCCCTCTGCTTCCTCCCATAGGGTTGTCCGGCTGTACGGCCTCCTGCCCCCGTGCCTGACGCAGACGCCACCACCAATACATTCTTATTCCACAGACACGCAGCCACACACATCTCTGTTGTTAATAAAGCTGTTGAATCTGCCCTGAGCCTGCGTGTGTGTCTCCTGAGCCGTGCATTATGTCAGTACGGCTTCAGCAGAGCGGCTCGGCAGACAGCGGGCTCGCATGCCGTCTTTCCACCCTCGAGGCTCGGGTGGATTCAATAGCCTATCAGCAACAGGTGATATTAAACCAATTAACAGTTATTACTAACCGATTAGACCGCTTGGACCCCCAGCAGCAGTTCCCCTCGGCTCGTCCGGGTGGCGCAGCTCCTGCGGCTCCGGTGGCTGCCCAGCTCGCTCCGGGTGCGCCAACACGGCTCACACCCATCCCCACTCCTGCTCGCTTTAGCGGTAAGCTTGGTGGAGCTCGGGGCTTTATTATGCAGTGTGAGTCCGTGTTTCTCCGTGTTCCCGGAGACTTTCCCTCTGACCATAGCAGAATTGGCTACATAGGTAATCTTCTAGAGGGCCGTGCGCTTACCTGGGCTTATGCCATTATGGTGAAGCCCAGCTACGCCACCCTCACCTATGGCCAATTCGTGCGACAATTTCTGGAAGTGTTCGATCATTCGCGTTTGGACAGTGTCCAGGTCGACCGCCTTCTCGGACTCCAACAGGGGAGCCGATAGGCGGCCGAATACACGATCGACTTCCGGGTTACCGCAGAGGAGGTTGGCTGGGAGGAGCGTGCGCTCTGCGGCATCTTCCTCCGCAGCTTAAATTCTGGTCTGAGGGATGAGCTGGCCGGCTGGGATACCCCGGAGATGCTGGCGGAGCTGATTTCTCTTACCATCAGCTTGGATAACAGGGTGCGCGAGCGCGCCTCAGAGCGGAAGCAGTCTTCTCGCTCGCGGGGCGCCTCCGCGCGCCTGCCCCAAGCTCGCCACCTGGCGTTGCCGCCACCGGAGGTCTCCGAGGAGTCGGAACCGATGGTGACGGGCCGGACAAAGCTCCCCCTGGCGGAGAAACAGCGCCGCCGTGACCTGGGCCTCTGCATGTATTGCGGGGGTAGCCAGCACACGGTGGAGCATTGTCCAGAGAAGCCAAACGAGGAGGTCCGCGAGTCACTGTAGGGGGCCTCGCGGACGCTAATCGGTTAAATCCCCTCACACATTTGACGCTGCCCATCCGCTTCTGTCACAGCCTCACTGGGCACCTCACACATGCACTGGTGGATTCAGGCACGGAGGGTAGCTTTATTTCACAGAGCCTGGCAACCCGACTGGGCATCCGTTGTCACCCCCTTGACTCTCCTCTCGCCCTGGTTAATCTCTCCCGAGTCTCCCTGGGAAAAGTAACCCACCGAACCTCTCCCATTCCGGTGATCATCTCTGGAAACCACCGGGAGGATATCTCTTTCTATGTCCTGCCCACCTCGGTAACTCCTGTCATCCTCGGATATCCCTGGCTCCGCCTCCACAACCCCACCTTGGACTGGAAGACTGGGAAGGTGTCAGCGTGGAGTACCTTCTGTATGGGCACCTGTCTCCAATCCGCTGCCTGCGCCCCGTCCTCGCCTCCCACAGCCCAGGACACCGCGCCCCCGGATCTCACCCTTGTGCCCTCAGAGTTCCACAACCTGGGTGCTGTTTTCAGCAAGTCCAAGGCGATGTCTCTGCCTCCTCACTGGCCCTATGACTGCGCCATCAACATCCGCCAGGGGGCGCCTCTACCCTCAGGACGCCTCTATAGCCTGTCAGCGCCGGAGAAAGAGGTCATGAACAGCTACTTGAAGGAGTCGCTCAGTGCCGGGATCATCCGACCATCTTCCTCTCCAGTAGGCACAGGGTTCTTCTTCGTGGGAAAGAAGGACGGTTCCCTTCATCCCTGCATTGATTATCGAGCGCTCAATGACATCACGGAGAAGGACCGGTACACCCTGCCCCTCATGAATACCGCCTTCCACTCCCTCCAGGGGGCGACCTCGTTTACTAAGCTGGATCTTCGCAGCGCTTACCACCTCGTCCGGATCCGGGAGGGAGATGAGTGGAAGACAGCCTTCCGCACCCCTAACGGTCATTTTGAATACCTTGTGATGCCATTTGGGTTGACCAACGCTCCAGCCGTCTTCCAGCGCCTCGTCAATGACTTCCTCCGGGATTTCATCGGCCTGTTTGTTTTCTTCTACCTGGACGACATCCTCATCTTCTCCAGGTCCAGGGATGAACACCAGGTCCACGTGAGGCGGGTCCTGCAGAGGCTGCTGGAGAACCGTCTATATGTCAAGGTGGAAAAGTGTGAATTCTACGCCAAAACAACTTCCTTCCTGGGGTTCGTCATCTCCCATGACCAGGTGCTTCCGGACCCAGCGAAGATTAAAGCGGTGGTGGATTGGCCCACACCTACCTCAAGGAAACAGGTTCAGCAATTCATCGGGTTCGCCAATTTCTACCGCCGCTTTGTCCCGAACTTTGGAGCCATCGTCGGGCCCCTGACCCGCCTCACCTCCCCTAAGACCCCGTTCCGGTGGACTGAAGAGGCCGCAACGGCCTTCCAGGCGCTGAAGACGGAGTTTTCCTCCTCCCGGGTCCTCAGCCAGGTCGATCCCACGCTGCAGTGTATAGTGGAGGTGGACGCTTCGGACACGGGGTTGGGGGCGGTGCTGTCCCAGCGGTCTCCAGCCAACGGAGTCAAGCGACCCTGCGCCTTCTTCTCTCGGCGCCTGTCCCCAGCGGAGCGTAATTATGACGTGGGGGACAGAGAGCTTCTTGCCATCAAGCTTGCGCTTCAAGAGTGGCGTCATTGGCTGGAGGGGGCAGCCTTGCCTTTTGTGGTCCTAACAGATCACAAGAAATTGGAGTATCTAAGATCTGCCAAGCGTCTGAACGCCCGCCAGGCGCGCTGGTCCCTGTTCTTTGCAAGGTTTAAGTTCAGCATCACTTACAGGCCTGGCTCCAAGAACGGCCTGCCCGACGCCCTCTCCAGGCAATTTGCCCCGGAGGCCACAGAAGACACGGTTCACACCATCCTGCCCAGGTCGTGCGTCGTGGGGGCTGTTTCTTGGGACATAGAAGACAAGATCCGGAGGGCACAGAAGTCGGAACCGGACCCTGGCGGTGGACCGGAGGGGAGGCTCTTCGTGCCATCTGCCGTCCGGGGGGACGTTATACACTGGCTCCACACCTCTAAGCTCACCTGCCATCCTGGAGCTTCACGGATGATCGACCTCCTCCAGCGATCCTTTTGGTGGCCAGGTCTGCGGAAGGATGCCGCCCGTTACGCCCGGGCCTGCCCCGTCTGCGCCACCAGTAAGTCAGGTAACGCTCCCCCCGCGGGTCTGCTCCAGCCCCTGCCCGTCCCTGGCAGGCCCTGGTTGCACATTGCCCTAGACTTCGTCACCGGGCTCCCCGTCTCCAACAACTTTGACACAGTTCTGACCATCGTTGACCGTTTTTCCAAGGCCGCCCACTTTGTGCCCCTACGTGGACTCCCCTCAGCCTTGGAGATGGCGGACCTCCTCATCCAACACGTGGTCAGACTGCATGGAATTCCGGTCGACGTGGTCTCCGACCGTGGCCCCCAGTTCTCTTCGGACGTCTGGAGGTCCTTTTGCAATGCCCTGGGAGCCAAAGTAAGCCTCACCTCCGGCCATCACCCCCAGTCTAACGGGCAGTGTGAGCGGACTAACCAGGAGCTGGAGGCTGCTCTCCGCTGCGTCACTTCTTCCAAGCCCACGTCCTGGAGCTCTCACCTCGCCTGGGTGGAGTACGCCCACAACACCTCTCGCTCCTCTGCCATCGGGATGTCGCCCTTTAAAGCATCCCTGGGTTATGATCCACCTCTATTCCCCGCGCAGGAGGGCGAGTTGGCTGTTCCCTCTGTCCAGGCACACCTCAGGCGGTGTCGCTCCCTTTGGTCCACGGCGCATAATGCGCTTTTACGCACGGCGGAGTGCAATAAGTCCACGGCGGACCGACACAGGAGACCTGCACCTGCCTACCAGGTGGGACAACAAGTCTGGGTATCCGCTCAGGACGTAACCTTAAGGGTGAGAGGAGAAAGCTGGCCCAACGATTCATCGGCTCTTATCCCATAACCAGGATTATCAACCCGGTGGCTGTGCATGTGGCTATTCCCTCCTCCCTCCGCATCCATCCCACCTTCCACGTCTCCAAAATTAAACCGGTGGTCTCTGACCCCCTCTGCCCTCCACCTGCTGCACACCCCGCTCCCCGGATGATTGGTGGCCATCCGGCCTGGACTGTCACTGAGATCTTGGACGCCCGGCGCCGGGGTCGCGGGTTGCAGTATTTGGTGGATTGGGAGGGCTATGGACCCGAGTGGAGACAATGGGTGCCTTCCTCGCTGGTGTTGGACCGGTCTCTCATCTCTGAGTTTCATCGAGTGCACCCGGAAAAAACCATCGCCAGGAGGCGCTGCTAGAGGGGGGAGTACTGTCATGACTCGCCGCTCATCAGCGGCGCCAGCCACGAGCACACCTGCTCCTCGTCAGCGGCGAGGTATTTAATCCACTCTGCCCTGGGCTTCGGCCTGAAGCCGTCTCTCAACTTCGGCCCCTTTGCTACTACGGATCTCAAACCTACTAGCGAAGATTATCTGGGTAAGCTCCCCTTACCTCTCTCCTCTAGCCTTCCCCTGTGCACAGGTGGACCTCCCCGGCGGCGGACTTCCTCATCTCGCCGCTGGCTCTACGCTGCTGCCACAGGTACTGTAGGTCGCTGTCTCCCGGGCCTCGCCCTTGTCGACGCCAGCCACCTGTCATAATCAAGTAAGCCAGCTAACCATCATTATCCTCTGTATTGGTGTGGTGCCCATTACCCTTCTCCCTCTGCTTCCTCCCATAGGGTTGTCCGGCTGTACAGCCTCCTGCCCCCGTGCCTGACGCAGACGCCACCACCAATACATTCTTATTCCACAGACACGCAGCCACACACATCTCTGTTGTTAATAAAGCTGTTGAATCTGCCCTGAGCCTGCTTGTGTGTCTCCTGAGCCGTGCATTATGTCAATTATTGCTGTTTTAGGTATGTCCTCAGTGCGCACCGGGACCTGGTGATAAATGCAGACCAGGTCTATCTTGGAAAAAATGCGCGCCCCGGTGAGGCGAATGGAAAAATCCTGAATATGCGGGATGGGGTAGCGGTCATGCGCTGTGGCGTTATTTAATCTGCGGAAATCACCGCAAGGTCACCACGATCCCTCGGCCTTAGGAACCATATGTAACGGGGATGCCCATGGGCTGTTTGAGCGTCTGATGATGCCCAACTTTTCCAAGTTGGCAAACTCCTCGCGCGCAATGGCCAGTTTAGCTGCATCCAGGCGCCGAGGTCGTGCGAAAACGGGCGGCCCCGTGGTGGTAATGAAGTGCTCCACCCCGTGTTTAGTGACTGTCAACAAAAACATCGGGACCGTGAGTGCTGGGAACTGGGTGAGTAGTGTGTAGAACTTACCTCCTGGAGCTGTGACGTTGGCTAATGTTGTGGGCCCGGCTCCTCGAGCTGTACGGGGACAGAATCAAAAGACATTGCGTTAATCAGGCGTCTGTTAGCAACATCGACTAGAAGTCCGTGTGCACATAAAAAATCAGCGCTTAAAATGGGGAAGCTGCATGCCGCTATGATGAATGTCCATTGGTATGTACGGCCGTGCAAGGATACAGTCAGTGTCCTCTCACCAAAAGTCTTAATGTCTGAGCGGTTTGCAGCCGTCAGTTCGGGGCCACTAGTTCCCGCCAGCCGGTCAGCGTAGGACGGCAGGATGAGGCTTTTTTGGGAGCTGGAGTCCACGAGGAACCGTCTCCCCGAGTGGGAGTCTGTCACATAGAGTAACTTGCTTGCTTCACTGGCAGTCACAGCTGCTACCAACTGCCGGCCCTGGTATTTCCCAAGCACTTGAATTGGCACGGTGGCGCACACCGGCGTGCGTCCTCTCCAAAACGGCGGTGGTAGAAACAGAGCGTGTCTCTCCGGTGCTTCTTGGCCTCTGCTGCAGCCACCGTCGCTGGTTCCTCACTTCCGCTGGCCATCTCGCTGGGTTCTGACGCCGCTGCGTTCACTGTGAGGGCTCTGGTGGTGATGATGATCCGATCTGCCTCTTGAGCTAGAGCCCGGTAGTTGCACGCGGCCAGCAGCGGCAAATTGGCAAGGACCGCCCTGGCCGCTGTCGGGAGGTTCCGGAGGAAAAGGTGAGCAAAGAGGAAATGTGTGTCATCTGTGCCCATCAACGCCAACATCTTCTCAATCAATTCGACCACCGACCCGTCTCCCAAGTCGGAGCGCGTCAGGAGCCTCTCCGCTCTCTCACAGTCCGAGAGTGTGTGGCACTGGGTCAGCGCGGTTTTGAGAGCAGCGTATTTGTCGCGGGCTGGGGGCTGTTGGAGCAGGCTCGCCACCTGCTGGGTTGTGCGTGCGTCCAGTGCTGCAATCACGTAGTAGTATCTGGTGTTATCTGCCGTTATTCCCAGGAGCGCGAACTGGGCCTCGGTGTGAAGGAACCAAGACTTCGGGTCGTGTAGCCAAAAGTCTGGGAGTTTGACCGAAACAACGCACGCGTTGCTGGCACTTCCCATCCGGGTCGTCTCTGGGGTGTTCGCCTCGTGTTCCATTGTGCGTCAAGGGTCACCAGTGTGGAGAGAGGAATAACCAGGCCGAGCATTCAGAGCAGATGAAACTTTATTCTCTTCCTCTCACATCCACCAGAATCCAAAACATTAGAAACACAGGTTGCAGGCACTCTCTTTTATATTAACCATCCTCCACTACCTGAGGTGCTGTATTTACATATCAACCCCCCATGACAATTCCCCTTGTCCCACTAGCACCTTTGATCTGCCATCTCTTCAGTCTGAGGGAAAACTACTGAGTGACTTCCCACAATGTAACACAGTGGTAAACATGCTCCTGTCCCAGCTTTTTTGGAACATATTGCAGGCATCAAATTCAAAAGGAGTGAACATTTGCAAATAAATAGCATTTATCAGTCTGAACATTGACAATCTCTTGTCTTTGTAGTGACTATAAGTTGAAAAGGATTTGCAAATCATTGTATTCCGTTTTTTACTTTTTACACAGTGTCACAACTTCATTGGAATTGGGGGTTGTACTTAAATCCAGGATGACTTTTTTTCAACCAGGCAGTGTATTGCCCAATGACACTGAATTTAAAGGCCAAATGTCACGTAACAGGGTCCTTAAAATGTCTTGAAACTAGATATAAAAGGGAACCGATCCGTTCGGGTCTTGGTGCATATGCTTCAGTAACGCCGGAACATTCGTTAATTTAAAACTGCCGCGCTTAGCCTGACGTTCCTACTCATGGCCCCGGAATCGCCTGGGGAAGAAGGCGGAAGTGACGAAACAGATTGTACCTTAGTTTGATGCTTGGGGTATCCCGATTGATTGTTTATATGGAGACTGGAAGAGGCACCGCATATTTTTAATACATAGACAGTTTTTTTCCTTTGTTTGTGGAAGGCAATCACTATTTTTGTTCTTAGTTACCCCTCGTTACCAACGTAACAACGACCAACAATTTTATCCTTAGAAATAAATCATCTATCGTATTGCTGGATGGCACCGTAAAACGGGGCTATAAGGGACGGCTGGGTAATAAGGGACACTTTTCTGGGAAATGTTTTAAATGTAATTCGTGTTGTTATTGTCAAATATTTTAAGGATTCATGGATATTTGACAATAACAACACAACTCAGCGTCCTGCTCAAAATAAAAAAGCAGAATTCTGGATTTGGAAGGCGATTCCTCTCTGTTCCGCAGCCGCAGGACAGTAGAAAGTGTGAGGCCATCAGCCTAATGATTGAGTCCACACTTCTAACTGTAGTGATAATAGCTCACGCTGAGCGATCTGCCCGCCCCGGCCATCAGCCTAATGATTGAGTTCACACTTCTCATTGTAGTGAGAATAGCTCACGCTGAGCGATCTGCCAGCCCCCTAGCTGTGGGGGTCACACACACGACGTGCTCCTCAACACACTCAATAATTTTTTTTCCCATATATTTTTCTTTTGGGCGTACAGAAATGGCAATACGCCCGTATTTGCATTTTCCCCGTATTAAAATACGGCGAAAACGTATCACTTGACAAGTATGTGCCTCCATTCTCATTCTGATCTGGTCAATTTCTTGACAGCAGCGGCTATCCTCCACTGTTGGCATTGCTTGGCAACACTCACAGGTGCACCTATTGAAAAATTCAAGTACAAGAATTTGCAAATATTTTCTGAATGCATGTATACATAAATATGCTTGTTTGTTGATATTGTAAGCACAGGTTTGTTGATATTGCAATTGTGAGCTTTAATAAATTTTGTAACAATATAATATATATAATATTCAATAATGTGTTCACATCCTGTCCATATTATTTACTCCATATCCACCTCATAAATGCCTTGCAGAACTCATGTAAAATAAAGTGAAAAGATCCATTGCATTATTCATGTTGTCTTTGTTTATTAGTAGAACTTTCAAGCCCTCCCCATGAAGTGCCATGTGCTAGAGACATAGTTTTTTCCCAATTATTTCTAGTTATCAAACCTTGAAGCTGGCGTACAAAACAACAAGCTAGATTTCTAATTCGTCTACAGTGAGAAAGGAACATTCCTGGTTATGGCCCTATACACACGATCCTGGGGATTTTAATACAAGTCATTTTCCACAATTACTTCCATTTCATCCTTGATTTTGTTGCTACAACTGAATGAGGAAAGAAAGGGTTCTACTGTAAGCTAGCGCCCCACTGTATCGTCATAATAATGGCTTCCGAAAAATCGATATTTATGGGGCGCCCTCGACAGACCCCCTTCGGCTTCCCAATTTTGCCGGTGGTTATACCGTAAATCGAGGCTATAAGGGACGGCGGGGTAATAAGGGACACTTTTCTGGGAAATGTTTTAAATGTAAATCTGCTTTTTTTATTTTGAGCAGGACGCTGAGTTGTGTTAACAACACAACAACACAACTCAGCATCCTGTGTCCCTTATTACCCCGCCGTCCCTTATAGCCCCGATTTACAGTAATTAATTTATTAAACATCACAAATTTCTTTTGGCTTACCATTCAACATTCTGGAGGCGATTAATGTCCAATTCAATGACATTTTCCACTGGTTCTGCTCTCTGGTCATCGTCGGAACTGTTGTCATCAGACAAAGCATCTGATTCCGTCTCGGACGACACGAACCTGTAAGGTTCTATGCCTCTGTCACTGTCTGAACCACTGTCATCAGTATCTGGGGTGTCATCTTCCCTGAATTCCAAGTCCGATTCACCAGAGGACAAAACTAAACTAATTTGTTCACAATCGCTGTCACTTTCCGTCATGATTGTCCAGTGTTGATAAGTGTGAATGTGGATACGGCAGGGCAGCCAGGGTTAAATTTGTGACGTCAAAAACATGGCCGTGGTCTGGATTGGCTGTCACAAGCCAGCGAGCAAGGCGGGCCCTTCGCCTGGTGTATTTTGTGCATTTATGTAAATACGGGTGGGTGATATGGTCTCCGGTATGAATATTTGGTTTAAGCTATGTGTATTTTATCAAAATTCGTTGACATTTGGAAAAAAAAATTACGTGACATTTGGCCTTTAAGGGATCTGGGATTACAAGGCTCTGGTTTGTCTTTTTTCCCCAGCAGATGATTATAATTCTTTTTTCAGACTTTTTCAGAGGTGGATTTTAATTTTTTTTTCTTGCTTGTTTCATTTGATACAATTTTTCTCTTTCATCCTGGTCGACAGCCACACATGATTATTACCAGAGTGACTCTTCAAACTGTCTGAAGTCTTTCAGGCAATATACTGTGGAGCGTGTAAATAATGAGGCGGATTTGGTTCAGGCGGTTTATTACACGACTCAAACAAGGAGCATAGACAGAATGGCATACAAGTAGGAACTCTTCCCTTAAATAACATGACATCCTTCTAGACTCTTCTCACACACAAAAGATAATCTCCTTCTAGAATCTTCTCACACACAAAAGATAATCTCCCTATTCGACTGCAGTCAGTCCATTCATCCTTGACACCCCCCTGTTATCTTACGAGGGCATCTAAAAACTTCTCACACACAAAAGGTTAACTTCGCGTCCTTTGTTCCTGTCTAAGGTGGTAAACCATTATGCACTCCCCAGGTTGCCACACCACCACCCCCAGCAACTTAGATAGGACAAAAGGGTAACACTCCACATGCTGTGATAGAACCATTAACATCAGTCCACAGGCTATAGAACCATCAACATCAGTCCGCATGCTGCTTGGGCTTCAGTCTTCTGCCGTATCTGCTGTAGCCAGGATTCGCTGCCTCCGTGGCGCTGCCATGCTGGGGGGCTGATGTCTGGGGGTGAAAACTTTTTGACTGTCCGTGTGGGTGCTCTGGAGAATCTTTTCTCTGGGAAGCGCCCCGTGGGGGTCTTCCACGACAAGGGGCCCTCGCCAACAGCACTTGCTCGTCAGCCACAACGAAAGCAGGTTTGAGTCTGTCTATGCCAATTTTTTCCCTCCTACCCCCCAAATCTAGCAAAAAATGCTTATCCCCTGTTTCCAGCACTCTAAACGGTCCATCATAAGGTGGGCGCAGTGGGGGGCGGGGGGCGTCGTGTCTGACAAACACGAACTCTGCGTTTTTCAAAGCTTTAGGCACAAAAATGCGCGGAAAACTGTGGTGGGCAGGGCCCGGCAGCGTGCTTGAGTCTATGCAACGCTGCAGCAGCTGAGACGGGGAGCTGCCCGGCGCAGGATTATCTGGCAGAAACTCCCCAGGCAGCCGGAGTGGTTGTGCAAAAACGAGTTCTGCCGGGGAAGCTTCCAGATCCTCTTTAGGCGCAGAACGTAACCCCAATAAAACCCATGGTAGCCTGTCTACCCAATTTGCATCCGTCAGTGAAGCCCTCAGAGCCGCTTTTAATGACCTATGAAAACGTTCGCATAACCCATTAGCCTGCGGGTTGTACGCGGTTGTGAGGTGAATTGAGACACCTAGGCTGCGAGCCATGGTTGACCAGAGTTCAGAAACAAATTGAGAGCCTCTGTCGGACGTAATGTCCGACGGAACTCCAAAACGTGCCACCCATGCTGTTAAAAACGCGCGCGCCACCTCCTCGGCCGTGGTTGTCGCCAGCGGAACCGCTTCTGGCCAGCGCGTGATGCGGTCCACCATTGTCAGGAGATGCATGTACCCCTGTGATGGCAGAAGGGGGCCTACGAGGTCCACGTGGACATGGTCGAACCTCTTAGCCGGGATGCGAAACGGCTCCAAAGGAGCCTTCATGTGTCTGTGAACTTTGGCTCGTTGGCACGCCACGCAGGCTGCCGCCCACTCTTTACTTGTTTGTGAAGGCCCAGCCACACATATTTCTCTCCTACCATTTTGACCGACGCGTGCACCCCTGGGTGTGCCAAAGAGTAAACCGTCTCAAACACGCGGCGGCGCCACGCGGCCAGAACCACAGGCCGTGGGCGACCCGTGGAGACGTCGCAGATTAAGGGGGGAATGCCGTTAAGCAGCGTCCTACTCTCCAGCCTTAACCCTGTTGGTCCAGACTGGAGCGCGCGCACGTCCACGTCACTAGCCTGCTCCGAGGCCATGGCTGTATAATCCATCCCTACACAGACCGGGGCCACAACTGCGAGTGAGAGGCAGTCTGCCACTACATTCAGTTTGCCCGACACATGCTGAATATCGGTAGTTAACTCTGAGATCGCGGCCAGCTGCCTCTGCTGCCAGCCCGACCAAGGTTCTGAAACTTTGGCCATCGCGAATGTTAGTGGCTTATGGTCAACGAACGCAGTAAAATTACGCCCTTCCAGCCAGAACTGGAAATGGCGAATGGCCAGGTGGAGAGCCAGCAACTCTCTGTCAAACGCGCTGTATTTACGTTCATTGTCGCACAAGGTTCTGCTGAAAAAGGCAAGCGGCTGCCAAGCCCCGGCGACGCGCTGCTCCACGACAGCCCCTATGGCCACATCTGAGGCGTCAGTGATGAGGGCTATGCGGGCCGTTGGGTCTGGATGTGCCAACAATGCGGCGTTTGCCAGGGCTGCTTTAACTTCCGAGAACGCCTGCTCTCGTTCCGGGGTCCATTCGACCCTGTTCACGGGTTTCTGTTTTTTGAGCGCAGCGTTCAATGGCTGCATGAGCTGCACTGCGCGGGGAAGGAAACGGTTATAAAAGTTCACCATTCCCAAAAATTCTTGTAGCGCCCTGATAGTTTGCAGTCGGGGAAAATCTGTCACTGCGCGCACTTTGTCAGGCAGCGGAACCGTTCCTTCGGGAGAGACGCGGTGCCCTAAAAAATCAATCCCCGTCACCCCGAACTGACATTTCGCTGGGTTGATTATTAAACCGTGCTCTTCCAACCTTCGGAAAACCGTCGTGAGGTGGGTTTCGTGTTCGTCTTCGGACACACTGGCTACCAAGATATCATCCAGGTAGACGAACATGAAAGGGAGATCGCGCAGCACTGCATCCATCATGCGTTGGAACGTCTGTGCTGCCCCTTTAAGCCCAAACGGCATGCGCAAGAACTCAAATAAACCAAACGGAGTTATTACCGCTGTTTTGGGTATGTCCTCAGCGTGCACTGGGACCAAATCTATCTTAGAAAAAATGTGCGCTCCTGCAAGGTGAACGGAAAAATCCTGAATGTGGGGAATTGGGTAGCGGTCGTGCGCTGTAGCGTTGTTTAACCTGCGGAAATCGCCGCAAGGTCGCCACGAACCTTCAGCTTTAGGGACCATGTGTAGGGGGGAAGCCCATGGGCTGTTTGAGCGCCTGATGATGCCTAACTACTCTAGGTTAGCGAATTCCTCGCGCACTATGGCCAGTTTAGCTGCGTCCAAGCACTGAGGTCTTGCAAAAACGGGCGCCCCGGTGGTGGTGATAAAATGCTCCACCCCATGTTTAGCGATAGCTGCTGAAAACGTCGGGACTGTGAGTGCTGGGAACTGAGCGGGCAGTGTGTGGAACTTACCGCATGCTGCTGTGACGTTGGCTTGTGCTGTTGGCCGGGTCACTCGAGCTATCGCCTGTTAGCGATATCTACCAACAACCCATGTGCACATAGAAAATCAGCCCCCAGTATATGGTAATTCAATGCTGCTACAACAAAAGTCCATTCAAATGTATGACCGTGTAGAGACAAGAGTAGAGTCCTCTCACCAAAGGTCTTAATCTCTGAGCCGTTTGCTGCTGCCATCTCGGGGCCGCTGGGTCCTGCCAGCCGGTCAGCGTAGGTCGGCCGGATGAAACTCTTCTGTTCACCGGTGTCCACGAGGAAATGCCTCCCCGAGCGTGCGTCCGTCAAATAGAGCAGCTTGTTCTCCTCCCCGAGGGTCGCGGCTGCTACCGACCCCTGGTCTTGGCGTTTCCCAAGCACTTGAACTGGCACGGTGGTATACATTTGCGTGCCCTCTCTGCAAAGAGGCGGTGGTAGAAGCAAAGCGTGTCACCTCCACGTTCCTTGGCCCCCGCTGCTGCTGCCGTCGGTGGTTCTGCTGCTGCCGTCGGCGGCTCCTCGCCTCCTCGTGTCGACGTGCCGGGCTCTGTCGCTGCCGCAATGGTCACGAAAGCCTTGGCGGCAACGATGATCCGGTCTGCCTCCCGGGCTAGCGCACGATAGTCCCGTTTGGCCAGCAACGACGAATTGGCCAGGGCCGCTCTCGCCGCTGTCGGAAGGTTCCTGAGGAAAATGTGGATGAAGATGAAATGGTCGTCGTCCGTGCCCTTTAACCTCAGCATCTTCTCCATCATGTCCACGGCCGAACCGTCTCCCAACTCGGTCCGCGTCAGAAGCCTCTCTGCTCTCTCACCATCCGAGAGCGTGTAGTGCTGGATGAGGGCAGCCTTCAGCGCGTCAAATTTGCCGTCGGCTGGTGGCTGATTGAGCAGGCTCTCGATGTGCTGAGCCGTGCTGGCATCGAGCGCTGTGACCACATAGTGGAATTTCGTATCATCCGCCGATATCCCTCGGAGGGCGAACTGCGCCTCGGTTAGGTGGAACCAGGAGCGCGGGTTGTGCTGCCAAAAATCAGGTAGTTTGATCACTACAGCGCATGCAAAGCTGGGGGTTCCAGTCGAGGTTGGCTCCGGGGATCTTCCGTCGTATTCCATGATTCGTCTTGGGTCACCAGTGTAGAGCGTGTAAATAATGAGGCGGATTTGGTTCAGGTGGTTTATTACATGACTCACACAAGGAGCATAGACAGAATGGCATACAAGTAGGAACTCTTCCCTTAAATAACATGACATCCTTCTAGACTCTTCTCACACACAAAAGATAATCTCCTTCTAGAATCTTCTCACACACAAAAGATAATCTCCCCGTTCGACTGCAGTCAGTCCATTCATCCTTGACACCTCCCTGTTATCTTACTAGGGCATCTAGAAACTTCTCACACACAAAAGGTTAACTTCGCGTCCTTTGTTCCTGTCTAAGGTGGTAAACCATTATGCACTCCCCAGGTTGCCACACCACAATATTTGTATCGCCTGACAAAAGTTGTACATTTCTCCTGCATTTCAGTAGTTTCTGTGGGTAACTCCCACAACATACTGGGACAAGCAGAGCGCTCAGCTGGAGCAATTAACGTAGCAGCGTGATCTATGGACTGATAACAATATGTTGATGTGCCTTGTAACCTCTTTTGTCCTACAGCTCCGGAGCAGAGGCGAATTCCGGCCAGTAATCTTCCTATTGTTATGTGTGACTCTCAAATGCAAATGTCCATACCTGCTGCTGTGAATGCATTGTCTGTAGTGGGGTATAAAAACTGCATATGCTCTGTAACTCTCTCTCTCTCTGACCACCACTTCTGACTACACGCATTGCCTGTATCTGCTGAGGAGAGCCTCCGGGCTCGCTCCGGCGCGCATGCACGGCGCTGGAGTGAATTCTCGTGATGGCGGTATGATTAATAAACTCCCTTAAAAACTCTCAGTTCGCTCCTTATTATTTCACGCCGCCACACTGGTGACCCCGAGAAAGCACACGCTTTGTGCAACGCAACCTTATGGTCTGGACAGCCACACTGGTGACCCGACCAAGAAAAGAACACGCTGACAACGAATGCAGCACCCGGCGGTGACTCTCCGACGACAAGCGAACGCAGCAGCCTGACACAAATGATCTGCCCTCCCTTCTGCTACAGGGAGACCTTGACGCAGAGCCACCACCAGGCGAACTCCCTCGGAGATCACCCACGACCGGGAAGGCTGCAAAAAGCGTCATGGTGCAACGCAACCTTCTGATCTGCACATCCACGCTGGGACCGGCCGCTCTCACAGCTCCTCCACACGAGAGCGCACGCACCTCGTCCTCTCTCCACGATGGCGACCTCCAGGGCCAACGGAGAATGCAGCGCGTGGACCTGAATGCACCATGACCGAACTACAGCAACAACCTAACTAATAGTTTTTTTGAATGCAAAAGATGCAATAGACTTACACAATGGTCCTCTCCGGCATACAACTAGGAACATACCGGTCGCTATGGAGGGTGAGAATATGTATGGGCACATAATCATACCATGTAGGATAACTAAATAGACGGTTATGCTGTTTCATCCCACCTAGCAACAATGCTCTGCACTGTGTGTGTTTATATATTTACATATTTATTCCATCTAGCTACAATGCTCAGCACTGGGTGTGTTTATATTTATATATCTATATATTTATTCCATCTAGCTACAATGCTCCGCACTGTGTTTTTATATATCTACATATTATTCCATCTAGCTACATTGCTCCGCACTGTGTGTGTTTATATACTTGCATATTTATTCCACCTAGCTGCAATGCTCCGTACTGTGGGTGTTTATATATTTACATATTTATTCCATCCAGCTACAATGCTCTGCACTGTGTGTCTGTGTGTGTGTGTGTATATATATATTTTATAGTAATATGTACATATATATATTAGCTGCTCTTGCTTGCTTGTTTTTTTTCTTGCCTTCTGATTGTTGCTCTGAGTGTTGCTATCCCTGTGCTGTTGCAATCCTGGAATTTCCTCGTTGTGGGACTAATAAAGGCTTATCTTATCTTATCTTATCTTATCTTAACCTGAACAGGGATGACCATCGGCGCCGACTACGCTGATCTCCAGCAAGCTCCCTGACTCTGACTCGCCTCTACAGCGGTCCTGCCATGCACCGAACCCTGCATGCACACCAGGGGGTTCCGAGGACAGCGCACCACGCACAGGACAATACTGGCTCCACACAGACCGCCATCGTCCTTCGCCGCTGCACACAGAACCTTCAGGGCTGCTCACACACCTGAAGCACGCATGCAGCTCGCTCACAGGATTTTCTAATGGTCTCAGCCACGGCGCACAAGGGAATTCAGCCGTCAGCTTTCCCCGAGGACTTTAGGACTGTGCGCGCACCTAAAGTCAACACGCCAAGGCCCTCACAGCTGCAGCTCCTTTTTTCTTCATGGCTGCGAGAGGAGTCAGTGACTAATTTTTTCTTGTTACAGCTGCTGTGGACCTCCGCACGTTCAACGGGACAGCCCCTCAACATCGCGAATCCACAGGCAATTTTTGCGCGGCCCAGACAATTTCGCCGTCCCGGACCGGCACTTGCTACCCCCACCCCCTCCCTCCACCGCCGCCTGCAGCGAGCTTTCCCCCGCAGCTCGCTCCCAAACCCGGACTATCGAGGCCTCAGCTTCCCGCTGAGCCCTCTGGTGTATGGGTAACCCCCACAACATACTGGGACAAGCAGAGCGCTCAGCTGGAGCAATTAGCGTAGCAGCGTGATCTATGGACTGATAACAATATGTTGATGTGCCTTTTTTTTTTTTTTTTTTTTTTTTTTGTTACTTATTTGTACCCGTAGGTAGATTTGGTTTGCAGTCTGGTGACAAGCCACTGGCTGCCGGTCGCTGCGTGCGCGAGCGCCCTAAACCTACATGTTTTTGGTATGCGGGAGGAAACCGGAGAAATCCCGGAGTAAACCCGCACAACACGGGGAGAACATGCAAACTCCACACAGCTCACTGTTGGTCGGGGGCTGGGATCGAACCCACGATCTCATGATCCCCGCGATCCCCCGGCCGAGGGTAAACTGTGCTGCCACAGTGCTAAACCACTGCGCCACCGTGCAGCCCTTGTAACCTCTTTTGTCCTACAGCTCCGGAGCAGAGGCGAATTCCGGCCAGTAATCTTCCTATTGTTATGTGTGACTCTCAAATGCAAATGTCCATACCTACTGCTGTGAATGCATTGTCTGTAGTGGGGTATAAAAACTGCATATGCTCTGTAACTCTCTCTCTCTCTCTGACCACCACTTCTGACTACACGCATTGCCTGCTGAGGAGAGCCTCCGGGCTCGCTCCGGCGTGCATGCACGGCGCTGGAGTGAGTTCTTGTGATGGCGGTATGATTAATAAACTCCCTTAAAAACTCTCAGTTCACTCCTTATTATTTCATGCCGCCACAGTTTCTGATATTATGGCAAAAGGAGAATTGTGTATGTATGGCAAAACTGTTATCTAAATACACATGGTGTTACCACCAACGTGTTACTTCGGGCATATGTTTATACTTGTGGCACACATATTTTGGATGCTTTGACTGCATATACAGTGGGGCAAAAAAGTATTTAGTCAGCCACCAATTGTGCAAGTTCTCCCACTTAAAAGATAAGCGAGGTCTCCAATTTTCATCATAGGTATACCTCAACTATGAGAGACAAAATAAGAAAAAAAAAAATCCAGAAAATCACATTGAAGGATTTTTAATGAATTAATTGGTAAATTCCTCAGTAAAATAAGTATTTGGTCACCTACAAACAAGCAAGATTTCTGGCTCTCACAGACCTGTAACTTCTTCTTTAAGAGGCTCCTCTGTCCTCCACTCATTACCTGTATTAATGGCACCTGTTTGAACTCGTTGTCAGTATAAAAGACACCTGTCCACAACCTCAAACAGTCAGACTCCAAACTCCACTAAGGCCAAGACCAAAGAGCTGTCAAAGGACACCAGAAACAAAATTGTAGACCTGCACCAGACTGGGAAGACTGAATCTGCAATAGGTAAGCAGCTTGGTGTGAAGAAATCAACTGTGGGAGCAATTATTAGAAAATGGAAGACATACAAGACCACTGATAATCTCTCTCGATCTGGGGCTCCACGCAAGATCTCACCCCGTGGGGTCAAAATTATCACGAGAACGGTGAGCAGAAATCCCAGAACCACATGGGGGGACCTAGTGAATGACCTGCAGAGAGCTGGGACCAAAGTAACAAAGGCTACATCAGTAACACACTACGCCGCCAGGGACTCAAATCCTGCAGTGCCAGATGTGTCCCCCTGCTTAGGCCAGTACATGTCCAGGCCTGTCTGAAGTTTGCTAGAGAGCATTTGGATGATCCAGAAGAGGATTGGGAGAATGTCATATGGTCAGATGAAACCAAAATAGAACTTTTTGGTAAAAATTCAACGTCGTGTTTGGAGGAGAAAGAACACCATACCTACTGTGAAGCATGGGGGTGGAAACAGCATACTTTGGGGCTGTTTTTCTGCAAAGGGACCAGGACGACTGATCTGTGTAAAGGAAAGAATGAATGGGGCCATGTATCGTGAGATTTTGAGTGAAAACCTCCTTCCACCAGCAAGGGCATTGAAGATGAAACGTGGCTGGGTCTTTCAGCATGACAATGATCCCAAACACACCGCCCGGGCAACGAAGGAGTGGCTTTGTAAGAAGCATTTCAAGGTCCTGGAGTGGCCTAGCCAGTCTCCAGATTTTAACCCCATAGAAAATCTTTGGAGGGAGTTGAAAGTCTGTGTTGCCCAGCGACAGTCCCAAAACATCACTGCTCTAGAGGAGATCTGCATGGAGGAATGGGCCAAAATACCAGCAACAGTGCGTGAAAACCTTGTGAAGACTTACAGAAAACGTTTGACCTCTGTCATTGCCAACAAAGGGTATATAACAAAGTATTGAGATGAACTTTTGTTATTGACCAAATACTTATTTTACCGAGGAATTTACCAATTAATTCATTAAAAATCCTTCAATGTGATTTTCTTGATTTTTTTTTCTTGTTTTGTCTCTCATAGTTGAGGTATACCTATGATGAAAATTGGAGACCTCTCTCATCTTTTAAGTGGGAGAACTCGCACAATTGGGGGCTGACTAAATACTTTTTTACCCCACTGTACATAGCACAGTGATTGAGATGCTTAAGACTGCATATGTATTTTGTAACCTCACGTCTTAGAAGGAACAATAAGTCTGGACCTCCTGGGGATAACAGTAGGAGGTGGAGGTACCTTTAGCAATGACTCTGAAAGGACTTCCTGACCTCCTGGGGTCAGGTGGAGGAAGAAGAGGCCTGGGGGAGAGGTATTGTCGATGGGGGGTTTAATGACAATGTGATTCTGTACTTTGATGTCCCAGGTATAAAAGTGAGGTATTGGAGTAGTTCGCGCTCTTTTCCTGTTTGAGAGATGGTTGGAGATGTGAGATGATTAATAAACCTGAATTGAGAAATAAATTCAGCCTCTTCATTTCACGCTCTCCACATTGGTAACCTGAAGACGAACAATGACCAGAGACAGTTCCCCCGAGCCAGACTCGCCAGGGACCGCTGGAGCAAGCGCGGTCTCAGTCAAGCTTCCAGAGTTCTGGCAGGACAACCCAGACTCGTGGTTCCTCCTGGCCGAAGCCCAGTTCGCACAGCAGATGACACAAAATTCTACCATGTCATCACCAAACTCGACAACCGCACAGCCCGACACGTGCGGAGCCTGGTGCAGCACCCGCCCACTGGCGACAAATACAGCGGGTTGAAAGCTGCCCTCATCCAGCGTTTCACGCCCTCAGCCGAGGAGAGAGCTAGGAAGCTCCTAGCGCTGCACGACTTGGGAGGACGCACGCCTGTCGACCTGATGGAAGACATGCTGCAGCTGAGAGGCTCAGACAACAACGATTTCCTCTTCACGCAGATCTTCCTGAGAACCCTACCATCGCAGATGAGGGCGACCCTGGCAGGCTCTCATTTTGTGACCCAGCGGGACTTCCGCGCGCTGGCCCAGGAGGCGCAGCGGATCCTCAACTCCAGCGAGGAGCACACGGCCACCGCAGCAGCGGCAGATCTCGGCGCGGCGACCGGGAGCAGCGGGGGGCCAGAGGCGACGGAGGCGATCCCACCAACAATGGCGGCAGCGAAGTCCCGACGCAGCGGAGGAGACGACTTCTGCTTTTACCATCGTCGTTTCGCAGAGAGGGCGTGCAAGTGTGTACCGCCGTGCCAGTTCAAGAGCTCGGGAAACGCCAGGACCGGGAGTCGCTAGCAGCGGCGACACTCGGCGAACGGAACAAGCTGCTCTACCTGACGGATGTGTGCTCTGGGAGGCACTTCCTCGTGGACACGGGCGCCCGAGTGAGTTTCATCACCCCAACCTACGCTGATCGGCTGGCAGGCCCCCGTGGTGACGGAGCAACAGTGGCAAACGGCTCGAGCATTAAGACCTTCGGTGAAAGGACTCTGCTTCTGTCCTTGCACGGCCGCACAAATGAATGGACTTTTATTATAGCGGCTGTGAGTTTCAACATGTTAGGAGCTGATTTTCTGTGCTCACATGGGTTGTTAGTTGATCTTTCCAATAGACGCCTAGTTAATGCACTCTCCTTTTACTCCATTCCTTGTGCAGCTCGAGTGTCCCCGCCACCAGCACAGACCAACGTCGCCACAGCAGGCGGTAAGTTTCACACACTCCTCACTCAGTTTCCAGCACTCACAGTTCCCACCTTTTCGGCAACAGTTGCGAAACACGGGGTGGAGCACTTTATCACTACCACTGGCCCCCCCGTCTTTGCGAAAGCTCAGCGCTTGGATGCAGCTAAACTGTCCATAGCGTGCGAGGAGTTCGCCAACCTGGAAAGGTTGGGCATCATCCGGCGTTCAAAGAGCCCATGGGCCTCCCCACTGCATATGGTCCCTAAAGCTGACGGCTCGTGGAGACCTTGCTGTGATTTCCGCAGGTTAAACAATGCCACAGCGCATGACCGCTACCCAATCCCACATATTCAGGATTTTTCGGTGCATCTGGCGGGGGCGCGCATTTTTTCTAAAATAGACTTGGTCCGCGGTTATCATCAAGTCCCAGTGCGTGCTGAGCACATCCCCAAAACAGCGGTGATAACTCCGTTTGGACTTTTTGAGTTTTTACGCATGCCATTTGGGCTTAAAGGTGCCGCGCAAACCTTCCAGCGCATGATGGATGCGGTGTTGCGCGATCTCCCTTTTGTGTTCGTCTACCTGGACGACATTTTGGTAGCCAGCGCGTCCAAAGTAGAACACGAAAAACACCTCACGGAAGTTTTCCGGAGGTTGGGAGAGCACGGGTTAATAATCAACCCAGCTAAGTGCCAGTTCGGGGTGGCGCAGATCGACTTTTTGGGGCACCGCATTTCCCCAGAGGGGGCAGTTCCGCTACCGGACAAAGTGCGCGCAGTGGCAGATTTTCCCCGGCCACAAACGGTCAAAGCACTACAGGAGTTTTGGGGAATGGTGAATTTTTATAACCGTTTCCTCCCCCGCGCAGCGCAGCTCATGCAACCATTATATGCCGCGCTTAAAAAGCAAAAACCCTCCAATGCAATCGAGTGGTCCCCGGAGCGGGAGCGTGCATTCGCGGAGGTAAAAAAAGCCCTTGCAGACGCTGCGTTGTTGGCTCATCCAGTCCCAACGGCCCGCATAGCGCTCACCACTGATGCGTCAGACGTGGCCATAGGGGCGGTAGTGGAGCAGCACGTGGCCGGGGTTTGGCAGCCGCTGGCCTTTTTCAGCAGGTCCTTGCGCAAGGCTGAGCGAAAATACAGCACGTTTGACAGGGAGCTGTTAGCGCTCCACTTAGCCATTCGCCACTTCCAATTCTGGCTAGAAGGTCGGTGTTTCACCGCGTTTGTCGACCACAAACCGCTCACTTTTGCGATGGCCAAAATTTCAGAACCATGGTCTTGCCGGCAGCAGAGGCAGCTGGCCGCGATTTCGGAGTTTACTACTGATATTCAACATGTAGCGGGTAAACTCAATGTAGTGGCAGACTGCCTCTCTCGCGCGATAACTGCACCAGTCCGCGCAGAGGTAGATTATACTACCGCAGCCGCTGAGCAAAATAACAGCGCGGAAGCGCACGCGGCCCCAGTTCACGTGGGAATAGACTATGCAGCCATGGCAGCGGATCAGGGTAGCGATGCGGACGTATGCGCGCTCCAGTCTGGACCAACAGGGTTAAGGCTGGAGAACAGGAGGCTGCAAAATGGTATGCCCCCCCTAATCTGCGATGTCCCTACTGGACGACCGTGTCCAGTAGTGCCGGCCGCATGGCGCCGCCGTGTTTTTGACTCGATTCACTCCCTGGCACACCCAGGGGTGCGTGCGTCTGTGAAAATGGTAGCAGAAAAGTTTGTTTGGCCGGGCCTGTGCAAGCACATTAAAGAGTGGGCACGAGCCTGTATGGCTTGCCAGCGGGCCAAAATACACAAGCACACAAAAGCCCCCTTAGAGCCGTTTCACATCCCGGCCAAGAGGTTTGATCATGTGCATGTCGACCTCGTAGGCCCCCTAACGTTGTCGCAGGGGTACACACACCTTTTGACAATGGTGGATCGAACCACGCGTTGGCCGGAAGTGGTCCCACTGGCATCAACCACAGCTGCAGAGGTGGCCCGCGCGTTTTTAACGGCTTGGATAGCGTGTTTCGGGGTTCCGTCGGATATTACGTCCGACAGGGGACCTCAATTTGTGTCTGAGCTTTGGTCAGCGATGGCCCACAGCTTAGGTGTGACAATTCACCGCACTACCGCTTACCACCCCCAGGCTAATGGTTTATGCGAGCGGTTTCATTGATCATTGAAGGCAGCCCTCAGAGCGTCGCTTACGGATGCAAATTGGGTAAACAGACTACCATGGGTTTTATTAGGGTTGCGTTCTGCCCCTAAAGAGGACTTAAAAGCCTCCCCAGCGGAGTTGGTTTTTGCACAACCTCTCTGGCTGCCAGGAGAGTTTCTGCCAGATAATCCGGCGCAAGGGCGTTCCCCTGCTCAGTGGTCACTGATCGACACGGGAGCAGACATGCTTCCAGGCCCCGTTCACCACACCTTTCCGCGTGTTTTTGTGCCCAAATCTTTAAAAAATGCCGAGTTTGTTTTTGTCAGGCACGAGGCTCAGCACCCAGCCCTGCGTCCGCCCTACGATGGCCCATATAGAGTGCTGGAAACAGGTGATAAGCGTTTTGTGCTAGATTTGGGGGACAGGAGGGAAACAATTAGTATAGACAGACTAAAGCCTGCTTTTGTGATGGCCGACGAGACTGTGCGAGTGGCGAGGACTCCTCGACGCGGCAGACCCCCCGCAGGGATCAACTAACAGTTCTCATCCTCAGATAGCAGATTCACTGCAAGATGGTGCCGCAGGAGCTGCGAAGCCCACCTACAGCAAGTTTGGAAGACGGTTGAAGCCCAGACAGCATATGGACTGATGTTGTGGTTTATCATGTTGTGTGGACTATGTTGTATTGTTTCATCTTCAACGTTTGGGGGGGGTTATGTGGCACACATATTATGGATGCTTTGACTGCATATGTATAGCACAGTGATTGAGATGCTTAAGACTGCATATGTATTTTGTAACCTCACGTCTTAGAAGGAACAATAAGTCTGGACCTCCTGGGGATAACAGTAGGAGGTGGAGGTACCTTTAGCAATGACTCTGAAAGGACTTCCTGACCTCCTGGGGTCAGGTGGAGGAAGAAGAGGCCTGGGGGAGAGGTATTGTCGATGGGGGGCTTAATGACAATGTGATTCTGTACTTTGATGTAACCAGGTATAAAAGTGGGGGATTGGAGTAGTTCGCTCTCTTTTCCTGTTTGAGAGATGGTTGGAGATGTGAGATGGTTAATAAACCTGAATTGAGAAATAAATTCAGCCTCTTCATGTCACGCTCTCCACATACTCTACATTTGTCTGTAAGCAAATTAATTATGCTGAAACAGCAATAAACCTTCAGAAGTGTGCTGCTGTGAGTAAAGCTTGTGTGAGAGTCAAAAAACAGAAATGTGTGCTATTTTATGTTCAACAGTCTGAAGCCCCTGTGACACCGTCTCTTTCATTTGTCATTATCCATCCATCCATCTTCTTCCGCTTAATCCTTTTTGGGTTGCGGGGGGGCTGGAGCTTATCCCAGCATCTTTGGGCAAGAGGCAGGGCACACCCTGGACAGATCGCCAGTCCATCGCAGGGCCAACAGAGAGACAGACAACCATTCACTCACAGTCATACCTAAGGACAATTTAGAATCCCCAGTCTGATGCCAATTAACCTAACTTGCATGTTTTTGGCATGTGGGAGGAAACCGGAGAAATCCCGGAGTAAACCCATGCAGACATGGGGAGAACATGCAAACTCCACACAGATCACTGTTGGTCGGGGGCTGGGATCGAACCCAGGATCCCCCAGCCAAGGGTGAGTTGCTGTGCTGCCGCAGTGCTAACCACTGCTACACCGTGCTGCCCATTTATCTGGAGTGAAAATATGCTGTAGAAATGTTTCAAATTTGAGTGTAAGGCAGTCGTCTTCTATAAAAAGTTGCAGTTATTTATGATGGAATACCAGTAATATCACCAGGGACACTGATTGTAACAGTACATAGTATAGCCTACATAATAAACAATGACTGTAAGCCTCTAGAACAATTTGTCATTTAGACATGAATTGAATGCATGCTGGAATCAAAGGAATGCAAAGACACACGACAGGGCTGCTTGTCTTAACATGTCCTCAGCAAAGGTGGGTAGTAACAAGTTACATTTAAACTGCTCATAGTTAATATGGCTGTTCATGAAAATATTTAATTACTGTCTACAGAGTCAATAATTGTCTGGCGTTCTATATTAAATGTGCTGTGGTGAATACTACATTTAAATCCTCGTGCAAATCCTCGTAATTTATACGTAAATCATCCCTCTCCATGCGCTCTTACGCAGGGCAGGGAGAGGGCGCATGAAATAACGAGGATTTAAGCACCGAATTCACCACAACACATTTAATATAGAACAACAGACAATTCCCAAAGAGGTGAAGACTTACAAATAATATACAGAAACACAAACAGTAGACGTTCGGGGCTGACATCGCCCAGCGAACATGGAGAGGAGATGTATTAACCACGGTTGCGCACCAGAGCAGACATTGCTTCAAGAACGCACGAGAACCACGGCTGTGTGGAGTGGCTAACACGTCGTGAGAGTGCGGAAAATACTGGCAGATTAACAGCACAGATGACAATACTATTGACCAGCAGTGCGTGTACATTTTGGCGGCCGTTTTCCATTAACGCACTACTAGTGATGGTGTGATGACAAGCACCTGGGCGAGGACCGGGAAACATGATCAGCAGGATGGTGATCATGATCACCTGTTGATAATGATTGAGGGGACGTGCCCGGACCTGCGTGCGATCAGAGAAAGTAGGTCAAAGCTGCGCGTAAATCCATAAATCCTTCCCCTCCTCACGCTCCTCCTGCATAAAAGTGCAGAGGAGTGCAGGCTCGAGCTGAAGCGTGTGATGTGGTCTTTCACACATCACACGCTTTATCTAAGCCTGCGGCACAACGCGAAGGCATAGCCGTAAAATTAAAACAAGAAACCAGAGAAACTGTGAGCTACAAAGCTGCCGTCATTCCAGTCTACAACACCGGAGTCCGTTCCTGCGATTACGTCATGGGGGTGCCGCCCTTAATTTGGTGGGAGGCTCCACAGTTCAGTCAGAGGCTGCTGTTTTTTGATAACTAGTTTATGCAGGCGCTGTTGTAAATATTGTATTGATCATTGACAATGACTTTTGGGTTTACACAACATGCTAAAAAAAAAAGGTCAAAAACGTGTCATCAGACCTTTAAAATTATTTATAAAATTATATCTGCCCTACAATGGACTGGCAATCTGTCCAGCGTGTACCCTGAGGTTCCTACTTACATATGTGGTGATTTCAAACAAAACAAACCACAATAGTGGATGTGCAGTGTTTGTTATCAATCTTTTCTTGGGGGGTTTGTGCACTGAAGTGTTTGACAGTTCTTTTTTTATTCAGCTAAATGCACTTTGTGATGTGCCAAGGTCAGTTATGACCAGGATGTGCAGTATATTTTATTTTAAAAGGGAAACAAATGTTAATGCAACTAACAGCACACAGTGAGTTTTTATGTACTTTGAGATATGCCTGAGTAAGATGTGATCAAAATGGTTATTTACAGAATTTTATTTTTTTCATTCATTTATTTAATTGCTGTTCAAGAGGAAAAATATTTCTACTACTTAAAGTTCTTGTCATAAATCGCCCTTTTTAAGGGCTATGGAAGGACACTAAGCACACGCTGTGGTTTTGCACATTTTTTAATGAAACGACAAACACGACAAAACACTCCACTTACATATAAGGGAAAATGAGGGCGCCGGAGGAGAGTGGGGCTCACGACCAGGAAGGAGAAGAACAGCCCGAGAAAAATACAGGCTGAGGCACTCAGAAACAAATTCAGCCGGAGGCACACCCAAAGAGAAGCGGGACTCACAGCTGAAGGAATTGGGAAAAGGATAATTACCTGGTCGGCACGTACCCATTCACCTCTACAGCAGACCCAAAAGCACTCAGCATCAGACAGCGAACACTGAGGAGGATAACAGTAGGACACGACAATAGGTGAACGTTGTCGTGCCCTTAAATAGGAAAATGGAACAATCAATGATGCATCACAGGTGTGGGCATATGAGTGAGGAAAGTAAGATAAGATAAGCCTTTATTAGTCCCACAATGGGGAAATTCCAGGATTGCAACAGCACAGGGATACCAGCACTCAGAGCAATAATTTAGAAAATAAGAAAATAAGAGCAGCGAATATACATATGTACACATAAATATACTGCTCAAAAAAATAAAGGGAACACTAAAACACAATGTAACTCCAAGTCAATCACACTTCTGTGAAATCAAACTGTCCACTTAGGAAGCAACACTGATTGACTGAGCATATGTGACAGACATGACAGAGTCTGGAGACGCCGTGGAGAACATTCTGCTGCCAGCAACATCCTCCAGCATGACCGGTTTGGCAGTGGGTCAGTAATGGTGTGGGGTGGCATTTCTTTGGGGGGCCGCACAGCCCTCCATGTGCTCACCAGAGATAGCCTGACTGCCATTAGGTACCGAGATGAGATCTTCAGACCCCTTGTGAGACCATATGCTGGTCCGGTTGGCCCTGAGTTCCTCCTAATGCAAGACAATGCTAGACCTCATGTGGCTGGAGTGTGTCAGCAGTTCCTGCAAGACGAAGGCATCGATGCTATGGACTGGCCCGCCCGTTCCCCAGACCTGAATCCAACTGAGCACATCTGGGACATCATGTCTCGCTCCATCCACCAACACCACGTTGCACCACAGACTGTCCAGGAGTTGGCGGATGCTTTAGTCAAGGTCTGGGAGGAGATCCCTCAGGAGACCATCCGCCACCTCATCAGGAGCATACCCAGGCGTTGTAGGGAGGTTGTACAGGCACGTGGAGGCCTCACACACTACTGAGCCTCATTTTGACTTGTTATAAGGACATTACATCAAAGTTGGATCAGCCTGTAGTGTAGCCCACTTTTAATTTTGAGTGTGACTCCAAATCCAGACCTCCATGGGTTAATAAATTTGATTTCCATTGATAATTTTTGTGTGATTTTGTTGTCAGCACATTCAACTATGTAAAGAACAAAGTATTTGATAAGAATATTTCATTCATTCAGATCTAGGATGTTATTTTAGTGTTCCCTTTATTTTTTTTTAGCAGTATATATAAATATATATACACAGTGCGGAGCATTGTAGCTAGATGGAATAAACAGCATAACTGTCCATTTAGTTACCCTACATAGCATGAATATGTACCCATACATAATGTCACCCTCCATAGCGACTGATATTGTCCTAGTGTGGCACATATGTTTGGTTCATATTTCCCACAAGAGTGTGGCACATATGTCTGATTCATATCTCCCACAAATGTATGGCTTATGTGGATTGGGGCTTCACGTCTAGAGGAACAAAAAGTCTGGATCGACGGGGGCCGATAGGAGATGTCGAGGAGGTGTGAAGTCGGACCCTTGTCCCAGAGAGGAGGCCCTTGGGGGATCCCCGGAACATCAGAGAATAAGAGACAGTGGTGAATCTTCAGAGACTTGCATTGTGATTAAATGTTTGCAGAAGCACCATGTGACTTGAGTTCTTAATCCCCCGGAGGTATAAGAATGTGATGTAACATGATTCTGCCTCTTCTTGCTGTTTGAGAATGTTGGATGATTCTGTTCTGCAATAAAGCCGAACCTGAGAAATAAACTCAAGTCTCGTCATTGAACACAACTTCCACACTGGTGACCCACAACAAAGAATAAGCAGAGAGAATTCTCCCGAGCGGAGCTCATCAGAGGCCAGCCTGATGGCTGCCTCCACGCTCCGGCTGCCCGAGTTCTGGCAGCACAGCCCGCGCTCCTGGTTTAGCGCGGTCGAGGCGCAGTTCAACTTCCGGAGAATCTCAAAGGATGAAACGAGGTTCTACCATGTGGTAGCGAAGCTGGACAGCCACACGGTCCAGAGGGTGGAAGACCTGGTTAACCACCCACCGGACACCGACAAGTACGGCGCATTGAAGGAGGCGCTGATCAGCCATTTCACCCTCTCAGTGCAACAGCGAGCAGAGGGGCTCCTAGCGCTGACGGAGTCGGAGAACGACAGACCTGCGGACCTGATGGTGAAGATGCTGAGGCTGAAAGACTCCGAGGATGGCGAATTTATTTTCGCCCACCTTTTCCTCTGGACTCTGCCGCCAGCAGTGAGAGTGACCCTGGCAGACTCACCCCGATTGGCCAAGCGGGACTACCATGGGCTCAGCAAGGAGGCGCAGCGACTCGTCAACGCCCACAAGCGGAGCGCAGTTTCGGCCGCGGCAGCTGAGCAGAGGGCAGCGCCCGGAGATGGTTTGGAGCCAGTGGTGGTGGCGCCAGACGAACCGACGACGGCAGCGACAGGCATCAGGCGACGCGGAGCTGAAGACGGCCTGTGCTTCTACCACCGCCGTTTTGTGGAGAGGGCACACAGATGTCTCCCACCGTGCCACTTCAAGCGTCAGGGAAACGCCAAGACCGGGGGCCGGTAGCAGCTGCGTCCCTCGGAGAAGAAAGCAAGCTGCTTTACCTGACAGATGCACACTCGGGGAAACAATTCCTCGTAGACACGGGCTCCCAGCTGAGTTTTGTCACGCCTACCTACGCGGAACGGCTGATGCCGTCTAAAGCTCCCTGGGTGTCAGTATCAGCAGCGAATGGCTCAGCGATTAAGACATTTGGTGAGAGGACCGTGCTTCTGTCCTTACAGGGCCGTTCATTTGAGTGGACCTTCATTGTAGCGGCAGTCAGTTTTAACATGTTAGGGGCTGATTTTTTTGTGCTCACATGGTTTATTGGTTGATCTTGCTAATAGACGTCTGGTTAATGCACTGTCTTTTCATTCTATCCCCTGCACAGCTCGGGTGGCCCCGCCGACTGCACACGCCAACGTCACAGCTGCGGGTGGTAAGTTTCATGCCCTGCTCACTCACTTTCCAGCACTTACAGTCCCAAAATTTTCGGCGACAGTGGCCAAACACGGGGTGGAGCATTTTATCACCACCACTGGGCCGCCCGTTTTTGCAAAAGCCCGGCGCTTGGACTCAGCTAAACTGGCAATAGCGCGCGAGGAATTTGCCAACGTGGAAAAACTGGGCATAATTAGACGCTCGAACAGCCCCTGGGCTTCATCGTTACACATGGTCCCAAAGGCTGATGGCTCGTGGCGACCCTGTGGCGATTTCCGCAGGTTGAACAACATCTCAGCACACGACCGCTACCCGATTCCGCACATCCAGGATTTCTCAGTTCATTTGGCGGGGGCGCGCATTTTTTCTAAAATAGACTTGGTGCGCGGCTACCATCAAGTCCCCGTGCGCGCGCAGGATATTCCCAAAACTGCGGTAATAACTCCGTTTGGGCTTTTTGAGTTTTTGCGCATGCCGTTTGGGTTAAAGGGCGCCGCGCAAACTTTCCAACGCATGATGGATGCAGTTTTACGCGACCTGCCTTTCGTGTTCGTCTATTTAGACGACATATTGGTAGCCAGCACGTCCGAAGACGAACACGAAAACCACCTCACAGCGGTTTTTCGGAGACTGGCAGAGCACGGGTTGATAATTAGCCCAGCGAAGTGCCAGTTCGGGGTGGCGCAAATCGATTTTTGGGGGCATCGCGTTTCGCCGGAAGGAGCGGTTCCCCTTCCTGAGAAAGTGCGCGCAATAACAGATTTCCCCCGACCTCAAACGATAAAAGCGCTGCAGGAGTTTCTAGGAATGGTTAATTTTTACAACCGGTTCCTTCCAAGCGCAGCGCGGCTCATGCAGCCACTGTACACGGCACTGAAAAAACAAAAACCCACGAATAAGGTCGAATGGTCTCCGGAGCGGGAGCGCGCTTTCTCCCAGGTCAAATCAGCCCTTGCAAGCGCCGTTTTGTTAGCGCACCCGGTTCCGACAGCCCGTTTGGCGCTCACCACTTCTGATTTAGCGGTGGGGGCGGTCATTGAACAGTGTGTGGCAGGGACCTGGCAGCTGCTCGCTTTCTTTAGCAAATCCTTGCACAATAACGAGCGTAAATACAGCACGTTTGACAGGGAGCTATTAGCTCTACACTTGGCCATCCGCCATTTCCAGTTCTGACTGGAAGGGCGTCGTTTCACTGCTTTCGTGGACCACAAACCATTAACGTTTGCGATGGCCAAGATCTCAGAACCTTGGTCAGGCCGACAGCAAAGACAGCTAGCCGCAATATCGGAGTTCGCCACCGATATCCAGCATGTCGCAGGTAAACACAATGTAGTGGCAGACTGTCTCTCACGTTCTGTGGCAATGCCAGGCCACGTAGGGGCAGACTCGGTGGCTGTGGGCCAGGGCAGTGACGCGGGAGCGCGCACAGCCCCGGTCCACGTAGGTTTGGATTATGCAGACATGGCTGCAGAGCAGGTTGGTGACGCAGATGTGCGCACGCTCCAGTCTGGACCAACAGGGTTAAGGCTGGAGCACAGGGTGCAGCAAATAGGTATGCCCCCCTTAATATGCGATGTCGCCACGGTACGGCCTTGCCCCGTGGTTCCAGCCGCATGGCGCCGCCGCGTTTTTGACTTGGTCCATTCGCTGGCGCACCCGGGGGTGCGCGCATCGGTCAAGATGGTGGGGGAGAAATTTGTCTGGCTGGGGTTGCGCAAACAGGTCAAGGAATGGGCAGCAGCTTGTGTAGCGTGCCAGAGGGCTAAGATACACAAGCACACGAGGGCCCCTTTGGAGCCTTTTCACATCCCGGCTAAGCGGTTCGATCATGTGCATGTTGATCTGGTGGGTCCGCTTCCCTCATCTCAGGGGCACACACACCTTTTGACGATGGTGGACCGCACCATGCGTTGGCCAGAAGCGGTACCTCTGACGTCAACAACAGCGGAGGAAGTTGCGCGCGCGTTTTTAACAACTTGGGTCGCGCGTTTTGGAGTTCCGTCGGACATAACGTCCGACAGAGGCCCTCAATTTGTTTCCAAACTGTGGTCATCTATGGCCCGCAGCTTAGGGGTGAAGGTACACCGCACTACCGCGTATAACCCGCAGGCCAACGGTTTATGTGAACGCTTTCATAGGTCATTGAAAGCAGCCCTCAGAGCATCGCTCACGGATACAAATTGGGTAGACAAACTGCCATGGGTTTTATTGGGGTTGCGTTCTGCACCTAAGGAGGATTTGCAGGCCTCCCCAGCGGAGTTAGTTTTCGCACAACCTCTCTGTTTGCCCGGGGAATTTCTTCCAGAAAATCCTGCGCCAAATTGCCCCCCCGCTCAGCTGCTGCAGAGTGGCACAGGATCAAACACGCTGCCTGGCCCAGTGCATCACAGTTTTCCACGCGCTTTTGTGCCAGAGGCTTTAAAAAATGCAGAGTTTGTTTTTGTTAGACATGATGCACAACGCCCAGGGCTGCGTCCGCCTTATGATGGACCGTTCCGGGTGCTGGAAAAAAATGAGAAGCATTTCTTGCTAGATTTGGGGGGCAGAAGGGAGCTAATTTGCATAAACAGACTCAAGCCCGCTTTTGTTCTGCCTGATGAACACGTGGAGTTGGCGAAAGCCCCCCGCCGGGGCAGGCCACCGAGAAGGCATGCTCCAGAGCTCCCACAGAGATGTGCTAACAAATCTAATCCCCAGGTGCGAGGAGACGCTGCAGACGCAGTGAAGCCGGCTTTCAGCAGATTCGGCAGGAAGTTAAGACCTAAGAGATTGGGGGATTGATTGTTGGTTATGTGGTAATGTCTTTTATGTTATGCACTTATTTGTCCCATGCAGACGTTTGGGGGGGGGGGGTCATGTGGCACATATGTTTGGTTCATATTTCCCACAAGAGTGTGGCACATATGTCTGATTCATATCTCCCACAAATGTATGGCTTATGTGGATTGGGGCTTCACGTCTGGAGGAACAAAAAGTCTGGATCGATGGGGGCCGACAGGAGATGGCGAGGAGGTGTGAAGTCGGACCCTTGTCCCAGAGAGGAGGCCCTTGGGGGATCCCCGGAACATCAGAGAATAAGAGACAATGGTGAATCTTCAGAGACTTGCATTGTGATTAAATGTTTGCAGAAGCACCATGTGACTTGAGTTCTTAATCCCCCGGAGGTATAAGAATGTGATGTAACATGATTCTGCCTCTTCTTGCTGTTTGAGAATGTTGGATGATTGTGTTCTGCAATAAAGCCGAACCTGAGAAATAAACTCAAGTCTCGTCATTGAACACAACTTCCACACTAGTTGTATACTGGAGGGGACCATTTGTGTAAGTCTATTGCGTCTTTTGCATTCAATACTATTAAGTCGTCACGTTTTATTTGCTATCTCTGCGAGCAGCCCTGCTTAGGTTATACAGTCTGACAGCCGAAGGTAGGAAGGACCTGCGAAACCTCTCGGTCGTGCACCTAGGATGATGTAGTCTACTGCTAAATGAGCTCCTCAGTGCGCTCAATATGTCCTGCATAGAGTGGGACTTGGACTCCAGCCTCTGTAGTCAGTAAGTCCTCTGTACTCAGCTTCATCTCCGTTGGAGATGAGGCCGACGATCGCAGAGTCGTCAGAGAACTTCTGTAGATGGCAGTGTGTTGTGTTGTGTGAGAAGTCCGCAGTATCAAGGGTGAACAGGAAGGGAGCCAAAACCGTTCCCTGGGGGGCCCCCATGCTGCTGATGATCGTGTTGGACACACAATCCCGGGTTCTCACAAACTGTGGCCGGTTAGTGAGGTAGTCCAGGATCCATGATGACAGGTGCTAGTCCACCCCTGCGCACAGTAGCTTGTCCTTCAGGATCATCGGTTGGATGGTGTTGAAAGCACTGGAGAAGTCAAAGAACATGATCCTCACCGCGTTCCCGGGCTTCTCCAGGTGGGACAGAGAACAGTGAAGGAGGAAGATCACTGCATCCTCCACCCCAATGCCATGCTGGTAGGTGAACTGGAGTGGATCCATCGCTGGTCCCACCAGGGGGCAGAGGTGAGCAAGGAGCAGTCTCTCCAGGGTCTTCATCATGTGAGACATCAGGGCCACTGGTCTGTAGCTGTTCAGGTCTTTGGGGTGGGAAGTCTTTGGTACAGGTACCACACAAGATGTTTTCCACAACTGTGGTACCCTCCCCAGCTTCAGGCTCAGGTTGAAGATGTGCTCCACAATCCCACACAGCTGGTCTGCGCAAGACTTGAGGAGCTTCGCGCTGATGCCGTCCGGTCCCAAGGGCCTTCCTCGCCTTGATCTTCCTCAGCTCCATCCTCACCTGGGTCTTAGTGAGGATCAGGTTGGGGGGCTGTGTGTTGGGAGTGGGGGGCTGTTGGTGGAGTGGGGTGTGGACAGCAGGTCTCGATTACTGTAGAGGCAGCAGTGGTTGGTGTGCAGGCAGGGGGGAGGGCAGTTGGTCAAACCTATTAAAAAACAGGTTCAGATTGTTCGCCGACTCCCTGCCCCCCGTGGGCTGGGGGGAGGTATTCTGGAGCCCAGAGATAGTTTTAAGGTTTCTCCAGACCCCACCGATGTCGCTCTGTTGCAGTTTCTAGTAAGTAACATAATCAGTGACAGCTGTGCAGCCCACAAATCATTTTGACAGCTGGAAGCTGCACGGCGCTGTCAAAACAAAAGCACAAGCGGAAACTAAATAATACAAGAATAAGATAACACAACCCCAAGATGTAAATAATACTATAAATCCAAAATTACACACAATAAAGGGCAGGACTAAAGACGGACCTAAGACTACAGACACTCATAAATAAACAGAGACAAAATGCAGAAGATCATAATAAACAAAGAAACAAACAAACAGGAAAAGACTAAACTTAAAACTGGAGACTGAGCACAGCCCCTACCCGTGCACAGGATCATGACAGTTCTGCTCAACCCCAGCACTGTTATTGTGTTTTCATGCACTTTTGATGTGCCCGTCATGTGCCAAATGCACATTTAAAACCAAACCAACCAAAGTGCATATTTTTTGTCATATTGATCTGTGTTGGTTTGAAATTTATCATATTCAACAGATTGCTGAACATGTGCAGCCCAGTTACATGTCTTGATTTCAAATTTGTGGCCCAACTGATTCTGTAATTTAATAGCCTTACAGTAGAAGATGGATAGATGGATGGATGGATAAGTTATATCATGATCTAATTTTTAAAACTCTCTCCATCAAAATGATGAGCAAAGATACATTCCAAATGATGATTAACAAAAGAAGCCGAAAAGAAAAGGAAATATGATGAGGCTTTGCTTACTCATGGAGTCATTGTGGGTGTGGAGGGGCACAGAGACAGCTATGTGGGCTTGGCAATGTCTAGCTCCCAGAATGAGGAATTAAAAAAAAGTTTAAGAGCCACTGGTATAAATGAAAAAAAAAAAAAATCATCAGATTACAACAACTAGTCTCTGAACTTTTACTGCTGACATGGGCTTCATCTGCCAAACAAGAATAAATGCTACTGCTCCTCAGCTGTACAATTTCTTCTTGTTTAAAAGCAGTGTACTTTGTACATTTAGTGCTGTTTACAGCCTATTAATGCAGTCTTAGCATGCAAAACATACCTGACAACACTTCAGTGCACACTGTCACTGCTGCTCCCGCTAGTGGCTTGGCTGCCTCACTCTTGCTCTATGCTCTATCACTTGCAGAGAGTGGCACTAGGTTTTAATTAGAGCTCCCTCTGCTGGTGGACTCTATAATTGCATTTAAGAATGCGGTTCCAAACATGATATAAATAAATAATTAATTTTTGGAAATGGACTGGTGGGCTGCAGTGGATGAGGGGGCGGGCCACATGCGGCCCGCGAGCCGCCAGTTACCCATCCCTGATTTAGATTATCTGACTTAGAGGGTTCATGTGGATACTTTTGCTGTGTCTCAATTCAGGTTCTGCGTCCTCCAAGTGCGCATTTCTAAGCCAGATACGTTGATATGATACGTCGAAGCCAGATATGCTGCATCCAAGGCTGTCTCGTTCCGTGGGCTCCTTCACATGCGGTTGATAAATGCAGCCTTCAAAACCCCGAAAATGAAGGATGCATGAAGAGGATCCTGTAGCGTTAGTATCTGGCACCTTATTGTGAAGTGCAGTGTAGTGACGGGCACTTCCTGTTCTACCACTGCACCATTCTATATATAGCAGAGGGCATCCATGATGTGACGTCTTCGACTGGTGCCCTCTGCCTGGTGCCTACTGTGTGTCCACTGTTCTAACATCCTTCAATAAAGGTGTGTTCGTCCAGCCATCTGGCCTCGTCCTTCATGAAGGTATTTTATCATACATAACATTTGGCGATTGAGGATTAACTCATGGAGGTGTGTATCACACCACTTCGCCCCTTCCTCGAGCTTCGGAGTGAGCCACTGGTGCCGTGGCCAAGATGGTTTGAGGTCTTCCAGACCTACATCACCGTACTTGACCTGGGTGAGCTCGACAAGTTAAGAGCACGTGCACTACTTGTTCACAACCTGGGGATAGAGGGCCAGCGTGTCCTGCGCACACTCGGAGCTTCAGACTCTTTTGAAGACGTCATCGAGCTGCTAGCAAGCCACTTTCAGACCCCAGATAGCATGACTGTCCAGAGGATTCGCTTTCAGCAGTGACGGCAACGAATGGGTGAGCCTATCCATTAGTTTGTTGCCAAATTAAGGCAGTTAGGTAGCAAGTGTTGTTTTGGACCACTGGAAGATGAATTGGTATGTGACCAGCTTGTAGAACACACTAGTAGCGCCGCATTGTGGGCTAGGCTACTCACGGAACTGAATGACAACGTTAGCCAGAGCTGTCGAGCTAGCTCTCCAACTTGAGCCTGCAGACAAGCTAGCTGCAGAGCTAAATTGGTGCCAGTCACAATGGCTGCCAGAGCCTCCCGCCGCAGCAAATGTAGCGGACTCGGATAATAATAATAATAATAATAATAATACATCAGTCTTATATAGCGCTTTTCTAAATACTCAAAGACGCTTTACAAAGCAGCATAGGGACAAACATACAGAGAACGGGTAAACAGACAAGGTAGGTACACATAGGTAGAAGAGGCAGTCAGTTTTTGTAGGTAGATTTGAAGAGATGGGTGTTGAGTTGACTTTTGAAGGAAGCAAGTGTGTTGGCGGACCGGATGTGAAGGGGCAAGGAATTCCAGAGGGTTGGTGCGGCGATGACGAATGATCTATCACCCAGGGTGCGGAGTTTTGTCTTGGTGATGGGGGTGAGAAGGTGAGTGTCAGCAGAGCGGAGGAGGCGAGTGGGGGAAGGACGAGACAGAAGGTCAGTTAGGTATGAGGGGGCGAGGTTATGAAGAGCTTTATAGGTGATGAGGAGGATCTTGAAGTTGATGCGCTGTTGAATGGGGAGCGAGTGGAGTTGACGGAGGAGAGGAGTGATGTGGTCTCTGGAGCAGGAGTGAGTAAGTAGGCGGGCGGCTGAGTTTTGGACATACTGTAGTTTTTGGAGGATGGTGGAAGGAAGTCCATACAGAATGCTGTTACAGTAATCAAGTTTGGAGGTGATGAAGGCGTGGATGAGTATTTCAGCAGCAGAGGGGGAGAGGGTGGGACGGAGGCATGCAATATTATGAAGATGAAAAAATGATGTTTTGGTGATATGGTTGATGTGAGATATGAAGGAGAGGGTGGGGTCCATGATAATGCCGAGGTTTCTGGCCAGGTGGGAGGGGGTGACTGAGTGACCATCGATTTGGAATGAAAAGTTCTAGGAAGAGGGGAAAAGAGATTTTGGTCCAAAAATGATGATTTCTGTTTTATTGCTGTTTAGCTTGAGAAAGTTGTTAGTCATCCAGGTTTTTATGTCTGTGAGGCAGTTGGTGATGGTGGAGAGAATGGCGGGGGTGATGGATTTAGAGGAGATGTACAGCTGGGTGTCGTCGGCATAGCAGTGAAAGTGAAGACCATGTTGACGGATGATGTGACCAAGCGGAAGCGTGTAGAGAGTGAAAAGGGTTGGACCGAGCACAGAGCCTTGAGGGACACCGTGTGGTACAGGGGTGGTGTGTGATTTGTGATTGTTGATGGAGATGTACTGGAATCTGTCAGACAGGTAGGAGGTGAACCAAGAGAGGGCGGAGTCAGTGATGCCAATAGAAAGCAGACGACGGAGCAGGATGGAATGATTGATGGTATCGAAAGCTGCGCTGAGATCGAGGAGGAGAAGAATGGTGAGGGAGCCAGAGTCAGAGGTGAGCAGGAGCAGGAGGATAGCGAGGATAGCTTGGACGACGATACTACAGAAGCCAATGCTGCCAGCCGAAGGTCTGCCCCAGGAAAACCCCTTTGCAAGGGTTGTGGGTCTGTAAAGCACTGCAACAAGGCTAAGGACTGCCCAGCTAGAGGGAAGCGTTGTAGCAGATATGGACGTTTGAACCATTATGCTAGGGTGTGCCATGTATCTGAGCCGGAGAGCCCACAGAAGAAATCACTCCACCTGCCCCGACAACCATCCACACGGTGTCCCCTAGTACCAACGGGTACATGTTCTGCACAGTGGAACTGGATGGCATGTAGGCACCACTGCTGCTTGACACTGGGGCAGAGGGGTCGTTGCTGAATTGGGCCACGGTGAGGAAGTTTTTCCCCCACTACAGAATAAAAGGTAACCCAGCGCCGATTTATGGTTATGGAGGTGGCACGCTGTGCATGGTTGGGACTTTAGAGTTAACAGTTCGGTACAAGTCTGCGACGATGGTTGACTTCACTTTCCACCTGATGGCCCGAGGTTATAACATCATGGGCTGTGACTTGTTCTACGGACTGAGTTTCGCCATTAAAGACTACGCTGGGGAAGAATAGTTGGGTTGTGGCCAGTGGAACCCTCCGGTTCCGGTGGTCTATGAAGATGCTGTGTGGGACGAAGAACTAATGGACACCACGGCGGTCAAGCAGGACCAGCCTCACTCAGGTTCGGTGCAGGAGAGTCTCAGTGCCGGCGCTCGGGAAATGGTAGAGTGGGGTACCGAGCGTGGTGGCGAGGTGCCTGACCTGGCAAGTGACACCACTGTGCTAGCCCCAGATTCCTCTTGAGCTTGGCCGCAGAGGGATGGAGGATCTGCAGCTATGATGGTGACTGCTACAATGGCTTCAGAAGAGGCCGGGGCCAGACCGACAAGCACGGGAAAACCACGTGCTCAGCAGCACCAAGTCAGGATGAGCCAAGCCCCTCTGAGGGTTATGGACTTGGTTTGGGTTCGAGGAGAGAAACGTTCATGGCGAAGATGGGCCAGACGACAGCCAGCGAAACACCAGGAGTGCCTGTGCATAGTGGCTAAGCTGGGCGTGGCGTACTTCAAGCTGTCGGATGGCTCGGCGAGGCACACCAATCAGCATCAACATGTCCGGGAAGAGGCTTCTGGTGACAGGGCTGGATGAGAGCGGGAGTCTGTGGTAATGAGAAGAGACGCTTTCATCCAGGAGATCAGCCATCGTCCCGGGGGCCTGCTGCTTCCAGGGGCGCACTTGCTGAGGGGCTGCCCTGGGCCCCCCATGACGGTTTTGCTCCTCCTGCCCAAGGAACTGTGCTGTAAATTTTTGTGTTAGTAGTTCTGATGTTCTTGTGTGATTGCTTTGTGTGTTTTATCTAGTTTAGGAACACGGCAGTGATTTTTAGTTTATTAATGGACTTTTTTTAGTTTATCAGGTGGCAGAATAATCCACCGTGCCATGTGGGCAGGACGGTAGCCACCCATCTGCCCTATTTTAGGTTTTGTTGTGTGAATGTGTTAGGCCATTTAGATACTTTAGTTTCCATTTTGTTAGTGCATGACTCGGGTCCCAAATTGGGGAGAGCTTTGACTGCGTGTGTGGTTTTGGACTTTTCTAAGGGGGGGAGGAAATGTGGTGTTAGTATTTGGCACCTTATTGTGAAGTGCAGTGTAGTGGCGGGCACTTTCTGTTCCACCACTGCACCACTCTATAAATAGCAGACAGCATCCATGATGCGACCTCTTCGACTGGTGCCCTCTGCCTGGTGCCTACTGTGTGTCCGCTGTTCTAACATCCTTCAATAAAGCTGTGTTCGTCCAGCCATCTGGCCTCATCCTTTATTAAGGTATTTTACCATATATTAACAGATCCATGTGGCCTTAACATATCCCAGCTTTCAGCGCATGGCTCAGCCTGGCTTTTTTTTTTTTTTTTTTTGCTCAGACAGAAGGGGAACAAAGTCCGAAACATTTCAAAGTATTTTACTTGAATTATGCAGCGGTTTGGACTTGAAAACACCAATAATCCAGAAAATAGCAACATCTGATTATTTAAGTTTATGTTATGTGACATTTTTTTTCTGATATGCTCTATGTATGCTTTGTGGTGACCCAGCACACTGCAGATTGACTCTTATTTCACACTCAGCAGGGCTGGAGGAAACGGAAGACAATTTGTATACAGAAGACAATGCACAGACGGACAAAGAGCCACAGGAGGCAGTCAGACGGGACTGTATGCATGCGTCCTAGAGCCAACCAATGTCATGCTAATCATGTGTATTGACTGATATTATAATGTACCATGCATTCTCTCTTCCTGTATCACTGTATAAAAGAGCTTGTGTGACATGTCTCAAGAGCACAGTAGCGCACAGAGCTACGATGTGTGTCTCATTATGATGGAGGAAATAAAACCTTGCAACTTTCCAGCTCGTCAAAGCTCACCTGATCCTTTTCCTCCACAGTGGTGACCCTAGACGTGTCATGGTGCGCCCCTCGCCTAATCTTTTCCCTCCACACTGGTGACCTAACGAGAGAGAATGACCGTCTGCTCCCTCTCACCGCGTTGTGGACTCCAGAGGACCAGAGAACGCCTGCAACCTCTTCATCCACACTGGAGCACGCCCTCCGGAGCGGACAGCGCGGGGACCGACACGCACCATGAACGGTGACACGAGCAAGCCGAAGGAAGCAGCCTGAACGGGGAAGAACATCGGCGCCAACTGCATTGATTTCTACCAAGCTCCCCGAACCTGACTCACTCCCGACAGCAGACCTCACACGCACAGAAGCCCCGCAAGCACACCGCAGGATTACGAGGATGGTGCAACTTTCAGCTATGTGGTCACTGCACCAAACGCGTGCCACGCACAGGGACAATCCGGCTCTACAGACTGATACAGCGTCCTCCGCCGCTGAACATGCCCGAGAAACACGGCCGATCGCCATCCTCGGAACCTTCAGGGCTGCTCACGCACCTGAAGCAGACATGCAGCCCGCACACAGGACTTTGTACGGGTTTCTCAGCCATGGCGCACAACAGGAGTTTAGCCGATTGCTGTCCCCGATGGCTTTAGGGCTGCGTCCGCATCTAAGGCCACACCGCCAAGCCCCTCACACAGCTGCAGTTGTTTCACAGCCGCTACGCATCCTCGGGGAATTTGGCCATTCGCCTTCCCCACATCCTCGCTAGACCGAGCCGCGAGAGGAGTCAGAGACTTAATTTTTTCACAGCCGCTGAGGATCACCGCCTGGTTGACCGTGAAAGTCCCTCACCATTGCGGATTCACACGCAATTTTTGCGCGGCCCAGACACCTTTGACGTCCCAGGCCGGCACTCACTTACTCCCACCCCCTCCCCCTCCTCCTCCACAGCGCTCTTCCTGCACCTCACCCCCTAAAGTTGGCCAATCGCCGTCTTGTTCCATTACGCACGACGCGCATCGGCCCCGTGCGCCCACGATGCATGGCCGTTCAACGTGCTGGAACTCAGAGCGGAGCACACTGTCTTTTCCACCCCTCACCGTCCCCCCCCACGGACTGACATGCCCTCCGACGTTCTTGAGCTGGAGCCCAAATGACGGTGGGGGCGGGGGGGTGTTCACAGCTCCTTCTGAGTGTTCTGGGGGGAGCTGTGTGGTGACCCAGTACACTGCAGATTGACTCTTATTTCACACTCAGCAGGGCTGGAGGAAACGGAAGACAATTTGCATACAGAGGACAATGCACAGACGGACAAAGAGCCACAGCAGGCAGTCAGACGGGACTGTATGCATGCGTCCTAGAGCCAACCAATGTCATGCTAATCATGTGTATTGACTGATATGCTAATGTACCATGCATTCTCTCTTCCTGTATCACTGTATAAAAGAGCTTGTGTGACATGTCTCAAGAGCACAGTAGTGCACAGAGCTACGATGTCTTATTATGATGGAGGAAATAAAACTTTGCAACCTTCCAGCTTGTTGCATCTCGCCTGATCCTTTTCCTCCACAGCTTCACTTAATGTGTTAATTAAACATGTTGAACTGTTATTTTTTCTGAAGTCAAACATTTTTTCCATTAATGTCAGTTTATTAACTAATGTCAGTAATATAAAAATACAGGATGACGTGGTTGAAAAATCTTGCTTTAAGATAACTTTTAAAGTCCAGTAGAGACATCGGGAAATTGATTTATTTGCCAACCTAAGGTTATTTTTAGAGAAAACTGAGCACTTTATAAAGCTGAGGAGGGACAAGACATCTGTAATAATTTGATTATGATGATCTTAAAAATGTCCATCACATCTGAAGTGATAATCAGATTTTTCTGATATTTTTTTCTTTTTTTCTCGTTTATTTCTGAGGTCCACGGTGGTGAACCTGCAGGAACTGAGGGTCAGCTGTGGAGAGAACAGGCTAGACTCAAGATTTGTAAAACTGATATTTGACTGAAAAACCACAGTAAAAGAGATCTGATGAATTGTTTTACTGATTGTGATGTTTTTAGCAGTTTACTTTGCAAACTGAAACAAGCTAAACAAAAATATTGCACGTTCAATTCAACTTTATTTATATAGCACCATATCACAACAAAAGTCATTTCATAGCGCTTTCAAATGTAGGGAAGACCCCACAATTGCAGAAAGACCCAGCAATCAGACGATCCCCTGTGAGCAAGCACTTAGCGACGGTGGAGAGGAAAAACTCCCATTTAACAGGAAGAAACCTCTAGCAGAACCGGGCTCAGGGAGGGGCAGTCATCTGCTGCGACTGGCTGGGGGGTGAGGGGATAGAGAAGATGAAAAGAACAGACATAAAGACAGCAAACATTAACGGAGAGAAGCCAAGTACATTATTGGAGGTCACCCGGCAATCTGAATCTATTAACAGCAAAGCAAAAGGGGGGATAAGAGACACAAGATCCCTCCTTAGTCGTAGGCTATATTGAAAAGGAAGGTTTTTACCCTACTCTTAAAAACAAAGATCGAGTCTGACTCCCGAACCCAGATTGGTAACAGTCTCCACAGGAAAGGAGCTTGATAGCAGAAGGTTCTGCTTCCCATTGTACTTTTGGAGATTCTAGGTATTACAAGTAATTCTGCATTTTGGGAGCGTAGTGCTCTGTTAGGATGATAGGGTAATATCAGATCTTTTATAAAAAAGGGGGCCTGATTATTAAGAGCTTTGTAAGTGAGAAGAAGGATTTTAAACTTGATTCTAAACTCTATGGGGAGCCAATGAAGGGAGGCCAGAACCAGAGAGATATGATCTCTCTTTCTAGAACCAGTTTAAACTCTTGCAGCAGAATTTTTGGATCAACTGAAGACTTTTTAAAGATATTTTAGGACAACCTGATAATAACGAGTTACAATAATCTAATCTAGAGCTAACAAAAGCATGGATCAGTTTCTCAGCATCATTCAGAGACAAGATGCTCCTAATCTTGGCAATACTGCACAGATGATAGAATGCAGTCTTAGAAACAAATTTAATATGTGAATTAAAGAACAGATCTTGATCAAAAATAACTCCAAGGTTCCTCACAGAACTATTCAGAGTAAGAGTAGCCGCATCCAAATGAAGAGTTTGATTTGGAAAGGTATTTCTATGGTTTTTTGGACCAACAAGAATGATTTCAGTCTTATCTGGGTTTAATAGCAGAAAATTACAAGTCATCCAAGATTTGATTTCCTTAAGACAGGCATCTAACTTGGCTAATTGAATACATTCATCGGGCTTCATTGACTTCATTGTGTGTTGTCTGCGTAACAATGAAAATGTATACAGTGCTTTCTAATGATATTGCCTAACGGAAGCATATATAAACTAAAAAGAGTAGAGCCTAACACATATCCCTGTGGAACTCCGTGACTGAGCTTAGAGTTGGAAGAAAACTCATTATTGATGTGAACAAACTGAAGTCTATCGGACAAATAAGATCTAAACCACTGCAGCGAAGTTCCATTTAGTCCAACATAGTGTTCTAATCTATCAAGTAGAATATCATGATCAATAGTATCAAAGGCTGCACTAAGATCTAAAAGGACAAGCACAGAAACAAGTCCATTATCAGATGCGATAAGGAGGTCATTAGTGACCTTCACTAAGACTGTTTCAGTGCTGTGATGAACTCTGAACCTAGATTGAAACTCTTCAAATAAACCGTTTCCCTGCAAGTGGTCAAACAATTGCGCAGCAACAACTCTTTCTAAGATTTTTTAAATGAAAGGCAGATTAGAGATTGGTCGATAGTTAGCCAGAACTCCTGGATTGAGCGTTGGCTTTTTGATTACAGCAATTTTAAAAGCCTGCAATACATAACCTAAAGTTAAATACAGAAAAATTTTTAAAATCGTTCAGATACAAATCACAAAATGCAATCAGTTCTTTTAAAGAGGACTTGCTGAAGCAAGACTGGACAGAAGTCTATGTACATACCTGTCAAGTGATACGGTTTCACCGTATTTTAATACGGGGAAAATGCAATTTTAGCAAATACGGGCGTATTGCCATTTCTGTACGCCAAAAAGAAAAATATACAGCGAAAAAAAAATTATTGAGAGAACCTAAAATCAACTGAACAGTAATTCGATGCCTGGCGACACTGAACGCACCTAAGCAGTCTTTTTGTGATTTTCAAAATGGCTTCATGCAGCGCGCCGCCGGCGAAGAAAACAAAGCTTGAAGAAAAGGGAAATCGAAGGACTGGACGTCACCGAAAAGAATGGGAGAGTCTGAGCTTTGAGAAGGGAAAATACGCTCATCTGCATCAGATCGTACCTGACAGCCAGACCCACACTGCAGGTCGGCGCCTTTTTAGTTCTTCATGCTTCCTAGACACACTGGATATAAAGTATCAAACTTCAGCTTTCAGTAGATCAAACCCAATGAAGGTGATGATTTACAGTAGGTGAGAATAGGGAAACACTATCTTTGACTGACAGCGCTGTTCAGATTCAGCAGGGCATATGCTGCTCCATGATAGCTATGGCACTAAAAAACAGGCTTTTCAATTTTATATAATTTAGCTAAAATATAGAAATGTTACACATTTATGAGGGCTGTTCATAAGAGATTTCCCCTGAGTCATCTTCCATGGACTGAGAAGACTCAACCTTGGCACATTTATTAGTCTTTCTCTGCATAGTTACCACCAAGGGTTACACATTTCTCCTATCGCTTTATGCAGCTGCGGAGACCTCACCTGTAGAAGTCTGCAGGCTGTGCCAGAAGCCACAACTTGACCATGGAAATCAGCATTTCATTGTCTTAGAGCTTGCCCTTCAAAAATGACGTCATTGTTGGAAAAAGGTGGAAGTCAATGGTGTAAGGTAGGGAGGGGAAGTGGGGTGAGGAAGGATTAAATAGCCGCAGGACTGTGCTTCCCTCTGGGCAACATGTAAGTTGTGAACCCGGCATTATCTTGCAGGAAGTGGACACCTTTGGTCAGCATGATGATTGCTTTTGATGACCTTCTGCAATTTCTGCAGCAGTGAAGTGTAGTAAGTCCCAGTAATTGTGGCCCCGCTTCCCCCAGCTCCTCAAAGTGTACTCAGCACTGCTTTGCCTTCCTCACAGCAATGCTGACAGTGAGAGGGCTTTGAGCATGGTCAGGAAAATTCACACCGACTTCAGAAAAAGTATGCTCCCAGAAACTCTGACTTCTTTCATGCAAGTGAAAATGAATTGTGACACTCCATGCTTCAAGGTCTAGCCTTCAAAAGAAATGCTAGAGTCAGCAAAGGCTGCTACTTGGAACTATAACAAGCAGCATCAGTGAACATTTTCTTGTTTCAGGTTCATCCAAGTGCATTAGTGTAACAAAGCTGACAATTAAAAACTCTTCAATTCCAAGTGTATATATCTAGCTGACAGTTAAGAACTATATTCAGAACTATTCTTATTGTGTACTTTCAAATTAAGCAATCTACCTTGTGCTAATGTAAATTTGAAAAAATTGTTTTTTTTATTTATTTTTATTTATTTATTATTAATATTATCATTTATTTTTTAATTTATTTATTTATTTTTTTTTTGTGCTACTTGGCTTATTATTTCACATTACCAAAAAGTTATGGCTCAAGATTGTGTCCATATAAGTGTACATTTGAATAAATATGTTTGAAATAGTTCATGTTGCAATTGTTGTTTTTTGTTTGATTTTTGTTTGGGTTTTTTTGCTTCAGTTTTTTTTCATCTGCCGATAAATACAGTTTTTAAGTACTCAGTACGGGTGTGAAAGCCCCCCCAATAAGGGAGGCATGAGGTATGCCTTGACAGGTATGTATGTATCAGATGTAAATGAAGCCTATGACACATTTATAAACATTGTAACCACTCTTTATGAAAAAAATTGTCCATTAGTAAAGAAAAAGCTTAAACATAAATTTGCCGATAAGCCATGGTTAACCAAGGGATTACAAAAAGCATGTAAAAAGAAAAAATCACTATATAAAGTTTTTCTAAAGAAAAGGACAAAAGAAGCAGAGCAGCGGTATAAAACATACAAACATAAGTTAACATATATAATAAGATGTAGTAAGAGAGACTATTACAGTAAAGAACTGGAGAAAAACAGAGACAATATTAAAAATACATGGACAATACTTAACAATATTCTTGGAAATAAAAACAGAAATACAAGCTACCCAACTGATTTTTCAAAAAATAATGAAACAACTCAGAGTGTGAATGCAGCTTCACCTGCAGATGAATTTAATAACTTTTTTGTTAACATTGGTCCTAATTTGGCTCGAGAAATACCCATTACGGCGCCCACAGGTGATACAATAAGCAAAAACACTGCTATAAAAGACTCCATTTTCATAAAGAACACAGACGAGAGAGAGGTCATTGAAATTGTTAAATCGTTTAAAAGTAAAACATCTACGGACTGTGATGGTATTGACATGCTCTTAGTCAAAACTATTATTGAATGCTTAGTGAAACCACTGACGTATATCTGTAACCTGTCTCTCCAAACAGGTATATTTCCCAATGCATTGAAAATAGCTAAAGTAATTCCGATATACAAGACGGGTGACAGAGGGGAATTCTCAAACTATAGACAAACTATAGATATTTCACTATTGCCGCAATTTTCCAAGATACTTGAAAAAATTTTCTATGAGAGAATTGACAACTTCATACTGGAGAATAATTTATTGTGTGAGCACCAATATGGGTTCAGACACAAGAGGACAACTGCATTTGCACTGATGGAATTTATAGAAAAAATAACAACTGCCATTGAAAATAAAGAGTATTCAGTTGGGGTATTCCTGGATCTTAAAAAAGCATTTGATACAGTGGATCATAATTTATTATTAAAGAAACTACAAAATTGTGGTATTAGAGGGGTAGCACTGTCCTGGTTATGTAGTTACTTAAAGAATAGATATCAGTATGTATGTGTTGGTAACAAAAACTCACAGTTACTGAAGGTTACTTGTGGAGTCCCACAGGGTTCAGTTTTGGGGCCATTGTTATTCAATATGTATATAAATGATATATGTAAAGTTTCAGAAAAAAATGGATTTAATATTGTTTGCCGATGACACTAATCTATTATGCAGTGGAAGCAATTTGGAACAACTTTTGGATACACTCGGAAAGGAATTAGGAAAGCTTAAACTGTGGTTTGATTCAAACAAATTAACGCTCAATTTAAGTAAGAAAAAATTTATAGTTTTTAACAACCATCACAACAACTTACTATCTAAACTCAGTGTAAATGGTGTAGAGATTGAAATGGTATCCGAAACTAAATTTCTTGGAGTAATAATTGATAATAAACTGTGTTGGAAGTCACATATTAATTATATTAAAGGTAAAATATCCAAATCAATTGCAATACTACACAGAGTGAAATATTTGCTGAATCAACCCACACTATATACCTTGTATCATTCATTAATACTCCCATACATGACATATTGTACTGAAGTATGGGGAAATACATACAAAACAAACATATATCCAGTCTTTATGCTTCAGAAGAGAGCTATTAGAATAATAAACAAAGCTGCTTACAGCTTGATAACTGAGGTCATCCTGCGCAGTTCGCCCTACTCGGGACACGAACCCGCGACCTACCAGTCAACTACACAGTTCGAGCATGGGAGACACAGCACGATCGCGCTGAGCTAAAGGTCCGACCGGTAGCTCAGCGCTACCATCTGGGGCTCACAGCACCACTTTGTAACTGAGGTCATCAGCGCAGTTCGCCCTACACAGGACACGAACCCGCGACCTCACAGTTAACTACACAGAGACACACACAGCATGATCGTGCTGAGCTAAAGGTCCGACCGATAGCTCAGCGCTACCGATACTGTATGAGGCTTTTCGGGAGGGAGGTTTACTAACGTTCTACGCCGAACAGTGCTAGTTGGCATCCGTTACACTCTCCCCCTTAAACCTCACTCCCATCCCGGGTTCACGGCACCATTGTAACTGATATCATCCTGCGCAGTTCGCCCACTTGGGGACACGAACCCGCGACCTCTCAGTCAACTACACAGTTCGAGCATGGGAGACACAGCACGATCGCGCTGAGCTAAAGGTCCGACCGGTAGCTCAGCGCTACCATCTGGGGCTCACAGCACCACTTTGTAACTGAGGTCATCAGCGCAGTTCGCCCTACACAGGACACGAACCCGCGACCTCACAGTTAACTACACAGAGACACACACAGCACGATCGTGCTGAGCTAAAGGTCCGACCGATAGCTCAGCGCTACCGATACTGTATGAGGCTTTTCGGGAGGGAGGTTTACTAACGTTCTACGCCGAACAGTGCTAGTTGGCATCCGTTACACTTACAGGGAACCAACAAACCCACTTTTTCTTAAATTAAAAGCTCTCAAGTTGAAAGATCTGGTTGACTTTAAAACTGCAGTAATAATGTTTAAAGTGAAGAATCTATCACTGCCCGCAAATATCCAAAAGTTGTTCCAAATAAGGGAGAAACAATATCATTTCAATTCAATTCAATTCAATTCAACTTTATTTATATAGCGCCATTTCACAACAACAGTCATCTCATAGCACTATCAACTGTAGGGGGGAACCCCCACAGTTGCAGAAAGACCCCAGCAATCAGGCGATCCCCTGTGAGCAAGCACTTGGCGACGGTGGAGAGGAAAAACTCCCTTTTAACAGGAAGAAACCTCCAGCAGAACCAGGCTCAGGGAGGGGCAGTCATCTGCTGTGACTGGCTGGGGGGTGAGGGGATAGAGAAGAAGAAAAGAACAGACATGTAGAGAGCAAACAGCACGATGGGGACTCAATCTATGGGAGAGAACAAACAAATGTTAATGACCAGCAAAAAAAAAAATATTTCATAGAGAGTGAGGAAAGGAGTGAGGCCCAGTGCATTACTGGAGGTCCCCCGGCTGACTAAACCTATTAGCAGCATAACTAAGGGAGGGTTCAGAAACACATGATCCCTCCCTAATTGTAGGCTATATCAAAAAGGTAGGTTTTAGCCCTATTCTTAAAAACAGAGATCGAGTCTGACTCCCGAATCCAGATTGGCAGCTGATTCCACAGGAGAGGAGCTTGATAACTGAAGGCTCTGCCTCCCATTGTACTTTTGGAGATTCTAGGTATTACAAGTAATCCTGCATTTTGGGAGCGTAGTGCTCTGTTAGGATAATACGGTAGTATCAGATCTTTTAAATAAAAAGGAGCCTGATTGTTTAGAGCTTTGTAAGTAAGAAGAAGGATTTTAAACTTAATTCTAAACTCTATGGGAAGCCAATGAAGGGAGGCCAGAACCGGAGAGATATGATCTCTCTTTCTAGAACCTGTTAAAACTCTTGCTGCAGCATTTTGGATCAGCTGAAGACTTTTTAAAGATGTTTTAGGACAGCCTGATAATAAAGAATTACAATAATCTAATCTCGAGCTAACAAAAGCATGGATCAGCTTCTCAGCATCACTCTGAGACAAGATGCTCCTAATCTTGGCAATATTACGCAAATGATAGAAGGCAGTCTTAGAAACAAATTTAATATGTGAATTGAAGGACAAATCCTGATGAAAAATAACTCCAAGGTTCCTCACAGAGCTATTAAGAGAAAGAGTAACTGCATCCAAACTGAAAGTTTGATTTGGAAAGGAATTTCTAAGGTTTTTTTGGACCAACAAGAATGACTTCAGTCTTATCTGAATTTAATAGCAGGAAATTACAAGTCATCCAGGCTTTGATTTCCTTAAGACAGGCTTCTAACTTGGCTAATTGATTACTATCATCTGGCTTCATTGACAGGTATAATTGTGTGTCATCAGCATAACAATGAAAATGTATACAGTGCTTTCTAATAATGTTGCCTAACGGAAGCATATATAAACTAAAACTAAATTTCAGAGGAACATGTATATTTCAAAAACCTTCAGTGAGAACTACCACCAAGCAACACTGTGTTTCAGTGCAAGGAGTCAGATTATGGAACGATTTTGGACCTGAATTAAAATCATGTACAACGCTTGGACAATTTAAACAAAAACTAAAGGAAGACATACTCCAAACATATATACAAGATGACATGTAAAATCACATAAGGATTGTCATATCCAGTCTGCGTTGTGTTGTAGCTTAGTTTTTTGTCACATTTTGTCTTAGCTTTGTTCTAAATTGTAATCGCTCTTGTTTTGTTTTTCTTTTGAATTCTTGGATGGAATATGGGTGGGCAATATAAGCTGCGGCTTCAGCCATCACCCATTTCGGATAACTTATGTTGAACTGTATAATTAGAGGAGTTACTGTCTAATTTGACCTTGTTGGATTTTCTTTCCCCCTTTGTTATATTATTCAGTTTCTTTTAATCTGTACTTTTAATCTATCCGAAATAAAGATTCATTCAAAGAAGAAGAAGAAGAATTAATTATATGAAGAATACGGCTACCAATAAATGGGAAGACTTTTTTAAATAACCTGGTAGGAATAGGGTCTAAAAGACAAGATGAAGGCTTGGATGAGGAGATTATATTATCTAAATCTAAAAGGTCAGTTGGAGTAAACTTATCTAAACAGGTATCAGTTGAAGGAGTTGTAGTAGTTAATGTACTTAAGTTTACGGTGGGAAGAATCTGACGGATTTTATCTCTAATAGATAAAATTTTATGATTGAAAAAGTTCAAAAAGTCCTGACTAGAAAGCTCTGGGGGGATGCAAGGATTGACCGAGTCCTGACTCTTTGTCAGCCTGGCTATAGTGTTGAAAAGAAACCTGGGATTATTCTTATTCTCTTCTATTAATGCAGAGTAATAACTTGTTCTAGCTTTTCTAAGAGATTTTTTATAAATTAAGAGATGATTTCTCCACGCTAAATAGAATTCATCTAAATTAGTGGAACGCCATTTTCTTTCTAATTGACGAGTCTTCTGTTTTAAGCTACGAGTTTCTGTGTTAAACCAATGGGTTAGAAATCTCTTGGTTAGACTTTTTCTTTTTTTAAAGGGGCCACCAAATCTAGAGTCTGATGCAGAGAGGCTGTAACACTATCTACCATGCTATCAATTATGGAAGGAGCAGGCTCTCCATCTTTTATTTCTCTTGTGTTGACCCATGGTATAGAGGAGACAATCTGCAAAAATTTGGTAACGATGTCATCTGAAAGACATCTGCTGTAGTAATATTTTTCTTTGGGAGTCAAATAATCAGAAATAGTGAAATCAAAGGTTAACAGACAATGGTCTGACAGTACAGGATTATGAGGATACACTACCAGATTTTCTATTTCTATACCACAAGTCAGAACAAGGTCCAATGTGTGGTGGAGATAATGGGTAGAATTTTCTATTTTCTGGGAAAACCCCATTGAGTCTAAAATTGAATTGAATGCCTTATTAAGACAGTCACTATCTACATCAACGTGTATATTAAAATCCCCTACTATAATTATTCTATCTGATTTCAGCACTAAATCAGCTAAAAATTCAGCAAATTCGGATAAAACCTCTGAGTAGGCCGAGGGAGTATGGTAAACTATAGTTAATAGTTATGTAAGAGGTGAAAAAGACATTTGGATAAGAAAATTTAAGAAAAACAGGCACCCCTACAATTTTATGTTATTCCTTAATTGTTTATTTTTCTACAATGCATTTGTAATCCACGTGGTTCCATTATAACTCATGTGAGTTGAGTGCAGTTCCATACGCCGACCAATAGATGGCGCATGTCGCACAGTGATAGAGAGTAGACTCATGCACTGGAGGACGAAGAACAAAACTCCTTGTGTGAAATAACGAACGTGTTTTGCTGATTCTCTATCACAGGTTGGAGAGTTAACTTCCACATGCACGTTTCCTCCTCCTGGGCCGCTACCCAGGGGAGCAACAATTTTGGGGGCTCGTCCGGGATTAGCGCCACCTACTGGTCTGGCACTAATCATTGAAGAACCAAGGGATGCTGACCACCTGTTCCTGAGCCATTGACCTAAGCGACTGACTACAGGAGACCACAGCCATGTCTGCTCTACATGACCTGAGATGGGAAATCCAGCAAGAGCTTCGCCAGCTGACCATTGCCCGCTGCAGAAACGTCCTTTACAAGCTGGCTGAGTCGTTCAAGGATGAGGTGGGAGAAGATTTGCCAGGCGCAGAATCGACCGAAGTGGAACTCTTCGACTTCATTGTTGACTCGCTGAGAAGTCCACAACTGAAGAGCCTTGAGGACCAGGGGATGTCTCGCCTGCTTGCTTTCCGTGACCTCATCATTGAACTACAACGGCCCACAACAGCTGGAGAAGTGGATGCAGAGGTGTCACCCGACGATGATCCGGTCATAGTGGTTCCTGTGACCACTGGAGCTGCAGCACCATCAGGGAAGAACCATCCAACATCACCATCTGTAGTTCCTGACCCAGGGTTAGTCAGACTGACTGAACTTACGTCACTGTTGCCACGTAGAGAGTACAAGATTTATGGTGGTCAAATCTCTGATTTTGATTCTGATTTGAGTTACAATAACTTGTGCAAACAGTTTGATGAAGGGCTAAATGAAGGGTTCACAGAGGCTGAGATCATCAGAACGGTGTTTAAGATAATTAAGCCTGGTACCTTTAAAGATATGCTTGTAACCAAGGATAGCCTTACTGTAGCTGAGTTAAAACGTCTCTTAAGGACACATCTACGCGAGAAAAGCAGCACTGAATTATTTCAGGAGCTGAGTAATGCTAAGCAAAATGACAAAGAAACACCACAACAGTTTATGTATAGACTAATGGGGCTAAAACAGCGTGTGTTGGTTGCATCTAAAAACAGTAGTGGGTTTCATTATGACGACAAGTTGGTACAAGGTGTGTTTATCCATTCACTGTATCAGGGTTTGAATGAAAAATACTCTTATGTTAGGAGAGACCTTAAACCTCACATCTCCAACACCAGTGTCACAGATGACTCCATCCTGGAGCTCATAGCAAATTTTGTTAGTGAAGAGACAGAGAGATTGAGTAGGTTGGGACAAAGCCACAAACACAAAGTCACCAGTGTTAATGCAGCACAGGTAGAGACAGATCAGAGCTCGATTAAAATGCACACTGAAGTCCAAGCTAATCGTGTAGCTATCCAGGAGCTGACGGCACAGGTCTCCTCCCTAACCAAGAGTTTAGAAAAGGCCCTAACCCCAATGGTAAATACAGTAAACACCAGTCCCACAGCACCTGTCCCTAAACAGCCAGCACTGAAACCCGCAGTGAAAGGAAAATGCCAAAAGTGTATCGCCCAAGACACTGAGCGCTGCACACACTGTTTTCGATGTGGAGAGGAGGGGCACAGAGCTATAGGGTGCCTGCAGGAAAAGCAATGTGTCGGGAAACTGGAGGAGGTCGCTGGGGAGGGACCACCAGTGACTGAACCACCGGCAGAGTCCCACAACACTAAAAGACTGAACTCCGAACAGACTACTGCCAAGTCCCAAAAGTCACCCAACACAAAGCGTGTGGCACAGCTCATTGGCGGTAGGTGTATGATCAGTTGCCAGTTAAAAGGAGTAAACCTACAGATGTTATTGGACAGTGGGGCACAAGTAAGCATTGTTGAAAAGTCATGGGTACAAGCAGCCTTACCAAATGTGAAAATACAGCCACTCGAGAGCCTACTCCCAGGCCATCCACTCGAAATCACCGCAGCCAATGGGACGGATGTTCCGTTCGAGGGGTGGATAGATGTCCTGCTCGAGATCACAAGTTCACAGTATGGTTCTGTATCCTTGTATGTTCCAATGCTTGTCAGTCAGCAGCATTTAAGCACTCCGCTGCTGGGCTTTAACGTGATCCAAGAGATAATAATGGCAAACAGTGAACAAAGTGACGATATTAGCTTAGTGGGCTTACTGTCGGAGACTTTAAAGGTCCAGAAAGGTAATGTTGAGTCACTCATCTCTGTTGTCCACACCAAGTCAACAGAAAATGAACCAGAAAGTCCAGTGGTGAGAGTTGGAAAAAAAGGACTCACTGTTCACAGTAGCCAAATCTGTATGGTAAAATGTCACATCAGAGCATTTCCCGGAGGAGGAGGAATGTTGTTCGAGCCAGCTGTGAAATGTAACTTACCTGATGGGTTGGAGTTATTCCCAGCTCTTATTGATGTACCCGGTGGTGCTTCAAAAACTGTCAAAATCCCAATCCAAAACTCAACAAAGCACAACATTTTTCTAAATCCAAAGACTGTTTTAGGACTTATTTCAGAGATCACTGAATACAAACCTGTAAATGTTTGTTCCAGTGCTGAAAATGCAGCCAAAACTACAGACAAGCCATTTTGTCACTCTGCTCAAGTGACATGTGACAGTCAAGGTGAGGGTGAAGAAACATTAAGCACTGCCCCCTCACACCTGAGATGGCACCCTAATGTCAATTTAGACCATATCTCAGAGGGTGATCGGGAGGTGGTTCGGCAGATGCTCTATGAACAGTCTGATGTGTTTGCTCATGATGAAGGAGACATTGGATGTATTCCTGGACTACAGCTAAAAATCAACACCACTGACAACACACCCGTGCAGAAAAGTTACAACTCCATTCCAAGACCACTGTATAAAGAGGTGAAGGAGTATGTTCAAAACCTTTTAAGCAGGGGCTGGATCAGGAAATCAGTGTCAAACAACTCGTCGCCAGTAGTGTGTGTGCGTAAAAAGGACAATACTTTGCGCTTGTGTGTTGATTTTCGTGAGCTGAACCGAAAAACCATACCTGACAGGCATCCGTTACCACGGATACAAGATCTACTGGACAGTCTTGGGGGTAATTCCTGGTTTTCCATATTGGATCAGGGAAGTGCCTACCATCAGGGTTTTGTAAGTGAGGAGTCAAGGCATTTAACTGCTTTTAGCACACCCTGGGGACTATACGAGTGGGTGCGGGTTCCATTCGGGTTGTCAAACGCTCCGGCCGCATTCCAAAGGTGTATGGAGGGGGTGTTAGAAGGGATCAGAGACGAGTGTTGCGTGCCTTACTTGGATGATGTACTGTGTTACTCCAAAACCTTTGATGAGCACGTAGAACACCTTAAACAGGTTTTGTGCAAAATGCGACAACACGGCATAAAACTTCGGCCAGCCAAATGTGAACTGTTCAAAAACCAAGTACGCTACCTGGGTAGGCTAGTGTCGGGAGAAGGAGTCCAGATTGACCCAAAAGACTTGGATGCTGTGTTCGCTCTGAAAGACAAGAACCCTCGCACAGTCGGAGAACTCAGAACGTTACTGGGTTTTCTCAGTTATTACCGATCATTTATTCAAGATTTTTCACGTCTGGCGAGACCCTTGTTCGAACTCCTCCAGAGCACTAATGAAACAAGCAATGACAATAAACCAGCACCAAAAAGGAGTAAAGGACAAACAAAGAAAGGGGACAGAAACCAGCTTCCTTCTCGCACACCAATAATATGGACCAGTGAACATCAGGAAGTTGTGTCAAGATTTGTGGACATTCTGACCAATCCTCCCATTCTAGCCTATCCCAATTTGGACCTTCCATTTGTATTGCATACAGATGCGTCAAACAAAGGCCTGGGAGCCGTCTTGTATCAAAAACAAGAAAACAAACTTAAGGTGATTGGCTATGGATCCAGAACTCTCACACCGGCCGAGAAGAATTATCACTTACATTCCGGTAAACTAGAGTTTCTAGCTCTCAAGTGGGCCATCTGCGACAAATTCCGTGACTATCTGTATTATGCACCGACTTTTACTGTCTATACAGATAACAATCCTTTAACCTATGTCCTCAGTTCAGCCAGGTTGAATGCAGTGGGTCATAGGTGGGTCGGGGAGTTGGCTGACTTCCATTTTGATATCAAGTATAGGCCAGGGAAAAGGAATGCAGATGCAGATATGTTATCCAGGCACCCATTAGATCTGCAAGAGCAAATGAATGAGTTCACAGAGACAGTTTTACCGGAAGTAGTGTCCGCAGTGTGGCAAGGGAGCAAGGCAGCACAAAACAGTGATGTGCCGTGGATAGCTGCGTTACAACTGAGTTCTAATGACAACAATGTGCCAACTGACAGTGTTTTGAGCATGACGCCTAAAGACATCAATGCTGCTCAACAAGACGATGAGTCAATTAGAGAAGTAATCTCACTCAAACTCAAAGGATGGACACCAAACGATAAAGATAGACGGACAATGAGTAAACGGACACGGAGACTACTGTATGAGTGGAACAAGTTGGAAGTTGACAATGGATTATTGTACAGAAAGACAGAGCACAGCAAACAACTTGTCCTACCTGAACAGCTAAAGCCGATGGTGTTAAAGAGTTTACACAATGACATGGGTCATATAGGGTGTGATAAGGTGATACATCTGGCCCGTGAGCGTTTCTATTGGCCATGTATGCAACAAGATGTTGAAGATTATGTAACAAAAAAATGTCCGTGCATCAAACAAAAACGCCCAAATGTTCCCCAGAGAGCTCCAATGGGCTCTATCACAACCAGTGCTCCCTTTGAGTTAATCTCCATCGACTACTTACACCTTGAGCCAAGTAAAGGAGGCTATGAGTACATCCTCGTACTAGTGGACCATTTCACTCGTTTCGCACAGGCATACCCTACAAGGAATAAATCAGGCAAAACAGCTGCAGAAAAGATATTTCAGGATTTTATTCCTCGTTTCGGGTACCCTGAGAAGTTGCATCACGATCAGGGACGTGAGTTTGAAAACAGTCTCTTCCACAGATTACAACAACTGTCTGGAATTTCTCACTCACGAACCACTCCATACCATCCGCAGGGCAACCCCGTGGAGCGCCTGAATCGTACACTACTCCAAATGCTTCGTACCCTACAGGAGGAGAAAAAAAGTGAATGGAAGGATTACCTACCCCAAATTGTACATGCTTACAATTGTACAAGACACGAGTCAACAGGCTATTCTCCATTTTTCCTCTTATATGGCAGAGTCCCAAGGTTGCCTGTAGATCTACTATTGAACCAGACAAAAGACACTGACACACACAGCCATCAAACCTACGCTAAAAAATGGGCTGATAGGATGCGTGTTGCTTACAAAATCGCTGCAGAAAACAGTCAAAAGTCTTCAGATAAAGGCAAAAAGCAGTACGACAAACGCTTAAAAGGTATCACACTCCAACCAGGCGACAGGGTGTTGGTCAGAAACCTCTCTGAAAGAGGAGGCCCAGGGAAACTGCGCGCTTACTGGGAGTCAGCAGTACATCGCGTAGTTGAGAGAGTGGGAGATGGACCAGTCTATAAAGTACAAGCAGAGAGGCAGCCAAGTGATGCGAGTGTTACACAGAAACCTGCTGTTGCCTGTAAATGACTTGCCTTTAGAAGAAGAACTGCCTGCAAAAGAAAAGACAAAACAGAAACGGAAGAAGAGGACAGAGACAAATCCTAACAGTGACAACACAGACAATGACAGCTCGGAGGAAGAAGAGGAAAATACTTACCGCTACAACCTCCGTAGCCAAATCCCATGTTACAGACCCGTAAATCGTCAGCAAAATGCCTCAAATCTCCCAGACCAAAACACTCAGCAACCAGTACCTGTCATGCCAGAGCAAAATCCTCAAAATCAGCAAAGGCTTCGAGCGACAGCTAGAGAGTTCTGCCCACCAGTAAGGCAGGAACCGGTCCCCGTTCAGCGGGATGCTGAGGAGCAAATGGATGGACCAGCTTTGCTGCAGGAAGAACATCAAGGACAAGTGGAGGTGATGGATGGAGAACAGGAGGAACTGAGAAGGTCACAGCGGAGAGCAAGGCCAGTAGAGAGACTGACCTACGACGTCCTGGGACAGCCATCGTACCAGCTTTGGACTGCAGACGTAAGACCTGTCCTACTCCCTACCCCTGTGCCGCTAACTCAAAACTATATGCCATTCCACTACCTCATCCAACCTCAGTCCCATGGTTATAATTGGTACACTCTCATGCATTAAGTCACCCTAGAACATGAAATGTCGGGAGACATTTATTTGAAGTGGGGGAGAGTGTAGAGGGTTGGAAATAGTTAATAGTTATGTAAGAGGTGAAAAAGACATTTGGATAAGAAAATTTAAGAAAAACAGGCACCCCTACAATTTTATGTTATTCCTTAATTGTTTATTTTTCTACAATGCATTTGTAATCCACGTGGTTCCATTATAACTCATGTGAGTTGAGTGCAGTTCCATACGCCGACCAATAGATGGCGCATGTCGCACAGTGATAGAGAGTAGACTCACGCACTGGAGGACGAAGAATAAAACTCCTTGTGTGAAATAACGAACGTGTTTTGCTGATTCTCTATCACAGGTTGGAGAGTTAACTTCCACATGCACGTTTCCTCCTCCTGGGCCGCTACCCAGGGGAGCAACATATGGTAAACTATGGCAAAGAAAATTGGGTTTAAGCCAAGATTGCCAACATGCCCCACACTGAGGACCATTCCCTCAAAGGAATTAAAACATGATTTTTGCTTTACATTAACAAGTAATTTAGAATGGAAAATTGCCGCTACTCCACCTCCATGACCAGAACTTCTGGGAGAGGGAGTTGATTCATTCAAACCAACATAGTCATCTTGCCCTAGCCCAGTCTCTGTAAGGGATATTAAGTCAATCTGATGATCAATTAATAGATCATGAACTAGCAGAGACTTGGGTGTTAGAGACCTAATATTTAACAAACCACATTTAATTTTTAAACTATGAGGAGGAACAGAGGCCAAATTATTAAATTTAGAGACTTGAGGTTTGATTTGAGTTTTACCAACATTTTGTTTAATCACTTTGGAATGTTAATACATTATATTTTTATTAACTTTGGAGGGAGTAGACAAAGGTTCTCTAAGGGGGAAGACAGGGGCAAAGTTGAGGGGTGGCGGATGAGGAGGAGCTGCAGAGAGGCGTGTATTTATCAAGTTGTGATGTTGTATTTGTCTTGGGTTATAATATTTTGGATAACGGGAGACAGACACAATCTCTGTGGGGTTACAAATTGAAGACTGATCTAAACAGTGAGGATTATTTGGATTAATAGGATTAATATGAGAAGTGGAAACAAAAAAGGGCTGGTTGGCAGACCCAGGAACTTCGGAGTGAGTTAACGCACCAAATTTCAGTCACTATATTAAAAACGCTGAATGGAATAGAACAGATTGTCCCTTAAAACGCATGCACCAAGTCTATTTGGATGGATGCCATCTGGCCTCATAAGTGATGGGCGGTTCCAAAACAGGTTGAAATTGTCTACAAAACCAATGTTAAAAGTAGGACATGTAGAACACAACCAAGTATTAAGACTAAGAGTTCTGCTAAAATAATTGCAACCTCGTCTGAAAGGTGCCAAAGGCCCAGAGATAAACACACGTCTGCCACAGTTCATAAGAGTGGACAGAAGGCTCTTGAAGTCACTCTTTAAGATCTCCGACGCTTCATCTGGGATGTTGTTGCATCCAACATGTACAATGACAGTTTTAGCGTGGGGGAGTTCATTTAATAGGTCAGTGGTAAGGGCCTCAATGTCAGACACTTTTGCCCCAGGAAAAAATTTAATGACACAGTACCTGCTTCTGACATTCCTCATAATCGAGTTACCAATTACCAGCGTTGTCTGGGGGGGCTTTGTCGGTGGTTTCTGAAGTGGTGGATAATTTTGTCGATGTTGTTGTTGTGATGGCGGGGTGATGCGCTCTCTTCTTTTTGGAGCTGGTGTGTAATTTGGCACACCTAAAGTAGTTTTAATCCGGGGTTTGCAGGTTTGGGCCGCCGCTGAAGGAGGAGGAGAAGGAGGAGAGGGGCAGCCATGGGAGGATGATCGACGTCCAGGTGGGGAAAATCTTCCAGAGAAAGGATGTCGAATCTGTTTTCCAAAAGCAAGGGAAGAGAAGAGGCGCGGCCCTGTCTGGTCAATCGTCGACATCTGCCAGTCGGTCCAACCAAGTTCCAGGGCGCGCACCGAGGATGAGAAAAACCACCCGGAGCTTTGGGTTTAGCTCCAAGCTGAAGCCAGTGTTTATTGCTGTGGTCCTGGACATCTGAAGAGACCGGAGCAGGGATGGAAGTGGACGGCGATGCATTGCATTCCACCCAGGTAAGTAGCCGTCTCTGCCAGCTGTGAGTTGGTTGCTGGGGCCGTTGTTCGCCCGAGAATTATAGTGTCAAGGTGATCTTCAGCCCCCCGAATCTTATAGAGGTTGGAGAGTCTCACTTCCGACTCAGAAACCTTCCTAAGGAGGGACACACAGCTGACACACGTTGGGGATGAAGCCATGACGTTCCAGGCGAGAGGTGGATAGCCAGCCAGCCAAAAACAGCTAAAAACAGGTTAGCCTAGCCCGGTAAACAGCCCCCGCTGGGGGTCCAATCCACCCGTGTGTCTGATCGGGCTTTCTGCTAGGCCAACACTAAGCTCACACCAAGCAAAAGCTAATATCAGCAAAAAGAGATTAAAAAAAATTAAAAACGAAATCAATAAAAACAAACAATAACGACAGTTATAAATCACCGCTGATTGAATCCGGGCAGCGGGAGGATTCACTGTTTACTGTTTGTTATATCTGCAAACCTGGAATGACCAACGGAGGAGAGAGCTGTGCTGGAACTGGAACTTAATTACACAAAGTAGAAATGTAATACAATGCACTGGCCGAGCACTAAGCTTCAATACAGTTACTGGTGGCGAGAGCCCAAAATGGCCGGTTCTCCCCACTTATAGGCCAGCGTGATGACGGCACCAGCCAGCTGCTTGTTATAAATCCCTTTATAACACTGTTAATAGTTAGAAAAGCTGCATTTCAATGGACAGTGGATATAAAAAGTCTACACACCCCTGTTCAAATGCCAGGTTTTGTGATGTAAAAAATGAGACCAAGATAAATCATTTCAAAACTTTTTCCACCATTAATGTGACCTATAACCTGTACAACCCAACTGAAAAAGTAACTGAAATCTTTTAAGGGGAAAAATAAATATAAAAAAACGACAATAACCTGTTTGCATAAATATACACACCTTGTTATAACTGGGGATGTGGCTGTGTTCAGAATTAACTAATCGCATTCAAACTCATGTTAAATGGGAGTCAACACACACCTGCCGCCATTTAAAGTGCCTCTGATTAACCCCAAATAAAGTTCAGCTGTTCTAGTAGGCTTTTCCTGACATTTTTGTAGTCACATCTTATAACACAAGCCATGGTCCGCAGACAGCTTCCAAAGCATCAGAGGGATCTCATTGTTCAAAGGTATCAGTCAGGAGAAGGGTACAGAAGAATTTCCAAGGCATTAAATACACCATGGAGCAGAGTGAAGACAGACATCATCAAGTGGAGAAAATATGACACAACAGACTCAGAATCAGATTTATTGCCATTGTTCATGTAGTACACAAACTAGGAATTTGTCTCGGTGCAATGCTGCAACATTAAACATGGAAGCACTAAAGATAAAAATAAAAAACTATGCATGCAATAAAATGTAGAATATTGTAGAGGATGCCTTTCACAAACGAGACTGAGTTTATTTCTCAGGGTTGGTTTATTGAGAGGTCACATCCTCCAACAAGAACAGAATCTCAGAAAAGAGGTAGAACAATCATCCTTCACAGTTCTTATACCCTCCAAAGACACAAAACCCCCAACATCAAATAACACCCCCCCAACCCACAGTCCTTGAGCAAACATACACCCCCCGAGGCTCCTTGGCGTCTCCATTGTCTCTCTCATCCTTCTAGCCTCCGGGGCTCCTGCTGGGACATTCTCTCCAACTTCCCTTCTCCTAAAAGACCAACTTCACACCTCCCATAGGTCTCTGCAGGGTCAGGTCCTCTTTGGCCATTGAGACGTGAAGCTTCCAGAATATGCATCATCATGCCTACTAGGTATATGTGGGTGAATATGAATGCCATATATGCGCTCTAAATATGCACCATATAACCCCCCCCAAACGTCTAAATAAGGACAAAGTACACCCCAAAATGCATAGAAACATATCATATCACACAGAACAGCAAAATGGCACAACATATCACACTTCCAACTGCTTGGGCTTCAACCTCCTGCCATAACTGCTGTAAGCAGGCTTCGATCTGCCTGTAGCTGTTTCTTGCATCTGTAGATCAGAGTCGTTAGCACATTCTTGTGAAAGCTTAGAAGAGTGTCTCCCCGGTGGCCTGCCGCGGCGGGGGGCCCTGGCTAATTGCACTTGTTCATCAGCCAACACAAAAGCGGGTTTGAGTCTGTTAATGCAGACTAATTCTCTCCTGTCACCCAAATCGAGCAAAAAATGTTTTTCCCCAGTTTCTAACACTCTGAACGGTCCATCATAAGGCAGTCTTAAACCTGGCCTCTGAGCGTCATGTCTGACAAAGACAAATTCTGCGTTCTTTAAGGCTTTAGGCACAAAAACGCGTGGGAAACTGTGATGAACTGGGCCGGGGAGGGTGTTTGATCCTGTGTCGCTCTGCAGCAGCTGAGCGGGTGGGCGATTTGGTGCGGGGTTCTCTGGAAGGAATTCGCCCGGTAACCGGAGGGGTTGGGCAAAAACTAGCTCAGCCGGAGAGGCTTGTAAATCTTCCTTAGGTGCTGAACGCAACCCTAATAAAACCCATGGAAGTTTATCAACCCAATTTGTGTCCGTGAGAGCCGCTCTGAGGGCTGCTTTCAATGACCGGTGAAAGCGTTCGCACAAACCGTTGGCCTGAGGGTTATAAGCGGTAGTGCGGTGAATTTTCACCCCCAGACTGAGGGCCATGGATGACCAGAGCTCGGAAACGAATTGGGGACCCCTGTCAGACGTTATGTCTGACAGGACTCCAAAACGCGCGACCCAAGCCGTTAAAAACGCGCGTGCCATGTCTGCTGCTGTAGTTGACGCCAGGGGGACTGCTTCTGGCCAGCGCGTTGTGCGGTCTACCATGGTTAGAAGGTGTGTGAAACCCTGCGACAGCGGGAGGGGTCCCACCAAGTCGATATGCACGTGGTCGAAGCGTTTGGCCGGGATGTGAAAAGGTTCTAAGGGGGCCCGCATGTGCTTGTGTATCTTTGCTCTTTGACACGCTGCGCAGGCTGCGGCCCACTCTTTGACCTGTTTACGCAGCCCCGGCCAAACAAATTTTTCTCCCACCATTTTGATCGATGCGCGAACTCCCGGATGTGCCAGCGAATGGATTAAATCAAAAACGCGGTGGCGCCACACAGCTGGGACCACGGGGCGGGGGCGCCCCGTGGAGATATCGCAGATTAGAGGAGGCATACCTGTCTGATGCACCCTGTGCTCCAGCCTTAGCCCTGTTGGCCCAGACTGGAGCGCGCGCACATCCGCATCGTTAACCTGCTCGGCAGCCATGGCTGCATAATCTAAGCCTACGCAGACCGGGGCTGCGAGCGCTTCCGCGCCGCAAGCCTGGCCCGCGTCCACGGCCACCGCGTCTGCCCCCTGGGGGCCTGGCGTTGCAACTGCGCGTGAGAGGCAATCTGCCACCACATTGTGTTTGCCCGCCACATGTTGAATGTCGGTGGTAAACTCTGAAATCGCGGCCAGCTGTCTCTGCTGTCGGCCCGACCACGGCTCTGAAATCTTGGCCATTGCAAATGTTAATGGTTTGTGGTCTACAAACGCGGTGAAACGGCGCCCTTCCAGCCAGAACTGGAAGTGGCGGATGGCCAGATGCAGGGCTAAAAGTTCCCTATCGAACGCGCTGTATTTCCGCTCGTTATCGCGCAATGTTTTGCTGAAAAACGCAAACGGTTGCTAGCTCCCTGCTACCAGTTGCTCGACAACCGCCCCCACTGCTACGTCGGAAGCGTCCGTGGTTAGTGCCATGCGAGCTGCTGGCACGGGGTGTGCCAACAGCACAGCGTTCGCCAGGGCCGACTTGACCTGGGAGAAAGCGCGCTCCCGTTCCGGGGACCACTCGACCTTATTTGCAGGTTTTTGTTTCTTTAGTGCCGCGTACAGTGGGTGCATGAGCTGTGCCGCGCTGGGAAGGAAACGGTTATAAAAATTGACCATCCCCAAAAATTCTTGCAATGCTTTAACTGTCTGCGGCTGGGGAAACTCCGTTATCATGCGTACTTTATCGGGCAGCGGGACCGCTCCTTCTGGAGAAACGCGGTGGCCCAAAAAATCAATTTGCGCTACCCCGAATTGACATTTCGCTGGGTTAATTATCAGCCCATGCTCTGTCAGCCTCTGAAAAACCGCTGTGAGGTGGCGTTCGTGTTCAACCTCGGATGCACTGGCTACCAAAATATCATCCAAATAGGCGAACACAAAAGGGAGGCCGCGCAACACCGCATCCATCATGCGTTGGAACGTCTGTGCGGCGTCTTTGAGGCCAAAAGGCTGCGCAAAAACTCGAAAAGCCCAAAGGGGGTTATTACTGCCGTTTTGGGTATGTCTTAAGCGTGGACTGGGACTTGGTGATAACCGCGCACCAAATCTATTTTGGAAAAGATGCGCGCCCCCGCCAAATGCGCCGAAAAATCCTGGATGTGCGGAATCGGGTAGCGGTCGTGTGCTGAAGCATTATTTAACCTGCGGAAATCACCGCAAGGCCGCCACGAGCCGTCAGCCTTGGGGACCATATGCAGGGGTGACGACCAAGGGCTGTTAGAGCGTCTAACAATGCCCAGTTTTTCCAAGTTGGCGAATTCCTCACGCGCGATGGCCAGTTTAGCTGGGTCCAAGCGCCGAGCTTTTGCAAAAACAGGGGGGCTGGAGGTAGTTATGAAATGCTCGACCCCGTGTTTAGCTATTGACGCTGAAAATGTTGGGACCGTGAGTGCTGGGAACTGACTGAGTAGTGCATGAAACTTACCACCCGCAGCTGTGACATTAGGATGTGCAGAAGGCGGGGCCACCCGAGCTGTACAGGAGATAGAGTGGAAAGACAGTGCATTTACCATACGTCTATTAGTAAGATCAACTAATAAACTGTTTGAGCATAAAAAATCAGCACCTAACATGTTGTTGCTAACTGCAGCTACGATGAAAGTCCACTCGAAGGTGCGCCCGTAGAAAGATAGAAGGAGCGTCTTCTCCCTATCTACTTCCGCTTCTGAGAGAGAGCAGACGCTTTTCTTCCCTCTCCCTCCTAATCCTCTCCCTTCTGATCCCAGCTTGCAATGTCACTCTTCTCCTGGCTGAATCTTAATCCAAATGGAAATTATGGATCTGGAAAGCGGCTTATATGCGATGGTCACCTTTAAAAGAAGAAGCGGGTCAGGGGGAACCCAAGGGAGACTCATGGCATTGGAACTCATGTGTCTGTGTGATTCGACTGAGATTGAACTGATCACAGGATCTTCTGTTTTGGCCCCTGGAGTTTTCCTAGTGTATCGAAATTATCTGGGTGAGCTAATCAAATGCGGACCCCGGCGTAGCTCCCTTAACAAATTCAACAATTCGTCCAGCTGGGGGGAGCACTGACTGTCAGCGGCAGGATTAACATGGAATTTACTACCTGGCATGCATTGAAGAGAGAACGAGCTCTCTGGACATGTTTTACCTATGTTTCGGTAGGTGGATAACATCTGTGGATCGCTGAGTGCTCTCCAGAGAATGATCTAAAGTATGATTCAAGTCTGTATGAAATTGAAGCACAGAATCGAAGAGAGAGAAATTTTTTTATTCTCTGAGTGCACTGTGCAGATTTGACCTTGTGTTTTGGTACTCTTATTTACATTCCTCCTCGATAAGATAACGCCAGAGAAGTGGCTTATGTCTACCCATACATCAACAATCAGTTGTTGTCGTCAGCGGATTGGTCTCTCGAGGACAATGCCCATGTGCCTTCTGCAAGGAAGAGGAAAAGAGAGACAGACTCTGATCTCTGGTCTTGTTTATAAGTCACATGATTATAACATCTATCCACTGCCTGGAGGCGCCCTCTGCTGCCCACTAACAACTGTTACACTCACACTACACAACGACATGCAAATATACACACACTGCTCTCCCTCCCTCTGCTGTGTGATTGTATCTATTGTCTGCTAATGCATGAGGGTTTTTTTCTGTGTAGTCAAAATTTGGCTCATATACGAGCGTTTATTCTGATTACTATGTTTTTTCTCTCTCCTATTGTGTTTTCCTCCCCCTCCCCTCCCCTCTTTACCTCCACTGTTGACAGGCGCCTTGTATGGCGACGCGTCATTGGATGCGCCTAACGTGCGCGTCCAATGTCAAGTCAAATTCCTCGTGTGTTTACTTGTAAATATACTTGGCAATAAAGCTGATTCTGATTCTGATTCTGATTCTGATTCCCCATAGGTTTTGATCGTCGAGCCATTTGCCGCTAGCACCAGGGGTCCGCTGGAAGGCACCAGCAGGTCTGCGTAGGAAGGTTTGACAAAACTCAGCTGGGAGCCTGTGTCCACCAGGAAATCCTTCCCTGAATTCGTGTCCGTCACGAAAAGCAGCTTGTTCTTCGCGCCAAGAGCAGCAGCTGCTACCGACTCTTGGTCTTGGCGTTTCCCTGGCGCTTGTATCGGCACGGTGGGATGCATCTGCGCGCCCTCTCGGCGAAACGTCGATGGTAAAAGCAGAGGGTGCCGTCCGCTCCACTTCTCCTGGTCTCTGCCGCTGCTGACGTCAGTGGGTCCGGTGCTGCGGCCTCTGGTCTCCACTCGTCTCGCGGGGGTGCGTTCAGCTCCGTTGCCGCCGTCGTGGCTGCGTGTCGTCTATGGGTGTCGACGAGCCGCTGCGCCTCCTGGCCCAGCCCGTGGTAGTCGTGGTCATTGAGCAGCTGTGAGCTGGCCAGGGTGACTCTCACTGCTGGCGGTAGTGTTCTGAGAAAGAGGTGGGCGAAGATAAAACTATCATCATCTTCGCCTCTCAGGTTGATCATCCTCGCCATCAGATCTGCCGGCCTGTCTGCTTCCCCTTCTGTCAGCACCAGAAGTCTCTCTGCTCGCTCTCCCTGCGAGGGAGTGAAAGCTCGAATGAGGGCGGCTTTCAGTGCGCCATACTTGTCGTCCTGGGGCGGGTGGTTGGTCAGGCTCTCCACCCGCTGCACTGTGAGGCTGTCCAGCTTCGCGACGACATGGTAGAACCTCGTTGCGTCCGCTGAGATTCCCCGAAGGTGGAACTGCACCTCCACAGGGATAAACCAGGAGCGCGGGTTATGTTGCCAGAAATCGGGCAGCTGTAGTGTGGTAGCTGCATTAACCCGGTTGGCTCCTGAAGAGTCCGGTGCGGGAAGATCGTCACCACCGGCCATAGTTTGTCATAGGTCACCAGTGTAGAGGATGCCTTTCACAAACGAGACTGAGTTTATTTCTCAGGGTTGGTTTATTGAGAGGTCACATCCTCCAACAAGAACAGAATCTCAGAAAAGAGGTAGAACAATCATCCTTCACAGTTCTTATACCCTCCAAAGACACAAAACCCCCAACATCAAATAACACACCCCCAACCCACAGTCCTTGAGCAAACATACACCCCCCGAGGCTCCTTGGCGTCTCCATTGTCTCTCTCATCCTTCTAGCCTCCGGGGCTCCTGCTGGGACAACCAACTTCACACCTCCCGTAGGTCTCTGCAGGGTCAGGTCCTCTTTGGCCATTGAGACGTGAAGCTTCCAGAATATGCACCGTCATGCCTACTAGGTATATGTGGGTGAATAAGAATGCCATATATGTGCTCTAAATATGCGCCATAATATGAGTAATACTAATCTATGCAATTTTTAAATATATTAACAAGCAGCAGGTATTGTGGAGTTCCACATAGTGCAGTCGGTAGTGCAAAAACAGTGACATTACCAAGACCTGGACATCCTTGTCATGTCCACTGTGCAACCTCGCAGCAAACAGTTGAATTAGTTCGAGCCCATCATGCAGGTGAAGTGAACATGTTTATTAACAGAAAGGGGGAAACTCAAAAAATACACAAAATACAGAAAAATGTTCAGTAGGAATACGGTCTGGCACACAAGCGTTGGATGTCTGAACTCAGTTGGTAGGGGAAGGAGCCCCACTCGCTCCCAGGGCGGAACTGGCCAATGGGAAAAGGGCAGTTAATAATAGGAGAAGATTTACATAGGCGTCGGAGCTCAGCGGGCTCTGGGAAGAAACAACACCGTAGCAGTCCAAAGGGAAAGGGTACCCAACAGCTCCAGGACATCAACAAAGGCAGGTGACTACAGGCTGACTGTGTATGCTGACTTACGCCACGACACTGAACGCTCCCACTGTCACCCAATAAATACCAAGCAGGCTAATGAGTGACAAGTGGACACAGGTGTGTGGCGGGAGTCTGTGTATGAGTGTATGTGAGTGTGCATGCATGTGTGTGTGGGCAGGAACAAATGAGAAACTAGAAAAGCACTCATAGAGCGCATACCTCCGCCAAGTCTCCTTCCATTTGTCATGGATGACCTCCCAAATGTAATGGGTTTGTGTGTAGGCCTGTAGCCACTTGTGGTGAAAATGGCATCAAAATCCGTTCATAACTTTTTGAGTTATGTTGGTAACACACTTTGAGAAGATAAGAGCCTTGGCTGAGGTATGCATTCTCAGATCATCACCAAAATCTAATGGGTTCCTCTGTAGCCCAAGAACCACCTCTGGTGAAAATTTCATCCAAATCCATCCAGTAGTTTTTGTGTAATCCTGTTGCACAAATACAAAGAAAGCCCTTGGTGGAGGTATGCACTCTCAGATCATCACCAAAATGTAATCATCTGTTCCCCGTGCCATTACACACCTTTCCTGAAAATTCCATCAAAATCCGTTCATAACTTTTTGAGTTATGTTGGTAACAGACAGACAGACAGACAGACAAACCCCGGTAAAAACATTACCTCCTTGGCGGAGGTAATAACTGACAGCTGGTGAGTGTCTGGCAGAGAGAGGGGTGTGGTTGTAGACTGGCAAGGGCCGAAGCTCAGGGCTCAACCTGCCAGCTGGAACCAATTAAACAACAAATCAGAAGCTACAGCCGCAAATCATGGGTGGAGCTGAAACACCAGCTCCGCACATGACAGAGCCCCCCCACACACACACACACACACACACTCAAGGGGTGGATACCAGACACCCATGTACCATCACAAAAGGACACAAAACACAGGAGAAAACCTGCCCCCCCCCACCCAGAAGGCCAACACGACAAACCAGGGCAGGAGGTGGGGGGAACAGGTCAGGAGGGAACAAACCAAAAGAGAATACCACAACACAACACAAGGGAACACAAAAATCCCAACCCCAAAACTAAAATTAATCCACCCCACCCCAAGAGTCCCACAGTTCAGGGGGCCGACCAGAGTCCAAGGCCCAGTAGACAGCCCATAGAACAGCGTCAGGCTGCCTGCCAGTGCATACAGGCCACCCAGCTAGGAACCCCAGTCTTTCGGGTGGCTTGCCACATGGTTAAGCCACCAGGCCCGGCAGATGAGGCGGCGACTTACCCACCGGGAGGCTGAGAGGTGGGTGGCCAGGCAGAGGAAGGGGAACCCCTGCAGTCACAGGTGGTGGAGAAAATAGAACCACGACGGTGCCCAGCAGAAAGAGGAGGAACACCCACAGGGCCTCCAGAAGGGAAAGGAAGACCCTGGAGTCTCCAGACTGTCCAGTAGCACCCTCGGTGGTCCCGACGTGGGACTGGAACTCTGTAGCACCCGCAGTAGACCCGGACTGGGTCATGGCTGCACCAGTGGTGGCCCCTTCCCGGGATTTCATTGCTCCCGCAGTGAGCCCCGACTGGGCCTGCGTTGCACCCACGGTGGACCCCGACCGAGCCATGGTTGCATCCACGGTGGAGCCCCACTGGACCCCTGCAACACCCGCGGTGGGACCCGGCTGGGTCACTGCTGACCCCAACGCCGCTTTAACCATGGGCCAGCCGACCTGTATGAGCACTCGAGCCAGAAGGTGATCAATAACGGGCACCCTAGGCTGGAGCAGAGCACCCACAATGACCTCTTCGGCAGGGGAGGCCAGACCCACAGTCACCTCCAGCAGCGAACCTGGATCCTCAGACCCATCTGGCAATGTTGGACTTTCTCTGGTGACCCTGGAAGAGGACATAGACAGGGAGAAAGAAGGGTCAGGGTCACCAGCAGCGGCGGAGCCCAGTGAGGCGAGCTCAGATGCAGCGGCCGGCTGCGCCTGGCTCTCCTCACCAAGAGCTAGGCAAAATTGCTCAATAATGGAAAGGAGGAAAACAAAGGAGAGCACTTGCCTTAGCTCAAGCTCCACCACCGTCCAGGACTCCGATGATCCAGGCGATGTACTCCCAGGCTCGGCCTCCTGGATGTCAGATTAAGCGTTGACTCTGCTGCGGTGGCCTCCGCAGCAGGCATGATGGTTTCTACAGTCTTGATTTCCCCAGCTGCCACGATCCACGCTGGTGACTCCTCCGACGTGGCGGCTGGAATCTGGCTCACTGTTGCTACGGGAGAACAATCCTCCCGGACCTCTGGCTCCTCCTGATCCTGACTGCTCGGCTCCGGTACTGGTGGGCAAACAAAGGAAACACAAGAAAGCAGGGAGAGGCCTGGTGAACAGTTCTTAACAGCAGCTGGTGGGGAGAACTCAGGGGACTGCTTTCCCTGAGTCTCCCTACCGGGAATCAGGCAAGACATTTCATTATTAATAGGAGTCAAATGAAAACTAACTTGCCTGTCTCCTCGGGTAATGATGTTGGCTGCTGCTGTTAATTGGGTGTCATCATCCTTTCGTCCTGGAAAGGCAGTGCTTGGCCCCTCTAAAGACTGTAGAGAAGCCGCCTTTCTCATCACAGGAACGGGAGCCACCGGTGAGGAAAACAAGCACCCCTCGACCATCTGCGGACACACCGAGGAAGAGAGCTTTGCAGTGGATGTGGAAGGGGATCTTGCAGACTGGACTGCTGAGACATGAGGATCTGCTGCAGGAATAACCGGACACGGTGCAGGGAGAGAAGCAGTTGGCGGGGCCGGACGATTCCTCCGGGAATCCGGGGCCGGATGACGTCGACGCTGCCGACCTGGTGGTGGCCATCTTGGAGCTGGAGATGGAGCGAAGGAAAAGATGGCCGCCGGCTGAGAAGAGCGTCTCTGCTTCAGCTTGGTGCAGATCACCCGTCTCTTCAGGTCGGGAAAAACTCGCTCGAGCGCGCAGACAGAGGACAGCAGCTCAGTGTATTGAGAGTAATTCCAGAGGCCCCGGTGAGCCCCCAGGATCCTCAACGCCCCATTGAGGCAGCCCAGTCTTTCTCCAGGACCATAGGCATCATAGGCATCCTCCAACAACTCCAAGATCAATATGGCTGCCCCCTGCTCCTCTCCGCTGGGATGTCCCGCTGCCCGTCTGCCTCTGCCAGTGTGGAAACAACTCATAGAGGACATCATGCTCCGAACAGGTAAGTGGAAAAACACACAAAAATGAAAAAGGGTCACGCCACTTCACCGCTTGGGCTCACTGGGTTGTGGCATACTGTCATGTCCGCTGCGTAACCTCGCAGCGAACAGTTGAATTAGTTCGAGCCCAACACGCAGGTGAAGTGAAAGTGTTTATTAACAGAAAGGGGGAAACTCAAAAAATACACAAAATAAAGAAAAATTTTCAGTAGGAATACAGTCTGGCACACAAGCGCTGGATGTCCGAGCTCAGTTGGTAGGGGAAGGAGCCCCACTCGCTCCCAAGGTGGAACTGGCCAATGGGAAAAGGGCAGTTAATAATAGGAGAAGACTTACATAGGCGTCAGAGCTCAGCAGGCTCTGGGAAGAAACAACACCATAGCAGTCCAAAGGGAAAGGGTACCCAACAGCTCCAGGACATCAACAAAGGCAGGTGACTACAGGCTGACTGTGTATGCTGACTTACGCCACGACACTGAACGCTCCCACTGTCACCCAATAAATACCAAGCAGGCTAATGAGTGACAAGTGGACACAGGTGTGTGGCGGGAGTCTGTGTATGAGTGTATGTGAGTGTGCATGCGTGTGTGTGTGGCCAGGAACAAATGAGAAATAACTGACAGCTGGTGAGTGTCTGGCAGAGAGAGGGGTGTGGGTGTAGACTGGCAAGGGCCTAAGCTCAGGCCTCAACCTGGCAGCTGGAACCAATTAAACAACAAATCAGAAGCTACAGCCACAAATCATGGGTGGAGCTGAAACACCAGCTCCATACATGACAGTCCCTCCAAAACTGATGAAAAGACAAGAAGAAAACTAGTCAAGGAGGCTGCCAAGAGGCCAATAACAACATTGAAGGAGCTGCAGGGATTTCTGGCAAGTACTGGCTGTTTAGAACATGTGACAACAATCTCCCATCTAGGGTGGCAAGATGGAAGTCTTATTTTACGAAGAAAAGCATCCAAGCCCGGCTGCATTTACAAAACACATTTGAAATCTCCCAAACTCATGTGGGAAAATGTGTTTTAGTCCGATGAAACCAAGGTTGAACTTTTTGGCCATAATCCCAAAAGGTATATTTGGTGCAAACACAACAATGCTCATGGTGGCGCAATGGTTAGCACTGCGGCAGCACAGCAACTCACCCTTGGCCATGGGATCCCTGGTTCGATCCCAGCCTTTGACCAACAGTGATCTGTGTGGAGTTTGCATGTTCTCCCCATATCTGCGTGGGTTTACTCTGGGATTTCTCCGGTTTCCTCCCACAGGCCAAAAACATGCAGGTTAGGTTAACTGGAGACTCTAAAGTGGCACTAGGTGTGAATGTGTGTGTGAATGGTTAAGGGATAGCGCCGTACCGTGGCTGCTTCATCCATCCAGGTGGATGCCCTCAATTTCCCCTCTGGGGATCAATAAAGTATACAAAATGAAAAAAAAATCACCAAAAGAATACCATACCTACAGTGAAGCATGGTGGTGGTACCGTCATGCTTTGAGGCTGTTTTTTTTTTTTTTTTTCAGCTGGAACTGGGATCTTAGTCAAGGTGGAAGGAATTATGAACAGTTCCAAATACCAGTCAGTGTTGGCACAAAACCTTCAGGATTCTGCTAGAAAGTTGATGATGAAGAGGAACTTCATCTTTCAGCATGACAATGACCCAAAGCACACATCCAAATCAACAAAAGAATGGCTTCACCAGAAGAAGATTAAGGTTTTGGAATGACTCAGCTAGAGTCCAGACCTGAATCCAATCGAACATCTGTGGGGTGATGTGAAGAGGGCTGTGCACAGGAGATACCCTCGCAATCTGACAGATTTGGAGCGTTTTTGCAAAGAAGAGTGGGCAAATATTGCCACATCAAGATGTGCCACACTGATAGACTCCTACCCAAAAACAGTGTTGTAATAAAAGCCAAAGGTGTCACAGCAAAGTATTTGTTTAATACATATACACATTGCATATTTATGCAAACAGGTTATTGTAAGTTTATTTTTTTATTTTTCCCCTTAAAAGATTTCAGTTTGTTTTTCAATTGGGTTATACAGGTTATAGGTCACATTAATGATGGAAAAAGTTTTGAAATTATTTATCTTGGTCTCATTTTTTCACATCACAAAAATTTGGCATTTGAATATGGGGTGTGTAAACTTTTTATATCCCCTGAAGTTTTTTGAAAAAGATTATTTTTTTGCAAGATAGTTCCAAAAGAGACTTTGATGTATTTATTACACACAGAGTGAAACATTTATTTTTTTTTTTTTTTTTATTACTTATTTTGTACCCGTAGGTAGATTTGTTTTGCAGTCTGGTGACAAGCCACCAGCTGCCGGTCGTTGCGTGCGCAAGCGCCCTGTATCCCTAACCTGCATGTTTTAAACCCGATTTAATATTGATGATAATGATTATAGTTTTTAAAATTAAATGACAAATTGTAATAAATACCCTTCAGGGCAGGAACAAAGACCCAGATGCTGGCTGTGAGTCTGCAGGAGTTTAATTAAAACACAAAATTTAAACAGGAACACAAACTTACAGAAGTAGGATGGAGTAACCGGAGAATAAGACATGGAATGCAAGCCATGATACAACGATATTAGCCTAGGGTACACGCTAGGAAACAATATTGAAGTACCCCGAGCCGAACTGCGAGCCAGCATCCCTTAAATAGGACAAAGAGAAATAACCACAAATGATGACAGGTGTGGGTAACAAGAGCAAAGACAACCATACCAAACTAATGACAGCTGTGATAGCCAGTGCACAGAACTTGAAGCAATGGAAGTAAATAAAGAACGCTGTTGAAATAAAAGCACAGGACAAAACAACTGAAATAAATACAGAACTAGATCCAGACAAGATAATAACAATAGGAGACAATAACAATAACCCACCAAGATAAGGACAAGAAGGAATATAAACCCAAGCGATACTAATAATATAATACTCATGAATACCAATATACAAAAAGAGAAGTGAGGGCGAAGGCGAGGGTAGACTCATGTCCAAAAACACAGGGAGATATAATTTGAAATGCAAGATAATTCGTTAATATATACACTAAATAAACAAGACTATCCACCTTATTCTTAGCCCCCATGATGCCTTGCGTGAATTATGGGCACAACTTCCAGTACTAGTTTGGAACGCATGGTTGTCACTGAAACGGGACACTTTTCCTTGTTAAAAAACGATGACTTTGGCATCAAAAATGGGGGAACACGGCCTTTTGCACCTCAAAAACAGTAATATAATCACACCACTTCCCACGACTATGGAGGGATGGGAAGATGACCTTAAAAGGTGGCCTCGCAGACAGTAGCTCCATTTGTTAGCGCCGCTGCTAAGATGCTAACGCTGTAAACAGATAAAAGCTCTGAGCTATATCAGTGTCTCCACCGTAATAAAGTCAGATGCATTTTGTTAGGAGATGTTGGACATAATCAAATTCACCTTAGAGCAGGCGTAGAATCTAGTCAGAGCCACAAAGAACCACAATACCGTACTTGGGTGTTTAATGTCAGGGTAAATACAGACAGCTGCAGCTGTTCGTTTTACCCCGAAATTAAAATGCTCATGCTGCTGTCATGCCGTGAATGCTTGTTATTTAACTTAACACGTACAGACCTTTTCTGACAATTGTTCAAAATTTCATTGATCTATATTTTTTGATAATTTAAAAATTAATGCATGCTGAAGTTGCTAATATCAAGATCATATCGTTCCAAGGCAGTGCAACGAATGCAAATGTGACAAAGTGGATGGGCAGTTAAGCCCAACTGGCAACATCCAACCAGGAGTTCGAACCTGTTGAGTGGTAAGATGGCGGCTATGGCACCCTGGGTGTAGTGGGAGGTGACAGCCCACCTTTCCGGTGGTGGCGTCACCTGGGGTATAAAGGGCCAGGGCAGAAGGGGCATTGGCTCTTTGACCGTTGACCATCTTTCTGTACAGAGCGCTTAGTGTTGTGTGTGGTTCTTATAATAAAGTTGATGTTCAACAGTATTGTCAGCCTCCTCCTTGTCTACCAGATTACGGACATAACATTTGTTGACGAGGTAAAAAGGTATGGAGCGAGCTGTCACCACTTTTCGGCCCTTTTTGGAGGTCCCGGGCGAGCCACCCGTACCCTAGGTTAGGTGGTACGCGGCTTTCCAGAATTATCTTGTGGCCCTAGACCTCGGTGAGCTCGAGAAGCTGCGTGCAAGGGCTATTTTGGTTCAAAATCTTGGTGTGGATAGTCAAGAGGATCCTTGATACATTAGGGGGAGCTGATACTTTTGAGGACGTGGTGGAGCTAATGGCGCACTACTTTCACGCCCCGGAAAATGTCATAGTCCGGCAAATACAGTTTAAGCAGCACTGCCAACAGACGGGAGAGTCGGTGCAACATTATGTTGCAGACCTGCATCAGCTGGCGGGGGGAGTGCCAGTTTGGGGCCCTGGAAGAACAGATGGTCTGTGACCAACTGGCGGAGCACACTCTTTGTTCTGCGACACGCTCAAGGCCCCTGACGTTCTCGGGCGAACTGACTCCAGCCACGGCTATCGATATAGCACAGCAGTTCGAGGCAGCGGAGAAGGTATCAAAAGAGCTCAGTGAGAGAACCACGCTGCGGGATGAAGAACCACATTTGAAGGCGCTGGCTGTGGACCCTGATAGTGAGGACAGCGTGAGTGAAGAAGAGTACGCTGCCACTGTGAAAATTAGGTCCACCCTCGGAACGCCAAGATGTTATGGCTGTGGGTCCACCAGGCAACAGTACAAGGCAAGAGAGTGTCCGGCGAGAGGCAAGCAGTGTGGCAAATGTGGTCTTCTACATCATTTCGCCAGAGCCTGCAAAAATTTTGAGCGGGAGGACCAAAGACATGGAGCAGATTCCCCCGCCGTGGCTCCTATGGTTGTTCATACCATCTCTCCCAGCACAGATGGGCACATTTTCTGCAACATGACGGCGTGGAAGTGCTGTTATTGGTGGACACGGGAGCGGTGGCCTTGGTGTTGAGCTGGCCCACTGTGAGGAGCCTGTTTCCACATTACCACACAAGAGAGTTCTCGACGCCATGCTTTGGCTACGGAGGAAGCAGGATGACCATAGTGGGTTCACTGGAATTGATGGCAAGATACAAGTCGGCAGTGATGACCAACGTCCAGTTCATGATGATCACCTCTGGGTCGAACGTTTTGGGATGTGATATGTTTTACGGCCTGGGGTTTAAGATCGCCAGCAGTGCTGGAGAAGAGTGATCAGGCTGCGGATTATGGGACCAACCTGCTCCGCACGTGGAGGACGACATGGTTTGGGACAGTGATTGGCCTGGTGTTTTGGGTAGGTGATGAGGACCAGTGCCGCGACGACCCAGCACGGGAGGGTTCCAATGCCAGTGTCCAAGCAGCCCTGGATGTGGGAGCTGGACAGCACAGCAGAATGCCCAGGATGGCTGCTGGTGTCAGAATGGAAAAGAGCAGGGCAGGACCAGCCGGCGCGGTTCAACGATGCGCCAGACATCGACATTCAAGGAGGGCTTCGGACCGGGTCGGCAGGACGGCTTGGCCCAGGAAGGAAGCCCGGAAGGAAGCCCGGCCACGAAGTTGTGGACACACAAAGCCGAGTCGGGCTCCCCTGCAGGTCGAAGACAGGGTCCGGCCCAGGAAAGAGGCTCAGGCGAGAGGAGTGCATGCAAAACGGAAACGGCGAGACAACCAGGGGCGGCTGCGAGTGATGGCTGCCTGGAAGGATGGCTATTTGAGGCTGTCTGATGACTCGTGGTGACACCCAAATGAGCTGTGGTGCGTGGAGAACAGGAGATGCCAACGCAGCCCGTCCCTGGAGGCCAAGAGGCGAAGGCGCTCCGGGCGGGACCCACCAGATGGAAGACCGAGGGGTGGTCTGCCCACCGGGTCAGTAAAGTGACTGGGGGGGGGATAGCTTTTGATAATTGTTTGTTTTAGTTTTGTGACCCCAAGTCTATTAGTTAACAAATTTCATATTTTCTTGTTGTGTGATGCCCTGTGTTTGAAAAAAAAAAAAAGTGAAGTCCCCAACACTGTCTGTTTAAAAAAAAAAGAAGAAAGAATTGAAATTGTAATTGAAAGTGTGTTTTGTGTGGAATGCCCAGGCTGTGGGGTGGGTGTGTTGGGGTGGGGTGGGGGCCCCCAATAGAAATGTGAATGTACATATGACCTGTTTTAAGTTTCCTTGTTATAAAATTTGATTGTATATATATTGTTCAGGGATTAATTTAGTTTTAGAAACAAGGCTATTTTTATTTTGGACTTTGGTGTTTATGGTGGCAGAATAATCTGCCTGGCCGTGTAGGGGTGAGCCAGCAGTCCACCTGGCCCCTCTAGGTTAGTTATTTTATGTGCATGGAAAGGACTGCATATATTCTGTCTTTTAGTGCGTGTGTTGGGTTACAAAGTTGGGAGGGCCTAATTGGTGTGCTTGCATTTTTCTACGGGGGGGGGGGGGGGGAGATGTTGAGTAGTAAGATGGCGGCTGGGGCACCCTGAGTGTAGTGGGAGGTGATGGCCCACCTTTCCGGTGGTGGCGTCACCTGGGGTATAAAAGACCAGGGCGGAAGGGGCATTGGCATCAACCATCTTTCTGTACGGAGCGCTTAGTGTTGTGTGTGGTTCTTATAATAAAGTGACGTTCAACAGTATCCTCAGCCTCCTCCTTGTCTACCAGATTACGGGCATAACAGAGCCCACAACCTCCGGCTCCAGAGTCCAGCGCTCTGTTATGTCTGTAATTACCCTTGGTTCACAGAAGAGGTGAGGTGACTTGAAACACAGCTTTGTTGAACTGACTGGATGTAGTGGCCACTGACAGGCCCCGGCCAAGGTACAGGCAAGACAGGCAGTAAGATGGCCAACCCCAAGCCTTATATATGGCAGGGTGGTGACGTGCACCTCTGGTGGCGTCACCTCATACTTCATATTAAAGTACATATATCACATTCCCCCCTCCCCTTTAATAAAAAGGTCCAAAACCATTCACTCAATTAAGACCCTCCCCAATTTGGGACCCGAACCACGCACTAACAAATGAAAACTAATGTCTCTAAATGGCCTAACACATTCACACAACAGAGCCTAAAATAGGGAGGACGGGTGGACTGCCGTCCTGCCCAAACAGCATGGTGGATTATTCTGTCACCTGCTAAGATAAAGTAATGTCCATTAATAAACTAAAATTGTGCGCTGTGTTCCTAACCTAAAACAGAAAAAAAAAAAAAATAATCCCCTATATAGCTTGTTTTTAACAACAACAACACCAGAACATTAATATATATCATTTACACTCAGTTCTTTGGATGAAAGGATAGAACTGGCATGGGGTCCAGGGCACCCTCTCAGCAGATGCACCCCTGGAAACTGCCGGTCCCCGGGGTGATGGCTGACCCTCTGGACGCTGAAGCCGCTCCTCCTCACCATTGGCCTCGTCCCACGTTCAGCCTCATTTCCCGGAGTCTTATCCCAGGCACACCGAAGCCAATTTGCATGCCACACCGAGCCGTCAGACAGTCTGAAATGCACTGCGTCCAGTTTGTCCACTATGCACAGACACTCCCGATGCCCCTCAGGTTGTCGTCTGGCCCATTTTCACTGTGGACGTTCCTCATCTCAGCTCCAAACCCAATCCAGGACCCTCAAAGGGGCCTGGCTGGGCTTGAGATCGTTGTCGAGCATGCTGATACGCCGTGCTTCTCAGCCCTGCACCGACCTCTTCTAATACCGTTGTAACGTTCACCATCGTAGCCGCAGACCCTCCGTCCTTCCGCAGCCAGGCTCCGGAGGTATCTGGGACCAGCCCATTGGTGTGACTCGTCAGTCTAGGTACCAACCCTGGGCAAAATTGGTCCTACTTGACTGCCATGGTGCCCGGTAGTTCTTCAGTCCACACTGTGTGGATGGTTGTCGGGGACAGGCGAAATGATTTCTTCTGTGGGCTCTCCAGGTTAAATCCACAGCAGACCCTGGCAAAATGGTTCAAGTGACCACATCTGTTACAACGTGCTCCTGTCGCTGGACAGTCCTTAGCCTTTTTGCGGTGCGTCGCAGACCCACGGCCCATGTAAAGGGACTTTCCCGGGGCCGACCCCCAGCTAGTAGCGTTGGCTTCCGTCTCCTCGCAGTCCAAGCTATCTTCGCTGTCCAGGTCCATGGCATTTGCCGCGACAAGAGGCTCAAGTTTGTCTGCGGTTTGCATTTGGAGAGCTAGCTTGACGGCTCTGGGTAACATGAGTTCACTTGGCGCCATAAGTAACCTAGCCTGCAATGTAGCGCTGCATGTCTGTTCCGCCAGCTGGTCATGAATCACTTCTTCCTCCAATGTTCCAAAACTACACTTGCTAGCTAGCTGCTTCAAGTCAGTGATGAACTGCCAAACGAGTTCACCTACCTCCTGATTCCGCTGTCGAAAGCGGATCCTCCGGACCATCACATTATCCAGAGGGTGGAAATGGATAGCTAGCAGCTCTGCTACCTCTTCATAAGTGTCCGAGGGACCGAGCGTTTGCAGGACCCGCTGGCCCTCTATACCCAAATTGTGAACCAGAAGCACCAGGGCTCTTAGCTTATCAAGCTCACTGAGTCCCAGCGCAGCAACATAAGTTTCAAAGGCTTCAAACCACCTAGGCCAGGACACCAGCGGCTCCCTGGCAAACTTGAGAAAAGGCCAAATAGAAGCTACGCACGCCTCCATGGTTTAATCCGATGTCGCCAATGTTATGTCTGTAATTACCCTTGGTTCACAGAAGAGGCGAAGTGACTTGGAACACAGCTTTATTGAATTGACTGGATGTGGCGGCCACTGACAGGCCCCGGCCAAGGTACAGGCAAGACAGGCAGTAAGATGGCCAACCCTCAGCCTTATATAGGGTGGGGCAGTGACACCACCAGAGGTGCGCGTCACCATCTCATCATCATAGCAGTCTGTCGTGGGCGACAATGACTGTTTCATTTAGGTCTGATCAGATTCCTCCACACAGCTCTGTCCTTAGCCTTCCGCTGCCAAGAACTCCTGTCTATATCCAACTTCTTCAAGTTTCTTTTTACAGTGTCTTTAAATCTGAGCCTTGGTCTACCCTGATTGTGTTTGCCCTCGCATACTTCATATTAAAATACGTATATCACACTCTACCTGTGTCACCAAGAGGGTCGACCCACTTGGCAAGCCAAGTAGAAATGCTTTTATTGACTCTGTTACATATTCCCCCTCAGATTTTGACATCGTCTCGATGTCAGAGGTGCATTTAAGCTTTAAGGGTGTCCGCCTTCTGACTCTGTCAAGACCAGTGAGTCCTACCAGCAACACCTCTTGTGGTGGGGACTAAGCACCACTTGCGGGACCAACACACTGGTGATGTCTGGGGAATGGAACTAATATGCCACCAGTAAATCCTGCTCACCAGCGCCAAGTGTAGCCAAGTGGATGAGCAGTTAAGCCCCACATGGCAACGTCCAACCAGGGGTTCGGACCCACAACCTCCAGCTCCAGAGTCCAGCACTCTACCTGTGTCGCCAAGAGGGTTGACCCACTTGGCAAGCCAAGTAGGAATGCTTTTATTGACTCTGTTACACAAAAAAAAAAGCTAAAAAAAAAACTATTTGATATCTTTGTTATATTGTAAAAGACACAGGACGGAGAGTTTCTTGAGGAACATACAACTGAACTTTATTAGGCAGAACACTCAACTATATACAGAGTGGGTCGTGCCCGCCTGACTTCACCCTGTGGGTGAGCACGGCATCCCAGACACCCATATTCTCATACATAACATCCCCCCCTTTAAAAAATGTGAAACCACGCACGCAATTGAACCACCCAAATATACAAACCCGAATCACACCCTAGAACAGGGAGAATAATATACTGTAATAAAACAACCTATCACATTCTCACCAAAATAACCAAAATGGACCATGTCTCTAGAATACATAAAATAATCCCATATTACACACATTCTCACTCACATGCACACCAGCATCAAAAATATACAAACAACACATCATCTCACACATATACAATATATGTGTTCAAAATATATACACAGGTATTTACACAAGGAAGAAAATTTTTCTTTTTCAGGTAACCCCAATGTCTCTGGGCAGCCACCATCCACAAAACTGCTTCGGAGGCCCCGGGCACCCCCACAGCATATGTGCCCCTGGCCTCTGTTCACCTCCAGGGTCAAAGCCCCCCCCCCTGGCAAATATGTCCCTTTTCCACCACCATCTTCTATACAGCCACGGAGGGCCTGGGCATCCCCATGGCATTAGTAAGCCCAGCCACTTCCTCCCCCAAGGGTCGTAACACCCCTCCCTGGCCAAAATGTCTCTCACCGCCAAAACCTGTTATTCTTCTCTGTGCTAGACCCCGCCGCCGACCTGCAAGGTCTCCCGACCCGGTCTCCCATGCCCGCCACGTCGTCTCTGGACCTCCTTCCTTTGTCGTGCTGTCCCGCTGACCCGGCCTGAACTCTTATCCCAACAATGGCGTTTGGCGCTCTGCAGAACCGTGCCAATTTGTTCTGCTCCACTCATTTGTCCTCCAGCCTCGCCAGCTTTCTTGATGGGAACCCCGCGGTGCTGTCTGGTTCCCACACCAAAGGCAACGCGGCCACCGGCACCGGGATCAACCCTCGCTGGGTTATCGTCACTCTAGTCACAATTAACCTCCCAGTTTGTCAGACCAGCTCGTGTCCCAAATCGCGCCATCAACCACGTCTGGCTGTAGCTGCTGTCCCTTGGGGCTCTCTGTGACACTCCTGTCATCTCCGTCTCCTGACCCGGGTACGTCGTCACTGCTCTCAGCCCCCTCGCTCCAGGTGTCCCGCTGTGTCGCCTCTGCATCCTGCTGCTTCTCGCCTCCGGGGCATGCACCATCCTCTTTACCGGGCTCGTTCACCGACCCAGGCTCCTCACCGCTGCATCCAGTGCTCTCGGTGTTGGTGCTCTGCTGCGTTGTCACCATGTCCTGCAGTTGGTGCTCCTCCTCAGGGCCGTCAGCCTGCCTGGCCTTGCTCGCCCGCTGCGTAGGTTCCACAAGCGGCTGTTGCTGCTCCTCCCTGGGGCCGTCAGCCTGCTTGGCCTCGCTCGCCCGCTGCGTAGCTTCCACAAGCGGCTGTTGCCGCTCACCTCCTGGGCTCGACCTCCAACCCCAGCTCCCAGCCGCTGTCCCCAGCACTCACGGTCTCGGTACTCCACTGTGCTGTTACCGCATCTTGCTCCCCAGTTAGCATGCGAACCTCCACTCTCGGAGGGAAATTGCATATGGTCGGCCCCACACTAGCCTTAGCCACTAGCTCGCACTGGATCACGGACTCCCTCTGCTCCACCAAGGCCAGCACTTCCTCCAACGACGGAGGCACCTTAGCTGTCCTCAGCGTGTACATCAGCCGAACGTCGCTGGTGCCATGGGCCAATTTGTCCCTCACCATGCTGTCCTTCAAAGCCCCAAACCTGCACTTCTTAGCCAGGCTACAAAGCCTCGCCAGAAATGACGTAAGGGACTCGCCCGTCCGCTGGCTAAAGCACATGAATTTGCCTCTTCTCCTGGAGACAGTGAAAGAGTCCTCGCACGCATAATCCATAATTTAGAATAACACCAGTTTCCTCATCACCAAATGTTATATCGTAAAAGACACAGGACGGAGAGCTACTTGAGGAACATACAACTGAACTTTATTAGGCAGGACACTCAACTATACACAGAGTGGGCCGTGCCCGCCTGATATCACCCTGTTTGTGGGCACGGCATCCCAGACACCCATATTCTCATACATAACAATCTTGCTTAAATTGTTAAGCCTTAGGAAGCAAACTTACTATTTTTTATTTATTATTTTACTTCATGCAGCCTTGCATCAGGTGGCATATATGACGCATTAACGTCAGATCTGTGACATTCATACAAGTGAAAACATACCTGGTGTTGTGTCTGTACCACCGATCATACCAACAGTCCTCTTTAGTTTTCAGTACATGATCTACGCATCGCTGGTGAGAAGCCTCCATTTATAGTCTATGGCACAACCATGAACAACAGCAACAAGTACCAGAACTACGCCAGAACATTCAAAAAATACAAAAACTACAAGTGCTGAAATTAGCTGTCACTTGAGTGCAAAACACGTATGTGGACCATACATTAAAATGAATTTGAAAAACTTTTTAAAACACTATTTTAAATGCCCCACTATTCCACTCTTGCGGACTGATTTAACACTGCTTCATCCGAAACCGGAAGTTGCGCCCATAATTGTTTCTACAGCAGCACCTTCAGGAATAAGGTGGATACATATTTAAAATAAATAATTATTTTAATTATAGTTTTAATTTACCTTAATTTTACCTGCGGACTTTAACATGAGTTAAAGTCTTATTTTATCTGGTCATGGTCCTCTGTCTGGTGAAGATTCTCCAGTAAAACGTAAAGAAAATACAATAATAAAAAAGATAAAAATAAAGTGTAGGGAACTCACGCTGGGATAATCATCTCAGACTGGAAGCAGAGGGGAGGGGAATATTCCCTCTGCCGGCAGAGCGTGGGGGATTTAACGGAGAAGGACAGTACGTATTGTAATGGGAGAAGTTATGGTAATGCAGCAGGAAGGAGTAGCTGTGGGGACAGTAAGGGGTGGATGTGTGAACGTATTGTAATGCAAGATTTCAGGCAGCAGGGGGAAGGAATGGAGTGGTATAAAAGGAGAGACCCCGGTGTATTGGAGACTCTTTGTCTGTGTATGAATGAAGTGAGAGTGAGAAATAAAGTTCATCTGTCATGCAAGTCTGGTTCCTTTATTTGCACTCTCCACACTGATGACCCTTGATGAATTATGGAACACGAGGCAAGAACCCCGGAGTCGGCCCAGATCTTTTGTGTGTTAGAAACTTCTAGAAGGATGTTAAAGGATTAAGGAAGTGAATGTAATGTGACCTTTTGTGTGTGAGAAGCTTCTAGAAGAATGCCATGCTTTTTAAGAGAAGAGTCTCTGCTGAGTATTCATTCTGACTATGCTTCTGTGTGAGATGTGTAATAAACTGTCTGAGTCAAATCCGCCTCGTTATTTACACGCTCCACAAGACAGACTTAAGCCTGCCTTTGTGGTGGCGGATGAGCAAGTGATGTTGTGTGGAAGACCCCCACTGAGAACTCCCCAGGTAGAAGATTCATCAGAGCAGCCACATGGGCTAGTAGAATGTCCCCTCCCCCCCGCCGTTACCTACCCGCAGACAGACACACCCCCAGGAGCCCCCCACCGGCACAGCAGCGCCGCGGAGTCGAAGGACCCTTGTTACAGCAGATATGGGAGGAGACTGAAGCCAAAAGGACGTGAGGGTTGAAATTCAGTCTGACACTCTTGGGGGGGGGCGGGGGGTGTAGGGAACCCACGCTGGGATATTCATCTCAGACTGGAAGCAGAGGGGAGGGGAATATTCCCTCTGCTGGCAGAGCGTGGGGGATTTAACGGAGAAGGACAGTACATATTGTAATGGGAGAAGTTATGGTAATGCAGCAGGAAGGAGTAGCTGCGGGGACAGTAAGGGGTGGATGTGTGAACGTATTGTAATGCAAGATTTCAGGCAGCAGGGGGAAGGAATGGAGTGGTATAAAAGGAGAGGCCCTGGTGTATTGGAGACTCTTTGTCTGTGTATGAATGAAGTGAGAGTGAGAAATAAAGTTCGTCTGTCGTGCAAGTCTGGTTCCTTTATTTGCACTCTCCACACTGATGACCCTTGATGAATTATGGAACACGAGGCAAGAACCCCGGAGTCGGCCCAGACCGAAAGCCCCAGCAACGCGGCAAGCATCCCAGAGACGGCCCAGACGGAAAGCCCCAGCAATGCATGCGCTGTTTCGGTCAAACTACCGGACTTTTGGCTCCACGACCCGCGGTCTTGGTTCCTCCACACCCAGGCTCAGTTCGCCCTCTGGGGAATAACGGCAGATGACACCAGATATTACTATGTGATTGCAGCGCTGGACGCTCGCATGACTCAGCAAGTAGCGAGCCTGCTCCAACAGCCTCCAGCCCACAATAAATACGGGACTCTCAAGGCCGTGCTGACCTGGCGCTACACACTTTCGGACTGTGAGAGAGCAGAGAGGCTCCTGAGGCGCTCCGAGTTAGGAGATGGTTCGGCGGTCGAACTGATGGAGAAGATGTTGGCATTGATGGGCACGAATGACGGGCATTTTCTGTTTGCCCACCTTTTCCTCCAGAACCTCCCAACAGAGGCAAGAGCGGTCCTGGCCAACTCACCGTTGCTGGCCGCACGCGATTACCGTGCGCTAGCCCAGGAGGCAGATCGGATCATCCTCACCACCAGAGCCCTCACAGTGAACGCGGCGGCGTCGGAACCCAGCGAGATGACCAGCGGAAGTGAGGAGCCAGCAACGGTAGCGGCAGCGGGGGCCAGAAGGCACCAGAGAGACATGATCTGTTCCTATCACCGCCGTTTTGGAGAGAACGCATGCAGATGTGTACCACGGTGCCAATTCAAGCGTTCATGAAACGCCAAGGCCGGCAGTCAGTAGCAGCTGTGACTGCCGGTGAAGAAAACAAGCTGCTCTACGTGACAGACTCGCGCTCGGGGAGACGGTTCCTCGTAGACACCGGCTCCCAAAAGAGCCTCATCCTGCCGTCCTATGCCGACCGGCTAGCGGGAGCTAGTGGCCCCGAGCTGATAGCCGCAAACGGCTCGGACATTAGGACTTTTGGTGAGAGGACACTGACTGTATCCCTACATGGCCGTATGTACGAGTGGACTTTCGTCATAGCGGCATGCAGTTTCCCAATCTTGGGAGCTGATTTTCTGTGTGCACACGGGTTGCTAGTCGATGTTGCTAACAGACACCTGGTTAATGCAACGTCTTTTGATTCTCTCCCCTGTACAGCTCGAGGGGCCGGGCCAACAACACTAGCCAACATCACAGCTCCAGGCAGTAGGTTCCACACACTGCTCACTCAGTTCCCAGCACTCACGGTCCCGACGTTTTCGGTGGCCATCACTAAACACAGGATGGAACACTTTATCACCACCACTGGGCCGCCCGTTTTCATACGACCTCGGCGCCTGGACGCAGCTAAACTGGCCATAGCGCACGAGGAGTTTGCCCACTTGGAAAGGTTGGGCATCATCAGGCGCTCAAACGGCCCATGGGCATCCCCACCACACATGGTCCCTAAGGCCAAGGGATTGTGGCGACCGTGCGGAGATTTCCGCAGATTGAATAACGCCACAGCGCATGACTGCTACCGATTCCCCATGGTCAGGATTTTTCCGTTCACCTCGCCAGGGCACGCATTTTTTCTAAAATAGACCTGGTCCGCGGTTACCACCAGGTCCCAGTACGTGCGGAGGACATACCCAAAACAGCGGTAATAACTCCATTTGGTCTGTTTGAGTTTTTACGCATGCCCTTCGGATTAAAAGGCGCGGCACAGACATTCCAATGCATGATGGATGCGGTGTTGCGCGATCTGCCGTTTGTGTTTGTCTACCTGGATGACATCCTGGTGGCCAGCGCGTCCGAGGACGAACATGTAACCCACCTCAGGACGATTTTCCGGAGGTTGGAAGAGCATGGGTTAATAATCAACCCGGTGAAATGCCAGTTCGGGGTGACGGGGATTGACTTTTTGGGGCACCGCATCTCACCGGAGGGAGCGATACCCTTGCCCGACAAGGTGCGCGCCATGGCGAATTTTCCCCGGCCTCAGACGGTCAGGGCGCTGCAAGAGTTTTTTGGGAAGGTTAACTTTCATAACCGGTTCCTCCCCCATGCAGCTCAGCTCATGCAGTCATTGTACGCCGCGCTCAAGAAACGGAAGCCGGCGGACAGAGTCGAATGGACTCCGGAGTGGGAGCAGGCATTCTCTGAGGTTAAAACAGCCCTGGCAAACGCCACACTGTTGGCGCACCCGGACCCAGCGGCCCGGATAGCACTCACTATCGACGCCTCGGACATGGCCATAGGGGCCGTCATGGAGCAAAGTGTCGCCGGTTCTTGACAGCCGCTCGCTTTTTTCAGCAGGGCTTTGCACAACAGTGAACGTAAATGCAACGCGTTTGGCAGAGAGTTGCTGGCTCTTCACCTGGCCATACACCACTTCCAGTTCTGGCTGGAAGGGCGCAGCTTCACTGCATTTGTGGACCACAAGCCGCTAACGTACGCGATGGCTAAGGTTTCAGAACCATGGTCGGACCGGCAGCAGAGACAGCTGGCCGCGATCTCAAAGTTTACGACCGATATTCAGCATGCGGCCGGTAAACTGAATGTGGTGGCGGACTGCCTCTTGCGCGCAGTAGTGGCCCCAGTCTGCGTAGGGATAGAATATACTAACTAACTAACTAACTAACCTACACTTATATAGCGCTTTTCTAGTCACAAAGACCACTCAAAGCGCTTTCATTAATACTAACCCTCTATTCTAAGGGCCTATAGGAAACAGATATCTAGGGACAATTTAGAACAGCCAATTAACTTAACATGCATGTTTTTGGCATGTGGGAGGAAACCGGAGAAATCCCGGAGTAAACCCACGCAACACGGGGAGAACATGCAAACTCCACACAGATCACTGTTGGTCGGGGGCTGGGATCGAACCCACGATCCCACAATCCCCACAATCCCCCGGCCAAGGGTAAACTGTGCTGCCGCAGTGCTAACCACTGCGCCACCGTGCAGCATGTACAGCCATGGCCGCAGAGCAGATTGGCGATGCAGACGTGTGCGGGCTCCAGTCTGGACCAACAGGGTTAAGGCTGGAGAGCAGATTCAGATTCAGAATTCAGAATCAGATTTATTGCCATTGTTCATGTAGTACACAAACTAGGAATTTGTCTTGGTGCAATGCTGCAACATTAAACATGATAAAATAAAAAAAATAAACTATACATGCAATAAAGTGTAGAATAAGAGAGTAATACTGGTCAGCAGTTAAAATATATTAGCGAGCAGCAGATAATGTGGAGAACCATATAGTGCAGTCGGTAATGCAGGAAGAAAACAATGATGAATGACATGAGTCTGGTTGAGCTGCTGTATATAGTGCACGAGAGTCAATAAGTCACTTAGTGTTCAGCAGTCTGATGGCAGAGGGGAAGAAGCTGTTCATGTGACGGGAGGTTTTAGTCTGGATGGACCGAAGTCTTCTACCTGAGGGGAGGGGGGCAAACAGTACGTGACCAGGGTGTGAAGGATCGGCTATGATCCGGCCAGCACGCCTCCGGGTCCTGGAGATGTACAGATCCTGGAGAGATGGGAGCTTGCAGCCGATCACCTTCTCAGCAGTGCGCACGACGCGCTGCAGCCTTAGTCTGCAGAGTACTGCAAGATGCCCCCCCCCCCCCCGTTCTGTGATGTCTCCACGGGATGCCCGCGCCCAGTGGTCCCAGCTGCTTGGCGCCACCGTGTGTTTGAGTCAGTTCACGCTCTGGCGCACCCAGGAGTGCGCATGTCCGTCAAAATGGTGGGAGCGAAGTTCGTATGGCCAGGCCTGTGCAAACAAGTGAAAGAGTGGGCTGCAGCCTGCGTAGTGTGCCAACGAGCCAAAGTACACAGACACACGAAGGCTCCTTTGGAGCCGTTTCGTATACCGGCTAAGAGGTTCAACCATGTTCACGTGGACCTCGTGGGCCCCCTCCCGCCATCCCAGGGGTTCATGCACCTTCTGACAGTGGTGGACCGCACCACACGCTGGCCAGAAACAATCCCGCTAGCGGCAACCACGTCCGCGGACGTGGCGCGTGCCTTTTTGACAACATGGGTGGCATGTTTTGGCATCCCATCGGACATCACGTCCGATAGGGGCCCTCAGTTTGTTTCCAACCTCTGGTCCACGATGGCCCGAAGCCTGGGTGTAGCAATTCATCGCACAACCACATACAACCCACAGGCCAATGGGTTACGCAAGCGTTTCCATAGCTCGCTGAAAGCAGCGCTCAGGGCTTCGCTTATGGATGCAAATTGGGTAGACCGGTTGCCGTGGGTTCTGTTAGGGTTGCGTTCCGCACCAAAAAAAACTCAGAAACTCAGAAAAGGATTTATTGCCAAGTACATTAACAGTAAACAACTGATAACATACGAGGGATTTGACTTGACACTGAAAACGACATGCATTTCCGGTGACGCGGCAGCATCGATAACGCGCCTGTCAGCAGACTAGGAACAGGAAGCATAGGGAAGAAAAGGATAAACACAATAGGAGAGAGCAAAAAAGCATTGATTGTCAGAATACTGGTCATAGATGATCAATATTATGATTACAAGAAAAAAAGCCCTCAATGCACAATTAGCAGACAATAGAATGTATACAAGGACACAAAGAGAGCAGTGAATGAATGATCTTCTCATCAGTTTTTGAGTCAGTGTGAGTGTAGTGTTGAGTGAAGGTGTTTATATCAGTTAAGAACAACAAAGTCTCTTCAGCAGGAGATGTTTTGTCTAGCGTCTGGCGCTTTGTCCTTGTGCCAGGCAGCTGGCTGTCCATAAGACTCAATGCAGCTCAAATGTTTTGAAAACAAAAAACTGCAGATAATCTGGAGGACTTGATTGTAAGGGGCAGGTCAGATAAGTCGAATAGTACTGTTCCCAGAGAAAAAAACTTTATATTCTCTTACAGATTCAGTACTTTAATCCTTCAGTGCTGGACGTTGAATTCTTCATGGACGGCTCTCAGCGTGATCATGATGTAATCCATTTTCCTAGACAGTTCTCCATTAGCCGCTGTCAGAGTCCTGCCCATTTGTTCAATTTGATGGTTAAGCCTCGCCTGGTCAGCATTTTGATAGGCTCCCTCCATCTTCATCAATTTACGGTACACCAGAACAATCCCAGATCCAATCAGAAAGATTCCGATTACCATTGCTACGAAGATGTATAAATCTTCAACATCTTCGATAGAGAGATCACACAGGCACAAGAGTTTCCAATTACTTGTGTCCTTCAAATAGCCCGCAGCCGCTGTTCCTGCGGGGCAAACTACCTCCCCCAGGGCACTTTTCCTCGTTGAAAAAATAGTGTCAATTGCGTTCAAAGCCCAGCTTATTAAATCCATAATTTCATTCGATAATCAGCAGTAGAGACACGCAGACAGACGATAGCAAGCTGGGATCCAGTCAGTTAGGGGAGGAAAGAGATAAAGAGTCAGAGCTGGAGAGAAGGAAAAAAGCGTCTGCTCTCTTTGGAGGGCGGAAGTGAAGTGGAGGGCGGAAGTGAATCCAAAGAGGATTTGGAGGCTTCCCCGGCGGAGCTTGTTTTTTCTCAGCCACTGCGGCTCCCTGGGGAATTTTTACCAGATAATCCCGCGCCGGACAACTGTCTGTCTCAGCGTTCACAGCATAGCACAGATACAGGCACGCTACCGGGCCCGGCCCACCACTGTTTTCCACACACTTTTGTGCCAAAAACTTTGAAGAACGCGGCATTCGTGTTTGTCAGGCACGATGCCCACCGCCCCCCATTGTGCCCACCCTACGATGGCCCGTTCAGAGTGCTGGAACCAGGGGACAAACATGTTTTTGTTAGACTTGGGGGGTTGTCGGGAGAAAATATGTTAGACTTTGGTGACACATGGGGAGTGCATAATTGTATAGCATCTTAGACAAGAACAAAGAGCAGAGTTTCCCTGGGAGATAACAGGGAGGTGTGAAGGATGAATGCAGTGTGATCTTTTGTGTGTTAGAAACTTCTAGAAGGATGTTAAAGGATTAAGGAAGTGAATGCAATGTGACCTTTTGTGTGTGAGAAGCTTCTAGAAGAATGCCATGCTTTTTAAGAGGAGAGTCTCTGCTGAGTATTCATTCTGACTATGCTTCTGTGTGAGATGTGTAATAAACTGTCTGAGTCAAATCCGCCTCGTTATTTACACGCTCCACACTGGTGACCCAAGACGAATCATGGAACACGGCGAAAGATCCCCGGAGCCAGCCTAGTTGGGAGCCCCCAGCCAAGCATATGCTGTTGCAATCAAGCTACCAGATTTTTGGCAGCACAATCCACGCTCCTGGTTCCACCTAGTTGAGGCGCAGTTCGCCCTCCGGGGGATATCGGCGGATGACACGAAGTTCCACTATGTGGTCGCAACGCTCGACGCCCGCACGGCTCAGCACGTGAAGAGCCTGCTCGATCAGCCACCAACCAACGACAAGTACGGCGTGCTGAAGGCTGCACTCATCCAGCACTACACACTCTCGGATGGTGAGAGAGCAGAGAGACTCCTGACGCAGACTGGGTTAGGAGATGGGTCAGCCATTGACCTGATGGAGAAGATGCTGAGATTAAAGGGCACAGACGACCATTTCATTTTTACCCACCTCTTCCTCCGGAACCTTCCGTCAGCGACTAGAGCGACCCTGGCCAATTCGCCATTGCTGGCCAAGCGGGACTATCGTGCGCTGGCCCGAGAAGCAAACTGGATCATCATCGCCAGCAGAGAGTTCACGACCATGGCGGCAGCGACGGAGCTCGGCGCGACAGCCGGAGGAGGCGAGGAGCCATCGACGGCAGCAGCAGAGCCACCGATGACAGCAGCAGCGGGGACCAAAGAACGCGGGGGAGACACCCTTTGTTTCTACCACCGCCGCTTCGCAGAGAGGGCACGCAAATGTATACTACCGTGCCAGTTCAAGCGCTCGGGAAACGCCAAGACCGGGGGTCGGTAGCAGCCACGACCCTCGGGGAGGAGAACAAGCTGCTCTACTTGACGGACGCACGCTCGGGGAGGCATTTCCTCGTGGACACCGGCGCCCAAATGAGTTTCATCCTGCCGACCTACGCCGACCGGCTGGCAGGATCTAGCGGCCCCGAGATGGCAGCAGCAAACGGCTCGGAGATTAAGACCTTTGGTGAGAGGACTCTACTCCTGTCTCTACACGGCCGTACATTTGAGTGGACTTTTGTCATAGCAGCATTGAATTTCCATATACTGGGGGCTGATTTTTTGTGCACACATGGTTTGTTGGTTGATGTCGCTAGCAGGCGCCTGGTTAATGCACTGTCCTTTGATTCTATCCCCTGTATAGCTCGAGCGTCCCGGCCAACAGCACAAGCCAACGTCACAGCTGCATGCGGTAAGTTCCACACACTGCTCACTCAGTTCCCAGCACTCACTGTCCCGACATTTTCGGCAGCCATCACTAAACACGGAGTGGAGCATTTTATCACCACCACCGGGCCGCCCGTTTTTGCAAAACCTCGGCGCTTGGACGCAGCTAAACTGGCCATAGCGCGCGAGGAGTTCGCCAACCTGGAGAGGTTGGGCATCATCAGGCGTTCAAACAGCCCATGGGCTTCCCCGCTACACATGGTCCCTAAAGCTGACGGTTCGTGGCGACCTTGCGGGGATTTCCGCAGGTTGAACAACGCCACAGCGCACGACCGCTACCCAATTCCTCACATTCAGGATTTTTCCGTTCACCTGGCAGGCGCGCGCGTTTTTTCTAAAATAGACCTGGTCCACGGTTACCACCAAGTCCCAGTGTGCGCTGAGGACATACCCAAAACAGCGGTGATAACTCCGTTCGGTTTATTCGAGTTTTTGCGCATGCCATTTGGGCTTAAAGGGGCTGCATAGACATTCCAATGCATGATGGATGCAGTGCTGCGCGATCTCCCTTTCGTGTTAGTCTACTTGGACGATATCTTGGTAGCCAGCGCGTCTGAAGATGAACACGAAACCCACCTCACGACGGTTTTCCGGAGGTTGGAAGAGCACGGGTTAATAATCAACCCAGCGAAATGTCAGTTCGGGGTGATGCGGATTGATTTTTTGGGGCACCGCGTCTCTCCCGAAGGAGCGGTTCCGCTGCCTGACAAAGTGCGCGCGGTAGCAGATTTTCGCCGGCCAAACGATCAGGGCGCTACAGGAATTTTGGGGAATGGTGAATTTTTATAACTGTTTCCTTCCCCGCGCAGCGCAGCTCATGCAACCACTGTACGCCGCGCTCAAAAAACAGAAACCCGCGGATAAGATCGAATGGTCCCCGGAGCAAGAGCGGGCGTTCTCGGAAGTCAAAGCAGCCCTGGCAAACGCCACATTGCTGGCACATCCAGACCCAACGGCCCGCATAGCGCTCACCACTGGCGCGTCAAATGTGGCCATAGGGGCGGTCGTGGAGCAGCGCGTAGCCGGGGCTTGGCAGCCGCTTGCCTTTTTCAGCAGGACTTTGTGCGACAGTGAACGTAAATACAGCGCGTTCGACAGGGAGTTGCTGGCTCTCCACCTGGCCATTCGCCACTTCCAGTTCTGGCTGGCAGGGCGCAGTTTCACCGCGTTCGTTGACCACAAGCCGCTAACATTCGCGATGGCCAAGGTTTCAGAACCGTGGTCAGGCTGGCAGCAGAGACAGCTGGTCGCGATCTCAGAGTTTACTACCGATATTCAGCATGTCTCGGGTAAACTGAATGTAGTGGCAGACTGATTCTCGCGCGCCGTGGCGGCCCCAGTCTGTGTGGGGATAGATTACGCAGCCATGGCCGCGGAGCAGGTTAGTGACGCGGACGTGCGCACGCTCCAGTCTGGACCAACAGGGTTAAGGCTGGAGAGCAGGGTGCTGCAAGACGGCATGCCCCCCCCCCCAATCTGTGATGTCTCCATGGGGCGACTGCGTCCCATGGTACCGGCCGCGTGGCGCCGCCACGTGTTTGACTCGATTCATTCTTTGGCGCACCCGGGAGTGCGCGCATCGGTCAAAATGGTAGGAGAGAAATTCGTGTGGCCGAGCCTTCGCAAACAAGTGAAAGAGTGGGCAGCAGCCCGCATGGCGTGCCAACGAGCCAAGGTACACAGACACACGAAGGCTCCCTTGAAGCCGTTTCGCATCCCGGCTAAGAGGTTCGGCCATGTTCACGTGGACCTCGTCGGCCCCCTCCCGCCATCACAGGGGTGCACGCACCTTCTGACAATGGTGGACCACACCACGCGCTGGCCGGAAGTGGTGCCACTGGCGGCAACCACAGCCGAGGAGGTGGCGCGCGCGTTTTTAACAGCATGGGTGGCGCGTTTTGGAGTCCCGTCGGACATTACGTCCGACAGAGGCCCTCAATTTGTTTCCGAACTCTGGTCAACAATGGCCCGCAGCCTGGGTGTCACAATTCACCGCACAACCGCGTACAATCCACAGGCTAATGGGTTATGCGAACATTTTCATAGGTCATTGAAAGCGGCTCTCAGGGCGTCACTGACGGATGCAAATTGGGTAGACAAGCTACCATGGGTTTTATTGGGGTTACGTTCTGCGCCTAAAGAGGATCTGGAAGCTTCCCCGGCTGAACTCGTTTTTGCGCAGCCACTTCGGCTGCCCGGGGAGTTTCTTCCAGATAATCCCACACCGGGCAGCTCCCCGTCTCAGCTGTTGCAGCGTGGCATAGACACAAGCACGCTGCCGGGCCCTGCTCACCACAGTTTTCCACTCGTCTTTGTGCCTAAAACTTTGAAAAACGCGGAGTTTGTTTTTGTCAGACACGATGCCCATCGCCCTCCACTGCGCACACCTTATGATGGACCGTTCAGAGTGCTGGAAACAGGGGACAAGCATTTTTTGCTAGATTTGGGGGGTAGGAGGGAAAAGATTGGCATAGCCAGACTCAAACCCGCTTTTGTGGTGGCGGACGAGCAAGAGCTGTTGGCGAGGGCCCCTCGGCGTGGAAGACCCCCCACAGGGAGCTTCCCAGAGAAAAGATTCCCCAGAGCACCCACACGGACAGACTTTTACCCCTCAAACATCAGCCCCCCAGCATGGCAGCGCCGCGGAGGCGGTGAATCCTGGTTACAGCAGATACGGGAGAAGACTGAAGCCCAAGCAGCATGTGGATTGATGTTTAATGATTTTACCACAGCATATGGACTGTCATTCTATTGTTCTATCCAAGACGCTCGGGGGGGGTCGTTTGGTGACACATGGGGAGTTGCATAATTGTATAGCATCTTAGACAAGAACAAAGAGCAGAGTTTCCCTGGAAGATAACAGGGAGGTGTGAAGGATGAATGCAGTGTGATCTTTTGTGTGTTAGAAACTTCTAGAAGGATGTTAAAGGATTAAGGAAGTGAATGCAATGTGACCTTTTGTGTGTGAGAAGCTTCTAGAAGTATGCCATGCTTTTTAAGAGAAGAGTCTGCTGAGTATTCATTCTGACTATGCTTCTGTGTGAGATGTGTAATAAACTGTCTGAGTCAAATCCGCCTCGTTATTTACACGCTCCACAAGACAGACTTAAGCCTGCCTTTGTGGTGGCGGACGAGCAAGTGATGTTGGCTCGGGCCCCTCAGCGTGGAAGACCCCCAGTGAGAACTCCCCAGGTAGAAGATTCATCAGAGCAGCCACACGGGCTAGTAGAATGTCCCCCCCCCCTCCTCGCCGTTACCCACCCGCAGACAGACACACCCCCAGAAGCCCCCCACCGGCACAGCAGCGCTGCGGAGTCGAAGGACCCTTGTTACAGCAGATATGGGAGGAGACTGAAGCCAAAAGGACGTGAGGGTTGAAACTCAGTCTGACACTCTTGGGGGTGGGGGTGGGGAACCCATGCTGGGATATTCATCTCAGACTGGAAGCAGAGGGGAGGGGAATATTCCCTCTGCTGGCAGAGTGTGGGGGATTTAACGGAGAAGGACAGTACGTATTGTAATGGGAGAAGTTATGGTAATGCAGCAGGAAGGAGTAGCTGCGGGGACAGTAAGGGGTGGATGTGTGAACATATTGTAATGCAAGATTTCAGGCAGCAGGGGGAAGGAATGGAGGGGTATAAAAGGAGAGACCCTGGTGTATTGGAGACTCTTTGTCTGTGTATGATTGAAGTGAGAGTGAGAAATAAAGTTAGTCTGTCGTGCAAGTCTGGTTCCTTTATTTGCACTCTCCACAAAAGTTCTATCTCTGACAAAAATGTCAGCAAAAAAAGAAAAACCTCAACTGACGCTGCATGGTTGCTAGGCAACGAGGTAGCGCATGGTCACCCAGACATACTACTCCAAGGACTTTACCGTCTCATTTAACAGTCATAAATCAGCCTTTAGACGCAGCCTACCCAACCTTTGAGTGCTCTGGCCTCCAGGGCTTCAGTGAGGCTCCAACACCTGAACTGAGACACAGCCTTTGTATTCTATTTTCCCAAGACTAACACATTTAGCAAAAATTTTTTAAAATTAAAGAGCCCAAAGTTACAACTTCATTAGGAAAAAAGTTGTACATTTGTGAGTAAAGCATCATAAATTAATGAGTAGATAGTCTTATGTCTGATATTACCTGCTGAACAGAAGAGGTGAGGTGACTGGGAACAAAGCTTATTTAGCTTAATTTACACTGACAGTTATTGACAGATCAAGAAAGAGACAGTAGTAAGATGGCCAACCCGGCCTTATATAGGACGGGGCGGAGGCGCCACCTGGAGGTGCTTGTCCATCTTACATATCTCACATCCTCCCCCCCTTTAAAAAAATCCAAAACCTCTCACTCAGTTAAGACCCTCCCCAATTCAGTACCCAAATCACGCACTAATAAATGAAAATCAATGTTTCTAAATGGCCTCACACATTCACACAACAAAACCTAAAATAGGGAGGACAGGTGGATTGTCGTCCTGCCAACACGGCAAGGTGGATTATTCTGCCACCTGCTGGGGTAAATTAGAGTCCATTAATAACTAAAATTGCATGTCGTGCTCCTAAACTAGAACAAAAAAAAAAAAACAAAAACAAACAGTTCCTTCTATAACTTTTTTTTAAACAACAACACAACAACAACAGAACTTCAATATTTACTATGTACAGCCCAAGTGTTCAAGTAGAAAGGGCATAACTGGTATGGGGGCCCAGGGCACACTCTCAGCCGATGCGCCCCCGGAAACAGCCAGTCTTCGTGGTGATGGCTGGCCCTCTGGACGCTGAAGCCGCTCCTCCTCTCCATTGACCTCATCCCACATCCAGCCACGTTTCCCGGGTCCTCCTCCCAGACATGCCAAAGCTGGTTCGTGTGCCACACCGAGTTATCAGAGAGCCTGAAGTGTGCTGCATCCAGTCTGGCCACTATGCGCAGACGCTCCCGACACTCCTGGGGTTGTCGTCTGGCCCATCTTCGCTGCAGGCGCGCCTCACCTCGCACCCAGACCCAATCCAGGACCCTAAATGGGACCCAGCTTGGCTTGAGCCGTTGTTGCTGAGCCCGTTGATCCCTCCTACTCATCGTTCTTGTTCCAGCCTCTTCCAATGCTGGTGTTACATGTGCCATTGTAGCCGCAGACCCTCCGTCCCATTTCGGCCAAATTCCGGAGGCATCCAGGGCTAACCCATCGGTGCCACTTGCCAGTGCAGGTGCCTCACCATCACACTTGGTACTCCCCTCGACCATTTCCCGAGTGCCGGCACTGAGATCCTCTTGCGCTGGCCCTGAGCAAAATTGGTCCCGCTTGAGCGTCCGGTAGTTCTTCATCCCACACCACATCTTCATCAGTTGCCGGAATCAGGGGGCTCCACAGGCCCGCAGCCTGACCACTCTTCCCCAGCGTTGTCTTTGATGGCGAAACCCAGCCCGTAAAATAAATCACAGCCCATGATGTTATCGCCCCATGCTGTCACAAGGAATGTGAAGTCGAGCACCGTCGCAGACTTGTACCGAAAAGTCAGCTCCAAAGTCCCGACCGTGTCTAGCCTTCCACCTCCATAACCATATAATGGTGCTGGGTTGCCTCTAACCCTGACGTGGGGAAAAAACCTCTTCACCGTGGCCCAATTCAGTAGTGAACTCTCTGCTCCCGTGTCAGTCAACAGCGGCACCGCCACGTCGTCCAGCCTCATCATGCAAAACGTGTACCCGTTTGTGTCTGGGGACACCGTGTGGATGGTTGTCTGGGGCGGGCGGAGCGATTTCTTCCATGAGCTCTCCGGTTTAAATTCACGGCACATCTTGGTAAAATGGTCCAAGTGACCACATCTGCTACACCGTGCTCCTCTCGCTGGTCAGTCCTTAGCCTTTTTCCGGTGCGTCTTAGACCCACAACCCATACAGAGGGACCTTCCCAGGGCCGACCCCCGGCTAGTGGTGTTGGCTTCTATCTCCTTGCCGTCCCACCTATACACTTCGCTGTCCAGGTCCGTGGCATTTGCCATGACAATAGGCTCTAGCAGCTGCTGTGAGCTATGTTGTTGGGAGCAACTTGCCCTTGGTCGGGTCTCCAAATGCAAACTGGTCCTGGGTGAAGGGCCAGACCAAGAGCGGGCCGGTGGATTCCCATGAAAAAATTACATCAAGGATCCAGTGTATCCAAAGGAGTGACATGGGTCTGCCCTCCAGTGGGCTCACCACCTGCAGGAGGTATCATGGTGCGATGTGAACTGGATGATAGTCTCAGCTACTCTGCTTGGATTGCTGCCCCTGTGATCTGGACCCCTGGATAAGCAGTAGAAGATGGATGAATGGATGGATGGATAGAGTCAAGATTTTCATTCATGACAATTCCACATCTTACAGTTCACCTAAAGTCACTAGCTATCTGCAAATTTTCATTTGTACAAGATCGTTTTACATGTGTGCTGCTAAACTGATCCAACAGCCCATGAAAAGAACTCCAGTTGTGGTGATTTGTTTTTGTATTTTATCGTTTATCAGTCTGTTTCTTGGCACCAAGCAGAAACTTTGTGCATGTGTACATGCGTGCGTAATGCATGTGTACATTTCATCATTATCCAAGTATGAAAGTGTTTACAGATAACTTCACCTTCTTGTCCAAATATGGTCACTTCATGCTACAGAAAACTGGGATGGAAATGGTCATTTAGCTAAATCAGAAGCTTAAAAATGGGCCATTGCAAACAGATACTCAACACCATGGTGGCTACATCCACCTTTTTTTATATTCTGTGATACATACACAGTTTGAAAATAGAGCAAACTCGGGTATTACAAGTTTTTCTGTTAAAGTCACATCACTCTTGATTGCCAGCTACAAATGTTAATCTGACTGAACAGAAAACACAATCAAGGTTACATATTAAACATTCAAAATATTTGACAAATGCTTTTACATTTTACCTAGACCCAAGAACAATAACAAGACAAAATAACCACAATCGTTACTGTACCTCTACAGGTGGCTGACTGGTGTCACTGCTGTAGGAGAACTGAAACCACATAGAAAAAATGCTTGCTACTGTCACCTTTGAACAGGAAAACCGAGTCTCCTAACTTTCAAATAACTATTAACCACTTTTTGTTATGAGTAAAATCAAGGTCACTGACTGACCAATAGTAGAACCATGTCAGCTCATTCATGCTGAAATTACAATCACTCGAGTTAGATATTGTGTTTCAGGCACCAGCGTGTTCAACTTCTCCTTCAAAAGGCAATCTGCAGCCTCGCACTGTTCCTCACTATGAGCCCAAAAAGCTTTTCTTTGGAGGAACAAACTTCAGCTGAAGCTCTGAAGTGATACAGACAATGCAGGGATGTCAGTCGCTGAAGGACGACTCGCTGTCCGAGCTTGTCGCGGTGACATCTTGATCCTCGGAGTTCCTCGCTCCTCCATCAGGCACAGGTGCATCAGGTGTCCTGAAAATAACAGCATGGGCCAGTTAATTGAAAGATGTACAAGAATAGAGGACATTTGATAAATGGTCATTTAAAAGACTCACTCAAGCAAGTTGGGATCCAAACCTTCCATAATCATTTTATTCCTAATAGCCATTGCTGGAACTCCCTACGACAGATAAAACACCATATTGGGATGTTGGTTTTCTTACTTTCCTGTAGGACATCAGCAGCAGGAGTGACAACTTACCACTTGAACCATTTTCAGGTATCGGGCGTAGCGTGGGTCCTTGGCCACTGTCATGACGTTCTCTGCAGCGGCTTCTTCTTTTTGTGTTGGTGAAGTGTCAGCTGCACTCTGACCAGATAGCAGCCACAAACATACAGATAAATGCTTAGTGTCTACAGTTGTGAGGGAGGTACAGTAAATTTAAGACTTACTAACACTTTTTTTTAAAATGTGATTTAATCAGATTTAAGACCTTACATGACTTCAACAACAGACCAAGAAGCCATCTTGGCTGTTGTTTGGCCTGACTAAATAAAACTATACATTTCTGGGTATCCTGGAAGCCTCATTTTTATGACTCATACTACAGGAGCATGCTGCTCAAATGTAGGGATCTCTGGTTTGATTTCTGGCCAGATTCAGATTCCACCAGAGTTATCTTTCCAGCATGTCTCTCTCCATTTGCCCCATTTCACTGTAGCTTTCCAATAAAAGCAAAAAATGAATCTTAACAAAAAGACGCATTTGTGTGTGTACCTCTGGAGGAGGTAGTGGTCCTGCTCCTCCTGATCCTTCTGTTTGATCTGAATTAGTGGCGATGGGTCCATTCGCTTGAGCAGTTTGCTGCTGACCGAGTCCATCTATTGTGACATCCTCCAGTCCAGGAATGGATGACAGCTGCTCAGAGCACAGCATCGATCCATAAATACAAAGAATATGGTCATCAATTATACTTACTGTGGTGTCAATAAAATAAAGAGGAAGAAGCAGCTTTGGAACTCACCTTGGCTTCCAAAATGCACAGAGTAGTTTCAATCTGCTGTATGCGAAGGGATATGTTTGCAAGTTTCTGTGGGAAGATATTTGACAGTTTAGCATCCAAAAGTTCACTTAAAGATGATCTTTGTAACTGAAAAAAGCCTGGAAATATGAGACGAAATAATTACACAAACCTCCTCACACACTGTGGAAAACTGGTTAAGGAACCGGACTGTGTGCACAACAAACTGATTGAGATAAGCAACTATTCTTCTCTGCTGTATAGCAGGAACCTAAAAGAAACAAAGTCAGAAGAAGGATGGCGAGTGGAGATGAAAAAGTGCATCATGCCAATAAACTGTTTACCTGCTATGATTCTACGATACTTACACATAAACTCACTGGCCACTTTAATAAGTACACTTTTCTATTACTGGGTTGAACCCAGTTGGACCCCTATTGCTTTCAGAACTTCTTCATAGCATATATTCAACAAGGTGCTGGAAACATTCAGAATCAGAATCAGAATTAGGTTTATTGCCATTGTTCATGTGGTACATTATCACTTCCTTAGTGATAATGGTCCATACCGATATGCTAGCATCAGACAGTTGCTGCAGATTTGTCAACTGCGTATCCACCGTTCTCCTTGCAAGCATCCATTCCTTCAGGTGTTTTTTTCTGACCCCGACATTTGAATTTTGCAGCAAATGTTGGGACTCAGACCAGGAATTTTTTTACATCTTCTACTGAAATATCCAGACCAGCCTGTCTGCACCAACAGCCATACCCCTATTGAAGGCCCTACTGTCACTATAGTGGCGGTTCTGTGCTGACCAAAGTTTGACCTGTAAAGTATGGAACCTCTGTCAGAGTGATCACTCCCTGCCATTCTGCAGAACGGCACCTTCCCCCACCTTTGGAACGGTTGGAAAAGGTGATCTGTGGAACAGAGCAAATACAAATGTTTGTTCATGTACGAGCACATGCATGCGCACCTATAGGGCTGTCACTATAACCTTGCTATTGACAAGCTGACCGGAGATTGCCAAGCAACCCCAATAGTTGCAGCTGGCTTGTCCTATTTTTTTCGTGTGAATGTGCATTATTCCTCTCACATAATTTTTTTCCCTGCAAATCTAGAGCTCTTTGGCCGGCTGTTCCTGACACAGTGACCTCAGCCAGTGATGAGAGTGGGTTAAGTTTCTGTGCCTGTGTTTTAAATAAATTATCAACTAAAAAAGTTGGTAGATTTTTTTTTCCCCGACTGCTCTCCACCTCTCATGATGAGCTCTGGATGAAAGCAGTGGAGGCATCTGCCCCGGTTTTACGGAACCCCATGACTGCAGTGTAGCGCTGCAACGATTAGTCAACTAATTGATCGTCAGAAACTTAATCAACAACTAATTTGATAGTTGACTAATTGCCTGTGGACCCTTTTCCAGGAAAAATTCTAAAAAAAATAAAAAATATTTCAGGTTCTAAAACATGAAAAATTTCCACTTTTCTTGTTTGAGCATTATGAGTTAAATATATTATGGTTTTGTAATGTCTGACAATTGTGTTGCTCAAGCTTCAAACTCATGTTTGATGGGTCCTTATTTTATTTAGCTATAGGGACCTTTTATAAAATGTTAGCGACTGAGAACAAGGTGATTTTCTCAGGTGTACTGACTTAAACAGGTGAGGTAAAACATGCACTGGAGCCCTGAACAGGAGCCGTGTCAACAGGAAGCAGAGATAGTGGACATGACAGAAATAATTGTGATTAGACTAATTGAAAAAAATAGTCATTAGATTAGTCGATTACCAAAATAGTCGTTAGTTGCGGCCCTACTGTAGTGTGGGTAAGCGGTTTTAACTATTCAATTGTACATTAATTTGAAGATATTTTCCAAACTATTAATTATTATTTTGTTGCCATGCTTCACCAATTAACAGAAAAAATTAATATTAGAAATGAACTGAAATCAAACTGACCACTACTGACAAAAATAGTCTGTGCCATTTTTACACTGTAGCGCTCTTCTATGTTACTTTTTCTTGTTAATGTGAGTTCCCCCCCCCCCACACACACACACACATAAATCTAATATGTTTTCCACAAATTTACAGCTTTCTTTCTAGTAAATTTCTGACTTTTTCCACTTATAGCTATATTAGACTTTTTCATGTAAATCTGAGACTTTTTTCTGGTGAATTTGAGGTTTTTTTCCCTCATCGATTTTATTTTTTTCTTTCTGGCGAAGGTCATCAATTTATTTACCTTAAGGCCAAGATGTAACGCAGCCCTAAAGGGGGTGTCCCATGCTCCTCAATTTAATGTAGGCTACTAAATATCCATTTCTATACATATTTTTATGTTGCTTGTGAACTACAAACTCCAAATTTTTAATTTTTAAAATGAACGCTGTGTGTTTGGCTGACTGTCAGCGCATTCTGTTGTGAAAACATAAGCCACTTTAAGTTTGTGCTCCGCCGGCGTGCGTGACAAGAGAGAACCGTGTTAACAAAATACAATGTGAATACGGCCGGTGCTGACCCCCCACTGAGAGTGCCATGTCACCTCAGCATGGAACAAGACGAATGGCGCCAGTGAGAGTACAACCTAAAATCAAGTTTCTTCTCCATTCTGATGCTCAGTTTGACCTTTAACAGCTCATTTTGACCACATCTACATGCCTAAATGTTGCTGTCAAGTGACTGGCCGATTATTCTTACCAGCCATTTTATAGGTATATGTGGTCAGCTGTTTGTTAATACAAATATCTAATCAGCCATTCCTGACGGCTAATAGCCCCAGGGAACTGGGGCTTTAATTCACACAGGCTCACAAAAATTGGACACTGAAAACTGGAAAAACATTGCCTTGTCTGAGTCTCAATTTATGCAGAAACATCTGGATGGTAGAGTCAGAATTTGGTGTAAACAACAGGAAAGAACTGATGCATGCATGGAGCGTCATTGATGTGCAGCCAACAAATCTGCAGCAACTGTGTGACGCTCATGCTGGCATATCAATATGGACAAATATCTCTGTGAAATGTCTCCAGAACCTTGTTGAATCTGTGCCATGAAGAATAAAGGCAGTTCTGAAGACAATAAGGATCCAACCCAATATTATGCAAGGTGTACTGATTAAAGTTGCTGGTAAGTCTAAACTAAAAATAGGGAAAAAACAAAAAGAATTCATTCACTTTCACCAAGCATTCCCAACTCTTAATACAAGCAGCTGAGAAAAGGCATTTATGCTAAATAAAAGAAAGTGGCTATGGATATGGAACCGTACCCACAGAATTCTTGCTAGAGATCCGGCTTGAATCTGATTGGCCAGTACGTTCTATTAATGTGTATCTTAAAGGCAGCAGGCTACAGGTATGGAAATCCGAGGCATTTATTTGTTTCAAAATGTTATTTAATATCTATTTAATACCTTTATAACAATCCCAAATCCTAAGGCTAACCTCTTAAATGTTAACATTTTTAACCTTGCCCACTCACACCCTAAGGCCAGGGGTGTCCAATCATGTACCATGGAGGGGCCAAGACCCTGCAGGTTTTCTCTTCTACCCAGTCTCTCCAGCAGGAGTTTTCATTTATCACCAATCAGTGGGAAGAAATTCAGTGGAATCTGCTACTGAAGACACTGGTTGGAGGTAAAGCCTGCAGGGTCTTGGCCCTTCATGGCACATGATTAGACACCCCTGCCCTAAGGCTAACCTCTTAATTTTAAATGTCATCTCCCATCCATCCATCCATCTTCTACCGCTTAATCCTTTCGGGTCACGGGGGGGCTGGAGCCTATCCCAGCATCTTTGGGCGAGAGGCAGGGTACACCCTGGACAGATCGCCAGTCCATCGCAGGGCCAACACAGAGAGACAGACAACCATTCACTCTCACATCCATACCTAAGGACAATTTAGAATCCCCAGTTTTGATGCCAATTAACCTAACTTGTGGACAAGGTGCCAAAATCAGGACACGAACCAGCAACCTCGATTTCACTCTATCTAATAAAGCACAGCAGCAGCTGGCTTGGAGTTGATCCGAAAAGGTTTTGTCAGATTGTCAGCTCTTCCATACCATATCCGTATCCATATACCCTTCCATCTTAATTTTCTGCTGTAAACATTATTTTCTAATAAGTACAATTTTCAACATACCAAAACACAAACGTAAAAAGGTAATTTACTTAACCTCTCTGTCAGATACATTAAAAAATAAATGATGGGAAAACAATGACTTTAAAAAAAAATGAAATAATGAATACAGGTGGTCAGGGGTCCACTTGACCCGTTCCCTTTATAATAGAGGAGTGTTTAAAAGCACAGCAACTCATCCTTGGCCGGGGGATCCTGGGTTCGATCCCAGCCCCCGACCAACAGTGATCTGTGTGGAGTTTGCATGTTCTCCCCGTGTCTGCGTGGGTTTACTCCGGCATTTCTCCGGTTTCCTCCCACATGGCAAAAACATGCAAGTTAGGTTAATTGGCATCAAAACTGGGGATTCTAAATTGTCCTTAGGTATGACTGTGAGAGTGAATGGTTGTCTGTCTCTCTGTGTTGGCCCTGCGATGGACTGGCGATCTGTCCAGGGTGGACCCTGCCTCTCGCCCTAAGATGCTGGGATAGGCTCCAGCCCCCCCGCCACCCGAAAAGGATTAAGCGGAAGAAGATGAGTGAGTGTTTAAAAGTCGCGAAATGGGTGAAAATAGCATTTCACCGATTTAAATAATACCATCAGCTGCCTTGGACCGCAGCTAACTCGATAAACCAATACTTTTTTTCGTTTTTAAACACAATGACACCTGTATTTTCGCACAGTTGTAGATGCTGCTTTCCCATTTCACCACTCAGCTTGTTAGCTGCGTTAGCTAACCACTTAAACCACCAACCTTAGTCAGGTCGACTCCAGATCCCACAATAGGCAGTCCGTCCTCATCCATTTTTTTTCCCAATAATGTCTGTCTGTGTTATAGTGACGTTTTAGCTCTAACTGTAAATAAAGGACGGCAAAAAGACTAAAAACAGCACATTGAAAAATTTACTGTGAAACGGTTCATGTGACTCATTGCGTGACACGTCATGATGTCATCATTGTCTGTTAAGCTTTTATTTTGAAAAATGCAGTTAGAGCCACTGGAGATGCATCAGCGCTTTAGTAAATTTTAAAAAATGAATAAAATCTTCATTTTACAGACTATGTGCAGAACTTATGCACTAAGTTAGAATTCTTATTTGTACTTTCACACGATACATTTCACAGTTCACAAGTGGATGGATTTGACTTTGTTAGGGGACTTTGAAAAAGCAGTGTCGTTTTTTTTTTTTTTTTCAGCAAATCAGCAAACGTGGTTTGGCGTCTTCTAACAGCCCTGACATCAGAATCATAATTATTAAAACACCGTAGATTCGCAAGGAACATCACGATTCACTGTATACTGAGGCATGTCTATGGTATACCCTACATAACCGTTATCACCACTGTGACCCTTATAAAAATCAGTATTAGTTGTTATTGTTGAATACCACTACTACTTCTACCACTTATAAAGCAAGGGCCTTTTTTAACTTGCAGTTAGTACACTGGTGCAGGAATGTCTTGTGAGTGTTCCATTTTAAAAATGAGCACTTAACATTATAATTATAATTATGTCATTTCCATTACTACATTGTAGTGGAACTGTTTTGGTAGACTTGTAATCTGTCAGGTGTGGAACCTTTGTTTTGAAAAACGGAAACAAATTTAAGGCTTGAGGAAACAGTTTGCGCTCCACCGACGCATATTAGCTGCTAAACAAAACAGAAGAACTTTACACTTAATTTTTAAACGCCACATAACTGTGTAACACTCATGGATGTTCGCAGTTCAACAGAGAAAATAATCGGTGAGTTAGTTTACTAGCAGGTCCCTCTGGAATGTAAAGTAAGCGATGTTTGTGTCAGTTACACAGTTAGCGGGGGGTGTCTAATTAAAGGAGCTATAATGTCCATCCTTTGTCAAATTTAGAACAATACTTTTAATTAAGTCATACATTTTATTTAACAACACTTTTGTTGAATATTACACTTACAGCTAAAGCACAACCATAGATATATTTCCAGGTTGCATGTTGAAAAATTGGGTTGCCCACTAATTATACCGGTTCCTGGTGCCCGTGAATGATCAAATACAGCACGGAAACGTTCAAATTATTAGTTAAAAAAAATTAAAGTAAAAAGTTTTCCGTTAAGCGAATCAATGCTGGCATTACTGTTACTGCTGCTATTTTAATAATCTCAAATTAATTGATAACCGTCGAGTCCTGTCTGGCTGTGTGTTTTAAAGTTTATTGCTGCCCTCCAAAGACCGTGCTTGTACATTACACCTTTTTTATTGTGTTTCAGGTCAAAGCCTGCCTCTTCCATCCCTTCGCCTCCTTGTGCCCCCTCTGCAGCTCCTCTCTGCTGCCATGTGGCAACTGGCAAAGCACAAAGATGTGATGAATTATGAGAAGCTGCAGGAGTTTGTGTTTATGGTGACAGAGGCAGTACCCGGTCTGATCAGCCACAAGCAGAGGGCCCAGCTAATTCTTGGACTCAGAGCAAGGGTGAGGGTTCATTTGTGTCACATAAATGTCAAACGAGAGGCTTTATATAATTGTGTTTACCAGTTTTGCTGCTGGTTGGTATAGGGCTGCCTACACATCCGGGTACTTGCATGTGAAGGCGCAAAGTGCCGAGGTAAAAAAAAAACCCCAGCAGTTTACCATTGAAACAATACGGCATATCAATATTATGACGAGCTTTCACCTCAAGATCGGATCAGATATGATCAAAAACTTTAAATTTGTGATCTCAGAAAGTGTCTCTACTGTCAACCAGCCAGTATGTGGAAGAATGATTCAGCAGAGTGTCCAGAAACAATATTTATTGATCAGTCAATCAATCAAAAACTTTATTCCAGACTCATGGTCCATCAAAAAATAAAAATAAAATAAACAAGACAATTGAGACAGTTAATAAGAAAAACAATCAAAAGTTACAAAACAATAAGAAACGACTACTAAAAGAAGTACAAAAACAGTACAGACTTTAATATTTGTAACGACGAATAAATGCACCAGCTTGGCTGTACATTGGCAGAACACTCCAATAATAGAAAATACATTGTACCTGCTGTGGAAATCCCCAAAAAGTCATCATGTTTAGGTTTGCAAAATTTATGCACTGGAGCTCACAGGAAAAATAGCCTCCCGTCTCCTATACGCTCCTGTTTATTTACACTCGTTTGCCCTGTTAATCCCAATACTTTGTTTCAGCTCTACAGAGCTTCTGTCCATTTGTCAGCAGGTGAGTGTCAGTCTTATTTTTAAGCTAGTTTAATTGCAGTGTTGATATGTTTACTCTGAGACTGATAAACAACTAAAATTGTAATTAATATTTCTACCGAGCCTACACGTTTCTATGCTAATGCTATTTTAGCTATTAACTCTCTCTGATGCAAACTCGGGTGTTTTTCGCATGTTTGCATTAACTTTAAGTGTAGGAAAGTTACTTTGAATGATAAATAAGAGTCATAGTTTGCTTCTGCTGCAGGTATGTCTGTTTACCATTCTCCATTTGTGGCCAGACGGAGACGTGGGTCATACGTCCTTCAGCCAACTCGTATGAAAAGGCAGCCCACAAAATCCTCCTTTGGTAATCTCTGCTGGCCAATATGAATCTAAAAAACCTGTATTCTGACTGCTATCATTATCTTTCATAAGATGGTGATGGCTACATGAGCCAGTTGTGCAACATTTCAACATTTTCTTTGTTTAAATTTAACTAACGGTGCCATAGAAATGCATTGAAATCATCATTTTTTGATACCTCGAAGCGCCCTGCACGTTCATGAGATCAGTGACGTAAGCGTAGACAGCCCTATTGAGGTTTTGCAGTCATGTGACCTCTGGCAGTGATCCGGGTCCTCAGGAGTGAAAAATTTCATGTTACTGTGGCTACCCCATGCACACCAATGCATTATTAAAATGAGATTTTTGCACGATCCAGTCAGCAGAACTTCTTAAAATTGGGTTATGTGACTGTTGGAGCATATGAAAATTGCACAAGCGTCGATATGTTGAGAAATTATCTGTGAACGGTCTGAAACATGATTCTTCTCTCATGGTTGTTCGTTTGTTTACATCGTGTCAAGATGCCAGTGGCATTCTGGAACTGCTCTATCGTGATATTCACAACTACCTAATTAACTCAGAATCACTTCATACAGCAGAAACTCTGGAAGTATGCAAAAGTCTAAATTGGATACCAGTACTTTATTGTAGATTTAAGGCAACATCATGACAAGTCTCTGATGCTCATTAGTCATGGTAAGCTCTGTCTGCATCTCCCAAGTATTTTATACAGTGTATAACATTGAAAAAAAAATCAGTCTAGCAGAAATATGTTAACATTTATTAAAAATCTTAGTGCTGTCTGCAAAAGTGGGTAGTAAACACCCACATACATATTTAACATCAAGATAGAACTGGAATACTAGGACATATTATATAATAAAAACATCATTACCTCCAACAAAATGCTCAGTGGCCCTCAGGTTCAGGTTCAGGTTACTTTATTTGTACCCGTAGGTAGATTTGTTTTGCAGTCTGGTGACATCCATATTTACAAGCCACAAATTATATTCAACATAGACACAAACACAGGCACACATGAAGCTGACTATAAACATGATAAGAATACTCAAGGCTCCATCAATCAGGGTATAAAAAGACAAAGAGATGGGAGAAAAACCAGAGGTAAGAGAGAAGGGTCATATCAAAAGTTAAAAACTAGTCAAAGGGACTTCCGGTTATGGTGGCTACGTAGAAGGACACGTACCACTCTGCTCTGCTCCTAGAGAAAAAAAAATCGGCAAATAACTCTCTCATTTGGAACAGAACCTATCCCAGCGTTTGGGCGAGGATATGCCGGTGAAGCCTAAGGCTGGGAAATCAGGTGGAGGAAAAGTTGAACCGCCGAAACAGTCCAAATTAACGGACTTTCACGTCTGTGGCACAGCAGAAAAAGCTCCAGATATGGCGGCGGAGGAAGCTAGCAGCGGTGCGGTGACTGCGGGCGACGGCACAGGTGCAGTGCTCGCTGCCATTAGTTCAATGAGAGCAGACTTTTCCGCTAAATTTGATGGGATTATGGCAGCGTTGGAAGGAATGAGAAAAGAATTGGGTGACTGTGTGGAACAAGTGGCACAAGTGGAGCTTCGAGTTTCCAGTGCTGAGGATGACGTTGCCAGCCTTCAATTAAAGGTGTGCATTTTGGATAAAAAAAATAAATGTCTGGAAGATAATGTCCTGGACTTGGAGTCCTGGTCGAGACTGAACAACCTGAGGCTGGTGGGTCTACCGGAGGGAACCGAGGGTCGGGACCCGTGTTCCTTTTTGGAAAAGTGGATTCCAGAAGCGCTGAACAATGCGAAGCTGCAATCATCAGTTGTTTTAGAAAGTGCCCACCGAATTGGACCACAGAGAGATAATAAGGCAGCACAGAGGACGCTAATTATGAAGTTCCTCAGCTACAGAGACAGGATGACAATCTCCGACGCGGCGCGAGCCAAAGGACAAATTAAATACCAGGATCAACAGGTGTGGTTCTACCCAGATTTGGCCACAGGAATTCAACGGTTGAGGAAGCAGTTTGACCCCGTCCGTAAAGAGCTGCGCAACCTTGGGATTCGTCATGGAGTAATTCACCCTGCAAGACTGTTGGTCTCATATGGGGGCGGAACACACATCTTCAGGACCCCTGGGGAGGCGCAGGAGTTCATCGGGAAGATCCAAGAAGAGACTGGTGGGAGCTAAGCATGAACAAAATATAAGGTAGAATATTTAAGCATTTGCACAGGCATCTGTGCAAATGCTGATTTGAAGCATATAGCAAGTTTACAAAATATAGATTGTATTACATATTTAAAAAAAAAAAAAAAAACCTATGATGTACAAAGTTGCTATAAAATTTTGGAGTTAAGTTGGAAAACTACAGAAGAGAGTTAATGTTACGTCATTAAAAGCAGTAGAGTTAGGGTGATTGGGAGGATGAAGAAGGAGTGGCTTTGGCTGACCCTCGTGGGTGTGGAACGGTCGATGGCTATATCGGGAGACAGAATTTTTTTTTTGATTTTGGGGGGATCACCACGAATGTGGGAAGGGGGAATTTGTTTGTGTGTAGTTTGTAGGATGAATGTTCAACCACTCATGTTTTTGCTTCTCTGTATGAGCATGTTTACACTGCGAGGTAATCCCAAACTCCCTATTGATCATAGACCAAAGCGTTAATCTTAATTTAACTTCATGGAATTGCAGAGGTCTACAAAATTTAAAAAACCTAAACAAGTTATGAATAAAATAAAAGACATGGGTTCAAAAATTGTGTTTTTACAAGAAACTCATCTAATAGAGCAAGATGTAAAAAGAATTAGGAGTAGATGGCAAGGAAGTGTATTCACCTCATCATTTTCATCCCGAGCCAGGGGAGTTATGACTCTCATACATAAATCAGTCCCATTTCAAGTGAAAAATGTAATTGGAGACAAATTTGGAAGATATCTAATTATTCAAGGATCTTTGCTATTAGAAAATATAAATCTGGTGAACTTATACGGTCCCAATATAGATGATCAAAAGTTCTTTGCTAATTTATTTCTTATCTTATCATCACTTACAGGGAAACATATAATAGCAGGGGATTTTAATTGTACATTGAACCCCTATATAGATAGATCAACAGGACTGGACTGTACGCACAATGGATGCAGGATGATCATTAAGCATTTTATGAAAGAATTGAGATTGCTAGATATATGGAGAGAAATGAAACCACAAGTTAAAGCCTGCTCTTGTTATTCTAATACCTATAAGACATTCTCACGTATTGACTACTTTTTGATCTCCACAGAATTAAGGTCCAAGATTCAAAACTGCTTTTATGATAATATTGTGATCTCTGATCATGCACCCTGTTGTCTCATATATGTAGATAAGAAATTGACAAAGAAACCAGGTAGGTGGCAATTTCAGCATAAATGGCTTCAGGATGAGGAATTTGTTAAGTAAGATAAGATAAGATAAGATAAGCCTTTATTAGTCCCACAACGGGGAAATTCCAGGATTGCAACAGCACAGGGATAGCAACACTCAGAGCAACAATCAGAAGGCAAGAAAAAAAACAAGCAAGCAAGAGCAGCTAATATACATATGTACATATTACTGTAAAATATATATATACACACACACACACACAGACACACAGTGCAGAGCATTGTAGCTAGATGGAATAAATATGTAAATGTATAAACACCCACAGTACGGAGCATTGCAGCTAGGTGGAATAAATATGCAAGTATATAAACACACACAGTGCGGAGCAATGTAGCTAGATGGAATAATATGTACATAGAAAAACTCTGGTGGGGAAGGAGCCTGAGCTGGTGTACGAGGTTGAGCGATACCGGCTAGATATAGTCGGCCTCACCTCAACACACAGCTCTGGTTCCGGAACCAGTCTCCTGGAGAGGGGCTGGAGCTTGGCCTTTTCTGGAGTTGCCCCGGGCGAGAGGCGACGAGCAGGGGTGGGTATTCTTGTATCGCCCCACCTTGCTGCCTTTATATTGGAGTTTTCCCCGGTGGACGAAAGGGTTGCTTCCCTGCGCCTTCGGGTTGGGAAACGGGTCCTGACCATCATTTGTGCCTATGCACCAAATGATGTTTCAGAGTACCCACCCTTTTTGGAGTCTGTGACTGGGGTGCTGGAGGGTGCTCCTCCTGGAGACTCCATTGTCCTACTGGGAGACTTCAATGCACACGTGGGCAACGACAGTGAAACCTGGAGGGGGGTGATTGGGAGGAACGGCCTGCCCGATCTGAACCCGAGTGGTATTCAGTTATTGGACTTCTGTACTAACCACAGTCTGTCCATAACAAACACCATGTTCAAGCATAAGGGTGTCCATATGTGCACCTGGCACCAGGACACCCTAGGTCGCAGGTCGATGATCGATTTTGTTATCGTATCATCAGACCTGCGACCGTATGTCTTGGACACCCGAGTAAAGAGAGGTGCAGAGCTGTCAACTGATCACCACCTGGTGGTGAGTTGGATCCGATGGCAGGGGAGGAAGCCATTCAGACCTGGTAGACCCAAACGTATAGTGAGGGTGTGCTGGGAGCGTCTGGCTGAGGCCCCTGTCCGGGAGGTCTTCAACTCCCACCTCCGGAAGAACTTCAACCACATTCCGAGGGAGTCTGGAGACATGGAGTCTGAATGGGCCATGTTCTCCACCTCTGTTGTTGAAGCGGCGGCCCAGAGCTGCGGCCGCAAGGTGGTCGGTGCATCTCGTGGTGGCAACCCCCGAACCAAGTGGTGGACACCAGTGGTGAGGGGGGCCATTAAGCTGAAGAAGGAGTCCTATCAAGCTTGGTTGGCTTGTGGGACTCCCGAAGCAGCTGAGGTGTACCGGCAGGCCAAGCGGAGTGCAGCTCGGGTGGTTGCTGATGCAAAAACCCGGGTATGGGAGGAGTTCGGTGAGGCCATGGAACAAGACTTTCGGTCGGCTTCAAAGAGATTCTGGCAAACTGTTCGGCGGCTCAGGAGGGGAAAGCAGCTCCCCGTCCACACTGTGTATGGTGCGGATGGGACACTGTTGACTTCAACTGGGGATATCATCGGGCGGTGGAAGGAATACTTCGAGGATCTCCTCAATCCCACTGATACGCCTTCCACAGAGGAAGCAGGGTTTGGGGACGAGGGGGATGACTCGCCTATCACAGGGGCTGAGGTCGCCAAGGTGGTTAAAAATCTCCTTGGTGGCCGGGCCCCAGGGGTGGACGAGATTCGCCCTGAGTACCTCAAGGCCCTGGATGTTGTTGGGTTGTCATGGTTGACACGCCTCTGCAACATTGCGTGGAGGTCGGGGGCAGTGCCTTTGGCATGGCAAACCGGGGTGGTGGTTCCTCTCTTCAAAAAAGGGGACCGGAGGGTGTGCTCCAACTTTAGAGGGATCACACTCCTCAGCCTCCCTGGGAAGGTCTATGCCAAGGTACTGGAGAGGAGAGTCCGGCCGTTGGTCGAACCTCGGATTCAGGAGGAGCAATGTGGTTTTCGTCCTGGCCGTGGCACATCGGACCAGCTCTTTACCCTCTCGAGAATTCTTGAGGGTTCGTGGGAGTTTGCCCAACCAGTTTACATGTGTTTTGTGGACTTGGAGAAGGCATTTGACCGCGTCCCTCGTAGATTTTTTGGGGGGGTACTTCGGGAGTATGGGGTATCGGGCTTGTTGTTACGAGCTATTCGGTCTCTGTACGACCGTTGTGAGAGTTTGGTTCGTATTGCCAACACTCGGTCGGAGTCATTCCCAGTGAGAGTTGGACTCCGCCAGGGCTGCCCTTTGTCACCGATCCTGTTCATAATTTTTATGGACAGGATTTCTAGGCGCAGCCAGGGAATGGAGGGTGTCATGCTTGGTGACCACAGGATCTCATCTCTGTTGTTTGCAGATGATGTTGTCCTGTTGGCTTCATCCAGCAATGACCTACAGCTCTTGCTGGGACGGTTTGCCGCTGAGTGTGAAGCGGCTGGGATGAGAATCAGCACCTCCAAGTCCGAGTCCATGGTCCTCAGCCGGAAAAAGGTGGATTGTCCTCTCCGGGTTGGGGACAGGCTCCTGCCCCAAGTGGAGGAGTTTAAGTATCTTGGGGTCTTGTTCACGAGTGAGGGGAAAATGGAGCGAGAGATCGACAGACGGATTGGAGCAGCATCTGCAGTGATGCGGACGTTGTACCGGTCTGTTGTGGTGAAGAGGGAGCTTAGTTCTAAGGCAAAGCTGTCGATTTACCAGTCAATCTACGTTCCTACTCTCACCTATGGTCACGAGCTTTGGGTAATGACCGAAAGAACGAGATCGCGGATACAAGCAGCTGAAATGAGCTTTCTCCGTAGGATTGCTGGACTCACCCTGAGAGATAGGGTGAGGAGCTCAGTCATCCGGGAGAGGCTCAGAGTAGAACCGCTGCTCCTCCACATTGAAAGGAGTCAGTTGAGGTGGTATGGGCATCTGATTAGGATGCCTCCTGGACGCCTCCCACTTGAGGTGTTTCAGGCACGTCCCACTGGGAGGAGACCCCAGGGCAGACCCAGGACTCGGTGGAGAGACTATGTCTCCCAGCTAGTCTGGGAACGCCTTGGTATCCCCTCTGAAGAGCTGGAGCAGGTGGCTGGGGAGAGGGAAGTCTGGGCTTCTCTGCTTGAACTGCTGCCTCCGTGACCCGGACCTCCGGAAAAGCGGTAGAAGATGGATGGATGGATGGACATAGAAAAACAGATGAGTTCTTTGATATTAATACTACACAAACATCAGCATGTATAAAGTGGGAGGCTTTCAAAGCTTTTATTAGGGGACATATTATTAGTTATACAGGTTCAAAATCTAAGAAGACTCGAGAGGAGAGAGTCCAATTGGCACATAAACTAAAAATTCTTCAAGAAAAAGTGTATGCAGGAAGTGACCCAAAGTTAGAGAACGAATTACTGATTCTGAGAGCTGAATATGACAAAAAATCAGCGAATAGAGCTGCCTCGAGTCTTCTAAGATTGAAGCAATCTTTTTATGAACAAGGTGAAAAATCAGGAAAATTATTGGCATGGCAGATTAAACAATTAGAATTTAAAACACCAATCACCAGTATTATAAGTAACGGACAGGTAGTTGTAGATCCTTTAGAAATTAATAGAGCCTTTAGAGATTACTATGAAAAATTATATGATACAAAAAATGAAACTGACTTAACAAAACTAAATGGGTTTTTGGATGGACTATCTATACCGTGTATTCCAAATGAAAACAGGGAGATACTGGAGTCTAAAATTAGTCAAGAAGTTGGGCAAGCCATTGATAATATGAAATCAGGAAAAAGTGCAGGACCAGATGGTCTTCCAGTTGACCTTTATAAAAAATTTAAGAATAAATTAATAAAACCTTTTTTGGAAATGGTTTTAGAAGCATTTCAAAATAGTAATTTACCACCATACATGAATAATGCCTTAATTATACTGTTGCCAAAACCAGGTAAACCCTCTAATGAATGTGAAAATATGAGACCAGTAAGTCTATTAAATGCTGACCTTAAGATAATCTGCAAAATTTTAGCAAGACGAATACAAGAAATATTACCAAGTATTATTAACCGAGATCAGAATGGCTTTATAAAGGGAAGACAAGGCTTCCATAATGTAAGAAGACTATTTAATATTATTTATTCTAATAAAGAAGCACCGGATACAGCTCTCCTATCACTGGACACCGAAAAGGCCTTTGATAGGGTCGAATGGCCCTTTCTTTTTGAAGTCCTACAAAGGTTTGGACTTGGAAATAATTTCATAAAATGGGTTCAGATAATATACAATAATGCTACAGCAGAAATCCGAACAAACAGCAATATCTCAAAATCAATAAAGATCAATAGAGAATGTTGACAAGGCTGTCCACTTTCACCTTTATTGTTTACTATGGCAATTGAACCTTTAGCGATGGCAGTACGTTTACATCCACAAATATATGGAATTAAAGTTGGACCAACAGAACATAAAATCTCCCTGTAGGCTGATGACATAATTTTGTTTATGTCGAATCTTAAAAAATCAATCCCGACCTTGTTGAATTTAATAAAGAATTTTGGGGAAATATCAGGATATAAAATAAATAAAACTAAATCTTCAATATTAATGCTAAATGAGACCCAGAGAAATCACCCAGCTCCTGAGGTAAATCAATTCAATGTTGTAAATCAGTTTAAATATTTAGGAATTCAAATTGTGCCTAAGCTAGAATTAGTCGCCAGTGCCAACTATGAAGCCTTAATGACAGACATTAATGAGTTAATTCAGAGATGGATGTCACTACCAATGTTGATGATAGGGAGAATCAATATACTTAAAAGTAATATCTTACCTAAAATACTTTATTTATTTCAATACATTCCTTTACCACCACCTTCAGATCTATTCTCAAGAATTAAAAAAAAGTTAGTGGAATTTTTATGGAACAATAGGAAGGCTAGATTACGTCTGTCCTTACTATATTTACCATTTGATCGTGGAGGTCTGAAATGTCCAAACTTTATGTTGTATTACTGGTCAGCACAACTGAGGTCTATGACATATTATTTTTCATCAAATGATCTCCCTCACTGGACTGAAATGGAATCATACAATTTACCTTTACCTCTTCCCATATTCATATACTCAGACTCGGCAAAAAAATTACAGAAACAAGTTAAAAATCCATTTGTAAAGCATATGATCAAAATATGGTGTGAAACTAAAAAATATTTAAAAGAACCACACTTATTGTCACAATTTAGCCCAATATGGGGTAATCAATATTTTAAACCAGGGAGAGCAGATGCTGTATTTAAAGTATGGAATTTAAAAGGGATTCAAAAGATTCAAGATTTATATCTGTCATGTTCAGATAACATAATGTCTTTTGAAGAGCTGAGGATCAAATTTAATCTTAATAGAACACATTTTTTTAAATATCTTCAGCTTAGGAACTTTATTCGATCAAATCAAAACAATGCTCTCACTCGACCTATTTATTCATCCTTGGAAAAAATTTTGACGAAAGATAGTAAGAGAAAGGGTATTATTTCAGAGTTTTATAATTCATTGACACTATCTTCAAGTGAAAACTCACAGAAAAGATTAAATTATTGGAAAGAAGACCTGTAAATTGAAATTTCAGAGGAACAATGGGAATTGGCTTGTACAGAAGCTCAAACCAAATCAATAAATGTACGTCTTAAATTGATACATTTTAAATGGTTAATGCGGATGTATGTTACACCGGTGGAATTAAATAGATATAACAAAAACATACCAGATACGTGCACAAAATGTATGGAAAGTAAAGGAACCTTATTTCATTGTGTATGGGAATGTAGAAAAATTAGAATGTTTTGGGAAGAGGTGAGGGTAACAATTGAAAAAATAATTTCAAAACAAATCATATTGAATCCTAAATTGTTTTTGTTGGGTCTGTATCCAGAAAAGCATAATTTTAATAAAAGTGAAAGAGCATTCATAGACCTCAGTTTGCTTAACGCCAAAAAATGTATTGCACTGTTGTGGAAAAAGACTCATAGACCAGATGTGACTCAGTGGTTAAGACAGATGTTAACAAACCTTCCACTAGAAAGAATAACATACATACTGAAATCAAAGGAAAATGTGTTTGAGAATATATGGAGACCTTTCATTGATTATGTAAAGAATTTAAACATAACTTTTGAAGAAGAAGGTGAATGATGTGTGTGTACCTTGTAAATTCCAAACTGGTGAATGTATAATATGTATACTTATGTAATGGATTGCCTGGACTAAACAGAGGAGCATTGTTGAAGACCTGTTCTTGTTAGTGGTTGTTGGTGTTTTTTTTAGTATTTTTTTTATTACTTTAGTGTTAGTGTCTGATTGTTTGTGTTATGTTTGTAAAAAGGTTCAATAAAAATATTGTGGAAAAAAAAACTAGTCAAAGAGGTTAAAAACTCAAAGGTCTAAAACCCAATAAAATATTTAGAACCCAAGTGACATCCTACAAAAATAAGTAAGTATAAAATGGAGTTAATAAATAGGTACCTAAATTATGTGCAATATATTGTTACAGCTTGTTCAACTCTTTGACAGCAGCAGGGACAAAGCTGTTTTGTAGTGCTGGGTTCTACTTTTTGGGACAGCAAACCTCCGTCTTGAGGGAAGAAGCTGAAAATGGCAGTGCAAAGGGTGGGAGTCATCATTTAAAATGGAGGTAGCCATCCTCTGTACTTGTCTGGTGTACAGGGATGTCAGGCTCAGCTGTGGCTCACCAAGCAAACGACTGGACCATCTAACTACCTGATCCAAGGATTTCCTCTGTTTCAGTTTTATCTGACCAAACCATGACTCTAAAGAAAAGGATAAAACAGATTCAATAAAAGCCCGATAAAACATTGTGTCATTATGGTTCGGTCAACTTGGAAGCGTGCAAATTTTCTCAAGCAATGCAAATGTTGCTGACCCTTTTTGCACACCCTTTCACAGTTCTCTTCAAAGTTTAAATTACTATCAATAATCGTCCCAAGATATTTGTAGGATTGTACACATTCGGTGGTCTGGCCTTTTAGTACAGTGACTTTGTGCCTGGGATTTTTCCTCCTAAAGTCAATAATCATGTCTTTAGTTTTTGTCGTATTCAGCTGCAGGTAGGAATCCTCACACCAGTGAACAAAATCATCAACTACTGGGCCATGGCCACTCTCACCATCCTGGAGGAGACTGACAATAACTGAGTCATCAGCATACTTTATAATGTGTCTGTTGTCATGTCTGCTCCGACACATGTTTGTGTACAGGATGAAGAGTAGTGGTGACAACACACGCCCCTGAGGAGAGCCAGTAGAAGAGCACTTTAGGTCAGACAATGTACCATTGACCCTTACTCTCTGCGTCCTGTTGGTTAAGAAATCCAGAATCCAACCCACCAGATTATTGATCAAATCAAATTGCTGCAGGAACCTTTCAACTAAGATATGATGTTGGATTGTATTAAAGGCGGAGGAAAAGTCCACAAATAAAAGTCTGGCGTGTGTCCCATTAAAATCCAGATGTTTAAAAAGCATGTTAAACAGAGTGACAGTGGCATCCTCCACTCCTCTGTGAGGCCTATAGGCAAACTGCAAAGGATCCAATGCATGCTCAGTCTGCTTTAGGACCTCACATCTGACCAGTTTTTCAAAACTGGTCAGATGTGTTTCAAAACTGGTTTTTCAGAAATCATTTATCAAATGTGTGTATTGTGGAGGTAATAGAACAGGCGAGAGGCAACGAGCTGGAAGGGCACAAGGTTTTATTCCTCCAACATACTGAAACACGCTTCGTAGCGTGTGTGCTACTGCGCTCAGAGGCATGTGTAACAAGCTCTTTGATACACGTTATACAGACAGAGAGAATGCATGGCATATTAGCATAGTGATTGTCATCTAATACACATCAGTCAATACATATCATTAGCATGACATCAGCTGGTGCCCGGATGTTCTTTCCATCCTCGGGGGTGGGGTGGGGGGAATACATACAGTCCAGTCTGATTGCCACTCTGGGGCCTTTGTCCGTATGACTATTGTCCTGCCCTTCCTCCTGCCCTGATGGGTGTGAGATAATGTCCATCCACAGCATGCTGGGTCACCACACATGTCCCCCCCGAACACTCAGAAGGGGCTGTGGCCCCCCGGTCATTTGGGCTCCAGTCGGTGCCCGTGAAGGCTGCAGCGGGGGTTGCCGCTCCGGTAGAACGGTCCTGCTGTAGAGGAGTGTCGGAGAGCATGTCAGTCCATGGGGAGAACAGGGGAGGGGTGAAAAACACAGTCTGCTCCGCTCCGAGTTGCAACACATTGAATGGCCGTTCAGCATCTTGCGAACAACGTTGCAAGATTAGTAAAATGATAAATATTCACTGCTATAAAGGTGGGGAACGTGTGGATAACTGTCGGGTCATTTTAAGTTAATACTAGCTTTTATTTTGTCATAATCAACAGAAACTTAGCTTTTGTTGGTGTGTTGCCATGATAACTGTCAACTGAGAGTCCCAACAAAGGATATGAAGCCTGCGGGTAGGTTTGGACGTTAAATAATGTCAGATATAATGGATGGATGGAAATAATAAAGGATAGATTATTGGGTAAAAATGACTGTTTCACTGTGTGGATTTGTTCTTTTGACATGATATACAGTGTGTGAAAAAGTGTTTGCCCCCTTCCTGATTTCTTATTTTTTTGTATATTTGTCACACTTAAATGTTTCAGATCATCAACCAAATTTAAATATTAGACAAAGATAACACAAGTAAACACAAAATGCAGTTTTTAAATGAAGGTTTTATTATTAAGGGTTAAAAAAAATCCAAACCTACATGGCCCTGTGTGAAAAAGTGACACACACACACACCCCGCCGTTAAAACATAAATTAACTGTGGTTTTTCACATCTTTGGAAAACTGTGTTCAATTTCTCTAGCCACAGCTGTTCTCAATCAAGAAATCACTTAAATAGGACCTGCCTAACAAAGTGAAGTAGACCAAAAGATCCTCAAAAGCTAGACATCATGCTGTGATCCAGAGAAATTCAGGAACAAATGAGAAACAAAGTAATTAAGGTTATAAAGCCATTTCTAAAGCTTTGGGACTCCAGCGAACCACAGTGAGAGCCATTATCCACAAAGGGCAAAAACATGGAACAGTGGTGAACCTTCCCAGGAGAGACCAGCCGACCAAAATTACCCCAGGAGCGCAGCGACGACTCATCCAAGAGGTCACAAAAGACCCCACAACAACATCCAAAGAACTGCAGACCTTACTTGCCTCAGTTAAGATCAGTGTTCATGACTCCACCATAAGAAAGAGACTGGGCTAAAATGGTCTGCATGGCAGAATTTCAAGACGAAAACCACTGCTGAGCAAAAAGAACATAAAGGCTCATCTGAGTTTTGCCAGAAAACATCTTGATGATCCCCAGGACATTTGGGAAAATACTTTGTGGACTGATGAGACAAAAGTTGAATTTTTTGGAAGGTGTGTGTCCCATTGCATCTGGTGTAAAAGTAACCCAGCCAACAGTAAAATATGGTAGTGGTAGTGTGATGGTCTGGGGCTGTTTTGCTGCTTCAGAAACTGGAAGACTTACTGTGGTAAATAGAACCATGAATTCTGCTGTCTTCCAAAAAATCTTGAAGGAGAGTGTCCGGTCATCTGTTCGTACAGTGGGGTAAAAAAGTATTTAGTCAACCACCAATTGTGCAAGTTCTCCCACTTAAAAGATGAGAGAGGTCGCCAATTTTCATCATAGGTATACCTCAACTATGAGAGACAAAATAAGAAAAAAAAATCCAGAAAATCACATTGAAGGATTTTTTTTTTTTTTATTTAAGTTTTTGTAAAGGGTATACAGGTCGTTACAGCAATGCATTGTTTACATTTTCATCACATGTTCCCTTATTTTCTGATATCTGACAACATTGGAAGATTAATTCTTACAACACCCCCTTTTTTTTTTTTAAAGTGAAAGAAAAAGTGAAATTAAAGAGGAAAAAAAAACAAATAACAAAAAAAAAAAAAAAAACCAGTAAAAAACAAACAAAAAGAAAAAGTAAGTAAATAAAGATAAAAGAGCATCTGAGTAGCATTGGAACAAAGAGCGGAACCATTATTGAAATGGTATTTGTCAAAGATTAGATCTAATGGAAGACACATATGCGGTCCAGGGTTGCCAAAAGTTCATGAACCCATCCATGTCCTGTCTCAGTGCGAATGTCAACTTTTCCATCGAGTAAATGTCTTGGATCACGTTAGTCCAATCTTCAGGTGTAGGACAGTCCTTCAACATCCATTTTTTAGTTAGAGCTTTTTTGCTTGCCAATATTAAAACATTGAATAAGTATTTTTCTCCTCGTCTTTCCAGTGAGTCCGGTAGTAAACCCAAATACAAAGTTACAAAAGAAAAGGGAACTGTAATTTTGAATATTTTCCCCAATATTGTCTGTACCTTGGTCCAATATTGGTGGATAACTGGGCATGACCAAAACACATGAAAATGATTTGCAGTCTTTTCACCACACAAGCGCCAACAGTTCAATCCCTTATGGGTAAATTTGTTTTGTGCAGGTGTTCTGAAAAATCTTGCCAAGTTTTTCCATCCAAATTCTCTCCACTGCAGGGATGAGGTACTTTTCCATTGCTGTTTATTTAGCTTTTCCCATATTTCCAGTTGTAAAGTGAAATTCCCCTCTTTTTCCCATCTCTCTTTTATATAAGATGTGTTGTCTCCTTTTAAGTCTTGAAGACCTTGGTATATTTTAGAAATGTATCTGATCCCTGGGATCCCTTTATATGCCATTAAGAAGACCTTCAGAACACCTGACTGGGCCCTTTCCAAAACCTCCTTTTTAAGTATATTGTTTATGTGGTGTCTAAGCTGGAAGAACCTGTAAAGGTCTTGATTTATTAGGCCTTGTTTTTTCAAATCTTCAAAACTTCTTAAGATTTGCCCTTTAAAAAAATCGTAATATTTTATCAGCCCTTTCTCCTTCCACTTTTTAAATCTGGTGTCTGTTTTATTAGGAGTAAAGTCCTGATCATAGGCGATCCATTGCAGAAGTCGATAGGGCTCTTTAGTTTGATTCTCTCTGACTATCTTAAACCAAATTTTTAGCGGGGTCTCTATCCACGGGTTAGTGTTATTCAAAAGCTTAGGTAAGGCATTGTTCCCTATTATCGCCTGTAGGGGGATGTCACTTGTTATTTGGCATTCAATCTCCTTCCATTGTGCAGTGTAGACTGGGTTACATATTTCTACTAAAGTTTTAATTTGTGCGGCTTTAAAGTAGTCCCTGATATTTGGCAGCGCGAGCCCACCTTTGTCTTTGTTTAGCTGTAGGGTTCTATATCTGATTCTAGGTCTCTTGCCCTGCCATATGAATCTTGAGATCCTTCTGTCCAGCTCCTGCCATGTTTTTTTGGGAGGTTCTACCGGTATTGTTTGGAAAAGGTATAGAAGACGTGGAAGTATATTCATTTTGACTGCTTCAATTCTTTGTGCAGTACCCAAGAATGGTATCATATTCCATCTTGCTAGGTCAGATTTTATTTTTGTCACCAGTGGATCATAGTTTAGTGATATAATTTTGTTGAGTTGTTTCGGGATATTGACCCCCAGATATTTCATAGATTCCGACTCCCAGTTAGTTTTGAGTTTGCTTAGTGAATAATGATTTGGGTCATAGTTGAATGTTAAAACTTGGGTTTTATGCATGTTTAATTTGTACCCCGATAAATCTCCATACTCTGAAAAAACTGAGGTTAGTTCTGGTAAAGAAGTGTCCAGCTGCCCTAGGTATATTAAAATGTCATCAGCAAAGAGTGCTATTTTATGTTCCTTCTGACCAAGTGTAATACCTTGAATTTTTTGGTTTTGTCTTATCCATTGGCTCAGAGGTTCTATGAAGATTGCAAAGAGCAGTGGAGACAGGCGGCAGCCCTGACGACATCCTCTTTCCAGTTCAAAAGATGATGATAAATTACCGTTAATCCTTATTTTAGCTGTTGGTTTTTTATATAATGCCTGTATAGTTCTAATGAAGTTGTTATGAAAATTGAAACTGGATAAGATTCTATATAGAAAAGACCAGTCAACCGAATCGAATGCTTTTTCAGCATCTAATCCCAATATGACTGCATTTAAGTTATATTTTTTTATATGATGAATTATGTGTAAAGTGCGTCGAATGTTGTCTTGTGTCTGTCTTTGTCTTATAAAACCTGTTTGGTCTAAATGAATTAGGTCTGTCAGTATATTTTCTAACCTTTTGGCAAGGATAATGGTAAAAAGCTTATAGTCCTGATTTAGTACACTGATTGGTCTGTAGTTGGAGCACTCTAGTTTATCCTTTTCAGGTTTAGGTATAACTGCAATGACCCCTTCTCTCCAGGAGGGGGGGATTTCCCTTGTGTGGAGGACATAATTAAATGTTTTCAGGAGGAGAGGAGATAGTTGCTGTTTAAAGGTTTTGTACCACTCTGCTGTATAGCCATCAGCTCCTGGGGATTTGTTAGCTTTAAGTTTCATAATTGCTTTTTCCAATTCTTTAGGATGTATTTCTGACAGTAGTGTTTTATTTTGTGACTCCGTAAGTTGGGGAAGGTTTTATGTGTTTAGGAATGCCTCGGATGCGTTTTTATGTTTTTTGTGGGAGTATAAGTTCTTATAGTAATTCTCGAAGTTTTTAAGAATATCCTGAATTCTGAATTTTATTTCCTTTGATACTGGGTCTCTGATTTTGTAGATTGCTCTTTCTGTTTGATGTTTCCTCAATTTATAGGCTAGCAATTTTGCCGATTTACTGCCTGCTTCATAGTATTTTTGTTTCAGAAATGTAAGTTTCTTCTGGATTTCTATTGTGTAGATCTCATTTATTTGGTTTTTAATTTCCTTAATCTTGAGCGAGTCAGTAGAATGAGTGTTGCCTTTGTGTTCTTTTTCTAGGTTCCTAAGTTCTGACTCTAATGTGGATAGTTTTTCTTGTCTTAGTTTCTTTTGGGTTGCCAGTTTTGCAATAATCTTTCCTCTTATTACAGCTTTGCATGCATCCCACAGTATTAAAGGGGATACTTCTCCATTATCGTTATCTTCCAAATATCTGAGAATATCTGATTCCAATTCATCTTTCAATGGTCCTTTCAGGACATTTGAATTTAACCTCCAAGAAAATGTATTATTTGTGTATTTTTGGATATTTAAGTCCATGTAGATCGGACTGTGGTCGGAGAGATCCATCAGTCCTATTTTACATGTTTTTACTCTTCCAATGTCTCTATTAAACATAAAAAAATAGTCAATCCTTGAGTAAGATGAATGTGGAGTTGAGTAAAATGTATAGTCTTTTACACTGGGGTTGAGTTCCCTCCACACGTCACAGATTCCCAATTCTTTTAGTAGCATCCGAGTCTTCCTGTTTTGGGTGTTATTTTGATGTGGGGAATTACCAGAAGCATCCCAGTATGGATTCAGTCTAAGATTGAAGTCCCCACCACATATCACTAAACCTTGAGCTTTAGTTATCATTAGGTCGAATACATTTTTATAAAATTTCCAGTTAGCCCCTGGGGGAGCATACACATTCAGCAGGGTGATATCTTCTCCCTCTAGCCGCCCAGTTACCAAACTGTATCTCCCTTCTTTATCTTTGTGTTCTGATTTTTTTTCAAATGTAATTTTGGTTGATATCAATGTCGCTACTCCCCTCCTCCTCCCTGATTTATATGAAGATGAAGAGATCATTTTAAACCCTTGTCTACTGAGTTTATTGTGTTCCACGTCTGTTAGGTGGGTTTCTTGTAAAAATATTATTCCTGCTTTGTCTTTTTTCATTTTGCCTAGAATCTTGGATCTTTTAACTGGATTCAGGATTCCTTTTACATTATATGAAATTATTTTGGTTACACCCTGTTTCTCCATTGTGTTGTTTTGTTTAGTATAACTGTGTGGTGGCCCTCTTTTGTGCTACTCAGAAACTGAAAGAACATTAAAAACAAGAAAAACATTAAGAATATAGTGTAAAAAACTTTAAAACAAAAAGCTGTCATAAGAACTTCCTGAGCTGAGGTCTTTTTAAAGACCCTGTAAGAGCCTTGATGGAGTGAAGGCCCTGAGGGAAATTCCTCAAACTCTGTTACGTGTTGAGGGCCCTCTCTTACCACTGAAAGTAGTCCCATGCTTTTAACGTGAGTTTCAGAACCCAATCCAAACTTGTAATGATTTTTTTTTTTCCTTTTATGCCTAAACCCTGTGAAATTGTGTGCACCCTCCCACCCCCATCACATCAAACATTCACGCAAAAACAGTATTTGTTAGTATGAGGAGAACATGTGGATTATTGTCACATTTCTATTTTAACAAGTTTTTTTTTTTTTTTTTATTACAAAGATTTATTTGTTTCAAATAATATGATTGTTCCATGAAATGTTTTACCACATGCTGAATATGCATCTCCTTTAAAGTTTGTTACCTTGTATGAGGGGGGTTGGATGTGCGGATTGATTCAAGAGAAAGGGGGGAAAAAAAAAAAAAAGGTCGCTATTCCAACCTGAAAACGGATAGTTTCTCCGCGACGCTCTGGTGTTGGGTTTCCCGCTGCTGGTCCGTGGATTTTGAGGGTCTTTGTGTTGTCCATGTTTGCGCTTTGATCTTCTCACTCGGGTCTGCTGCGGGTTTAAATACCGTTACCGGGAGCCCTCTTTTCGCCATGTCAGCTGTTGCTTCTTCCGCCGAATTATAGAGACACGTTTCATCGCCGTAGAAGACCCTTAACTTCGCAGGAAATGGTGTCTGAAAGCGCAATTTCTTCTCTCTTAACACCTTTTTCGCGTCATTGTATTCCCTGCGCTTTTTAAGGACCTCCGGGGCGTAATCGTGTTCCACGTAGACTTTTCTCTCCTGGTGCATAAATCCTTTTTTCTGCCAGGCCAGTCTTACAACCTCTTGTTTTATTTTGAAATTGGAAAATCTTACCAACACCGAACGTGGGGGCGCTTCCGCCGCCGGCCTAGCGGCTAATGAACGATGTGCCTTTTCTATCTTCAAGTCGGTGGTTTGTGGAATATCCAATTTCTCTCTTAGTAAGGATTCCACGCATTCTGCCATTGAGTTAAAACCATTTTCGGTTCCTTCTATCAGACCATGAATTCTTATGTTGTCTCTTCTTTGTTTTCCTTCTTGGTCGGTTAGCTTAGCCTCTATAGCTGCTTGTCTTTTGCGTAGGTCCAGCACAGAATCTTCGAGCACTTTTATTCGATCTTCTGTTTCCAAGATTCGGTTCTCGGCCTGGTCCACTCTGCTGTTTGTCCTTTTCAATTCTTCTCTGAATTCCCGAAATTCGGCCGTAACTTCTCGGCGAAATCGTCGTAGCTCCTCAAATAGTGATTTCAGGCTAACCCTTTTGTTAGCTATCACCAGTTCCTCGTCTTCTGAACGGAGATCTTCCAGTTCAGATTCTCCGGCCGATACGTGTCCTGGCCTGGAGAATTTCAGTTTCTTCTGTTTTCCTTTAGACATGATGATTTTGTCTTTTGATTTTCACTCCTCCAAAAATCCGTTAAGTTTGATTTTCAAGGTGTTATCCTGGATTGGGTCTGAGAGCTTCAGTGTTAAGCTGCAGTCGCCATGGCGTCCAGACCGGAAGTCCCCACATTGAAGGATTTTTAATGAATTAATTGGTAAATTCCTCGATAAAATAAGTATTTGGTCAATAACAAAAGTTCATCTCAATACTTTGTTTATACCCTTTGTTGGCAATGACAGAGGTCAAACGTTTTCTGTAAGTTTTCACAAGGTTTTCACACACTGTTGCTGGTATTTTGGCCCATTCCTCCATGCAGATCTCCTCTAGAGCAGTGATGTTTTGGGGCTGTCACTGGGCAACGCAGACTTTCAACTCCCTCCACAGATTTTCTATGGGGTTGAGATCTGGAGACTGGCTAGGCCACTCCAGGACCTTGAAATGCTTCTTACGAAGCCACTCCTTCGTTGCCCAGGCGGTGTGTTTGGGATCATTGTCATGCTGAAAGACTCAGCCACGTTTCATCTTCAATGCCCTTGCTGGTGGAAGGAGGTTTTCACTCACAATCTCACGATACATGGCCCCATTCATTCTTTCCTTTACACGGATCAGTCGTCCTGGTCCCTTTGCAGAAAAACAGCCCCAAAGTATGATGTTTCCACCCCTATGCTTCACAGTAGGTATGGTGTTCTTTCTCCTCCAAACACGACAAGTTTTTACCAAAAAGTTCTATTTTGGTTTCATCTGACCATATGACATTCTCCCAATCCTCTTCTGGATCATCCAAATGCTCTCTAGCAAACTTCAGACGGGCCTGGACATGTACTGGCTTAAGTAGGGGGACACGTCTGGCACTGCAGGATTTGAGTCCCTGGCGGCGTAGTGTGTTTCTGATGTAGCCTTTGTTACTTTGGTCCCAGTTCTCTGCAGGTCATTCACTAGGTCCCCCCGTGTGGTTCTGGGATTTTTGCTCACCGTTCTCGTGATAATTTTGACCCCACGGGGTGAGATCTTGCGTGGAGCCCCAGATGGAGGGAGATTATCAGTGGTCTTGTATGTCTTCCATTTTCTAATAATTGCTCCCACAGTTGATTTCTTCACACCAAGCTGCTTACCTATTGCAGATTCAATCTTCCCAGCCTGGTGCAGGTCTACAATTTTGTTTCTGGTGTCCTTTGACAGCTCTTTGGTCTTGGCCATAGTGGAGTTTGGAGTCTGACTGTTTGAGGTTGTGGACAGGTGTCTTTTATACTGATAACAAGTTCAAACAGGTGCCATTAATACAGGTAACGAGTGGAGGACAGAGGAGCCTCTTAAAGAAGAAGTTACAGGTCTGTGAGAGTCAGAAATCTTGCTTGTTTGTAGGTGACCAAATACTTATTTTACTGAGGAATTTACCAATTAATTCATTAAAAATCCTTCAATGTGATTTTCTGGATTTTTTTTTTCTCATTTTGTCTCTCATAGTTGAGGTATACCTATGATGAAAATTGGAGACCTCTCTCATCTTTTAAGTGGGAAAACTTGCACAATTGGTGGCTGACTAAATACTTTTTTGCCCCACTGTAACAGATGACCAGACTGTTCGTGACTGTCCCAAAGAAATTCAGGAACAAATTAGAAACAAAGTAAATGAGATCTCTTGGGACTTACGGTTATGGCGGCCACGTAGGAAGACGTGGTTCACTCTGCTCTGCTCCTAAAAATAAAAAGTTGGCAAATAACTCTCCCAATTGGAACAAAACCTATCCCAGCGTTTGGGCGCGGATATGCCGGTAAAGCCTAAGGCTGGGAAATTAGGTGGAGGAAAATCTGAATCGTTGAAACAGTCCAAGTTAACAGACTTCCACGCTTGTGACGAAGCAGGAAAATCGCCAGAGACTATGGCGGAGCAAGCTAGCGGCGGAGCGGTGACTGCTGGCGAGGGCACAGGTGCAGTGCTCGCTGCCATTAGCTCAATGAGAGCAGACTTTTCCTCTAAATTTGATGGGATTATAGCAGCGATAGAAGGAATGAGAAAGGAAATAAGCGACTGTATGGAACGAGTATCGCAGGTGGAGCTCCGAATTTCCAGCGCTGAGGATGACATCACCAGGCTATAATTAAAGGTGCGCACATTGGAATTAAAAAATAAACGTCTGGAAGATAGTGCCCTGGACTTAGAATCCCGGTCGAGACGGAACAATCTGAGGCTGGTGGGCCTCCCGGAGGGAACGGAGGAACGGGACCCATGTTCCTTTTTGGAAAAGTGGATTCCAGAAGCACTGAACAACGCGGAGCTGCAGTCATCAGTCGTCTTAGAGAGCGCCCACCGAATCGGCCCATCGAGAGATAATAAGGTACCACCGAGGACGCTGATTATGAAGTTCCTCAGCTACAGAGACAAGATGACGATCTCCAACGCGGCGCGAGCTAAAGGAGAAATTAAATATCAGGATCAACAGGTGCGGTTTTACCCAGATTTGGCCACAGGAATCCAACAATTAAGGAAACAGTTTGACCCCGCCCGTAGAGAGCTGCGCAACCTCGGGATTCGTCATGGAGTGATTTATCCGGCAAGACTGCTGGTCACATATAAAGGGAGAACCCACACCTTCAAGACCCCTGAGGAGGCGCAGGTGCTTATCAAGCAGATCCAAGGAGCAACTGGTGGGAGCTAACTAACTAACCTGCACTTATATAGCGCTTTTCTAGTCACAAAGACCACTCAAAGCGCTTTCACTAATACTAACTCTCTATTCTAAGGGCCTATAGGAGACAGATACGTATCTAGGGACAATTTAGAACAACCAATTAACCTAACATGCATGGCTTTGGATTGTGGGAGGAAACCGGAGCCCCCGGAGTAAACCCACGCAGCACAGGGAGAACATGCAAACTCCACACAGAAAGGCTCCAACCCCTGCCAGCCTGGGGATTCGAACCAGGAACTTTCTAGCTGTAAGGCAACAGTGCTAACCACTGCACCACCGTGCATGAAGCACGCATGCATGCTAAGCATGAAGCACGCATGCATGCTAAGCATGAAGCATGAACAAAATATAAAGGTAGAATATTTAAGCATTTGCACAGGCATCTGACTGATCTGAAGCACATAGCAAGTTTACAAAATATAGATTGTATTATATAAAAAAAAAAAAAAAAACCTATGATGTACAAAGTTGCTATAAAATTTTGGAGTTAAGTTGGAAAACTACAGAAGAGAGTTAATGTTATGTCATTAAAAGCAGTAGAGTCAGGGTGATTGAGAGGAGAAAGAGTGGTTTTGACTGATCCTCGCGGGTGTGGAGCAGTCAATGGCTATAGCGGGAGACGGAATTTTTTTTTTTTTTATTTTGGGGGGATTACCACGAATGTGGGAAGGGGGAATTTGTTTGTGTGTAGTTTGTAGGATGAATGTTCAACCACTCATGTTTTTGCTTCTCTGTATGAGCATGTTTATATTGCAAGGTAATCTCAAACTCCTTATTGATCATAGACCAAAGCGCTAATCTTAATTTAACTTCATGGAATTGCAGAGGTCTACAAAATTTAAAAAAAACTAAAACAAGTTATGAATAAAATAAGACATAGGTTCAAAAATTGTGTTTTTACAAGAAACTCATCTAATAGAGGAGGATATAAAAAGAATTAGGAGAAGATGGCAGGGAAGTGTGTTCACCTCTTCATTTTCATCTCGAGCCAGGGGAGTTATTACTCTCATACATAAATCAGTCCCATTTCAAGTGAAAAATGTAATTGGAGACAAATTAGGAAGATATCTAATCATCCAATTATCTTTGTTATTAGAAAATATAAATTTGGTGAACTTATACGGTCCCAATATAGATGATCAAAACTTCTTTGCTAATTTATTTCTTATTTTATCATCACTTACAGGGCAACATATAATAGCAGGGGATTTTAATTGTACATTGAATCCCGGTACAGATAGATCAACAGGACTGGACTGTACACACAAGGGATGCAGGATGATCATTAATCATTTTATGAAAGAATTGAGATCGCTAGATATATGGAGAGAAATGAAACCACAAGTTAAAGCCTACTCTTGTTATTCTAATACCTACAAGACATTCTCACGTATTGACTATTTTTTGATCTCCACAGAATTAAGGTCCAAGATTCAAAACTGTTTCTATGATAACATTGTGATCTCTGATCATGCACCCTGCTGTTTAATATATGTAGATAAGAAATTGACAAAGGAACCAGGTAGGTGGCAATTTCAGCATAAATGGCTTCAGGATGAGGAATTTGTTAAGTACATAGAAAAACAGATGAGTTCTTTGATATCAATACTACACAAACATCAGCTTGTATAAAGTGGGAGGCTTTCAAAGCTTTTATTAGGGGGCATATTATTAGTTATACAGGTTCAAAATCTAAGAAGACTCGAGAGGAGAGAGCCCAATTGGAACATAAAATAAAAATTCTCCAAGAAAAAGTCTATGCAGGAAGTGACCCAAAGTTAGAGAACGAATTACTGATTCTGAGAGCTGAATATGACAAAAAATCAGCGAATAGAGCTGCCTCGAGTCTTCTAAGATTGAAGCAATCTTTTTATGAACAAGGTGAAAAATCAGGGAAATTATTGGCATGGCAGATTAAACAATTAGAATTTAAAACACCAATTACCAGTATTATAAGTAACGGACAGGTAGTTGTAGATCCTTTAGAAATTAACAGTACCTTTAGAGATTATTATGAAAAACTATATGATACAAAAAATGAAACTGACTTAACAAAACTAAATGGGTTTTTGGACGGATTATCTATACCGTGTATTCCAAATGAAAACAGGGAGATACTGGAGTCTAAAATTAGTCAAGAAGAAGTTGGGCTAGCCATTGATAATATGAAAACAGGAAAAAGTGCGGGACCAGATGGTCTTCCAGTTGACCTCTATAAAAAATTTAAGAATAAATTAATAAAACCATTTTTGGAAATGGTTTTAGAAGCATTTCAAAATAGTAATTTACCACTATACATGAATAATGCCTTAATTATACTGTTGCCAAAACCAGGTAAACCCTCTAATAAATGTGAAAATATGAGACCAATAAGCCTATTAAATGCTGACCTTAAGATAATCTGCAAAATTTTAGCAAGACGACTACAAGAAATATTACCAAATATTATTAACCGAGATCAGAATGGCTTTATAAAGGGAAGACAAGGCTTCCATAATGTAAGAAGACTATTTAATATTATCTATTCTAATAAAGAAGCACCGGATACAGCTCTCCTATCATTGGACGCCGAAAAGGCCTTTGATAGGGTCAAATGGCCCTTTCTTTTTGAAGTCCTACAAAGGTTTGGACTTGGAAATAATTTCATAAAATGGGTTCAGATAATATACAATAATGCTACAGCAGAAATCCTAACAAACAGCAATATCTCAAAATCAATAAATATCAATAGAGGATGTCAACAAGGCTGTCCACTTTCACCTTTACTGTTTACTATGGCAATTGAACCTTTAGCGATGGCAGTACGTTTACATCCACAAATAAATGGAATTAAAGTAGGACCAACAGAACATAAAATCTCCCTGTATGCCGATGACATAATTTTGTTTATGTCAAATCTTAAAAAAATCAATTCCGACCTTGTTGAATTTAATAAAGAATTTTGGGGAAATATCAGGATATAAAATAAATAAAACTAAATCTTCAATATTAATGCTAAATGAGACCCAGAGAAATCACCCAGCTCCTGAGGTAAATCAATTCAAAGTTGTAAATCAGTTTAAATATTTAGGAATTCAAATTGTGCCTAAGCTAGAATCAGTCGCCAGTGCCAACTATGAAGCCTTAATGACAGACATTAATGAGTTACTTCAGAGATGGATGTCACTACCAATGTCGATGATTGGGAGAATTAATATACTTAAAAGTAATATCTTACCCAAAATACTTTATTTATTTCAATACTTTCCTTTACCATCACCTTCAGATCTATTCTCAAGAATTAAAAAAAAGTTAGTGGAATTTATATGGAACAATAGGAAGGCTAGATTACGTCTGTCCTTACTATATTTACCATTTGATCGTGGAGGTCTGAAATGTCCAAACTTTATGTTGTATTACTGGTCAGCACAACTGAGGTCTATGACATATTATTTTTCATCAAATGATCTCCCTCATTGGACTGAAATGGAATCATACAATTTACCTTTACCTCTTCCCATATTCATATACTCAGACTTGGCAAAAAATTTCCAGAAACAAGTTAAAAATCCATTTCTAAAGCATATGATCAAAATATGGTGTGAAACCAAAAAATATTTTAAAGAACCACACTTATTGTCACAATTTAGCCCAATATGGGGTAATCAATATTTTAAACCAGGGAGAGCGGATGCTGTATTTAAAGTATGGAATTTAAAAGGGATTCAAAAGATTCAAGACTTGAGCTTCACTTGGGACGCCATGGCGACTGCAGCTTAACACTGAAGCTCTCAGACTCAATCCAGGATAACACCTTGAAAATCAAACTTAACGGATTTTTGGAGGAGTGAAAATCAAAAGACAAAATCATCATGTCTAAAGGAAAACAGAAGAAACTGAAATTCTCCAGGCTAGGACACGTATCGGCCGGAGAATCTGAACTGGAAGATCCCCGTTCAGAAGACGAGGAGCTGGTGATAGCTAACAAAAGGGTTAGCCTGAAATCACTATTTGAGGAACTACGACGATTTCGCCGAGATGTTACGGCCGAATTTCGGGAATTCAGAGAAGAATTGAAAAGGACAAACAGCAGAGTGGACCAGGCCGAGAACCGAATCTTGGAAACAGAGGATCGAATAAAAGTGCTCGAAGATTCTGTGCTGGACCTACGCAAAAGACAAGCAGCTATAGAGGCTAAGCTAACCGACCAAGAAGGAAAACAAAGAAGAGACAACATAAGAATTCATGGTCTGATAGAAGGAACCGAAAATGGTTTTAACTCAATGGCAGAATGCGTGGAATCCTTACTAAGAGAGAAATTGGATATTCCACAAACCACCGACTTGAAGATAGAAAAGGCACATCGTTCATTAGCCGCTAGGCCGGCGGCGGAAGCGCCCCCACGTTCGGTGTTGGTAAGATTTTCCAATTTCAAAATAAAACAAGAGGTTGTAAGACTGGCCTGGCAGAAAAAAGGATTTATGCACCAGGAGAGAAAAGTCTACGTGGAACACGATTACGCCCCGGAGGTCCTTAAAAAGCGCAGGGAATACAATGACGCGAAAAAGGTGTTAAGAGAGAAGAAATTGCGCTTTCAGACACCATTTCCTGCGAAGTTAAGGGTCTTCTACGGCGATGAAACGTGTCTCTATAATTCGGCGGAAGAAGCAACAGCTGACATGGCGAGAAGAGGCCTCCCGGTAACGGTGTTTAAACCCGCAGCAGACCCGAGTGAGAAGATCAAAGCGCAAACATGGACAACACAAAGACCCTCAAAATCCACGGACCAGCAGCGGGAAACCCAGCACCAGAGCGTCGCGGATAAACTATCCGTTTTCAGGTTGGAATAGCGACCTTTTTTTTTTTTTTTTTTTTTTTTTTCCTTTCTCTTGAATCAATCCGCACATCCAACCCCCCTCATACAAGGTAACAAACATTAAAGGAGATGCATATTCAGCATGTGGTAAAACATTTCATGGAACAATCATATTATTTGAAACAAATAAGTCTTTGTAATAAAAAAAAAAAACTTGTTAAAATAGAAATGTGACAATAATCCACATGTTCTGCTCATACTAACAAATACTGTTTTTGCGTGAATGTTTGATGTGATGGGGGTGGGAGGGTGCACACAATTTCACAGGGTTTAGGCATAAAAGGAAAAAAAAAAAAAAATCATTACAAGTTTGGATTGGGTTCTGAAACTCACGTTAAAAGCATGGGACTACTTTCAGTGGTACGAGAGGGCCCTCAACACGTAACAGAGTTTGAGGAATTTCCCTCAGAGCCTTCACTCCATCAAGGCTCTTCCAGGGTCTTTAAAAAGACCTCAGCTCAGGAAGTTCTTTTGACAGTTTTTTGTTTTAAAGTTTTTTACACTATGTTCTTAATGTTTTTCTTGTTTTTAATGTTCTTTCAGTTTCTGAGTAGCACAAAAGAGGGCCACCACACAGTTATACTAAACAAAACAACACAATGGAGAAACAGGGTGTAACCAAAATAATTTCATATAATGTAAAAGGGATCCTGAATCCAGTTAAAAGATCCAAGATTCTAGGCAAAATGAAAAAAGACAAAGCAGGAATAATACTTTTACAAGAAACCCACCTAACAGACGTGGAACACAATAAACTCAGTAGACAAGGGTTTAAAATGATCTCTTCATCTTCATATAAATCAGGGAGGAGGAGGGGAGTAGCGACATTGATATCAACCAAAATTACATTTGAAAAAAAATCAGAACACAAAGATAAAGAAGGGAGATACAGTTTGGTAACTGGGCGGCTAGAGGGAGAAGATATCACCCTGCTGAATGTGTATGCTCCCCCAGGGGCTAACTGGAAATTTTATAAAAATGTATTCGACCTAATGATAACTAAAGCTCAAGGTTTAGTGATATGTGGTGGGGACTTCAATCTTAGACTGAATCCATACTGGGATGCTTCTGGTAATTCCCCACATCAAAATAACACCCAAAACAGGAAGACTCGGATGCTACTAAAAGAAATGGGAATCTGTGATGTGTGGAGGGAACTCAACCCCAGTGTAAAAGACTATACATTTTACTCAACTCCACATTCATCTTACTCAAGGATTGACTATTTTTTTATGTTTAATAGAGACATTGGTAGAGTAAAAACATGTAAAATAGGACTGATGGATCTCTCCGACCACAGTCCGATCTACATGGACTTAAATATCCAAAAATACACAAATAATACATTTTCTTGGAGGTTAAATTCAAATGTCCTGAAAGGACCATTGAAAGATGAATTGGAGTCAGATATTCTCAGATATTTGGAAGATAACGATAATGGAGAAGTATCCCCTTTAATACTGTGGGATGCATGTAAAGCTGTAATAAGAGGAAAGATTATTGCAAAACTGGCAACCCAAAAGAAACTAAGACAAGAAAAACTATCCACATTAGAGTCAGAACTTAGGAACCTAGAAAAAGAACACAAAGGCAACACTCATTCTACTGACTCGCTCAAGATTAAGGAAATTAAAAACCAAATAAATGAGATCTACACAATAGAAATCCAGAAGAAACTTACATTTCTGAAACAAAAATACTATGAAGCAGGCAGTAAATCGGCAAAATTGCTAGCCTATAAATTGAGGAAACATCAAACAGAAAGAGCAATCTACAAAATCAGAGACCCAGTATCAAAGGAAATAAAATTCAGAATTCAGGATATTCTTAAAAACTTCGAGAATTACTATAAGAACTTATACTCCCACAAAAAACATAAAAACGCATCCGAGGCATTCCTAAACACATTAAACCTTCCCCAACTTACGGAGTCACAAAATAAAACACTACTGTCAGAAATACATCCTAAAGAATTGGAAAAAGCAATTATGAAACTTAAAGCTAACAAATCCCCAGGAGCTGATGGCTATACAGCAGAGTGGTACAAAACCTTTAAACAGCAACTATCTCCTCTCCTCCTGAAAACATTTAATTATGTCCTCCACACAGGGGAAATCCCCCCCTCCTGGAGAGAAGGGGTCATTGCAGTTATACCTAAACCTGAAAAGGATAAACTAGAGTGCTCCAACTACAGACCAATCAGTGTACTAAATCAGGACTATAAGCTTTTTACCATTATCCTTGCCAAAAGGTTAGAGAATATACTGACAGACCTAATTCATTTAGACCAAACAGGTTTTATAAGACAAAGACAGACACAAGACAACATTCGACGCACTTTACACATAATTCATCATATAAAAAAATATAACTTAAATGCAGTCATATTAGGATTAGATGCTGAAAAAGCATTCGATTCGGTTGACTGGTCTTTTCTATACAGAATCTTATCCAGTTTCAATTTTCATAACAACTTCATTAGAACTATACAGGCATTATATAAAAAACCAACAGCTAAAATAAGGATTAACGGTAATTTATCATCATCTTTTGAACTGGAAAGAGGATGTCGTCAGGGCTGCCCCCTGTCTCCACTGCTCTTTGCAATCTTCATAGAACCTCTGAGCCAATGGATAAGACAAAACCAAAAAATTCAAGGTATTACACTTGGTCAGAAGGAACATAAAATAGCACTCTTTGCTGATGACATTTTAATATACCTAGGGCAGCCGGACACTTCTTTACCAGAACTAACCTCAGTTTTTTCAGAGTATGGAGATTTATCGGGGTACAAATTAAATATGCATAAAACCCAAGTTTTAACATTCAACTATGACCCAAATCATTATTCACTAAGCAAACTCAAAACTAACTGGGAGTCGGAATCTATGAAATATCTGGGGGTCAATATCCCGAAACAACTCAACAAAATTATATCACTAAACTATGATCCACTGGTGACAAAAATAAAATCTGACCTAGCAAGATGGAATATGATACCATTCTTGGGTATTGCACAAAGAATTGAAGCAGTCAAAATGAATATACTTCCACGTCTTCTATACCTTTTCCAAACAATACCGGTAGAACCTCCCAAAAAAACATGGCAGGAGCTGGACAGAAGGATCTCAAGATTCATATGGCAGGGCAAGAGACCTAGAATCAGATATAGAACCCTACAGCTAAACAAAGACAAAGGTGGGCTCGCGCTGCCAAATATCAGGGACTACTTTAAAGCCGCACAAATTAAAACTTTAGTAGAGATATGTAACCCAGTCTACTCTGCACAATGGAAGGAGATCGAATGCCAAATAACAAGTGACATCCCCCTACAGGCGATAATAGGGAACAATGTCTTACCTAAGCTTTTGAATAACACTAACCCGTGGATAGAGACCCCGCTAAAAATTTGGTTTAAGATAGTCAGAGAGAATCAAACTAAAGAGCCCTATCGACTTCTGCAATGGATCGCCTATGATCAGGACTTTACTCCTAATAAAACAGACACCAGATTTAAAAAGTGGAAGGAGAAGGGGCTGATAAAATATTACGATTTTTTTAAAGGGCAAATCTTAAGAAGTTTTGAAGATTTGAAAAAACAAGGCCTAATAAATCAAGACCTTTACAGGTTCTTCCAGCTTAGACACCACATAAACAATATACTTAAAAAGGAGGTTTTGGAAAGGGCCCAGTCAGGTGTTCTGAAGGTCTTCTTAATGGCATATAAAGGGATCCCAGGGATCAGATACATTTCTAAAATATACCAAGGTCTTCAAGACTTAAAAGGAGACAACACATCTTATATAAAAGAGAGATGGGAAAAAGAGGGGAATTTCACTTTACATCTGGAAATATGGGAAAAGCTAAATAAACAGCAATGGAAAAGTACCTCATCCCTGCAGTGGAGAGAATTTGGATGGAAAAACTTGGCAAGATTTTTCAGAACACCTGCACAAATCAAATTTACCCATAAGGGATTGAACTGTTGGCGCTTGTGTGGTGAAAAGACTGCAAATCATTTTCATGTGTTTTGGTCATGCCCAGTTATCCACCAATATTGGACCAATGTACAGACAATATTGGGGAAAATATTCAAAATTACAGTTCCCTTTTCTTTTGTAACTTTGTATTTGGGTTTACTACCGGACTCACTGGAAAGACGAGGAGAAAAATACTTATTCAATGTTTTAATATTGGCAAGCAAAAAAGCTCTAACTAAAAAATGGATGTTGAAGGACTGTCCTACACCTGAAGATTGGACTAACGTGATCCAAGACATTTACTCGATGGAAAAGTTGACATTCGCACTAAGACAGGACATGGATGGGTTCATGAACTTTTGGCAACCCTGGACCGCATATGTGTCTTCCATTAGATCTAATCTTTGACAAATACCATTTCAATAATGGTTCTGCTCTTTGTTCCAATGCTACTCAGATGCTCTTTTATCTTTATTTACTTACTTTTTCTTTTTGTTTGTTTTTTACTGGTTTGTTTGGTTTTTTTTTGTTTTTTGTTTTGTTTTTTTTTTCTCTTTAATTTCACCTTTTCTTTCACTTTAAAAAAAAAAAAAAAAAAATAAGGGGTGTTGTAAGAATTAATCTTTCAATGTTGTCAGATATCAGAAAATAAGGGAACATGTGATGAAAATGTAAACACTGCATTGCTGTAACGACCTGTATACCCTTTACAAAAACTTAAATAAAAAAAAAAAAAAAAAGATTCAAGACTTATATTTGTCATGTTCAGATAACATAATGTCTTTTGAAGAACTGAGGATCAAATTTAATCTTAATAGAACACATTTTTTTAAATATCTTCAGCTTAGGAACTTTATTCGATCAAATCAAAATAATGCTCTCATCCGACCTACTTATTCATCCTTGAAAAAAATCTTGACGAAAGATAGTAAGAGAAAGGGTATTATTTCAGAGTTTTATAACTCATTGACATTATCCTCAAGTGAAAACTCACAGAAAAGACTGACTTATTGGAAAGAAGACCTGCAAACTGAAATTTCAGAGGAACAATGGGAATTGGCTTGTACAGAAGCTCAAACCAAATCAATAAATGTACGTCTTAAATTGATACATTTTAAATGGTTAATGCGGATGTATGTTACACCGGTGGAGTTAAATAGATATAACAAAAACATACCAGATACGTGCACAAAATGTATGGAAAGTAAAGGAAACCCTATTTCATTGTTTATGGGAATGTAGAAAAATTAGAATGTTTTGGGAAGAGGTGAGGGTAACAATTGAAAAAATAATTTCAAAACAAATCATATTGAATCCTAAATTGTTTTTGTTGGGTCTGTATCCAGAAAAGCATAACTTTAATAAGGGTGAAAGAGCATTCATAGACCTCTGTTTGCTTAACGCCAAAAAATGTATTGCACTATTGTGGAAAAAGACTCATAGACCAGATGTGACTCAGTGGTTAAGACAGATGTTAACAAACCTTCCACTAGAAAGAATAACATACATACTGAAATCAAAGGAAATTGTGTTTGAGAATATATGGAGACCTTTCATTGATTATGTAAAGAATTTAAACATAACTTTTGAAGAAGAAGGTGAATGATGTGTGTGGACCTTGTAAATTCCAAACTGGTGAATGTATAATATGTATACTTATGTAATGGATTACCTAGACTAAACAGAGGAGCATTGTTGAAGACCTGCCTTTGTTAGTGGTTGTTGGTGTTTTTAGTACATTTTTTTTAAATTACTTTAGTGTTAGTGTTTGATTGTTTCGATTCAATTCAATTGAACTTTATTTATATAGCGCCATTTCACAACAACAGTCATCTCATAGCACTATCAACTATAGGGGGGAACCCCCACAGTTGCAGAAAGTTTGTTTGTGTTATGTTTGTAAAAAAAAAAAAAAAAAAAGGTTCAATAAAAAATATTGTGGAAAAAAAAATGAGATCTCTCAGTCTGGAAAAGGTTATAAAGCCATTTCTAAAGCTTTGGGACTCCAGTGAACCACAGTGAGAGCCACTATCCACAAATGGCGAAAACATGGAACAGTGGTGAACCTTCCCAGGAGTAGCTGGCTGACCAAAATTACCCCAAGAGCAAAGCAACGACTCATCCAAGAGGTCACAAAAAAACCACAACAACATCCAAAGATCTGCAGGCCTCGCTTGCCTCAGTTAAGGTCAGTGTTCATGACTCCACCATAAGAAAGAGACTGGGCAAAAATGGCCTGCATGGCAGACTTCCAAGACGAAATCCACTGCTGAGCAAAAAGTACATAAAGGCTCATCTCAGTTTTGCCAGAAAACATCTTGATGATCCCCAAGACTTTTGGGAAAATACTCTGAACTGACGAGACAAAAGTTGAACTTTTTTGAAGGTGTGTGTCCCATTACATCTGGCGTAAAAGTAACAAGAGCATTTCAGAAAAGGAACCTCATACCAACAGTAAAACATGGTGGTGATAGTGTGATGGTCTGGGGCTGTTTTGCTGCTTCAGGATCTTGAAGACTTGCTGTGGTAAATGGAACCATGAATTCTGCTGTCTACCAAAAAATCCTGAAGGAGAGTGTCCGGTCATCTGTTCATGACCTCAGGCTGAAGCGCACTTGGGTTCTGCAGCAGGACAACACACCAGCAATTCCACCTTTGAATGGCTTAAGAAAAACGAAATGAAGACTTTGGAGTGGCCTAGTCAAAGTCCTGACCTGAATCTGATTGAGGTGCTGTGGCAGGACCTTAAAAAGGCGGTTCATGCTCGAAAACCCTCCAATGTGGCTGAATTACAACAATTCTGTAAAGATTAGTGGGCCAAAATTCCTCCACAGTGCTGTAAAAGACTCATTGCCAGGTATCGCAAATGCTTGATTGCAGTTGTTGCTGCTAAGGGTGGCCCAACCAGTTATTAGGTTTAGGGGGCAGTCACTTTTTCACACAGGGCCATGTAGGTTTGGATTTTTTTTCCCCTCAATAATAAACACCTTCATTTAAAAACTGCATTTTACCAGGTCGTCTATATGTTCAGAGAGAGATTTTATTTTCTTCTCCAAAGCTGGGACCATGTTAGCCAACGGCTCGTTAGCCGTTTCCATCTGCAGCGTCCTAGCTTCTAGCTCGTCCAGCCGGTTAACAACCGCTGTCAGCTCGTTGGCATGAGAAAGAACAGTCATGGCTAACGGCTCCAGTTTATCGTCAATAGCCTTCATTATCTTATTCGTCATGAGCTCAAATGCTTTAGCAAGCCTAGGGTCCAATTCCATCTCATCTTCATCTTGATCTTGTTCGCAGCTGTGTTGGACTAATGGCGTAGCTGTGTTCTCAGTGTTTTGTTGTCGCGGCTTATTGCTGTTCTTACCTTTTGACGACGACATTACTTTATGTTGTCTTGTCCAGTACTGCTCGAGAGTCATAATATTACATTGGCTTGAAAGGAAAAAGCCATATCTTCAGTGAGAATGCTGAAATTATTTCGGCGTTTACGGAGCTCCACAAAAGCCGACCGTCTCCTAAGCCGCCATCTTCCCCCCTCACTTGACGCATCGTCAATTTGCCAGAGAACATGGAAGGTGGGAATGCTTTGGGCTTTTTTGAACATTGGCTTCCAGATTTTCTTAATATGGATACAAAGGACGGCCGGGTTGAACTAGAGAGGGCTCACCGCTCTCTTGCACCGGCACCTGGCTCTAATCAGCGACCTCGCCCGGTCATCATCAGATTCCACTCGTTTCCTGACAAGCAGAGAGTGATGGCGGCAGCGCGATGTAAAGCAGGCAATGGCAACTTTACCTTGGACGGGAGAAAAATATCCTTCTATCACAATCTTTCTGCTGACGTTCTTCGTAGACGAAAGGACTTTAATGAAGCTAAGCAGCACCTGAGAGGAATTGGAGCAGAATATTCCATGCTGTTCCCCGCAAGGCTGCAAGTATCCTTTAATGGTACTAAGAAAATTTTCCTCTCCCCGACTGAAGTAATGTCTTTTGTATCCAGTGTGACAAATCAGGGAAGATGAAAAAGTGGACCTTAAGGTTGGACAGTGTATTTATTATTATCCATCTCTGTGCCTTTTTACAACTCTCTGTGTGTGATATATGGTTTAAATAATAGACACAATTCTTTATGTTTAATACATATGTTAATCCGCTAATCAAACTAACTAACTACTACTAACTAACCTGCACTTATATAGCGCTTTTCTAGTCACAAAGACCACTCAAAGCGCTTTCATTAATACTAACCCTCTATTCTAAGGGCCTATAGGAAACAGATATCTAGGGACAATTTAGAACAGCCAATTAACCTAACATGCATGTCTTTGGCATGTGGGAGGAAACCGGAGAAATCCCGGAGTAAACCCACGCAACACGGGGAGAACATGCAAACTCCACACAGATCACTGTTGGTCGGGGGCTGGGATCGAACCCACGATCCCACGATCCCCACAATCCCCCGGCCAAGGGTAAACTGTGCTGCCGCAGTGCTAACCACTGCGCCACCGTGCAGCCAAACTATCTAAGGAAAAAACTCTATCGACTATGACTTAAACTTAAATTTAAATGCATTGCTTGTTCTTAATATTAAGGGGCGTTTCAGTAACTCCCTGCCATCTGGATTATCACTTACCCCCTCTTCCCTTTTTTTTACCCCCGTTTGTTTTTTTTGTTGTTGTTGTTTTTTTTTTGGCACTTGTGTAAATGAGTTTTGTTTTTTGTTTTTTTTTAAACTATTTATTTATTTATTTATTTATTTTTTGGATTGTGGTGTTTTGTTTTGTTTTTTTGTATTGCCCCCCCCCCTTCTTGCTTTTCTTGTGAAGTGTTTTGGCCTTTAGTAAGTGCCTCAAAGAATAGCAATCCCCATGCGATCTGGGGAAGGAGCCTGTTTATTATTTATTGGTTTTGTGTATTTGTTTGTTTTGGATTTGTTTTTGGGTGCATTTTTTATGCTCAGCAGTGGTCTACCGTATCAATATTTATATTATTTGTACATTACATTATGCCAAATATATAAGAGTCTTACATGTACAAAATGGGACTTGAGAGATGATTTTAAAATATTTTTTGCTATCAACTCTCAATCTACTGACTCATCCTTATTATGGGAAACCTCTCTAAAGTCTATATCAGAGGCTTAACTGACTGGGACATGTTTAAAGGAGCCACGCATGATCTGGATGAGTACACGGACACTGTGACCTCATATATCCACTTTTGTGAGGAGAGCATTCTTCCATCTCACGCCAGGGTGAGTCACTCCAACGACAAGCCCTGGTTCACAGCTAAGCTCAGACAGATCAGGAAGGAGAAGGAAGCAGCGTTGAAAAGTGGAGACAGGGACTGCTACAGGGAGGTCAAATACCGGTTTAGCAGAGAGCTGAGGAGAGCTAAATCTGTGTATTCTGAGAGACTCCAGCAACAGTTCACTGCTAACGACTCTGCTTCTGTGTGGAGAGGACTGAGGCAAATCACCAACTATCGGCCTCAGGCTTCTAAGGGACAGGATGACAAAGCCCTTTGTCAAAGACTGTCCCAACACTATGCCCGTTTTGACACCTCGTCAGCTGTGTCCAACTACCCCCCTCCCCCCAGCTCCACTGCCTCCATGGTCCCCACTTCATCAAAGGCGCCCCCCCCCCTCCTCCCCCCCCCCCGCCCTTGCCATCAGTGAGCAGGACGTGCACAAACAGTTCTCCAGACTGAACCCGCGCAAGGCCCCCGGTCCGGACAGTGTGTCTCCCTCCACCCTGAGACACTGTGCAGAGGAGCTGACTCCTGTCTTCACAGACATTTTTAACACCTCCCTGAAGTCATGCCACGTGCCGGCCTGCCTCAAAACCTCTACCATCGTCCCTGTCCCCAAGAAGCCACGGATCACTGGACTTGACGACTACAGACCTGTAGCGCTGACCTCTGTAGTCATGAAGTCCTTTGAGCTCCTGGTCCTGCCCCACCTCAAGACCATCACCACTCCCCTCCTGCACCCGCTGCAGTTTGCCTACAGAGCCAACAGGTCTGTGGACGACGCAGTCAACCTGGCCCTCCACTCCATCCTGCAGCACCTGGACTCCCCGGGAACCTACGTCAGGATCCTGTTTGTGGACTTCAGCTCTGCATTCAATAACATCCGCCCCGCTCTGCTCCAGGATAAGCTGTCCCTGCTCAACGTGCCTGACTCCCTCTGCAGGTGGATCACCGACTTCCTGACGGACCGGAGGCAGCATGTGCGGCTGGGAAAGACTGTCTCAGACTCTGTTAGCATCAGCACCGGATCACCCCAGGGCTGTGTACTTTCCCCCCTGCTCTTCTCCCTGTACACCAACTCCTGCACCTCCAGCCACCAGTCTGTCAAGCTGATCAAGTTTGCGGACGACACCGCCCTCATCGGGCTCATCTCCAATGGCGACGAGTCCGTCTACAGGAGAGAGGTGGCCCAGCTGGCGTCCTGGTGCAGCCACAACAACCTGCAGCTGAACGCTCTGAAGACAGTGGAGATGATCGTGGACTTCAGAAAAGTCACAGCCCCTCTGCCCCCCCTTACCCTCACAGACTCTCCCATCACCACTGTGGATTCCTTCCACTTCCTGGGCATCACCATCACCCGGGACCTCAAGTGGGAGCCGACCATCAGCTCCCTCATCAAAAAGGCCCAGCAGAGGATGTTCTTCCTGCGGCAGCTGAGGAAGCTCAAGCTACCCACCAAGATGTTGGTGCAGTTCTACACGGCCATCATCGAGTCCATCCTCACCACCTCCATCACCGTGTGGTACGCAGGAGCCACCGCCAGGGACAGACTAAGACTGCAGCGCGTTGTGTGCGCTGCTGAGAAGGTGATCGGCTGCAAGCTCCCATCCCTCCAGGACCTGTACATCTCCAGGACCCGGAGGCGTGCAGGTCGGATCAGACTGCTGAACACTAAGTGACTTATTAGACTCTCGTGCACTACGTACAGCAGCTCAACCGGACTCATGACAATTATCACTGTTTTCTTTTTGCACTACCGACTGCACTATGTGGAACTCCACAATATCTGCTGCTTGTTAATATATTTAAAAATTGCATAGATTAGTATTACTTATTCATATTCTCCTTTTATTGCATGCATAGTTTTTATTTTTATCTTTAGTGCTACTCCATGTTGAATGTTGCAGCATTGCACCGAGACAGATTCCTAGTTTGTGTACTACATGAACAATGGCAATAAATCTCGTTCTGATTCTGATTAATCATAGCATATTTAGCCTCAAAAAAACGAAAGCAAAAAGAACAGCAGTCTAAACTTGAAAAGGAACTGGAATAAATTAAGAGAGTACTTGGTTTATCACCATTATCAGATCCTATATTATTGCAGAGAAAGTGTGCCACCCAAGCTGCATTAGATGCATTATTAACTCAACAAGCTAAACGTGCTCATTTTTTTTTTTTTTTTTTTTTTTCAAAACAGAGGTTATATGAATTTGGAGACAAATCTAGTAAATATTTGTCTTGTTTAACAAAAATCAGAACAAATTCCCAACTGATTCCTTCAGTTGTAGGTCTAAGTGGTACTCGTTATTTTGATAACAAAAATATTAATAATACCTTTAAGCAGTTTTATATTCAGCTATATACAGCAGACCAGACAGAAGGGGCCTCATATAAGATGGACTGTTTCTTGGACAGCCTAGCGCTTCCTACTATTTCTGATACTCAGAGACATGATTTAAATTCTCCCATCTCTAGAGAAGAGGTTATATTAGCGATTAACAGTTTACAATCAGGTAAAGCACCAGGGCCAGATGGCATGGGCAGCGAATTTTACAAAGAATTTCAGGATATGAGATGATAGAACACTCCTTTACCTCTGAGAGTTTACCTCAGTCATTAAGAGAAGCTGACATCTCTTTAATTCTTAAAAAAGGCAAGTGTCCTGAAGATTGCTCAGGGTATAGACCTATTGCTCTTTTGAATCAAGATGTTAAACTGTTATCTAAGATCCTGGCTCTGCGATTAGAGAAGGTTTTGCCTCTTATCATTAAGGAGGACCAGACAGGTTTTATTAAAGGCAGAAGCTTTAGTCACAACATTAGGAGGCTTTTAAATATTGTTCACTTCTGTCAGTCACAAGAAAATGACACTGTAATCATCTCATTGGATGCAGAGAAACCCTTTGACCGAGTTGAGTGGCCTTATCTATTTAAAGTGTTACAAAAATTTAATCTGGGGGATAACTTCATCAAGTGGATCAAACTTTTGTATAATAAACCCTTAGCATCAGTCATAACAAATGGTTACAGATCGGATAATTTCCCAATTTATCGCTCTCAACACGTCAAGGCTGCCCCTTAAGTCCTGCTCTTTTTGCCCTTGTGGTAGAACCTTTAGCTGAAGCCATTAGACAGGATCCAGCTGTCAGGGGTATAGATGTAGGGGAGACGCAACATAAAATTTCCCTTTATGCGGATGACATTTTGTTGTACGTAGCAGAGCCGGCTACCTCTGTTCTGCGACTGGTTGATATCATTAATTATTTGGGGTCTTTTTCTGGTTATAAAATTAATTTCTCTAAATCTTTAGCTATGCCCATGGGAAGCCTCAGAAATAGAATGAACTCCCTTATATCATTTCCATTTCGCTGGTCTGTGTCAGGTTTTATGTACTTGGGTATTCAGATTACTCCTATGTTCCATCAGATGTTTAAAGCCAATTTTAACCCTCTCCTAGACACTATAAAGAAGGATTTAAACAGGTGGTGTTCACTTCCCTTATCATTACTCGGCAGAGTGTCTATTATTAAAATGAATATCCTGCCTAGGTTATTGTACCCCCTACAGATGGTTCCAATATTTATAACTAATAAGGTTTTGAAGTTATTGAATGGTTGGTTGAGTGATTTTATTTGGAGCAAAAGGAAGCCAAGATTAAAAATGGTAAAACTACAACTTCCAAGTTCAATGGGAGGTTTGGATGTCCCTAACATTAAATGGTACCAAATAGCATCTCAACTAAGGTTTATAGCAGAATGGGTTAAGGATGATCCTATTTCTGTTTGGTTGGGCCTTGAAAAGTCACAGGTCTCCTGTTCACTGTTGGGCCTTTTGTCTTGTAAGAATTTAAAGTCAGTTAGAAATCTCTGTGATAATAACCCCATAATTTGCAATACTTTAAAGGCCTGGTTTATGACACGAAAGCTTGAAGGAAGATCAGATTTAACTACTTTATTAATTCTTATTCAAGGCAATCTGGACTTTGTTCCTGGTGTGATGGACAGTGGTTATAATATATGGACAGTTAAAGGGTTAAAGAAAATCTATGACCTTTTTGATGGTGCATTGTTATCATTTGAACAGCTTCAGGAGAAATTTGGTCTTTCTAAACAGAATTTTTTTAGATACCTTCAGATCCGAGATTTCATAACTAAAAAGACCACACTCAGTGTAAATGCCACAGTGTCTGCAGTTGAGCGGTTACTTCTTTTAGGCCCAACCAAAAAATTTATAACTCGCTGTTATAGTGCCTTAAGTCAGTCAGATGTGATGTGTATGTCAATTATGCAGGATCTTAAACAGAAATGGCAAAGTGAACTCGGTGTAAATATTTGTGAGGATTCATGGGATGCATTCTGGGAGTGTGCTAAGAAGATTTCAATATGCAATCGTGCAAGATTATTGCAATACAAAATTTTACAAAGCTTACAAATCTCTCCCAGTAAAAGATCCAACATGAATCCTCAGCTTTCACCCATGTGTCTGAAATGTAAAATTTCAGTTGGTACCTATACTCATTGTGTTTGGTCTTGTGCTAAAATCCAAGCATACTGGCTAGATATTGTACAAGACATGAATCAAATATTTGGTGTGAATGTAGACATGGATCCTCGCTCTCTGCTACTGGGACACCCAAACCAGGACTTACCTTTTGGAAGCTCTGCAAGACTGTACAATATCCTTGCATACGCGGCAAGAAGAAATATTTTTCTGTCATGGATATGTGACAAACCACCAACTAAAACAAACTGGCATAAAATCATCATGGAGTGTTTCCCTTTGGAATATTTAACATGTTTACTTCACTCAACAAAGAGATATTTTATGAAAATATGGACCCCATACCTCAAATTCTCTAACCTTACGGTGGCCTCGATTCTTGGGAGCGTTAACTTGGATTAAATATGACCCTTTTTTTTTTGACCTTGTTTGTGGTGCTATGATGGTTATGCTCCTCTGTACAAATGTACAAGTGCTGGTTTATGTGTGTACATGTATGAGTTTCTAGCTAAGTAATCTTCCACGTTTTTAAATTTTAATCTTTAATTTTGTGTAGATCAATTTTGTGCTGAGCTGTTTTTCATGTTTTGATTGGGGTGTGTGTGTGTGTGTGTGTGTGTGTGTGTGTGTGTGAAACAAAAGGAAAAAATTTCAATAAATATAATTTGGAAAAAAAACCCTGCATTTTACAAAATGCAAAAAAAATGAGAAATCAGGAAGGGGACAAACACTTTTTCACACCACTGTATTTGAAGCAGTCTTTTATCTGCTAGTTTATTATTTACGCAATGTAAAAATGTGATTTTATTGCTGAAATTTCTACGCAGGATTATTTCCTCCGTTGATAGCTTTGCAGGAACTGGAGCTGTTTTCAATAATCAGTCTCGTTAAATGGGGATTTTTTTTTTTAAATTTCTTTTCAGAAAAAAAATGCTGTGTTCAAACAATTTCCTTCTGTAATATTATTATTATTATTATTATTATTATTATTATTATTATGACAAGTTACACACTAAGGCAGGGGTGTCCAATCATGTGCCATGGAGGGCCAAGACCCTGCAGGTTTTCTCTTCTACCCAGTCTCTTCAGCAGGAGTTTTCACTTATCAGCAATCATCCATCCATCCGTCTTCTTCCGCTTAATCCTTTTCGAGTCGTGGGGGGGCTGGAGCCTATCCCAGCATCTTTGGGCAAGAGGCAGGGTACACTCTGGACAGATCGCCAGTCCATCGCAGGGCCAACACAGAGAGACAGACAACCATTCACTCTCACAGTCATACCTAAGGACAATTTAGAATCTCCAGTTTGATCAGCAGTGGGAGGAAATTCACTGGAATCTGCTGTTGAAGACACTGGTTGGAGGTAAAGCCTGCAGGGTCTTGGCCCTCCATGGTACATGATTGGACACCCCTGCACTAAGGGGGTTGTTTTTGATGGTTTAATGCTATTTTGATTTCTTTTTTGGAACAGAACCAGAAGATCATGCATACACAGCCGTGTGTAAACAGTCCACAAACTGATATGTAATGATAGATTAACTACTAGGTCTGATATACAGTGAAAATAGGACTGATGGGCACAGAAAAATAAATCTTATCACAAACTGAGAAGCTCCGGCATACCCTGTCAGCATCAGGGTAGTCACAATAATATAATTAAAGCGTGATGCTATGAACAAGATGAATCTTTACATTATTAGTTTACTTTTTAACACTGATCATGGTCACTACAGTTTAAAACAACATTACAAGTTTTCTCCAAGGTAAACAGTAGCCCTGTATAACAGTTTAACAGCGAGCTTGGTCCGAATCATTGTAAAACAGTGAAAATGTACATTTCTGTCATAATACTGTGATGCTGAGCAAAGCAGGACACAGACATTTTTGGAGCATTTTTTTCCTCCTCTGCAGTCTGCATGTCGAACTGTCCTTGAGCAAGACACTGCTTTGCATGGCAGCTCTGTCACCATCAGTGTGTGAATGTGTGTGTGTGAATGGGAATGGGTAGATGGCGGGATCTGTAAAGGACTTGTCATCCAGAGATGAGAAAAAGCGCTATATAAGCAAACACCATTTACCATTTGATAATGGCTGTTTAATAACGTTGGTCTAATCTGTCAAAGTAACGGACAGCTTTCACTTGGCTTCACTTTTCAAACCTGGCTCCTCGTCCATCTTTTATGTGCAGTCTGTAACAGTAACTTAGTTGTTTTCGTTTCAGTTAATACTGGAACTCTGCAAAGGCTCAGCTCGAGGCTCAGTTGATCCTCAAGTGATCCAGAGCTATTTGGACAGACTTCCACTTGCATCTGAAAACACAGATGTAGGTACAGTAAACCAAAATGTAATCAAATGTGCTGATGTCATTAGTTCTCTCTTAATAATGATGCATATCTAATTTGTGGCAGTACAGGGATGCAGAGGTGAAGGCAACAGAGTCAACTTTTATTGCTCTTGTTCAGAGCCTGCTGAAAGATCCTGCTGAGAGGGCATATTTTTTTCAGGTTAGATTCAAATTAATAATTAGCATCTCTGTTTGAAAGTAGTCATAGGAACTGCTAAAATGAATTTGTACCACTATCTCCCACAGGAGGTTTTTCCAGTGGAGTATGGCCCAAAATATGATGCAGCTCTACATGTGTTGTTGTGGGAGCTGCTCTTAAAGCTGGAAAAGATGCTTCCAGTTCCAGACCTCAAGCAGGTATTTATTTTATCCATCCATATGTGTGTGGTTTTTTTTACATTTTAACTTGCAAGAATTTTAACAAAATGTGTTCTGTGATTACAGACTGCAGCCTGGCTAGACTCTGCCCCTTGTATTTTAGAGGAATACATTCAGTCATCACTGGAGGAGCTGAGCCCAATATTTCAGCACTACAGAAATTCAGGACTGTTGAAAATGACATGTGAGTGAGTCAAAACCATCAACAGAACTGATGTTTAAAATTGAAAAATCTCAGTTTCTCTTTTTATAGCTACAGTAAACATAAAACCTGGATGTAGACCCAAATCTGAAAATTGAAGGCACGATCGAGCCTTACCTGGATTCTTTCTCATGGCCAGTTCAGAGGGGATTCATTTGTTTGCACAAAATGTAAAATTTAATAAAAGTCTATGAGAAATTACTTCATTTCTCACTGCATTTAAATGAGTCAGTCACTTCTAGAAATCATATTTCAAGCCTTTTTTCAGTACACCACTGGAAAAAAAAGGTACTTAAATTACAGTCACAGCTACCATAATAGTGGATAAAAATAGGATGGTTTAAGGTGTGACCTCCCTGCATTTGATGCTTTGGTTGGTGTGTTTACCCCCTGCTCCTAAAACCTATAGCTATTTTTTAAAATAATTTGTAGTTCTGTGTGTAATTTCCCAGTGTGGGATCCATAAAGTACATCTATCTATCTATCTATTAGAACAGGTGAAATGGTGTGTTTGTTTTATTATCAAACTGTAGTGACAGGAGTAAATTTGATTAGTTCAAGATTTTATAGCAAGAACATTTGTTTAAATGTAGCCTAGAATTTGTTCATATCAGTCTTGGTAATGTGAAATAACACAAAGTGTACATTTATATAACATTTGTATTATTGCATCAATAGTTCTCTCGTCTAACAGTTACTTTGCTGAAAGTTAATTAGATAGGAAAGATTTGTTTGGTGTCTAATTTTATATAGATGTTACACATTTAGAGGGATGGTGAACATCATTAGTAGGTTGGCTATATTTTTTCTCCAGATTCTTATACCTCATATGCTTGTTGAAAAACAATGAAAACTAGAGGGTACTCAGCAAGCGCATACCTCTGCCAGGGCTCCATCATCCCTCCCTCCCTTCGTCCATCCTTTCATCCCTTTGTCCGTCCGTCCGTACATTGCAAGATAGGGCCTTGCCGGAGGTCATGGATCACCTCCAAAATGTAATGGGTTCATCTATAGCCCAAGGGCCACCTCTGGTGAAAATTTTTATCAAAATCTGTCCAATAGTTTTTGCATAATCCTGCTAACAGTGTTGGATTACCTTCTTGGCAGAGGTATGCACTCATGGATCACCTCCAAAATCTGATGGTTCATCTGTACCCCAAGGGCCACCTCTGGCTAGAATTTCATCCAAATCTGTCCAGTAGTTTTTGTGTAATCCTGCTGCACAAAAACAAACAAGAGCCTGGGTGGAGGTATGCATTCTTGGATCACCACCAAAATCTAATGGGTTCATCCTCCTCCTCTTGTGAAAATTTAATTAAATTCCATCTAGTACTTTTAGTATAATCCTGCTAAAAGTCAAACAAATGGCGGCAAAAACATTAACCTCCTTGGCAGAGATAATGAACTTAGATTCAGAATAGTCCAAACTCATTGTGATTTAATCCAAAAGGGTTCATACTGTCTTCTAAAATAATTATAAACATATATTCTTTTCTATCAGACAGTGAAAAAGGTTGTTTTTTCCTTAACATGTTTTGTCCACTTCTTGCAGCCTTCGTCAGAAGGGTCACGTGATGATGTTGTGACAATCAGCTGTTTTTATCAGCTGTTTTATCCAGGTTTTTATCATTGAGATTTGTTAGCGTAATGTTGTCTCTTATTGATCCTTGTTGGTTGATTTCTTTTCTTTTTTTAATACAATATTGAGGTCCCAATTGAGATGGATGTGTGATGTAGATTCAAAGGACTGAAAATATTGTTATTTTAGCCATTTAGTACTTTTTATATAATACTGCTGCTACTACTGTATAACTACTGATTACAATTGTCCTGGATGTTTGTTTACATATTGTGCTGTAACGGCAGTTAAAACCGTTACAACACAAGGCACAAACAAGCAAGTCACATAATAAAACTAGAAAAGCACTCCTAGAGAGCCCACACCTCTGCCAAGGCTCCTTCCGCCCCTCATGGATCGCCTCCAAAATGTAATGGGTTCGTGTGTAGGCCACAAGCCAGTTCTGGTGAAAATTTCATCCAAATCCATCCATTAGTTTTGGAATATTCTTGCTAACACACTGTGAGAAGATAAGAGCCTTGGCGGAGGTATGCGTTCTCAGATCATCACCAAAATGTTATGGGTTCATCTCTAGCCCAGTGACCACTTCTGGTAAAAAAAAAATTTCATCCAAATCCATCCAGTATTTTTTGTGTAATCCTGCTGCACAAATAAAAACAAGGTCTTTGGTGGAGGTATGCACTCTCAGGTCATCACCAAAATTTAATGGGTTCATCCATGGCCCAAGGGCTACTTCTGGTGAAAATTTCATCAAAATCTGTACAGTAGTTTTTGCGTAATCCTGCTAACAAACAGATAAACCACCCTGAAAACATAACCTCCTTGGCGGAGGTAATGATATACTGCACCTTGCAGTATGAACATGCATTATTTTAGCAGAAATAAATATGTAAAAGGTGTGATCAGAAGAGGTCACTGACTTTTTTGGGTAGTTTATTCCAGAGTTTTTGGGTATGACAACAATTGCTCAGCCCCCTTCAGTTTAAAGCAATGACTTTCCATCATGTTTTTTTAATAGATTGTCCTCCTTCCACTATTGGGAACTGCATCATGGCGGCTTTGTCAATTCCTCCCTCTCAGAAGACCAGTGTAACAGTTGGACTTGAATCCATCCATAACTACACCAACATACTGAACCCAGTCACTCCTGCTGCAGCGGACCAGTTCAGTATCATGGCTGTCTACACTGAAGTAGAAGTGGGAGTGTCCGAGGTGGATCAAGAAATGATGGAGTCCACAGAATTACATGTTCAGACAGATTTCTATGAAGAAGAGATAGTCGCTGCGAATGCTGATACCACTGTTAATCCTGCTGTAGAGACAGAGGAAACGAGTGACACTGTGGATGTGTCTAAGGCTTTAGAGACTCTAACAAAAACTTTTGCACTAAGGAAGGAGAGCCTGAGTCAAGATGTGCATGCAGGACAGAATACGATTGATGAGATGGGATTAGGTGAAAATGGAGCAGATGAAGGAAAAACAATTACAGGAGATGAAGCGAGTGAGGAAACTGAAGAGGATAGAGAAAACACTGACAAAGAGATGATGGGAGATTTACAGCCTGAAAGCTCAGAGAGGAATACAGACTCTTATGCAGGTGTGAAGAATGACTGGTCTTCTGTCCAAGAAACACCAGATGTATCCAGGGACATTTCTGAAACTCAACCTTTGGCATCGTCAGTGAGCACACGCAGATCCACGCATCTACAAACAAAGTCTTCACCGAGCTGTGAGAAGTTTAAAACTAAGAGGATGGCAGAAGAAATGACCGAAGATCCAAAAAAGTACAAAAAACTTTGCACTTTGAACTTATAATTGTTTTTAACTTTGTCACTTTTTTGCCAAAAAGATAATTGGTATTTAAGACATTTAGAATTAAATTACAATAATTTTATTTTACTTGTGCAGTTGTATAAATGATGAACTTCCCCTCATTGTATCCAATTATTGAGGTTTATTTATGCATAATATCGTATGCCTGTTTTCCATATTTATTGAAATAATTTGGCATTTTAGGAGTATTATTTAAATTCTATTTTGGGAATAAGGTCAGAAGATAAGACATAAGAGACTACTGTTAAGGTTGCTCAATAAACACAGCCTAATGATCAAGACTAATAGTTTATCTGAGTTAGCTGCCTGTCTTTGCTTTCATTGTTCAGGTTCTCCATTTCCAGTTTGTAGTATTTACTGTATGCTGAACTAAGTGGCTGCAGACTCAAGCTAATTAATGCATTAATATCAGAATGATACAGAGTAAATGTTCTCATTTGACACTGAAAAAGAAGGCAAAAAACGTATTTCACAAAATATTGAGTTATTCATTTAATGGCTTTTTTTTAAATGTTATGATTAGTCTTTTGAATTAAAAACATTGCTATTTTTATTTCTTAATTGTGCTATAAATCGGGGACTGATCAAAATCTAAAGCAGCCACTTTGTAAGAATGCTGAGTATAGATTCAAATAAGATGGAAATTAGGGTGTATCTATAACTTTCACGCTATTTAAATCTTAATAATAATAATAATACATTCAATTTATAGGTGCCTTTCAGAGCACTCAAGGACATTACAATAAAATCAAAACAACAAGGAAAAAAGCTGAGACTATGAAAACTTTTTTTTTTCCTTTCTTTTATTGAAATTTAAGTTTAATAGATTACTTGCCAAACTTCAGAAAATACGTTGTATTGACTTTAATTGGTTTTTTGCTTGAATTGTCTCCCCTTTAAAAACAGATGTTTGATATGTTTTCATTTTTGCAGGAGTTCTCCTGACATTTCAGTAATTGCAATCAAAGGACCTGACAAAGGTAACGACTTAAAAAGAAAAAAAAATTAGACCTTTTAAAGTGTGTATGTGTGTATATATACAGTATATCTCTGGCATCCTCGTCTCAAAGAGGCGATGGTTAGTGCGTCAAGTGTTGGAGCAGCACATGGAATGACTATACAGCCCAATCCTTGAGTGGCAATCTTTGGAGCAGTTGGCGCAGATGAAGATTGATTGTGCACGTGCTGATGCTGCACATTCTTTCCTCGCTGCACGCTTCGTCGCCATCTGGACTCTTGTGTTCTCTTCCATCTTGAGAACACCCTCTTTGACACTGTGGCGCCAGGTGGCTCGATCTTTGGCAATAACCTCCCAGTTACACCGCATGTTGCATTTGCAGACATCTTTAAAACGCAACAGCGGTCGGCCCACACGGCAGACGCCCACCCGCAATTCTCCGTAAAGGATTTCTCTCGGCAGATGGTCAGTCTCCATGTGGTGCACGTGGCCGAGCCACCGGAGTCGTCTCTGGCTGAGAAATGCAGGGATGCTTGGCAAGTCAGCACGCTCAAGGATCTCGGTGTTGGGGACTCTGTCCTGCCACTTGATGTGCCAAAGACAGCAGAGGTGGAACCCATTTAACCGCTTCTCCTGCCTGGCATAGGCTGTCCAGGACTCGTTGCCATACAGGAGAGTGGACAGGATGCAAGCTTGGTATACGAGTAACTTGGTCTTCAAACTCAGCAGATTGTTGTTCCACACATGGTTGTTTAGTTTGGCCATGACAGCAGCTGCTTTGGCGATTCTGGAGCTGATCTCGGTGTCCAGTGAGAGCGTGTTTGAAACAGTGGACCCTAGGTAGGTGAAAGTGTCCACAACCTCCAGCTGTGTGTTGTCAATGGTAATGACAGGAGAGGAGACAGCATCTTGCGCCATGATGTTGGTTTTCTTAAGGCTGATCATGAGCCCAAACTCTTTGCAGGCATGGGACAGTTTGTCGACCAGGTGCTGCAGGCCCTCCTCGCTGTGCGATGCTAGAGCAGCATCGTCTGCAAACAGCAGCTCACGTATGAGGACCTCGTAGACTTTGGTTTTAGAATGAAGTCTTGCGATGTTGAGGAGTTTTCCATCTGATATCGTGCAGACATAGACACCTTCAGGACAGTCAGCGAAGGCGTAGTGGAGGAGCATTGAGAAAAAAATCCCAAAGAGAGTTGGTGCTAGAACACAACCCTGCTTCACTCCACTGCTGACTGGGAAGGCATCTGAGGTGGCTCCATCAAAGCAAACAGTACTATGCATGTCCATGTGGAAGGAGGAGATGATTGCAAGGAGCTTTGGGGGACAACCAATCTTTCGGAGGATCTGGAAGAGCCCGCTTTGACTAAGTCAAAGGCTTTGGTCGGGTCCACGAACGCAAGGAACAATGGCTGCTGCTGCTCTTGACACTTCTCCTGCAGCTGACGGAGGGAGAAGATGATATCCACTGTGGACCTTCCGGCTCTGAAGCCATACTGGGACTCAGGATAGACTCGCAAAGCGAGGCTCTGCAGGTGGAACAGGGTGACCTGGGCGAACACTTTGCCAACTATGCTCGGAAGAGAGATGCTGCGGTAATTGTTGCAGTCACTGCAGTCGCCTTTGTTCTTATACAGCGTGACTGTGTTGGCATCTCTCATATCTTGGGGAATGTGACCTTGCTCCCAGCAAAGGCAGAGGAGGTCATATAGTGGTTGTAAGATGGCTGTTTTCCCATGTTTCAGAACTTCTGGGGGGATACTGTCTTTCCCTGGAGCCTTGCCACAGGCGAGGTAGTCTATGGCTTTGCTGAGCTCTTCCAGCATGGGCATTTTGTCAAGCTCTTCCATAACTGGTAGGCCAGGCAAGGCGTCGAGGGCAACGTCTGTCACAATGTTCTGGGTCGAGTACAATTCAAGATAATGCTCGACCCAATGCTGAAGTTGCTTGCTCTTGTCGGTGATGGCTTTGCCTGTCTTGGCTTTGAGTGGTGCTGTTTTGATGCTTGTGGGGCCGATAGCTGTTTTGATGACCTCATACATTCCTTTGGCATATCCACAATCGGCAGCTACCTGGATGTTGGTGCACAGGTTCTGCCAGTACTCACTGGCGCAACGGCAGGCAATCTGCTGTGCCTTGCTTCTTGCTGCTCGAAGAGCATTGCGTGTGCCAGGGCAAGGGTTCTGCTTGTGAGCCAGCAGTGCTTCTCTTTTGGCCTCTGTGACTGGCTGCATTTCATCCCAGTGAGCCTCAAACCAGTCAGCATTCTTGCGTTCTTTCTTTCTGAATGCGGTCATGGTTGAGTCATAGATGGTGTCACGAAGGTGGTTCCATTTGACATCCACATCACCTGGGATATCGGACTGGAGGTGAGCTTCAAGTTTTCTCTGAAAGCTGTCAGCGAAGGTCTGAGCCTTGATCGGAAATTCTGCAGGTATTGATGCGGTGGCGACCCTTAGTCTTGGCATGGTGGATCTTCCTTGGCTTCAGTCTGACCTTACTGGCAACAAGGGAATGATTTATATCACAATCAGTGCTGTGATAGCTTCTTGTGTGAAGAACACTGCTGAGGTCCGCTCTTCTGGTGATGACAAGATCTAGCTGGTGCCAATGACGTGACCGGGGGTGTCTCCAAGACACTTTCCGCAGCTCTTTACACTTGAAGTAGGAGTTTGTAATGCAGAGGCCGTGATGACAACAGAATTCCAACAGCCTCTGTCCACTCTCGTTCATCCTGCCTATGCCAAAGTGGCCAAGACAGGATGGCCACACTTGTCAGTCTGCTCCGACGCGAGCATTGAAGTCGCCTAGCAAAAATAAGCCTTCAGAGCGGGGGATTCTAGATAGCACTTCCTCTAGAGCCTCGTAGAACTAATCTTTGGCTTCTGGAGTGGACATGAGGGTTGGGGCATACACAGAAAGGATGTTCACAAAGCCCGACGATGTCTTCATGTGGAGGGCGAGGATTCTTTTGGACCCTCCTGTAGGGGTCTCTGTGGTGGCGATCAGCGAGTTCCTCCCTGCAAAACCTACACCATTCTGCCTGGACTCGTCCTGGGACAGGCCCTGCCAATAAAAGGTGTAGTCTGATTCTCTAAGAGGGCCGCTGTCGGCCAGGCGGGTTTCCTGAAGGCAGGCAACATCAATGTTAAGTCGTGCCAGTTCCTTATTGATGATGGCGGTCTTGCGAGAGTCATCCATTTGTTGGAGATCAGCGGCAAGTCCAGGGCGCATGGTGCGAACGTTCCAGCTTGCAAATTGAAGAGCTGGAGTCTTCGTGTGTTTCTCCTTTTGACTGCCTGGTGCAGATTGACGCTTGCTTGTCGGGAGAGACCCCTAAGCTCTATGCACCCAGTAGAGCAGGCAAGCCATGGCGTGGCGGCACCTTACTGGCTGGGGGCTGCCCAGCTTGAGGCGGGTGGTAGCTGCCCAATGAAGCTGCGAAGGCTTCTCCCACCATCGGACGAGACCCCTGGCGCTCCTCCCTCCACCAGTCAGTTGGAGCTTATAACCGGTAACTGCCTTGTCCCGTGTTGTGCCGGAATCTTGCGACTCCGCTGGAGTGGCCTCTCCAGTTTGCGCTAAAAAGCCTGGGCGGGGTAGTATAGAGACACTGGGCTGCCCATACATCAGTGTCCCCTCTCGGTGTCACTGGCTGAGTCCAAAGGAAAGGATGATCCAATACAGTTTGGGACCAGTTCGACTGCAGGAGTTGCCGGAAGTAGTGCTGAGCATCTGCCAGCCGCCTTAGAGCTCCACTCCGGATTTATCCTCAAGGTTTACTCCCAAAGCCTTTCCTGTAATCAGGTATAGCCACAAGGCAGCAGAGGTTTGCAATCAGAGTTAAACTTCTCCTAGGTAGTTTGCCGGCCAAGGCTAACGGGCACCACCTGCCCAGATTTGAAATCAGAGTAGTCCTTCTCCTAGGTGGACTGACACCCAAGTCTGATGAGCCCCACCTACCCAGAGCAACCTGGTTATAGCGCCAGAGACTCGCTGACACCCTCTGTCATTTAGTGAAAACAGGGTCGGCACGAGAAGCCAGACAGTAGGATTTGGTTAGGAGAGGCTATTGGAAAGACGCTGTGCTATGAGTGGGGTATTTCAGTGGAAATGTAGGTGCTCATTTCTGCATTCCACCCCAGCACGTCCTAACCCATTTAGACACCCGTATATATATACAGTATAAGCAATGAGCAATAAGTTTTCTACTGATGAAAGTTTTTTTTGGTGTGTGTGTGTCGGGGGGGGGGGGGTAAATTGTATTTTATTTCAATGTTTGAAGCACTTTGTGTTGCATCTTTTTGCATGAAAAGTGCTATATAAATAAAGCTTTGATTGATTGATATCAGCTCACTCACAGTCTACTTTTTTTACATGCAGGTGATTCAGAGGAGATGACCTCAGTTATCTTCAGCTGCTCACATTGCCCTTTCCATAAGTCAGATGAAAAAAGTCCTCCTCACTTCCACATGCAGAGTATTCGCACAGAAGTATACAGGAGTCTCTCAGGAGCCCAATTCACACCATCTCCCTCCAGCACAGATGAAATATTTATCTCCATTAAACTTTTCCCAAAAGGAAGTCCAGAACAAAGTAAATCAGAGCAGCCTGAAAATCAAAACAAAGTTAATATTTCTCAATCACATGGCAGACAGAAAGCCCTTACATGTGAAACATGTGGTAAGATGTTTACGCGGACATCAGACGTGAGGAGACACCAGCTGACACACACTGGAGAGAGACCATTTCACTGCTCACACTGTGAGCAAACCTTCCAGCACTCGTGGGATCTGGCGAAGCATCAGAGCAAACATCATGGTGTGGCCATCTCCTTCTCCTGTCAACTGTGTCAGAGCTCATTTGTGAATCTCAGGGCGTTGACTGTCCACCATAAAAAGTCTCATTCACAGGAGAGCCAGCTCCCTCAGATCTGCTCCATCTGCAGTCAGAGTTTCCAGAGTTTCTCTGAGCTGCTGGAGCATAGGAAGTCTCATGTCTCCACTAAACGCTACATTTGCCAGAAGTGTGGTGAAAGCTTCGACACACTTCTCGCTCGCTCCCAGCACCGGCAGTTGCATCAGGTGAAGCATCAGTTTAAATGCCCACATTGTGAGAAGACATATACCCGGAGGTCTGATGTAAAAAGGCATCTGTCCATCCATACAGGGGAGCGACCTCACCAGTGTAACCAGTGCAGCAAACGCTTCTCGCTTCGCTTCATGCTCATCAAACACCTCCGTGTTCACACCGGTGAAAGGCCTTTTCAGTGCTCCCACTGCCCAAAGAAGTTCACCCTGGTGTCTGTGCTGGCCAGACATGAAAGGATGCACACTGGGGAGAAACCATTCCTTTGTTCTCAATGCGGAAAGGGTTTCCTGTCACAGGGAGAACTGTCAAAACACCACAGGTCCCATGTAGACGAGAGGCCCTACTCCTGCCCACAGTGTGACAAAAGATTCAAGAGCAAGAAAACCCAGCAAGAACATATCATCTCTCACACTGGCGCTCGACCATACCCATGCACCTACTGTGGGAAGGGCTTCAGCAAACCATATGCACTGACCAGACACAACCTCATCCACACGGGAGAGAGGCCATTCCCTTGTGGGCACTGTGAGAAGTCCTTTCTCACCCTTAGCGAGGCTCAATTGCATCAGAGAATCCACACTGGGGAAAGACCATATTCCTGTAACATGTGTGAGCTCAAGTTTAAAAGCTCGTCAGAGTTGGCACGACACAAACGCTGCCATGCTGGGCTGAAACGCATGAAGTCAAACTGTGATCTGTGCATGAAAACATTCACATCTCAAGCTAAACTGAAGAAGCACATGGATTTACATAAGGCTGAAGGAGATGCAGCACAAACCACAGACTCCAGGGAATTGAATACTTAAACCATAGACAGTACACCTGTTTCACAGCAGACAAGAAAAGTAGTTGGTGATTTTGCAAATGACATAAACACAGGATATTTAAGTAATCAATAAAGGGTCCCTAAATGATGTGATAACACCTGTTTACATTATGTTTTATGTCAGAAAACCTATTATGAACACTAGCTTGGATGTTAAATTAGTGCAGAATTTAAAATGAACACATTGCAGAATGTTTAGCTTTATATTTAGGTTTATGTAATTTATTTCTGATTAAAGAGAATACACTGCAGTTTGTGTAGATCACTTACATATCAATGTGTTATCAAAAAAGGTTTACTCTTCATTTTGCAGCAGCAAAATTATGTTCAGTACAGTTATAAGTGGAAATTATAGAGGAAAAAAACAGTTGATTAAAATTCACTGCATAAACTGTCCTCTGTGTTGTAAGCAAAGCTTTTTTTCTCATTATCCATCCACCCATCTTCTACTGCTTTTCCGGAGGTCCGGGTCGCGGAGGCAGCAGTTCAAGCAGAGAAGCCCAGACTTCCCTCTCCCCAGCCACCTGCTCCAGCTCTTCAGAGAGGATACCAAGGTGTTCCCAGACCAGCTGGGAGACACAGTCTCTCCACTGAGTCCTGGGTCTGCCCCGGGGTCTCCTCCCAGTGGGACGTGCCCAAAACACCTCAAGTGGGAGGCGTCCAGGAGGCATCCTAATCAGATGCCCATACCACCACAACTGACTCCTTTCAATGTGGAGAAGCTGCGGTTCTACTCTGAGCCTCTCCTGGATGACTGAGCTCCTCACCCTATCTCTGAGGGTGAGTCTAGCAATCCTACAGAGAAAGCTCATTTCAGCCGCTTGTATCCACAATCTTCTTCTTTCGGTCATTACCCAAAGCTCGTGACCATAGGTGAGAGTAGGAACGTAGATTGACTGGTAAATCAACAGCTTTGCCTTAGAACTCGGCTCCCTCTTCACCACAACAGACCAGTACAACGTCCGCATCACTGCAGATGCTGCTCCGATCCGTCTGTCAATCTCTCGCTCCATTTTCCCCTCACTCATGAATAAGACCCCAAGATACTTAAACTCCTCCACTTGGGGCAGGAGCCTGTCCCCAACCCAGAGAGGACAATCCACTTTTTTCCAGCTGAGGACCATGGACTCGGAGGTGCTGATTCTCATCCCAGCCGCTTCACACTCAGCGGCAAACCGTCCCAGCAAGAGCTGTAGGTCATTGCTGGATGAAGCCAGCAGGACAACATCATCTGCAAACAACAGAGATGAGATCCTGTGGTCACCAAGCATGACACCCTCCATTCCCTGGCTGTGCCTAGAAATTCTGTCCATAACAGTTATGAAAAGGATCGGTGACAAAGGGCAACCCTGGCGGAGTCCAACTCTCACTGGGAATGAGTCCGACCGAGTGTTGGCAATATGAACCAAACTCTCACAACGGTCGTACAGAGACCGAATAGCTCGTAACAACAAGCCCGATACCCCATACTCCCGAAGCACCCCCCCCCCCCCACAAAAAAACCACGAGGGACACGGTCAAATGCCTTCTCCAAGTCCACAATACACATGTAAACTGGTTGGGCAAATTCCCGCGAACCCTCGAGAGGGTGTAAAGAGCTGGTCCAATGTGCCACGGCCAGGACGAAAACCACATTGCTCCTCCTGAATCTGAGGTTCGACCAATGACCAGACTCTCCTTTCCAGTACCTTGGCATAGACCTTCCCAGGAAGGCTGAGGAGTGTGATCCCTCTAAAGTTGGAGCACTCCCTCTGGTCCCCTTTTTTGAAGAAAGGAACCACCACCCCAGTTTGCCATGCCAAAGGCACTGCCCCCGACCTCCACGCAATGTTGCAGAGGCATGTCAACCATGACAGCCCTCCAACATCCTGGGCCTTGAGGTACTCAGGGTGAATCTTGTCCACCCCCGGGGCCTAGCCAAGGAGATTTTTAACCACCTTGGCGACCTCAACCCCTGTTATAGGCGAGTCATCCCCTTCGTCCACAAGCCCTGCTTCCTCTGTGGAAGGCGTGTCAGTGGGATTTAGGAGATCCTCGAAGTATTCCTTCCACCGCCCGACGATATCCCCAGTCGAAGTCAACAGCGCCCCATCCACACCATACACAGTGTGGACAGGGAGCTGCTTTCCCCTCCTGAGCCGCCGGACAGTTTGCCAGAATCTCTTTGAGGCCAACCAAAAGTCCTGTTCCATGGCCTCACCAAACTCCTCCCATACCCGGGTTTTTGCTTCAGCAACCACCCGAGCTGCACTCCGCTTGGCCTGCCGGTACACCTCAGCTGCTTCAGGAGTCCCACAAGCCAACCAAGCTTGATAGGACTCCTCCTTCAGCTTAATGGCCCCCCTCACCACTGGTGTCCACCACTTGGTTCTGGGGTTGCCACCACAAGATGCACCGACCACCTTGCGGCCGCAGCTCTGGGCCGCCGCTTCAACAACAGAGGTGGAGAACATGGACCATTCAGACTCCATGTCTCCAGACTCCCTCGGAATGTGGTTGAAGTTCTTCCGGAGGTGGGGGTTGAAGACCTCCTGGACAGGAGCCTCAGCCAGACGTTCCCAGCACACCCTCACTATACGTTTGGGTCTACCAGGTCCGAATAGCTTCCTCCCCTGCCATCGGATCCAACTCACCACCAGGTGGTGATCAGTTGACAGCTCTGCACCTCTCTTTACCCGGGTGTCCAAGACATACTGTCGCAGGTCTGATGACACGATAACAAAATTGATCATCGACCTGTGACCTAGGGTGTCCTGGTGCCAGGTGCACATATGGACACCCTTATGCTTGAACATGGTGTTTGTTATGGACAAACTGTGGTTAGCACAGAAGTCCAATAACTGAACACCACTCGGGTTCAGATCGGGCAGGCCGTTCCTCCCAGTCATCCCCCTCCAGGTTTCACTGTCGTTGCCCACGTGCGCATTGAAGTCCCCCAGTAGGACAATGGAGTCTCCAAGAGGAGCACCCTCCAGCACCCCAGTCACAGACTCCAAAAAGGGTGGGTACTCTGAAACATCATCTGGTGCATAGGCACAAGTAATGGTCAGGACCCATTTCCCAACCCGAAGGCGCGGGGAAGCAACTCTTTCATCCACCGGGGAATACTCCAATATAGAGGCAGCAAGGTGGGGGGATACAAGAATACCCACCCCTGCTTGTCGCCTCTCACCCAGGGCAACTCCAGAAAAGGCCAAGCACCAGCCCCTCTCCAGGAGACTGGTTCCGGAACCGGAGCTGTGTGTTGAGGTGAGGCCGACTATATTTAGCCAGTATCTCTCAACCTCGTACACCAGCTCAGGCTCCCTCCCCACCAGAGAGGTGACATTCCACGTACCAAAAGCCAGTTTAGAAAGCTTGGGATCAGTCCGCCAAGGTCTCCGCCTTTGACCGCCACCTAATCCACATAGCACCGGACCCCCATGATCCCTCCTGCAGGTGGTGGGTCCACTAGAGGGCGGACCCATGTAACTCCTTCGGGCTGAGCCCGGCCGGGTCCCATGGGTGGAAACCCGGCCACCAGACGCTAGCCATCGAGCCCCTCCCCCAGGCCTGGCTCCAGGGTGGGGCCCCGGTAACTCCATACCGGGCGGGGTACACTGAATCCTTGATATAGAATTTATCATGAGAGTCTGTTGGATCGTTCTTAGTCTGGCCCTTCACCCAGGACCAGTTTGTCTTGGGTGACCCTATCAGAGGCAAATTGCCCCGGACAACATAGCTCCTGGGATCACTGAGGCATGCAAACCCCCCCACCACAATAAGGTGACGATCCATGAGGGGGTTTTCTCATTATATATGTATATTATAAGATGACATGATAAAGAATGTGGATTGTTGGCACTCTCACACACTGTGACTGGCTGCAGGTGGAGTGTCATATTATAGCCAACATTTCTTTATCTGAGGAAGAGCACAAATTTTCTGTCACTGTTAACTAAAACTTGAGCTGTTCACCCATGAGAGCTAATACTACTAGGGACTGCAGACCTGCCAGTCCAAGGACTCATGCTAGTGATGGAGAGGACTACAGAACACCCAGGATCCAGAGCTGCCCAACGGACCCCTGAAGAATGAACCTTGAAGGTGAGCTACACTTTTTCTTTAAAATGTGTAACTGCTCCATGCACCAGCTTAAGACTGAGTCATTAAAGACACACATCATGATGTGAGTTGAGGCTCTTCATGTGTCTTGCACAACTACAACATGCATTAATTTTGAAATCAAAACAAGGCTCCCCACCAGGCTCTTAAAATCATACCAGCAAAAACAAATGATTAAAAACACTTGCAGTATCCCTTGTCATATTAATAAGATCAATATAATGATAATGGTCAGGTTCAAAGGTCTACAGTTACTGTGGTACTCTGTAGAAACATGACTTCCTGGTAAGACTAAACTGACCGCTCCGTCATCCAATCCAAAGCAGTAGTCATGCAGTAAATGCTACTTTTATGGTGTAATCGTATGTCAACATTAAAATAGGACTTCTTGACCTTGAAGATTTCTAAAATTAAATTGCTACAATTAATGGAGGAGGGTTGAATATTTGTATTTTGCTCCAGTGCTGCAAACAGCTGCCAGCTATTGCCTGTCACCTATTGATAACAGGGATTCAGTGTATTGTAATGAGAATTAACGGCGTCCTGTTCATTGTAGGGCAATTATAATATCTGTTTTGACAGATATGTTTTCACTTGATACCATCATCTCAAAATTGCACTTTGTTCTGAATAGTGAAGGCTAACACAGACTGTTGGCACCTATTTGTCCTAACCTTGACATGGATGAAACTTATTTTGTATGGTGACTGTAGAAATTTCAAGAGTTTACAGTGGGTGCATTTGAAACCATATCTTTGGTGACGGGTCATTTTTTTTCCTAGATTCTCATCCACAGATCACATAAAATCAAACAACCCTCTCAGCCGATGATTAACAGTGCAAAGATTAATTACAAACACCATAAACATGACCTCATTATCTGCACAGACGTCCAGCTGCCTGTGGCAAAACTATTTTGTCCCCACTCTGCTCACTGCAGTACTCCTACTTCATACTAGAAATAGTGTAATGTGGAAGAGTTGGAATATAGTCCTTTTTAATTCAGAAAGAAATAAGGTGAAGTACCGTATAGTACATTTTTTTTTTTTTTCAGTTGTAAATATACAAATATCTCGTGAATTTAAAAAAAATAGAAGAATCTAATAATAAAAAGTAATTAAGAGGTTAAAATAATCCTAACTATTCAGTTTCAAACATATTTGGTTTTGACCCTTTTAAAAGCACTCTATTTCGACTGCTGTTCCCTCGACCCGAATTCTCGGATATGCAGTAGAAGATGGGTGGATGGATGGAAACTTTGTCCCAACAAAAGTTCCTGCACGTGTTACATCTGATTTAGCTTTTACCCTTCTGTCCAGTTTAATCTCAAACCATCAGTCTTCTTTCTTGAAATAAAGAATTTCCCTAATTAAGCTACAGTTAGTACTGTGTAGCTTTAGTGACTGTGAGCATAAATCGAGGGGGGAGGAGGCACTGAAGTAAAGGCATTGCAGGAGACTGCAGTTCTACACAACTCTCCTTCTCTCCAGATGATATTTTTGGGTATTCCCTTGTATGCCATCATGGCACTGTTATGGCTGTCCTCATAAAAGGAGGAATTTGAATGTGTTTAATTAACTGAGATGTTTTAATTAGCTCTAACTAGGCAGATAGCTGGTTAGTGGAGAGTCCATGCCAAGCAGGAATAACCAAAATTGAATTACCTGCATCATTTAGCAGGGACCCATCATGGGTAAATAAACACATTTATATTTTAACTCCCCAGTGCCTGAGGAAAGAAACAGGAGTCATTTAATTCAGTTGTGGTGAAAATGGACTGTCCAACAGCAGCTGAGACAGACTTTATGAATATAAATTATGTTCTACTGACAGATCTATAAAGGATAACAGTTTATGTATTAACTAGGTAAAAATTCACCAAATTCAAACATATAAAGGTTTCATTTGCAATACTGTAAAATCACATAAAAGAAATTAAAACACATTTTAATTTGTCTTTAAATCTTATCCATTTATTTATATTACCTCTCCTTTGTAGTGAATAAAATGGGTTGTTTTCATGTTGTGAACACGGGTTTTGAATGTGTTCATCCAGGGATGAGTTAAGATGAATCAAATAAGCCTTTTTGTTTCTGGTTTTTTAACTTTGATCTCTGACAATTAACACATGAATGGAGGTCTAAGCACATTTTAAATATTGGGTTAATCATAACTGCATAAGTTTGAGTTTTGGCTATTTCCTATTGACTGCCAAGATTTAGGAGAAATATCAAAAGGCGAAAATCACTTCCCATCGTCAATAATGGTTTGAATGTGGTTTGAAAATAAGCTCTTATTTTTAACCAAAAATTTCACTCTGTAAAAATGAGGTTTGCCCCATGCATGTTTATTCTATAAATAGAAAACTATAAAAGTCAAAATGACTTCTCCTCCAGACCGGGAGAGGGTGTTCCCTGGTTTATGCTCGGTCCATCCCACTGCAGTCATCTCTGACTGTTATTAGACGCAGCAGCAGCATGCAGACAGATGGCGGGATGTGACTATCGGAGGACAAATTTTATGCATTGGTAACCATGCAGGTGGAAAGAGCCCAGGAAATAAACAGATAAATAAGGGGGAGACGAGGCGGCTGTGGATGCAGATAACGACCCAATGCGACACCCATCAATCTGATTTACTGTCCACTTGGCAATGGTGTTGGTGGCGGATTATTAAATAGTCGTAAAAGAGGTCTGAGGCGGCTGCGTGTTGCAAAGAGGACTGATTGAGGGAGAAGGAGAGAGGGGGAGTGTGTAACAGAGAGGTGAGTAGATAAAGAATCATGAGTACTGCACTGTCTTACGACTCACTGTCCGCTCGGCCAAGTCCTAGCAGACGAGCTTTGGAATGGGAGCGTGAGCACCTAGCTGTGCGGCGACTGTCTTCAACACGGAGTCTCGACCTGCTCACTCCTCCTCCACTTCCTCGCCGACCCTCTGCCATCCCTGGCTATCTTCTACCTCCATACCAAGAGCAAGAGGATCAGTTCCCCCACCAGCAGCGACAGCAGCGGTTATCCTTGTCTGTGTGTTCAGAGGCCTCCCTGGCGCCCCCTGCACCTCAACCTGTGGGCAGTGCCCCACCCTGCTGCCGGCCAGTGGGAGTCATGCACTTCATGCGCTTGGGTCTTCTGGCCTTCAGCTGCCTCTTCTGGGCAGCCGGCTTGGCCCTCTTCACCCTGGGTGTGTGGGCTCAAATTTCTCTGGCGGACTACATGTTGCTGTCTGCCAACCGCTACCCCAATGCACCTCTCATCCTCCTCGCCACAGGAGCCGCTGTCACCACATGGGGTTTCCTAGGGTGTCTCGGAGTTGCTGCAAACCTGCCCTGTGTGCTAAGGGCTTATGGGTTGTTTCAGTTTGCTGCACTTGTAGCCGGTTTGGCAGCCGGACTCTCAGGCCTCTTCTACAGAGAAGACATTGCTGGAGGATTTCGCAGTGGTTTACAGCGAGCCGTGGCAGGCTACACCAAAGATGAAGGCCGTGCAGATGCTCTAGATAGCCTACAAAGGGCACTGAAGTGTTGTGGAGCTGAAGGGTGGCGCGACTGGCTCACATCAGACTGGGCTATTCAGCATATGCCCTTTCTGCCCTCGGAGAACGGTACTTCAGTGTCCCTGCCAGACAGCTGCTGTGTGAATCGCAAGAGTTGCAAGAATCGTCCTCTTCTGTTGGATTATAGCGAGGACGTAGCAGCAGCAGGAATCCATCCCCATGGCTGCTTCCGTAAAGTCTTTAGTTTGGTCAACGACAACGTCTTCCACATTGCTGCCACCGTGTTGGGATTAGCCTTCACACAGATCGGAGGCATTGCCCTGGCTTGTGTGTTGGCTAACAAACTGACACCCAGACAACATCGACGCGTGGTGGCACATTCATAACTAGTCCAACAAATTGGGCTAGCAACCTCTTGGATGGGACAGACATTTAAGTGTTATATAGTTGTGAAGTGGAACAATTTATTATGGCATTTATTATAGAAGTTGCTTTCATATTCATCAAATATTAAAGCCTTGATAGGTTACCAGTTGCCTTTGTTTTGGTCAGTGTTGTTAAAATTTTCTTCTCATCCCAGCAGCTATGAATGAAAATATCTATTCCCTGGGGCCATCACTGGCATATAAAAATGACAGTCAATCATTGCATGCGGACAGAGTACAAAAATTGGAGGCCTTCTGTGCATCTGTTTACCGCTATTTACATGCGTGCACTCTGCATGTGCATTGATCTGGCCCTTCAGCTGGACTCTGGCAGTACGTATTCACACTTTATAGTGGAATAGCTTTGGAAAGAGCTCTGATGGGAGGGGGTGGGAGGTTTTCAGTGGTGTGATTACCACTTGCACTGTTGAAGAAATGACAGCTCAATGTCAGCTTTGTCTCCATGATGCTAAATATTCTCCATGTTGTTTGTGCTTTGATGTCTACCACTATTTCACTTTACATCTTCTAACAACCAGCCCCCCCCCCTTTTTTTTTTTGCAGTTTTTACAGTTTTCAGCTGTTCCAGTTTTTCCAACATGTATTTCATCTGCCTGGGGAAAACTACAGATAGTTGCAAAGAGAGAAAATTTCTATATCCTCTCTGCTTTGTTTGAACAACCAAACCTTTGTTTTCCCTGAAGGCAAGGGATGGGAAAAGGTAAATAAAGGTTTGATTGTTCAAACAAAACAGAAGGATGTAGAAATTTTCTTCCTTTGCAAATATCTGTAGTTTTCAAGTCTAGTTGTTCATGGAATCATTCTCCTATAGCCATTGCATGTGATGGTAATAAGTATTTGCAGCATATATTACAGGGAAAAAGGTAGCCCTGATAATCCTAATAATACTCAAGAAAATTGAAATTACTTCAGTTAACTGAGTCAGTTCCTCCTCTTCTTTTGCGGCTAAACCAGTTGATTTCAGAGTACAACCACTGCACTTTTTAAAATAAAATATTTCCTTGACTCGGTGCTGATGAAATGCTGCTTTATGCTTTGTGTAAAAGGATGGCATCAGTTTGGCCATCATCTGTTTTGTTTTATGAAATTGTCAATTATTTTTTTTTTCATGACGACACAGACTCCATGATGTATAAAGCCACGTTCATGTCATCTGATCCCTGAAATGTTCCTCCTTTATCATATCTCACCACTAGAAACAGAGGAATGCTCACCAGCTGTTTTCCACCTGGATTATTTAGTCTGCCCGTGTTCAACAGATGTCTGCGTTTCTGCACCATTTAGTTTTCCCTTCACAAAGTTTACACGCGTGCTAGAACGGTGCTCCTGAAAAGTTTCTGAAAAGAGCTTCACTTTGCTGACTGGTATTTTGAGCTGTTTACACATCTGATTAACTTAAATGTTCTTCCTTTACTGTTAGATGTTATGACGCACATCATTAAAATCAAGGAATAAAATTCCCACTTGTAGAATAAAACGTTGATAAGTCTTGATCATCTTTGTTTTTTGATGTCTTCTTTTTGTCAGTAATAGTAAAAATAAAACAAGTGTTTCTTGGATGATTGTGAACGTGTTATGTATCGTATGTTTATGCACTCTTGTCCTTCATCTCTGTGTTAGGCCTTGTAGCTGTAGTCTGTGATGTATTATCCTAATAATTACCAATGATCAAAACAAGCATGACTGACTATATTGTATATTATATCTGTCAATGATGAAGAAAAAATGGTTTAATTACAACATACATTGATTGGACACTATGGCGTTAGCAATTTCAAGGTCTGTTTCCCTTGAATATATTAAATTTATAAACAGAAATGGCATTCGTTTTAAAGCCTTTGCTGATGTAATTCAACATGCCAACATTGGTTTTCAAAAGCAGCCTTTATCTAATAAAGATGTAAAGAAGTTTGTGTGTGTTTTTGTCCATTTTAACTGTGACTAATATCCTCCATCCTGAATGTTTACATTTTGATGAGCTTCAGAAACGGCTATATTTCTATTTTAGGAGGCACATTATGCTGGAAATGTTCCGGTGCATTAAATTCTCATTGCTGGGTGTGGTCAAACCTCGCTAATACCTTTGGATGGGTAATTCTGAATTATGGCTAACCAAATGACATCTTAATTATGCCATGCACCTGAGACTAGGGGAATTAAATCTGCCCTTGGAGGAAGGCAAGAGAAAAGCTACAACATATGCAGTGAAGTGATTAAACACAACAGCCAAAGCCAGAATTGATTGATTCACTTATTCAGAGCCAAATCATTAACAATTATGAGACGGGACAATAGGAAGAAGACTTTCATTCTTTGACCATGTAGGTCAGTTTAAAACCAACATGTATCGGAGACAGTGAAGCTTTAAGTTCTGGCCTGTAAAGGATGACGATAATTTTCCTGACCTAATTATGGTATTGATTAGCCTACATGATGGTCTGTGGTTGCTTTCTGTCTGATCACTCTGTCCTCGTTTTAACCCATTTGGCCTGAGGATAAGCCGCTCTGCTGTTTCAGCATATAAAATGTGAGTTCTGATTGCACCTTAGCTCTGTGTTTATTTGCCTTAGCACCATCTAATGATAATTTTACCAAACAAGAGAGTTAGTCATTCCAGTCTGTTCACACTGAGCCTGCTGTTAAGGATGCAATTAAAGCTCTGCACCCAGATAACATTGGATTTAGCCAATCCAAGCTTGTGCTACACTAATGAATAACACAGAACCAAAACATTACAAGCAAAAAATGAATAACTAGCAGTTGCCCATGGGATTCCACAGGATCTAGGATGGCATTTTATGTTTCTTATTCCTTAGCATGACCAAAATGAAACCGTTCAAAACAGAAAATGTTTAATGTATCGGTTATAGAAAAGCACTTTTTCTCCTTTCCAGTTTTCCTACAGATGTGTGTTTGTGAAGGTCTACACATCGTAGACCAGGGGTGGGCAGTGAGGGCCATTCCACTGCAGGTTTTCTATTCTATCCAGTGTCTTCACCAGGTGTTTTCAATTATTAGCAATCCTTGAAGCTGATCAGAGCAAGCACCTGCTGAAAACACTGGGTAGAACAGAAAATCTGTAGTGAAATGGCCCTTCATGGCACATGATTGCCCACGCATGTCATAGACTGTATATAAATATGAACAATGTGCAGCCTCTTACTTCTACTGTAGAAAAGAGAAGCTCTACTTCCTGGATTTAAAGTGCAGCCATCTGTACAATTTGCAGAGTCTGCATAGTAGCTCCTGTGAAGTGGCGCTACAGCATCAAGTTTTCACTCAAACGGCTGCCTATTGCAGCTCCCTCAAATATGATCATGCTCAGTTGTGACCGCACCCCTCGTTTTTGTAGCATCAAACTAATTCAAGCTGAAGTGATTAAAAAAAAATGAACGCTTGAGCATAAATCATCACACTTATGAGGGCAGAAAAATAAACTCAAGGAGCATTTTTTTCATCTTTCATACTTAATGGGGTTTTTTTCTGTTATATTCTGCTGTGTTCCTGACTTCTTGCTGCTGTAACACCTGAATTTCCCCCATGGGGCTCAATAAAGGATTTTCTTATCGCTAGTTTTCAATTTGGCAAAATGCTGCACATAATAAGGGAGAGGAAGGGACTTTTAGTCTAACCGCAGTCAGCCACCAGAGGGTGATCGAGATGCACTGACTTCACTTTTGAGAGCCCTGGTGCCATCTGTCTTTACAGTTTATGCATATGCTTGCAACAGCTTTCAAGTGATGTAATGGACAGACAGACAGGGACTTTTACTTTTTCAGTTCATTTTATGTTGTGGCCAGTACAGCTTCTACACTTATACAGAAACTTTCACTCATAAATACCCTGGACAAGTTCCATTTTGAGATGAATCTAATGACAGGTTTTGTTTTTGTTTTTTGAGGAGGGGACTTGTACTTTTTCTGTCCATTTTATGTTGTCGCCACTCGAGCTTCTACATTTCTGATTGGCTTCACCTTTATAAACTTTTATACAATTTATACAAAAGCTTGACCTTGTCAATACCTTGAGCGAGTTCCATTTTGACATACTACATTCAATGAGAAGTTAACCTGCAAGATTAGCCAACAACTAAAAGGACTTGAATAGGAACATTTTTTCAAATGAAAAAGACGCAATTCCTTTGGCTAGATGACAGGTTTACAGTATATTCACATCAGTTGAGGACATGCATTACTGGGTTCTGAACTCTGATTGCATGGGGATGCATGGGGTATGTGAGCTTGCTCACTAAGGTTCTTTAATTGTAGAGGCTAATATAAATAGTGAAATAATTAACTTAGATATGTATTATACGGAAGCAAATAAATGAATCTTTGCAAAAAATTAAAAAGGCCATTCCCCTTGTCAGCAAAATGAGCCAAAATCATCCCCCCTGTTATTCTGCCACCTCCATCCCTCTGCTGCTGTAATCCTGGAATTTCCCCATTGTGGGACTAACAAAGGCTTATCTTATCTTATCTTATAAGGACTGCAAGATACTTTATACAGGACAGCTTACTATGTCAGTGAGAGGACAGTAGCAAATGTATATGAAAATATCGTGAAAATTTGAGGGGGAAAAGTTGCAAATTTTATAGAAGTTGAAAATTTATATAGTGTTGTGTGGGGAAAGGTCAATTTTATCACAAAATGTGACAAAGTTACAGTATAGGAAAAAAAATTATAAATTTAATTTAGATAGTTTATTTCGAACACAAAAATATAACAAATACAAGCAAATGGCAAATGCAATAAAGTAACATTATACACTGTTCGAAAGGGAGAAGGAAGAAGTGAACACTTATTAATTCCATCTCCTCTTTTCCATAGATACACCCATGTGAATTTTATACAAATTACCACCTTTAAGACCCCAAGTAAACAATTTACTGTATTTTTTACAAATCAACATTAACACCCATCCATTCTAACATACAATGATGTCCATACAACAAAACCAGCCTCAAACAACACAGATATACACAGTGCTGTCCTACCCACAATTCCATAGTGTCCCATAATATCCCAGAGTGAACATAATGAATCGTACATATAACTACTACCCTTCTAACATATACCCTTTCAGCAAATGATGCTTATACCTCTTTTTGAATTGATTTCTGTTTGTACATAGTTTCAGTTCCGGCTCTAGACTGTTCCACAAATCCACCCCACAGACAGATATGCACATACTTTTCTTGGTAGTACGTATCTTGGGTTTTGTAAAGTTTAAGTCTCCCCTCAAATTATGATCATTGTCTCTTTTTTTAAATATTTTTTGTATATTAGTTGGTAGTTGATTATTAATTGCCCTGTACATTACTTGTGCTGTCTTAAATTTAACTAAATCGATGAACTTTATGACATGTGACTTTAAGAACAATGAATTGGTATGGTCTCTATATCCTGCATTGTTTATTATCCTTATAGCTCTTTTTTGTAATGTGCATATTGACTGTAGGTTGGTCTTGTAGGTGTTTCCCCAGACTTCTACACAGTAGTTAAGATAAGGTAAAAACAGTGAATTGTACAATAAGACCAATGATTTATAGTCCAAGAAGTGTCTTGTCTTCCCCAGTATGCCTATACATTTTGCTAATTTGGCCCGGATGTGACTGATGTGAGGTTTCCAGCAGATTTTATTGTCAAGCGTCACCCCCAGGAACTTATTTTCCTGTACTGTTTCTATTCTGGTATCATCTATCGTTACCATTATTTCATGATTTATTTTATAATTTACAAACAACATAATCTTTGTTTTTTTTAGATTTAGAGATAATTTATTTTTGTTGAACCACTGCGTTAATTTTTTCATTTCAGTTGTGACCACCTCTAAAACCTGCTGCAAATTCTCACCAGTGCAGAGGATATTTGTGTCATCCGCAAACAAAATAAATTTCAGAATTTTTGATACTTGGCATATGTCATTTATATATAAAATAAAGAGTTTGGGTCCCAAAACTGACCCCTGGGGCACACCACAAGTGATGTCCATGAAGGGTGATTTGTGCTCTCCAATTTGTACAAATTGTTGTCTGTTACTTAAATAACTTTCCACCCAACTCAGTCCAACCCCTCTTATCCCATACCTTTCCAGTTTCCTTAGTAGTATTCTGTGGTCAATGGTGTCAAAAGCTTTCTTTAAATCTATAAATACTCCTACAGCAACATTTTTTTTTATCTATACAACTAGTAATTTATTCTATAAGTTCGATCAGTGCCAAAGATGTAGATTTATCTGCTCTAAAACCATACTGGCTATCTGTAAGGAGGTTGTGTTTTTCAGTGAAATCATCCAGTCTCTCAGTGAAGATTTTTTCAAGTATTTTGGAGAATTGTGAGAGTAAAGAGACTGGCCTGTAATTTGTGAAACAATGACTGTCTCCTGTTTTGTATAGAGGTATTACTTTTGCTATTTTCATTTTGTTTGGAAATTTACCAGTTTGAAATGACAGGTTACAGATGTGGGTGAGTGGCTTAACAATTCCCTCAATTACTTTTTTCCACTATTGTCATGTCAATTTCATTCCAGTCCGTTGATTTTTTGTTCTTAAATTTACTCACAGTCTCGATAATTTCCTTTTCAGTAACTGCATCCAAAAAGATTGTGTTTGGATTTCTATCTTCTATTTCATTCACAGAACCACTGTAGTTTGTTTCTGGTGTCACTATTGATTTTGCTAATTCAGGACCAACGTTTACAAAAAATTTATTGAAACCACTGACCACATCTTCCATATTATTTATCAAATTGCCATTTTCGATAAAATATTCTGGATAATTTGCATTCTTAGGATGACTACTAATAATCCCATTGAGTACTTGCCATATTCCTTTTATGTTATTTTTGTTATCCTCTAGTATTCTGTTGTAATATTCTTTCTTACAGGTCCTCATTATAGTAGTAAGCTTATTTTTGTATCTTTTATATTTGATCTCAGCTTCCACCATTCTGCATTTAATGAATTGTTTATATAATGTATTCTTCTTTTTACATGCATTTATTAACCCCTTGGTGACCCAAGGAATATTTTTTTTTTGTTGTCTGTCACTGTATTGTTTTATAGGACAGTATTTATTGTACAATGATTGAAATATTTGTAAAAAATTTATCATATGCTCTGTCATTTTCATCATAAACTATCTTCCAATCTTGTATTAATAATTCCTTTGTCAGTAAATGCATTGATTCTTCGGTTCTTATTCTTTTATATTTAATATTTTTGGTATACTTTTTCTTCCTATAATCACATTGATAGACAACAAAAATCGGCAGGTGGTCACTGATATCATTCAATAAAAGCCCACTCCTGATATTATTTTCCATAATGTTTGTGAATATGTTATCTATTAGTGTGGCACTGTGTGACGTTATTCTGCTAGGTCCAGTAATTGTTGGATGTAAACCCATACTGTACATTGTGTTGATAAATTCTTCTGTCAAACTATGTTGTTTTGAGTTCATCAGATCTATATTGAAATCCCCACAGATGAACATAACTTTGTGAGTTAGTTTTGCATACATTTTTTCCATCCAGTCCTTAAATAAGTCAATTTAAAAAAAATAAATTTGCCATAAAAAGTTGCAAATTTATCCAAAAGTTATAATTTTCCAAGAAAAATATTACAGTTTACAAGAAAAAAGCTCACTAATTGGCGAGAAAATTGAACATTTATGAGAGAAAAAAAATTTTCTAGAAAATTGGCAAATTTTTTTTCTTGCAAATTTGTGACTTTATTGTTCAAATGTATGACTTTTTTCTTGGAAATGTGGTTGTTTTTTTTCAGCATTTGGAAGTTGTTTTTCTCACAGAAATGTAACTTTTTTCTTGTAAATTTGAGACTTGCTTATAGTAAATCTAATGCTTTTTAAAATGTAAATCTTTAATTATATTTGTGTGGAGCCCATAGTTATAACCTATGTAACTCACATGTGGCTGGCTGAATTCAGCCAACAGAGACTTTGAGCTAGCCATGTGTATTGGCTTCACACCTCAAGAGGAAGACATGTCTGCACCCCTTGGGGACTCAGGAGAGAGGAGAAGATTACCCGGCCTGACCTTTGGGGATCGGAAAGGAGAACAGAAGGACTCTGGGTGTTCTATTACAGATGAGAGGATGTAACTGAGTATTGTGACTTTTGTGTGATGTATTGTTAGAAGATGAATGTATAAATGTATGTGTGTGACTGCGTCCTGTCTCTTTTCACTCCGATCGAGAAAGGACGTAGGATGAATGGGGAATTAAAGCAGTTACTGGAAAAATCATCCAGTCTCCTCAATTCTTGACTCCTACATTTGGACCTTTATTCTTGTAAATTTGTACTGAAATTATTGTAACGTCGGGGCTGTGTTAAGGGGGGCAGGGATTTCCCCAGCATACTTTGCCAGCAGAGGACGTTATTTTTGTGTGTGTTAAACTGTTATTACTGTGTCATTATACTGCTGGGTCATTATAACTGCGTTATAATGACACAGCAGTGTTATAGGTAGAATTAGAACAGGAATGATTATGTGTCTGTGTAACCCTTATTGAAATGGAGGTCTGGGAGAATGACCTCCCCTCCTGTCTGTGTTCAGTGTCGGTGTGTTTCAGTAAAGCCTGTTTCGTTGCAGCCATCTTCTCCTTTTCTTGTGTGAACCTCGCATACGTCACACTGGTGTCAGGAGTGGGAGATGGAGCAGATGGAAGCCAGGATCCGAGCGGAGATCCAGCAGCTGGAACGATTCATCGCTCAGCTGGGGATGGGTGACAGAGCTGAGACACCGACCCCCGGAGTTCCTCGCCGGGATGAACGGAGCAGTGGACCCGACGGGACCAGCGTGCCCCGCCTTCTGCCTTTTTCAAGGCAGGGCAGGCTGAACAAAGCAAACCAGCCCCGCTCCCCGCCCTTTTCAGGGCAGGACGGGCTGGCGATTCCACTGCGACCAGGAGCGGCGATCGACCGAGAGGTGACCGTCCCACCCATCTGGCAGCGTGCCAAGATTCCCCGCTTCAACGGTGAAACCCTGTTGGACGACTACCTGGTCCAGGTCGAGCTGGCTGCTGCGCTGAACAGCTGGCCACCCGAAGAGACCGCCGTGCAGGTCGCGCTGGCCCTGGAGGGAAGGGCTCTCCGCACGCTGTCCGATCTCCGGTCCGAGGAACTCCGCAGCTGGCCAGCGCTACAAGGAGTGCTCCGGAGGCGGTTTGGGAGAGCGACCAATGCTGAGCACACAGAGGAACAGCTGGCCAACCGCTGGCGAGGCAACCGGGAGAGCCTGGGAGTCTACGCAGCGGACATACGACTGCTGACACGGCGCAGCTACCTGGATTTCGAGTCAGAAGTAGTGGAGAAGCTCGCCCTCCGGCACTTCATCCAGGGTTTCCGCCCGGCCCAGCTCCAAAGCCACGTCCGGATTAGTGCCACGAGCAACTGGGAGACTACGGTGGCAGAAGCGGAGCGGGTGGAGCCGCTGATAAATTGTACAGCCGAGACATTGGCATCAAGACAAAGAACCTTTCAGGCCACAGCTGAGAGCGAGGAGGAGGAGGAGCTACGGCAGATCACGGCGGCGCACCCACGGAGAAGACGGCCGCGGCGGCACAAGGAAGGGTGCTTCCGCTGCGGGGAGCCAGGACACATCGCGCAGTACTGCCCTGCACCCACCCCACAACAAACCGATGAACTGTCACCGCGTGTGGGCCGAATTGGACTCTCGCCAGGGATATACCTACAGTGCAGCCTGGACAACACGCCGATCCGGGCCCTGATTGACACCGTTCTACCATCTCCTTGGTCCGACCCGGTGTGCTGCCAGGCACGGACGAGACAGCACTTCAGGGGTGGGAACCCACCGGGTGCTCCGTCACCACAGCTACCGGTGAGCATACCAGATTAGGAGGGCGAAGAGTTCTCGTGGTGGGTGTGGCCGGCCAGAACACAAACCACCCGTTCTGGCTGGCTGACATCCAAGACCCCTGCATTATTGGACTCGATCTGCTCGCAGCGTGGAGTACGAAGATTGACACCGCCAGACCGTCCCTCCAGCTGGGAACCCGGACCATCACGCTCCGCAGCGGGACCCAGGGAAGGAACCCAGAGGCCTGCGCAATCGAGAGACTGCCAGGACGGACCAGACCAGGCGGGTCACCGCGGGGACTGGACACAATGGCGCCACCAGCATGAGCAGAGGGAGCACGAGCACAGACAAGGACAGGGGGGGGGATCACAGCGGAGCGGGTCAACGAGTCGCAGGAACGCAGCAGGCGGTCGAGGAATTGTTCCAGCAGAGCTGCAGCGGGCTGGAATCGGGACAGACACGCCAGCTACGGGAGCTGTTGGACTGTCGTCACTGCCAGCGGGCAGAGGATCGAGACCCAGCCATCCCATGGGCTGCTGCTTTCTGGACCGCTGTGAGCAGGAATAACACAGTGGCACACAGTTCCCCTCGGATAATCAGGCAGCTCCCCCCAGCGATGACGTCACAGAGGCCCTCAGGAACGCAGCAGCTGCAGAGCGAGCAGGACAGCGATCCAGTCATTTCCCGGGTTCGGCAGTGGCCGGACGCAGGCCAGCGGCCCGCCTGGGAGGCCCTGGCAGCGGCAGGTAGTCGGCAGAAGCGGGCATATGACTCCCACTGCCAGGAGAGGGACTTTGCACCAGGAAATCGAGTCTGGGCTTTCTGCCCGGAGAGGAAAAGAGGACGGTCACCGAAATTGGCGAGCCATTGGTCAGGACCGTGCGTGGTTCCGCAGAGACTGACGGATGTGGTGTACAGGGTGAGGCTTAAGAAAAGGGACCGGGTCGTGGTACTCCACCGTGACCGTCTCGCCCCATACCAGCCATCCGCCCCGCTGGTGGTCGAGCTGGAGCCTTCACCTCAACCAGATACTCAAATGAACACTGGCGGGCCTGTACGTGCTGGTCGTCGGCAACGGAGGCCACCCCGACACCTGGACAGATTCGTGCTGGACTTTTGAGTTGGACTTTCATTTTTCTGGGGACAGAAACCAGTCCGGGGGGGCGGGGGGCAGTGTAACGTCGGGGCTGTGTTAAGAGGGGCAGGGATTTCCCCAGCATGCTTTGCCAGCAGGACGTTATTTCTGTGTGTGTTAAACTGTTATTACTGTGTCATTATAACTGCGTTATAATGACCCAGCAGTGTTATAGGTAGAATTAGAACAGGAATGATTATGTGTCTGTGTAACCCTTATTGAAACGGAGGTCTGGGAGAATGACCCCTCCTGTCTGTGTTCAGTGTCGGTGTGTTTTAATAAAGCCTGTTTCGTCGCAGCCATCTTCTCCTCTTCTTGTGTGAACCTCGCATACGTCACATTATGTTTATATCTTTATACCTCATGCTAAATTTATGAATATCCAACAACTACCATCTCCCTTGTTATAAAAATGTCAAATCACCTACTGTGTGAACTTTCACAACAATAACAAAAATGCCAAGACTTAGGGCAGTGAAACACTTACCTGACTGAGTATTTAAAGAACCGGAGGCATGCTGGAGGCTGCTGTGACTGGTGCTGTGTGTGGAAGGAGCAATGGGGGTGGGGCATTTGGGGCTCATGTGCTGGCCACACAGAATTAATTGGATGTCAAAATATAGTTATCAGACTTTAAAACACATTTGATTGGCATCTCTCTGGGGGGAAATTAAAATCTATCCACCTTATTCCTGGGTGTGCTGCTGTACGATTATGGGCGGAGCTTCCGATTTTGGCAGATGTAGTGTTAAATCAGTCAGTAAGAGTGGAGTAGCAGGGGCATTTAAAATAGCATTTTTAAAAGTTTTTCAAATTCATTTCAATGTATAGTCCACATACGGTGTGGTAAAAAAGTATTTAGTCAGCCACCAATTGTGCAAGTTCTCCAACTTAAAAGATGAGAAAAGTCTCCAATTTTCATCATAGGTATACCTCAACTATGAGAGACAAAATAAGAAAAAAAAAATCCAGAAAATCACATTGAAGGATTTTTAATGAATTAATTGGTAAATTCCTCAGTAAAATAAGTATTTGGTCAATAACAAAAGTTCATCTCAATACTTTGTTATATGCCCTTTGTTGGCAATGACAGAGGTCAAACGTTTTCTGTAAGTTTTCACAAGATTTTCACACACTGTTGCTGGTATTTTGGCCCATTCCTCCATGCAGATGTCCTCTAGAGCAGTGATGTTTTGGGGCTGTCGCTGGGCAACACGGACTTTCAACTCCCTCCAAAGATTTTCTATGGGGTTGAGATCTGGAGACTGGCTAGGCCTCTCCAGGACCTTGAAATGCTTCTTACGAAGCCACTCCTTCGTTGCCCGGGTGGTGTGTTTGGGATCATTGTCATGCTGAAAGACCCAGCCACGTTTAATCTTCAATGCCCTTGCTGGTGGAAGGAGGTTTTCACTCAAAATCTCATGATACATGGCCCCATTCGTTCTTTCCTTTACACGGATCAGTCGTCCTGGTCCCTTTGCAGAAAAACAGCCCCAAAGTATGATGTTTTCACCCCCATGCTTCACAGTAGGTATGGTGTTCTTTCTCCTCCAATCACGACAAGTTGAGTTTTTACCAAAAAGTTCTATTTTGGTTTCATCTGACCATATGACATTTTCCCAATCCTCTTCTGGATCATCCAAATGCTCTCTAGCAAACTTCAAACGGGCCTGGACATGTACTGGCTTAAGCAGGGGGACACGTCTGGCACTGCAGGATATGAGTCCCTGGCGGCGTAGTGTGTTTCTGATGTAGCCTTTGTTACTTTGGCCCCAGCTCTCTGCAGGTCATTCACTAGGTCCCCCCATGTGGTTCTGGGATTTTTGCTCACCGTTCTCGTGATAATTTTGACCCCATGGGGTGAGATCTTGCGTGGAGCCCCAGACTGAGGGAGATTATCAGTGGTCTTGTATGTCTTCCATTTTCTAATAATTGCTCCCACAGTTGATTTCTTCACATCAAGCTGCTTAGCTATTGCAGATTCAGTCTTCCCAGCCTGGTGCAGGTCTACAATTTTGTTTCTGGTGTCCTTTGACAGCTCTTTGGTCTTGGCCATAGTGGAGTTTGGAGTCTGACTGTTTGAGGTTGTGGACAGGTGTCTTTTATACTGATAACGAGTTCAAACAGGTGCTATTAATACAGGTAATGAGTGGAGGACAGAGGAGCCTCTTAAAGAAGAAGTTACAGGTCTGTGAGAGCCAGAAATCTTACTTGTTTGTAGATGACCAAATACTTATTTTACTGAGGAATTTATCAATTAATTCATTAAAAATCTTTCAATGTGATTTTCTGGATTTTTTTTTCTCATTTTGTCTCTCATAGTTGAGGTATACCTATGATGAAAATTGGAGACCTCTTTCATCTTTTAAGTGGGAGAACTTGCACAATTTGTGGCTGACTAAATACTTTTTTGCCCCATTGTATGTGTTTTGCACTCAATTGGCAGCTAATTTCAGCACTTGTAGTTTTTGCATTTTTTGAATGTTTTGGCGTAGTTTTGGTACTTGTTGCTGGTGTTCATGGTTGTGCCATAGACTGTATAAATGAAGGCTTCTTTGTGGCTCTGACTAGATTTTACATCTGCTGTGAGGTAAATCTGATTATGTCCAACATAATTTAACAAAATGCAGCCAACTTTATTGCGGTGGAGACATTGATCTATGTGACCCGTGCTGGCAAAATGAGTCGGAATGTGCACCGCGTCATTACGAGCTACAGGCAGAGAAGTCATAAACCATGACTCTTTCTTTGTTTGCTAGCGGCAAGTCCCGGGAAAACGCCCATGAGTGCCTGGTATTATTTGAAAGCTTAGAAATCGTACTTTCTAAAAAATACATATGTTTTTGCGGAAGACATAACTGTCAACCGATCGAACACAAGTTTTCAACTTAGCCAAAATATAAACAAATCATCTTTTTCCGTCCGTTTTTGTGCACTTCCTACAAATTAAATATCATTTTGAAGGCCTTTCAATCCACCTTATTCCTAGGCCCCATGATGCCTTGCATGAATTATGGTAGCAACTTCCGGTACTAGTTTAGAACTTATGGTTGTCACTGAAACGGGACACTTTTCCTTGTTAAAAAACAATGACATCAGCATCAGAAATGCAGGAACACGGCCTCTTGCACCTCAAAAACAGTAATATAATCACACCATTCCCCACAACTATCGAGGGATAAGAAGATGACCTTAAAAAGTGGCCTTGTAAACAGTAGCTGTGTTTGTTAGCGCCGCTGCTAAGATGCTAATGCTGTACACAAATGACCCGTACTGGTAAAATGAGTCATTTTGAGGACATTTTCAAAACTGATGTAACATTATTTCCATATTCTGTATAGAAAGACCTTCAAAATGATCTTTAATTTGTAGGAAGTGCGCAAAAACTGACCCGGAAAAAGACGATTTGTTTATATTTTGGCTAGGTTGAAAACTCACGTTCGATTGGTCGGGAGTTACATCTTCCGCAAAAACATAGGTATTTTTAGAAAGTACGATTTCTAAGCTTTCCAGTGGTACCAGGCACTCATGGGGTTTTCCTGGGACATGCCGCTACCAAACAAAGAAAGGGTCATGATTTCAGTTCAGTTCAATTCAATTTTATTTATATAGTGTCAAATCACAACACAGGTCATCTCAATGCACTTTACAAAAAAGGGTGGGTTTAGGCCATGCTCTCAAATTTATAGAACCCAGCAGAGACCCTTAAGAGCAAGCACTGCAGCGACACAGGCAAGGAAAAACTTCCCTTTAATGGGCAGAAACCTCGAGCGGAACCATAGCTCATAGAGGACGGCCATCCGCCTCGACCAGCCGGGTTGAAAAAAAAGGTAAAAAGTAGGAGGCCTGGCAGTAGCCACAGTCAAAACAAACATAACAAATACAATTCAACATTAACATTCACAGCCAGACCTTCCAGTATCAAGCCAGGTTAGGCTCCACATACGGGTGAAGGCCTGGCAGCGGCAACATTTTTAACTATAGGCTTTGTCAAAGAGAAATGCTTTCAACTTACTCTTGAATAAAGAGAGAGTGTCTGCCTCCCGAACTGAACTGGGAAGATGGTTCCACAGGAGGGGAGCTTGATAACTGAAAGCTCTACCTCCCAATCTACTTCTGAAGACCTTGGGGACCGCCAGTAGTTTGGATTTTTGGGAGCGCAGAGCTCTGGTTGGATGATAGGAAACTATGATTTCTTGCAGGTAAGAAGGAGCCAGACCATTAAGGGCTTTATAAGTTAGGAGTGAAATCTTGAATTCAATTCTATATTTTATTGGGAGCCAATGTAAAGAAGCTAAAACTGGGGTAATGTGATCTTTTCTCCCTGTTCTCATCAGGATACATGCAGCTGCATTCTGAATGAATTGGATAAACTTTATGGACTTATTAGGACAACCTGATAAAAGTGAAATACAATAGTCTAGCCTAGAGGTGATAAAGGCGTGGACAAGTTTCTCTGCATCTTTATGAGACAACATGGACTTAATTTTACAAATATTACACAGATGGAAGAAGGCAGTCTTAATAGTTTGCTGTATATGAGAGTTAAAAGACATCCTGTATCTTGGTCAAAGATAAACTCCAAGATAACTGACAGAGGACTTAGAAGCCGGCGCAATGCCATCTAGTGTTGTTATCTTACTAGAAAAAGTACTTCTAGCTTGTTTGGGGCCAAGAACAATGACTTCAGTTTTATCTGTATTCAGCAATAGAAAGTTGTAGTTCATCCAGGTTTTAATATCCTTAAGACACTCCTGGAGTGTACCCAAATGGCTGGGATCATCTGGATTGATGGATAAATATAATTAAGTGTCATCAGCGTAATAATGAAAATTAATAGAATGCTTCCTCATAATGTCTCCCAAAGGCAGCATGTATAATGTAAACAGTATTGGTCCAAGTACCGATTCCTGTGGAACTCCATAGCTAACCGTGGTCTGGATAGAGGACTTGTTATGGACATAGACAAACTGGGAATGGTCTGATAAATAAGACTTTAAATAAGTCTTATTTACATAAATAAGACAGATTTATGACTTCTTGTTGCTTGTAGCTTGTAACGACGTGGTGCACATTCCAAATTTTGCCAGCACGTCTCCACCGCAATAAAGTCGGCTGCATTTTGTTAAAATATGTTGGACATAATCAAATTTACCTTAGAGCAGATGTACACCACAACACCATGCTGGGATGTCGTCTGTCACTGTGTGGTGAGAAGCCTCCATTTATACAGTCTATGGCACAACCACGAACATCAGCAACAAGTACCAGAACTATGCCAAAACAAAACAAAAAAAAAAAAACTAGAAGAGCTGAAATTAGCTGCCACTTGAGTGCAAAACATGTTTGTGGACTATACATTAAAATGAATTTGAAAAACTTTTAAAAACGCTATTCTAAATGCCCCTGCTACTCCACTCTTACTGACTGATTTAACACTACGTCAGCCGAAACCGGAAGCTCCGCCCATAATCGTACAGCAGCACACCCAGGAATAAGGTGGATAGATTTTAATTTCCCCCCAGAGAGATGCCAATCAAATGTGTTTTAAAGTCTGATAACTATATTTTGACATCCAATTAATTCTGTGTGGCTACAGCGGCACCCCCAGGAATAAGGTGGAAACAGAATATGGAAATAATGTTACATCAGTTTTGAAAATGTCCTCAAAGTAGCCCATTTTGCCAGCACGTGTAATTTGTTTACAGCGTTAGCATCTTAGCAGCGGTGCAAACAAACAGAGCTACAGTCTGCCAGGCCACTTTTTAAGGTCATCTTCTCATTTCTCGATAGTCATGGGAAGTGGTATGATTATATTACTGTTTTTGAGGTGCAAAAGGCCATGTTCCTGCATTTCTAATTCCAAAGTCATTGTTTTTTAACAAGGAAAAGTGTCCCGTTTCAGTGACAATCATATGTTCTGTTGTGTCCATAATTAATAGAATGAGGAGCAGGGTGGAAGGCAGTTTATATATTTATTAATAACTTATAAATAACACACCAGTCAAACAGCAGTGGGCTACAGCGCTCTAGGTCCAGGCGTCTACAACGAAAGAGGACTACCTCTTCCGCTCCTGGCCTTTTATACCCCGGCCAGCATCACCACCGGAAGTGTGGTTCGCCAGCCCCCTCTAATCCCCGGTAAACCCCAGGCCACTACATTACTGCTGATTTACAGAAGTAACATCCCCCCCCCCCCCCTTCAAAAAAAACGCAGTCACACAATTAGCCCACCTGTGGCACATATATTGAGTTCATATTTCCCACAAATGTATGGCTGTATGTTTATTGGGTGCTTCACGTCTCGCGGGACAAAGAAGGTCTGGGCCTGCAGAAGTCTACAGGAGATGACGAGGAGGTGTGAGTTTTGGCCTTTGTCTCAGAGAGGATGCCCCAGAAGGATTCCCAGATCATCGAGTGATAAGAGACAATAGTGAAACATCAAAGAGTTGCATTGTGACTGGGATTAAGTACCATGTGATTGTATGTTTGCTAAAACACCATGTGACTTAGGTTTCGTGGCTCCAGCAGTATAAGAGTGTGGTATTTCATTGCTCAGTCTCTTTTTCTTGTTGAGAGATTGCTAGAGAATGTGTTCTCATAATAAAGCTGAACCTGAGAAATAAACTCAGCCTCGTCCTTGAATGCATTCTCTACACACCCAACTTTATAACCCGACTCACGCACTAACAGGGAAAACGGTATATACAAAAATAAACAAATAATCTATCCAGTCATACAACTAAGGCTGGGGGGCCGAGTAGACTACCAGCACCCCCTACACAGCTAAGCGGATTATTCTGCAGCTTTCTTCATCAGTCCAGAACATAAAATAAGCCGTGTTTCCAATAAAAGAAAACAATACCAGAACAAACTGTAAATATACCTATACACGATAAATCCTAAACAAAGAACACATACATCCTTCATTTAACCCAACTCTACTGGCAGCCTCCCACCCCAACACACCCCACACACGAACACACACAAAAAAAACAGTGTTGAGGAAGTCAATTTAGCACTATACATTTTCACATTAACACACACCAGGTCGAGCCTCAGAGCACCCATCAACCTTATTCCAGTTGTTAAACAGGTTTTATCTCAGTGTATGTTAACTATCATAACCTAATACTTCTCAGAAAAATTCAAAACTAAATCCAGAAATTTCATCTCTTCTGTGTTGTTTTTTTTTCTACATATAGTCTCCCCAAATACGGTCAATTAAACACTCAAATTAGTCCATTAAACAAAAATGAAGCACAACCCAGCAGAGTTAACATATATACAGCCTGACTTGTGAAGCAATCACTGAACAATTTCTTTCAAACAAACAGCTCAGTCATTTCACACAACTCATGGAATGCCCCCCCCCCCCACCCCAGGATTACCATACCGTGGTTCCCAGCCAGAGCGTCGCCACCTTTTAGTCTCTGGGGATGGGCTATGGTGTTGCTTCTCCATCATCACCTGACGCATCTCGCTGGGGTGCCTCCACGTTCCGTCCGACAAGCCCAAGTAGCCGTCATTCCGGGTGGTCTCAACTTGCAGTCACCCCTGGTCATCATACATTCCACGACGTCGATGGGACCCCCTCGACCGAGCTTCTACCCTAGGGCGAACCATATCACCAACCACTAGGGGAGCTCTAATAAGTCTCTACGGATCCCTCCACCATAGGGGGGTTCCCATTTGGACCTGGTATTCTTCCCAGTCTGGCCTGAGGCCCTTTTCGAGGGCTGTCTTCTGGTGCGTTTCAAGCGCACACCTGTTGGTCTAGCCCCAGTGCTGTTTAGCACTGATGCCTCGGTCCCACCTACCAACCCGGGGGACCCACCGTGCCGCCTAGCTCCCACACCCAGGGTAACTTGGGCTCTGGCATCGGGTCCATTCCGGGAAAGCACCCCATGACGGTACTCCTCGCTGTCTTCTCCCAGTTCGGACCAATCGGCATCCCAGACCACATCATCGTCTCACATCCAGCAGGGGTCGGTTCCACAAACCTCCACCCGACCACTCCTCTCCGGTGTCACTGGCGATGGAGAAGCCCAAGCCATAGAACATGTCGCATCCCATAATGTTGGATCCCGTGGCAGTCACCACCACCTGGACATCCGCCATGCTCCAAGACTTGTAACATGCCATCACCTCGATGTACCCTAATACGACAATCCTACTTCTGCCATAGCCATAGAATGGGGCCACCATCTTGTGAATGCGGTACCGCGGGAACAGGCTCTTCACCGTTTGCAGGTTCAAAATCGAAGCCACTGCACCCATATTCACCAGCATCGATACCTCGACTCCGTCTAGAGATACCGTGCAATAGATATGGCTGCCGGACTCAGGCACAACCGTATGCACAACAGTGGGAGTCTTTGTGGAAGAGCGCCCTCCATTTCCACGTTCCCCACGCTCAAAGTTCTTACAGGCTTGCATGAAATGGTGCAGTAGGCCACATTTCCCACAGCGCTTTCCTTTCGCCGGACACTCTCTGGACTTATATCTGTGTCTAGTGGATCCACAGCCGTAACATCTCGGTGTTCCCGGGGTAGACCTTATTCTGATGACGGAGGTGTACTCCCCTTCCTCCTCAACATCGTCTTCACCTGCAGGGTCCGCTGTCAGCGCCTTTAGCCGAGGCTCCCTTAAAGATGAGGATGACTCTCCGATGAGGTCCCTCGCTATGTTCTCAGCCGCCTCAAACTGCTAGACAATATCTATGGCGGTGGTCAGCATTAATTCACCCGAATGGGTCAGGAGGCGCGACTGGGCAGCCGAACTCCGAACATGCTCTGCCAGTTGGTCCCAAATCATCTCATCCTGTAGAGCTCAGAAGTTACACTCCACCACCCAGCTGATGCAGGTCTGCCACAAACCTCTTCACTGGCTCTCCTGGCTGCTGGTGGCACTGTCAAAACTGAATATGCTGGACGATGACGTTGTCCGGCATGCGAAAATATCGCGCGATTAGCTCTACAACCTCCTCAAAAGTCTCCACTCTGCCCAAAGTTTCCAGGACCCTCTGCCGTTCCATGCCAAATTATGGACTAAAATTGCCCTTGCTCACAATTTCTTCAACTCACCGAGGTTGAGGGCCACCAGGTAGTTGCTAAATGCCGCAAACCACCTAGGCCACGACACAGGAGGCTCGCCAGGGGCCTCCAGAAATGGCTGGAAACTCGTTGCAGCACGCTCCATAACCGCGTTCTCCTCGTCGCCAAATGTTGTGTCCATAATTAATAGAATGAGGAGCAGGGTGGAAGGCAGTTTATATACTTATTAATAATTTATAAATAACACACCAGTCAAACAGCAGTGGGCTACAGTGTTCTAGGTCCAGGCATCTACAATGAAAGAGGACTACCTCTTCCGCCCCTGGCCTTTTATACCCCAACCAGCGTCCCCACTGGAAGTGTGGTTCGCCAGCCCCCTCTAATCCCCGGTAAACCCCAGGCTGCCATATTACTGCTGATTTACGGATGTAACACGTTCTAAACTAGTACCGGAAGTTGCTACCATAATTCACACAAGGCATCATGGGGCCTAGGAATAAGGTGGATAATGCCTTAAAAAGAAAAGGCTCTCCAGAAGGACACTGCAAAGGGGGTGGTGCTCCAGCACTTCCTGATGTATATCTGTGCAGGTGCCTGCTGGGCTCTTCAAAGTGAACCCAGTATATCTTCTTTTCCTGCTCAATACTTGGACTAGGTTTGTATGAATTGCAGTAAAACTTATCATCTTATCATTGGCGCACAGATTTTTATCTACTGTCTGACACAAGCCATTTTAAGCCCTCTCTTTCTAAAGGGGTCATTGACTGAAAAATGGAGTGTTTATAGGTTTTAACTGTCTGAAATGAGTCTACTGGTCACCTAATTATGAAAAAAAAAAAAATTCAAAACAGTCAATTCTGTTAAAAAAAAGTACACAGCCTTTATCTTGTTTTTCTCTCCCAAAAACGCCAGAAACATTTTTGACTGTTCTGTGGAACTCTCTAACATCATGAATCAAAAAAGCCAACCCACCGCTGTCCTTGAAACCAGCCCACTGCTCTATTATTGGCCCGCCTGGCTGGCTGTCATGTAGATGGAAGTGGCACTAAAGGTAGCCTATTAGCCCCTGAGCTATTAGCCTCCAAGCTAACACTGGTAACAGGAAGCTTGAACCGAGCGCAGCTTATATTGTTATTTTCTTCAGATCTTAGTCACCCTAATAACCATCCCTGTTACCTCCTGGTTCACTGGTCCGCAGTCCATAATGTGCCTCGCGTCGCTCCGGCCCATCTCCTGGTGGTTTCGCTGTGGTTCCGTGGTGGGTCACTAGTGCTGGCATGCCGGTCACAGAAAGCCAAGAGCCAGAAACTCCAGGCAGCATCCCTGGGTCATGGCAACTGCCTGCGCTGCACCCCGGGTTGTGGCATAGACAGTTGCCGCAACCTGGGGCTGCTGCGTGGAGCTGCTGGCTCAGCTCCACCACCATCCTCTGGGCATACTCTCACGGGTAATGTGGCGGAGCAACTTCATGACAAGGCATCCCCAGGCTGGCTCTGTGGGAGAGAAGCGGAGTACCGCGGAGGGAGACATTGCCCTTTAGGATCTCGTGGCTCGGCCAGCAGCCTCGGGTTGCAGCGATCAGTGGATCGCTCGGCGCACGGTGCTGGTGATTTGTTGTGGCATCTCGGCAGAGTCGTTAGAGGGTGGGCTAAGATGACGCGAGATACACAAACGACTGCAGATCGGTGAGCCAGCGCTGCTCATCCAAGCTACAAGGAGGCTAGAAACTACTCAGCTAATGGCTAACTGATGTAAGAGGGAGGGCGGAGTTGAACAGCTGTTTCTTAAAGTGACAGGCTCAGATGACAGGCAACGTCTTAATGATGTTCATGCCAGAGTAAAACGATATGCAGAGCAGAAGGCTGCAGAGAGACTTGAGGCATGCAGGGATAAAGTAAACTGTTCTCCAGTAGAGGTGGGTCAGTTGGTCTACCTTTGCCATTGGCCTCAGGGCAGAAATAAAATTCAAGATGCTTGGGGACCGACTGTGTACAGAGTAGTTGAGGTCAAGGGTAGCACACATGCAGTGGAGCCAGTAGAGGGTGGCCCCTTTAAAAGGGTCCATAGAACTAATCTTAGGCCCTGTGTGCATCCTGTTCCTGCACCCAGGAGATTAAGGGGTAACGTTTCCCCATCACCTACACACCATTCCCATTCCACTATTTCTACTGAACATCTAGGCTTAGACCCAGAGTATGTTGTTGATGAAGAGACTTCATATCCCATTCTTGATCCCAGAGATGGAGAGAGAGAGATTGTCACTGGAGAAGAGGAGCAGGCTGTTGAATTTGCAGTGTCTGAGGTTGAAGATGGGGTTGAGGCAATAGCTGTTTCGCCTACACCTGATGCAGTTCCTCTCACATGTAACAGTCTGAATGATGTTGAGGTGACAGTACCTACTTCAGCACCATGTCAAAGTCAAAGGTCAAATATAGGGGTTCATCCCAATCCTCATCATCTCCCTAGGTCTGTTTGTAGTTCAATTTCCCTTAGCCCTGATGCTGTGTCCCAGTTGTTAACTAGTATGGGTACTGTTTTCTTCAGGGAAGCCATCAGTGAAGCTAAAAATTTAAGTTAAGTCACCGGGGACCTTGACATTTTAACAGGGGAGAGTGTAGTCAGGTGGAAGAATGGGGGAAAGATGTTTCTCCTCTCCACTAGGGGGCGGTAGCATTTTGTGAGCCTCTTTCCTGGTTTTAGTCAGCAGCAGCTGAAGGTGGGAGGAGAAGACTATAAATACCTGATAGGAAACAGGAGGTTCTTTTGTTCTGCTCAGACAGCTCAAGTAGAAGGTCACGCCCGAGGTTTGGAACAAGCTAGTGATTTTAGGTTTGTTGGGGTGGTGGAAGGCCAGGTGACCTTGTAGGCCCAAAGGATGAGGGCCATGGGTTTTCTTCATCATTAATGAACTGTTGGGAGCTGAGATGTGCATTTGTGAGTAGGCCTTAGCAATGCACAAAAAGAAGACAAGCCATCACAGTTGTTAATGCACTCAATTTGTGAACAGTTTCCCTTTTAAGATTTGTCTATTTTAAAGAACTCATTTTTTTCCCATTCATAATAAAGAACCTCTTTATATATTCTGTGTTTGTCTTGAGCTCATTTGGCCAGACACCACATTAGTATGAGCATGGGGAAAATATAGGTATCTTTAATAGGCATAAGCAAATCTTCACCTTAGTGATTAGGCTAACAGGTATGTGGAAGTGTTAAATCTTTACTTTTGGAGTTGTTGAAAAAACGTGGCATCGGAGCTCTGGATTTGGGGGTTTGAGCCTTCTGCAAATGCTGCATCTAATAAGGACAGGGCAACTCTCTGTTTGTTTGTTTGTTTAGCTGGCGCCACTGTGAGGAATCCAGGCTCAGCTCTCTATCTCTCTCTCTCTCTCTCTCTCTCTCCTGTTCTATGAAAAATATCTTCGTTGATTTCCAGCTAGAGGATGTAGATTTATCCATGTTTGTCATATTTCTATACCGTAAGGGCATTTAAGGTGAATTGTGAGAAGTGCTTGCTGTGCAGGAGCACGCTTTATCTTTATTCTCCGCCTCTCTAAATCTGCCCTACATCTGTCTGCCTTTGGCCCTCTACAGATCGTCCTGCCCCACATTTTATTGGGCAATTCTCACTAGCAGCGATCAGCCCGTCAGCCTCTGCGGAAAAAAAACAAAAAAAAAACCGCTGTGCGCCATTTCGAAATGTAGTTAGAAGCCTTCGATATTATGGACCTAAAATCCGAGCTTCTCAAGTCCATTTGGTACGCTTTTACATCGCTGGACGTGGAGAAATGTGGGAAAGTGTCCAAGTCGCAGTTAAAGGTAAGCAGGACATTGTGGGAGACATTTCAGCTCAGGAAACCGAGAGGCGTTCACTGAAGTCAGAAGACTTTTGTTTTGATGCAGACTATTTCGTGTTTTATACTCACTGTACGGTGTTGATGTTTCAATTATATTACTTTTCGATTGTGCGTTTAAAAATAAGTTAAAGCTCACCTGTTGTGTTGTTTGTATATATTGTGTTGTTCTGTTGTGGGAATTAATGCTGTAATTTCAGGCTCACTAAACAACGCACCGACGCCCCCAAAAGCTCACACACGAAAATGCCCCTATTTTAAAACACTTTTAAGTTGTTCAGATTCTGATTTGAGGTGAGAAATGAGCCCGGCTTTAGCTCAAAGTCCAACTTTTTCCTGTGGACATAACACCACAGCTCTTAGATCTTTTAAAATAAAATTTAAAAAAATTACTTTCCTTTTCACCTCCTTGGGTTTTATTTCTTACAACTGTGTCGCTTTTCCTTCTAGCCCCTGCATGTCTGCCTGACCCCCTCCAGCTCTGTGGAATCCTGAGGAACAGCAGGACGCTGTCTGGACATGCTCAGTCTCTGGGGGATGACTGAGTGTTCCTGTGTCAATTTGTGGATATGTGGAGAAATAGCGAGTGTGCAGAAAACAAACTCTGTGTGTGTGTTTCTTCCTTCAGGTGCTTTCTCATAACCTTTATACGGTGCTGAACATCCCACATGATCCAGTCACGCTAGAGGAGCACTTCCAGGACGATGATGATGGACCAGTGTCTAATCACGGCTACATGCCCTACCTCAACAAATATATACTGGATAAGGTACTGTAGATATAATACACTCCTTTTTAGAAAGGATTATACTGTAGGGTTTTTTTTTTATAATAAGCAGTTATTGATTGTTATTTGAAGCTTTAAAGTCAGTTTCAGTTTTTTTTTCTCCCTCCTTTCTGTTGTGTTGGGTTCTTTTATAAATAAAGACTGCTGCTTTGGGTGAACACGGAGCCTCCTTTATTAACTGGCTGAAACAACATTAACACACGAACTCCGCCATATTATTATCCGTCCTGTTGTACACCTGACAACATCCGGTCTGTGTCGCCCCCTAGTGGCTCCACATATGTAATCCTTAGATTACACCACATCCCCCTTACTGAAGCCAAGTTGACCCCTTTTAGCTGAAAACACAAAATATAACATTTCTTTTTTTTTTTCTCTTCAACACTGTTTTCACAAATATTAACATGCAACTCTACAGATCCTGTCTCTTTGGTTTTATCACTTCTCTACCAGACCTGGTTCTAACAACACCTGGTGTTTCCTGTGCATTGGGCTCAGAAACAGTTTCTGTAGGAGCGTCTTTTCCATTTGACTGGGTCTGTTGTGGTTCCATCTCAGTCTTTGGTATCGACATAGGCACAAGATGAGTGCGATTCCTCCTGATTGTCCCTTGTGGTCCACTGATGACATAGGACCGTGGAGTTTTGTGGACAGATGTCACTGTGCCCTGTGCTTTTGCATCTGTAATCCAAACAGAGTTTCCGGGTAACAGTTTATCCAAATCTCTCGTTCTGTGTCTTTTGTTGAAACATTCTGTTTGCCTCATCCGTCTCTCCTTTTCCACGTGACGAATTTGTTGCAGATTCGGCACGCATGGCTGCAAGGCCTCTGGAAGCATTGGCAGGGTGGTACGAAGCCTACGCCCCATGAGAAGCTGTGCTAGGCTGTAGCCATTTGCCAACACTGTGGTTCTGTAGGCTAACAGTGCTCGGTATGGATCACTGGCTTTCTTAATAAGATTTTTGACTGTTCTGACAGCTCTTTCTGCCTCACCGTTACTTTGGGGGTACCTGGGACTACTGGTCACGTGCTCAAAACAGTACTCCTTTGCAAAGTCTTCCATTTCCTGACTTGCGAACTGCGGGCTGTTATCCGTGATCAGTATCTCTGGTATTCCGTGACGTGCAAACATTGATTTTAAATGCACAATGACATTGGCAGAGCGAGTTGGGCTGAGCTGGGCAATCTCTATATACCTAGAGAAGTAGTCCACTAATAACAGATAGTTTTTGTCTTGTAGTGTGAACAAATCAGCTCCCAACTTCTGCCATGGCCTTTCTGGTAAATCTGTGGGCATTAAAGGCTCTCTCACATTAACTCTTTCCTGTATGCACTTTCTGCATTTGAGTACAACTTCACTGATCTGGTTGCTTAAACCTAGCCACCATACAGCCTGATGGGCGCGCTCTCTGCATTTAACCACCCCCTGGTGGCCCTCATGTATCTTATCCAAAACTGCATTTCTCATGTTAGCAGGGATAACTAACCTCGTGCCTCTCAGTAGTAGTCCGTTATGCACACTCAAAACGGCTCTCTCAGACCAGTAGTGCTTCACCGCTCCCTGTAGCTGGTTACGATTCGGCCAGCCTTCTGTGCAGTATTTCATGACTTGTGAACAGACGCTGTCGGACTGCAGTTGCTCTTGGAGATCTGCAAGATATTTGCTGCTTGTAGGGAGTCCCTCTAGCACAGAGTCAACATAAATGTTAGTGTCCTCCATAAGATCTGTGTCTGTGTGAGTAACACTGTTTGTGAGCGGTAAGCGTGAGAGCGTGTCGGCAGTGGTTAGACTTTTGCCCGGGATGTGCTTTATAGTGTATGAGTACCTCATTAGGCGCATACGAAATCTCTGTATACGCGGTGGAAGCGCATCCAAAGCTTGTCCTCCCAGCAGACTCACTAGTGGCTTATGATCAGTTTCTAGTTCAAAGTGCAGACCCAGGATAAAGTCATTGAATCTTTCACAGGCCCACGTGAGAGCCAGCGCTTCTTTTTCCAGCTGGGCGTAGCGCTGCTCTGTAGGTGTCAATGATCGGGAAGCGTAAGCAACTGGTGACCACACGTCTCTCTCCTTCTGTAGCATGACTGCCCCCAAGCCGTATGAAGAGGCATCTGCAGATATTTTCTGTGGTTTGTTTGAGTCATAGAGCTGCAATACAGGAGCAGAGGACAGTTCTTGTTTGAGATTACAAAACGCATTTTGTTGTTCATGCCCCCAGAACCACATGTTCTTTGTTGAAAGCAAGTCTCTCAATGGTTTGTCCTTTTCAGAAAGGTTTGGAATGAACTTCCCCAGCTGGTTCACCATTCCGAGAAAGCTCCTGAGCTCACTCACGTTGCTTGGCTCTTTCATGTCCTGAACAGCTTTGGTTTTGTCTGGATCTGGCCTCATTCCTTCTGCTGAAACAATAAACCCAAGAAATTTAACCTCTCTTTTGCCAAACTCACATTTTGACATATTCAACGTAACACCGGCTTTCTCCGCGCGCTTCAAGACAGCATGCAGTCTTGCGTCGTGCTGCTCCTTCGTGGATCCCCAGACCAGGATATCGTCCATGTGACAGACGACTCCGTCAAGACCCGCTGTAACCTCTGTTACCATCATGTTTTGGAAATATTCAGGAGCACTGGAAATACCAAATGGCAAACGGTTGAAGTGGTATCTGCCAAATGGCGTAATGAATGTGGTGAGAAAGGCCGACTCTTTAGACAGTGGTATTTGCCAAAATCCCATATTTGCATCAAGCTTTGAAAAATACTGAGCACCTGTGAGCATGCCTAGCGTTTGGTCCACAGACGGGAGGATGTATCTTTTGCGACACACTGACTCGTTTAAAGGTGTCATGTCCACACAGATACGCACCTTTTCTTTGTCCTTTTTGGGAGCTACAACCATGCCACAGCACCAATCTGTTGGCTGCTCCACGCGACTGATGACTCCCAACTTTTCCATCCTCTCGAGCTCTTCTTTCACTTTAGCCATGAGCGGCAGTGGCACACGCCTTGGCACCTTGAGCGAAAAGGGCTTAGCATCAGGTTTCAGTTTAATTGTGTATGGCTTTTGGACAAGCCCAAGTCCATCGCATAACTTGGGGTACGCTTTTCTCACTGTCTCTTGGTCTATAGTGTCAACTCTGGCAATTAGTTTCAGTCTCACGGAAGCTGTTCTACTCAGTAGTGCCATGCGCAGATTTTTGACAATATAGATTTTCTCAGTAGCGCTCTTGTCACCGTATGTAATAGTCTCTGTCATAGACCCTAACACGGTTAGTGCAGTTCCACCCGGTCCGTAGAGTGGTTTTTGTGCCTTTTCCAACTGTTCATTTTTCTTCTTGAAGATTTCAAATGTTTGGTCAGAAACCGCTGTGACGTCCGCTCCAGAATCTAACTTGAAAGTCACTTTATTTCCTCTCACATTTATGTCTGCCAGCCATGGATCCTCCCCTAGATCCACTTCACCCAGAAAAAGTCTGTCTGCATTGTCAGTGACCTCATTCACAGTTGGGTTGGACCTACAGACTCTAATAAAGTGTCCACGTTTTTTACAGTTATGGCATTCCGCGTTTTTAGCTGGGCACTGTACTGCTGCATGTGCTGGTGCTTTGCCACACTTGGAACAAACTTTACTGTCTTGTTTTGTCTGCTGAGGCCTTGAGGACTTAATCTGTTTTTGTTCCTTGATTATGAACTTGTTTGGCTTGGCTTTTCTGATGTGTACCGCATCCACGGCTGTTCTGTTAACGCTAGTTTCACCTCTTAGGTCAGTTTGTTGTCGTTTTATTTCTTCAGATTGTCTTACCATTGTTATAGCTTTAGCTAGGGTAAGATTTTTGTCAAGCTGCATTCTTTCTGACAGCGACGAATCTTTCAGACCCACTACAAGCCTGTCTCTCAAGAGGTCATCATGAAGTGCACCGTACTCACAGTTTTCTGCCAGTGCATAGAGTGCTGTTATGAACGAGTCTACTGGTTCTGCCGGCTGTTGCACTCGCTTGTTGAATTTTGCTCGTTCATAAATCACGTTCTTTCTGGGAACGAAATGTCTATCAAAGGCTGTTTTAACGGCCTCGTACTGCTGGCGCTGCACGCTCGTTAGTTCGAGCCCTCTTAGCACGTCGTCAGCCTCATCTCCCATGCAATAAACCAGCATATTTACTTGGTTCGCCTCAGCTGAGTTATTCAGGTTACTTGCCAGTCTAAAACGCTCAAAACGTCTTATCCACCTTTCCCACTCTTGGGGTCTCGCAAAGTCGAAGGGCTCCGGTGGTTTAATGGTGAAGGTTGCCGCTGGAATAGCCGCCGCCATTACCGGATCAATTGGCGCAGCTGCAGCTCTTTGAACTTCGTCTGACATAGCCGCTAGCCGGTTGCAAAGCTGACTTTTCTCACCTCAAAGCGCACCAACTTCTGACACCATGTTGTGTTGGGTTCTTTTATAAATAAAGACTGCTGCTTTGGGTGAACACGGAGCCTCCTTTATTAACTGGCTGGAACAACATTAACACACGAACTCCGCCATATTATTATCCGTCCTGTTGTACACCTGACAACATCCGGTCTGTGTCGCCCCCTAGTGGCTCCACATATGTAATCCTTAGATTACACCACACTTTCTCCTCCCTTATAGTTCACTGACAAGTCTCATAATAAGCGACTTTCGCATTACGAGTGCACATGTGCGGACTATGTGAGTTCAAAGTTCAGGACTACCAAACATTCCGGTAGCCGCCTTGCTTTTGTATAGAGACAGTACGGTCACACCTGAACAACTGCCGTTTAAAGTCTGTTTTGTTTTGTTTTTTATTTAAGTTTTTGTAAAGGGTATACAGGTCGTTACAGCAATGCATTGTTTACATTTTCATCACATGTTCCCTTATTTTCTGATATCTGACAACATTGGAAGAATAATTCTTACAACACCCCTTTTTTTTTTAAAGTGAAAGAAAAAGTGAAATTAAAGAGAAAAAAGAAAAAAAAACCCAGCAAAAAACAAACAAAAAGAAAAAGTAAGTAAAAAAAAGGTAAAAGAGCATCTGAGTAGCGTTGGAACAAAGAGCGGAACCATTATTGAAATGGTATTTGTCAAAGATTAGATCTAATGGAAGACACATATGCGATCCAGGGTTGCCAAAAGTTCATGAACCCATCCATGTCCTGTCTCAGTGCGAATGTCAACTTTTCCATCGAGTAAATGTCTTGGATCACGTTAATCCAATCTTCAGGTGTAGGACAGTCCTTCAACATCCATTTTTTAGTTAGAGCTTTTTTGCTTGCCAATATTAAAACATTGAATAAGTATTTTTCTCCTCGTCTTTCCAGTGAGTCCGGTAGTAAACCCAAATACAAAGTTACAAAAGAAAAGGGAACTGTTATTTTGAATATTTTCCCCAATATTGTCTGTACATTGGTCCAATATTGGTGGATAACTGGGCATGACCAAAACACATGAAAATGATTTGCAGTCTTTTCACCACACAAGCGCCAACAGTTCAATCCCTTATGGGTAAATTTGTTTTGTGCAGGTGTTCTGAAAAATCTTGCCAAGTTTTTCCATCCAAATTCTCTCCACTGCAGGGATGAGGTACTTTTCCATTGCTGTTTATTTAGCTTTTCCCATATTTCCAGTTGTAAAGTGAAATTCCCCTCTTTTTCCCATCTCTCTTTTATATAAGATGTGTTGTCTCCTTTTAAGTCTTGAAGACCTTGGTATATTTTAGAAATGTATCTGATCCCTGGGATCCCTTTATATGCCATTAAGAAGACCTTCAGAACACCTGACTGGGCCCTTTCCAAATCCTCCTTTTTAAGTATATTGTTTATGTGGTGTCTAAGCTGGAAGAACCTGTAAAGGTCTTGATTTATTAGGCCTTGTTTTTTCAAATCTTCAAAACTTCTTAAGATTTGCCCTTTAAAAAAATCGTAATATTTTATCAGCCCTTTCTCCTTCCACTTTTTAAATCTGGTGTCTGTTTTATTAGGAGTAAAGTCTTGATCATAGGCAATCCTTTGCAGAAGTCGATAGGGCTCTTTAGTTTGATTCTCTCTGACTATCTTAAACCAAATTTTTAGCGGGGTCTCTATCCACGGGTTAGTGTTATTCAAAAGCTTAGGTAAGGCATTGTTCCCTATTATCGCCTGTAGGGGGATGTCACTTGTTATTTGGCATTCGATCTCCTTCCATTGTGCAGTGTAGACTGGGTTACATATCTCTACTAAAGTTTTAATTTGTGCGGCTTTAAAGTAGTCCCTGATATTTGGCAGCGCGAGCCCACCTTTGTCTTTGTTTAGCTGTAGGGTTCTATATCTGATTCTAGGTCTCTTGCCCTGCCATATGAATCTTGAGATCCTTCTGTCCAGCTCCTGCCATGTTTTTTTGGGAGGTTCTACCGGTATTGTTTGGAAAAGGTATAGAAGACGTGGAAGTATATTCATTTTGACTGCTTCAATTCTTTGTGCAGTACCCAAGAATGGTATTATATTCCATCTTGCTAGGTCAGATTTTATTTTTGTCACCAGTGGATCATAGTTTAGTGATATAATTTTGTTGAGTTGTTTCGGGATATTGACCCCCAGATATTTCATAGATTCCGACTCCCAGTTAGTTTTGAGTTTGCTTAGTGAATGATGATGTGGGTCATAGTTGAATGTTAAAATTTGGGTTTTATGCATGTTTAATTTGTACCCCGATAAATCTCCATACTCTGAAAAAACTGAGGTTAGTTCTGGTAAAGAAGTGTCCGGCTGCCCTAGGTATATTAAAATGTCATCAGCAAAGAGTGCTATTTTATGTTCCTTCTGACCAAGTGTAATACCTTGAATTTTTTGATTTTGTCTTATCCATTGGCTCAGAGGTTCTATGAAGATTGCAAAGAGCAGTGGAGACAGGGGGCAGCCCTGACGACATCCTCTTTCCAGTTCAAAAGATGATGATAAATTACCGTTAATCCTTATTTTAGCTGTTGGTTTTTTATATAATGCCTGTATAGTTCTAATGAAGTTGTTATGAAAATTGAAACTGGATAAGATTCTATATAGAAAAGACCAGTCAACCGAATCAAATGCTTTTTCAGCATCTAATCCCAATATGACTGCATTTAAGTTATATTTTTTTATATGATGAATTATGTGTAAAGTGCGTCGAATGTTGTCTTGTGTCTGTCTTTGTCTTATAAAACCTGTTGGGTCTAAATGAATTAGGTCTGTCAGTATATTTTCTAACCTTTTGGCAAGGATAATGGTAAAAAGCTTATAGTCCTGATTTAGTACACTGATTGGTCTGTAGTTGGAGCACTCTAGTTTATCCTTTTCAGGTTTAGGTATAACTGCAATGACCCCTTCTCTCCAGGAGGGGGGGATTTCCCCTGTGTGGAGGACATAATTAAATGTTTTCAGGAGGAGAGGAGATAGTTGCTGTTTAAAGGTTTTGTACCACTCTGCTGTATAGCCATCAGCTCCTGGGGATTTGTTAGCTTTAAGTTTCATAATTGCTTTTTCCAATTCTTTAGGATGTATTTCTGACAGTAGTGTTTTATTTTGTGACTCCGTAAGTTGGGGAAGGTTTAATGTGTTTAGGAATGCCTCGGATGCGTTTTTATGTTTTTTGTGGGAGTATAAGTTCTTATAGTAATTCTCGAAGCTTTTAAGAATATCCTGAATTCTGAATTTTATTTCCTTTGATACTGGGTCTCTGATTTTGTAGATTGCTCTTTCTGTTTGATGTTTCCTCAATTTATAGGCTAGCAATTTTGCCGATTTACTGCCTGCTTCATAGTAATTTTGTTTCAAAAATGTAAGTTTCTTCTGGATTTCTATTGTGTAGATCTCATTTATTTGGTTTTTAATTTCCTTAATCTTGAGCGAGTCAGTAGAATGAGTGTTGCCTTTGTGTTCTTTTTCTAGGTTCCTAAGTTCTGACTCTAATGTGGATAGTTTTTCTTGTCTTAGTTTCTTTTGGGTTGCCAGTTTTGCAATAATCTTTCCTCTTATTACAGCTTTGCATGCATCCCACAGTATTAAAGGGGATACTTCTCCATTATCGTTTTCTTCCAAATATCTGAGAATATCTGATTCCAATTCATCTTTCAATGGTCCTTTCAGGACATTTGAATTTAACCTCCAAGAAAATGTATTATTTGTGTATTTTTGGATATTTAAGTCCATGTAGATCGGACTGTGGTCAGAGAGATCCATCAGTCCTATTTTACATGTTTCTACTCTTCCAATGTCTCTATTAAACATAAAAAAAATAGTCAATCCTTGAGTAAGATGAATGTGGAGTTGAGTAAAATGTATAGTCTTTTACACTGGGGTTGAGTTCCCTCCACACATCACAGATTCCCATTTCTTTTAGTAGCATCCGAGTCTTCCTGCTTTGGGTGTTATTTTGATGTGGAGAATTACCAGAAGCATCCCAGTATGGATTCAGTCTAAGATTGAAGTCCCCACCACATATCACTAAACCTTGAGCTTTAGTTATCATTAGGTCAAATACATTTTTATAAAATTTCCAGTTAGCCCCTGGGGGAGCATACACATTCAGCAGGGTGATATCTTCTCCCTCTAGCCGCCCAGTTACCAAACTGTATTTCCCTTCTTTATCTTTGTGTTCTGATTTTTTTTCAAATGTAATTTTGGTTGATATCAATGTCGCTACTCCCCTCCTCCTCCCTGACTTATATGAAGATGAAGAGATCATTTTAAACCCTTGTCTACTGAGTTTATTGTGTTCCACGTCTGTTAGGTGGGTTTCTTGTAAAAATATTATTCCTGCTTTGTCTTTTTTCATTTTGCCTAGAATCTTGGATCTTTTAACTGGATTCAGGATTCCTTTTACATTATATGAAATTATTTTGGTTACACCCTGTTTCTCCATTGTGTTGTTTTGTTTAGTATAACTGTGTGGTGGCCCTCTTTTGTGCTACTCAGAAACTGAAAGAACATTAAAAACAAGAAAAACATTAAGAACATAGTGCATAAAACTTTAAAACAAAAAGCTGTCAAAAGAACTTCCTGAGCTGAGGTCTTTTTAAAGACCCTGGAAGAGCCTTGATGGAGTGAAGGCTCTGAGGGGAATTCCTCAAACTCTGTTACGTGTTGAGGGCCCTCTCTTACCCCTGTAAGTTGTCCCATGCTTTTAACGTGAGTTTCAGAACCCAATCCGAACTTGTAATGATTTTTTTTTTCCCTTTTATGCCTGTACCCTGTGAAATTGTGTGCACCCTCCCACCCCCATCACATCAAACATTCACGCAAAAACAGTATTTGTTAGTGTGAGGAGAACATGTGGATTATTGTCACATTTCTATTTTAACAAGTTTTTTTTTTTTTTTTTTATTAAAAAGACTTATTTGTTTCAAATATTATGACTGTTCCATGAAATGTTTTACCACATGCTGAATACGCATCTCCTTTAATGTTTGTTACCTTGTATGAGGGGGGTTGGATGTGCAGATTGATTCAAGAAAAAAAAAAGGTCGCTATTCCAACCTGAAAACGGACAGTTTATCCGCGACGCTCTGGCGCTGGGTTTCCCGCTGCTGGCCCGTGGATTTTGAAGGTCTTTGTGTTGTCCATGTTTGCGTTTTGATCTTCTCACTCGGGTCTGCTGCGGGTTTAAATACCGTTACCGGGAGCCCTCTTCTCGCCATGTCAGCTGTTGCTTCTTCCGCCGAATTATAGAGACATGTTTCTTCGCCGTAGAAGACCCTTAACTTCGCAGGAAATGGCGTCTGAAAGCGCAATTTCTTCTCTCTTAACACCTTTTTTGCGTCATTGTATTCCCTGCGCTTTTTAAGGACCTCCGGGGCGTTATCGTGTTCCACGAAGACTTTTCTCTCCTGGTGCATAAATCCTTTTTTCTGCCAAGCCAGTCTGACAACCTCTTGTTTTATTTTGAAATTGGAAAATCTTACCAACACCGAACGTGGGGGCGCTTCCGCCGCTGGCCTAGCGGCTAATGAACGATGTGCCTTTTCTATGTTTAAGTCGGTGGTTTGTGGAATATCCAATTTCTCTCTTAGTAAAGATTCCACGCATTCTGCCATTGAGTTAAAACCGTTTTCGGCTCCTTCTATCAGACCATGAATTCTTATATTGTCTCTTCTCTGTCTTCCTTCTTGGTTGGCTAGCTTAGCCTCTATAGATGCTTGTCTTTTGCGTAGGTCCAGCACAGAATCTTCGAGCACTTTTATTCGTTCCTCTGCTTCCAAGATTCGGTTCTCGGCCTGGTCCACTCTGCTGTTTGTCCTTTTCAATTCTTCTCTGAATTCCCAAAATTCGGCCGTAACTTCTCGGCGAAATCGTCGTAGCTCTTCAAATAGCGATTTCAGGCAAACCTTTTTGTTAGCTACCACCAGTTCCTCGTCTTCTGAACGGAGATCTTCCAGTTCAGATTCTCCGGCCGATACGTGTCCTGGCCTGGAGAATTTCAGTTTCTTCTGTTTTCCTTTAGACATGATGATTTTGTCTTTTGATTTTCACTCCTCCAAAAATCCGTTAAGTTTGATTTTCAAAGTGTTATCTTGGATTGGGTCTGAGAGCTTCAGTGTTAAGCTGCAGTCGCCATGGCGTCCAGACCGGAAGTCCCTCTAAAGTCTGTTTTAAAGCTTTAAATCGCCGTTATGCCAGGTGAACATTGTGTCGTAGTGAAGTGTGGGAGCGGCATGTATCATCTAGAGCGGCAGAAAAGCAAACTTGCAGCATACATGGGTGTAACTTCGGGACCAGCGTGTGCACATGTCCGCCGCCATTTCACGTTATATACATTCCCCACGGAGCTGAAGGATCCGGACGGATGTAATTGTTGGATTAAAGCAGTAAGTATATTATAACATAATTAAATAGTGTTGTGTATTGTTCAAGTTCTAGCCTAATTGACATGAGTCTAAACCCTGAAATAGTAGGTACGGACAGGCAGGCCTGGATCTAGGATATAGTTCTTTGTATATTGGTAATGAAGCTTGAGCTACACACACATGTAATTAAGGCCATTGATAAGTAGGCTGGTATAAAATAAAATTGCAAATCATTGCAAGTTAGGTTAATTGGCATTAAACTGGGGATTTTAAATTGTCCTTAGGTATGACTGTGAGAGTGAATGGTTGTCTGTCTCTCTGTGTTGGCCCTGCGATGGACTGGCGATCTGTCCAGGGTGTACCCTGCCTCTCGCCCAAAGATGCTGGGATAGGCTCCAGCCCCCCCGCGACCCGAAAAAGGATTAAGCAGAAGAAGATGAATGAATGAATGAATGAAAACGTGTGGTACTTAAACTATAGTATTATCGACCTATAGATCTAAGTAAGCAGGCTATACCTTGTAGTGAAATTTACTCAGAATGACAAAACCAAAGTTGAGCTGTCAAACCACTCGTTTACCTTTTTTGTAGTCGTTTCGGAGTCTCGCAAGTAAGGGTGCTTGGTCCTTTGACAACAAAAAATCTGCTGTGTCAGCGTACATACAGGGGGGCCATTTTGGCCAATTTCTGCAATGTGGCCGCAAATACGCACGACTAGTTCATCCTTGCGTTTGCATGTACAACCGGGAAGATCCCTACACATACAATATGCTCATAGATCAGGAACTTTCCATAAATTAAATGTATCGATAGAGCATGTTTGGTAGCCACGTTCCCATGATGCTTTGCGCAAGCCGAGATGCGAAAGTCGCTTATTAAGCCACGCGAGTGTGGCATCAATGAATATATCACTGCATTGATTTGGCCTTGAATGAGTGTAACCAAGTGGACAGGCAACCAAGCCCCAACTGGGGGGTTTGAACTCACAACCTCCAGCTTCAGAGTCCAGCACTCTACCTCTGTTGCCAAGAGGGCCGACCCACTTGGCAAGCCAAGTAGGGGTGCTTTTATTGACACTGCTACATATTTTCCTCCAATTTTTGACATTGTCCTGATGCCAGAGGTGCATTTAAGCTTTCAGGCTCCATGGCTGCTTTCTGACACTAGCGGGGATGTGGAGAATGGAACTGATACACCACCAGTAAGTCCTGCCAACAACACCAAGTGTAGCGGCAATTACTAAGTCCCAACTGGTGACATCCAACCAGGGGATTTGAACTCACAACCTCTGGCTTCAGAGTCCAGCACCCCTACTTGGCTCGCCTGCTTGGCAAGCCAAGTAGGGGTGCTTTTAGTGACACTGCTACAGTACAGTGGGGTAAAAAAGTATTTAGTCAGCCACCAATTGTGCAAGTTCTACCACTTAAAAGATGAGAGAGGTCTCCAATTTTCATCATAGGTATACCTCAACTATGAGAGACAAAATGAGAAAAAAAAAATCCAGAAAATCACATTGAAGGATTTTTAAAGAATTTATTTGCAAATTATGGTGGACAATAAGTATTTGGTCAATAACAAAAGTTCATCTCAATACTTTGTTATATACCTTTGTTGGCAATGACAGAGGTCAAACATTTTCTGTCAGTCTTCACAAGGTTTTCACACACTGTGGCTGGTATTTTGGCCCATTCCTCCATGCAGATCTCCTCTAGAGCAGTGATGTTTTGGGGCTGTCGCTGGGCAACACGGACTTTCAACTCCCTCCAAAGATTTTCTGTGGGGTTGAGATCTGGAGACTGGCTAGGCCACTCCAGGACCTTGAAATGCTTCTTACGAAGCCACTCCTTCATTGCCCGGGTGGTGTGTTTGGGATCATTGTCATGCTGAAAGACCCAGCCACGTTTCATCTTCAATGCCCTTGCTGATGGAAGGAGGTTTTCACTCAAAATCTCACGATACATGGCCCCATTCATTCTTTCCTTTACACGGATCAGTCGTCCTGGTCCCTTTGCAGAAAAACAGCCCCAAAGCATGATGTTTCCACCACCATCCTTCACAGTAGGTATGGTGTTCTTTCTCCTCCAAACACGACAAGTTGAGTTTTTACCAAAAAGTTCTATTTTGGTTTCATCTGACCATATGACATTCTCCCAATCCTCTTCTGGATCATCCAAATGCTCTCTAGCAAACTTCAGACGGGCCTGGACATGTACTGGCTTAAGCAGGGGGACACGTCTGGCACTGCAGGATTTGAGTCCCTAACGGCATAGTGTGTTACTGATGGTAGCCTTTGTTACTTTGGTCCCAGCTCTCTGCAGGTCATTCACTAGGTCCCCCGTGTGGTTCTGGGATTTTTGCTCACCGTTCTCGTGATCATTTTGACCCCATTGGGTGAGATCTTGCGTGGAGCCCCAGATCGAGGGAGATTATCAGTGGTCTTGTATGTCTTCCATTTTCTAATAATTGCTCCCACAGTTGATTTCTTCACACCAAGCTGCTTACCTATTGCAGATTCAGTCTTCCCAGCGTGGTGCAGGTCTACAATTTTGTTTCTGGTGTCCTTTAACAGCTCTTTGGTCTTGGCCATAGTGGAGTTTGGAGTCTGACTGTTTGAGGTTGTGGACAGGTGTCTTTTATACTGATAACGAGTTCAAACAGGTGCCATTAATACAGGTAACGAGTGGAGGACAGAGGAGCCTCTTAAAGAAGAAGTTACAGGTCTGTGAGAGCCAGAAATCTTGCTTGTTTGTAGGTGACCAAATACTTATTTTCCACCATAATTTGCAAATAAATTCTTTAAAAATCCTTCAATGTGATTTTCTGGATTTTTTTTTTCTCATTTTGTCTCTCATAGTTGAGGTATACCTATGATGAAAATTGGAGACCTCTCTCATCTTTTAAGTGGTAGAACTTGCACAGTTGGTGGCTGACTAAATACTTTTTTGCCCAACTGTACATGAGCATAATATAATCAAGAATAGGCTGATTGTCACCCCACACACGTGCAATCAAACAAACCACTGTCCAGTGCAGAAGTCAGTGTCCACACATACATCTTGAGGGCAGGGGTGCCTCCAGAAATTTTTCATAGGGGGGGCCACATACGGGTCACTGAAAATCTTGGGGTGGCACATCAAAATCTGTCACGAACCGAGCCTGTGTTTCTTGTAGGCTCGGTTCTGACCATTCTTGGTGGTTCAGGCATTGGGTTTATCACCTCCGCCAAGGAGATGTTTTTACCGGGGTCTGTCTGTCTGTCTGTCTGTTACCAACATAACTCAAAAAGTTATGAACGGATTTTGATGAAATTTTCAGGAAAGGTGTGTAATGGAACGGGGAACAGATGATTACATTTTGGTGATGATCTGAGCGTGCATACCTCCACCAAGGGCTTTGTTTGTATTTGTACAGCAGGATTACATAAAAACTACTGGATGGATTTGGATGAAATTTTCACCAGAGGTGGTTCTTGGGCTAAAGAGGAACCCATTATATTTTGGTGATGATCTGAGAATGCATACCTCATCCAAGGCTCTTATCTTCTCACAGTGTGTTAGCAACAATACTCAAAAAGTTATGAACGGATTTTGATGAAATTTTCAGGAAAGGTGTGTAATGGCACGGGGAACAGATGATTACATTTTGGTGATGATCTGAGAGTCCATACCTCCACCAAGGGCTTTGTTTGTATTTGTGCAGCAGGATTACACAAAAACTACTGCATGGATTTGGATGAAATTTTCACCTGAGGTGGTTCTTGGGCTAGAGAGGAATATATTTTGGTGATGATCTGAGAATGCATACCTCAGCCAAGGCTCTTATCTTCTCACAGTGTGTTAGCAACAATACTCCAAAACTGATGGACAGACTTTGATGCCATTTTTACCACAAGTGGCTACAGGCCTACACACAAACCCATTACATTTTGGAGGTGATCCATGACAAACGGAAGGAGCCTTGGCGGAGGTATGCGCTCTATGAGTGCGTTTCTAGTTATGCATGTTATCTTTTGATTTCTCGTTGTTTCTTTTCCATGCCTGTAGCCGCCGCTCTGGCCAGCGGTTGTTGGGCAGCTGTTTGACCCACTTCCGTGGTGGACGCTGTCTAACATTCACTTGTCCGACCACGCCCCCTCTCTCTCTGACAGTCAGCTGTTCGTCCCGGTAATCATCTTTCCCGCGCCTCACCCAGGCGTTGCCAATTTGTCACGCCAGTGATGTTTGTACTTAGGCAGCTCTTTGCCAGTCAAACACCGCTGGACCATTGTACGAGTTCACGGTCGTTTTTCACTGTGTAACCGTCATGTCTTTGAAGGATTATTTGTGTGTGTGCTCAATGTCAGACTTGGACGACTCGGACTGTTCCTGCGCGGTGAGTAAGAGCTGTCTGCATTTCTGTTTGCAGTTGTGCTGCTTCGCTTGTCTGTAGCGTTTCCCCTTGCGGCACAACTGCTATGCTTAGGCACTGTTGCCCAGCTTCTTCTCCCGTGCCAGTCAAGCGTCCTGGAGAACTCTAAGTTTCACCCGAGCTGTCTATGTTATTGTGGTCTGTCTATCTGTGTTTCAATAAACATGTGTTTGGTGTAACCCTGCGCTTAAGTTCATCCTTCCTTCTCCTCCTCCGTGCGCTGTGGAAAGCACACAGGGAGCTCATGACAGAATGGTCCAGCCATAAAAGGATTTAGCGGGTTACACCCACACAAATCTGTTTTCATTTTGTTAAAATCCCGATTCTTTGATTGAAAGATCCAAGAATAAGCCGGAGAATTCTTCTTTTCAAAGATGCAACATTTATTCAGAGGTCACATGTAAAGCAAGCAGCGCTGGATTCAGCGTGACGCAGCTCCCTCGGGAGCGTCGCCAGACTGACCCCGACCTCCGGGTGCAACTTACATTTATCTTCTCGGGTTGGTTGGACCAACCCCGTACAATAGGATGGGCTTGTACGCAACCATCTGATTGGACAGTTTAACTCTGACATGAACAGGCCATCCGCTATTCACGTTAACTGTCTCCTAAGATGTACAATAAAAGTGTGTGTGTGAGTGTTGGTTTGGGTGTGTAACTAATGTAATAGACCTGACTAAAAGAAGGGAGAGAGAGAAGAAAGAGGGCTCTATAGCTCTGGATGATTCCTGTTTATCAGATTGTGGTTGCATAACACTTCAGACTGTAGTTTGACACTTAACATATTTGATCATAAGAATGTAAACAGATTATGTATAGAATATGTATAGAGCATAATGGGAGATTACCTACAGAATTATTATTTTGGCACTTTAACTTTTCCTAACCCTTTCATTCCACCCTTTGACATGATTTTATCATGTCAGTCGTACATGGTGTGAGATACGCTAGCGGTTAGCAGATGGTGAATAAGGTAGGTCCCTACATTGTGTGTCAACCCAGTCAGTCAACCCAAGATAGGTTTGCACCATTGGTTCTGATACCCATGCCTCCCCCTTGTGGACACCCCCATCGCGGTGCAGCAATGTCTAAGAGGGCATACCGAGACAACACGTCTTTGTCCAGATGAACTACAGTCACATAATTGTCCTTGTTCACCAAGTCCTGCACCCCCACCGAGATCTCCTCCTGATCATCATGTGAATAGTTCTTTGTCTGGTGAAGTGGATCATGTGGGGGTCATAAGGTCGAACAGGGTCAGTCCACGAAGTCCACAAAACATTTTGTCCACTAGTTGACCTTTGCCAGGGCTCGCATCATTTAGCTGCAGTCATCACACGGTTGCGACAGGGCTTTGACCTTCCTCTGTGTCTGTTTCCTGTATCCGCAGCTGTGGAGCACAGTCCCATCTCGTAGACACACACCGGTACCATTAGAACCAAAACAACTGTGTGCCCGCGCTCTCAGAGGCACATCTCATCCCATGAGGTCTATAGGACAGTCTGGTGGATGCAGCAGAGAGTAGACAACATCCAGTCCAGCCACTGAACAGTTCAATGATGCTGTCCCAGGGATGCCACCCACCGGTGTACAATCACTGGACAGAGGTAGAGAGGCAGGTGTTGATGCAGAAAATGCCGTCTCCTCCGTGTGGCTGAGCTGACTACACCCCAGGTGCTGGAGGTGTGGTGGGTGCACATGGGTACCAGTCCATCCTTCTTCTAGGGACTGAAGTCGTACAGTCACTAGCCCTACAACCTCCTTTTCTACGTCGCAGGTACACGTCATGATGGTCTGGTGCCCCCCCTGCATGCACCTTCCCTGCACCCTACACCTTTGCTTGGGTGCCGATACAAAGGGTTCGGCCGGGACAGAATCAATAATGGCCTGAGGGGTTGTCACTGCAATGGCTGGAGCCTGTACCGTTTTATCCTTATTCACTACATTTGTATTTGACAATGTGCTGTTGTAAGTTATCTCCCAGTAGCCTTTGAGTGTATGATTGTCCGCTATGTGCAAGCTACAAGCAGTGGTTGTGTTGTGATACGTGAGCTGGGTGATGAGACCTATGTGTTGCAGTGTAAGTAGGTAGTAAACAAAATCGTTCAAAGTTAAGAGACATCCTTATCCATGCTTGTTGTATTCGGGCCTCTAGAGCTTCTAACCTTCACAATAGGGACATGATTTTTTCCGCTAATTCGCGGAATTCCGCTTTTTTTATCTTCCAAAAATTTTCAGACCAGATGGCGGCGCGTGCACAATGCGAGGCTCAGCGTCTCTTCAGATTTTGTGGATTAGCAGCGATATTTCTGCTCATTTCGGGTCTGTTCGTTCAGAACAGCTTCGCTTTTACATCCTACACCCGAAATGAACTTTTGGACATTGGATTACAAACTAATGACCTTTTTATCAGCAACCTACGTTTCATCCCTGAGCTCTGGAGAACACCCAACGCTAAGTAAGCTACCCGGCCGACCGGAAGTGCTCGCAGGCAGCGTAGAGACCGTAAACAAAGGCGGGGGAAGCGCGGAGGGCTAAGAGCTAAGCTAAAGCTAACACCGCACCGGCTTTCTCTACCCAGTATTTTCCTCGCTAATGTACGGTCAGTGGCGAACAGAATGAATGAGCTATGGCTTCGGATCACCAACAATTGGATTACAAAATAAAGACCTTTTTATCAGCAACCTACGTTTCATCCCTGAGCTCTGGAGAACACCCGACGCTAGGTAAGCTACCCAGCCAACCGGAAGTGCTCGCAGGTGGCTTAGAGACCGTAAACAAAGGTGGGGGAAGCGCGGAGGGCTAAGAGCTAAGCTAAAGCTAACACCGCACCGGCTTTCTCTACCCAGTATTTTCCTCGCTAATGTACGGTCAGTGGCGAACAGAATGGATGAGCTATGGCTTCGGATCACCAGCAATAAGAAACTTATGAACTGCAATATCATGATTTTCACGGAAACATAGCTACATAGTGAAGTACTTGACGGTGCTGTCGAGCTGGCCGGACGGCACACTCTCCGGGCAGACAGAGCAGCTGATGACTCCGGTAAGACCAGAGGTGGGGGAGTATGCATTTATATTAACAAGGCTTGGTGCACGAACTCTGTCACTGTTAGGAAACACTGCTCAGCTAACCTGGAGTTTCTCATGGTTAAATGTAGACCTTTCTAGCTGCCACAGGAGTTCACTTTTCACTTTTCTTCATCTTGCCTGCTGAAGATGTTTTGGACTTTATTTAAAAAATATTTTTAACGCCACACATGTGATGGATAATGCTTGTTGGAATATTTTAAGAATGCTATCTTCTTGGGACATAAGTCAATATTATACAGTAATAAGTGACATTCAGCTGTTTGTTTTATGTTATTTAAGCACAGTTCTGGTACTTAAAAATCATAAAAACCCAGGAGCTTCAGGGGGCTTCGCCCCCCTTGCCCCCCCACCGGGGCTCTACCCCGGACCTTGCTGGGGGACTGCGTCCCCCAGACCCCCTGCTAAATTTTCAGATAATTTCCCCAACCCCAAATCACATCCCTATTCACAATTATCCTGACTACCTAACCGTAATTAGCATGATGTAAATAATAACGCAAGAATACTATAAGTCTCACACCCCTACGTGTGTGTGGTGAGCTATGAATGATTCATGTATTGTCAGTAGCACATTGTGTTTACAAATAATCCGTAATAGCGCAGTGGTCTTCCTCGTCATCATCTTCGGTCTTGGGGTCTTCAGCTCCTCCTCTGGACTCAGCAATTGGTTTCTATGAGGAGGTATGAGATGTGCAAGATTTGCTGATGACTACCACTGTGGAAAATTGCATTTGGAGGTTTAGCTCATTTATCAATACATGTGATCCTGACATACAACAAGCACAAAGAGTTAGAATTTCATTAATTCCTGCAGGCCCTGTGTCATCAGAGTGTTTCCTACAGGACTGATGACGCTGCTTTTGGTTTTATGACCAGGTTAACACCCTTCTGGGCTTCTGAATATATGGTCTATAGTGTCATACTCTGCTCCTTTTATTAGATCTACATCTGTTTAATCCTTTTACCATAACAAATTTAGAATTTGCTTCAAATTTTCTCATCCCCTTGTTTGTTAATGTTAAGAATGGTCATGTAGGAGAACTCTGGGTGTCAATGTGCACAGCCTTTTGTGCTGTGGTTACCAAGTTAAATGACAATGCGCATGTTTCTAATTTAGGAGAATATTCTATGTTATGGTCAGGTGTTGGCTTTCCATGGATGGCTATATTCCCCAGCAGAGGTGCCAAAATGTCCAACGTTTTCCAGTCCCTGTGTCTGGGTCTAACCAGCGAGATGTGTGGAACCCCCCCATTGGTTAAAATGTCTCTTATCATCTTCAATTAGGACAATGGATGCTTCCACACATTCCCTTGTTTACCAGTACAAGTTTTATGACCATTCTGGAGGATGGATCTGCAAAGAATGGCTGTTCATAATTTGGATCAGAGCCGTTCAATTGCCTATAGTGCATGAGGTACAATGCTACTTTTACAGATTTTGATAGGTATTCTACTGTTAGTTTGCCATTTGCAGATTTTAACTATTACCTTTTCTGACCTTGAAAAGTTCTGTATGGCATTACCCGAAGTTACTACTTTACATGCACCTGCACCATACGAATTTAATCAAAGTTACCTTGAATCTCAGAGTCAGGTAAATGGAAGATGTCTGCTATTTTCTAATAATTTAATTTTTGCTAATTTTCTCTATATGTGTTGAAGTGAGTCCACTTATCGGTTTTAGTCTTAAGCATGCAGTCCAGTTTTTCCGTAGTGGGTGTGGATCATGGGTGCCTCCCCTCCCAGCGGCCGGTCTCGCCATCACTGTTTCCATTGTGGGTGCATTGGCCCCTCCTGCTCCACTGCTGTCTTCCCCCTCCTCCTTTTGGCTTCCTTTTATAAAAGAAACAGATTCATGGGGAGCCTCAGGCTCCCTGTGTGTCAGCCATTCCATAAACAAGTCTGGGTTTTTCCTCCAAATTTTATTTTCCTTTCTTATCTAGATTTCCAACTTTGAGTCAAGAAAGGCTTTAACTCCATGTGTTGTGTGAATAGTGGTTTGATTGCCCATTGTCAGGTGCAATGTCTTTTCTACAGCCTTTCCTATAGCGGCTGCATGTTTCACACAAGCCGGATGACCTAGTACTTTTCTATCCGTGCCTGTCCCATTCTCCTCCTTTTGAAACAGAACGGCATTAACAAAGCCGTTCTTTTTCAACATCCAAATGAGGACCATGTAGGGGAGGATACCCATTGTGTTGCTAATTGGGGGACCCCCTTCCCCAGGATTTTACTGTTAACATGGCCTCTGTCTCTATTATTAAACCTCTGACCATCTCCTGTGGCCCTGCGGCTGATACTGATAGGGCAGATTAGGTGGGGGGTCTGGGTAGGGTCCATATTGTTGTGATGTGAGGTCCTGGGGTGCATAGATAGAGTTTGGTGGGGCAGGGGTTGTTGTGACATCTGCTTAGCAGAGGTTTTATTTTGGTTTTTACCTTATCCACGGCTTTTTCTAAAAATACTTAAGTTTGCTCAGTATGCGATTTTGGCACCTCTCTGATAGGGCTTTTCGTAAATGAGACTGCTGGTCATTATATTGAGATGTGATTTTAGCGGTAGTTTTAGGCGCCAGTTATGCAATCCTCAATTCTCATGAACACGTGCTGACTACAGCTGATTCACGAATACTGTTTATGCACACTTAGAGAACATATGAGTAGTTTGCTGAATCTGGAATGGCTTGTTAGCACCAGCACAGCTTCTTGGCAAAATATGTATGGCTTATGCAGAATAACACTTAAATGTTCATGAATGAGATTCAATATTTGAGACACTGTCCGAAGGTAAATGGAAAGCAACAATATAATTTATTGTACTTACATGTTCTCAGTTGATCATCTATGACCCATCTTTCGATGTCCCTTTGTTTTACATTCTTTTACTGTTGTTGTGGAGGGAGGAGGGAGTCGCTAGGCGATGGCGTGGGGGGGGGGTGGATGCAGCCAATTCCAGCAGGCCTGAAGAGGGACTCACACAGTCACTGGGGGAGGGAGGTGATCCACAGCCACGACCATCATCTCAGATTAATAGAGAAACAGACAATCCATTAAACAGCTTGTTTTTGTCCTTTTCCGTTTTATCGCGTTAATTGATTATTTTGCTTTTGTTCTCACCGTTGCAGCATGAGTCTCTTATTCTTGCATTTTCTTTCCTTCTTCCAATCATTTCTCCCTATTTTCTCTTGTGTCCTGCACAAAACTTTAACAATTCATCAGCCTTCAGTTTTTCTGTAAAACCAAACTTCCTTTTCCATTTTCTGTACAGTCTCACTTCCACAATGCTCATCTCCACAACTTCTGTTTATTTATATATTCATTTACTTTTATTTTATTTTATTTATTTATGTATTTACTTATTTAATTATTTATTCCAATTTGCAATTTTCCTTTTGTCTTTATTTAAATTACCTCACCTTTATATATTGCCCACCTAGGATTTTTCTACACTTTTATTGTATAAGTAGGAATAAATCTCCTTATTCTCCCCTCTGCCCAAATTAAAGTTGAACCTTTTCTCTCCAGCTAATTGGGCAGGCCTTGCCTCACTACATCAAACCCACATTGGTGAGTGTGGGAGGGCTTTATTTTTTTTTTTTTTATTTAAGTTTTTGTAAAGGGTATACAGGTCGTTACAGCAATGCAGTGTTTACATTTTCATCACATGTTCCCTTATTTCCTGATATCTGACAACATTGGAAGATTAATTCTTACAACACCCCTTATTTTTTTTTTTTTTTAAAGTGAAAGAAAAAGTGAAAAGAGAAAAAAAAACAAACAAAAAACAAATAAAAAAAACAAACAAACCAGTAAAAAACAAGCAAAAAGAAAAAGTAAGTAAATAAAGATAAAAGAGCATCTGAGTAGCTTTGGAACAAAGAGAGGAACCATTATTGAAATGGTATTTGTCAAAGATTAGATCTAATGGAAGACACATATGCGGTCCAGGGTTGCCAAAAGTTCATGAACCCATCCATGTCCTGTCTCAGTGCGAATGTCAACTTTTCCATCGAGTAAATGTCTTGGATCACGTTAGTCCAATCTTCAGGTGTAGGACAGTCCTTCAACATCCATTTTTTAGTTAGAGCTTTTTTGCTTGCCAATATTAAAACATTGAATAAGTATTTTTCTCCTCGTCTTTCCAGTGAGTCCGGTAGTAAACCCAAATACAAAGTTACAAAAGAAAAGGGAACTGTAATTTTGAATATTTTCCCCAATATTGTCTGTACATTGGTCCAATATTGGTGGATAACTGGGCATGACCAAAACACATGAAAATGATTTGCAGTCTTTTCACCACACAAGCGCCAACAGTTCAATCCCTTATGGGTAAATTTGTTTTGTGCAGGTGTTCTGAAAAATCTTGCCAAGTTTTTCCATCCAAATTCTCTCCACTGCAGGGATGAGGTACTTTTCCATTGCTGTTTATTTAGCTTTTCCCATATTTCCAGATGTAAAGTGAAATTCCCCTCTTTTTCCCATCTCTCTTTTATATAAGATGTGTTGTCTCCTTTTAAGTCTTGAAGACCTTGGTATATTTTAGAAATGTATCTGATCCCTGGGATCCCTTTATATGCCATTAAGAAGACCTTCAGAACACCTGACTGGGCCCTTTCCAAAACCTCCTTTTTAAGTATATTGTTTATGTGGTGTCTAAGCTGGAAGAACCTGTAAAGGTCTTGATTTATTAGGCCTTGTTTTTTCAAATCTTCAAAACTTCTTAAGATTTGCCCTTTAAAAAAATCGTAATATTTTATCAGCCCCTTCTCCTTCCACTTTTTAAATCTGGTGTCTGTTTTATTAGGAGTAAAGTCCTGATCATAGGCGATCCATTGCAGAAGTCGATAGGGCTCTTTAGTTTGATTCTCTCTGACTATCTTAAACCAAATTTTTAGCGGGGTCTCTATCCACGGGTTAGTGTTATTCAAAAGCTTAGGTAAGACATTGTTCCCTATTATCGCCTGTAGGGGGATGTCACTTGTTATTTGGCATTCGATCTCCTTCCATTGTGCAGAGTAGACTGGGTTACATATCTCTACTAAAGTTTTAATTTGTGCGGCTTTAAAGTAGTCCCTGATATTTGGCAGCGCGAGCCCACCTTTGTCTTTGTTTAGCTGTAGGGTTCTATATCTGATTCTAGGTCTCTTGCCCTGCCATATGAATCTTGAGATCCTTCTGTCCAGCTCCTGCCATGTTTTATTGGGAGGTTCTACCGGTATTGTTTGGAAAAGGTATAGAAGACGTGGAAGTATATTCATTTTGACTGCTTCAATTCTTTGTGCAATACCCAAGAATGGTATCATATTCCATCTTGCTAGGTCAGATTTTATTTTTGTCACCAGTGGATCATAGTTTAGTGATATAATTTTGTTGAGTTGTTTCGGGATATTGACCCCCAGATATTTCATAGATTCCGACTCCCAGTTAGTTTTGAGTTTGCTTAGTGAATAATGATTTGGGTCATAGTTGAATGTTAAAACTTGGGTTTTATGCATATTTAATTTGTACCCCGATAAATCTCCATACTCTGAAAAAACTGAGGTTAGTTCTGGTAAAGAAGTGTCCGGCTGCCCTAGGTATATTAAAATGTCATCAGCAAAGAGTGCTATTTTATGTTCCTTCTGACCAAGTGTAATACCTTGAATTTTTTGGTTTTGTCTTATCCATTGGCTCAGAGGTTCTATGAAGATTGCAAAGAGCAGTGGAGACAGGGGGCAGCCCTGACGACATCCTCTTTCCAGTTCAAAAGATGATGATAAATTACCGTTAATCCTTATTTTAGCTGTTGGTTTTTTATATAATGCCTGTATAGTTCTAATGAAGTTGTTATGAAAATTGAAACTGGATAAGATTCTGTATAGAAAAGACCAGTCAACCGAATCGAATGCTTTTTCAGCATCTAATCCTAATATGACTGCATTTAAGTTATATTTTTTTATATGATGAATTATGTGTAAAGTGCGTCGAATGCTGTCTTGTGTCTGTCTTTGTCTTATAAAACCTGTTTGGTCTAAATGAATTAGGTCTGTCAGTATATTCTCTAACCTTTTGGCAAGGATAATGGTAAAAAGCTTATAGTCCTGATTTAGTACACTGATTGGTCTGTAGTTGGAGCACTCTAGTTTATCCTTTTCAGGTTTAGGTATAACTGCAATGACCCCTTCTCTCCAGGAGGGGGGGATTTCCCCTGTGTGGAGGACATAATTAAATGTTTTCAGGAGGAGAGGAGATAGTTGCTGTTTAAAGGTTTTGTACCACTCTGCTGTATAGCCATCAGCTCCTGGGGATTTGTTAGCTTTAAGTTTCATAATTGCTTTTTCCAATTCTTTAGGATGTATTTCTGACAGTAGTGTTTTATTTTGTGACTCCGTAAGTTGGGGAAGGTTTAATGTGTTTAGGAATGCCTCGGATGCATTTTTATGTTTTTTGTGGGAGTATAAGTTCTTATAGTAATTCTCGAAGTTTTTAAGAATATCCTGAATTCTGAATTTTATTTCCTTTGATACTGGGTCTCTGATTTTGTAGATTGCTCTTTCTGTTTGATGTTTCCTCAATTTATAGGCTAGCAATTTTGCCGATTTACTGCCTGCTTCATAGTATTTTTGTTTCAGAAATGTAAGTTTCTTCTGGATTTCTATTGTGTAGATCTCATTTATTTGGTTTTTAATTTCCTTAATCTTGAGCGAGTCAGTAGAATGAGTGTTGCCTTTGTGTTCTTTTTCTAGGTTCCTAAGTTCTGACTCTAATGTGGATAGTTTTTCTTGTCTTAGTTTCTTTTGGGTTGCCAGTTTTGCAATAATCTTTCCTCTTATTACAGCTTTACATGCATCCCACAGTATTAAAGGGGATACTTCTCCATTATCGTTATCTTCCAAATATCTGAGAATATCTGACTCCAATTCATCTTTCAATGGTCCTTTCAGGACATTTGAATTTAACCTCCAAGAAAATGTATTATTTGTGTATTTTTGGATATTTAAGTCCATGTAGATCGGACTGTGGTCGGAGAGATCCATCAGTCCTATTTTACATGTTTTTACTCTACCAATGTCTCTATTAAACATAAAAAAATAGTCAATCCTTGAGTAAGATGAATGTGGAGTTGAGTAAAATGTATAGTCTTTTACACTGGGGTTGAGTTCCCTCCACACGTCACAGACTCCCAATTCTTTTAGTAGCATCCGAGTATTCCTGTTTTGGGTGTTATTTTGATGTGGGGAATTACCAGAAGCATCCCAGTATGGATTCAGTCTAAGATTGAAGTCCCCACCACATATCACTAAACCTTGAGCTTTAGTTATCATTAGGTCGAATACATTTTTGTAAAATTTCCAGTTAGCCCCTGGGGGAGCATACACATTCAGCAGGGTGATATCTTCTCCCTCTAGCCGCCCAGTTACCAAACTGTATCTCCCTTCTTTATCTTTGTGTTCTGATTTTTTTTCAAATGTAATTTTGGTTGATATCAATGTTGCTACTCCCCTCCTCCTCCCTGATTTATATGAAGATGAAGAGATCATTTTAAACCCTTGTCTACTGAGTTTATTGTGTTCCACGTCTGTTAGGTGGGTTTCTTGTAAAAGTATTATTCCTGCTTTGTCTTTTTTCATTTTGCCTAGAATCTTGGATCTTTTAACTGGATTCAGGATTCCTTTTACATTATATGAAATTATTTTGGTTACACCCTGTTTCTCCATTGTGTTGTTTTGTTTAGTATAACTGTGTGGTGGCCCTCTTTTGTGCTACTCAGAAACTGAAAGAACATTAAAAACAAGAAAAACATTAAGAACATAGTGTAAAAAACTTTAAAACAAAAAGCTGTCAAAAGAACTTCCTGAGCTGAGGTCTTTTTAAAGACCCTGTAAGAGCCTTGATGGAGTGAAGGCTCTGAGGGAAATTCCTCAAACTCTGTTACGTGTTGAGGGCCCTCTCTTACCACTGAAAGTAGTCCCATGCTTTTAACGTGAGTTTCAGAACCCAATCCAAACTTGTAATGATTTTTTTTTTTTTTTTCCTTTTATGCCTAAACCCTGTGAAATTGTGTGCACCCTCCCACCCCCATCACATCAAACATTCACGCAAAAACAGTATTTGTTAGTATGAGGAGAACATGTGGATTATTGTCACATTTCTATTTTAACAAGTTTTTTTTTTTTTTTATTACAAAGACTTATTTGTTTCAAATAATATGATTGTTCCATGAAATGTTTTACCACATGCTGAATATGCATCTCCTTTAATGTTTGTTACCTTGTATGAGGGGGGTTGGATGTGCGGATTGATTCAAGAGGAAAAAAAAAAAAAAAAGGTCGCTATTCCAACCTGAAAACGGATAGTTTATCCGCGACGCTCTGGTGCTGGGTTTCCCGCTGCTGGTCCGTGGATTTTGAGGGTCTTTGTGTTGTCCATGTTTGCGCTTTGATCTTCACACTCGGGTCTGCCGCGGGTTTAAATACCGTTACCGGGAGCCCTCTTTTCGCCATGTCAGCTGTTGCTTCTTCCGCCGAATTATAGAGACACGTTTCATCGCCGTAGAAGACCCTTAACTTCGCAGGAAATGGTGTCTGAAAGCGCAATTTCTTCTCTCTTAACACCTTTTTCGCGTCATTGTATTCCCTGCGCTTTTTAAGGACCTCCGGGGCGTAATCGTGTTCCACGTAGACTTTTCTCTCCTGGTGCATAAATCCTTTTTTCTGCCAGGCCAGTCTTACAACCTCTTGTTTTATTTTGAAATTGGAAAATCTTACCAACACCGAACGTGGGGGCGCTTCCGCCGCCGGCCTAGCGGCTAATGAACGATGTGCCTTTTCTATCTTCAAGTCGGTGGTTTGTGGAATATCCAATTTCTCTCTTAGTAAGGATTCCACGCATTCTGCCATCGAGTTAAAACCATTTTCGGTTCCTTCTATCAGACCATGAATTCTTATGTTATCTCTTCTTTGTTTTCCTTCTTGGTCGGTTAGCTTAGCCTCTATAGCTGCTTGTCTTTTGCGTAGGTCCAGCACAGAATCTTCGAGCACTTTTATTCGATCCTCTGTTTCCAAGATTCGGTTCTCGGCCTGGTCCACTCTGCTGTTTGTCCTTTTCAATTCTTCTCTGAATTCCCGAAATTCGGCCGTAACATCTCGGCGAAATCGTCGTAGTTCCTCAAATAGTGATTTCAGGCTAACCCTTTTGTTAGCTATCACCAGCTCCTCGTCTTCTGAACGGGGATCTTCCAGTTCAGATTCTCCGGCCGATACGTGTCCTGGCCTGGAGAATTTCAGTTTCTTCTGTTTTCCTTTAGACATGATGATTTTGTCTTTTGATTTTCACTCCTCCAAAAATCCGTTAAGTTTGATTTTCAAGGTGTTATCCTGGATTGAGTCTGAGAGCTTCAGTGTTAAGCTGCAGTCGCCATGGCGTCCAGACCGGAAGTCATCGGGAGGGCTTTATTTTGCCATGCACGAACTTAAAGCTTTCCTTTCAGCCAGAGAGATGAGGTTCCAAATTTATTAGGAAGATCTGAAGCTCTATTTGGCGGTAGATTTATAAAAGAATGCATTTCCTACATTTGGCCACACGATGGAGGCACTGTGCCGCAGCTTGAAGGCAGTTTACGATGGTATTTACCCGCACATGCGCACTGAATGCCACGTGGTCGCCTCTGCCACGTGCAACGTGGACGCACAATATGGCCACAAAGTCTATTGTCCACAAACCAGGACTTGTTTTTCAAAGAAACTGGAGCATTGCCTCCTTAACTTCAGCTGTAAACATGCCAGAATAACCTCACAACTTTAATTTAGCGCTCCATTTTTTTTTATTTTTTTTTTTAATTTAAGTTTTTGTAAAGGGTATACAGGTCGTTACAGCAATGCATTGTTTACATTTTCATCACATGTTCCCTTATTTTCTGATATCTGACAACATTGGAAGATTAATTCTTACAACACCCCTTTTTTTTTTTTTTTTAAAGTGAAAGAAAAAGTGAAATTAAAGAGAAAAAAAAAACAAAAAACAAATAAAAAAAAACAAACAAACCAGTAAAAAACAAACAAAAAGAAAAAGTAAGTAAATAAAGATAAAAGAGCATCTGAGTAGCATTGGAACAAAGAGCGGAACCATTATTGAAATGGTATTTGTCAAAGATTAGATCTAATGGAAGACACATATGCGGTCCAGGGTTGCCAAAAGTTCATGAACCCATCCATGTCCTGTCTCAGTGCGAATGTCAACTTTTCCATCGAGTAAATGTCTTGGATCACGTTAGTCCAATCTTCAGGTGTAGGACAGTCCTTCAACATCCATTTTTTAGTTAGAGCTTTTTTGCTTGCCAATATTAAAACATTGAATAAGTATTTTTCTCCTCGTCTTTCCAGTGAGTCCGGTAGTAAACCCAAATACAAAGTTACAAAAGAAAAGGGAACTGTAATTTTGAATATTTTCCCCAATATTGTCTGTACCTTGGTCCAATATTGGTGGATAACTGGGCATGACCAAAACACATGAAAATGATTTGCAGTCTTTTCACCACACAAGCGACAACAGTTCAATCCCTTATGGGTAAATTTGTTTTGTGCAGGTGTTCTGAAAAATCTTGCCAAGTTTTTCCATCCAAATTCTCTCCACTGCAGGGATGAGGTACTTTTCCATTGCTGTTTATTTAGCTTTTCCCATATTTCCAGTTGTAAAGTGAAATTCCCCTCTTTTTCCCATCTCTCTTTTATATAAGATGTGTTGTCTCCTTTTAAGTCTTGAAGACCTTGGTATATTTTAGAAATGTATCTGATCCCTGGGATCCCTTTATATGCCATTAAGAAGACCTTCAGAACACCTGACTGGGCCCTTTCCAAAACCTCCTTTTTAAGTATATTGTTTATGTGGTGTCTAAGCTGGAAGAACCTGTAAAGGTCTTGATTTATTAGGCCTTGTTTTTTCAAATCTTCAAAACTTCTTAAGATTTGCCCTTTAAAAAAATCGTAATATTTTATCAGCCCTTTCTCCTTCCACTTTTTAAATCTGGTGTCTGTTTTATTAGGAGTAAAGTCCTGATCATAGGCAATCCATTGCAGAAGTCGATAGGGCTCTTTAGTTTGATTCTCTCTGACTATCTTAAACCAAATTTTTAGCGGGGTCTCTATCCACGGGTTAGTGTTATTCAAAAGCTTAGGTAAGGCATTGTTCCCTATTATCGCCTGTAGGGGGATGTCACTTGTTATTTGGCATTCGATCTCCTTCCATTGTGCAGTGTAGACTGGGTTACATATCTCTACTAAAGTTTTAATTTGTGCGGCTTTAAAGTAGTCCCTGATATTTGGCAGCGCGAGCCCACCTTTGTCTTTGTTTAGCTGTAGGGTTCTATATCTGATTCTAGGTCTCTTGCCCTGCCATATGAATCTTGAGATCCTTCTGTCCAGCTCCTGCCATGTTTTTTTGGGAGGTTCTACCGGTATTGTGTGGAAAAGGTATAGAAGACGTGGAAGTATTTTCATTTTGACTGCTTCAATTCTTTGTGCAGTACCCAAGAATGGTATCATATTCCATCTTGCTAGGTCAGATTTTATTTTTGTCACCAGTGGATCATAGTTTAGTGATATAATTTTGTTGAGTTGTTTCGGGATATTGACCCCCAGATATTTCATAGATTCTGACTCCCAGTTAGTTTTGAGTTTGCTTAGTGAATAATGATTTGGGTCATAGTTGAATGTTAAAACTTGGGTTTTATGCATGTTTAATTTGTACCCTGATAAATCTCCATACTCTGAAAAAACTGAGGTTAGTTCTGGTAAAGAAGTGTTCGGCTGCCCTAGGTATATTAAAATGTCATCAGCAAAGAGTGCTATTTTATGTTCCTTCTGACCAAGTGTAATACCTTGAATTTTTTGGTTTTGTCTTATCCATTGGCTCAGAGGTTCTATGAAGATTGCAAAGAGCAGTGGAGACAGGGGGCAGCCCTGACGACATCCTCTTTCCAGTTCAAAAGAAGATGATAAAATACCGTTAATCCTTATTTTAGCTGTTGGTTTTTTATATAATGCCTGTATAGTTCTAATGAAGTTGTTATGAAAATTGAAACTGGATAAGATTCTATATAGAAAAGACCAGTCAACCGAATCGAATGCTTTTTCAGCATCTAATCCCAATATGACTGCATTTAAGTTATATTTTTTTATATGATGAATTATGTGTAAAGTGCGTCGAATGTTGTCTTGTGTCTGTCTTTGTCTTATAAAACCTGTTTGGTCTAAATGAATTAGGTCTGTCAGTATATTTTCTAACCTTTTGGCAAGGATAATGGTAAAAAGCTTACAGTCCTGATTTAGTACACTGATTGGTCTGTAGTTGGAGCACTCTAGTTTATCCTTTTCAGGTTTAGGTATAACTGCAATGACCCCTTCTCTCCAGGAGGGGGGATTTCCCCTGTGTGGAGGACATAATTAAATGTTTTCAGGAGGAGAGGAGATAGTTGCTGTTTAAAGGTTTTGTACCACTCTGCTGTATAGCCATCAGCTCCCGGGGATTTGTTAGCTTTAAGTTTCATAATTGCTTTTTCCAATTCTTTAGGATGTATTTCTGACAGTAGTGTTTTATTTTGTGACTCCGTAAGTTGGGGAAGGTTTAATGTGTTTAGGAATGCCTCGGATGCGTTTTTATGTTTTTTGTGGGAGTATAAGTTCTTATAGTAATTCTCGAAGTTTTTAAGAATATCCTGAATTCTGAATTTTATTTCCTTTGATACTGGGTCTCTGATTTTGTAGATTGCTCTTTCTGTTTGATGTTTCCTCAATTTATAGGCTAGCAATTTTGCCGATTTACTGCCTGCTTCATAGTATTTTTGTTTCAGAAATGTAAGTTTCTTCTGGATTTCTATTGTGTAGATCTCATTTATTTGGTTTTTAATTTCCTTAATCTTGAGCGAGTCAGTAGAATGAGTGTTGCCTTTGTGTTCTTTTTCTAGGTTCCTAAGTTCTGACTCTAATGTGGATAGTTTTTCTTGTCTTAGTTTCTTTTGGGTTGCCAGTTTTGCAATAATCTTTCCTCTTATTACAGCTTTGCATGCATCCCACAGTATTAAAGGGGATACTTCTCCATTATCGTTATCTTCCAAATATCTGAGAATATCTGATTCCAATTCATCTTTCAATGGTCCTTTCAGGACATTTGAATTTAACCTCCAAGAAAATGTATTATTTGTGTATTTTTGGATATTTAAGTCCATGTAGATCGGACTGTGGTCGGAGAGATCCATCAGTCCTATTTTACATGTTTTTACTCTTCCAATGTCTCTATTAAACATAAAAAAATAGTCAATCCTTGAGTAAGATGAATGTGGAGTTGAGTAAAATGTATAGTCTTTTACACTGGGGTTGAGTTCCCTCCACACGTCACAGATTCCCAATTCTTTTAGTAGCATCCGAGTCTTCCTGTTTTGGGTGTTATTTTGATGTGGAGAATTACCAGAAGCATCCCAGTATGGATTCAGTCTAAGATTGAAGTCCCCACCACATATCACTAAACCTTGAGCTTTAGTTATCATTAGGTCGAATACATTTTTATAAAATTTCCAGTTAGCCCCTGGGGGAGCATACACATTCAGCAGGGTGATATCTTCTCCCTCTAGCCGCCCAGTTACCAAACTGTATCTCCCTTCTTTATCTTTGTGTTCTGATTTTTTTTCAAATGTAATTTTGGTTGATATCAATGTCGCTACTCCCCTCCTCCTCCCTGATTTATATGAAGATGAAGAGATCATTTTAAACCCTTGTCTACTGAGTTTATTGTGTTCCACATCTGTTAGGTGGGTTTCTTGTAAAAATATTATTCCTGCTTTGTCTTTTTTCATTTTGCCTAGAATCTTGGATCTTTTAACTGGATTCAGGATTCCTTTTACATTATATGAAATTATTTTGGTTACACCCTGTTTCTCCATTGTGTTGTTTTGTTTAGTATAACTGTGTGGTGGCCCTCTTTTGTGCTACTCAGAAACTGAAAGAACATTAAAAACAAGAAAAACATTAAGAACATAGTGTAAAAAACTTTAAAACAAAAAGCTGTCATAAGAACTTCCTGAGCTGAGGTCTTTTTAAAGACCCTGTAAGAGCCTTGATGGAATGAAGGCCCTGAGGGAAATTCCTCAAACTCTGTTACGTGTTGAGGGCCCTCTCTTACCACTGAAAGTAGTCCCATGCTTTTAACGTGAGTTTCAGAACCCAATCCAAACTTGTAATGATTTTTTTTTTTTTTCCTTTTATGCCTAAACCCTGTGAAATTGTGTGCACCCTCCCACCCCCATCACATCAAACATTCACGCAAAAACAGTATTTGTTAGTATGAGGAGAACATGTGGATTATTGTCACATTTCTATTTTAACAAGTTTTTTTTTTTTTTTTTTTTTTATTACAAAGACTTATTTGTTTCAAATAATATGATTGTTCCATGAAATGTTTTACCACATGCTGAATATGCATCTCCTTTAAAGTTTGTTACCTTGTATGAGGGGGGTTGGATGTGCGGATTGATTCAAGAGAAAAGAAAAAAAAAAAAAAAAGGTCGCTATTCCAACCTGAAAACGGATAGTTTATCCGCGACGCTCTGGTGCTGGGTTTCCCGCTGCTGGTCCGTGGATTTTGAGGGTCTTTGTGTTGTCCATGTTTGCGCTTTGATCTTCTCACTCGGGTCTGCTGCGGGTTTAAATACCGTTACCGGGAGCCCTCTTTTCGCCATGTCAGCTGTTGCTTCTTCCGCCGAATTATAGAGACACGTTTCATCGCCGTAGAAGACCCTTAACTTCGCAGGAAATGGTGTCTGAAAGCGCAATTTCTTCTCTCTTAACACCTTTTTCGCGTCATTGTATTCCCTGCGCTTTTTAAGGACCTCCGGGGCGTAATCGTGTTCCACGTAGACTTTTCTCTCCTGGTGCATAAATCCTTTTTTCTGCCAGGCCAGTCTTACAACCTCTTGTTTTATTTTGAAATTGGAAAATCTTACCAACACCGAACGTGGGGGCGCTTCCGCCGCCGGCCTAGCGGCTAATGAACGATGTGCCTTTTCTATCTTCAAGTCGGTGGTTTGTGGAATATCCAATTTCTCTCTTAGTAAGGATTCCACGCATTCTGCCATTGAGTTAAAACCATTTTCGGTTCCTTCTATCAGACCATGAATTCTTATGTTGTCTCTTCTTTGTTTTCCTTCTTGGTCGGTTAGCTTAGCCTCTATAGCTGCTTGTCTTTTGCGTAGGTCTAGCACAGAATCTTCGAGCACTTTTATTCGATCCTCTGTTTCCAAGATTCGGTTCTCGGCCTGGTCCACTCTGCTGTTTGTCCTTTTCAATTCTTCTCTGAATTCCCGAAATTCGGCCGTAACTTCTCGGCGAAATCGTCGTAGCTCCTCAAATAGTGATTTCAGGCTAACCCTTTTGTTAGCTATCACCAGTTCCTCGTCTTCTGAACGGAGATCTTCCAGTTCAGATTCTCCGGCCGATACGTGTCCTGGCCTGGAGAATTTCAGTTTCTTCTGTTTTCCTTTAGACATGATGATTTTGTCTTTTGATTTTCACTCCTCCAAAAATCCGTTAAGTTTGATTTTCAAGGTGTTATCCTGGATTGGGTCTGAGAGCTTCAGTGTTAAGCTGCAGTCGCCATGGCGTCCAGACCGGAAGTCTTAGTGCTCCATTTTAATACTGTTACCTCAAATAATCTCCTCTCAGTAACCTGTTTTAAACAATCTCACCTCCACTCAGGAGTGGGGGCAAACTGCCTCCCTCCTTTGTGGAAAAACACACACCCGCCTTTGTTTCCCACACGGCCCGACGAGTGCCGTTAGCTAAATCATACTATTGTGGCGGCATGAAATAATAGGCAGCGAACTGAGAGTTTTTGAGGGAGTTTATTATTATTCATCCCGCCATCATAGAACTCACTCCAGCCCCGTGCAGGCGGGCTGGAGCGGGTCCTCAGGCTCTCGTGAGGAGACACAGAATGCGTGTCGTCAGAAGCAGTGGTCAGAGAGAGAGAGTGAGCCACAGAGCATATGCAGTTTTTATACCCAGTTACAGACAATACATGAAAGGCATGGGACATTTGCATCACAGTCAGAGCAGGAAGTCATAAATAACAGCAGGATACTGGCGCCTGAACTAGACAAAGGGAGGCTGCCTATTGATATCAGCTATTGTTCTGCCAATTGCTCCAGCTGAGCGCTCTGCTTGTCCCAGTCTGTTGTGGGGGTTACCCATACTATGGGAAAAGTTTAGTAGCTACTGTATTTCCAACCCTCTGTATTTCTCAAACCACACATTTATCCCCTAAAAACACAGAATTAACAGACATCAGCGTGCACACTGTGGACAATACAAACAACAACTATTTTTATTATCATGGACAGTCGCTCACTAAGGAATGGTTAAAAGATTCTTGCGCTGTACTGTAAATTATTACTATTTTTATTATCATGGACAGTCACTCAGTAAGGATGGTTAAAAGATTCTTGCGATGTACTGTAAATTATTAACAAAAGGTTTTGTGGGGGTTTTTTAGTACCGGCACCAGGCTAGCCCTGGTTCCCTTAATTTGGGAGACGAACACGGGTGATCGCTGATCACCGCTGTTCTTTAAGTCTCATAATTATTTCAAGACAGACTGCATCCGAAATACTTCACCCATGTGGCATCGTTCCTTAGCGGCATCGGGTTGGACACTTAAATCCCCCCGGCATCAGCCTAATCCTGGCTATTTTAATTTGGAAGACAGATATGGCCGTTGTCCCCTAAGTCTTATTGATTCTGGGTACAGACTGCTCCCGGAATTCCACCGACTTGTCCAACTGTATGTAGAGGGCACTTTCACTGAAGCCTCGGCAGGTCTCCAGTACATGAGGTACCATATCATATAGTTCAGTGCTATACTGATTTAAACAAGCGTGGCTTCACTCCCCAGCGGCATCAGGTCGAACACTAAATGGCTTCCCCCTGCATCAGGTTACTAACCCTGGCTATTTTATTTACCTTTTGTTCTTATTGAAGACAAAAATGAAAAGGAGATGTTTTTACCTTCTTTACATGTTTCGACTGTTCACTGTAGCCTTGGTCAGAAGTGTCAGCTGATTGCTGCCAGGTGTCATTTTATCAGCTGACTTTCATAGGCGGGGCCAGCCCAGCAGACCTGTCAGATCCACCGAGCCGGCCCCGCTTTCCACTGTCCAATGGTCTCTGGAGAATGTGGTCCCAGGTGTGAGCATAAAGGCCCCCCCTTTAAGGAAAAAAGAACACCAGAAGAAATGTGAGAAGGAAACACAAGGATGACTCACAAGATCACAAAAAGAAAAGGCAGAACAAGAAACGTTAAAATCAGCAATATCAGATCACTGCAAAAGAAATAATCACATCATGGACTGGGACAACACAAAAATTATTGGATCGGAGAGCAACAGACACAAATGCTGGATCAAGGAGGCTATAGAAATCAGGAAGCAGGGAAAAGATAGTATGAACCGGGATGAGGGGGCCTTTATGCTTTCCCACACCTGGGACCACATTCTCCAGAGATCATCAGACGGCGGAAAGCGGGGCCAGCTCGGTGGATCTGACAGGTCTGCTGGGCTGGCCCCGCCTCCAAAAGTCAGCTGATAAAATGACACCTGGCAGCAATCAGCTGACACTTCTGATGAAGGCTGCAGTGAACCGTCAAAACATGTAAAGAAGGTAAAAACATCTGCTTTTTGTTTTTGTCTTTAATAAGAACAAAAGGTAAATAATTAAAAGAAGACAAAATGAACGTACTTGAGCCTGGCTATTTTAATTTGGGAGATGAACCCGGATGATCATTGACCACCCCGGTCCCCTAGTCTCGCATTTATTTTGGTTCAGACTGACTCCAAAATGCTTTAAAATTTGGTGGACCATACACCCGTGAATTGTACGTCCTGATCGCGACCGTCCTAAATCAGACTGATAATAGGACACGTGCACTTTCCTTTGCATAAAACTATTTGTTCAGATTTTACATGTGACTCCCAATTAAATTATAAAATTTGGAGATGGGATATACCCCTTAATCAGACAACTGTAAATTTAGTATGGCCAAAGTGCAGAAATTCATGTAAGAAGGTTTTCTGCTTACCTTTCTGTTTGGGCGCCAAAGTCATCTAAAAAAGGGGCCTTCCAATCTGTTCTGGACTCGTCTCAGAATAGTTCAATCCGGGTCACCGACACCAAAATTGTTAAAATCCCGATTCTTTGATTGAAAGATTCAAGAATAAGCCGGAGAATTCTTCAATTCAAAGATGCAACATTTATTCAGAGGTCACATGTAAAGCAAGCAGTGCTGGGTTCAGCGTGACGCAGCTCCCTCAGGAGCGTCGCCAGACTGACCCCGACTTCTGGGTGCAACTTACATTCATCTTCTCGGCTTGGTTGGACCAACCCCGTGCAATACGATGGGCTTGTGCGCAACCATCTGATTGGCCAGTTTCCGCTATTCACGTTAACTATCTTAGGAGATAGTTCGTTTTCATCCACCTGTTTGTTGGAACGCACAATGTCCTGCGCTCACCGACTTTGTCGTCACAAGGGAGGACAGGCAGCTGGCATTCCCATGCTGGAGGAGGAGTGGGCAGCGGATTTTATCCAGGATTTTGTGGAGGAGGCTCTTGTGTCCCAGGGTCCCAAGAAAAAATGGGAGTGTTTGCTTAGGGCCATGGGCATCCTAGAAGCGCATCCTGGCCTCAGGAGGTGCCCGCAATATGCAGAGCTGCTCTCTGCGGTCTGCGCGCTCGAGTACTCATTTCCTGGATTATCTGCGAGGACACTTCCCGCCAAGCCGAAGCAGAGATGTTCCCCTCGTCAGCCATCCACTTCCTCTCCAGCTCAGCCCACAGTGCCAGCCTCAACCCATGCATCCTCAGCTCCATCCAATAAAAGTCATCCTGCGTTAAAACGCCGGGGGAAGTCCTCCTCGTCTTCGGCAGCGGCCGCCATCTTTCCAGCTGCCATGAGGTCCGCTGAGCTCATCCCGGCTACGCCTACCTCCGTCATCGTGGAGACGGCGCCTCCACAAGTCTCTAGAGGGGCCTACATCACCACTGACACGGAGAGGGATGACTGCCAACGGCCTGCAGCTGCCAACACCAATGACCGGGATGACAGGCAAGTATTTTTTCTTTTGATTCCATCTAATAGTATTGAGTCTTGCCTGTCTCCCGAGGGAGAGGCCCAGTTTCAGCAGTCCACTGGGTCCTCTCCTACAGCTGCAAATATTAATTCATTTTTTCCCCTTTCCGTGTCTCCTCCAATTCTCCCTGAGGGCCTGTTGGCCCAAGGTCAGGCCCATCAAACGGTGGAGGATCCAGTGGCTTCGGATGATTTCTTCCCGGAGCCAGCATGGAGAGGTTCCCCTGCAGCCGCGCCGGATGAATTCCCAGCATTGGAGCCACTGCCAGGGGATATTAGGACTGTTACGACCATCTCGCCTGCTGTGGAGGCTATTGCCACGGAGTGGGAGCCTGAGCCGTACCTCCTGGAGGCCGGGCTTGAAACTACATCGCTGGGATCGACGGAGTCCTGGACAGCGGTGGAGCTCGAGCTTAGGCAAGTTTTCTCTCTCATATTTCTTATGTCAGTATTAGAGAAATCTTGTCTGGCTCTAGGTGAGGAGAACAGCCCTCAGACACATCTGAACTCCCTTTGCCGGGCTCCGCCGCTACTGGCAACCCTAACCTGTGTCTCTCCTCTGTCCCTGAGCCTTCTTTTAGGGTCGCCAGGGAGGTTCTACCATCACCAGGGGCCTCTGTGGATCCGGCCCCTTCTCCAGGGGACGCCGCGGGTCCAGCTCTCCTGCAGAGGTCCGTCCGGAGCCTGCTCCCCTCCTGCCTGAAGCCGTCGTGTGGGTCCTTCCGCAGGCTGTATCTCCGTTGTGGGGGCTGCACTCCAGAATCAGCCCGACGTTGGTGCTGCGCTACGTTGGTGAGGGACTGAGTTTCTGGGCCAGATGGCCCGTGTTTTCCGGCAGGCCACTGGACTCTGTCTGACAAACTGCCTGCTGGGCCTGGGACTCTGGGCGGCCTCCCTAGCCTCCACGTCTTTGGACTTGGGGGGGTTAATTGTGGACCCTGGGTGGGGTATTGTGTTCCCTCCTTTCCTGTTCCCCCTACCTCCAACCCGGGTTCGTATTGTTGTTCCTGTTGGGGTTGGTGGGGGTGGGGGGGGTTATTTCTTTATGATGTTTCCGTGGGTGTCTGGTATCCACCCCTAGAAGGAGGGGCTCTGTCACGAACTGAGCTCCTGTTTCTTGTAGGCTCAGTTCTGACCGTTCTTGATGGCTCAGGCATTGGGTTTATTATGTATGTTAGCTTTTGATTTCTTGTTGTTTTCATGTCTGTGTGTTGTTTCTTTTCCATGCCTGTAGCCGCCGCCCTGGCCGGCAGTTGTTAGGCAGCTGGGCGCTGTCTAGCATTCGCTGGTCCGACCACGCCCCCCCTCACTCTGACAGTCAGCTGTTCGCCCCGGTAATCATCTTTCCCGCGCCTCACCCGGGTGTTGCCAATTTGTCACGCCAGCGGTGTTTGTACTTAGGCAGCTCTTTGCCAGTCAGACACCGCTGGACCATTGTACGAGTTCACGGTTGTTTTTCACTGTGTAACTGTCATGTCTTTGAAGGATTATTTGTGTGTGTGCTTGCTGTCAGACTTGGACGAATCGGACTGTTCCTGCGCGGCGAGTAAGAGCTGTCTGCGCTTCTGTTTGCAGTTGTGCTGCTACGCTTGTCTGTAGCGTTTCCCCTTGCAACACAACTGCTACGCTTAGGCACTGTTGCCCAACTTCTTCTCCCGTGCCAGTCGAGCGTCCTGGAGAGCTCTAAGTTTCACCCGAGCTGTCTATGTTATTGTGGTCTATTTATTTGTGTTTCAATAAAAGTGTGTTTGGTATAACCCTGCGCTTAAGTCCATCCTTCCTTCTCCTCCTCCGTGTACTGTGGAAAAGCACACGGGGAGCTCATGACAAAAATCAATTTAAAATGTAATCACGCTGCGTGCCTGTTCGAGTTTGGTCTGAACGCACCTTAACAGTGTGAGCTCTCCTACTTTGCTGTATTTTGTTAATAATATACAGCACACATCAATTATTCTTAAACATTTACTACATGTAAAATATGACATAGAAGCACAAGTTATAAAATTATGTTAGACTGTCCAGTGGCAGGGACCAGGGGTGGCCACTGGAGGGGCAGAAGTGGTGGCAGGGGGGCCGTGTCCCAATGGCCCCCCTCTGGGAGCACCCCTGCACTCATGCCAGTGGCCAGCTAGTTGCCAGCTGCTTCAGGGGAGCCCTTCACGCAGCCATAATCATGCCATCACCACACAGGGCCCACAATTTTCTGATTGAGTTCTTAAATACGGGACGGCAGTGGCTCAGGAGGTAGAGCAGGTTGTCCAATAACCACATGGTTGGCGGTTCAAATCCCGCTCTCCCCAGATATCCTGCCGTTGTGTCCCTGGGCAAGACACTTTACCCCAATTGCTCCTGGTGGGTCTGGAAGCGCCATGTTAGGCAGCATGCCACCATCAGTGTGTGAATGTGTGTGTGAATGGGTGGATTGCAGGATCTGTAAAGTGCTTTGGTCATCAAGAGATGAGAATAAAAGCGCTATATAAGTGAATGCCATTTACCATTTACCATTTTTAAATACAGCCTTAGCTCGTCCTCCCTGTCATCCATCCCCACTGCAAAACAGTCGATAACACAGACAGCAGTCAGAGGCCAACAGTGACCCAAGACACACAGGTCCTGGGTGAAGCACCATACTAAGAGCAGTCCAATGAATTCCCACGATAGTTAAACATCAAGGATTCAGTGTACCCTGCAGGGTATGGCATTACTGAGATCCTGCCCTGGATCCACGCCTGGGAGAGGGACTCGACGGCAAGCACCTGGTAGCCAGGTTTCTGTCCATGGGATCCAGCTGGGCTCAGCCCACCTGAGCCACATGGGTCTGCCTTCCAGTGGGCTCATCACCTGCTGGAGGGATAATGGAGGTCCGGTGCTATGTGGATTGGGTGGCAGTTGAAGGAATAGACATTGGCGATCCGATCCCTGGCTTATTAAACTGGCTGTCCAATAAATATTTCTCTTAAATGTCACAATAAAGTAATTTGCAGGTTTAATTTTATGTCACCACTAACAGTTGCCACCCCTCCCTTACACAAGTGGGAGAAGATGAGAGGAAATAAAGAGGAGGGGAGAGTTGCAACCAAACTCCAGTTTAAACATTTTTCTGTTGATGGGACCTTTGAGAAGATGTGGACATTTCATGTGTGTGCTAATTACAGATGGTTGAGGATGTCTGATTCAATTAAAAATGGTTATTTTGATTTCAACATCTTTGTATTTACTTAGAGAAGGACCTAGTATACATATATATCCATCCATCATCCGTCCTCTACCGCTTAATCCTTTTCAGGTCATGGGGGCTGGAGCCAATCCCAGCATCTTTGGGTGAGAAGCAGGGTACACCCCTGATAGATCGCCATTCCATTGCAGATTATAATATATATATATATATATATATATACAGTATGTATATATATATATATATATATATATATATATATACCATATACTGTATATATATATGGTCTTGACTCAGCTTGGTCTGAAACCCATAAAGTCTTGATCTTGTTTTGGTCTCGGCACACACTCTGGTTTTGGTCATCTCTTGCTCAGTGTGATATTGACTCTTGACTACAACACTAGCTAGCTGTTACAACAAAAGTGGGATATCGTAGTTTAAGTCAAAGTAAAGATACCCTGCAAGGGATTAACAACTCCAGACCAGGTTTTCATATTTTGGGCTAGTGTTAGAAAATAAACCACCACATATAATTTTTCTGGTTTAATAAAGTTTAATTTTAGAGGTATTCTGTATTTCCAGGTTAAAGAGGGGATGTTTGATAAGGAGAAGTTTGACGACCTATGTTGGATGATGACCATGAAGAAGAACTTCACGGGGGTGCCAGAGAGGGCGCTGCTGTCAGAGAGAGACTGCTTCAAGCTCTTCTGTTTATTCAATCTTCTGTCTGAGGACCGCTACCCATTGGTGATAATTCCAGAGGAGGTAAACGATGCAGATAAGAATCAAGTGTTTAATGCATGAAGCTCTCAAAGATTAGAGCAGCACTATGTAACGTTCTTGTTCTGGGTAGGAAGACTGAAAAGACTACAACTATGGTGACTATGACCTTGGTTCCAACAACCAATTTCAGGGTGCATAGTTGTTGATGGCTAAAGTTGTGCCCTGTGATTGGCTATTGGAACTCAGGTCATAGTCGCTGTAGTTGTAGTCCTTTTAGAGTTCCTAGTCCTTTTAGAGTTCCTACAAAGAACAGCTGTTGCAGGTAATGTGGACCCACTCAGGCTATGGAGGAAGTGGCATTCTTCTGTTCATAGGCTGATCTACCATCAAAATAATTTTGGAAACTTTATTTTAAGGTGAAAATTGTACATAGTGTTGCTTTAAAAAGGCTGGTTGACCAAGGATGTGTTCACACTACTGGCCCAAAGTGACTCAAATCTGATTTTTTTTCTTAACCATTATGTACTACATATCAGATTTTTTTAGGGCTGTTTGAATGGAATTTATGCAACTTTTTACTTCAGCGCATGTTGATGTCATCAGTCAGCACTGTTGTTATCATCAGTGCTAGTATTTGTGGCTAAAGGGGCTAGAATGCAATGTCCCTCTTTCTTCTGAACCTCATCACATATAGCTGACTGACTGCTTGCTGTCTCCAGAGCAGAATCCCAAGCATATAAATATAATTATAAGAAATATAAGACAGAATAATAAAGAGCGATGGCAAGAACCAAGCAGACCGCCCGTAAAATCTACTGGAGGAAGAAGCCCCCCAGGAGACAGCTAGCCACAGGGCTGCTCGGAGAGGCGCTCTGGCCACCGGCAGAGTGAAGAGGCCTCGCCGTCACAGGCCCGTGGCTCTGAGAGAGATCCGTCGCTACCAGAAATCCACGGAGCTGCTCATCCGTAAGCTGCCCGTCCAGCGCCTGGTGAGGGAGATCGCTCAGGACTTCAAGACCGTCCTGCGTTTCCTGAGTTTCGCCGTCATGGCTCTGCAGGAGACCAGCGAGACCCACCTGGTGGTCTCTTCTTCGCTAAGGGGGTCACCATCATGCCCAAAGACTTCCAGCTGGCCCGCTGCATCCGCGGAGAGAGAGCTTAGACTTTCTGCTGCACATCCACCAGCCATAATGCTCTGCATTGTGTGTCTATATATATACATTTATAGTAATATGGACATATGTTTACTAGATGTTGTTTTTTCTTGCCTTCTGATTGTTGCTCTGAGTGTTGCTATCCCTATGCTGTTGCAATCGTGGAATTTCCCCATTGTGGGACTAATAAAGGCTTATCTTATCTTATCTTATATCTTTTATTTTTTTATTTAACCTTTATTTATAAAGGGTAGTTCCATTGAGAGGCAACCTTTCTTTTTCAAGGATGCCCTGTTCATACTCACACAGTTACACATTCACACCAGGAAGCTGCCCAGTACAACCACAGACTGACCTGTGGTCACTGAGCAGCTCCACTGGAGCAGTTGGAGTTAAGGACCTTGCTCAAAGGCACCACAGTGGAGTTAAGGAAGGTGGGGCAAACACTTCTGTGTTATCTGTCCCACCCAGATGTAATCCTGCCGGTCGAGAGATCAAACCCGTGACCCTCTGCTCACCAGTCCACATCACTAACCATTAGGCCACCACTGCCACTTATCTTTACGAAAACAGTCTCTATTTAAAATGTTTAAAATTTAAAGGATAAAGTAGTATCCTCTCTGAAGAGCTGGAGCAGGTGGCTGGGGAGAGGGAAGTCTGGGCTTCTCTGCTTGAACTGCTGCCACTGCGACCCGGACCTCCAGAAAAGCAGTAGAAGATGGATGGATGGTTAAAGCAGTGGTTGCACAAATATGACATGCTTTCTTGTTGTTGATAATGATGATATGTCTTGCCCATTTGTGCATGCATGCTATTTTGTATTTCAGAGACAGATGCTGTTCACATTATTATGACTATTATCACAGGTACTAAATCCAATCTGACAAAAATCAAATCAGAACTGAACAATGCAACTAATAATGTGAATATAGGTTAAGCGTTTCTTTAGAAGGTGTTGTTCTGGAACAACTTAGAGTGGACATATTTCACTTTATGTTTTGTAATTTGAATTTTATTGGGTTTTCAATTTAGAAAATAAAACAGAAACAAACAAAAAAAAACAAGTATACCCAGTGAGAGGATAAAACATTCCATTTCCACCCTAATACTCTTAAGATGATTAGCTTAATCTACTACACCTATAAAGGTAAGATAGGATCCCCACTTATTATAGAAGCTGTCCATCCTGTCCAGAAGTTTATATTAAAGGCGTTCTAGTGCAGCAAGCTTGCCCAACTCCCTGAGCCATTGAGCTACGGGTGGGGCAGAGGAAGATTTCCAGTAAAAAGTGATCAACTTTCGGCCCAGCATCAAAGCAGTCTGAATCCACTCGGCATCAGAGATTGGGTCCTGAATCATTGATGGATCCCCAAGGACAAAAAGTCTCTGAGTAAATGGCACTTCTTGCTTAACAATTGTCATAATATGTCTATGGATCTGCAACCAAAAGTCCTGTATTACCGGACAACTCCAGATCATATGGATTAATGTCCCCTCCCCCTGTAGACATCTCCAGCAGCTTGAAGAGTGAATGAGATTCGCTCTCAACATTTTACGAGGTGTCCAGTAAAATCGATTCAAAATTTTAAATTGAACAAGTCTGGTTTTCAATTCCCTAGACACTTTCTTCCCATTCTTTAAAATATTTGCCCATTCAACATCAGTAAATTGTGAATTCAGATCTTTTTCCCATACGTGTTTAAGGAATGTAGAATCTTTATTTAAGCTCTTAAGGAGCATTAAATAGAAATTTGAGGCCTTAGATCTTTTGCCACAGGAACTCAAAGCCTGGATGAGCCAATCTACATCAGGAGGAGAGGTAGTTGTAGATCCAAAGACTTGACACAGCAGATGTCGAAGTTGTAAATATTTCCAAAACTGATTCTGTGGTAGTCCATACTGTGCCCGTAGAACATCAAATGATTTGAGAGCTCCCCCTTCATATAGATCTTTTAACATCAAGATGTCCTTTTTCACCCAGATTTTCCACATAAATGGGGATTTTCCAATATGGAGACTTGGGTTAAGCCAAATAGAAGCCGTAGAATGAAGATGAGAGCTAAACTCTAGTATAGAAGCAACTCTCTTCCAAACGTATTGTAAAAAGGATATAATAGGATGCGACTGAAATTCAGAAGACAGTTTAATTGTGATTAGATGTACTACACTTTATGTTTTAAAACATGTCATACAAGTGTTACAATGGTAGATAATAATAATAATAATAATAATAATAATAATGAGGTCAACATGACAGCAAGTACTGCTGTGAGCCAAAAGCACATGATATATAGACTGCTCTTAAAGCATTGTGTTCTTTCCTCTCTTGGACATTTACCTTTTGTTCTTATTAAAGACAAAAATAAAAAGTCAATGTTTTTACCTTCTTTACATGTTTCGACTGTTCACTGCAGCCTTCGAAGGCTGCAGTCTATAAATGGCTTTAAGTGGCTGCAGTCTTTAAATGGACATCTCAGGCTTAGACAGCTACTGAAGAGCCACCTACTTTTAAACCTTCTTTTTGTGAGAGGCACCCATTCAGAAGAAAGATGGCTAAAAGATTGGGTGGCCTTAAAGGAAAGAGAGTAGCTTAAATGGGTAGTTTCCGGCAGAGGTTAAACTTTTCAAAGGCTCAGCTCAAGAAATAAGATTTTTTTTGTATTATGTAAATAGAAGTACAGTGGTGTGAAAAAGTGTTTTCCTGAGTTCTCTTTTTTTTTTGTATGTTTGTCAGACATGATGTTTCAGATCATCAAACAAATTTAAATATTAAGACAAAGATAATATAAGTAAACTCAAAACGCAGTTTTTAAATGAAGGTATTTATTATTAAGGGTAAAAAAAATCCAAACCTACATGGCCTTGTGTGAAAAAGTGACCCCCCCCCCCCCCATTAAAACATAAATTAACTGTGGTTTATCATATCTTTGGAAAGCTGAATTCAATTTCTGTAGCCACACCCAGGCCTGATTACTGCCACATCTGTTCTCAATCAAGAAATCACTTAAATAGGACCTGCCTGACAAAGTGAAGTACACCAAAAGATCCTCAAAAGCTAGACATCATGCTGTGATCCAAAGAAATTCTGGAACAAATGAGAAACAAAGTAATTGAGATCTGTCAGTCTGGAAAAAGTTATAAAGCCATTTCTAAAGCTTTGGGACCCCAGTGAACCACAGTGAGAGCCGTTATGCACAAATGGCAAAAACATGGAACAGTGGTAAACCTTCCCAGGAGTGGCCAGCCCACCAAAATTACCCCAAGAACGCAGCGACGACTCATCCAAGAGGTCACAAAAGAGCCCACAACAAAATCCAAAGAACTGCAGGCCTCACTTGTCAGTGTTCATGACTCTACCATAAGAAAGAGACTGGGCAAAAATGGCCTGCATGGCACAGTTCTAAGACGAAAACCACTGCTGAGCAAAAAGAACATAATGGCTCGTCTGAGTTTTGCCAGAAAACATCTTGATGATCCCCAAGACTTTTGGGAAAATACTCTGTGGACTGACGAGACAAAAGTTGAACTTTTTTGAAGGTGTGTGTCCCATTACATCTGGCGTAAAAGTAACAAGAGCATTTCAGAAAAGGAACCTCATACCAACAGTAAAACATGGTGGTGATAGTGTGATGGTCTGGGGCTGTTTTGCTGCTTCAGGATCTTTACATGATCCAAAACACACCAGCAAATCCACCTCTGAATGGCTTAAGAAAAACAAAATAAGATAAGATAAGCCTTTATTAGCCCGCAATGGGGAAATTCCAGGATTGCAACAGCACAGGGACAGCAACACTCAGAGCAGTAATTTAGAAGATAAGAAAATAAGAGCAGTGAATATACATACACTACCGTTCAGAAGTTTGGGGTCACCCAGACAATTATTTTGTGTTTTCCATGAAAAGTCATACTTATTTATCACAATGAGTTGTAAAATGAATAGAAAATATAGTCAAGACATTGACAAGGTTAAAAATAATGATTTGTATTTAAAATAATAATTTTTTCCTTCAAACTTTGCTTTCGTCAAAGAATCCTCCATTTGCAGCAATTACAGCATTGCAGACCTAACATGATTGCACAAGGGTTTTCTAATCATCCATTAGCCTTCTGACGCAATGAGCAAACACATTGTACCATTAGAACACTGGAGTGATAGTTGCTGGAAATGGGCCTCTATACACCTATGTAGATATTGCACCAAAAACCAGACATTTGCAGCTAGAATAGTCATTTACCACATTAGCAATGTGTAGAGTGTATTTCTGATTAGTTAGTTATCTTCATTGAAAAAAAGTGCTTTTCTTTCAAAAATAAGGAAATTTGTGACCCCAAACTTTTGAACGGTAGTGTATGTACACATAAATATATAAATATATATACACAGTGTGGAGCATTGTAGCTAGATGCAATAAACAGCATAACCGTCTACTTAGTTATCCTACATAGTATGAATATGTACCCATACATATTGTCACCCTCCGTAGCGACTGATATTGTCCTAGTTGTATACTGGAGGGGGCCATTTGTGTAAGTCTGTTGCGTCTTTTGCATTCAGTACTATTAGGTCATCACAAAATGAAGACTTTGGAGTGGCCTAGTCAAAGTCCTGACCTGAATCCGATTAAGATGCTGTGGCATGACCTTAAAAAGGCGGTTCATGCTCGAAAACCGTCCAGTGTTGCTGAATTACAATTCTGCAAAGATGATTGGGCCAAAATTCCTCCACAGTGCTGTAAAAAACTCATTGCAAATTATCTCAAACGCTTGATTGCAGTTGTTGCTGCTAAGGGTGGCCCAACCAGTTGTTAGGCTTAGGGGGCAATCACTTTTTCACACAGGGCCATGTAGGTTTGGATTTTTTTCCCCTTAATTATAAACACCTTTATTTAAAAAGTGCATTTTGTGTTTACTTGTGTTATCTTTGTCTCATATTTAAATTTGTTCGAAGATCTGAAACATTTAAGTGTGACAAACATACAAAAAAAAAAGAGAAATCAGGAAGGGGGCAAACACTTCTTCACACCACTGTATGTAAATATTATGTAATATGTAAATATGTAATAGAAATATACACACCAATAAAGATTGTAACTCCACTTTGATGTGAGTTTAATAGCTGTTTAATAGTATAAAATGCAAACTTTTTTGGCATTCAGCAGTTTCTTTTGGACTGGTGTGGGATATTGTATAATAAGTGCAAAAATAATTTTTTTCTAACACAGAGGCCTGTTTTTCTTAAAAGGGTCATTGACTGTGCTTTTCCCACATGTTGATAACTCCCACAGGTCTTAATGAAATGCTTGTGACATACGTATTTTGGTCAAATTTTCTTGAATTATTTAATGATTTAATTACATAGCATAAGTGAATCATGCTTTGCGTCCCTCCACAGAACGGTTCGTTTCAGTGAACATCTCTTTAAATGCTTGTAGCGTTAACACAGGGACACCATTAAATGAATGTGGCATCACACAGTGGCAACATTAAATATGAACAGGATTGTATGATTTTTACTGCTTAATAACTGGAATGAATAATTATTGCATCAGGAGGCGTGTCCACCAAATGCGTTTTTTGTCGCCCAACTGCCCTGAAAGTCTTTTTTTTAGCACTTGTGCGCTGTGCTCTGGAATAAAAAATCTGAGCCCTGTATCCTAGCAACATTGCCACTCACAGCTCAGCACTTTCACATTTCCTATGGTCAGACTATCTACTTATTTTTTAATAGCACCCTTTAAATAACAATGGACAGGACACATATTCTGGCATTGGTAGCAGCTCTGGAGGCAAAATATGATGACACAGAAAAGAAAACGGGAGTCTGGGTACAGAATGTACCAGCGTCCTATGTCCCACCCTTTCTTAATTCTGATTGGCTGCTTAGAAAGGTCTGATATTGACGAGCTCAGCTGTAGTCTGAAAAGTTTAACTTTTTTCAGCCCTGAGCACCCTGAGCGCTGCGACAAAGAGCAGCCACCGCCAAGAGCATTTCAGTACCAAGGGCGCTCAGCGCTGTTGATGCTGGACTACATAGAGAAAGAATAGAAAATAGTCGCCCACAGTGGAAAAAACGCGTTTGGTGGACATGCAGCCTTACCTTATTGTAACACTATGTGGGCCATCACTGATTGTTTTAAGAGTAGTGAGAACTCTATTAAGAAACAATTTAGTTTAAGAATTTGGCAAATAATAAACTAAGCATTAATTAATAATTCCATTGGCAATTATATGATCAGTCTCATAATTGGGGCGTCAGTTCTTGACACTGAGTGATTCTGAAATCTGGACATGCCGGAAGCTAGGGCTGTGCGATCTGACCAAAATTTCATATCACAATATGTCATCTTATATCACGATAACAATATATATACTGTATCACAATATACATTTCCTGTATATTCTAGAGTTTAGATAATCACATAAAAAGGACCATCTCTTTTTTTATATTTTAAAGGGGTCATTAACTGAAAATGGTGTGTTTGTAGATTTTAACTGTCTAAAATAAGATAAGATAAAATAAGCCTTTATTAATCCCATAATGGGGAAATTCCAGGATTGCTGCAGCACAGAGATAGCAGCACTCAGAGCAATAGTAAATAAAATAATAAAATAAGAATTGGTTAGCCAAAGCAGTAAATATATATATATATGTACACAGTTATATACACAGTTCAGGAGCATTGCAACTAGATGTTATCAACAGCATTACAGTTAGTTAAATTACCCGGCAAAATATAAATATGGACTCAAACAATACATTTCACATTTGAATGAACCGTGTTGTTGCCACCATCCATCCATCTTCTACGGCTTTTCCAGAGGTCTGGGTCGCAGAGACAGCAGTTCAAGCAGAGAAGCCCATACTTCCCGCTCCCCAGCCACCTGCTCCAGCTCTTACCTCCAGCTCTTCAGAGAGGATACCAAGGCGTTCCCAGACCAGCTGGTAGACATAGTCTGTCCAGCGAGTCCTGGGTCTGCCCCGGGGTCTCCTCCCAGAAGGACGTGCCCGAAACACCTCAAGTGGGAGGCGTCCCTGAGGTAGGGATGGGATTTTTCCACTAATTCGCGGAATTCCGCTTTTTTTTTAATCTTCCAGGAAGATAAAGTACGTTAAGTATGTTAGCGGCTTGTGGTCCACAAACGCAGTGAAGGTGCGCCCTTTCAGGCAGAACTGGAAGTGGCGTATGGCCAGGTGGAGAGCCATTAACTCTCTGTCGAACACGCTGTATTTACGCTCACTGTCGTGCAAAGACCTGCTAAAAAAGGTGAGCAGCTGCCAAGAACCGGCTGAAAGACGATAAGAACAACGCACTCGTTGTGTCTGCTTACACCTGTATTGCCGACCACACAAAAGTGACATGACAGACTCCAGAAAAAAAACATATCCGCTTCCCCCCTTCTGCTCGCTTTCACAATAAAAGCCCTGCGGATAACAGCACAACAAACACATTATAAATGACAGTTATATACAACATATTGTATCTGAAACTTAATCTCCCTGTCTTTTTTTTTTTTTTTTTTTAATCAGTCATATTCAAACAACATAAACATATACACGTGCTCAAATAAACCCTGAGCTTGAAGACAGAACATAACTGTTAAACAAAGCTTAAATATGAATAGAAGACAGAACATAACTGTTAAACAAAGCTTAAATATGAATAGAACTGTATGTTCTCAAGTTTTCATTTTTTAAGTAATACTCTGACCCCCTATTAACCAACAGTCCATTGCCCTTCACTCAGTGCCTTGAGCAACTGGTGAGCTGATGCACCCCTTTTTGTGAGGCAGTCTGCGAGTTGTTCTTTTGTGCTCTGCCACAGTATCTGTTCAATTTTCTGCATCTGAATAAGCTCTTTGATGCTACTAATTTCCAAACGAAGTCTTTTCTCAGAAACTGACTTTGTGGATTTTAGTGCATCAGTTAGCGAATGGTTGTCTGTTACACAGATAATTGGAGGGGCATGTTTTGTGTCTCCTGCGGTCAACTCAGAAAACAGTGTAGCTAGAAAAAGTGCATTGTCAACTCCCTCAGACATAGCCAGGGTTTCACCAGCTAGTGTACTTCTCACTACCCTTTTTACTCTCTTTGATTGCCAAGAAAGAGGTGAAAACTTTCCCTTTTCTCCCATGAGAACAATGAAATGTCCTCCTTGAGTGCCTCCATCAGACAGGTTTCCAAATGAGGCATCACTAAACACAGTTATTTTTAGTGCGCTGTCTTTTCCCAAATGTGAAAAGTTTAACACAACCTTCTTTGACTTTATCTTGCACACTATTCTGTTTGCTTCATGGATCGTGTGTACGGTTGCATCTTTCAGTGTTGATGCCAGGTTACTAGCATCAAACATCACATCTGGTCTACTCTGCCTGGCAACCCAGAGAATCTGACCAATCTTTGATCTGAGTTGATCTTTTTCCTCCTCCCAGAGAGGCGAATCTTGCTGTACTGCTCGCGATGGGTCAATGTGTATGGGCTGCATGTGCTGAATGTATTTCTCCTGGTGCATTTGCACCTTTCCATCAAGAGTCACAAAGTCTACTCCCACATAAGAGAAGTGTTTGTGTGCTTCACGCCCAACCTGAAAAACAGATTTCAGGTGAGGTATGACTGTTGTGGCGAATTTTTGTGTGCCTCCCCATATGAAATCATCTACATGACAGGCGAGCACCCCAGACACGGTGCAGTCTTGATCTAACCAATAGAAAACAGCCAGATCGACCTTTGACATTTGTCCACCTGCTTTCAGCACTATCTCTTTCACTCTGTTGTACCAGTACAATGATGCATCTGCTAAGCCATATACACACTTTTTGAGCTTCCATAATATTCCATTACAGTTGGCTTCAGGAGGTGGTCTAATGTAAATGTCACGTGACACCTCCATTCCCTGAAGAAATGCTGATTTTATGTCCATAGAATGAAGTGACCATTGTTTTTGACAAATAACTGCTGTTAGCAGTCGTAAGGACTCTGAAGTACAGGTGGGTGAGTCCTTTTGCAGCTCAGACATCTCCATCTCCTCAAAACCTCTTGCCACCAGACGAGCTTTTGGCACTAATCCTGAGACGGTTTCTTTGAGAGTACACACCCACCTTGTTGAAATACACTTTTGTCCCTCATCCTTCATTTCTACAAACACACTGTTATCTCTCCAGCATTTAATTTCTTCTTGTTTGGCTTTATCAAATGATAAATCATTAGCCACAAACACATCTTCATTAGCGTTAACATCAGTGACAGCAGGTTCAATCTCAAGACTCTGTACCTGTGTTAGATCAACAGATTTTGTGTTACCATCTAGACAATCAGGCTCCATAAAAAGCAAGTTATACCAATTTTTATATTTCCCTGTTGCTTTGCCTGCCCGCCCCAAAACTTTGGCTGTGTGTTTAACCCCACTGTCTTTGTCTATGTATTTCAGGACCTGCCCCGTTTTCAAACAAACACCGGATGTTTCAGCTGTGTTTGTTTCTCTGTTAGGCATTTCTGGTTGTATTTCATGAGTCTCTCTGTCACCATTCGTGGAAAGTGAAATCTCACTCTGAACTCCAGTAGCTTCTTCGGTGCAATGGGGCTGAAGCATGTTTTCTTGAACCTCCATTTCGTTTTCTGTGTTCTCCATGTTTTCAGCAGTTCCTATCATTCCTTGTTTTTCACCAATGTCTGTGTTGTTTTCTGAATTTCCATTTGTTGTCTGATGTTCACTACTTTTAGGGTTCACTTTTCTCAGTCTGAGATGATGCACTCTTACGCAGGTTCCTCCGTGTCGAACAAACACCACTGCACCATCCTGGCCAATAACAACTGCTGGCCCTTTCCACTCTGGACAGTCTACTCTTTTATAGTAGATTTTATCACCCACTTCATATGTTTCATCTGTGTGACGGATTTGTTTGCGTAGTGCTCTCCGTATTCTTTCAGAACATTCTGCTTCTGTGAAAGCTCTTCTTGCAGCGTGCAAAGCAGAGATGTGTTTTTCAACCCATTCACTCTTTGTAGTGCCCTCTAAGGCTGGGAGTTTATCATTTAACACAGAGGGCATGTTGGGATTCTGTCCAAACACCAGTTGATATGGGCTGTATCCATGAACATTGTGCATAGTGTTTTTTGCCATGAGTGCCCAGTCTAGAGCAGTGCTCCAGTCACAGCAGTTACCGGCTTTTATTTTCATTATGATCTCTGTGAGTGTTTGATTATGTCTCTCTAGAAGTCCATTGCTCCACGGGCTGTAGGCAGCTGTTGTCTTAACTTCTATGTTGAAATTCTCTGCCATATCTCTCACTTCATCATTATTGAACTCTCCTCCATTGTCACTAAACAGTTTCTGTGTTGGTCCATGTACACTTACCCACACATGAATGAAGTGCTTCACTATTTCTGAGGCCTTTTTTGTAGTGAGAATGCTGCCTGCACTGAATCTCGTGAATTGATCAATAATGTGAAGATACCACAGGCCTGGCTTCAGTTCATGTAGATCAACTGCCACAGTTTCATTATACTGAGATGCTAGTGGCAACCCAACTGCAGGCCTTGGTTTGGTCTTACTATACCTTTGGCAAATGTCACATTCACTGATGATTTTTTTTAGGATCATGTTGCATTCTGTGTCTTTATTTCCAGAGCTATCGAGCAGCTTCTGCAATTTGTCAGCAGAAGCATGGCCAAACTGTTTGTGAAGCTTCACCAGGATTTTGTGTTTTTCAGCCACGTTCAAATTGTCCGTGATTGTCAGGATCTCCTCATCCCATTGCTCTTGATTCTCATCTGCATTTTCATGTTTTGTGACATCATCATCAGCTGTCAAAATCTGATCATCACGCTGATTGTGTCTATTTTTTCTGTCCATAATTTTCACACAGTAATGACCAGAGCTGGTAAAGTCAAGTTTCACTGGTCGCTGAAACATGACTGCACTGTCATTTTCCATGTCCAATACTGTTCCTGCTCTTTTCAAAGATGTTTTGCTCATAAGAAGTGGGATTTTTACAGGAACAACCTCAGTCTCAATACTACATTTTGTCTGTCCAATCTTTGCAGGTATTTTCAACCTTTTTGCGGAATGAATCACTTTTCCATCACCAAATTTAAATGGTTTGTTACTCTGCTTCTCTGTTTTTTTCATATTATTTATCTCACTCAGACTCAGCCTTGTCATGTAATTATCAAGCCATTCTTGTCCACACAGTCCGAGTGCATGTGGTGTTGATTATTGCAGAATCAAAACACTCAGTCATAAAGATTTCTGCTTCATTGGGTGACTCTTTAGTAAACAGGGTAAAGTTACACTCCTCTGTGTTACTTACTTCACTCGCTTCTATAAATTTGACTTGTTCACTTCTGTGTGGACAGTCTTTAGCCCAGTGAAATGTGCTTTGGCAGATGGCACATCTTGATCTCCGGCCGTACCTGTCCAGGGGGTTGGTGCCTGCTTGTGGTGTTTTTCGTTTACTATTCCAGGAGGAAGACTTTCTTGTTTGCCGGTTTTGTTCTGTGATATAGGCCGTTTCCTGATTAATGCCCGTGGTTAAAACAGATGAATTTTCACCAAATATTCGCTTGAGTGCTGATTTCATTGAGGCAAAAGTTAAGTCTGTACACGCAGTCAAGGCGAGCTGCCGATCTTTAACATCCAGGCATGCAGTGTCTAACAACTTAAATGCAAGCACAGCATCGGGAAGCTCCATCTTATATTTGCGCATGCGGGTGTAGCGCTGCTCAAAGTCTATTATATAGTCTGCCATAGACACACCGCTGTCTTCCTTTATCCGGTCAAAATGGGAGTAGGCCTCATAAACTCGGTCTTTTTCTTCTTTCAAGAATAAGTTATCAAGATTCAAAAGTAAAGTGCCCATACCAGTGTCTCCATTCAGGTCATCTATCGGTATCTCCATTGCCACTTCCCGCGCTCTTCCTGATAGCGGCAAAACCACAGCGAGCGCTTGTTTCTTTTTTTCCAGCTCCGTGACTCGGGTCCAAATCGTGACTTCATTTTTCCAACTTTCATAGGGCTTCCCGTCATCAAACGTCAGCGGGACTCTATAGTTGGTAACCATCCTCTGCTACCATTGAAAGACAATAAGAACAACGCACTCGTTGTGTCTGCTTACACCTTTATTGCCGACCACACAAAAGTGACATGACTGACTCCAGAAAAAAAAACATATCCGCTTCCCCCCTTCTGCTCGCTTTCACAATAAAAGCCCTGCGGATAACAGCACAACAAACACATTATAAATGACAGTTATATACAACATATTGTATCTGAAACTTAACACCGGCAACGCATTGCTCCACGACGGCCGCTATGCCCATGTCCGAGGCGTCGGTAGTGAGCGCTATCCGAGCCGCCGGGTCTGGGTGCGCCAGTAGTGCAGCGTTCGCCAGAGCTGTTTTAACCTCAGAACGCCCGCTCCCGCTCAGGAGTCCAGTCGACTCTGTCCGCCGGTTTCCGTTTCTTGAGTGCGGCGTACAACGGCTGTATGAGCTGGGCTGCGCGGGGGAGGAAACGGTTATAAAAGTTAACCATCCCCAAAAACTCCTGCAGCGCCCTGACATTGATGTTGAGGAGAAAAAAACAGCAAAACAATTTAGTTACATTACTTTTATGATTCCAAACAGTTTGAAATTGACAGTGCACAGTGGACATTGACTCATAACTTTTGAATATTTCTAAGACTTGGCTACATCAGTGATTGTGCAAAATGAACTGCTCAAGACTCAATGGAGGTCGAAACTGGTGATCTGAAATGAATGCTGAAATTATAAAAAGTAATGGTATGTTGGAATTTTATTTCTGTTATGGAATAGATAAAATTAACTGATTTTGATTTGATCAAGTGTTAAAGCATGTGATGGATAATGCTTGTTGGAATATTTTAGGAATGCTATCTTCTTGGAACATAAGTCAATATTATACAGTAATAAGTGGTATTCAGCTGTTTGTTTTATGTCATTTAAAGGTGAACTGAAGTGAACGGCATTGAACGGCACTGGGTGATAGTACATACAATTATAAAGATAATTTATCATTGGCACCCCCTCCACCAATCCCGGAATCTTGGAGAAAATCGCAATTTTAAATTTCCCGCCCTGAAAAATCCTACGAATCCGCCGATTATCCGGAAGTGCAGCCGGAGTTCCGCGTGACGTTACGAATGGGACCCAGTCCTCATGTTTACCATTGCGAGCACGTCGACACTGGTTGTTTTTGGTGCATTTTGTCGTGATAGTCAACTACAAAACACTTCCAACACCTGGGAAGATCTGTTCAGTGGCCAAGGAAAGCTGTCATGGCAACGAAAGAAAAGAAAGGGGGAGGAAAAGCGACCAGAAAGTGATGCGTTTCTAGATATACTGTAGATATTATTTATAAATAGCACAGTCAAATGCAGAGGCCAGTTCTGTTCATGTGTATTGCCACTATAGTCTGTAGAAGTATTGTAATACATAGCCCATGGTCATGGAACCTGTCCTGAATACACGTGTTAACCCTACACCACGGATGTGTCTATTCAATGCCAAGTGTGTACACGGCCAGGCTATTGTACAGTCCTAGCCCTATGTATAAATAATAAGTTGGAAAAATGCTGATGGGTTTTTTTTCCTTTCTTTTTTATTGTTAATTTTCCTTATCCTGACACCCCAAACATGCCAAAGTAGAGAAGTAAAGACTCACCATTCTGTATTCAATAAGCGACTCTCCTCCCCATCACTGCTGCGGTCTGACTCTGAGTCGGTGCCGGAATCCCCCGAAAATTCTGGCTCGAATCTGTACGGTTCGATGCCTCCCTCGCTCTCTTCCTGTTCACTTGACACTCCTGCATCCTCCTCTGTCTCGTCACCGATCCTGAATGCCTCTTCACTCTGAAAACGCTGGTTTTCTTGACTGCTGGAACTGCTATCATCTGCCATTGTTGTTTTGATAAGGGTCACACTCATGACGTCACGCAGCGTCGTCTGCACTACTTCCGGTTTGTTTGGCACTGCCAGCCAGAGGCAAAAGTTTATCGGCTTATAGCTTGGCCATCGCACGGCCTAAAAATTTCTTTTATGTGTTGAAAAATACAATAGGTAATAAGGAATTAATCTGCTATTCTACTTTTTGCGCAAAAAGGTGGTTTTAGTTCACCTTTAAGCACAGTTCTGGTACTTAAAAATCATAAAAACCCAGGAGCTTCGGGGGACTTCGCCCTCCTTGCCCCCCCACCGGGGCTCTGCCCCGGACCCCGCTGGGGGACTGTCCCCCCCAGACACCCTGCTGTATTTTCAGATAATTTCCCCAACCCCAAATCACATCCCTAAGGAGGCATCCTGATCATATGCACAAACCACCTCAACTGGCTCCTTTCAATGTGGAGGAGCAGCGATTCTCTTCTGAGCGTCTCCCAGATGACTGAGCTTCTCACCCTATCTCTGACGGTGAGTCCAGCAATCCTACGAAGGAAGCTCATTTCAGCCGCTTGTATCGGCAGTCTTGTTCTTTGACACCCTCCGTTTCCTGGCTGCATCTAGAAATCCTGTCCATAAAAATTATGAACAGGATCGGTGACAAAGGGCAGCCCTGGCAGAGTCCAGCTCTCACTGGGAATGAGTCTGACCGAGTGTTGGGAATACAAACCAAACTCTCACAACGGTCGTACAGAGACCGGCTTATATTGTTATTTTCTTCAGATCTTAGTCACCCTAATAGCCATCCCTGTTACCAACTGGTTTGTTGGTGTGCCTCACGTCACTCTGGCCCATCTCCCAGTGGTTTTGTCGTGATTCCGCGGCGGATCGGCCATACCGACAGCTGCAACCAAAATGACCCAGGGCCAGAGGTTGCTAGCTGAAGGCTGGTGGCTCTTACAGCCAGCTAAAGACTAAAGGTAGCCTATTAGCCCTTGAAGTATCAGCCCCCAAGCTAACACTGGCATCAGGATGCTCACTGTAAGTGTGCCTTATGTTGTCATTTTCTTCAGAGCTTAGTCACACTGCTAGCCATCCCTGTTACCACCTGGTTTGCCAGTGTGCCTTGCATCGCTCCGGCCCATCTTCCAGTGGTTTCATCGTAATTCCACGGCAGATTGCTCATACCGACAGCTGCATCCAGAATCACCCGGCACCAGAGGCTGCTAGTGGAAGACTGCTGGCTCTTACGGCCAGCTAAAGGCTAAAGGTAGCCTATTAGCCCCTGAGGTATTAGCCCCCAAGCTAACATTGGCATCAGGATGCTCGCTGTAAGCACGGCTTATGTTGTCATTTTCACTGCTAGCCATCCCTGTTACCACCTGGTTTGCCGGTGTGCCTTGCGTCACTCTGGCCCATCTCCCAGTGGTTTTGTCATGATTCCGTGGTGGATTGCCCGTACCGGCACACTGGTCACTGTAACCAAAATGGCCCGGGACCAGAGGCTGCTGGCTGGAGGCTGCTGGCTCTCCTGGCCATCTCCCCCACCATCCTCCGGGGTTCCGCGCTACTCTGCTCCGCTCTTGCAGGCAGCGTAGAAAAGCCGCCTTGTTACGAGGCGTCCCCCAGCTGGCCATGGGAGCAGAATGGAGTCCCTTAAAGTGAGACACTGCACTTTGAGATCCCTTGGCTCAGTAGCCACGGGCCAGGTCTCGGTTGCGGCAACTGGGGGGACCGTTCAGCACATGGTGCTAGCGATTTGTTGTGGAATCATGGTAAAATTATTGGGAGATGGGAGATGAAGTGAACCAGTGCTGCTCATCCCAGCTAGAAGGAGTCTATAAGGTAGTCAGCTAGTGGCTAACTGATGTAAGAGGGAGGGCAGAGTTGAATGGGTGAAGGATGATTCTTAAAGTGAGAGGCTTTAAATCAGAGTGTTTCAAGAAAGCCAGGAAAAATACAAAACAAATTTGCTTCACTAATTAAAAAACTTAAAGAAAATGTGAATAAAATATGTCACAAATACTTCATTAAGACATGTATGAGCTATTAAAATGTGGAAAAAGTGCAGTCAATGACCCCTTTAAATTACATACTGAAAAAAATCAGTTGTACAAATTGAATAAATTCTGGTCTGATTTAACATGTTTGCTACTTTGTAAAAATATTTCAGATTGGCCATGATGTGAGAATCAAAGGCACAAAAGGTAATGTAAAAAATACATGTGACGACTTCAACTTTATTCATTATTGCTACTTGACTTATCAAAATTATTAGAAATCAAATAAATTACATTAAGAGCGAATTTGCTCCGACGACACATTTTATTTATTTATTTTGTTTATGTGCAGTTATCACAAACTTTTGCAGCTTTAATAAAAAAAAAAATCAGAAAAAACTAAGAAACTCAGTAGTAATTTACAGTATATATAAATGCAAGCGGCTGGGTATACTTCATATACTAAGCTATGATGTATATTGGTTTTATAGTCGTGTTAGTTTTTACTTTCCGTGGGTAATCCCTTTGTCGGTCATGTGTGTGTTTCTGTTGTTTGGTTGTCTACTGTCATGCTGCTGTTACACTGTAATTTCCCAGTTTGGGATCAATAAAGTACATCTATCTATCTATAATTTAAAAAAAGAAACGATGGTCTGATACACTCTTAGCGACAACTGAGCATCGTCATTTAGCATTTGCTGTTTATTAATTAAGAGTGAGATGGTGTTAACGTGACTTATCTCCCAATTAAAATGGGGTTAGAAGATTATCCTCTCTGACGCAGCACGATGAGAAACAGTCCGACATCCCTGACACACAGAAGCAGCGGCAATCTGACCAAACCATTAGTTTCGAGTTAGCTGCTGTGCTAGTCACCAGAATGAAGCCTGGCCGCTCACCTATACAGCTGTTTTGCTGCGCGCACTGGGGAGAGAGGTGGAGTGCTGACGAAGTGTGTGAGGAGTTTTGCTGAAGAAACATGTATATGCATTTTAAATCCCGATATAAATGATGGGGTGTTAGATGAAACGATATACGTTTTTATTTCGTCATCAAATATGCACTGCGTTCCAAATTATTGTGCAAATGATATTTATCTCTGATTTTCCTAAATAGTTGATGCAATTGACAGTATTATTTTCAAGTCATCAACTATTAAAGCATAATTCAAATTTTATTGAACAAACCTCCCAATGACAACTATTTTTTCCCAAAAATAAAAAAAACTCAAAACGCACTGTTCCAAATTATTATGCACAACAGAGTTTCAAAATATTTTATTGGTTGTAAAGAACTGAAAATGGTCATTTGTTGAATTTGCAGCATTAGAAGGTCATATTTACTGAAATCACAAATGATCAAAAACATCTTAACAGGCCAAGTTACATGTTAACATAGGACCCCTTCTTTGATATAACCTTCACAATTCTTGCATCCATTGAACTTTTGAGTTTTTGGAGTTTCTGCTTGAATTTCTTGGCAAGATTTCAGAATAGCCTCCCACAGCTGCTGTTTTGATATGAACTGCCTCCCACCCTCATAGATCTTTTGCTTGAGGATGCTCCAAAGGTTCTCAATAGGGTTGAGGTCATGGGCAGGGTGGGGGCCACACCATGAGTTTCTCTCCTTTTATGCCCATAGCAGCCAATGACACAGAGGTACTCTTTGCAGCATAAAATGGTGCATTGTCATGCATGAAGATAGTTTTGCTACGGAAGGCATGGTTCTTCTTTTTGTACCATGGAAGAAAATGGTCAGTCAGAAATTCTATATATTTTGCCGAGGTCATCTTCACACCTTCAGGGACCCTAAAGGAGTCTATCAGCTCTCTCCCCATGATTCCGGTCCAAAATATGACTCCGCAACCTCCTTGCTGATGTCGCAGCCTAGTTGGGACATGGTGGCCATCCACCAACCATCCACTACTCCATCCATCTGGACCATCCAGGGTTGCATGGCACTCATCAGTAAATAAGACTATTTGAAAATTAGTCTTCATGTATTTCTGGGCCCACTGCAACCGTTTCTGCTTGTGAGCATTAGTTAGGGGTGGCCAAATAGTAGGTTTATGCACAGCTGCAAGCCTCTGGAGGATCCTACACCTTGAGGTTCGTGGGACTCCAGAGGCACCAGCAGCTTCAAATACCTGTTTGCTGCTTTGTAATGGCATTTTAGCAGCTGCTCTCTTAGGCCGATGAATTCGTCTGGCAGAAACCTTCCTCATTATGCCTTTATCTGTACAAACCTGTGCTCTGAGTCAGCCACAAATTTCTTCACAGTACAATGATCACACTTAAGTTTTCATGAAATATCTAATGTTTTCATACCTTGTCCAAGGCATTGCACTATTTGAAGCTTTTCGGCAGCAGAGAGATCCTTTTTCTTTCCCATATTGCTTGAAACCTGTGGCATGCTTAGTAACATGGAACATCCTTCTTAAGTAGTTTTCCTTTCATTGGGTTCACCTGGCAAACTAATTATGACAGGTGTCAGAGATTGATATCAGTGCTCCAAAGAGTCCCTGAGACACAATACAATCCATGAGTAATTGAAAAACAAAAAATTGAATGTTTATGACACTAAAATCCTATTTGCATAATAATTTGGAATGCGGTGTATATAGTCATATTGCACAGCCCTACTGGAAACCACAACTTAAACTCAATTTAGTAGTTTTAATGACGAAAACCAAAGTGACAGTAGACATCTGTATAGCTTGTAAAATGGAGAGATAACCAGAGGTGGTGTTAACAGTGGTAATTTTGCATATATATGGGGGTGGCTGTGGCGCAGGTGTAGTGCGGCCAACTATTGATGGGAGGATCAGTGATTTGATCCCCACTCTGTCTGCAGTCTACATGTCGAAGTGTCGCTGAGCAAGACACTGAATCCCCAGTTGCTCCTGGTGGGTCAGGCCAGCGCCTGTGCATGGCAGTTCTGCTGCCATCATTGTGTGAATGTGTGTGTGAATGGGTGGATAGCAGGATCTGTAAAGTGCTTTGGTCATCCAGAGATGAGTAAAAAGTGCTATATAAGTGAATGCCATTTACCATTTACAGTATATGAAGAAATAGCAATATTTACATATTTACAGATCTTGCATATGTGAAATACAGCTGGAATGTGATTGGATATCTGGATGAGTAATTAGTGAAACAACCATAGGAAATTGAGTATAACACAATGCTAATGAAAGAGGAATTTGGGAAGAATGTTCTGAAAAGAACTCCTCACACTACTGAACTAAAGGTGCTGTCACACCAAACACGAACGGGCAAATTTTTCGCGTGGCTCGATTACATTATAACTCAATGTAAACATATGAATAGGCAAGAATTTGCCATCTAAGTGAGATGCAGACAGGCGAAGTTGCCTTTATAACTTCTGCAGCAGTGTTTAACCTACTGTGGAAATCCCTAAAATAACGTCATGCCCTAGGTTAACATTATCCAACGGAGGGCTCACCTGAAAAAGTTGTCCATGTCTCAAAAACTTTATAAGATGATGAGTGTTTCCGTTGCTAGCTTGGTAGCCTTGTTAGCACGTCCATGGCAGGAAACCGTGGGTAAATAACCCCGAAATCCCGATTCAGCTGAAGAGCTCCCGGTCCTCCTGTCTCCAGGTAAGTGAGTCTCATTTTCAAACTAGTCTGCTCTCCAATGTTAATACTTTTACTCCGGTGATGGCAGAATCTCAAAGCTAGTGCTATCCCTTGGACGTGAACGTGATTTTGTGTGTGCTTGCGTCATTCCATTGACTTTGTATGGATTTGCGCCGCCCGTTCGAGTTTGGTGTGAAGGCATCTTGACAGACTGGACTGAAGGAGAGGCAAATTCCATCCATCCATCTTCTTCCGCTTAATCCTTTTCTGGTCGCGAGGGGGCTGGATCCTATCCCAGCATCTTTGGGCGAGAGGCAGGGTACACCCTGGACAGATCACCAGTCCATCTCAGGGTCAACACAGAGAGACAGATAACCATTCTGTGATGGCTCACTCTGTGTCATTATCTCCCACAGCTGCGCGCACACCGGGTCGCCATCAAACTTGGGCTATTTAACTCGCTCCGCCTTCACAACGGCATGGAGCCGTGTGTCTCCCAGGCTGCTGAAGCCCTACTCCTTCGTCTTCCGTGGGAAATTCTTTGCCTTCATCGTTCCTGCCTCAGCTCACGTCTCAGCCTACGTTTTGGCAGAATCCTCCTCGGCCTTCAAGTAAGCCATTCCTCACTCACCTTTCTCCTACGTTTTTCCCCTGTGCACAAGCGGAGTTCCGTGGTGGTGGAATCTTTCCCCCGTGGCGGCGTAACCTTCCTTTTGGCAACGGAACCATCCTCGTTCCTCCCAGGGGGCCCCACTCCTCACTGGCCTCACCGTATCAACAGGCGCTGTCTTCCTGGCTGTAGCCTTCGGGCCGACCGGATCGAGCTCTCCTCTCTGCAACAGTAAGCCACAGTCATTCGTCATACGCTCCCGCTGTGAGACTGTACTAATATCTGTGCCCCTGCTCTGTCTTTAGGGTTGCCAGGTCGCACGGCACTCTGCTCACCCCCAGCTACAACGCCACTGCAGACATACACGTTCACGTCCACATACACAACACACACACGCACTCACACACCCTTATTTTCTACAAATAAAGATAATTGAATCCACTCTTGAGCCTGTGTCTGTTCCCTGGGTCCGTCAAACATGTCAGTACGGCTCCGTCAGGGTGACCCAGCGAACAGCGCGCTAGCGCGCCAAGTTAACAACTTAAAGGCTCGGGTGGACCAGTTAACTCACCAACAACAGGTCATCTTAAACCAGCTGGTCCAAATCAACAGTCGGTTGGATCGTCTTACGGGGCAGCAGGCGTTTCTACCGGCTCCAAGTGGCGCCCCGGCTCCCATTAGCTCACCACCTAGCCAGGCTAGTCAGGTTCCCTTGTCCCGGCTGACACCAGTTCCTACTCCCTCTCGTTTTAGCGGTAACCTAGGGGAGGCTTGGGGGTTTTTACTCCAATGTGAGATAGTCTTCCAGCAGGTCCCGTGTGACTTCCCCACTGATCACAGCCGCATAGGATTTGTAGCCAATCTGTTGGAAGGGCGAGCTCTAGCTTGGGCCTATGTGGCCTATGTGCTGGCGCAGTGGTTAGCACTGCGGCAGCACAGTTTACCCTTGGCTGGGGGTTTGTGGGGATCGTGGGTTCGATCCCAGCCCCCGACCAACAGTGATCTGTGTGGAGTTTGCATGTTCTCCCCGTGTTGCGTGGGTTTACTCCGGGATTTCTCCGGTTTCCTCCCACATGCCAAAAAAAACATGCATGTTAGGTTAATTGGCTGTTCTAAATTGTCCCTAGATATTTGTTTCCTATAGGCCCTTAGAATAGAGGGTTAGTATTAATGAAAGCGCTTTGAGTGGTCTTTGTGACTAGAAAAGCACTATATAAGTGCAGGTTAGTTAGTTAGTTAGTTAGTTAGTTAGTTATGGTTAGGGCGAGTTATGCTAACTTTACCTACAGCCAGTTTGTCAGCGAATTCAACGAGGTGTTCGACCATTCCGACCGCGATAATGTGCTCACCACCCGGCTATTAAATCTGAGACAGGGAAGCAGGTCCGTAGCGGACTATGCCGTCGATTTCCGGGTGGTGGCTGTGGAGGTGGGATGGGAGGACACCTCGTTGTGCAGCATTTTCACTAGGAGTCTTAGCCCTAACCTGCGGGATGAGCTGGCTCGCTTGGAGAAGCCCGAGAAGCTATCTGAGCTAATTTCCCTAGCCATTAATCTTGATAACAGGCTGAGGGAGCGGGCAGCCGACCATAGGGCTTCCGGTCGCTCAGGTGCCCAGTTTTGCCGCTCCCCCCAGTCCCTTTTGCTGGCCCTGCCTTCCCTAGACCTACCCGATGCTCCGGAGCCTATGATGGTAGGGCAGACGAAGCTACCACTGGCGGAGAAACAGCGTCGCCGGGAGCTTGGTTTATGCCTTTATTGTGGTAGTGAGGAGCATGAGTTGGCGTCCTGCCCTATTCGGCCAAAAGAGGGAGTCCGCACGTCACAGTAGGGAGACTCGCGGACTCACCTCAGCCCAACCCCCTCTCTCAGTGTCTGCTGCCCATCAGCTTTATTTACAATCATACTGAATTTTGCACACACGCTTTGACTCGGGGGCTGAGCAGAGCTTTATCTCGGGGGAGCTGGCAACCCGACTGGGGCTTCCATGCCGACCACTCAAGACCCCCCTGAGGCTCATTGCCCTGTCCACAGCTCCCCTGGTGGTGGTATCTAAACAAACAGCCCCGGTGTCAGTCATCATTTCCGGGAACCATCGGGAGGACATGAGCCTGTTCGTCCTGCCGGTAGCGGCCTCTCCAGTCATCATGGGCTACCCCTGGCTCCGGCTCCGCAACCCCACCATTGACTGGCGTGCGGGGAATGTGGTCTCTTGGAGCTCTTTTTGCCTCAGTGCCTGCTTGCAGTCCGCCGCATGCTCGCCATCTGTGCCCCTGTCTACCCCTGTCACCCCTCCTCCTGATCTGTCCGGGGTTCTGCCAGACTATCATGATCTGGGGGCAGTTTTTAGTAAATCCCAGGCGCTGTCCCCCCCCCCCCCCCCGTCCATATGACTGCGCCATCAATCTCCGGGCTGGAGCCCCGCTGTTGTCGAGCCGCCTCTACAGCTTGTCTGCTCCGGAGCGGGAGGCGATGGAAACTTATATCAAGGAGTCACTCAGCTCGGGCATCATCCGGCCTTTGTCCTCGGCAGTGGGGGCGGGGTTTTTCTTTGTTGGAAAGAAGGATGGCTCCCTGAGGCTGTGTATTGACTTTCGTGCTCTCAATGACATCACCATCAGAGATAAATACACCCTCCCTCTGATGGACTCGGCGTTCGACGCACTCCAGGGGGCCTCCTGGTTCACCAAGCTGCACCTCCGCAATGCGTACCACCTGGTGCGGATCAGGGAGGGGGATGAATGGAAGACAGGGTTCCAGACCCCAAGCGGACATTTTGGGTATCTGGTGATGCTGTTTGGGTTGGTCATTGGGTTGACCAATGCTCCGGCCGTCTTCCAGCGCCTGATCAACGATGTTCTACAGGATTTCTTGGGGGCGTTCGTCTTCGTGTACCTGGACGACATTCTGATCTTCTCCCAATCCCTGGACGAACATCGGGTGCACGTGAGGCAGGTCTTGCAGCAGCTGTTGGAAAACAGGCTGTTTGTGAAGGCCGAGAAATGTGAATTCCATGCCTCTAAGACCTCATTTCTCGGCTTCATCATCTCCCAGAACCAGATCATCCCCGACCCCGGGAAGGTGAAGGCAGTGGTGGATTGCCCCCCCCCCCCCCCCCCCCCCAGGAAGCAGCTCCAACAATTCCTGGGGTTCGCCAACTTCTGCCGCCGCTTTATTAAGAATTACAGTGTCGTTGCTCTTCCACTGACCCGTCTCACTTCTCCCAAGGTGGCGTTCCAGTGGACGGAGGAGGCTGCAGCAGCGTTTGCCAAACTTAAGACTGACTTTTCTTCCTCTCCTATTTTGACACATGTGGACCCCGCTCTTCAGTGCCTGGTCAAGGTGGATTCAGGGGTAGGAGCTGTGCTGTCCCAGCGCTCCCCGGTGGATGGAGTGGTCCGTCCCTTTGCGTTTTTTTCCCGCCGACTGTCCCCAGCGGAGAGGAATTATGACATCGGGGACAGGGAGCTCCTGGCGGTTAAGCTCGCGCTGGAGGAGTGGCGTCACTGGCTATAGGGGGCCGCCCAGACCTTTATTGTCTGGACTCATCATAAGAATTTAGAGTATATCAGGACGGCCAGACACCTGAACGCCTGCCAAGCCCGCTGGTCCTTGTTTTTCGGGCGCTTCAATTTTACCATCACCTACCACCCCGGGGCCAAGAACGCGAAGCCGGACGCCCTGTCCAGACAGTTCGCCTCGGACGCTGCGGAGGTGTCAGATCATTCCATTCTTCCTTCGTCATGCATCGTGGGCGCCCTCTCGTGGGGCATCAGGGAGAAGGTCTTGAGGGCACAGGAGACTGAACCGGACCCGGGTGGGGGCCAACAGGGAGGCTGTTCATCCCTTCTTCTGTTCAGGGCAAGGTAATTCAGTGGGCCCACTCCTCCAGACTGTCATGCCACCCGGGGGGGCGGGGGTGGGGGGGGCTCGCACGGTGGAGATTCTCCTGAGGACGTTCTGGTGGCCATCACTCCGGAGGGACGTCGCTGAGTACATCCGCACCTGCCCTCAGTGCGCCACCGGCAAGACACCATCCTCTCCTGCTGCAGGACTGCTCCATCCGCTTCCTACTCCTGGCAGACCCTGACCCACGATTGTGGACCGCTTTTCCAAGGCCGCCCACGCCCACTTTATCCCTCTGCAGGGGCTGCCTACGGCGAGGGATACAGCGGACCTGCTAGTTCAACACGTTGTGAGGCTGCATGGGATACCCGTGGACATCGTCTCTGATCGGGGTCCCCAATTCGTGTCCCACGTATGGAAGTCATTTTGTAATGCTCTGGGGGCCACGGTGAGCCTATCCTCCGGCTACCACCCAGAGTAATGGGCAGTGTGAGCGGGCGAACCAGGAGCTGGAGGCTGTGCTGCGCTGTGTCATCGCTTCTAGTCCTGCATCATGGAGCGCCCACCTCCCTTGGATCAAGTACACTCACAACTCCACCGTGTCCTCAGTGATCGGAATGTCCCCCTTCAAAGCTTCCCTGGGTTATAACCCCCCACTTTTTCCTGAGGAGGAGGGGGACATTGCCGTGCCATCGGTCTGTGCCCACCTAAGGCGCTGTCGTCGGCTGTGGAAGGCGACCCGAACGGCACTTCAACGCATGGCTGAGCGCAACTCCAGGGCCGCTAATCGCCGTAGGAAGCCAGCCCCACTCTACCGGGTGGGCCAACAGGTTTGGCTGTCCACCCAACATATTAACCTCAAGGCGGAAAAGAAGAAGTTGTCCCAACGCTTCATTGGCCCTTTTTCGATTACCTGAATCATTAACCCCGTGGCTGTGCGCCTGGCCCTCCCTCCCTCTCTCCGTATTTGCCCGACGTTTCGTGTCGCCCAGATTAAACCGTTCTTTTCCAGCCCTCTCTGCCCTCCCCCCCCACCGGTCTCCACCTCCACCAGTGGTGATCGATGGCGACCCGGCGTGGAAGGTCAATGCCATCCTGGACGTCCGCCGCTGGGGTCGCGGCCTGCAGTATCTGGTGGACTGGGAGGGGTATGGCCCTGACTGGAGATCCTGGGTATGTCTTTCCTTCATGTTGGATAAACAACTCATCAGGGACTTCCATCGGACGCACCCAGGTAGGCTGGATCAGGTGTCAGGAGGCACCTCTCGGTGGGGGGGAGTACTATGATGGCTCACTCTGTGTCATTATCTCCCACAGCTGCGCGCACACCGGGTCGCCATCACACTCGGGCTATTTAACCCGCTCCGCCTTCAGAATGGCACGGAGCCGTCTGTCTCCCAAGCTGTTGAAGCCCTACTCCTTCATCTTCCGTGGAAAATTCTTTGCCTTCATTGTTCCTGCCTCAGCTCACGTCTCAGCCTACGTTTTGGCAGAATCCTCCTCGGCCTTCAAGTAAGCCATTCCTCACTCACCTTTCTCCTATGTTTTCCCCCTGTGCACAGGCGGAGTTCCGTGGCGGCGGAATCTTTCCCCCGTGGCGGCGTAACCTTCCTCTTGGCGGCGGAACCGGCCCCGTTCCTCCCAGGGGGCCCCGCCCCTCACTGGCCTTGCTGTATCGACAGGCGCTGTCTTCCTGGCTGTAGCCTTCGGGCCGACCGGAGCACGCTCTCCTCTCTGCATCAGTAAACCACAGCCATTCGTCATACGCTCCCGCTGTGAGACTGTACTAATATCTGTCCCCCTGCTCTGTCTTTAGGGTTGCCAGGTCGCACGGCGCTCTGCTCACCCCCAGCTACAACGCCACTGCAGACATACACGTTCACGTCCACATACACAACACACACACGCACTCACACACCCTTATTTTCTACAAATAAAGATAATTGAATCCACTCTTGAGCCTGTGTCTGTTCCCTGGGTCCGTCAAACATGTCACATTCACTCTCTCACAGTCATATCTAAGGACAATTTAGAAAAAGCAAGAAAGCTATGAACAGAATAAAACAGTCACTATTCTTATTTTTGATAGTTTTGTTACATTTTTCCTTTTTTTCTGTTTCTTTTTAAAGAAAAAAAAGCTGACTATATGCAAGTCTATATGCCAATTCAGAGTTTTCAGATCTAGTTTTCTGAAGCGGCTAATGAAGAAAAGGTAAAGTCAAAGAGCCAAAAAAAATGTAATGAAAAACTATTAAAAAAAACCAACAATACAGTCCAGCAATCCTACGGAGAAAGCTCATTTCAGCCACTTGTATCCACAATCTCATCCTTTCGGTCATTACCCAAAGCTCATGACTATAGGTGAGAGTAGGAACGTAGCTTGAGCAGTAGATCCACAGCTTTGCCTTAGAGCTCAGCTCCCTCTTCACCACGACAGATCGGTACAATATCCACATCACTGCAGATGCTGCTCCGATCCATCTGTCAATATTCTGCTCCATTCTCCCTTCATTCATGAATAAGACCCAAAGATACTTAAACTCCTCAGTCATCAGGGAGAGGCTCAGAGTAGAACCACTGTTCCTCCACATCGAAAGGAGCCAGTTAAGGTGGTTTGGATATCTGATCAGGATGCCTCCTTGACGCCTCCCACTTGAGGTGTTTCAGGCACGACCCACTGAGGGGAGACCCCAGGGCAGACCCAGGACACGCTGGAGAGACTATGGCTACGGTCACACTGCAGGTCTTGATGCTCAATTCTGATTTTTTGCCAAGATCCAATTTTTTTGTGTGGGCATTCACATTACTATTTAAATGCGACCCCCATTAGATTCCAGTGTGAACGATCTACACCTATGAAGTGACCCGCATGCGCAGAAGAAAATGTAACGTCAGACACAGCGTTGTGTTTGGGGGACCGAACTTCTTCACCCTGATGCAGCGCAGCAAAATAAAATGTGTAAACCATAAATATGAGACAAACGTCCTTCCTCTACACACCCAATGACCGCTGTGATTAGCTCTGCTTTAACAGAAATGATCGATTAAACAACTCTCTTTAAAATGAGACCCTGTGTCTCAATGAGATTACCTATATAAATAAGGTTAATAATAAACTACACGGCTCATATTAGCGGCGTAACACCGGTCCTGCTGCAGGAAGGAGGAGCCGTCAGACTCCCCTCTCCTGTGTGTCCCGCTATCTGGCCATTCTGCTCCACAGTCATGTCCTTGTTAACTTTACACTTTACATATTACAGCAGCCAGGACTTGCAGGGAACAAGGAATTTGCAGCGTCCAGTAAATGTGCCGTTAGTGCGCTTGCTTGTCTGGCAGTTTCAGCCCCCCTCCCCCCCGCACAATTTTGAAGTTATTGTGCAGTTGGAGCTGACAAAATTACAATTCAGTGATAAAGGGAAGAAGATTGAAAAGATTAAAAAGAGAGCACAAATCAACTGTCTGCCATGCTTGCTGCATCCTCCACAGCAGAATTGTAGCGTCTGTCTCACTCCAATGAGGAAAAAGTCGGATGAAATGCGGCATGACAGTTCAGACTGAGGTTGCTTTGGAAAATATCAGATCTGTATCTGAATTCGTACCACATATGAAAGTGCCCTGGGTCTGGTGTGAAAAAATCAGATATGTGCTGTTCAGACAGTCATTAAAAAAATAGATATGGGTCACATTTGTGCAAAAAAAATTGGAATTGAGCATTAAAACCTGCAGTGTGACCGTAACCTATGTCTCCCAGCTGGCCTGGGAACATCTTGGTATCCTCTCTGAAGAGCTGAAGCAGGTGGCCAGGGAGAGGGAAGTCTGGGCTTCTCTGCTTGAACTGCTGCCTCCGTGACCTGGACCTCCGGAAAAGCGGTAGAAGATGGATGGATGTTCTGAAAAGAAAAACAAATTAACTTTGCATTTTGCTCAAAAAGGAATGGCAGTTACAGAAAAGGTTATGGACAATGGAAGCACAAGTTTATCTCTAAAAATGCTACTCTTGGACTGTCTTAGTTCTATGAAAGTGGCACAGGAGTTCTTCTCCTTTGGAAACTTAGCTTCTTAAGGGACTCAGAACCAACCAAAACAAGAAGGTCACGCCTCACCTTGGTAGCAGGCCGAATCTGTAGGGTTTGACCACTGCGGTGGCCTGTTCCACGAAAACGTAGCAGTCTGTCCTCAGAGTTCTACTTGTGGGGCTGCTCCATTGGAGGTCGCAACCAAAAACCTTCTCAAAGGCTGGGCCTGGTTGAGGCCTGTGGCTTGAGTCGTCGAAAGGGAGCAAGGGACAATGGTGAGCAGGCTCTCTGTCTCAAATGCAGTTGTGAGTTGAGTGAACAGCTGAAGGGAAGCATTTAAGCTACAGACTGAGCGTGCTAATGTGTGGAGGGTGGCTTGAGTCGAAGGAAAAATTAAGGTTTAAGAAAAAACAAAACTTGAGTTGCTTGAAAAAAAGAGGAACTTAAAGATAACCGATTTCTGTTTCCTAGAGAAAATGGCATGCTTTATAGAAAAATTTAGCTTACACAAAAAGGGAAGTCTGAGGGTAAAGAAAAGCTGGGTGAGCACGCATTGGTGGTGGCTGCACAACTCCAAAAAAGCAGAGGCACAGACCTGGGGAGGCCTGACATTGAGGAAGGCAGAGGACAAAATAGAATAGAATAGACTTTATTTGTCATTATAACAAGTACAACGAAATTAAAATGCAAACCAATCAGTGAATGAGGAGTAAAAAGAAGCTTAAAAAAATATATAAATTACTAATTTTAAATATCACACACACTCAATTTCACAATTTCAAACCTCATGTTCTACTAGAATTCAGAAAGGTAATTGTCAGATTGTCAGATAAAAACTGTTTTTGAATCTGTTTGTCCTTGTTTTGATTGCTCTAAACCGCCTTCCTGATGGTAGTAGTTGGAAGAGAGAGTGACCGGGATGGAAAGGGTCCTTCAGGATTTTTTGTGCCTTTTTAAGGCAGCGGGCGTGATGCAGTTCTTCAAGGCTGAGGAGAGGGCAACCAATAATTTTTTGGGCTGTGCTGATGACAGTCTGAAGAGCTTTCTTCTGAGCTACCGTGCAGCTGCTGAACCAAATACAAATACAATAAGTTAAAATGCTCTCAATAGAGCAACAATAAAAAGACAACAGCAGTCTCTGACAGATGTTGTTTCCTCTCAGCACCCTGAGGAAATGTAGTCTCTGCTGGGCCTTTTTCAGCAGCTCAGTTGTGTTCACCCCCCATGTCATGTCCTCCTGAATGTGGACCCCCAGGAAGTGGAAAACCTCGACCCTCTCCACACCCATGCCACTAATAGTCAGAGGTTGAATGTCTGTTTTATTTCTTCTGAAGTCTATGATGACCTCCTTTGTTTTTGTGACATTTAGAAGAAGGTTATTGTCTCCACACCACTCTATCAACTGCTGCACCTTGCCCCTAAAACCGGTCTCATCTTCCCCCGAGATGAGCCCCACCACTGTGGTGTCGTCGGCAAACTTGATGATGCTGTTGCTGTGGTGTATGGGGGTGCAGTCATAGGTGTAAAGGCTGTACAGTAGGGGGCTCAGCACACAGCCTTGTGTGGAGCCGGTGCTGAGGCTTATGGTGGTGGACATGTGAGGTCCCACTTTGACTCTCTGGCTGCGATCCGAGAGGAGGCTTTGGATCCAAGTACAAGTGGAATATGGAAGTCCTAGTTCCCTAAGTTTGGGCACCAGTCTGCCAGGAAGGATGGTGTTAAAGGCGGAGCTATAGTCCACAAATAGCATCCTCACATAGCTCTCCGGCAGCTCCAGGTGGAACAGGGCAGCGTGGAGGGCCGTGGCAACAGCATCCTCAGTGGATCTGTTGGCCCTATAAGCGAACTGGTGGGGGTCCAAACACTGTGGGAGAAGTGATATGATGTGGGCTCTGACAAGCTTCTCAAAACACTTCATCACCACTGGAGTCAGAGCCACTGGCCAGTAATCATTAAGACTGGTAACATTGTGTTTTTTGAGTATAGGAATTATGGTGGAGGATTTTAAACAGTGTGGGACAGTGGACTGTGACAGGGACTGGTTAAAAATCCTCGTAAAGATTCCAGTCAGCTGGTACGCACAGTCCTTCAGCACATGCCCAGAGACACCGTCAGGTCCAGTGGCCTTCCTCGGATTGACCGCTCCCAGAACTCTCCTCACCTCATACTCCTCAACAATGAGGCTTGGGCTACTGGGAGCTGTAGGCTCCGTTGTTGTTTCTATCTCTGGAGGCTCCACCTCAAAACGAGCAAAGAAAATATTCAGGTCCTCTGCCAGCGAGGGGCTCCCTTCGGCCGCTCCAGGGTTGGCTCTAAAGTTAGTGAGCTACTGCATCCCCTCCCACACCTGTCTGCTGTTATTACTATCCAGGTGGTCCTCAATCCTCCTCCTGTATTCCCTCTTGGCCTTCCCGATGCCTCTTTTCAGGTTAGCCCAGGCTGAGCTATAATGAGCCGTGTCGCCTGACCTGAAGGCAGCTCTCCTCTCCCTCAACAGTTGTTGGACCTCCCGGGTCATCCAGGGCTTTCTGTTAGGATAAATCCTGATGTCTTTCTCAACTGTGACAGTGTCCATGCAGGTTTTAATATAACACAGCACACTATTCGTAAATATATCCAGGTCTGGGTGTTCAAAAACGTCCCAATTTGTCCTATTGAAGCAGTCCTGCAGCTGCTGAGTTGCACCATCGGGCCATGTTTTATCTGTTTCTGTAATAATAGGAGCAGTTTTTCTGAGTGGTGCATATGCTGGGATTACAAGCAGGGACATGTGGTCAGACTGGCCCAGATGTGAAAGTGGGGTGACCCTAAAGCCCTGCTTGACGTTGGAATACAGTTTATCAAGTGTATTTGCTCCCCTAGTAGCACAATCAACATGCTGATGGAACTTGGGGAGCACCTTTTTCAAGTCCACATGATTAAAATCCCCTGCTACAATATGCACAGCCTCAGGATGTAAACTCTGCTGTTTGCTCAGACTGTCATGTAAATATCCATTAGCCGCGTTAGCATTAGCATCAGGTGGAATGTATACAGCGGTTACTATGACGACGGTGAATTCTCTCAGTAGATAGAAGGGTCTGTATTTTACAGTCACATATTCCAGGTCTGAGGAGCAGTGACTGTCCACAATCGCTGTGTCTGTGCACCAGCTGTTGTTAATGTGCATGCAGAGCCCACCTCCTCTGGTCTTCCCGGAGTCCCTCGTCCTGTCATGCCACTGTACGGTATAGCCTGCTAGCTCGATAGCATTGTCCGGGATGGATGGTTGAAGCCAAGTCTCGATAATCAGCAGAATGCAGCTATCCCTTATCGGTTTCGTTGCTATCTGCAGCCTCAGCTCATCCATCTTGTTCAAAAGTGCTCTGACGTTTGAGATGAAGAGACTCGGTAGCAGTGGTCTGTGTGGCTGCCGCCGTAGTCTGGCTAGCGCCCCAGCCCAGCAGTCCCGCTTCTGTCTCCTCTCTCTCCGCCGCCGCCGGCGCCTCCTCTCTGGGATGGTAATCCACAGAGCGCCCGGTCCCCTCGCTATATACGCTGGGATGTCTTGCGATCGAACAAACTCGGCTGTGACATTCTGCTTGCATGAAACTCCGATCGTGAGGAGCTCATGCCGGCTGTAGTTGTTTTTAGCCCATGAGGGTGTACACTGGTCCAAAAGAAACACGCATACAAACACACACCCATAACACCAACTGAGAAAGCATACAGCCGCTGCAACTGTGTGTGCCGCCATTACCGCCATTAAAGAGGAAAAGCTATCTTGTGTGTGACCAGTTCAGGCTGCGTTTTTCCTTGTAGATGGAGTTTCAGGTCTCAGCGAATGAGAGTGGCTCTCTGTTTGACTAGTGATATGACTCACGGGTGGAGTATTGAGTATTGAGTGAGAACAAAACTCAAGGGGACCAAAGGGATAATTTCTGCAAGAATAAATGTTTATATTTGTCTACAGCAACATTCCTGAATGATTTTGTCTATAAGAATTCATGAGGAAAAGTATGCACAAGTATTTATGGCAAACAAGCAATGCAAACAGATCAATGTTGATCTCAGAAGCTCCTCTTGGGTAGCTGCAGTCATAAAACTTCTGAGGTCTCAGTAGGGAGTCTTTTGTTCAGCTTCTGTTACATTTCACACTAAGGTGTGACTTCAGTGTTGCTGAGAAAGAGAAAGGGGAGAGGGGTCATGGAATGGCACCCAGTCACGGCTGGATCCTGTGGGGATGATGAAACTTGGAGCAGTTAAGCAGTCTTATGAGTTCATAAATGGAGGGAGCAAAGTTCATGAGAGGGGAATTACAGAGTTCAGTCTGGCTCAAGTCTGCTACATGCTCAAGAGCCCCATTTAACTCTACCCTCCCTCTGACATCGTCGGCCTCCGTCGGTCTATGATGACCGTGGAAGAGAATCCTAAACGTCTACTCTGCTGGAACAGCACCGCCTGTGGCTGAACAGGCCGATGCGCGAATGGCAGTCCGTGTCACACAGGTCGCACTTGTGGGTGGTCTCCATGTTGCTAGGTCTGTGGCGGTTCTTCCTGCGGGTCCATTTTTCATCTGCTGCAGCAGTCAGTCTCTCTTCACCCGCCTTGAGCTGTCTGGTCAGGGTGCCTCTCCATTTGGAGCGGTCCGTTGCACGGTCCTCCCAGTGCTCTGTGTTGATTTCCAGGGCCTTCATGTCTCTCTTGCAGACGTCTCTAAAGCGCAGCTGTGGGCGGCCAACATCTCTCCTGCCAGTCGCCAGTTCTCCGTAGAGGACATCTTTGGGGATTCTGCCATCCTCCATACGGTGAACGTGGCCTAGCCAGCGGAGCCTGCGCTGCCTGAGTATTGTGAACATGGAGGGAAGGCCGGCGAGGACAGAACTTCTGTGTTGGGCACTTTGTCCTGCCAGGATATGTCCAGGATGTGGCGAATGCAGCGCAAGTGGAAGGAGTTCAGTCTCATTTCCTGCCGGGCGTATGTTGTCCACGTCTCATTCCCATAGAGCAGTGTGCTGATGACGCAGGCGTTGTACACTGCCATCTTCATCTTGACAGAGAGTTTGGGATTCTCCCACACTCGTGTGGTGAGGCGAGTGAGTGTGAAGGCTGATTTTCCAATCCTCTTGTCGATCTCTGTATCAAGGGAGAGGTTGTTGCTGATCGTGGACCCCAGGTACGTGAACTGATTCACGACCTCCAGCTCGTAGTCGTCGATGGTGATGGTTGGTGGTGCTTCCGTGCCTTGCGCCAAGACGTTAGTCTTCTTCAGGCTGATGGTAAGCCCGAAGTCCTTGCATGCCTGGGAGAAGCGGTCCATCAGGGTCTGAAGCTCCTGCTGTGTGTGGGTTGCGACTGCAGCGTCGTCTGCGAAGAGCATGTCTCTGATTAGAGCCTCGCGTACTTTGGTTCTGGCTTTCAGGCGGGCGAGGTTGAAAAGCCTGCCGTCAGATCTTGTGTGCAGGTAGATTCCCTCTGTTGCTGTGCTGAAGGCATGCCTCAGGAGCATAGCAAAGAAAATCCCAAAGAGGGTTGGCGCAAGTACACAGCCCTGTTTCACTCCGCTGCGTATGTTGAATGGCTCTGAGACGTTGCCGTCGTGCTGCACTATCCCCTGCATGTTGGTGTGAAACGATTCGATGAGGCTTTGCAACTTTGGTGGGCATCCTATCTTTGGCAGGATCTTGAAAAGGCCCTCTCTGCTGACCAGATCGAACGCTTTGGTGAGGTCGATGAAGGCGACGTACAGGGGCATGTTCTGTTCTCTGCATTTCTCCTGGAGTTGGCGGATGGAGAATATCATGTCTACCGTTGATTGCTCAGCGCGGAAGCCACACTGAGACTCGGGGTAGACACATTTGGCAAGCTTCTGTAGACGAACGAGAACAACTCGTGCGTAGACTTTGCCAACAACGCTGAGGAGGGAGATGCCCCTGTAGTTGTTGCAGTCGCTTCTCTCCCCTTTGTTTTTGTAGAGGGTGATGATCTTGGCGTCCCTCATGTCCTGTGGTACGGCACCTTCCTTCCAGCACTGGCAGAGGACGTCATGCAATGGCAGCAGTAGGGCGGTCTTGCAGTGCTTGATCAAGTCGGGGGGTATGCCGTTGTTGCCGGGTGCCTTGCCAGCGGCCAAGTTATCAATGGCCTTGCTGAGTTTGTCGATGGTTGGCTCGGCGTCAAGTTCGTCCATGGATGGTAGGCAGTCGATGGCATCAAGGGCTGACGGTGTCACGGTGTTCTGTCTGGAGTAGAGGTCGGAGTAGTGTTCCACCCATCTCTCCATCTGCTTGTTCTTTTCTGTGATCATCTACCCAGTGGAGGATTTGAGGGGGGCCGTCTTGCTCTGAGCCGGACCAAGTGCTTTCTTGATGCCACCGTACATACCACAGATGTTCCCTGCTATGGCAGCGGTCTGAATGTCTTGGCTGAGCTGAGTCCAGTACTCGTTGGCGCAGCGCCGAGCAGTCTGCTGAACTTTGCTTCTCGCAGCCCTGAGAATCTGGAGATTCTTCTCGTTTGGGTACTTCTTGTACTCAGCAAGTGCTGAGCTCTTGGCTTCAATGACGGGGGTCATCTCGGTCAACTTGGCATCAAACCAGTCCTGTGACTTCGAGGTCTTCCTCCCAAAGGTAGTCAAGGCTGTGCGGTGGATGGTGTTTCGCAGCTCTTCCCACTTCTGCTTTGCAGATTCTCCTTCTTGTGGTACACCAAGTTCCTTCTCAAAGGTGGAGGCAAACTGCTCAACAAGCTCTGGTTGGGCCATCTTGCTGGTGTCAATCCGTGCCTTTCCAGGCTGTCTAGCACAATGGAATTTCTTCAGCTGCAGCTTGACCTTGCAACACACCAATGAATGGTCTGTGTCACAATCTGCACTCTGGAACGAATGGGTGATTAGCATGTTCTTCAGTGAAGTGCGCCTGGTGAGGATCAAGTCCAGCTGGTGCCAGTGCTTTGAGCGCGGATGTCACCAGGAAACCTTGTGTTGGGGCTTGGTCTTGAAGAACGAGTTTGGGATGCACAGATCGTGATATGTGCAGAACTCGAGCAGCCGCTGTCCGTTGTCGTTCATTCTGCCCACGCCAAATGGTCCAAGACAGGAGGGCCAGGAGTCGTGGTCAACACCCACTCTGGTATTGAAGTCTCCAAGGAGAATGAGTTGTTCAGAGTTGGGGATGATCCTGACAGTTGTTGCGAGATTCTCGTAGAACTCGTCTTTTGCCTCTGGTGTGGCTGTCAGTGTTGGGGCATACACACTGACGAGGGTGACTGGGCCTTGAGTGGTGTTGAGGTGGAGGGTGAGGAGTCGTGCAGAGCCATTGCTGCCCGGTTCCACCATCTTCAGCAAGGTGTTCTTCACTGCGAAGCCCACTCCGTGTTCCCTGTGTTTCGTCACTGCCCTTTCCCTGCCAGTAGAACGTGTAGTCCTTCTCTCTCAGTGTGCCTGCGTCAGCCAACCATGTTTCCTGGAGAGTGGCGATATCCACTCCCAGTCTCTTCAGCTCATTATTGATGATGGCAGTCTTCCTGGTGTCGTTGATGTCCTTGAGGTTAGCAGCCAGTCCTGTCATCATAGTGCGGACGTTCCAAGTTCCCAGTTTTAGAGTTGGTCTCTTTTGTTTTTTTGTCTTGCCTGGTGCGAAGGTTCTCAGCCTGCTGTTCGGACTTCTCCTCATCCCCATGCACCCAATGAGGAAAGCAAGCTGTGGCGGGACAACACCTTATTGGCTGGAGGCTGCCCAGCTTGAGGCGGGCAGTAGCTGTCCAGTGAGATCCGATGATCCCTCCCACCGTCGGGAACAACCCCTGGCGCCGCGCTCTACGCCAATTGAGCGGTGGCTTATAACCGGTAACTGTCATTCCCCGTGTTTTGTCTACGCCAAAGGCGAAGCTGGAGTGTCCTCTCCAGTGATCCGGTGTTCTACCTTCCAGCGTTGGGCATTGGTAGGATTTAAGCCTGGGCAGGAAGATATGGAGGACAAGATGTTGCCCATGCAGCATGTCCCCCCTCTCCACGTCACTGATGAATCCAAAGGAACAGCAGGGCTGCTACAGTTTGGCACCAGCGCCGTCGCAGGAGCTGCCAGAATGATGTTGAGCACAACAGAGAACTGCCTTAGGGGCTCCGACTCCGGATTTTTCCTCAGGGTTGACTCCCAAAGCCTTTCCCGTGACCGGGTGTGCCACAAGGCAGCGGAGGTTTGAAATCAGGGTTTACCTTCCCCTAGATGGGCTACCTTCCCAGGCTGACGAGCCACCATCTACCCGAAGCATCTGGTTTTAAGGCGCCAGAGATCCGCCCTCGCCCCTTCTCCTGTTAGTAAAAGCAGTTCCGCCGGGCTTAGAGACTAAACCACACGGGCAGGCTAGGAGTTGGACTTAGTTGTCAGAGGCTTTTCGAGACGCACGCCGTAAGGGGCATTTTATGAGCACTGGGAGCTTAACCCCAGTGCTGCTCCTGGCTATGACAACCTTGGAACCCTCTGACATCATTATTGCTAATATTAGCTGGCTAGCTCCTAGCTTGGATAGCAAGCCTGAGCCAGCTAATGTAAATTTGTCTTCAGCAATGAATGAAATATTGCATCACTACTGGACAGGGGTGTGTGGTTTCAGTGGTCGATAGGATATGACCGGTCCCTGGATAAGCACAGAAACATTCAGAAATGAGTGAATGGTGGCCCAAGGTGGCTAGATAGCTGCTAGCCACCTTGGATCTCGGTTAGAGAAAATAAACTATAGTAAACTAGGCTAAAATAATGTCTAAGAACAAAGTATATGGTCAAGTGTTGTTAGATGAACAAGGATTCCATTGGGGGGGATAGAATTTATTGAACATAGCAATCAAAGCCGGCCAGATCGACGTCTTTCAGTCAGCCTCGGCCCACTGAGGCAAGGTGTAATGTGGCCAAGCTACGTGTCCACCTAGGTATTTGTTGACAGAAGGTCCCTACGCCTCCTCCAGATCAGGGATCCGTCAGGAGTGTAAATGGATTGTAACCAGGCAAGAGTCACACTTGTCAATACTGTGGTGCCACAAACTGCACGGCAAGTATCATTGCCTGGTCAGAGAACGTTGGCCGGTGTTCAACAGTATTTTCAGCTACGAAAGTGCAGTTTGATGAGCTTCTTCTGTCCTCTCCGACCTGCTCTTCCCTCCCTGACCTGAATGACCTGCACACCATTGGTCGACGTGATTCCTGGTGGGTAGGCTGTTCTAGTCTGTTCACAGTGCGTCGGGACATTAAACTTTCACCGCAAAAGTAAACAGCCAAACATGTTTCTGACAACTATTGAGGTGAGAAATAAATACAGTATGTAGTTGCTGAATATGTGTTTACTTTTTACTAATAACCGCTATTTTAAATGTTCAGAATGAGTTCCAGAAAGTGATTGCCCACTCCTCATTTGCGTAAATAGGACCAGAGCAGGGATGGAAATGAGGAGCGGGCACCTACATGCGATGGCTCGAGATTCTTGACGTGATGCTACCAGAAGTAATGTGGGGTGTGCTACATAGACAATGAACTGGAAGCATGGAAATGCACGCCTACGTGGACACGTAGCTCTATACTGATCTATTCCAACCACCTGGCCAAGCTAACGCTAATGGTTTGATGTAGCATCACAGAGAAAATATGAAAAAATAAACCAGAATGACATGAGACATGTTATCGACTGTGGATTAGTGAAACAGGTGGAAACAAGGATGTTCATCAGGGTAACTGAAATCTAAAGAAAAATAACAATATATACTGCACTTGATGAGATAACTCCCTAGTAGCATTGTTAGCTCTGATGTTAATGCTTTGGCTCCCTGCCCTCCTACATGACAGACAGCTAGGCTGGCTAATAACAGATCAGCGGGCCAGTATCAAGTCTGGGTTTACCATGTTTATGGCATTCTGTAGAAAACCCAGAACAGTTAAAATGGCTTCTCTGAGAGAAAAATTATGTAAAAGCTGTGTGAGTTTTTTTAAAGAGAATTGAGTGTTTTGATGTTTCGATAGTCACATTACCAATAGACGCATTTGAAAAGGTTAAAACAACTAAAAATTTTTTTTTTTAGTCAATGACCCCTTTAAATTGTGGAATCCCACATGGTTGCTTTAGAGCCAAGCAGTTGGAGAACCATGGAGTGAAAACATGGTATGTGGAATAAAAAAAAAATTTTTTTTCTGATATTACTTATTATTATCATTATTATTGAATTTTGGGGGGGGGGGGTTGTAAAGACTGATAAAAATGAAGCTAGAGAAATGTAATAATTGGAAGTTGGTAAGGTACAGTAAAAAAGTCAAATAATTTCAGAGCCTATAATAACAGAGAAATAGCATTGCAACACTAAATGGACAAATGGAAACAAAAAGATATTTACATATTTTTAGGTAGCTATTTGAAGCATCAGTATACTGTAAAGAATTTTTAGATTTATTCAAATCCAGTTTGTGTCACAGCAATGTTACAGACCTAACTTGTTTCATAGCAGCAAAATATAAGTGCAAGTAAGTTAGTTAATGAGGCTCTTCCTTCCTGCGTTTCCTCCATAATGCTTTCAGTTTCCTGACAACAAAGATAAAAACAAAACCACTTTTTTTTAAACAATCTGCATAGTATCATTCCCTCTGTAAAGTTACCTTGTTGAACTATGATGGATTAAAATACTCACAAATGTTAAAAAAAAAAAAGCTAGCCTCAACATTTGCATTTACGTGTATTTTCTACAAACACCCATTGTATTCTAACATCTGACTCAGGTGGAGTATCTCCTCAAGAAAATCTCATCAGCAATGGGCCAGGAGTGGGACTGGAAGCTCATGGAGGATTTATTGTGCCAGGATGTCACATTGAGGGAGGAGGGCATGTCTGTGTGGGCCTTCCTGGAACACATGATCGCAGGGCGGCTGCTGAGGGTCACCAGTGCTGAGGCCTTCAGTGTGGCTCTGGACGAGGTGTTTCTGGAGATGTATCACAACGCTGTCAAGAGGGTGAGTCATTCTGCAACCAGGCTCTCTTGAAGTGTGTCCCTGTCTTTGTTCTTCAATCAGGCCCTTGTTTTGCAGGGTTACATGTGGAAAAAGGGGCACGTGCGTAGGAACTGGACTGAGCGCTGGTTTGTGCTGAAGCCCTCCTCCATGGCCTACTACGTCAGCGAGGATTTAAAGGACAAGAGAGGGGAGATCAAGCTAGATAAGAGCTGTATCGTAGAGGTGGGTAGGACCCTACGCTCAGAGACAGGCACTGGAGCCAGAAATTGTGCTCAATAAAAGTTGTAGTATCAACTTATGATACTAATTCAAGTAAGAGCAAAATTTAAGAAAGTATTAGTTTTAACTCTTTTCTTACAAAGTTGCATTTTTTCTATTAAATTTTAAAAATGTTCCATAAATTTTCAACTCAATTCATGTAAATTAATCTTCATTCTTTTATCTCAGAAATTTGTGAGGTTTTTCTAATAAATATGAGACATTTTTCTTATAAATTTCAAACTGTTTCTTTTAATTGTGTGATTTTTTTTTTTTTTTTGATAAATGCAAATTTTCTGAATATAAATTTACATTTTCAGCTGCTTGTATCCGCGATCTCGTTCTTTCGGTCATTACCCAAAGCTCGTGACCATAGGTGAGAGTAGGAACGTAGATTGACTGGTAAATCGACAGCTTTGCCTTAGAACTAAGCTCCCTCTTCACCACAACAGACCGGTACAACGTCCGCATCACAGAGCTTTCTCCGTAGGATTGCTGGACTCACCCTCAGAGATAGGGTGAGGAGCTCAGTCATCCGGGAGAGGCTCAGAGTAGAACCGCTGCTCCTCCACATTGAAAGGAGTCAGTTGAGGTGGTATGGGCATCTGATTAGGATGCCTCCTGGACGCCTCCCACTTGAGGTGTTTCAGGTACGTCCCACTGGGAGGAGACCCCGGGGTAGACCCAGGACTCGGTGGAGAGACTATGTCTCCCAGCTGGTCTGGGAATGCCTTGGTATCCCCTCTGAAGAGCTGGAGCAGGTGGCTGGGGAGCGGGAAGTCTGGGCTTCTCTGCTTGAACTGCTGCCTCCGCGACCCGGACCTCCGGAAAAGCGGTAGAAGATGGATGGATGGATGGAAATTTACATTTTCTTTGTGACTTTGCTGTCCCCAATTTGGGAGGGTTCATCTTAAATCTGTTTGTCTGAGAAAAATTAAACAGACAATCCACATGTACCCTCTAACTGAAATCTAAATCATATAAAGAAAAAGTAGTGCAGGCCTATCCAGTTAGCGGCCCGCGGGCTACATGCAGCCCAGAACCAACCTACGAGTGGCCCAGGCCCAGTCTGTGGTCCAGCCAGAGAAGCAAAGGCCAACACGTTTCACAGAATTGCAGAAATCCATTAATTACTACAGACCGTAAATGCAACACTCCACGTAGCCTAGCAGCCGTCACCCCACAATGCAGCACATTTGATTTGAAGTGTGGGCTCTATTATTATGACTGTGGCTAACAGTGCTAGTGGCAAGATACCAAGCCTACACCAAATGCGAACGGGCGGCACGAATGCATTCAAAGTTAATGGAAAGAGGCAAGCACACGTGAAATCGCGCATTTGCGTCCGAGGGATAGCGCTAGCTTTGAGATTCTGCTGTCATCGGAGTAAAAGTATCAACATTGGAGAGTAAACTAGTTTAAAAATAACACTCACCTGGAGAAAGGACTGGGAGCTCTTCAGCTGAACTGAGATGTCATTATTTACCCACGGACTCCTGCCACGGACGTGCTAACAAGGCTAGTAGGCTAGCAACGTAAACGCCTATCATCTTGTGAAGTTTTGGAGGTAGGGACAACTTTTTCAGGTCAGCCCCCCGTCGGATAGTGTAAACTGACGGACTACAGATGGAAATTAGTGAGAACGCTATAATCTGGTACAGAGCATCTTTACCCTGTGTTTAATTTTTTTCTTTGTACATGATCCCTGACAAATAAGCCAATAAACTAAACTAAACCTAAACATGACGTTATTTTAGGGATTTCAGTAGCAGGTTGAACACAGCTGCAGACGTTATAAAGGCAACTTCGCCTGTCTGCAACTCACTCAGATGGTGAATTCATGTTTATTCGTGTGTTTACATTGAGTTATAGTGTAATCGCACTACACAAAAAATTTGCCCATTCACGTTTGGTGTGAAGGCACCTTAAAACATGTCATTGTCAACTCTGAAGCATAAAATCGAATGTGTAGTTATAAAAAGAGTTTCCTACTCACACGTGATTTAAAACAATAAACCACAAAAGTGGTTGTGCAATGTTTGTTACTGTTATCAATCTTTTCTTGGGGGAGTTTATGCACTGAATGTTTGACAGTTCATTTTTTATTCAGCTAAATCCACTTTGTGATGTGCCAAGGTCAGTTATGACCAGGATGTAGTATATTTTATTTTAAAAGGGAAACAAATGTTAATGCTACTAACAGTGCACATCGAGTTTTTATGCACTTTGAGACATGCCTGAGTAAGATGTGACCAAAATGGTTATTTACAGAATTTTATTTTTTTCATTCCATTTATTTAATTGTTGTTCAAGAGGAAAAATATTTCTACTACTTGAAGTCTTGCTCAACCCCAGCACTGTTATTGTGTTTTGCTGCACTTCTGATGTGCCTTTGTCATGTGCCAAGTGCACATTTAAAACCAAGACAATGAGTAAAAAGTGCATATTTTTCGTCATATTGATCTGTGTTGGTTTGAAATTTGTCATATTCAACAGATCGCTGAACATGTGCGGCCCAGTTACATGTCTTGATTTCAAATTGTGGCCCAACTGATTTTGTAATTGAATAGTAGTGGGTGATAGATTGAATATTTCCTAAGCCAGGAAACAATGATTTTAAATCTGTTTTCAGTTAAATAAAATAATAAATTCACTAAAACAACTAAAAATGCTGTCCTAAGTACAAGTTATTACAGTATAAACTAGAACATTTCTAAGTACTTTACAAATCAGTGAAATCAAAACTAGACATATGACCAATTATACCTGTGCAAAAATATGTTTTCTTCATAAATCTACTCAAATAATAGTTTAAAAGTATCCTACATAAAACTACTTGGTAAAGTACAATTTTATGAAAAACTACTTCACTAAATGAACTTGAAAAAAATGTATGTAGTCTGACTGTGACTTAGCCATGCTGTGAATTACGCACATTTATCCGAGTCTCAATGGCTTCTCTTCCTGTTTCAGACTATTCCAGACAGGGAGGGGAAGCGCTGGATGTTCTGTGTGAAAACTCACAGTAAAACCTTTGAAATGAGTGCCTCTGACCAGAGACAGAAGGTGGAGTGGACTCAAGGTATGTTGCAGTGTGTTAGATCAAAAACTGATAGAAAAAGTCATACGTGTCATTAACTGTAATATCAATACCCCACCTACCCACCTGACAGATACTGTTGCTTTTTTATTTTTTAATATACTTTATTAATCCCAGAGGGAAATTTAGGGCATCCACCTGGATGGATGAGGCAGCCAAGGTGTGGCGCCAATCCTGTCACCATTCACACACACACATTCACACCTAGGGCCGCTTTAGAGTCTCCAGTTGACCTAACCTGCATGTTTTTGGCCTGTGGGAGGAAACCGGAGTAAACCCACGCTGACACAGGGAGAATATGCAAACTCTACACGGAAGGGTCACCAATGGTCAGTGGGTGGGATTGAACCCACGATGGTCGGGTGGAATTGATGGAGTGACCTTCTTGCTGTGCTGCCACAGTGCTGATCACTGCGCCACTGAGCTGCCCACTTTTTTGTTTTTTACTTTTTTTTTGTTATCCCTTTCATCATCCCTAACAAAAACTGAAGTAGTGATTGAGTATGATTTTGAAAACAAGAATTTTTTCAATGAGGTCCAGATCACTATAACTTACATTCTGAGTTTAAAGGTCCCATTTAAGCACTTTTCTTAAGTATGTAGCTTTAAAGATTAAAATCCTTTTCTGTGTTGTTTCAAGCCAAAATCATAGTGGCAAAAATGCATTGGTCTGCGAATGAGTGCAGTGGATGCATTCGTGCCCAAACCCTACACAGAGCGTGAGCGCTGACCGAGTGCATGCACCCCCAAAATGTGAACACACGTACAAGTACGCAAATTGTCTCATTGAACTGCGCATGCACCAAGAAACTCCCGCGAGGGGGAAGTACTGAGAAATCCACCAAAACTGGGAGAACGTATATTTGTGTCATGAACTTCCCCGTGCGCTTTTCCACAGCGCACTGAGGAGGAGAAGAAAGAATGGATTTACTTGCAGGGTTACACCACAACACATTTATTTAACAAAAGAGTCACACGATTCCAACACAAGACATACAGAACAAATAACATTAACGCTCGGGAGAACTCGGAGTCCTTACAGAGGCTCAACTGGCCGGGGAGAGTAACTGGGCTACAGACTAAGCGTAGCAGTTGTGCTGCACGAGGAAACGCTACCAGTCAAGCGTAGCAGCACAACTGCACACAAAAACGCTAACAATTCTACTCATGAGCACAGGAGCAGTCCAAGTAGTCCCAGCATCTCCCGAGCACACACAACCCTTCACAGACGTGATGGTCACACAGTGAATAATGACCGTATGAACACGTACAATGGTCCAGCGGTGTTTGACTGGCAAAGAGCTGCCTAAGTACAAACACCACTGGCGTGACAAATGGGAAACACCTGGGTGAGGCACGGGACAAATAATTACCGGGGCAAACAGCTGACTGTCAGAGAAAGAGGGGACGTGGTTGGACCGGCAAATGTTATGAAGCGCCCACCAGGAAGTGGGTCAAACGGCTGCCCAACACCCGCTGGCCAGAGTGGCGGCTGCAGGCATGGGAAAGAAACAGTACACAGACATGAAAACAACAAGAAATCAATAGATAACAACACATAATAAACCCAATGCCTGAGCCACCCAGAACGGTCAGAACCGAGCCTACAGGAAACACGGGCTCGGTTCTTTTTGCCCATCTGTTTTCTTCCTCTCCCAACAAGCAAAAGCTCCTGTTCATCTTAATTATCATTGTATTCACGTACCTCCATCGCTTCCGCCATTTAAAACATCCGCCACTATGCTCTTCTTTTGTGTTTGGACTGCAGCTGTTCAAATCACTTTGGTGGCTCTTCGCTACCGCTGACAGTACGGGAATGTGAACTGTAGATTATTTTCACTGCGCATGTGTGAAACATGGCTGCTGCGGCAGATGCCATGGCTCAAAAACCACTCTGAATACTGCTGTGTACGCAAACACAGTCTACAGAACACAACCATTTTCCCCTTGGAGTGACTCTGATCAGGCCTTTACAGTTCGTCAAAAAAGCATTGTCCAAAACAGCTGGTTTTCACCCTGCTCATTAATATTTATGACTCCCTCAATCTGAGGCCCCATGCACATGACAGCTTTTTTAACTAAAACTGGCAAACTTCTTTTACAGTTCGGCTCTCTCTGAATGTGACATTGGGATTACGGAGGTGTGAAAGTGTAACAGTTTGAAACCAGTCTCCAGAGTGGAAAGATTTTGCTGGCACATTTTTTTTTCTCCTCCAAGTGTAAAATATCCATACAGCACATACAAATGCCGATCTTTTGTTGTGGCTCTGTTGTTGAGGTCCCATCCCATTCACACACCTGTGATGCTGATGTCACAGTTACATAACACATGAGCTGCACCTCACTGGTCAATGTGTCCCCCAGTGGACTGTTGTCAAGTCTGTTTACCCGCATCCAAAATGGTACCGGGACAGTAAACTTTCTCCTATATCTTCAAAACTAAACAGCAAAATACGTTTCTGAAAACGATCAAGGCAAAAAAATAAATTTTGTAGTTTCTGAATATGCGTTTATTTTTCAGTAACTACTGCTATTTTAAAAGTTCAGTATGAGCTCCCTGAAGTGGTTGAGGGTTGGCAAGAAGTCGTACGTGTTCCTGTAAAAAAAAAAAAAAAGAAAAAGAAAAAAAAAGTTACACTGCCACCTACTGGCCTGGCATAGTTACAGCAGCAATTTTTACAGCTTGGGTGGTCCCATGGGAATGGTAAATGGCGTTCACTTATGTAGCGCTTTTTCTCATCTCTAGATGACCAAAGCACTTTACGGATCCTGCTATCCACCCATTCACACACTGATGGCAGCAGAGCTGCCATGCACAGGCGCTGGCCTGACCCACCAGGAGCAACTGGGGTTTAGTGTCTTGCTCAAGGACACTTCAACATGCAGACTGCAGACAGAGCGGGAATCAAAGCCCTGACCTTCTGATCAGTAGTCGGCCATACTACACCTGCACCACAGCTGTCCCTATTTGTGGTTTCTACTATGACGTTGACGTGTGCATGCAGATACAGTGGCATGAAAAAGTGTTTGCCCCCTTCCTGATTTCTCATTTGTTGTATGTTTGTCACACTTAAATGTTTCAGATCATCATTCATTCATCCATCCATCTTCTTCCGCTTAATCCTTTTCGGGTCACGGGGGGGCTGGAGCCTATCCCAGCGTCTTTGGGCAACAGGCAGGGTACACCCTGGACAGATCGCCAGTCCATCGCAGGGCCACCACAGAGAGACAGACAACCATTCACTCTCACAGTCATACCTAAGGACAGTTTAGAATCCCCAGTTTGATGCCAATTAACCTAACTTGCATGTTTTTGGCATGTGGGAGGAAACCGGAAAAATCCCGGAGTAAACCCACGCAGACACAGGGAGAACATGCAAACTCCACACAGATCACTGATGGTCGGGGGCTGGGATCGAACCCAGGATCCCCCGGCCAAGGGTGAGTTGCTGTGCTGCCGCAGTGCTAACCACTCCACCACCGCGCCGCCCGTTTCAGATCATCAAACAAATTTAAATATTAGACTAAGATAACACAAGTAAACACAAAATGCAGTTTTTAAATGAAGGTGTTTATTTTTAAGGGGAAAAAAAATCTAAACGTATATGGCCCTGCGTGAAAAAGTGATTGCCCCTGAAAGAATAATTCCATATTCACGCTCTAATTGTGGGATTGCATATGTATCGTATTGTGTTCATCATATTGTTCATCATTGTTTAATCTCATATTGGCCTCGGGTCTCAGAGCTCTGACTGACTGCATTTGTTACAAAGTGTAATGCAGCTACATTTGTTAGCACCTGCCTGGGGTCATGCTGTGAAGTTTCCTGTTTGAGACATCCCCCGGAGACAGGACGAGACCAGGAAGTTCAATCTGCTCATTTATTTGCGTGTTTAACCCCTTGCACTCTGGTCAATTTCCCTAAAAACGCCAAAAAATAACGTACCCAAAGTAAATCAAAAGCTGTTCTTCAACCCTTTGCAGCATCTTCATGGGGTTGGTCTCATTTAAAAGAAAACACTTTGAATTTTTTGGCAAAACAGTCATAATCTCTCTAAGTGCTCCTGCCACTGAGTAACAGTCATCTAAACATACTGAACTTGAAGAAAATAAATTTGGCCTGGGTGTTTTTTTGGATACAAATGCTTGCAAATAACACACAGCCTCAGATACTGGCTGGAAAATGCAACAGAAATGTAGAACCAAGTGTTATCCAGCTGAGGTCAAAATTTTGTAACAATACCACAAAAAATGAATATATTACACAGCTTTTTTCTGAGGTTGTTCCCAGGCGTTTTTGAACTGTGCCAAATTGTGCCAAATGGCACAGTTTGGAAAAACGTCTGTAACTTTTGAATGATTCAATATAGAAGCTTCATCTTGGCCTCTAATGAAAGGTGAAGGGCTGTGTGTGTTGGGGGGGGGGGGTCGTTTATTCATTCATGAATGAATGAATGAACAAACAAGCCCCCACACACAAAGAAGCATGCCACGTAAAAAATGTGTGGCTTTTTTTACAAGAAAAAATAACCTACAGTGCACTAAAAATTATTCTAAAATATCTGTAATGTAGAAGATAACAACTCCCACTCCCCCCGCTACAGAGGATGGACATCGCCCATCGCTACATGACAGAAAGCGGTGACGGTGCGCCGCGGTCTACTACGCACAGTTGGACTAAAATATCTGCAATATATCTGCAATCCGCTACAGAAGAGTAGCGGCGGGGGGGGGGGGGGGCGTTCGCAACATGACAAACCCGGACCGCTCTTTACCGGTCAGTCAAAAGTCATTTGGATTACAATTTTCAGGGATAAAGAATAATTTAGCTTATAACACTTACCTGTCCACAACAGCAGTGTCGCTGGCGAACTTCTCTTCCTCATTGTCAGACGAACATGACGCTGGTCCGCTTGTTACGGACTCGTGGTTCTGGTCATGCGACCCGGTCAAACCATAATTCCATTATTGCGGTTTTGCGCTTCCATGATTGCGGTTTTGGCGAACGATTTTTCAAAACAAATAAGAACAGTAGTAAGAAAAAAAGACAGGCGAACGCCTGTGTGTCACCCAGCCTTACACAAAACAGCTTTCGAACTTCTGTGCTTCAATTGGCTTGCTGTATTCGCAGCCGTTGGTAGGCGGATCCTTCTTGCTAGGTTTTCAGTCATTGGTTCTTCAAGGTTTCAGAAACCCAATTCAAGGCTCTTATTAGTCGAATGAGAGGTCAATCACATCCAAACCAATCAAAGCACTCCTTTGGCTTTCTGTTCGTGGCTGTGTCTGTAGTGGAAGAACGGAAATGCAGCTTTTTTTTTTCAGTGCACTCTAGGACGCAGCGCCCTCGTGCGCTCTAGGACGCAGAGACGTGTCCGCCCGCGGTACACCGGAGTGCAAGAGGCTAATTGTATAAAGACAGTGTGTATTTCTTTGTGAAATTAGTGTTTTAATGTTTTAACTTTATATCCATTAGCCTACTTTTATAATGTTAAAAATCCACAAAGCACCATTTAAGATCAAATTTGGCTGAACCTGAAATATCATCACTAACAGTAGAAAATAAGAAAAATAACAAACACAGAATGGACACTATGGCAGATGTAAGAAAGGACCTTCAAAATTAAAATCAATTCAGAACTCGAAAACATGACACAATGCAACAAATACTTTTTGATTATTTGATTTGATTTTGATTTTGTGTACTTTATTGATCCCCAGAGGGGCAATTCAGGGTATCCACCTGGATGGATGAAGCAGCCACAGTACGGCGCCATCCCTTCACCATTCACACACACATTCACACCTAGGGCCACTTAACTAGGGCCAGTCTCCAATTAACCAATTAACTTATAGCCCCCGTGCTACTCAGTAGCACGGGGGCCCCCCAGGGAACGGTGCTGGCTCCCTTCCTGTTCACTCTTTATACTGCGGACTTCTCACACAACACAACACACTGCCATCTACAGAAGTTCTCTGATGACTCTGCGATCGTTGGCCTCATCTCCAATGAAGATGAAGCTGAGTACAGAGGGCTTATCCAGGACTTCGTGGACTGGTGCCATCGGAACTGCCTCCAGATCAACGCGAGGAAAACTAAGGAGCTGGTGGTGGACTGCCGCAGGCATGGGCAGCCCCTCACAGTACCAGTAAATATACAGGGAACAGACATCGAGATGGTGACATCCTATAAGTACCTGGGTATTCATCTGAACAATAAACTAGACTGGTCACACAATACTGATGCACTCTACAAGAAGGGACAGCGCAGGCTGTTCCTGCTGAGGAGACTCAGGTCTTTTGGTGTACAAGGGGCGCTGCTGAAGTCATTCTATGACACGGTGGTGGCATCAGCCATCACTTTTGGAGTGGTCTGCTGGGGCAGTGGCATTACTGCAGCCGATAGGAAGAGACTGAACAAACTGATTAAGAAAGCTAGCTCTGTCCTGGGGCAGCGCCTTGATCCGATGGAGGAGATAGGAGAGAGAAGGACGGTGGCTAAACTGTCATCTCTGCTGGAGTCCGAGTTCCACCCTATGCAGGACATACTGAATGCACTGAGGAGCTCATTTAGCAGCAGACTACATCATCCCAGGTGCACAACCGAGAGGTTTCGTAGGTCCTTCCTACCAACGGCTGTCAGACTGTACAACCTAAGCAGGGCTGCTCGCAGAGATAGCAAAAAGACGTAACAAACTTTTGAATGCAAAAGATGCAATAGACTTACACAATGGTCCCCTCCGGCATACAACTAGGAACATACCGGTCGCTATGGAGGGTGAGAATATGTATGGGCACATAATCATACCATGTAGGATAACTAAGTAGACGGTTATGCTGTTTCATTCCATCTAGCAACAATGCTCTGCACTGTGTGTGTTTATATATTTACATATTTATTCCATCTAGCTACAATGCTCAGCACTGGGTGTGTTTATATATTTATATATCTACATATTATTCCATCTAGCTACATTGCTCCGCACTGTGTGTGTTTATATACTTGCATATTTATTCCACCTAGCTGCAATGCTCCGTACTGTGGGTGTTTATATATTTACATATTTATTCCATCTAGCTACAATGCTCTGCACTGTGTGTTCATATATTCATATATTTATTCCATCCAGCTACAATGCTCTGCACTGTGTGTCTGTGTGTGTGTGTATATATATATATTTTATAGTAATACGTACATATGTATATTAGCTGCTCTTGCTTGCTTGTTTTTTTTCTTGCCTTCTGATTGTTGCTCTGAGTGTTGCTATCCCTGTGCTGTTGCAATCCTGGAATTTCCCCGTTGTGGGACTAATAAAGGCTTATCTTAACTTAGCTAGGGCCAGTCTCCAATTAACCTAACCTGTATGTTTTGGCCTGTGGGAGGAAACCGGAGAAATCCCGGAACAAACCCACTCAGATTATGTTGTCTTTTGAAGCCTTGATTAACAATTGACTGAGGAAAACTTGTGAAACCCAGTGTGAAATATTGTTTGGTTTGGGAATGTTGTTGTGAATGACCTATTCAATGGCCACATTTCTAGGCATGCAGACCACTCAAAAGGCTTCTAACTACCTAAGACACTCAGTCAGCCTCTTAATCTATACACCATTTTCTTTTATCACAGAGACACATGCCAGCAAACTTACAAAAACGGGCTACCAAAAATTCTTTAAGCAACAGCTTGCGTCCGAGGGAAGGTAGTTCTGCACACTGACAACTGGTGTGTGGGTCTCTAGACAAACGGTGCCCTTGACTTGTTTTAGTTTCACTGGGTGAATGATATTGTGACACTTTAGTCATAACTGAACTTCTATAGCCTTGTCTTGTAAGGCAGACCCTTGCTGAATGTTTACGACTGCTCTTTTTGTTTTCATATTCCTTATTGCACACACTCCTTATACTTAACCATTAATACAAAAAGGATTTAATGCTTTATCAAAAAGGAATGCAAAGTTTTGTCTAGCTTTAAAACTATCAAACTTGCATTTGGCAATTTTCTTTATAAATCTTTTTTTTAACAGATACAGTATATCACCATAAAGCATTACCTCTTCATATTTATTGTATTTTCTATGCTGAGCATACAGTATCCTTTTAACTACTTACACTACTATATGAAACCTTTTCAGCCATACAAACAGCACTCCGTCTTCAGAGGGAGGGCAAATCCTCTCTTCACCATGAACTCAAACTGAAGAGACGGGTCCAGCGGGAGCACAGCCTGCGAGAGCGCAGCCAGAGCACTCGCAGTAGCTGCAGCAGCAGGAGCAGCCAATCAGACGATCTGAATATCCAAGAGATGGAAAAGTTGGAGAAAGAGAGGGACAGGCAGGATTTAGAAATTGAAAACATCATCAAGGTAAGAAGGGACTGAAGAAACTATTAACAATGTCTTCCATCCTCTGCTCCACACGGTGTATGTACTGTATATGTGGGGCCCATATGTTTACACACCTCGAGGGTGCGTAAATATATGGGCATAACTGTATTCACGTGATGTATGTTTGTCTTTCACAGCAAGCACGGGAATTGGAAACCCAGCGAAGAGAGGCAGAGGAGAGAGAGAGGAAAAAACAGAGGGAGGTGCAGATGCAGCTGGAAAGACAGTTAAAAGAGGCTGAGATGGTGAGGAAGAAGTTTTCCATATGACAAGATTTATTTACGATTTCTCTGAAACAGGATTTAGAGTCAATTTCACTGGCCCGCAACTATTGAGAACTGCAGCCAAACACTGACTGACATTATAAAAATCAGATTTAACCTTTCATGACTCATGGCATTCCTGGAAAAGGTGATTCAGGAGTACAGTTGTGCCCATAACTTTAAACACCTCCAGGCTATGTAAACTTATAGGCATAGCTATATGTCAGTCTTTTCCACTCAGCTGCTGTGTGCATGTCCATCTGTGTAGCTGAGAGAAAGCATGGAGGCCAAGATGCAGGAGAAGCAAAAGGAGGCTGAGCAGCAGAAGAGGAGGATCCAGGAGTTGGAGCTGATACAGCAGAAACTGGAGGGTGCTCTCAATATGGAAATCCAGGCTCGACTAGAGGAAGAGAAAGCCAGACTGGAGCTGGAGAGGTAGCATTGCTGTACAGCTCATTTTAGGACTGTGCCTATGTTAGAAATGTTTAAAACCACTTGTCAAACACATCTTTTCTCATTGGCATGTTTCTAAATAATTCCAGCCTGTTTGCTGTTGTGGGTGTATTTTTATGTTTTCTTTTGTTATCCCTGTATTTTATCCTCCTGTTCCAATATCTTTAATCTGTTTTTGTTGTTTTAAATGCACTTTATAAACCAATGTGACTTGACATGGCTTGCGCTTGGCAGTTTCATCATTCATTCGCTCACTTCTTCAGGTTGCTGCAGGCTGAAGAGGAGAAAAGGAAACAGTTCCACATTCTTCAGGAGCAGCAGAGGGCCCTGCAGAGCCTCAGTCCTGTGCAGGAGCTTTCAGACAGCAGCCCAGATGAGGAGACGTTCTCAGCCCTCTTCTCAGCTTCTCAGGAGCTCCAGGATCTTGAGGCGTCTCGTCAGAGGAGCCACCAACGGCTGGAGGTGAGAAAGCGACAGAGTTTTCTGAATCTGTTCACTGTGAAATATTCAGTGTCTTTTAAATGTACAAAACAACTGATGAGGGGTGCATGTTTGTGATATTCTAATTTCAGGAAGTCCAGGAGAAGCTAAGGAATGCCAGTCAACATGTGCGACACTGGAACGTCCAGTTAAACCGCCTGAAGACACCCGTTAGTCCTGCAGGTGGAGTGTGCTCTTTGTGTGGCCTGTTTAAGATCACACGTTCTATGTAAAACATGCGAGAGTTATTGAACTATTGTTTAAAAGACTAAAGCTCATCATATTAGCAATCTCCACATTTGTTCTGGGGCCAAATGGCCATATTCAGACAAAAAGGTGGAATGCTATTCATCCTTCCATTTTCTACTGTTCTTCCAGGGGTCTGGGTTGTAGGCGCATCAGTCTAAGAAGATAATCCCAGACTTCCCTCTTCCCAGCCACCTCCTCCTACCCCTTGGCCCTTGAAATCTAGGCCCAAGGGACAGGGGTTGAAAATTACCCCTATGAATTGGGCTGCACGACGTCATTAGTAGTTGCTGATGGATTTAATCTAAATCAGGAATGGGCACTTGGCGGCCCGCGGGCCACATGTGGCCCACCCCTTCACCCACTGCTGCCTGCCAGTCCGTTTCCAAAAATCAATTATTTATTTATATCACATTTGCCGGATTTGGAACTGCATTCTTAAATGAAATTATAGAGTCCGCCAGCAGAGGGAGTGCTAATCAAAACCTAGATACCAGTGGTCAAGCAAGAGAGGGAGAGTGAGGGAGCAGTGTGACGGAGAACATGTGTTGCCTGCTAAGCCTGCATTGATAGGCTGAAACAGCAGTAAATGTATAAGTAGGCTGCTTGTAAACAAGAATAAATGCTACAGCTCCTCAGCTGTAGCATTTATTCTTGTTTGGCAAGTGATATGGAGCTTGGAGGCGTTCCTTCTAATTGTGCAGAAAAAAGATTCAAAACTTTGAGGTTTTTCTCTAAACAGCGTGACTATAGCGCTGACACTGTTTCAATGACATGTCAGCAATAAAAGTTCAGAGACTGTGGTCATTTTAATCTGCTGATTTTTTGTTGTTCATTTATACCAGTGGCTCAGAGGTCAGATTTTCCCGAAATCTTCTAAACACAATAACTGCTATAAAAAATGATGTAGGCATTTCAAATCGATACAGTAGTTGTATCTAATACACATCTTGGATGATTTACACCCTGATCTAACTATAGGTTTGTGGTCAAGGGGTCAAAGGTCAAAGTTCAAAAGTTAACATTGCAGTTGCACTATAACAAATGCTACATTTACTATTACTATAAAATGAGTAAAGCTAGGACCACCAAACCCGGTATACATTTTCACCTTGGGATCCTGACCTCTGACAATGAGTTTGGGGTCAAAAGGTCAAAGGTTAACATTAACATTCCCTATGTCTTATTACTGTACAACGAGTAAAGCTAAGGTCACCAAACTTGGTACACATGTTCACTCTGTGACCCTGAAGTGTGACTATGGTTTTGGGATTGCAAGGTCAAAGGTCAACATCAACATGGTGTTGTGTCCATAATGCTGGGAATGACGAGTGAGACTAGACTCAGTTAACTAGAGTTTATTCAGGATAAACAACTATATACAAAAGGCTTACGGCACTTGCCTGCATGCCAGGTGGCTCCACAACGAAAGAGGCAGAGCCTCCTCCGCCCACACCCTTTATACCCCGGGTGGCATCACTACCGGAAACCGGCAGTCAGCCACCCCGGTCTACCCACGTCCAACCCGGCCGCCATCTTACTAGTACCAGCCAGTTTTTATACATAACATGCCTACCCCCCTTTAAAAAAATGTCAGGCACACAAATAACCCACCCAAATTTGTCACCCGACTCACTCACTAATCAGGAAAACATATGTACAGAAACAAATAAAATACCTATCCACTCACACCACTAAGGCTGGGGGGCCGGATAGACTACCAGCACCCCCTGCACGGCTGAGCGGGTTATTCTGCCGCTAAAAGAGAACAGTGAAACAAAATAATAAAAAGCTGTGTCTCTAACCATAAACTAATTCCCCATACTAATAATAAACACACATACAAAACCACAATACATATACTATCGGCGCCGCCCCCCCCCCCCCCAACTCCCACCCCACATTGGGCACGCAAAAGAAAACAAAGTTGGGACATTCAATTAAATAAACCAAATAAACCAGGCAGGCCCAAATTTACCATTGTGATGAACACTCACAGAATCACCCCTATTCTGACTGTAAAATTTAACACTCAAATACCAATCAAATCAAATACTTCCAAACACTGTAAAATAGGCACCACACCACACAGGCTACCAAAATTATCATGCAAACACATTGCATAGGTTCGCAACCAAACATCACCTCATGCCTATCACACTCACTCTCCTTTCACTTCTCTTTTTTTTTTTTTAAGTCAATTTACCGGGGCACCAAATAGTAAACAACACACACACAGGACTGAAGAAAACATGACAAACATGCAAAATCAAAACCCTCAGTCCATGGATGGATCCCTCTCAAGGCGTCTCCATCTCGTCACTTCAGGGCTTCTCCTGCGCCGTCTCCTCTCCACCACTGGCAGCCGCAGATCCCTCGGGTGCCTCCAGACCTGAATAGACCTACGCCCATCTGCCTCCATCCAGCCAGGCTCCACCTAGAACCGCCTCTGATCATCCCGCTGCTCGCATGGACTGTAATCCTGACGTACTCGAGCATCAACCTTGGTCTTCGAGGGAGCCCTCTTCCTTTTATCCAGATTCTCTCGGCGCCACACCAGTCGGCTGCCTTTTGCAACAGCGGCTCGATTCCGAGTTTTTTTTTTTCCCTTCCTCTCTCTTTTGATCACTTTTTTTTTTTTTCACCCCACTTATATCACGGACACACAGATCGTCCCAAATGTCTCCTGAGCCGGTGGACGGAGCCACTGTTTATAGCAGGATTCGATACAACAGGGAAGAGCTGCTAGCATTTAACCGCCACCCGGTCCCACTGGAAAAACTCGACATACCGAGAGAACTGAGGCGAAAACGCCGCGGCTGCCGGGCTGGAGTAAGGCGGAGGACAAAAAATATAAGGTACAGACCCTCCCTTCCATCTGTTGTCATGGGAAATGTACGGTCGATACTGGGAAAGTTAGATGAGCTAGCGGCTATCTCCCGTTATGATAGCACTTACCGGGAGTGCTCTCTCCTTTTGTTTACTGAGACGTGGCTAACTGAACTAGCAGCAGATGCTAACATTGAGCTGGAGGGTTTTCACATGATATGAGCTGACCGAACACCAGAGAGTGGCAAAACTAGGGGCGGTGGAGTGATAATGTATGTTAACAACAACTGGTGTAGACCGGGACATATCACTGTTAAACAACGACACTGCAGCAAAGACATTGAGTTGCTAGCTGTTAGCATGAGGCCTACATATCTCCCGAGAGAACACTCACACGTGATCTGCATTGTTGTTTATGCAAATCCGACGGCGAACGCTGGGACAGCGCGTGACGTCATCCATTCAGTAACCAGCAGGCTGCAGACAGAACACCCAGATGCTCTTCTCCTCATCTCAGGCGATTTCAACCACGTTTCACTGTCTCCCATTCTGCCCACTTTCACCCAGTATGTCACATGCCACACTAGAGACAATAAAACACTGGATTTGTTCTACGCAAACACTAAGGAGGCGTACACCTCATCACAACTCCCCCCACTTGGGAGATCGGATCACAACTTGGTTCATCTCCGACCAGTGTACAAACCCCTAGTGCACAGACAACCTCCGGCCATGCACACTGTGGAGTTATGGTCTGAGGAGACAATGGACACTCTAAAGGACTGTTTTGAAGCCACTGCCTGGAAGCAGCTCTGCGATCCACATGGTGAGGACATCGATGGCCTCATTCACACCTTCACGGGCTACCTCAGCTTCTGTGTGGACAAATCCGTTCCCACCAAGACCATACGGCGTCACTCAAACAACAAACCCTGGATCAACCCTGAGATAAAAACACTTCTGAGAGAGAAGAAGAGGATCTTCAGGTCGGGGAACAGGGAGATGCTGAAGTCCGTACAGAGGGAGCTGAGGAGAAAGATCAGAGAAGGCAAGGACAGCTTCAGGAAGAAGATGGAGGACAAGCTGCAACAGAGCGACATCAGCGGGGTCTGGAGAAACCTCAAAACCATCTCGGGGCTCCAGAATACCTCCCCCCAGGCCACGGGGGGCAGGGAGTGGGCGAACAACCTGAATCTGTTTTTCAATAGATTTGACCAACCGCCCTCCCCCCTGTCTGCACAACAACCACTGCTGCCTCTAAGAAATCAAGTCCTGCTACCCACTCCCCACTCCACCGACACCCCCCCCCACTCCCAACACACAGCCCCCCATCCTGACCCTGACCAAGACCCAGGTGAGGACGGAACTGAGGAAGATCAAGGCGAGGAAGGCGTCGGGACCAGACGGCATCAGCGCAAAGCTCCTCAAGTCCTGTGCAGACCAGCTGTGTGGGATTGTGACGTATATCTTCAACATGAGCCTGAAACTGGGGAGGGTACCACAGCTGTGGAAAACATCTTGTGTGGTACCTGTACCAAAAACTTCCCACCCCAAAGACCTGAACAGCTTCAGACCGGTGGCCTTGACGTCCCACTTGATGAAGACCCTGGAGAGACTGCTCCTTGCTCATCTCCGCCCCCTGGTGGAACCAGCGATGGATCCACTCCAGTTCGCCTACCAGCATGGCATTGGGGTGGAGGATGCGGTGATCTTCCTCCTTCACCGTTCTCTGTCCCACCTGGAGAAGCCCGGGAATATGGTGAGGATCATGTTCTTTGACTTCTCCAGTGCTTTCAACACCATCCAACCGATGATCCTGAAGGACAAGCTGCTGCGCGCAGGGGTGGACCAGCACCTGTCTTCATGGATCCTGGACTACCTCACGAACCGGCCTCAGTTTGTGAGAACCCGGGACTGTGTTTCCGACACGATCATCAGTAGCACGGGGGCCCCCCAGGGAACAGTGCTGGCTCCCTTCCTGTTCACTCTTTATACTGCGGACTTCTCACACAACACAACACATTGCCATCTACAGAAGTTCTCTGATGACTCTGCGATCGTTGGTCTCATCTCCAGCGGAGATGAAGCTGAGTACAGAGGGCTTATCCAGGACTTTGTGGACTGGTGCCATCGGAACTGCCTCCAGATCAACGCGAGGAAAACTAAGGAGCTGGTGGTGGACTGCCGCAGGCATGGGCAGCCCCTCACAGCACCAGTAAATATACAGGGAACAGACATCGAGATGGTGACATCCTACAAGTACCTGGGTATTCATCTGAACAATAAACTAGACTGGTCACACAATACTGACGCACTCTACAAGAAGGGACAGCGCAGGCTGTTCCTGCTGAGGAGACTCAGGTCTTTTGGTGTACAAGGGGCGCTGCTGAAGTCATTCTATGACACGGTGGTGGCATCAGCCATCACTTTTGGAGTGGTCTGCTGGAGCAGTGGCATTACTGCAGCCGATAGGAAGAGACTGAACAAACTGATTAAGAAAGCTAGCTCTGTCCTGGGGCAACGCCTTGATCCGATGGAGGAGATAGGAGAGAGAAGGACGGTGGCTAAACTGTCATCTCTGCTGGAGTCCGAGTTCCACCCTATGCAGGACATACTGGATGCACTGAGGAGCTCATTTAGCAGCAGACTACATCATCCCAGGTGCACAACCGAGAGGTTTCGTAGGTCCTTCCTACCAACGGCTGTCAGACTGTACAACCTAAGCAGGGCTGCTCGCAGAGATAGCAAAAAGACGTAACAAACTAATAGTTTTTTTTGAAAGCAAAAGATGCAATAGACTTACACAATGGTCCTCTCCGGCATACAACTAGGAACATACCGGTCGCTATGGAGGGTGAGAATATGTATGGGCACATAATCATACCATGTAGGATAACTAAATAGACGGTTATGCTGTTTCATCCCACCTAGCAACAATGCTCTGCACTGTGTGTGTTTATATATTTACATATTTATTCCATCTAGCTACAATGCTCTGCACTGGGTGTGTTTATATTTATATATCTATATATTTATTCCATCTAGCTACAATGCTCAGCACTGGGTGTGTTTATATTTATATATCTATATATTTATTCCATCTAGCTACAATGCTCCGCACTGTGTTTTTATATATCTACATATTATTCCATCTAGCTACATTGCTCCGCACTGTGTGTGTTTATATACTTGCATATTTATTCCACCTAGCTGCAATGCTCCGTACTGTGGGTGTTTATATATTTACATATTTATTCCATCTAGCTACAATGCTCTGCACTGTGTTCATATATTCATATATTTATTCCATCCAGCTACAATGCTCTGCACTGTGTGTCTGTGTGTGTGTGTGTGTGTGTATATATATATTTTATAGTAATATGTACATATGTATATTAGCTGCTCTTGCTTGCTTGTTTTTTTTTCTTTCTTGCCTTCTGATTGTTGCTCTGAGTGTTGCTATCCCTGTGCTGTTGCAATCCTGGAATTTCCCCGTTGTGGGACTAATAAAGGCTTATCTTATCTTATCTTATCTTATCTTATCTTATCACCAATCCTGCGACAGGCCTCCATCACCGATCGCTCCAGCTTGCGGGCTCGTCTCGGTCTCCTCTTGGAGCCCTGGACGAGGGTACCGTCCGGCACCCTCGTCCAGGGCAGCCTGCGTGATGGCATCGAGTCCAGCCCAAGACGGCTCCGCATGGCGCAGTGTGTGCGCTCCCTTTGTCACTTTGTCCACCCAGTCTGAATCCCACACCTCAGCACCCTCCACGACAGGAACAGGTCGCCCCCACAGTCCACATCCGGACCATTCTTCACCCGAAACGTTCGCGATGAAGAACCCAAGACTGTAAAATAGGTTACAACCCATAACATTAACACCGGATGCTGAAACGTTAATGTGAACACTGGGCGCCACACTGTTCTTATACCAGGCCTCCATTTCCACATAGCCCAAAATAGCCAACCTGTTCCGTCCATAGCCATAATACTCCTCATACTGCCTTATCTACCGGTGGGGAAACAGTCTCTCCATGGTTTCCAGATTCAGAATGGAAATCACCGCTCCAGTGTCCACCAAGAGCGGGATCTCAACGCCATCTAGCGTGACGGTGCAGCCGATCCTGTCATCTCTGGGGAGACGGTATGCACAACCATTGGAGTCTTCTGCACAGCACCTGGTTCAGCCCTACGGCTCCTGTATACGAAGTTTTCGCACACCCTGGCAAAATGGTTCAAAACACCGCACTTGTCCCAACGCTTTCCTTTCGCCGGGCACACCCTGGACTTAAAGCGGTGCTCAGTGGACCCACATCCATAACATTTTGGCGTACCAGGGGCAGACCTTACCCTGACCACGGAGGCAAAATCATCCTCTCAGCACTCACCATCACAAGGATCCAGGATCAGTGCCTTAGCGCAAGATTCATTCTTTTCCAGAGAAGCCCCTTCAGTAAGGCCCCTCGCAATGGTCTCTGCCGCCTCGAACTGTTGGGCAAGCTTGACAGCCTCAGCTAACGTCATCTCCCCTGGGTGTGTCAACAACCCGGACCGGGTCGCCGGGCAGCAGATGTGCTCTGCCAGCTGGTCCCGAATCATCTTGTCCTCCAGGGCCCCAAATCTGCATTCCCTCGCCAGCTCACGGAGGTCCGCCACGAATCTTCTTACCGGCTCTCCCGACCGCTGGCGGCACTGTCGAAACTGAATGCGCTTCACGGTGACGTTTTCCGGCACCCTAAAGTACCGCGCCATTAGCTGCACCACCTCGCCAAAGCTGTCAGAACCTCCAAGGTTCTCTAAAATCCTCTGCCCTTCCATTCCCAGATTATGCACCAACACAGCTCGTGCTCAGAGCTTCTCCATCTCGCCCAGGTTTAAGACAACGAGATAGTTGGTGAAAGCAGCAAACCAACGAGGCCACGGCACGGGCAGCTTGCCCGGGGCCTCAAGAAACGGCCAAAAGCTGGCAACGGAACGCTCCGTTACTGCTTTTACCTCGTCGCCAAATGATGTGTCCATAATGCTGGGAATGACGAGTAAGACTAGACTCAGTTAACAGGGTTTATTCAGGATAAACAACTATATACAAAAGGCTTACGGCACTCGCCTGCATGCCAGGTGGCTCCACAATGAAAGAGGCAGAGCCTCCTCTGCCCACACCCTTTATACCCCAGGTGGCGTCACTAAAGGAAACTGGCAGTCAGCCACCCCGATCCACCCACGTCCAACCCGGCCGCTATCTTACTAGTACCAGCCAGTTTCATACGTACGTATGTAAGATCGTCACTTCCTTGTGGTAACGTATCGTCACTTCCTGTTTTGCTGTCTACCTGTGTGGTTTGCTCTCCAGCTACTAGCTATGGCTACTAGCTCTCTTTCCTCTCCTCCTCTGGTGTGCTCTCTCTGTCAGATGTTTAGCTACACCTCTGCCTCTTTTAGTGATAACGGTAAATGTAATAAATGTTGTCTTTTTGAGGCGCTCGAGGCGAGGTTGTCTGATTTGGAATCCCGGCTCCGCTGCATTGAAACACCGTCTGCGCCAGTTAATCTTGACGGACGCCCATTAGCTGCAGCGGAGCTAGCTCTCCTCAGCAGCGAGGAGACTGGGTGGGTGACGATGAGAAGGAAGCCTAGTCGCAAAGCCCCGGTTCACCACCAACCTGTTCACGTCTCTAATCGTTTTTCCCCGCTCAGCGACACACCCGCTGAGGAAAAAACTCTGATCATTGGCGACTCTGTAGTCAGAAACGTGAACCTAGAGACTCCAGCGGCCATAGTCCAATGCATTCCTGGGGCCAGAGCAGGCGACATCGAGTCAAATTTGAAAATGCTGGCTAAAAGTAACTGTAAATACTCCACAATTGTTATTCACGCCGGCATTAATGACATCCGTCTCCGGCAGTTGGAAGTCACGAAACTTAATGTAGAATCGGTGTGTGACTTTGCAAAAACGATGTCTGCCACTGTAGTATTCTCTGGGCCCCTCCCCAATCGGACCAGTGATGACATGTTTAGCCGCTCGTCATCCTTGAACCGCTGGCTGTCTGTGTGGTGTCCTAAAAATGACGTGGGCTACATTGACAATTGGAGCTCTTTTTGGGGAAAACCTGGTCTTATGAGACGAGACAGCATTCATCCCACTTTGGATGGTGCTTCTCATTTATCTAACAATCTGGCATCTTTTTTATCCAAATTTCCAAAACCGTGACTACTCAGAGTTGGGACCAGGAAGCAGAGTCGCAGTCTTACACGCCTCTCTGCAGCTCCTCTTCATCCGCCACCCCTCAGCTTAGCCCCTGTCTTCCCCATCAGAGAATCGTTGTCTGCTCCCTCCAAAGTGAATAAAAATATAATGTATAAGCATCCCAAAGTGATAAAGCAAAATATTGGTAAAACTCAAATTAAACATAAAGCCTCTAAATTGAATGATTTGGCCTCTGTTCCTCCTCATAATTTAAAAATTAAATGTGGTTTATTAAATATTAGGTCTCTAACTCCCAAGTCTCTGTTAGTCCATGATCTGTTAATTGATCATCAGATTGATTTAATTTCCCTTACAGAGACTTGGTTAGGGCAAGAGGATTATGTTGGTTTAAATGAATCAACTCCCTCTGGTTATTTAAACTGTCAAAATCCCAGAAGTTCTGGTCGTGGAGGAGGAGTAGCAACAATTTACCATTCCAAATTACTAGTTAATGTAAAGCAAAAAACATGTTATAATTCCTTTGAGGGCCTGGTCCTCAGTATTGGGCACTTTAGCAATTTTAGGTTAAACCCAGTTTTATTTGCCATAGTTTATCGTCCCCCATCAACCTACTCAGAATTTTTATCCGAATTTGCTGATTTCTTAGCTGATTTAGTGCTGAAATCTGATAGAATAATTATAGTAGGGGACTTTAATATACATGTGGATGTAGATAGTGACTGCCTTAATGTGGCTTTTAATTCAATATTAGACTCGATTGGGTTTTCTCAGAAAGTAGGAAATTCTACTCATTACCTCCACCATACATTGGACCTTGTTCTGACATATGGCATAGAAATAGAAAATCTTGTAGTGTCTCCTCATAACCCTGTACTGTCAGACCGTTGTCTGTTAACCTTTGATTTTACTATTTCTGACTATTTGGCTCCTAAAGAAAAATATTATTTCAGTAGATGCCTCTCAGATGATGCTGTTTCCAAATTTATGCAGATTGTTTCCTCTATGCCATGTGTCAACACAACGGAAATAACTTATAGACAGCTTGCTCCTTCTGTAATTGATAACATGGTGGATAGTGTTTCAGCTTCTCTGCATCAGGCTTTAGACTTGGTGGCCCCCTTAAAAAAGAAAAAGTCTAATCAGAGATTTCTAACTCCTTGGTTCAGCACAGAAACTCGTAGCTTAAAACAGAAGACTCGTCAATTAGAAAGAAAATGGCGCTCTACTAATTTAGATAAAATCTATTTAGCTTGGAGAAATCATCTTTTTTTTTTTTTTATTTAAGTTTTTGTAAAGGGTATACAGGTCGTTACAGCAATGCATTGTTTACATTTTAATCACATGTTCCCTTATTTTCTGATATCTGACAACATTGGAAGATTAATTCTTACAACACCCCCTTTTTTTTTTTTTAAAGTGAAAGAAAAAGTGAAATTAAAGAGAAAAAAAAACAAAAAACAAACAAACCAGCAAAAAACAAACAAAAAGAAAAAGTAAGTAAATAAAGGTAAAAGAGCATCTGAGTAGCTTTTAAGAATATCCTGAATTCTGAATTTTATTTCCTTTGATACTGGGTCTCTGATTTTGTAGATTGCTCTTTCTGTTTGATGTTTCCTCAATTTATAGGCTAGCAATTTTGCCGATTTACTGCCTGCTTCATAGTATTTTTGTTTCAAAAATGTAAGTTTCTTCTGGATTTCTATTGTGTAGATCTCATTTATTTGGTTTTTAATTTCCTTAATCTTGAGCGAGTCAGTAGAATGAGTGTTGCCTTTGTGTTCTTTTTCTAGGTTCCTAAGTTCTGACTCTAATGTGGATAATTTTTCTTGTCTTAGTTTCTTTTGGGTTGCCAGTTTTGCAATAATCTTTCCTCTTATTACAGCTTTGCATGCATCCCACAGTATTAAAGGGGATACTTCTCCATTATCGTTTTCTTCCAAATATCTGAGAATATCTGATTCCAATTCATCTTTCAATGGTCCTTTCAGGACATTTGAATTTAACCTCCAAGAAAATGTATTATTTGTGTATTTTTGGATATTTAAGTCCATGTAGATCGGACTGTGGTCAGAGAGATCCATCAGTCCTATTTTACATGTTTTTACTCTTCCAATGTCTCTATTAAACATAAAAAAATAGTCAATCCTTGAGTAAGATGAATGTGGAGTTGAGTAAAATGTATAGTCTTTTACACTGGGGTTGAGTTCCCTCCACACGTCACAGATTCCCATTTCTTTTAGTAGCATCCGAGTCTTCCTGTTTTGGGTGTTATTTTGATGTGGAGAATTACCAGAAGCATCCCAGTATGGATTCAGTCTAAGATTGAAGTCCCCACCACATATCACTAAACCTTGAGCTTTAGTTATCATTAGGTCAAATACATTTTTATAAAATTTCCAGTTAGCCCCTGGGGGAGCATACACATTCAGCAGGGTGATATCTTCTCCCTCTAGCCGCCCAGTTACCAAACTGTATCTCCCTTCTTTATCTTTGTGTTCTGATTTTTTTTCAAATGTAATTTTGGTTGATATCAATGTCGCTACTCCCCTCCTCCTCCCTGACTTATATGAAGATGAAGAGATCATTTTAAACCCTTGTCTACTGAGTTTATTGTGTTCCACGTCTGTTAGGTGGGTTTCTTGTAAAAATATTATTCCTGCTTTGTCTTTTTTCATTTTGCCTAGAATCTTGGATCTTTTAACTGGATTCAGGATTCCTTTTACATTATATGAAATTATTTTGGTTACACCCTGTTTCTCCATTGTGTTGTTTTGTTTAGTATAACTGTGTGGTGGCCGTCTTTTGTGCTACTCAGAAACTGAAAGAACATTAAAAACAAGAAAAACATTAAGAACATAGTGTATAAAACTTTAAAACAAAAAGCTGTCAGAAGAATTTCCTGAGCTGAGGTCTTTTTAAAGACCCTGGAAGAGCCTTGATGGAGTGAAGGCCCTGAGGGAAATTCCTCAAACTCTGTTACGTGTTGAGGGCCCTCTCTTACCCCTGTAAGTTGTCCCATGCTTTTAACGTGAGTTTCAGAACCCAATCCAAACTTGTAATGATTTTTTTTTTCCTTTTATGCCTAAACCCTGTGAAATTGTGTGCACCCTCCCACCCCCATCACATCAAACATTCACGCAAAAACAGTATTTGTTAGTATGAGGAGAACATGTGGATTATTGTCACATTTCTATTTTAACAAGTTTTTTTTTTTTTTTTTTTTTATTAAAAAGACTTATTTGTTTCAAATATTATGACTGTTCCATGAAATGTTTTACCACATGCTGAATACGCATCTCCTTTAATGTTTGTTACCTTGTATGAGGGGGGTTGGATGTGTGGATTGATTCAAGAGAAAAAAAAAAAAGGTCGCTATTCCAACCTGAAAACGGACAGTTTATCCGCGACGCTCTGGCACTGGGTTTCCCGCTGCTGGCCCGTGGATTTTGAAGGTCTTTGTGTTGTCCATGTTTGCGCTTTGATCTTCTCACTCGGGTCTGCTGCGGGTTTAAATACCGTTACCGGGAGCCCTCTTCTCGCCGTGTCAGCTGTTGCTTCTTCCGCCGAATTATAGAGACATGTTTCTTCGCCGTAGAAGACCCTTAACTTTGCAGGAAATGGAGTCTGAAAGCGCAATTTCTTCTCTCTTAACACCTTTTTCGCGTCATTGTATTCCCTGCGCTTTTTAAGGCTCTCCGGGGCGTAATCGTGTTCCACGAAGACTTTTCTCTCCTGGTGCATAAATCCTTTTTTCTGCCAGGCCAGTCTTACAACCTCTTGTTTTATTTTGAAATTGGAAAATCTTACCAACACCGAACGTGGGGGCGGAGGGTTGAGGTTGAGATGGCGACCGGGATGGTCACACTTTTTCAGTGCTGAGACAAAGTCACTGATTTTGCCATTAAAAGTGGCTGGCCTGCAGCGATCGGCGCTCGTGGCGAACACGCACGGGCTGAATTGCCACCTCCGCTGGATTGCCCTTTAATCGCCTTTCTCCAGCGACTTCCTGCACCTTCCTGAAGCGATTGCTAAGCTAACACTAGTTAGCTTAATGCTACCTGAAGCGATTGCTAAGCTAACACTAGTTAGCTTAATGCTGGCGCCAGTCTCTAAATAACTAACCTACAGCGATCGGATATACCTCCGGTGGATTACCCCTTTGATCGCTTTTATCCGGCCACTGTGAGTAAACTGACCAGCGATTCCAGCGCTTCCTTGTGATTCACTGATGTGCCCTACCTGAAGCGATTGCTAAGCTAACGCTAGTTAGCTTAATGCTGGCGCCAGCCATTCCACCTAACACCAGCCTGAATCAAAGCCCAGCTGCGAGGCCCAGCGGAGATACTACCAGGCAGGCGGCTATTTGTTGACGGGGCTCAGCAGAGATTTCACCCAGGCAGACGGCGGTAGGCGGCGGTGCCCAGCGGAGGACTTACCGTGACTGCAGCGGCGGTGTGCGACGAGACTACCCGAAGCGATTGCTAAGCTAACGCTAGTTAGCTTAATGCTGGCGCCAGTCATTCCACCTTACACCAGCCTGAATCGAAGCCCAGCTGCGAGGCCCAGCGGAGATACTACCAGGCAAGCGGCTATTTGTTGACGGGGCTCAGCAGAGATTTCACCCAGGCAGACGACGGTAGGTGGCAGTGCCTAGCGGAGGACTTACCGTGACCTCAGCGGAGCTCGGTGGCAGCGGCGGTGTGTGACGAGACTCGGTTGGAGGAGCGGGACGGGAGACCAGTTACGGCGACTATGAGCAACGAGACCAGCAACGGAAGGGGCTAGTTGGCTAGCTGAGGCCCAGCTGGATTCGAGGACGATCGGATCAGATTCTGGCGATATAAGCAGAATTTATTTTACTATCCACAGATTTTCTTTTTCCTTCTTTCCAAGAAAGACTGAAGATGGCTGCCACCGGATTAAAAAGTGGGCTGATGGGCACCACTAATAAGCCTTCTCTACTTCTCTACTTCCTCTTCGTTTTGTCTTTGTGTGTCTGGACCTGCAACAAGAAGGATTTTCCGACAAACTCAACCAAAGGTGAAGTTAAAAAGTTTTATCTGTATGGATTTGGGCTTGGACATCTCACCCTACACTCTATGTGGTCTTTAAAAGCCCTGAGCAAAAACTTCCAAATTAAGGCAAACATGGCTGTTAAGCAAAAATCACAATATGGCAGAGGATATACAATTAAAGTTCTGTTAGTTCTGCTACTTCTGGCAGGAGATATTCACCTTAACCCTGGACCTGCCACTATTAAACAGCAGACCACTGGGTTAGCACAAAACCGAGCTGTACAAAAGCAAAAACAACATTTATTTTTCCAAACTGTTAATCATGCACGAGTTCTTTGGGACACCAAGGCTAAACCAAAGGGGATCCTCGGCGGTCATTTAAACATACGGAGCATAATCCCCAAAAGAGATGAGATTTCGGTGTTGCTGTTGGACTCAAATCTGGACTACCTTTGTCTCTCAGAAAGCTGGCTACACAGGAACATAGACACTAATATGATCGATATTGTGGGCTACCAGTGTTTTAGAAAAGACAGGCAGGTAGGGAGGGGAGGAGGTGTTTTAATTTACATCAAAGAGAAATATAAATGTCAACTGGTTGATTTGAATACTTCACTTGAATGTTTAGCTGTTAATGTATGTCTCTCTCCGGTAATGAATTTCAACATTGCAGTAGTGTACAACCCACCGTCACACAACTCTTCCTTTTATAATGAATTAAGTGATCTGGTTAAACAACTTGAGAAGAACAGAGAAACGATAATTCATGGTGACTTTAATATCAACTGGTCTGATAAAAAAGACAAACAAAAACTGAAAAGCCTCATGACTAAATTTAATTACCAGCAAATCATCAAAGGACCCACCAGGATAACCAAACAATCCAGAACACTTATTGACATGGTATTTACTAATAAACCAGAACGAATAACCAGAACCTATAATCTTGTAACTGGTCTCTCAGATCATAACATGGTTCTTGCTGTCAGGAAACTTACTAAAAAGCGACTACAGTATTTTGGGGGAGTCGATATTGACAAATCAAATTTTATTATCCCCAAATCAAAAAATGAGGAGTTTGAACATTACTTAGAGAATCAAAATTGGGAGCAGCTCATGTCAACATGTGAAGTAGATGATTGTTGTAATTTTATAACTGCAACAATCACAAAGTCTATAGAAAAATTTTCAAAGCAAATTAAAAGTAGACAACAGAAGATTAGCCTACCATGGTTAAATAATGAAATAAGAAAACTTATGAAGAGGCGAGACTATGCACAGAAAACATCACTAACCTCCAAACTACAAAATGATCACCTTGTGTACAAAAGTTTAAGAAATAAAGTGGTACATGAGCTGCGAAAATCAAAAATATCTTATTACAATAAACTGATAGATCATGCAAAGGGTAACAACAGTTCCCTATGGAGGCATTTAAATAACTTAACTAATAAAAAAAACGATCAGAAGGGGGTAAAGGAACTTAGAATCAATGGCAAGACCGTCAGTGACAAGGCTACTTTGGCAAATGAATTTAATTCACACTTTGTGGGCTCTGTGGAAGACTTAACAAAAAATTTTGTGCTGCCAAATGTGCTCAACAACACAAATTCCATACTTCCAACAGATACTTTTCACATCGATGAGGTAAATGAGAAGTTAATTGCTGGTATTGTTAAAACACTGTCAAACTCAAAAACTAATGATATCTACAATATGAGCACCTCCTTTCTCAAAATGCACAGCAAAATATTAATCAAACCACTGACTCATCTCATTAATCTCTCCATTAGGTCTAGTACATTTCCATCTGGCTGGAAAAAAGCTGTCGTCATACCAGTTCATAAATCAGGCAGTAAAGACGATATATGCAATTACCGCCCAATCTCTATTTTACCAGTCCTATCTAAGGTTCTTGAAAAAGTTGTAGCTACACAGCTGATAGACTACTTACAAGACAGTCAACTTCTTCATCCACATCAATTTGGTTTTAGACCAGGATACTCAACAGAAACAGCAAATTGTTGCCTTATTGAAAACGTCAAACAGTCCTTGGACAGGGGTAATGTGGTAGGAGCTGTTTTTCTAGATCTCAAAAAGGCTTTCGATACTGTAAACCACAGTTTGCTTTTATCCAAAATGGTATCTTTTAACTTCTCCCCAAATACATTAGAATGGTTTGCATCTTATCTCCAGAATAGAGAACAGTGTGTAAAAGTTCACCAGGATAAATCCTCATTTTTAAACAACCGCATGGGTATCCCACAAGGGTCCATTCTTGGTCCTTTACTTTTCAGCATTTTTATTAATGACTTGCCGTTACACTGCTCAGCTGCAACATGCCAACTTTATGCAGATGATGCAGTTATTTACACAGCTGCCAAGACTCCAGCACAGGCTGCAGATGTACTGTCTACAAGTATGGTTGATGTCCAAGAGTGGCTCCTCAAGAACCATCTATTGCTGAACCTTCAGAAAACAGTCTCAATGTACTTTTCAATCAAAAAATGTAACCTGCAACATTTTAAAGTTAATATACATGATCATGACATCAGTTTAGCTACAGAATTCAAATACCTTGGCATTGTACTAGATCCTCAACTCAAATTTAATCTTCATATAAAGAAAATTTCAAAAACAGTAAAAAAAAATCTGAACTGCTTTAAATTAATTAGATATTACATACCTTACGAAGCAGCTGCACTGTATATGCATTCTATGGTTTTTTCTCATATATCATACTGTTTGACAGTCTGGGCTCAAGCAGCCCCTTCCACAATAAGACATATAGGTTCATTATATAATCAAACCCTAAAAATCTTGGACAAAAAGCCCATTAGGTGGCATCACTGTAATGTTTTAAAAAAATACAACCTATTGAGTTTTGAGAGCTTCATTGACCTCTGTCTTCTGAAATTAACGTTCAAATGTTTCCATAAATCAGCACCCGAGCCACTTGCTGGTTTCGTCCAAAGACAGGACAGCAGCAGAGCCACCAGGAGTTCTGTTAACAATAACTGTAAAATATTCCACCGCAGAACCACATTTGGACAAACAGCTTTCTCTATAAAGGGCAGTCACATCTGGAACACAATGCCAAATGAAATTAAAATAATAACGGACTTTAAAACATTCACTAAAAATGTTAAAAACTGGCTGAAAAATAAACAAGAATGTACTCATGTATGAATTAATTGTCTGCAAAGTGAGAGTGAATGAAGGGAAGGAATAAATGTGTTTGTTTATAGTGAGTGACGGAGGGAGGAAGGCCTGAAATAGGCAAATGTGAGTTATGTTATATGTGTTAAATGTGAGTCAGGCTGTTATATTTGTGTATTTATAATATTTATAATATTTATGTTAAATGTGAGTCAGGCTGTTATATTTGTGTATTTATAATATTTATAATATTTATAATTGTGTATTTATAATTTTTCTGCATTGATGTATGTGGTTATTGTGTTTATTTTTTATCTTGATTCTTTTTTCTAAAGCCCATCCAGGGACAAGAGTTGCAAATTAGCTAATAGCTATACACTCTATGTGCAACACATCAGATTGATTGTCTTTGATTAATTGTCTATGTTTATTGCACTGTCCCTGTCAAATAAACTAATCTACTACTACTACTGCTTCCGCCGCCGGCCTAGCGGCTAATGAATGATGTGCCTTTTCTATCTTCAAGTCGGTGGTTTGTGGAATATCCAATTTCTCTCTTAGTAAGGATTCCACGCATTCTGCCATTGAGTTAAAACCGTTTTCGGCTCCTTCTATCAGACCATGAATTCTTATGTTGTCTCTTCTTTGTCTTCCTTCTTGGTTGGCTAGCTTAGCCTCTATAGATGCTTGTCTTTTGCGTAGGTCCAGCACAGAATCTTCGAGCACTTTTATTCGTTCCTCTGTTTCCAAGATTCGGTTCTCGGCCTGGTCCACTCTGCTGTTTGTCCTTTTCAATTCTTCTCTGAATTCCCGAAATTCGGCCGTAACCTCTCGGCGAAATCGTCGTAGCTCTTCAAATAGTGATTTCAGGCTAACCTTTTTGTTAGCTACCACCAGTTCCTCGTCTTCTGAACGGAGATCTTCCAGTTCAGATTTTCCGGCCGATACGTGTCCTGGCCTGGAGAATTTCAGTTTCTTCTGTTTTCCTTTAGACATGATGATTTTGTCTTTTGATTTTCACTCCTCCAAAAATCCGTTAAGTTTGATTTTCAAGGTGTTATCTTGGATTGGGTCTGAGAGCTTCAGTGTTAAGCTGCAGTCGCCATGGCGTCCAGACCGGAAGTCCGGAGAAATCATCTTTTAATTTATAAAAAATCTCTTAGAAAAGCTAGAACAAGTTATTACTCTGCATTAATAGAAGAGAACAAGAATAATCCCAGGTTTCTTTTCAGTACTGTAGCCAGGTTGACAAAGAGTCAGGACTCTGTCAATCCTAGCATTCCCTTAGAGCTTACTAGTCAGGACTTTATGAACTTTTTCAATAATAAAATTTCATCCATCAGAGATAAAATCAATCAGATTCTTCCCACAGTTAACTTAAATACTGTAACTACTACAACTCCTTCTTTTGATGTCTGTCTTGATGAGTTTACTCCAATCGACCTCTGTGAGTTAGACAAAATAGTTTCCTCATCCAAACCTTCAACTTGTCTTTTAGACCCTATTCCTACCAGGTTATTTAAAGAAGTCTTCCCACTTATTGGTAGCTTTATTCTTCATATAATCAATTCTTCATTAACTTTAGGCCATGTACCGCAGGCTTTTAAAACAGCTGTAATTAAATCCTTACTCAAAAAGCCAACGCTAGATCCAGGAGCTTTAGCTAACTATAGACCAATCTCTAATCTCCCTTTCATTTCAAAAATCTTAGAAAGAGTTGTTGCTACGCAATTATTTGACCACCTGCAGGGAAATGGTTTACTTGAAGAGTTTCAATCTGGGTTTAGAATCCATCATAGTACTGAAACAGCCTTAGCGAAGGTCACTAACGACCTCCTCATTGCATCTGATAATGGACTAGTTTCTGTACTTGTCCTTTTAGACCTTAGTGCAGCTTTTGATACTAGCGATCATAATATTCTACTTGATAGATTAGAACACTATGTTGGACTTAATGGAACTTCGTTGCAGTGGTTTAGATCTTATTTATCTGATAGGTTCCAGTTTGTTCATGTAAATAATGAGTTTTCTTTCAACTCAAGGCTTAGTCATGGAGTTCCACAGGGATCTGTGCTAGGCCCTACTCTTTTTAGTTTATATATGCTTCTGTTAGGCAACATTATTAGAAAGCACTGTATACATTTTCATTGTTATGCAGATGACACACAATTATACCTGTCAATGAAGCCAGAGGATAGTAATCAATTAGCCAAGTTAGAAGCCTGTCTTTAGGAAATCAAAGCCTGGATGACTTGTAATTTCCTGCTATTAAATTCAGATAAGTCTGAAGTCATTCTTGTTGGTCCAAAAAACCTTAGAAATTCCTTTCCAAATCAAACTTTCAGTTTGGATGCAGTTACTCTTTCTCTTAATAGCTCTGTGAGGAACCTTGGAGTTATTTTTGATCAGGATTTGTCCTTCAATTCACATATTAAATTTGTTTCTAAGACTGCCTTCTATCATTTGCGTAATATTGCCAAGATTAGGAGCATCTTGTCTCAGAGTGATGCTGAGAAGCTGATCCACGCTTTTGTTAGCTCGAGATTAGATTATTGTAATTCTTTATTATCAGGCTGTCCTAAAACATCTTTAAAAAGTCTTCAGCTGATCCAAAATGCTGCAGCAAGAGTTTTAACAGGTACTAGAAAGAGAGATCATATCTCTCCGGTTCTGGCCTCCCTTCATTGGCTTCTCATAGAGTTTAGAATTAAGTTTAAAATCCTTCTTCTTACTTACAAAGCTCTAAACAATCAGGCTCCTTTTTATTTAAAAGATCTGATACTACCGTATTATCCTAACAGAGCACTACGCTCCCAAAATGCAGGATTACTTGTAATACCTAGAATCTCCAAAAGTACAATGGGAGGCAGAGCCTTCAGTTATCAAGCTCCTCTCCTGTGGAATCAGCTGCCAATCTGGATTTGGGAGTCAGACTCGATCTCTGTTTTTAAGAATAGGGCTAAAACCTACCTTTTTGATATAGCCTACAATTAGGGAGGGATCATGTGTTTCTGAACCCTCCCTTAGTTATGCTGCTAATAGGTTTAGTCAGCCGGGGGACCTCCAGTAATGCACTGGGCCTCACTCCTTTCCTCACTCTCTATGAAATTTTTTTTTTTGCTGGTCATTAACATTTGTTTGTTCTCTCCCATAGATTGAGTCCCCATCGTGCTGTTTGCTCTCTACATGTCTGTTCTTTTCTTCTTCTCTATCCCCTCACCCCCCAGCGAGTCGCAGCAGATGACTGCCCCTCCCTGAGCCTGGTTCTGCTGGAGGCTTCTTCCTGTTAAAAGGGAGTTTTTCCTCTCCACCGTCGCCAAGTGCTTGCTCACAGGGGATCGCCTGATTGCTGGGGTCTTTCTGCAACTGTGGGGGTCCTCCCTACAGTTGATAGTGCTATGAGATGACTGTTGTTGTGAAATGGCGCTATATAAATAAAGTTGAATTGAATTATACTGTACATAGCACATGGCTTATAAACTATATCTCAACAACAAAGAAAGCTAAGGTCATCAAACCTGGTACACAGGTTCACTCTGAGACCATGACCTCTGACTACAGGTTTGGGATCAAAAGGTCAAAGGTCAAGGTCGGCACTGTCTATGCTGTCTTGCTGTAGAACTTGTAAAACTCTCTAGGGTCACCAAACTTGCTACTCAGGTTCACCTCTGAATCCTGCCCTACAACTACGTATACTTTGTTGTATATTCATGTATGATGGGTTTATCATAATTTCGTTCTGCCACAGTAATTATATTGAAAAGTTGAAAACTGCTCTCTTTCAGTAAGTATTGACATCTTCAAAGAAAATGCAGGCAGGGGATATTGTACTCGCCTCAGAGTGCTCTTGTTTAAAATCTGTCTAGATCTCCATTTAATTTTATTTACACTTGTCTCAAAGTGCAGTTCCTAGGTTAACCACACCAGTTAATCACAATGTTGAAAAATGATTCAGTAAACAGTTGTTACAAAAAATGTGGTTGTCTGAGCCTTAGAACAACTTTTAAAGCTGCTTTTGCAGCAGTGTTAGCCCCTCCTCAAAAACAGCAGCTGGCCCATAATGTTAGCGGAAGAACTAGAAGACCACTGACTCACTGCCATTAATGAAAATATGCTGTAGTTAATCATCTGAATAGGCTGATAGTTAATACTGTGAAAAATCCTGCAAATGTACTGTATCTGTCACAATAGTGACAGTTTTATTTGAAAACTGTCTAAAATTGTGGTGAATTTTAATCTGCAGTCCACTGTCATTTACCCCATTATTAGCAAGGTCAGTAATTATCATCAGTTAGATATTTTTTTACATTAAACTTGTTATCAATGAGCTTGGGAAAATATAGAATAATATGCACTCATTTACATAATCTGTCATTCAAAAACTCACAATCCCTCCTTACCTCTTTCCTTTGCCTGTTCAACCAAATAGTCTGTTAGCCATTAGCATCGTTAGCCGCTACACTCCAGGTTCCCTGCTAATCTCCTCTCCTTTTTTTGTGCCCGGAAAGCTCTGTTTACTCATCCAAATTATTGGAGAGAGATCACATATTTCTCCTAACGATGGCGGGAGGACACCTGAAATTACTTTTCCCTCCAGGGCACAGCAGTCTTTCTGTTCCTCCTCCAACTACTCAACAGTTGATCCTGGTGTGAACGTTAATGTGGCTGTCTCTGGACCTCCCCACAAAAACATTGAAGTTCAGGTCTCCATAATGCAGCCACCCCCCCCCCCCCCGATTTTCTGACTTTAGATAGTGTAAAAATAAATTACTTAAAGAGTTGCAAAACCTGTAGGTGAGCAGGAGTGGCTGTAATCAGCAGAAACTAGGTGTTCCTCTGTGTTGAAGTGAGAGTTTCTGTTCAGGAAAATTAAAGAGAAAATGTCCTAATACAGTAACCCAAAGGACAGTACAACCTGCTCAAACACAGCAATTATCATTACTACCAGTAAATTATGCCACTATATTTTACTACCACCCCTGTTGAACAAAGAGCTGATGCAGATATGTCCCTCCTTTTACATGAAATGACGCATTTTTGGGGAAAAAAAAAAAAACCTGTTTTAGGAGCAGTTCTGAAAACTGACACCTCAAATAAAAATTTCTACCTTTAGGTGTTGTAAACTAAAATTAAACCTGTACTAAAACAGGTAAACTTTCAAGACACATTTTGAACAAATGTTTTAAAAATGTTAACCTGCAATATGCACTTTAACATGAAGTGATGCAAAGAAGTAACCATGAAATTTGTCATGTACTAAGCATATCCTAAGATGCTGCATTGCCATTTATCTTTCAGAGCGTTTGGAATATCGCCTACAGTCAACGCGCATCTGTCCCAAAAAGGAAGGAGCGCTGGCCAGCAATGAGTTTATCTCTAAGTATAGGATAAGGACGGATCGGTGTAGAGATGATAGTGAGAGACTAGAGGAACAGATGGAGGCCATCAACCTGTCAGATGAACCCGAGGAACCGCAGGACAGATCCAACGGACAGATGTAATCGCCACATTTATTGTAAAGACGATTAACAACAATGAAAATGAAGAACAAAGGAAAAGAGATTGGAAAGGGAGACAATATGGATGCATGAACAGCATCGAATTAAATTTAAATTTATGTTTGAGTTCCACCCAAAGGCAAAGAGTGATCACAAGCACAATGATGAAACACAGTTAGCTGAGACAAAATGAGATTTACAGTTTTGTACTATAAAGTGCATTGGTGATTATTAATAAAAAAAACTTCTTGTGATATTTGTCACATTCCTTGCATAAATATGTACAGTTATCTGTTGAATTTACTCTGTGTGTTGCTTACATGGATTGTCATGATTGTGGGCCCTGTACACAAAGTGACATGTTACTATAAATTATAGGAGCTCCAAGTAGCTCTGCACAGGCTAAGGCTGTGTAATACAAAAGGGTAACTTACCCTTAGCAGGGTAAGGATATTTAGCGCTGCTTAGCACCCTAAGCAGTTCTTACGTTGTTTTGACGTTTTAGATTACTGCCATTCTGATATATAGTTACGCTCAATAAACACTATGTAAAGAGCAATATACACTATACATGAATAAATGAATGAATGAATCTTTATTTCGGATAGATTAAAAGTAAAGCTTAAAAAAAGAAACAGAATGTGGGGAGACTTGAATAACGAAACCGAATTGTCTTTCATTTCAGTTTATTCAAGAAATCATTCCACTGTCTGCTCTTATTCTTGAGCAGCGAACAAAGAGAGTGAACACACCAAAGTTCTCTCATTTAAACCTTCTCACATCAAACCATTTCCCTCGCGGGGGAAATCACACATCTATATCAAAGTCTCTTTATTCACATTCATTAGCCTTTTATTTACATAACTCCCCCTTCTCTCTTCCCGAGCCTCAGTGGTCAGGAAGTCTTCTGTCCCCTGTCCTCCGCAGGGGGTCCAGGCTCTGTGGCTCCGCACCGCAGGGGGCTGGCTCTCCTTCATCGTGGTTAAATCACATATGCAGTGTCCAACATATACATGTCTCACAACACAGCCATATAACCCCCCCCCAAACGATGAAGAACAGACTAATTCCCAAAATTTAATAGCACCTTACTCACTACTGAATAATCAACACCAACATTCAGTCTGTGCGCCGCTTGGGCTTCAGCCGTCTGCCGAATCTGCTGTGCGTTGGCCCCGTCTTGCCTGCGGTGCTGTTCTGCTTCGGGTCTGTTGACTGAGGAAGAGAGTGGTTAATTGCCCTCTGCGGGGGCCTGCCTCGTCGAGGCGCCACCGCGACCGGTACAGACACGTCCTTCATGACAAAAGCAGGTTTTAGTCTGTCAATACTGACTGTCTCTTTTCTGTCCCCAAAATCTAGCACAAATTGCTTATCACCTGCCTCCAGCACTCGAAATGGCCCTTCGTAAGGTGGTTTGAGCGTTGCTTTGAGGGCTTCGCGCCTGACAAAAACGAAATCGGCATTTTTCAAAGCCTTGGGGACGAAAACTCGTGGAAAAGCGTGATGAACCGGACCCGGGAGCGTGTCTGCCCCCGTGCCAACTAACGGTCCCAGAGCAGAGAGAGGTGGGGGCTCTGGGTGCTCTGGTAAAAACTCGCCCGGCAGCCTCAGAGTTTGTGCGAATACCAGCTCCGCTGGGGAGGCGTCTAAGTCCTCTTTAGGCGCAGAACGCAACCCTAATAAAACCCATGGGAGTTTATTTACCCAATCTGCATCCGTGAGCGACGCTCTGAGTGCTGCCTTCAAAGACCTATGAAAACGCTCGCATAAACCATTAGCCTGAGGGTGGTAAGCCGTAGTGCGGTGAATTTTGGCTCCTAAGCCGTTGGCCATCGCTGACCACAGCTCAGAGATGAATTGCGGTCCTCTATCGGACGTAATGTCCGACGGAACCCCGAAGCGCGCCACCCAAGCCGTTAAAAAAACGCGAGCCACCTCCGCGGCCGTGGTCGTCGCAAGTGGGACCACTTCCGGCCAACGTGTGGTGCGGTCCACCATTGTCAAAAGATACGTGAACCCCTGTGATGCCGGTAGGGGGCCCACAAGGTCGACGTGCACATGGTCGAACCTTCTGGCCGGAATGCGGAACGGTTCTAACGGGGCCCTTGTGTGCCTGTGAATTTTGGCCCGTTGACAGGAAATGCAGGTTTTTGCCCATTCCTTCACGTGCTTGCGCAGGCACGGCCAAACAAACTTTTCCGCCACTAGTTTCACCGACGCGCGCACCCCCGGGTGCGCCAGTGAGTGGACCGAGTCAAAAACACGGCGGCGCCACGTGGCCGGAACCACCGAACGCGGGCGCCCCGTCGACATGTCGCAGATCAGGGGGGGCATACCGGTTTGTAAACACTTGCTCTCCAGCCTCAACCCTGTTGGTCCAGACTGGAGCGCGCGCACGTCTGCGTCCGCCCCCTGGTCCGCTGCCATGGCTGCGTAATCTATACCCACGTGCACCGGGGCTGCGCGCGCCACCGTGCCGCTCTCCTGCGGCGCGGTCACGGTGGCCCGTTCTGCCTCTGCGCGTGTCGGGGTCGTGAACGCGCGTGAGAGACAATCCGCTACTACATTGAATTTGCCCGCGACGTGCCTAATGTCAGTGGTAAATTCCGAGATTGCGGCCAGCTGCCTCTGCTGCCTGCCGGACCACGGATCTGAAATTTTGGCCATGGCGTATGTGAGCGGCTTGTGGTCCACATAAGCGGTGAAGCACCGTCCTTCCAGCCAGAACTGGAAATGACGAATAGCCAAATGCAGCGCCAACAGTTCTCTGTCAAACGCGCTGTATTTTCGCTCAGCCGCGCTTAAAGATTTGCTAAAGAAAGCCAAAGGCTGCCAAACTCCGGCTACCTGTTGCTCAATAACGGCCCCTATGGCTAAATCTGAAGCGTCTGTCGTCAGCGCGATACGTGCTGCAGGGTCTGGGTGGGCCAGGAGCGCAGCGTCAGCCAAGGCTTTTTTAACCTCTGTGAACGCGCGCTCCCGCTCCGGGGACCATTCGACCGCCTGGGTCGGCTTTTGTTTTTTGAGCGCGGCATATAACGGTTGCATGATTTGAGCTGCGTGGGGCAGGAACCGGTTATAAAAATTCACCATCCCCAAGAATTCCTGTAGTGATTTGACCGTTTGTGGACGGGGAAAATCCGCTACCGCGCGTACTTTCTCTGGTAACGGAACCGCTCCCTCCGGGGAGACGCGGTGACCCAAAAAATCAATCCGCTCAACGCCGAACTGGCACTTGGCTGGGTTAACTATTAAGCCGTGCTCTCCCAGCCTCCTAAAAACTGCTGTGAGGTGCGTTTCGTGTTCGTCCTCTGAAGTACTCGCGACCAAAATGTCGTCGAGGTACACAAACACGAAAGGGAGATCGCGTAACACGGCATCCATCATCCGCTGAAATGTTTGCGCCGCCCCTTTGAGACCAAACGGCATGCGTAAAAATTCGAAAAGTCCGAACGGGGTTATTACCGCTGTTTTAGGAATGTCCTCCGGTTGGACCGGGACTTGGTGATAGCCGCGAACTAGATCAATCTTTGAAAAAATGCGCGCCCCCGCCAGGTGCACCGAAAAATCCTGAATGTGCGGGATGGGATAACGATCGTGTGCCGTAGCGTTGTTTAGCCTGCGGTAATCCCCGCACGGTCTCCAGGAGCCATCGGCTTTCGGTACCATGTGCAGCGGCGAAGCCCACGGGCTCTTCGACCTACGAACGATGCCCAGCCTCTCCAGGCTGGCGAACTCCTCGCGCGCAATGGCGAGCTTAACTGCATCCAAGCGCCGAGCTTTTGCAAACACGGGAGGACCAGAAGTGGGGATGAAGTGTTTCACCCCGTGCTTCGCGACCGTCGCTGAAAAAGTGGGCACAGTGAGCGCTGGAAATTGGGTGAGGAGTGTGTGAAACTTACCACCTGCTGTAGCGACGTGGGTCTGTACTGGTGGCGGGGACACTCGAGCTGAACAGGGGAGAGAGTAAAAAGAGAGTGCATTTACCAGCCGTCTATTAGCAAGATCAACTAACAGATTGTGTGAACACAAAAAATCCGCGCCCAACATGTTGAAACTCACCGCCGCTACTACAAAAGTCCATTCATAAGTGCGGCCATGTAAGCATAAAGGCAAGGTCCTTCTCCCGTAGGTGTTGATGTTCGAGCCATTTGCCGCTGTAGCTCCGTCACCGTGGGGTCCAGCTACCCGGTCCGCGTATGTTGGGGTGATGAAGCTCACTTGTGCTCCGGTGTCAATGAGGAACACTCGTCCGGAGCGCGCATCCGTGATGTAGAGCAGCTTGTTGCGTTCTCCGAGGGTCGAAGCTGCTAGCGACCCCCGGTCTTGCCGTTTCCCGAACTCCTGAAGATGCAGGGCGGCACACACCTGCGTGCCTTCTCTGCGAACCTCCGATGGTAAAAGCAGAGATCTTCTCCTCCGCTGTGTCGTGCCCGCGCCTCTGTCGCCGGGCTATTGGCTCCCCCTCGTCGCGGCCGTGTTGCCGCCATCGTCGGCCAGTCTGGTTCTGCCGCCTCTGGCTCCCCGCTGTCTCGGGTCGCTGCTGTGGTTGCTTGCCCGCCGCAGGCGTCCAGGATCCCGTCTGCCTCCTGGGCCAGCTCCCGGAACTCCTCCAGGGTGTGACACTTTTTGCCGGCCAGCGTGCTTCTCGCATGCGCCGGGAGGTTGGAGAGGAAGATGAACTGAAAAATGAAATCATCGTTGTCCAACCCTCTCAGCTGTATCATCTCCTCCATCAGGGCGCTCGGCCTGTGTCCACCTTGGTCTAGCAAAGACAGGATCCTCCTCGCCCTCACTTCAGCCGAGGGGGTGAAAAACTTGATGAGGGTGGATTTCAGCTTGCTGTACCTGTCGGTCGCGGGTGGCTGCTCCACCAAGCTTTGCACGCACCGAGCTGTGCTGTTGTCCAGTTTAGCGATGACATGGTGGAACTTAGTGTCATCCACCGTTACTCCTGCGAGCGCGAACTGCGACTCTGCTTGCAGAAACCACGACCGTGGGTTATCCTGCCAGAAATCAGGCAGCTTAACGGCCACTGCGCTCGCCAGCTCTGAGCGCTGTGAGTCCGGGACCCTGAGAATTTCTTCGTTCATTCTCAACGTCGTCAGTCACCAATGTGGGGAGACTTGAATAACGAAACCGAATTGTCTTTCATTTCAGTTTATTCAAGAAATCATTCCACTGTCTGCTCTTATTCTTGAGCAGCGAACAAAGAGAGTGAACACACCAAAGTTCTCTCATTTAAACCTTCTCACATCAAACCATTTCCCTCGCGGGGGAAATCACACATCTATATCAAAGTCTCTTTATTCACATTCATTAGCCTTTTATTTACATAACTCCCCCTTCTCTCTTCCCGAGCCTCAGTGGTCAGGAAGTCTTCTGTCCCCTGTCCTCCGCAGGGGGTCCAGGCTCTGTGGCTCCGCACCGCAGGGGGCTGGCTCTCCTTCATCGTGGTTAAATCACATATGCAGTGTCCAACATATACATGTCTCACAACACAGCCATACAGAATAATATAACAAAGGGGGAAAGAAAATCCAACAAGGTCAAATTAGACAATAACTCCTCTGATTATACAGTTCAACATAAGTTATCCGAAATGGGTGATGGCTGAAGCCGCAGCTTATATTGCCCACCCATATTCCATCCAAGAATTCAAAAGAAAAACAAAACGAGAGCGATTACAATTCAGAACAAAGCTGTGACAAAAAAAAAACTTAAGCAACAACACAACACAGACTGGATATGACAGTCCTTATGTGATTTTACATGTCATCTTGTATATATGTTTGGAGTATTTCTTCATTTAGTTTTTGTTTAAATTGTCCAAGCGTTGTACATGATTTTAATTCAGGTCCAAAATCGTTCCACAATCTGACTCCTTGCACTGAGACACAGTGTTGCTTGGTGGTAGTTCTCACTGAAGGTTTTTGAAATATACATGTTCCTCTGAAATGATATTGTTTCTCCCTTATTTGGAACAACTTTTGGATATTTGCGGGCAGTGATAGATTCTTCACTTTAAACATTATTACTGCAGTTTTAAAGTCAACCAGATCTTTCAACTTGAGAGCTTTTAATTTAAGAAAAAGTGGGTTTGTTGGTTCCCTGTAAGCAGCTTTGTTTATTATTCTAATAGCTCTCTTCTGAAGCGTAAAGACTGGATATATGTTTGTTTTATATGTATTTCCCCATACTTCAGTACAATATGTCATGTATGGGAGTATTAATGAATGATACAATAGTGTGGGTTGATTCAGCAAATATTTCACTCTGTAGTATTGCAATTGATTTATTTACTGTATAATCTGTATTACTCCTCTGATTACTGTATAATCAGAGGAGTTATTGTCTAATTTGACCTTGTTGGATTTTCTTTCCCCCTTTGTTATATTATTCAGTTTCTTTTAATCTGTACTTTTAATCTATCCAAAATAAAGATTCATTCATTCACTCATTTAGGTATTTTACCTTTAATTTAATTAATATGTGACTTCCAACACAGTTTATTATCAATTATTACTCCAAGAAATTTAGTTTTGGATACCCTTTTAATCTCTACACCATTTACACTGAGTTTAGATACTAGGTTGTTGTGATGGTTGTTAAAGACTATAAATTTTGTCTTACTTAAATTGAGCGTTAATTTGTTTGAATCAAATCACAGTTTAAGCTTTCCTAATTCCTTTCCGAGTGTATCCAAAAGTTGTTCCAAATTGCTCCCACTGCATAATAAATTAGGGTCATCGGCAAACAATATTAAATCCATTTTTTCTGAAACTTTACATGTATCATTTATATACAGTGGGGCAAAAAAGTATTTAGTCAGCCACCAATTGTGCAAGTTCTCCCACTTAAACGATGAGAGAGGTCTCCAATTTTCATCATAGGTATACCTCAACTATGAGAGACAAAATGAGAAAAAAAAAAATCCAGAAAATCACAATGAAGGATTTTTAATGAATTAATTGGTAAATTCCTTGGTAAAAATAAGTATTTGGTCACCTACAAACAAGCAAGATTTCTGGCTCTCACAGACCTGTAACTTCTTCTTTAAGAGGCTCCTCTCTCCTCCACTCGTTACCTGTATTCATAGCACCTGTTTGAACTCATTATCAGTATAAAAGACACCTGTCCACAACCTCAAACAGTCAGACTCCAAACTCCACTATGGCCAAGACCAAAGAGCTGTCAAAGGACACCAGAAACAAAATTGTAGACCTGCACCAGGCTGGGAAGACTGAATCTGCAATAGGTAAGCAGCTTGGTGTGAAGAAATCAACTGTGGGAGCAATTATTAGAAAATGGAAGACATACAAGACCACTCATAATCTCCCTCAATCTGGGGCTCCATGCAAGATCTCACCCTGTGAGGTCAAAATGATCACGAGAACGGTGAGCAAAAATCCCAGAACCACACGGGGGAACCTAGTGAATGACCTGCAGAGAGCTGGGACCAAAGTAACAAAGGCTACATCAGTAACACACTACGCCGCCAGGGACTCAAATCCTGCAGTGCCAGACGTGTCCCCCTGCTTAAGCCAGTACATGTCCAGGCCCATCTGAAGTTTGCTAGAGAGCATTTGGATGATCCAGAAGAGGATTGGGAGAATGTCACATGGTCAGATGAAACCAAAATAGAACTTTTTGGTAAAAACTCAACTTGTCGTGTTTGGAGGAGAAAGAACACCATACCTACTGTGAAGCATGGGGGTGAAAACATCATACTTTGGGGCTGTTTTTCTGCAAAGGGACCAGGACGACTAATCCGTGTAAAGGAAAGAATGAATGGGGTCATGTATCGTGAGATTATGAGTGAAAACCTCCTTCCATTAGCAAGGGCATTGAAGATGAAATGTGGCTGGGTCTTTCAGCATGACAGTGATCCCAAACACACTGCCCGGGCAACGAAGGAGTGGCTTCGTAAGAAGCATTTCAAGGTCCTGGAGTGGCCTAGCCAGTCTCCAGATCTCAACCCCATAGAAAATCTTTGGAGGGAGTTGAAAGTCCGTGTTGCCCTCTGGTCCGTTTGACCTCTGTCATTGCCAACAAAGGATATATAACAAAGTATTGAGATGAACTTTTGTTATTGACCAAATACTTATTTTACCGAGGAATTTACCAGTTAATTCATTAAAAATCCTTCAATTGTGGCGGTTTGATTTAACCCCCACAACAGGCTAAAGACAATCACCTCACATTCTGGTTGTTTCTGCTACAGTCTGTCAGTTATGCATGTCACTGCTTTGAGTTAATGTATCATCCATGTGTTATCCATGCATTGTGCTCATGCATCCTGTCTGTTCCTTTGATATGCAAATGCCAGATTGACTGCTGTGAAGGTCCTTTGATCTATTGTTTGAGTTGGGTATAAATGCTGTGCCAAGTTGTGATTCTGTCTCTCACTCTGACTACTGCATCTTGATTTCTGTACTGTGCTGAGACACACACGTGTCTCCTCTTTGAGAGCTGGAGGAAGGAAGCTGCAGCCTGCTCAAGCCATGGGCTGCAGCCGAGTTCTGATGAAGGCAGGTGATAATAAAGCTATTTAAAAATCCAACGCTGCCTTTATTCCATCATCCTCTTCACAATGTGATTTTCTGGATTTTTTTTTTCTCATTTTGTCTCTCATAGTTGAGGTATACCTATGATGAAAATTGGAGATCTCTCTCATCTTTTAAGTGGGAGAACTTGCACAATTGGTGGCTGACTAAATACTTTTTTTCCCCACTGTACATATTGAATAACAATGGCCCCAAAACTGAACCCTGTGGGACTCCACAAGTAACCTTCAGTAACTGTGAGTTTTTGTTACCAACACATACATTGTAGAGCATGTAAATAATGAGGCGGATTTGGTTCAGGCGGTTTATTACACGACTCACACAAGGAGCATAGACAGAATGGCATACAAGTAGGAACTCTTCCCTTAAATAACATGACCTCCTTCTAGACTCTTCTCACACACAAAAGATAATCTCCTTCTAGACTCTTCTCACACACAAAAGATAATCTCCCCGTCCGACTGCAGTCAGTCCATTCATCCTTGACACCTCCCTGTTATCTTACTAGGGCATCTAGAAACTTCTCACACACAAAAGGTTAACCTCGCGTCCTTTGTTCCTGTCTAAGGTGGTGAACCATTATGCACTCCCCAGGTTGCCACACCACCACCACCCCAGCAACTTAGATAGGACAAAAGGGTAACAGTCCACATGCTGTGATAGAACCATTAACATCAGTCCATATACTGTAGAACAATCAACATCAGTCTGCATGCTGCTTGGGCTTCAGTCTTCTGCCATATCTGCTGTAGCCAGGATTCGCTGCCTCCGTGGTGCTGCCATGCTGGGGGGCTGATGTCTGGGGGTGAAAACTTTTTGACTGTCCGTGTGGGTGCTCTGGAGAATCTTTTTTCTGGGAAGCGCCCCGTGGGGGTCTTCCACGCCGAGGGTCCCTCGCCAACAGCACTTGCCCGTCAGACACAACGAAAGCAGGTTTGAGTCTGTCTATGCCAATTTTTTCCCTCCTACCCCCCAAATCTAGCAAAAAATGCTTATCCCCTATTTCCAGCACTCTAAACGGTCCATCATAAGGTGGCCGCAGTGGGGGGCGGTGGCCGTCGTGTCTGACAAACATGAACTCTGCGTTTTTCAAAGCTTTAGGCATAAAAACGCGCGGAAAACTTTGGTGGGCAGGGCCTGGCAGCGTGCTTGAGTCTATGCAACGCTGCAGCAGCTGAGACGAGGAGCTGCCCGGCGCAGGATTATCTGGCAGAAACTCCCCAGGCAGCCGGAGTGGTTGTGCAAAAACAAGTTCTGCCGGGGAAGCTTCCAGATCCTCTTTAGGCGCAGAACGTAACCCCAATAAAACCCATGGTAGCCTGTCTACCCAATTTGCATCCGTCAGTGAAGCCCTCAGAGCCGCTTTTAACGACCTATGAAAACGTTCGCATAACCCATTAGCCTGCGGGTTGTACGCGGTTATGCGGTGAATTGAGACACCTAGGCTGCGGGCCATGGTTGACCAGAGTTCAGAAACAAATTGACAGCCTCTGTCGGACGTAATGTCCAACGGAACTCCAAAACACGCCACCCATGCTGTTAAAAACGCGCGCGCCACCTCCTCGGCCGTGGTTGCCACCAGTGGAACTGCTTCTGACCAGCGCGTGGTGCGGTCCACCATTGTCAGGAGATGCGTGTACCCCTGTGATAGCGGAAGGGGCCTACGAGGTCCACGTGGACATGGTCGAACCTCTTAGCTGGGATGTGAAACGGCTCCAAAGGAGCCTTCGTGTGTCTGTGAACCTTGGCTCGTTGGCACGCCACGCAGGCTGCCGCCCACTCTTTCACTTGTTTGCGAAGGCCCGGCCACACATATTTCTCTCCTACCATTTTGACCGACGTGCGCACCCCTGGGTGTGCCAAAGAGTGAACCGACTCAAACACGCAGCGGCGCCACGGGGCCGGAACCACAGGCCGTGGGCGACTCGTGGAGACGTCGCAGATTAAGGGGGGAATTCAGTTAAGCAGCATCCTCTTCTCCAGCCTTAACTCTGTTGGTCCAGACTGGAGCGCGCGCACATCCGCGTCATTAGCCTGCTCCGCAGCCATGGCTGCGTAATCCATCCCTACACAGACTGGGGCCACAACGGCGCGCGAGAGGCAGTCTGCCACTACATTCAGTTTGCCCGACACATGCTGAATATCGGTAGTAAACTCTGAGATCGCGGCCAGCTGCCTCTGCTGCCGGCCCGACCAAAGTTCTGAAACTTTGGCCATCGCGAATGTTAGTGGCTTATGGTCAACGAACGCAGTAAAATTGCGCCCTTCCAGCCAGAACTGGAAATGGCGAATGGCCAGGTGGAGAGCCAGCAACCCTTTGTCGAACGTGCTGTATTTACGTTCATTGTCGCGCAAGGTTCTGCTGAAAAAGGCAAGCGGTTGCCAAGCCCCGGCGACGCGCTGCTCCACGACAGCCCCTATGGCCACATCTGAGGCGTCAGTGGTAAGGGCTATGCGGGCCGTTGGGTCTGGATGTGCCAACAATGCGGCGTTTGCCAGGGCTGATTTAACTTCCGAGAACGCCTGCTCTCGTTCCGGGGTCCATTCGACCCTATTCACGGGTTTCTGTTTCTTGAGCGCAGCGTACAATGGCTGCATGAGCTGCGCTGCGCGGGGAAGGAAATGGTTATAAAAGTTCGCCATTCCCAAAAATTCTTGTAGCTCCCTGATCGTTTGCGGTCGGGGAAAATCTGTCACTGCGCGCATTTTGTCAGGCAGCGAAACCGCTCCTTCGGGAGAGACCCGGTGCCCTAAAAAATCAATCCCCATCACCCCGAACTGACATTTCGCTGGGTTGATTATTAAACCGTGCTCTTCCAACCTTTGGAAAACCGTCGTGAGGTGGGTTTCGTGTTCGTCTTCGGACGCGCTGGCTACCAAGATATCGTCCAGGTAGACGAACACGAAAGGGAGATCATGCAGCACTGCATCCATCATGCGTTGGAACGTCTGTGCTGCCCTTTTAAGCCCAAACGGCATGCACAAGAACTCAAATAAACCAAATGGAGTTATTAGCGCTGTTTTGGGTATGTCCTCAGCGCGCACTGGGACTTGGTGGTAACCACGGACCAAATCTATCTTAGAAAAAATGCGCGCTCCTGCGAGGTGAATGGGAAAAATCCTGAATGTGGGAAATTGGGTGGCGGTCGTGCGCTGTAGCGTTGTTTAACCTGCGGAAATCGCCGCAAGGTCGCCACGAACCTTCAGCTTTAGGGACCATGTGTAGCGGGGAAGCCCATGGGCTGTTTGAGCGCCTGATGATGCCTAACCTCTCTAGGTTAGCGAACTGCTCGCGCGCTATGGCCAGTTTAGCTGCGTCCAAGCGCCGAGGTCTTGCAAAAACAGGCGCCCCGGTGGTGATGATAAAATGCTCCACCCCATGTTTAGTGATAGCTGCTGAAAACGTTGGGACTGTGAGTGCTGGGAACTGAGCGAGCAGTGTGTGGAACTTACCGCATGCTGCTGTGACGTTGGCTTGTGCTGTCGGCCGGGTCACTCGAGCTATACAGGGGAGAGAGTCAAAAGACATTAACCAGGCGCCTGTTAGCGACATCTACCAACAACCCGTGTGCACATAGAAAATCAGCCCCCAGTATATGGTAATCCAATGCTGCTACAACAAAGGTCCATTCAAATGTACGACCGTGTAGAGACAAGAGTAGAGTCCTCTCACCAAAGGTCTTAATCTCTGAGCCGTTTGCTGCTGCCATCTCGGGGCCGCTGGGTCTTGCCAGCCGGTCAGCGCAGTCGGCCGGATGAAACTCTTCTGTGCGCCGGTGTCCATGAGGAAATGCCTCCCCGAGCGTGCGTCCGTCAAATAGAGCAGCTTGTTCTCCTCCCCGAGGGTCGCGGCTGCTACCGACCCCCGGTCTTGGCGTCCCAAGCGCTTAAACTGGCATGGTGGTATACATTTGCATGCCCTCTCTGCAAAGCGGCGGTGGTAGAAGCAAAGCGTGTCACCTCCACGTTCCTTGGCCCCCGCTGCTGCTGCCGTTGGTGGTTCTGCTGCTGCCGTCGGCGGCTCCTCGCCTCCTCGTGTCGACGTGCCGGGCTCCGTTGCTGCCGCAATGGTCACGAAAGCCTTGGTGGCGACGATGATCCGGTCTGCCTCTCAGGCCAGCACACGATAGTCCCGTTAGGCCAGCAACGACGAATTGGCCAGGGCCACTCTCGCCGCTGTCGGAAGGTTCCTGAGGAAAATGTGGGTGAAGATGAAGTGGTCGTCGTCCGTGCCCTTTAACCTCAGCATCTTTTCCATCATGTCCACGGCCGAACCGTCTCCCAACTCGGTCCGCGTCAGAAGCCTCTCTGCTCTCTCACCATCCGAGAGCGTGTAGTGCTGGATGAGGGCAGCCTTCAGCGCGTCATATTTGCCGTCGGCTGGTGGCTGATCGAGCAGGCTCTCGATGTGCTGAGCCGTGCTGGCATCGAGCGCTGTGACCACATAGTGGAATTTCATATCATCCGCCGATATCCCTCGGAGGGCAAACTGCACCTCGGTTAGGTGGAACCAGGAGTGCGGGTTGTGCTGCCAAAAATCAGGTAGTTTGATTGCTACAGCACACGCGAAGCTGGGGGTTCCAGTCGAGGTTGGCTCCGGGGATCTTCCGTCGTATTCCATGATTCGTCTTGGGTCACCAGTGTGGAGCGAGTAAATAATGAGGCGGATTTGGTTCAGGCGGTTTATTACACGACTCACACAAGGAGCATAGACAGAATGGCATACAAGTAAGAACTCTTCCCTTAAATAACATGACCTCCTTCTAGACTCTTCTCACACACAAAAGATAATCTCCTTCTACACTCTTCTCACACACAAAAGATAATCTCCCCGTCCAACTGCAGTCAGTCCATTCATCCTTGACACCTCCCTGTTATCTTATTAGGGCATCTTGAAACTTCTCACACACAAAAGGTTAACTTCGCGTCCTTTGTTCCTGTCTAAGGTGGTAAACCATTATGCACTCCCCAGGTTGCCACAACATACTGGTATCTATTCTTTAAGTAACTACATAACCAGGACAGTGCTACCCCCCTAATACCACAATTTTGTAGTTTCTTTAATAATAAATTATGATCCACTGCATCAAATGCTCTTTTAAGATCCAGGAATACCCCAACTGAATACTCTTTATTTTCAGCGGCAGTTGATATTTTTTCTATAAATTCCATTAGAGCAAATGCAGTTGTCCTCTTGTGTCTGAACCCATATTGCTGCTCACACAATAAATTATTCTTCAGTATGAAGTTGTCAATTCTCTCACAGAATATTTTTTCAAGTATCTTGGAAAATTGCGGCAATAGTGAAATTGGTCTATAGTTTGAGAATTCCCCTCTGTCACCCATCTTGTATATCGGAATTACTTTAGCTATTTTCATTGCATTGGGAAATATACCTGTTTGGAGAGACAGGTTACAGATATACGTCAGTGGTTTCACTAAGCATTCAATAATAGTTTTGACTAAGAGCATGTCAATACCATCACAGTCCATAGATGTTTTACTTTTAAACGATTTAACAATTTCAATGACCTCTCTCTCGTCTGTGTTCTTTATGAAAATGGAGTCTTTTATAGCAGTGTTTTCGCTTATTGTATCACCTGTAGGTGCCGTAATGGGTATTTCTCAAGCCAAATTAGGACCAATGTTAACAAAAAAGTTATTAAATTCATCTGCAGGTTACATTATCAAAGACATTAATTTTCATTGCCATTCCTTGAAGAAAAAACTCCCAGGTTTGTGTATCTTTCTACCCTTTCAATAATTACCTAAAGAGTATATTAGAAACCATACAAAGTTATACTAAACTTGCTTTATTACTTTAAACACTGCAAATATTTATTTACAAGTCTTCAGACCATTGGTTCCCCAGCATGCAACAACATAGACAGCCAAGAGAGACAGGTTAAAACAGGTTTGACTCCCTGATGAAGGCCCAATGCAGAAATGTGTAGCTTTTTAATAATTTTAATAGGTTCATATGACCATGGCCATTACAATAAAGGCTTTTTAACTTTTGTAATGAGAGTGCCTTGGAGTTTCTCTTGGCCGTTTGCATGAAGTATCCTGTCCAAAGAACACCTCAAAGAAACAAAAACATTTTTGAGTCCAAGCATCCCCTCTACCAGAGGTTGCGTTAACTGAAAATTCTCCCTCACTGACAGATTTTTTTTCAGCATCCATCCATCTTCTTCCGCTTAATCCTTTTTTTGGGTCACGGGGGGGCTGGAGCCTATCCCAGCATCTTAGGGCGAGAGGCAGAGTACACCCTGGACAGATCGCCAGTCCATCGCAGGGCCAACACAGAGGCAGACAGCCATTCACTCTCACAGTCATACCTAAGGACAATTTAGAATGCCCAGTTTTGATGCCAGTTAACCTAACCTGCATGTTTTTGGCATGTGGGAGGAAACCGGAGAAATCCCGGAGTAAACCCACGCAGACGCGAGGACAACACGCAAACTCCACACAAATCACTGTTGGTCAGAGGCTGGGATTGAACCCAGGATCCCCCGGCCAAGGGTGAGTTGCTGTGCTGCCGCAGTGCTAACCACTTCGCCACCCCACTGCCCTATATAAATGAGTTTATTTTCTAAATAAATACAAGATTGTTGAAATCAATTTAACCATCTTTAATTGACAGACATCCTCAAAAATCCCATCAACTTTTTTTTCAGCAAACAGAGAAAATTCTGAAAGATGTCATTTGGCAGATTGCTGAGGGTGATCTGAATAAAATCAATTAAAATGACAGATAATAGACTATGGCAGAAGTTTTACAACCCTGTCTGTCAAAATGATAGATAATAAAAAAGTCTAGTGCAACCTCTGCCCTCTGTTTTTTGAAAATGCAGCAATATACATTCAAAAAAAAAATGTCCTCATACCCTCACATACTTCTCTGCCACTTCTGACTTTCTCATACAGTACCACACTTCTCTTGGCTTGGCACCCTATCATATGCTTTCTCTAGCTCCATAAAGACACTGTGCAATTCCTTCTGACCTTCTCTATACTTCTCCAATCAAAAGTTACTGACAGAGGTCCCTGAAACTTTGCATGATGTTAACCCAGAGTATGTTTTTCAAAATACAGATAAAAGCACCCAGCCTTACACAGTGTAAAATAAGGCTAATGCTAATTTACAAGTTAAAACTGGTGGCCTTGGTTACTGTGAAAAATGAAAGCTCCAATGTACTGATGCCTTGGTTCCTGTGGCATGGTAGCATGGAGAGTTGTAAAAAAGTCACACTGCCACTTCTAGTGGGCTGGAATAGTTATTACAATAGCTTTTTCACAGCTGCATTGATGGTAAAGGTGAGTTAAATTTGTGTTTATTTTGAAAACAAGGCCTTATCTGAAAATAGTGGCAAATTAAAAGTCAAGAAAATATAGAGAATATGGCTGTGTTGTTAGACATGTATATGTTGGACACTGCATATGTGATTTAACCTCACGATGAAGGAGAGCCACGGAGCTGCAGCCCCCTGCGGCGCGGAGCCGCAGAGCCTGGACCCCCTGCGGAGGACAGGGGACAGAAGACTTCCTGACCGCTGAGGCTCGAGAGGAGAGAAGGGGGAGTTATGTAAATAAAAGGTTAATGAATGTGAATAAAGGGATTTTGATATAGATGTGTGATTTGCCCTGCGAGGGAAATGGTTTGATGTGAAAATGTTTAAAAGGGAGAACTTTGGTGTGTTCACCCTCTTTGTTCGCTGCTCAGGAATGAGAGCAGACAGTGGAATGGTTACTTGAAATAAACTGGAATTAAAGGCAATTCGGTTTGGTTATTCAAGTCTCCCCACATTGGTGACTGACGACGTTGAGAATGAACGAAGAAGGTCTCAGGGTCCCGGACTCACAGCGCTCAGAGCTGGCGAGCGCAGTGGCCGTTAAGCTGCCTGATTTTTGGCAGGATAACCCACGGTCGTGGTTTCTGCAAGCAGAGTCGCAGTTCGCGCTCGCAGGAGTAACGGTGGATGACACTAAGTTCCACCATGTCATCGCTAAACTGGACAACAGCACAGCTTGGTGCGTGCAGAGCTTGGTGGAGCAGCCACCCGCGACCGACAGGTACGGCAAGCTGAAATCCACCCTCATCAAGTTTTTCACCCCCTCGGCTGAAGTGAGGGCGAGGAGGATCCTGTCTTTGCTAGACCAAGGAGGACACAGGCCGAGCGCCCTGATGGAGGAGATGATACAGGGTTGGACAACGATGATTTCATTTTTCAGTTCATCTTCCTCTCCAACCTCCCGGCGCATGCGAGAAGCACGCTGGCCGGCAAAAAGTGTCACACCCTGGAGGAGTTCCGGGAGCTGGCCCAGGAAGCAGATGGGATCCTGGACGCCTGCGGCGGGCAAGCAACCACAGCAGCGACCCGAAACAGCGGGGAGCCAGAGGCGGCAGACCCAGACTGGCCGACGACGGCGGCAGCACGGCCGCGACGAGGTGGAGCCAATGGCCCGGCGGCAGAGGCGCGGACACGACACAGCGGAGGAGAAGATCTCTGCTTTTACCATCGGAGGTTCGCAGAGAAGGCACGCAGGTGTGTGCCGCCCTGCAACTTCAGGAGTTCGGGAAACGGCAAGACCGGGGGTCGCTAGCAGCTTCGACCCTCGGAGAACGCAACAAGCTGCTCTACATCACGGATGCGCGCTCCGGACGAGAGTTCCTCATCGACACCGGAGCACAGGTGAGCTTCATCACCCCAACATACGCGGACCGGGTGGCTGGACCCCACGGTAGCGGAGCTACAGCGGCAAATGGCTCGAACATCAACACCTATGGGAGAAGGACCTTGCCTTTGTGCTTACATGGCCGCACATATGAATGGACTTTTGTAATAGCGGCGGTGAGTTTCAACATGTTGGGCGTGGATTTTTTGTGTTCACACAATCTGTTAGTTGATCTTGCTAATAGACGGCTGGTAAATGCACTCTCTTTTTACTCTCTCCCCTGTTCAGCTCGAGTGTCCCCGCCACCAGTACAGACCCACGTCGCTACAGCAGGTGGTAAGTTTCACACACTCCTCACCCAATTTCCAGCGCTCACTGTGCCCACTTTTTCAGCGACGGTCGCGAAGCACGGGGTGAAACACTTTATCCCCACGTCTGGTCCTCCCGTGTTTGCAAAAGCTCGGCGCTTGGATGCAGTTAAGCTCGCCATTGCGCGCGAGGAGTTCGCCAGCCTGGAGAGGCTAGGCATCGTTCGTAGGTCGAAGAGCCCGTGGGCTTCGCCGCTGCACATGGTACCGAAAGCCGATGGCTCCTGGAGACCGTGCGGAGATTACCGCAGGCTAAACAACGCTACGGCGCACGATCGTTATCCCATCCCGCACATTCAGGATTTTTCGGTGCACCTGGCGGGGGCGCGCATTTTTTCAAAGATTGATCTAGTTCGCGGCTATCACCAAGTCCCAGTCCAACCGGAGGACATTCCTAAAACAGCGGTAATAACCCCGTTCGGACTTTTCGAATTTTTACGCATGCTGTTTGGTCTCAAAGGGGCGGCGCAAACATTTCAGCGGATGATGGATGCCGTGTTACGCAATCTCCCTTTCGTGTTTGTGTACCTCGACGACATTTTGGTCGCGAGTACTTCAGAGGACGAACACGAAACGCACCTCACAGCAGTTTTTAGGAGGCTGGGAGAGCACGGCTTAATAGTTAACCCAGCCAAGTGCCAGTTCGGCATCCAGCGGATCGATTTTTTGGGTCACCGCGTCTCCCCGGAGGGAGCGGTTCCGTTATCAGATAAAGTACGCGCGGTAGCGGATTTTCCCCATCCACAAACGGTCAAATCACTACAGGAATTCTTGGGGATGGTGAATTTTTATAACCGATTCCTGCCCCACGCAGCTCAAATCATGCAACCGTTATATGCCGCGCTCAAAAAACAAAAACCGACCCAGTCGGTCGAATGGTCCCCGGAGCGGGAGCGCGCGTTCACAGAGGTTAAAAAAGCCTTGGCTGACGCTGCGCTCCTGGCCCACCCAGACCCTGCAGCACGTATCGCGCTGACGACAGACGCTTCAGATTTAGCCATAGGGGCCGTTATTGAGCAACAGGTAGCCGGAGTTTGGCAGCCTTTGGCTTTCTTTAGCAAATCTTTAAGCGCGGCTGAACGAAAATACAGCGCGTTCGACAGAGAACTGTTGGCGCTGCATTTGGCTATTCGTCATTTCCAGTTCTGGCTGGAAGGACGGTGCTTCACCGCTTATGTGGACCACAAGCCGCTCACATACGCCATGGCCAAAATTTCAGATCCGTGGTCCGGCAGGCAGCAGAGGCAGCTGGCCGCAATCTCGGAATTTACCACTGACATTAGGCACATCGCGGGCAAATTCAATGTAGTAGCAGATTGTCTCTCGCGCGCGTTCACAACTCCAACACGCGCAGAGGCAGAACGGGCCACCGTGACCGCGCCGCGGGAGAGCGGCACGGTGGCGCGCGCAGCCCCGGTGCACGTGGGTATAGATTACGCAGCCATGGCAGCGGACCAGGGGGCGGACGCAGACGTGCGCGCGCTCCAGTCTGGACCAACAGGGTTGAGGCTGGAGAGCAAGTGTTTACAAACCGGTATGCCCCCCCTGATCTGCGACATGTCGACGGGGCGCCCGCGTCCGGTGGTTCCGGCCATGTGGCGCCGCCGTGTTTTTGACTCGGTCCACTCACTGGCGCACCCGGGGGTGCGCGCGTCGGTGAAACTAGTGGCGGAAAAGTTTGTTTGGCCGTGCCTGCGCAAGCACGTGAAGGAATGGGCAAAAACCTGCATTTCCTGTCAAAGAGCCAAAATTCACAAGCACACAAGAGCCCCGTTAGAACCGTTCCGCATTCCGGCCAGAAGGTTCGACCATGTGCACGTCGACCTGGTGGGCCCCCTACCGGCATCACAGGGGTTCACGCATCTTTTGACAATGGTGGACCGCACCACACGTTGGCCGGAAGTGGTCCCACTTGCGACGACCACGGCCGCGGAGGTGGCTCACGTTTTTTTAACGGCTTGGGTGGCGCGTTTCGGGGTTCCATCGGACATTACGTCCGATAGAGGACCGCAATTCATCTCTGAGCTGTGGTCAGCGATGGCCAACGGCTTAGGAGCCAAAATTCACCGCACTACGGCTTACCACCCTCAGACTAATGGTTTATGCGAGCGTTTTCATAGGTCTTTGAAGGCAGCACTCAGAGCGTCGCTCATGGATGCAGATTGGGTAAATAAACTGCCATGGGTTTTATTAGGGTTGCGTTCTGCGCCTAAAGAGGACTTAGACGCCTCCCCAGCGGAGCTGGTATTCGCACAAACTCTGAGGCTGCCGGGCGAATTTTTACCAGAGCACCCAGAGCCCCCACCTCTCTCTGCTCTGGGACCGTTAGTCGGCACGGGAGCAGACACGCTCCCGGGTCCGGTTCATCACGCTTTTCCACAAGTTTTCGTCCCCAAGGCTTTGAAAAATGCCGACTTCGTTTTTGTCAGGCGCGAAGCCCTAAAAGCAACGCTCAAACCACCTTACAAAGGGCCATTTCGAGTGCTGGAGGCAGGTGATAAGCAATTTGTGCTAGATTTTGGAGACAGAAAAGAGACAGTCAGTATTGACAGACTAAAACCTGCTTTTGTCATGAAGGACGTGTCTGTACCGGTCGCAGTGGCGCCTCGACGAGGCAGGCCCCCGCAAAGGGCAAATAATCAATCTCTTCCTCAGTCAACAGAGCCGAAGCAGAAAGGCGCCGCAGGCAAGGCGGGGCCAACTCACAGCAGATTCGGCAGACGGCTGAAGCCCAAGCGGCGCACAGACTGAATGTTGGTGTTGATTATTCAGTAGCAAGTAAGGTGCTATTAAATTTTAGGAATTAGTCTGTTCTTCATCGTTTGGGGGGGGGGTTATATGGCTGTGTTGTTAGACATGTATATGTTGGACACTGCATATGTGATTTAACCTCACGATGAAGGAGAGCCACGGAGCTGCAGCCCCCTGCGGCGCGGAGCCTCAGAGCCTGGACCCCCTGCGGAGGACAGGGGACAGAAGACTTCCTGACCGCTGAGGCTCGAGAGGAGAGAAGGGGGAGTTATGTAAATAAAAGGTTAATGAATGTGAATAAAGGGATTTTGATATAGATGTGTGATTTGCCCTGCGAGGGAAATGGTTTGATGTGAAAATGTTTAAAAGGGAGAACTTTGGTGTGTTCACCCTCTTTGCTCGCTGCTCAGGAATGAGAGCAGACAGTGGAATGGTTACTTGAAATAAACTGGAATTAAAGGCAATTCGGTTTGGTTATTCAAGTCTCCCCACAGAGAGAATGAATAGAAAATAGTTGCTCACAGCAGAAAAAATGTTTTTGTTGGGCATGCCCTCTTATGCTTCTGTGTCAAAACAATGGTGTACCCAATGCAGTAGCTACATCGTACCCCACTACTTGCCGAAACGTAACTATGCTTTGCACAATGCAAATTGCAAGAGCTGTGATTGGTCCACTCTGCCTTCTCCTACACATTTTCTGGTTCATCCTTTAAAATTTTGTTTTACTTACATTTTTATTAGAAATTTAGGTATATATTCATTTCACTTATGAAAAGCTGAATAATAAAATAAATATATATTCATTTCACTTATGACGAAGAGGAAGAAGAAGCCATCTTTATTGTCATTCAGTCCATAGAGCCAATCATGTACAGTAGAACAAAATTACGTTTCTCCTATCTACAATGTTAATCACATCTAGAATCAGAGGGTCCGCTGCAACCCCCAGCAACGCGTGCGCTGTGGCAGTCAAGCTACCGGACTTTTGGTAGCACAACCCGTGTTCTTGGTTCCACCACACCGAGACCCAGTTCGCCCTCCGGAGAATAATGGCAGATGACACCAAGTTTTACCATGTGGCACTGGGCGCTCACACAGCTCAGCAGGTAGCGAGCCTGTTCGACCAGCCCCCAGCCCACGACAGATATGAGGCTCTCAAAGCTGTGCTGATTCGGCGCTACACGCTCTCGGACTGTGAGAGAGCAGAGCGGCTCCTGAGGCATTCCGAGTTAGGAGATGGTTCGGCCGTCGATCTGATGGAGAAGATGTTGGCGTTAATGGGCACGGACGACGGGCATTTTCTGTTTGCCCACCTTTTCCTCCGGAACCTGCCAACAGAGGCGAGAGCGGTCCTGGCCGCGTGTGACTACCGTGCACTAGCCCAGGAGGCAGACCGGATCATCCTCACCACCAGAGCGCTCACAGTGAATGCAGCAGCGTCGGAACCCAGCGAGACGACCGGAGGAGACGAGGAGCCTCCGACAGTAGTGGCAGCGGGGGCCAAGGAGCGCCAGAGAGACACACTCTACTTCTACCACCGCCATTTTGGAGGGAACACACGCAGATGTGCGTCACCGTGCCAGTTCAAGTGCTCGGGAAATGCCTGGGCCGGCAGTCGGTACCAGCTGCGACCGCCGGTGAAGAGAACAAGCTGCTCTACGTGACGGACTCGAGCTCAGGGAGGCGTTTCCTCGTAGACACCAGAGCCCAGAAGAGCATCATCCTGCCAACCTACGCCGACAGGCTGGCAGGACCTAGCGGCCCCGGGCTGGTAGCAGTAAACGGCTCGGACATTAAGACCTTTGGTGAGAGAACACTGACTTTATCTCTATGCGGTCGTACATACGAGTGGACCTTTGTCATAGCAGCACTGAGTTTCCCAATACTGGGAGCTGATTTTCTGTGTGCGCATGGTTTACTAGTTGATGTTGCTAACAGGCGCCTGGTTAATGCACTGTCTTTTGATCCTCTCCCCTGTACAGCTCGAGGGGCCGGGCCAGTAACACAAGCCAACGTCACAGCTCCAGGCGGTAAGTTCCACACACTGTTCACTCAGTTCCCAGCACTCACGGTCCCGGCGTTTTCAGCGGCCATCGCTATACACGGGATGGAGCACTTTATCACCACCACCGGGCCGCCTGTTTTCGCATGACCTCGGCGCTTGGACGCAGCTAAACTGGCCATAGCGTGCGAGGAGTTTGCCAACCTGGAAAGGTTGGGAATCATCAGGTGATCGAACCGCTCATGGGCATTCCCGCTACACATGGTCCCTAAGGCTGAGGGGTCGTGGCGACCGTGCGGCGATTTCCGCAGGTTGAATAACGCCACAGCACTAGACCGCTACCCGATTCCCCACATTCAGGATTTTTCCGTTCACCTCGCCAGAGCACGCATTTTTTCTAAAATAGACCTGGTCTGCGGTTACCACCAGGTCCCGGTGCGCGCGGAGGACATACCCAAAACAGCGGTAATAACTCCGTTCGGTTTGTTCGAGTTTCTGCGCATGCCATTCGGGTTAAAAGGAGCAGCACAGATGTTCCAGCGCATGATGGACGCGGTGCTGCGCGGTCTCCCGTTTGTGTTCGTCTACCTGGATGATATCCTGGTAGCCAGTGCGTCCGAAGACGAACATGTAACCCACCTCAGGACGGTTTTCCAGAGGTTGAAGGAGCACGGGTTAATAATCAACCCGGTGAAGTGCCAGTTCGGCGTGGCGGGGATCAATTTTTTGGGGCACTGCGTCTCACCGGAGGGAGCAATACCCTTGCCCGACAAAGTGCGCACAGTGGCAAACTTTCCCTGGCCTCAGACGGTCAGGGTGCTGCAGAAAATTTTGGGGATGGTTAACTTTTATAACCGTTTCCTCCCCCATGCAGCTCAACTCATGCAGCCATTGTACGCCACACTCAAGAGACGGAAACCCGCGGATAGAGTCGAATGGACTCCGGAGCGAGAGCAGGCATTCTCTGAGGTTAAAGCAGCCCTGGCAAATGCCGCACTGTTGGCGCACCCAGACCCGGCGGCCCGGATAGCGCTCACTATCGACGCCTCGGACGTGGCCATAGGGGCCGTCGTGGAGCAATGTGTCGCCGGTTCTTGGCAGCCGCTTGCTTTTTTCAGCAGGGCTTTGCGCGACAGTGAGTGTAAATACAGCGCGTTCGACAGAGAGTTGCTGGCTCTCCATCTGGCCATACGCCACTTCCAGTTCTGGCTGGAAGGGCGCAGCTTCACCGCGTTCGTGGACCACAAGCCGCTGACGTTCGCAATGGCCAAGGTTTCGGAACCATGGTCGGGCCGGCAGCAGAGACAGCTGGCCGCGATCTCGGAGTTTACGACCGATATTCAGCATGTGTCGGGTAAACTGAATGTGGTGGCGGACTGCCTCTTGCGCGCGGTTGTGGCCCCGGTCTGCGTAGGGATAGATTATACAGCCATGGCCGCAGAGCAGATTAGCGATACGGACGTGCGCGCACTCCAGTCTGGACCAACTGGGTTAAGGCTGGAGAGCAGAGTACTGCAAGACGGCAGCCCCCCCCCCCCCAATCTGCGATGTCTCCACGGGACGCCCGTGTCCGGTGGTCCCGGTCGCGTGGCGCCACCGCATGTTTGAGTCAGTTCACGCTTTGGCGCACCCAGGAGTGCGCGCATCAGTCAAAATGGTGGGAGCAAAATTTGTGTGGCCAGGCCTGCGCAAACAAGTGAAAGAGTGGGCTGCAGCCTGCGTAGCGTGCCAACGAGCCAAAGTGTACAGACACACCAAGGCTCCTTTGGAGCCGTTTAGTATACCGGCTAAAAGATTCGACCATGTTCACGTGGACCTCATGGGCCCCCTCCCGCCATCGCAGGGGTGCACACACCTTCTGACAGTGGTGGACCGCACCACACGCTGGCCAGAAGCAGTCCCGCTGGTGGCAACCACATCCGCGGACGTGGCGCGTGCTTTTTTGACAACATGGGTGGCGCGTTTTGGAATCCCTTCGGACATCACGTCCGATAGGGGCCCTCAGTTTGTTTCCGAACTCTGGTCCGCGATGGCCCGCAGGCTGGGTGTTGCAATTCATCGCACAACCGTGTACAACTCGCAGGCAAATGGGTTATGCAAGCGTTTTCATAGGTCACTGAAGGCAGCACTCAGGGCTTCGTTGACTGACACAAATTGGGTTGACCGGTTGCCGTGGGTTTTATTGGGGTTGCGTTCCGCACCAAAAGAGGATTTGGAGGCTTCCCCGGCTGAGCTGGTTTTTTCTCAGCCACTGCGGCTGCCTGGGGAATTTTTGCCAGATAATCCCGCGCCGGACAGCTGCCCATCTCAGTGTTTGCAGCGTAGTGCAGACACAGGCACGCTGCCGGGCCCAGCCCACCACTGTTTTCCACGCACTTTTGAGCCAAAAACTTTGAAGAACGCAGCGTTCATGTTTGTCAGACACAATGCCCATGGCCCGCCATTGTGCCCACCCTATGATGGCCCGTTCAGAGTGCTGGAAACAGGGGACAAGCATTTTTTTGCTAGACTTTGGAGGGGCATCGGGAGAAAATATGCATAGACAGACTTAAGCCCGCCTTTGTAGTGGCGAACGAGCAAGTGCTGCTTGCCCGGGCCCCTCGGAGAACTCCCCAGGCAAACGATTCACCAGGACAGCCACACGGGCAGAGCGAAGTTCCCCCCCCCCCACCTTGGCCCACCCGCAGTCAGACACACGTCCAGCAGCCCCCCGCCAGCACAGAGACCCCTGTTACAGCAGACATGGGAGGAGACTGAAGCCCAAAAGAAGTGGCAACTGAAACTCTGTCGGGGGGGGGGGGACAATGCATATTGTAGAGGAGTCAGCAGACAGCGTCTCAGTCAGGAGGCAGTTATTTATTTATTTAGCAAATACAAAGTCCTCAAGCCAAGCAGTTGCCTCCTGGTTTGCTGTATGGAGGGTGTGTAATCCTCCTTCCAGTCTTTGGAGCGGGCAAGCCTCTATGATGTGTTCCATTTTTTGCTCCTCTCCACATGCGCACAGTGGGCTAGGGCTACTGCCCCATCTGTGAAGGCTGGCCAAGCAGGGGCCATGTCCAGTCCTGAAGCAATTGAGTGTAGACCACTGTCTCCTTGGGAGGTTGGTGCCCGGGACCTGTTGATTGGGGTTTGTCACCAGGTGTTTGTTTGGGACCTCCTTGGTCTCCCATTCCTCTTGCCAAGCTGTCTGGATGGTGAAATCAGCTGGGGGAGGGTTTTTCCAAATCGGTCGTCTGGATGGAAGTCGGGCAGTGGGTGGGGTGTAGATATCTGCATGGATTGGTAAGTGAGGAGAGTCTTTGGCTTTTTGAAGCATCCTTTGAATTAGTGCTGCTCGCCGGATGTGTGGGGGGGCTATGTTTGACAATACAAGGAGCCAGGGGAGTGGTGTTGAGCGGATTGTCCCACTTATGGTTCTCATGGTTGTGTTGAGCTGGGTGTCTACGTGGTGTGTGTAGGATGACCTGGACCAGACAGGAGCACGATATTCTGCTACAGAGTATGAAAGGGCCAGTGCTGAGGTGCGCAGGGTGGAGGCTGCCGCCCCCCATTTTGCACCAGCGAGCTTGCAGAGCAGGTTGTCTCGTGCCTTCACCTTACAGCCGTCCCCTTTAAATGTTCCTTGAAGGATAGGGTCCTGTCAAGGGTCACTCCAAGGTAGGTTGGATTCGAGGCATGCTTAAGCTTGAGTCCACTTAGGTGGATGTTTAGTTCTCTGGCAGCTTTTACATTGTGGAGATGGAATACACTGGAGACGGTTTTTGCTGGGCTTGGTTTTAGGTGCCAGGTTTTGCAGAACTGGTCCAGTTTGGCAAGATCTTCCGTGAGTACCCGTTCCAGTGACTCAAAGTCTGGTGCTTGGAGTGCCAAACAGATGTTGTCTGCATAGATGAATTTGCGGGATTTTGTAGTGGGCAGGTCATTTATGTAGAGGTTGAACAGGGTTGGAGCTAGAACTGAGCCTTGTGGGAGTCCGTTTTTCTGCGTTCTCCATACGCTTGTGTTCTGACTGAGGTGGACTCTGAACCTTTGGTTGGTCATCAGGGTTTTTATAATTGCTGTTGCCCAGGCAGGGATCGCCTTTGTAAGTTTCAGGAGGAGGCCTTTGTGCCAGACCGTATCATAGGCGGCTGTAAGATTGAGAAACACAGCCGTTCTTTAAGACTTTAGGCACAAAAACGCGTGGGAAACTGCGATGAACTGGGCCGGGGAGGGTGTTTGATCCTGTGTCGCTCTGCAGCAGCTGAGCGGGTGGGCGATTTGGTGCGGGGTTCTCTGGAAGGAATTCGCCCGGTAACCGGAGGGGTTGGGCAAAAACTAGCTCAGCCAGAGAGGCTTGCAAATCTTCCTTAGGTGCTGAACGCAACCCTAGTAAAACCCATGGAAGTTTATCAACCCAATTTGTGTCCGTGAGAGCCACTCTGAGGGCTGCTTTCAATGACCGGTGAAAGCGTTCGCACAAACCATTGGCCTGAGGGTTATAAGCGGTAGTGCGGTGAATTTTCACCCCCAGACTGAGGGCCATGGATGACCAGAGCTCGGAAACAAATTGGGGACCCCTGTCAGACGTTATGTCTGACGGGACTCCAAAACGCGCAACCCAAGCCGTTAAAAACGCGCGCGCCACATCTGCTGCTGTAGTTGACGCCAGAGGGACCGCTTCTGGCCAGCGCGTTGTGTGGTCTACCATGGTTAGAAGGTGTGTGAAACCCTGCGACAGCGGGAGGGGTCCCAACAAGTCGATATGCACGTGGTCGAAGCGTTTGGCCGGGATGTGAAAAGGTTCTAAGGGGGCCCGCGTGTGCTTGTGTATCTTTGCTCTTTGACACGCTGCGCAGGCTGCGGCCCACTCTTTGACCTGTTTACGCAGCCCAGGCCAAACAAATTTTTCTCCCACCATTTTGATCGATGCGCGAACTCCCGGATGTGCCAGCGAATGGATTAAATCAAAAACGCAGCGGCACCATGCAGCTGGGACCACGGGGCGGGGGCGCCCCGTGGAGATATCGCAGATTAGAGGAGGCATCCCTGTCTGATGCACCCTGTGCTCCAGCCTTAGCCCTGTTGGCCCAGACTGGAGCGCGCGCACATCCGCATCGCTAACCTGCTCGGCGGCCATGGCTGCATAATCTAAGCCTACGCAGACCGGGGCTGTGAGCACTTCCGCGCCGCAAGCCTGGCCCACGTCCATGGCCACCGTGTCTGCCCCCTGGGGGCCTGGCATTGCAACTGCGCGCGAGAGGCAATCTGCCACTACATTGTGTTTGCCCGCCACATGTTGAATGTCGGTGGTAAACTCTGAAATCGCGGCCAGCTGTCTCTGCTGTCGGCCCGACCACGGCTCTGAAATCTTGGCCATTGCAAATGTTAATGGTTTGTGGTCTACAAACGCGGTGAAACGGCGCCCTTCCAGCCAGAACTGGAAGTGGCAGATGGCCAGATGCAGGGCTAAAAGCTCCCTATTGAACGCGCTGTATTTCCGCTCGTTATCGCGCAATGTTTTGCTGAAAAACGCAAGCGGTTGCCAGCTCCCTGCTACCAGTTGCTCGACAACCGCCCCAACTGCTACATCGGAAGCGTCCGTGGTTAGTGCCATGCGAGCTGCTGGCACGGGGTGTGCCAACAGCACAGCGTTCGCCAGGGCCGACTTGACCTGGGAGAAAGCGTGCTCCCATTCCGGGGACCACTCGACCTTATTTGCAGGTTTTTGTTTCTTTAGTGCCGCGTACAGTGGGTGCATGAGCTGTGCCGCGCTGGGGAGGAAACGGTTATAAAAATTGACCATCCCCAAAAATTCTTGCAATGCTTTAACTGTCTGTGGCTGGGGAAACTCCGTTATCGCGCGTACTTTATCGGGCAGCGGGACGGCTCCTTCTGGAGAAACGCGGTGGCCCAAAAAATCGATTTGCGCTACCCCAAATTGACATTTCGCTGGGTTAATTATCAGCCCATGCTCTGTCAGCCTCTGAAAAACCGCTGTGAGGTGGCGTTCGTGTTCGACTTCGGATGCACTGGCTACCAAAATATCATCCAAATAGGCGAACACGAAAGGGAGGCCACGCAACACCGCATCCATCATGCGTTGGAACATCTGTGCGGCGCCTTTGAGGCCAAAAGGCATGCGCAAAAACTCGAAAAGCCCAAAGGGGGTTATTACTGCTGTTTTGGGTATGTCTTGAGCGCGGACTGGGACCTGGTGATAACCGCGCACCAAATCTATTTTGGAAAAGATGCGCGCCCCCGCCAAATGCGCCGAAAAATCCTGGATGTGCGGAATTGGGTAGCGGTCGTGTGCTGAAGCATTATTTAACCTGCGGAAATCACCGCAAGGCCGCCACGAGCTGTCAGCCTTGGGGACCATATGCAAAGGTGACGACCAAGGGCTGTTAGAGCGTCTAACAATGCCCAGTTTTTCCAAGTTGGCGAATTCCTCGCGCGCGATGGCCAGTTTAGCTGGGTCCAAGCGCCGAGCTTTTGCAAAAACAGGGGGGCCGGAAGTAGTTATGAAGTGCTCGACCCCGTGTTTAGCTATTGACGCTGAAAATGTTGGGACCGTGAGTGCTGGGAACTGATTGAGTAGTGCATGAAACTTACCACCCACAGCTGTGACATTAGGATGTGCAGAAGGCGGGGCCACCCGAGCTGTACAGGAGATAGAGTGGAAAGACAGTGCATTTACCATACGTCTATTAGTAAGATCAACTAATAAACTGTTTGAGCATAAAAAATCAGCACCTAACATGTTGTTGCTAACTGCAGCTACGACGAAAGTCCACTCGAAGGTGCGCCCATGGAAGGATAGAAGGAGCGTCTTCTCCTCATAGGTTTTGATCGTCGAGCCATTTGCCGCTAGCACCAGGGGTCCGCTGGAAGGCGCCAGCAGGTCCGTGTAGGAAGGCTTGACAAAACTCAGCTGGGAGCCTGTGTCCACCAGGAAATCCTTCCCTGAATTCGCGTCCGTCACGAAAAGCAGCTTGTTCTTCGCGCCGAGAGCAGCAGCTGCTACTAACTCTCGGTCCTGGCGTTTCCCTGGCGCTTGTATCGGCACGGTGGGATGCATCTGCGCGCCCTCTCGGCGAAACGTCGAGGGTAAAAGCAGAGGGTGCTGTCCGCTCTGCTTCTCCTGGTCTCTGCCGCTGCTGACGTCAGTGGGTCCGGTGCTGCGGCCTCTGGTCTCCCTTCGTCTCGCGGGGGTGCGTTCAGCTCCGTTGCCGCCGTCGTGGCTGCGTGTCGTCTATGGGCATCGACGAGCCGTTGCGCCTCCTGGCCCAGTCCGTGGTAGTCGCGGTCGTTGAGCAGCTGTGAGCTGGCCAGGGTGACTCTCACTGCTGGCGGTAGTGTTCTGAGAAAGAGGTGGGCGAAGATGAAACTGTCATCATCTTCACCTCTCAGGTTCATCATCCTCGCCATCAGATCTGCCGGCCTGTCTGCTTCCCCTTCTGTCAGCGCCAGAAGTCTCTCTGCTCGCTCTCCCTGCGAGGGAGTGAAAGCTCGAATGAGGGCGGCTTTCAGTGCACCATACTTGTCGTCCTGGGGCGGGTGGTTGGTCAGGCTCTCCACCCGCTGCACTATGAGGCTGTCCAGCTTCGCGACGACATGGTAGAACCTCGTTGTGTCCGCTGAGATTCCCCGAAGGTGGAACTGCGCCTCCACAGTGGTAAACCAGGAGTGTGGGTTACGTTGCCAGAAATCGGACAGCTGTAGTGTGGTAGCTGCGTTAACCCGGTTGGCTCCTGAAGAGTCCGGTGCGGGAAGATCGTCGCCACCGGCCATAGTTTGTCGTAGGTCACCAGTGTAGAGGATGCCTTTCACAAACAAGACTGAGTTTATTTCTCAGGGTTGGTTTATTGAGAGGTCACATCCTCCAACAAGAACAGAATCTCAAAAAAGAGGCAGAGCAATCATCCTTCACAGTTCTTATACCCTCCAAAGACACAAAACCCCCAACATCAAATAACACCCCCCCAACTCACAGTCCTTGAGTAAACATACAGCCCCCGAGGCTCCTTGGCGTCTCCATTGTCTCTCTCATCCTTCTAGCCTCTGGGGCTCCTGCTGGGACATTCTCTCCCACTTCCTGTCTCCTAAAAGACGAATTTCACACCTCCCGTAGGTCTCTGCAGGGTCAGGTCCTCTTTGGCCATTGAGACGGGAAGCTTCCAGAATATGCACCATCATGCCTACTAGGTATATGTGGGTGAATATGAATGCCATATATGCGCCCTAAATATGCACCATACATTCTGGAATGCAGTTTTATGGATATAAAAATCCAGTTTTATAAACCATTGCAGCGGCATGAAAAAATAAGCAGCGATGCTGTGGTTTTAAGTTGGTTTTATTAAATCATACCGCCGTCACGAGCTCTGCTCCCGGCGCCGTGCATGCGCGCCGGGAGCGAGCCCAAGCGGCTCTCAGAGAAGGAGGACACAAAGTCTGTGTCCCGCAGCAGCAGTTGCAGAAGTGAGATTGAGAGGGCGAGTTACAGAACCTGTGCAGTATTTATACCCAACTCAGACAATACATCAAAGCGGATTCACAGCAGTTGGTACGATCAAAGGGACTGCAGAACAGGCATGAGACATTTGCATTTAAGAGACCTACATAACAATAGGCAGATTTGCTAGCCTCTGCTCCAGGTGCAGGACAAAGAGGTTACAAGGCACATCTACATATTGATCTCAGCCTCTAGGTCACAGTAAGGACAGGACGCATGAACACTATACATGAATGGCACATTACATCACAATACATGAATGGCACATTACATCACAATACATGCATGGCACATTACATCTCAGTAGTGCAGCGGGAAAAACCAAGAGAAGAGAGCTGACTGTCCTGAGTGTTGTGGGGGGGGGGAATCAACCCGCCACACCATCAGTCTTTTTCTCCAAATTTGTCATCTTCTGTATATACCAATGGGCTATTTCTTTTTATTTCAGTCATATGGCACCAATACTTGGTGACAGGACAGTTTTCAACTTTTCCATACAATTACTATTGCAAAAACAGTAAGACTGGGTAAAAGAGAAAAGCTGCAGGGTCTTGGCCCTCCATGGCGCATGAATGGACACCCCTGATTTAGAGTAGCTATTTATGTACAGAGAATGACAACTGCACAAAACAAAAAAAGATGTTGCTTTTTGATCACAAATAATGCAAATAAAACAAGTTCATGTTCACTCTCCCTACAATATGCAAGTTGTAACTTAACTCAGAATTCTTTATTTGTGCAATAGCTGATTTCTATTCACAGCTCTAATGGATCTTACCATTCTTACATGATCACCTAATCAATACCTCCTCAAGTAGATTGAGGTGTCTTTGTGTTGGAATTCGACAGATACCCAAATTGAATGGCTGCCATATATGTAGAGATAATACAGGAAAAATTTTGCAGTAGTCTCATTTTTTTTTTTCAGGTGTGTGCATATACGCATTGCTTGAAAACCATACAAACCTGAATTCCATTCCTAATGATAAGACAAAGATGCAGACTAAGCAGCACATGATCATTATAGTTGTGCAAGCCATGAATCCACTCTTGGTAGCAGTAAAATCTGCCACATCTGGTGCATATGTCTAGAATGTGAAAAAAAAGTACATTACTTCTACATTATAATTCATTATTTACTCACCAAACTTTAACCCCACCCCCACCCCCCACCCCCAATTTAGAATGTCATAGGGTCATTTGAAAATTTCAGCTTTGTGTTTTCCCCAAATCAAAAACATGAAGGACAACTCCTGTGCAGATGTCACAACAATCCTCTTTGATGCACTAAAAAAAAAGAAAACCCACCCAAAAAGCATAAAAGAGGCTCTTTATGCAACTGAAATTTTCACTGATGTCATTTACAAATAACCAGTCCTCAATGTGGCTTACCATTTACTACACCTGTCACAGTAGCAACTTTTGCCTTTTTGGAAATTAGGACGAGATCACTGAGTTTAACAGATCCAGGGCAGCAACAAGAAGACATCTCAGTTGATATCAAATGTTTAGGGATCTTGTCCTTCATGTCACATTTTAGATCACTAGGTAAAGTGGCAGGAAGTTTTTTACTGTGGTACAGAGTGGAACCATAGCTCATAGAGGACAGCCATCCACCTCCATCGGTTGAGTTGAAAAGAAGAGGTAGAAAAGCAGGAGGCCTGGTAGTAGCTACATTCATGTCTCTGGCATCAAGCTGGGTGTGGCCCCGGGTGAATGCAGGTATTTTCAGTGTGGCACCTACAAGGGTAATGCTTTCCTTAATATCAAATCCACAGTCTGCCAATACTATGTCTCCTGGTGACAGCTTCTGAAGAAAGCCACAGTCCCATGACAATAAAGCCTATTGTATTCTATTCTCCTCTTGCAAGAGTAAAATTTAAGCCTAAGGTGACACATGCTACAGTTCTGCTGTTCTGTGCAAGTGCATCATCAGTCTGACAGATCTGTGCTGCTCCATCAGATGTTCTTTCCTCCATCTCAGCCAGAGGTGTGGTGTCATCTGTTAGTGATAAGGACAATATACAACTTTAGTTAATATACATTGTAATCAAAAGGAACCCCAAGATACATTTTAGAAAGAAAAATATATAGGCCAAAAAGAAAGACTACCTGAATATAAAGGAGCTACATTAGCCATCTCAGTCACGGGGCCAGTGTTGTTTGGGGTTCACTTGCATGCCCTGCCAATTCTTTTTGTCGTGATCGCCTCGCCCTTCTGCATAAGCAGTTAAACCTATAAGGAGCTGTAGCTTGAACCTCTGCATGCCCAAGGTTTAGAGGGTTTCTGGACACTCTGTACCAAGTCACTCCATACCCAAATCACAACGTACCTTAGATGTTCCATACCTGTGTAATTAAATATTTACCAAACCAAAATGTTGTTGTTTATTTGTAATATCAAAATGTGATTACTAACCATGGAATAAGAGGCAGTGGCATAAAAGTGACAGCTGACAGCTAGACACCAATGGAGGGATGTTTTGCCTTTCATTTGTTTTGGGGTTTTTTTGTTTTTTTTTAGGGGGGGGCTTCAAGGAGTCAAAAGAAAATGTTCATATAAAAATGTATTAAAAAAACACTGCAGATTCTATGGTAAAGATCAGCCATGATACAGCAAACCAATCTAGTAATGGGCTAGAGTTTGATTAATTAAAATCAGCTGCTACTCTTATGCTGTGGTGACCCACCACAATCTACAGGGACATTCATCCTCACACTCACAAAGTCCGGAAGAAGTAGAGGACCATTCACATACGGACAGAGAGCCCCTGGGGGGACAACCAGAACAATGGACTATTGTATATACATCCCCGGATTAAGGAGAAGACATCCGGGCGGCAGTTGGTCAGGCTAATCATATGTATTGACTGATATGTATATCAATATGCTAATGTGCCATGCATTCTCTCTGTTTGTATAACATATAAAAGAGCTGACGATACATGCCTCAGCAACACGACACAGCACACACAGCACAACACAGCAGCACAGTAGCGCACAGCACTTCAAGTGCATCTCATTTTGATGGAGGAAATAAAACTCTGCAACCTTCCAGCTCGTCATATCTTGCCTGAACTTATTCCTCCACACTGGTGATCCGAAGTGTCATGGTGTGCCCGTCGCCTGAATATATCCCTCCACACTGGTGACCTGACGACAGAGAATGACCGTCTGCTCCCTCTCACCACGCTGCGGACAGCAGAGGACCAGAGAATGCCTGCAACCTCTTCATCCCCACCAGAGCACGCTCCCCAGAGCGGGCGGCGCTTGGACCGACATGCACCATGAACGGCGACACGAGCGAAACGAAGGAAGCAGCCTGAGCGGGGAAATCAACAACGCTGACTGCGTTGATTTCCACCAAGCTCCCCAACCCTGACTCAGCTCGCGACAAGCGGACCTCCCACGCACAGAAGCCCCGCACGCACACCGCAGGATTATGAGGACAGCGCAACTGCCAGCTAAGTGGTCACTGAGTCAAGCGCACGCCACGCACGGGACAAAACCGGCTCCACAGACTGATACAGCATCCTCCGCCGCTGCACATCCCAGAGAAACACAGCCGATCGCCACCCTCGGAACCTTCAGGGCTGCTCACGCACCTGAAGCAGACATGCAGCCCGCACACAGGACTTTGTATGGGTTTCTCTCCCACGGCGCACAAGGGGAATTTAGCCGATTGCTGTCCCCGATGGCTTTAGGGCTGCTTCCGCACCTAAAAGCCAAACCGCCAGGTCCCTCACACAGATGCAGTTGTTTCACAGCCGCTACGAATCCTCGGGGAATTTGGCCGCTCGCCTTCCCCACATCCTCACTGGATCGAGCCGCGAGAGGAGTCAGAGACTTTATTTTTTTTTTTTTTCACAGCCGCTGTGGATCACCGCCAGGTTTAACGGGAAAGTCCCTCCCCATCGCAGATCCACACGCAATTTTTGCACGGCCCAGACACCTCTGACGTCCCGGGCCGGCACTCACTTACTCCCACCCCCCTCCCCCTCCTCCTCCTCAGCGCTCTTCCCGCACCTCACTCCCTAAAGCCGGCCGATCACCATCTGGTTCCATTACGCACGACGCACACTGGCCCTGGCGCCCACGATCCACGGCCGTTCAACATGCTGGAACCCGGAGCGGAGCACACTGTTTTTTTTCCACCCCTCCCCCGTCCCCCCCACGGACTGACATGCCCTCCAACAGTTCTACCGGAGCTGGAGCCCAAACGACGGGGTGGGGAGGGGGTGTCACAGCTCCTTCTGAGTGTTCTGGGGGGAGCCCTGTGGTGACCCACCACAATCTACAGGGACATTCATCCTCACACTCACAAGGTCCGGAAGAAGCAGACGACCATTCACATACGGACAGAGAGCCCCTGGGGGGACAACCAGAACAATGGACTATTGTATATACATCCCCGGATTAAGGAGAAGACGTCCGGGCACCAGTTGGTCAGGCTAATCATATATATTGATTGATATGTATATCAATATGCTAATGTGCCATGCATTCTCTCTGTTTGTATAACATATAAAAGAGCTGACGATACATGCCTCAGCAACACGACACAGCACACACAGCACAGCAGCAAAGTAGCGCACAGCGCTACAAGTGCGTCTCATTTTGATGGAGGAAATAAAACTCTGCAACTTTCCAGCTCGTCATATCTTGCCTTAGGGAAGTCAGGTTATTTCGCACCTCAGACAGAGACAATGAATACACATGGGAGAACAATGCCCAAGAGGGTGAGAGGGGGTTGAATGAAGTGTAGTGTAAATATCATGCTGTGTATGAGGAAGTTCCTTGAAGCTTGTGAAGGTGACTTGGGATATAGAGAGGAGTGCTTGCTGTAACCAGCCAGTCTGTTCTGTGCTTGTGAGATGTGAGTGTGTAATAAATCGTCTGACATGAAGCTGCCTCTTCATTTACACACTCCACACTGGTGACCCAAGACGTATTATGGAACACGAGGCGAGAGCCCCGGAGACGGCCCGGTCAGGAAGCCCCAGAGACGCAGCAGCCATTTCACGGACAGCCAGGACTGGAACCCCCAGCAACACGTGTGCAGTTTCAGTCAAGCTACCGGATTTCTGGCAGCACAACCCGCGCTCTTGGTTCCACCACACCGAGGCCCAGTTCACCCTCCGGGGAGTAACGGCAGATGACACCAAGTTCTACCATGTGGTAGCAGCGCTGGACTCCCGCACAGCCCAGCAGGTAGCGAGCCTGCTCGATCAGCCACCAGTCAGCAACAAATATGAGGCGCTCAAGGCTGCGCTCACCCGGCGCTACACGCTCTTGGAATGCGAGACAGCGGAGAGGCTCCTGGCGCGGACCAAGTTAGGAGATGGGTCGGCCGTAGACCTGATGGAGAAGATGCTGGCGTTAATGGGCACGGACGACGGGCACTTTCTGTTTGCCCACCTTTTCCTCCGGAATCTTCCAACAGAGGCGAGAGCGGTTCTGGCCAATTCGCCGTTGCTGGCCGCGAGTGACTACCGTGCGCTAGCCCAGGAGGCGGACTGGATCATCCTCACCACCAGGGTAATCACAGTCAACGTGGCAGTGGTGGAGCCCAGCGAGACGACCAGAGGAGGCGAGGTGCCAGCAGCGGGTGCCAAGGAGCGCCAGAGAGACACGCTCTGTTTCTACCACCACTGCTTCGGAGAGAACGCATGCAGATGTGCACCACCGTGCCAATTCAAGCCCTCGGGAAGACGCCAAGGCCGGCGGTCGGTAGCAGCTGCGACCCACGGTGAAGAGAACAAGCTGCTCTAATTGACGGACGCGCGCTCGGGAGGCGTTTCCTCGTGGACACCGGAGCCCAGAAGAGCTTCATCCTGCCGACCTACGCCGACCGGCTGGCAGGATCTAGAGGCCCCGTGATGTTGGCAGCAAACGGCTCAGAAATTGAGACCTTTGGTGAGAGGACACTGATCTTATCTCTACACGGCCGTACATATGAGTGGACTTTTGTCGTAACAGCACTGAATTACCATATCCTGGGGTCTGATTTTCTGTGTGCACATGGTTTACTGGTTGATGTTGCAAACAGGCGCCTGGTTAATGCACTGTCCTTTGACTCTCTCCTCTGTATAGCTCGAGTGACCCAGCCAACAGCACAAGCCAACATCACAGCTCCAGGCGGTAAGTTCCACGCACTGCTCACTCAGTTCCCAGCACTCATGGTCCCAACATTGTCGGCGGCCATTGCTAAACACGGGGTGGAGCACTTTATCATCACCACCGGGCCGCCCGTTTTTGCACAACCTTGGTGCTTGGATGCAGCTAAACTGGCCATAGCACGCGAGGAGTTTGCCAACCTGGAAAGGTTGGGCATCATCAGGCGTTCGAACAGCCCATGGGCATCCCCACTACACATGGTCCCTAAGGCTGAGGGATCGTGGCGACCGTGTGGTGATTTCTGCAGGCTGAACAACGCCACAGCGCACGACCGCTACCCGATTCCCCACATTCAGGATTTTTCCGTCCACCTCGCCGGAGCACGCATTTTTTCCAAAATATACCTTTTCCGCGGTTACCATCAAGTCCCAGTGCGCGCTGAGGAGGTACCCAAAACAGCGGTAATAACTCTGTTTGGTTTATTCGAGTTCCTGCGAATGCCATTCGGGTTAAAAGGCACGGCACAGACGTTCCAGCGCATGATGGATGCAGTGCTGCGCAATCTCCCGTTCGTGTTTGTCTACCTGGACGATATCCTGGTAGCCAGTGCGTCCGAAGACGAACACGAAACCCACCTCAGGACGGTTTTCCGGAGGTTGGAGGAGCACGGGTTAATAATCAACCCGGCGAAATACCAGTTCGGTGTGACGCAGATTGATTTTTTGGGGCACCGCGTCTCTCCGGAAGGAGCAATCCCGTTGCCTGACAAAATGCGCGCCGTAGCGGATTTCCCCCGGCCTCAGACGGTCAGGGTGCTGCAGGAATTTTTGGGGATGGTGAATTTTTATAACCATTTCCTTCCCCACGTGGCGCAGCTCATGCAACCATTGTACGCCGCGCTCAAGAGACAGAAACCTGCAAATAGGGTCGAATGGACCCCGGAGCGAGAGCGGGCGTTCTCGGAGGTTAAAGCAGCCCTGGCAAACGCCGCACTGCTGGCGCTTCCGGACCCGGCGGCCCGGATAGCGCTCACCACGATGCTTCAGACGTGGCCATAGGGGCTGTCATAGAGCAGTGCATCGCCGGGGCTTGGCAGCCGCTCGCTTTTTTCAGCAGAACTTTGCGCGACAGCGAACATAAATACAGCGCGTTCGACAGGGAGTTGCTGGCTCTCCACCTGGCCATACGCCACTTCCAGTTCTGGCTGGAAGGGCGCAGCTTCACCGCGTTCGTGGATCACAGGCCACTAACGTTCGCGATGGCCAAGGTTTCAGAACCATGGTTGGGCCGGCAGCAGAGACAGCTGGCCGCGATCTCAGAGTTTACTACCGATATTCAGCATGTGTCGGGTAAACTGAATGTGGTGGAGGACTGCCTCTCGCGCGCCGTGGTGGCCCTGGTCTATGTTGGGATAGATTACGCAGCCATGGCCGCGGAGCAGATTAGCGATGCAGACGTGCGCGCGCTCCAGTCTGGACCAACAGGGTTAAGGCTGGAGAGCAGGGTGCTGCAAAATGGCATGCTCCCCCTAATCTGCGATGTCTCCACGGGACGCCCGCGTCCGGTGGTCCCGGTTGCGTGGCGCTGCTGCGTGTTTGAGTCGGTTCACACTCTGGTGCACCCAGGAGTGCGCGCGTCGGTCAAAATGGTGGGAGAGAAGTTTGTGTGGCCGAGCCTACGCAAACAAGTAAAAGAGTGGGCTGCAGCCTGCGTGGTGTGCCAACGAGTCAAGGTACACAGACACACGAAAGCTCCCTTGGAGCAGTTTCGGGTACCAGCTAAGAGGTTCGACCATGTTCACGTGGACCTCGTGGGCCCCCTCCCGCCATCACAGGGGTGCACGCACCTCCTGACAGTGATGGACCACACCACGCACTGGACAGAAGTAGTCCCACTGGTGGCAACCATGTCCGCAGACGTAGCACGCGCTTTTTTAACAGCATGGGTGGCGCGTTTTGGAGTACCATCGGACATTACGTCCGACAGGGGCCCTCAATTTGTTTCCGAACTCTGGTCCACGATGGCCCGCAGCCTGGGTGTTACAATTCTTCGCACAACCGCATACAACCCACAGGCCAATGGGTTACGCGAGCGTTTTCATAGATCACTGAAAGCAGCACTCAGGGCTTCACTGACAGATGCAAATTGGATGGACAGGTTGCCGTGGGTTTTATTGGGGTTGCGCTCCACGCCAAAAGAGGATTTGGAAGCTTCCCCGGCAGAGCTGGTTTTTGCACAGCCCCTACGGCTGCCCGGGGAATTTCTGCCAGATAATCCCGCGCCGGACAGCTGCCCGTCTCAGCTTTTGCAGCGTAGCTCGAACACAGGCACGCTGCGTTTTCCGTGTGTTTTCGTGTCTAAAACTTTGAAGAATGCGGAGTTCGTGTTCATCAGACATGACGCCCACCACCCTCCATTGCGCCCACCCTATGATGGACCATTCAGAGTGTTGGAAACAGGGGATAAGCATTTTGTGCTAGACTTGGGGGTAGACGGGAGAAAATTGGCATAGACAGACTCAAACCCGCCTTTGTAGTGGCGGATGAGCAAGTGCTGTTGGCGAGGGCCCCCCGGCGTGGAAGACCCCCACGGAGAACTCCCCAAGGAAACGATTCATCAGAGCAGCCACACGGACAGAGCGAACCCCCCCCCCCCACCACCACCACGGCTCACCCGCAGTCGGACACACTCCCAGCAGCCCCCCCACCAGCACAGCAGCGCCACGGAAGCAGTAAACCCCAGTTACAGCAGATATGGGAGGAGACTGAAGCCGAAACAGCATGTGGACTGATATTCTATTGTTCTATCTAAGATACTGGGGGGGGGGGCGGTATGGAAGTCAGGTTATTTCGCACCTCAGACAGAGACAATGAATACACATGGGAGAACAATGCCCAAGAGGGTGAGAGGGAGTTGAATGAAGTGTAGTGTAAATATCATGCTGTGTATGAAGAAGTGCCTTGAAGCTTGTGAAGGTGACTTGGGATATAAAGAGGAGTGCTTGCTGTAACCAGTCAGTCTGTTCTGTGCTTGTGAGATGTGTGTGTGTAATAAATCGTCTGACATGAAGCTGCCTCTTCATTTACACACTCCACAGCCTGAACTTATTCCTCCACAATGCCACTGATTGCCATGACATTTTTGAGAGTTTAATTTCAGCTTCTGTTTTGAATCACATTTGGATATTAAAAATAAACCACAACAACGTCATTTTGGTTTGGTAAGTATTTAATTAAACAGGTACGGAACATCTAGGGTATGTTGTGATTTGGGAATGGAGTGACTTGATACGGTTTAGAGAAGGTGCCCAGTTAAGCCTGCTTCATGCTGCATTTCCCTCTTGTCCGCTATGGTCCGCGTACGCTTTGGACAAGTCTGGCACGCATGCGGCGCTGCTCATGCTCACTTTTTTCATCTACCCAGACCAAGCGGTTGACGCATGCGCACCACCATCACTTGTAGTTTCACTCCCGCCCGGTAAGTAGCCCCAAGGCGCTGACGCGCCAGGATTTTCACCAACGAAGAAACGGCGGACTTCTTCACAAAGTTTCTCTTCAAATATACAGTCCATTTTTGCTGTTTGACTTCCCAGTTTTTACTCCTTTTCCACGAAGATGCTGGTGCCGCTGTGAAAGAAAGTATGTATGTATGATTCATGTATGTTTTTATTCTCGTTTTCTGCCTCCTCGTTGTCTTCTTCGTCTACTGATGTATGCTGTGTCGATATCGCCACCTCGTAAATGGGATGTTCAGTCTTGCGCATGCGCTTTTCAACACGTTCAGATCATGGGCAGGCGGCACGGTCACAAAATTTGGGCTGCACGCGGTTGTTTGCGGTCAAGCACTGCGGACACTAGCGGAGTGGAGACGATGACATAAATTTTGTCCCACGAGGTTTCCAGTTACACGTACGCAGATAGCAGAGGTGTAGCATGAAGCAGGCTTTAGCATCACACACTAGCATTTCATGAGCTGGTCTGCCTGTAAAAGCAAAGAAAACAGGAGGAAAATACTTGGGCGTAGAACAAATTCAACCACTTACACATTCAGAAGTGTGTAGTGAATGATAGACTTTTTCTAACTGCTCGGACATCGGAGTCTTTGTTTAGCTTGGCTTAGCTTCACTTAGCATGGATCATCATCATCATCATCATCATAGCAGTCTGTCGGGGGTGACAATGACTGTTCCATTTAGGTCTAATCAGATTCCTCCACGCAGCTCTGTCCTTCGCCTTCCACTGCAAGGAACTCCTGACCTTGTTAACCTGGGTGACGTCCAAGCCGGTATGAGTTGCTTTCTGACTGACCATTTCATGAAACTGCAAAGTATTTGAGTACTACTTTTGCTGGACTAGCAGCATTCTTTTAAGATAGAGGTATTATCAGTGGCAAGGACAGACCAAGACAAACTGACTCCAGTATCTGTTGCAGTGACTGACCAGATGATAGGTTTGTTTATCTCTGCTTTTTGTGTAGTGCATGTCACGATGCACCAACTAGCAAAAGTCCACCACAGACTTTGTGACAAATGTGCTTATCTGCCAGGATATCCAGTCTCACCCCCTGTTAACTGGGAGTGGTCCACCACAGACCTGTGACAGATATTGTTTTTAGTTCTGCCAGGATGCCCAGTTTCACCCTCCACACCCTCGGAAGGGTGGGGTTGCCGGCTGAGTCGCCAATGGCCTGACCCATGAGACAGGTAGTACCAGTTTTCATGGATATCCGGTATCAAGCAAACCAGTGCCTGACCTGACATTAGCTTAGCACTGCTAACGCAGGCAAAACGCTATGACCAAGCAAGTTTTAACCACTCAGCAACAACAGTTATATACAGTAAATCATAACGTTCCTTTATGAAAATGCTTTGAGCACACCACAATCGATAAAGGAATGTGGTTGAAAATTATATTCGGTTTTCTCACAGCTACAATCTATCATCATCATCGGCGGTCACTCATAGTTGAGTATGACTGTCCTCCCTCTTGGTCCTTGTGGGTCTTCAGGTGGGCATAGAGGCCAATTCTGGACCCGATTATTCTGCTGCAATGTGGGCAGGGGAATGTAATGGTGGTGGGTTTGGGTTGGTCCTGATTGTTGGTTGTTCTCTCCTTCCTGAGTCTGCGTTTGTCTTGTGCAGCATGATGGAGGTCAGCATTGTACTGTGCGGCACCCTCACGGACAATGTTTCTCCAGGTCGCCCTGTCGATTGCCATATTTTCCCAAGCTTTTAGGTCTATGTAACACTTCTTTAGGTTTGTTTTTATGTTGTCCTTAAATCTCTTCTCCTGGCCTCCTGGAGCCCGCTTCCCTTCAGCTAGCTGGGAGTACAGGACTTGTTTTGGGAGGCGAGAGTCAGGCATTCGGATAACATGACCAGTCCATCTGAGCTGTGTTTGGGCAATGGTGGCAGTGATGGTGGGAAGGTTAACCTCCTCCAAGACGCTGGTGTTGGTGTGTCTATCCTCCCAACTAATCCTGAGGATTTTTCGGCGGCATCTCTGATGGTGTGCCTCAAGTGCCTTTAAGTGCCTGCTGTATGTAGTCCAGGCTTCTGATCCATACAGGAGAGTGGGGAGCACCACCGCTTTATAAACCAGGATTTTGGTATTCACTTGGAGATCGCGGTTCTCAAAGACTCTCCTCCTTAGCCTTGAGAAAGCCCCACTGGCACTGCTGAGGCGGTGGTGTATTTCATCATCGATGACGGCTTTTGATGAGAGGAGGCTGCCAAGATATAAGAAGTGGTCCACATTTTCCAGTCGGATGTTATCAATGGAGATGTTTGGGGGTATGGCAAGTGTACTGCAGTTTGGTGATGGCTGGTGGAGTATTTGTGTCTTTTTTATATTGACGGCCAAACCGAGCTGTTTGTATGCTTTGGCAAAGGCAGACAAGATGCACTGAAGGTCCTCTTCTGAGAGGGCTACGAGAGCACTGTCGTCAGCATACTGCAGCTCCATGATGGATATGGTGGTGGTTTGACCTTTAGCTCTAAATCGGTTGATGTTGAGAAGTTGACCATCGATTCTGTACGTGATTTTGACTCCTGGGGGCAGATGTTGGTTCGTGAGATGGAGAATAGCAGCAATATAGATGGAGAATAATGTTGGAGCGATGACACATCCCTGTCTGATTCCTGTGTCAACCCTGAAGGGTTCTGTTTCATCTCCACTGCCACTGAGTACCGTGGCAGACATATTGTCATGCAGCAGTCTCGGTACCCGGATGTATTTTTCTGGGCAGCCAATCTTTGCCAGAACCAGCCAAAGGGCCTGACGGTTTACTGAGTCGAAGGCTTTGGTAAGGTCTATGAAGGCCATGTATAATGGTAGATTTTGTTCCCGGCATTTTTCTTGCAATTGGTGAGCAATGAAAATCATGTCTGTGGTGCCTCTGTTTGGGTGAAAACCACTCTGGGACTCGGGAAGAATGCTCTCTGACAGGGGGGTGAGTCTACTGGCCAAGACCCAGGCAAAGGCTTTCCCTATGGTGGACAGGAGAGAAATGCCACGGTAATTCCCACAAACTGCCCTGTCCCCCTTTTTAAAGATGGAGACAATCAAGGCATCCCTGAGCTGTGCAGGGATTTCCTCTACTTCCCATATTTTCAGGAGCAGGGCATGGATGTGCTTCAGAAGATCAGGATCGCCTTTCTTCAGGACTTCTGCTGAGATGCCATCAGGTCCAGCAGCCTTGTTGTTTCTCATCTTCCTGATGGCGTCCTGTACCTCATCCAAGCTAGGTGGTTTTCCCATGCTTTCCTCTATGGGCTGTTGAGGGAGTTGATCAAGGGCCTCCATCTCAGGAGTGGTGTCCCTGTTTAAGAGGTCCTTATAATGCTCTTTCCACCTGTCTGCAATTGCCTCCTTGTCCTTCAGAAGCGAGAGCCCATCTTTGGAGCGAAGGGGGGTTAGGCAGCGGTGGCTGGGCCCATATACCGCTTTTGTGGCATCAAAGGATCCTCTCATGTCTCCAGAGTCAAAAAGCTGCTGGATCTCCAGGGCCTTCTTTGTCCACCACTGGTTCTTCAATTTCCTAACAAGTGTTTGCACGGCTGCCTTCGCTTTGGCATGGGCTGCTCTTTTAACCTTGCAGTAAATGTTGTTTTGCCAGGTGATAAAAGTTTGCCGCTTGATGTCGATGAGCTGTTGGATCTCACTGTCATTCTCGTCAAACCAGTCTTGATGTCTCCGCTTTTTATGACCGAGGATGCTTTTGCAGGAGTCCACGATGGCAGTGGAAAGTGTGCTCCAGTGTTTTTCAGTATCCTCTGGGTACTGTTTGGGCAAAGCTGCCCTAAGAGTATCCTGCAGCTGTTGTTGGTAGATAATGTCGTCCAGCAGCACGATGTTAAGCTTTGGCCGGCTCTGTCCTTTCTGCAACCTTCTTTTCCGCATTAAGCGGATAGACATAATGGAGTGAATGAGGCGGTGGTCAGTCCAGCAGTCATCTGCACTGGTCATTGCTCTGGTGTTAAGGACATCGCGGCGGTCTTTGGAGCGGACTATGATGTAGTCAATGAGATGCCATAATTTGGAGTGGGGATGCATCCATGACGTTTTGAACTTGGTTTTTTCTGACGAAAAAGTGTGTTGGTGATGACCAGGTTGTGCTCTGAGCACTTGTTTAGCAGTAGTATGCCATTGGAGTTTGTGTTTCCAACCCCTTCTCTCCCCAGCGTGCCGCTCCATAGATGATGGTTTCGTCCCACTCTGGCATTAAAGTCTCCAAGCAGGATTAACTTATCCTCCTTTGGGACTTCAGATAGTATTTTGCCCAGGTCAGCATAGAAGGCCTCTTTTACTTCATCCTGTGCATCAAGCGTTGGAGCGTAGGCACTAATAACGGTGGCCATTTGACTGCAGGCAAGCATCAGACGAATGGTCATTAGGCGCTCGTTGATGCCCACAGGGAGTTCATGGAGGTGGTTGATGAGGCAGTTTTTAATAGCAAATCCCACACCATGGATTTGTGGCTCATTTGCAGGCTTTCCCTTCCAAAAGAAAGTATACCCGCCTTTTTCCTCCTTCAGCTGCCCTTCATCAGCCAGTCGGGTCTCGGAGAGTGCTGCGATGTTGATCCGGAACTTCCTTAGTTCTCTGGAGATGATGGCAGTTCGCCTTTCAGGTCGATCACTGGCTTGGTTGTCCATAAGGGTTTGCACATTCCAGGCTCCGATATGTAGTTTTGTATGTTTCTGACCGCGTGGTGGTGATCCCTCTGGATGCGATATTCCAGACAGGATTTTGTGAGGCAGGCTATGTTTGGGGTACCTTTTCTAACCCCCTCCCCTACTGGGGTGAGCAGAGTGGATCCTGAATAGGGCTGCTCAGTCATGAGTGCAGCTACCGAGAAGCTCTTTCTGCCTCAGTCCAAGAGCTTAACGACTGTATCAAGCACCCATCGCCTGTGTGCCAGGTCGTGGCTAAGAACTCCCAGACTTCACTGTCCTGTCCCCGTTACCACTTCCTGATTGCCACAGGACTTTATCTTATCCAAGATGTAAAGTGGATGGGCTCCCTTCGGGAGGACGCCTGCGCATGACGTCTTTTATCGTGGGGAGACTGATGCGCCTGCAGCCACCACATGGTCCTTGGCAGAGAGGGGCCTGAATCCAGTGGCATGGAATCCAAAACGACTGGAGACCACTCTCTGTTGCAGCCTTCATCCGCATCCAGTGCCGTTGTGACTCATGGTGTCATCCTCCGCCACTCCCGCCGTTGAGGTCTTTCTTTCTTTGGATCGCTCTTGGTCTGGGACCTCCCCCTCGACCTTACCACCATGGGTGACCCTACCAGGAGCCAAAAGGCCCCCGACAGCATCGCTCTTGGGATCATTGGAACACACAAGGTTCTCCACCGCGACAAGGTGGTGATCCATTGAGAACGATCCATGGAGAACGATCCATGGCAGGTGTTGCCTCTTTGTTAGATGTGAAACGTAGACTGGGCTTTTTTTCTTCCACGTTGAAAAATGATAAAAGCCTATTCCGCCAAAATCATTTTTCCACGGTGGTTGTGAAAACGATTATTGTAGTTTACAACACAGCAATACTTCCCCGTGTCTGCCTCTTTGTGTGCTTCTGCTATTCAGCCAATCAGATGCAGCAAGGATCAGCCAATCACATGTCTTCTTCTTCTTCTTCTTCTTTTAGATTTGATTGGTGGTTTTCAACCAGCTTACAGGTGCATTACCGCCATGTACTTCACTCTATATTATCACTGTATATCTTTGTATCAGGAGTTCTTATAAGGAGTTCTGAACAACTCCCTATGTGTGAAAAAATTATCCATCCTTGGACTGTGTCCTCAGCGGCGTCAATAGCTGTGCCACCCAGCCGGCCAACCAGCACGTCACAAAGCTATGAGGAAAATGTCTACGTGCTGAGACCAGCCAATAAGGTGCAGCGAGGATCAGCCAATCACGTGTCTAGATGCTGAGTGTTGTGTGAGTATGTGTGGGTATGAGAGGCAGTGCCTGCCCCCTAGGGTGGCGTGAGGTTAGCACGGCCCCCTTGAATATAATGGATAACACATTTGAAGACTCTTTCACTGTCTGCAAGAGACGGGGCGAGTTTATGTGCCTTAAACAGCGGAGAGGCGAGTCCCTTCAATCATTTTTGTCGAGGCTTTGTAGCCTAGCTAGGAAGTGCAAGTTTGGTGCTTTGGAGGACGGCTTACTGAGGGACAAGTTAGCCCATGGCACCAATGACGCTTGGCTGGAGATGACACTAAGAAAGGCTAAGGAGCCGCTATCGCTGGAGGAAGTGCTGGAATTGGTAAAACGAAGGGAGTCCTCAGTCCTGCGCGAGCTAACGGCTAAGGCTAGCAAGGGGCCAACCGCATGCGAATTCCCGTCGAGAGCGGAGGTTTGCATGCTAGCTGGGCAGCAGGATGCGGTAATGGCACAGCAGAGCACAGAGACTATGATTGCTGGGGGCAGCGGCGAGGAACCAGGGTCGGAGGACGTGGCCGACAAGGGTGACGTCGTGAGCCCCGGAGGTGAGCAGCAGCAGCAGCTTTTTGTGGAAGCTACACAGGGGGAGTGCGAGACCATGCGGGCTGAGGGATCTGGGGAAGAGCAGCAGCCGCAAGATGCAGAGACGGCACAGCGGGACACCTGGAGCGAGAGTACCAGGAGCAGTGACAAGATGTCCGGGTCGGAGGATATGGTCGACGAGAACGGTGCTGAGAGCCCAGAGGGAGAGCAGCCACAAATGGACAGCGAGTCGACGCAGCGGGGCACCTAGAGCGAGGGTGCTGAGAACGGTGACAAGGTGCCCGGGTCGGACAGTGGAGCTGACAGGAGTGACGCTGAGGGCTCAGAGGGATAACAGCCGCAGCCGGACATGGTGACAGCACAGCGGGGCACCGGGACCGAGAGTGCTGGATACAGCAGCGGGGTGCCTGGGCCAGAGAACGAGAATGACGGGGGTGACATCATGAGTGCCCTGGAGGAGGGTGCTGGGTATCGTGACAAGGCGCCTGAGGCAGCAGACAATGCAGAGGAGCGAGTTTCGGGTCTACCCGAGGTGCAGCCACTGGGGGCCGGAGTGTCTGGAGCCATGGTGGTGGTGAGGCAGACGGTTATGAACAGTTCGGTTGGCGCAAAGAGACGGCGCACCGGAGAATGGCACAGCGGGCTGAGAGGGAAGAGGCTCCTTATGGCGGGAGAGGACATTTTTGCCAAGGAGGGAGGCTTCAACCATGGGGCTGCCCAGGTCCTCCGTGGCAGTCTAGAAGATGGTGGCTGGCCAGAGACATTGGGGTCACTTGAAACATGTATTTAATGTAAATATCTGTGTACATCCATCCATCTTCCTCCGCTTAATCCTTTACGGAGGCAGCGCGGTGGTGGAGTGGTTAGCACTGCGGCAGCACAGCAACTCACCCTTGGCCGGGGGATCCTGGGTTCAATCCCCGCCTCCGACCAACAGTGATCTGTGTGGAGTTTGCATGTTCTCCTCGTGTCTGCGTGGGTTTACTCTGGGATTTCTCCCGTTTCCTCCCACATGCCAAAAACATGCAGGTTAGGTTAATTGGCATCAAACTGGGGATTCTAAATTGTCCTTAGGTATGACTGTGAAAGTGAATGGTTGTCTGTCTCTCTGTGTTGGCCCTGCGATGGACTGGCGATCTGTCCAGGGTGGACCCTGCCTCTCGCCCTAAGATGCTGGGATAGGCTCCAGCCCCCCCCCCCCCCGCGACCCATAAAGGATCTGTGTACATATTTGTGAAAATGTGCACTTTGTATATAGCTGATGTGTATGTGAGTGAGTGAATGTATTTATAATATGGGGTTATTTTATACATTTTATAGAGACATGGTCCATTTTAGTTGTTCTTTTTGTGAATGTGATAGGTTGTTTTATTGCAGTTTATTGTTCCCCAGGTTCTTAGTGCATGATTCGGGTTCTAAATTTGGGTGGTTTTCAATGGTGTGTGTGATTTCCCATTTTCTAAGGGGGGGGGGAAATGTTGTGTGCGCCCCCTAGGGTGGCATGAGGTTGGCACAGCCCCCTTGTATATAAACCCCCGTTATGTTAATGAAGTTGAGGCTTGTTCGATGCATGAAGGCTCGCCTCCAACTCCCTCATTTCAAGACATAACACTGAGACCAGCCAATTGGGTGCAGCAAAATTCAGCCAATCATGTGTCTATGTGCTGCGGCAGCATTCTGCAGAGACCCCTTACTCAATGAACGTGCAGAGTTCAGACTTGAAATGTTTATTCCCCCCCACACACAAACACACCATTTCCTGTGCTTAAAGTGAGCCTACATTTATTCTGTTATCTTCCTTTTCATCTCCGCTTGCTGCAGTATAGGCCGAATCTCAATCTTCTCCCTAAACCCTCAAGCCTTGAGCCCTTGTAGACTAGGCTGCCGCCATCAGTAGTGTTCGAGTGTGCAAGTCTGTGAGGGGGTGAAGTGGCTCAAAATGGTAGAAATAGGACACACTTTTTACCTTGGCAACACTAAGGCCGAATCTCAGTCTCTTCCCTAAGCCCTCAAACCCTGAACCCTTGTAGACCTAGGCAGCAGTAGTGTGTGAATGTCCGTATCTGTGAGGGCTTGAAATGGTATAAAAGGAATGGGACACTTGATGACATGTCACCCTTCCTTGACAATGGTGTATGACAAACATGCTGCTTAATGTTGTGGGATTCTGGCCCCAGGGCGGGCGTTGGCCCCGCTGGGGGGGTAGGGGGCTGACGGGTCCGGGGGTGTGGGCTTGCCGCACCGGCCGCTGGCGACCTGGCGTCCCTCGATCGTCCCTCCGGGGGCGGATGCCTGGCTTTCCTGGGGCTTGCTGATCTCAGACGTTTGTGCCCTGTGGGGGTTGGTGGCACGGCCTTGCCTGCTCGGGGTTCCCCGGGGGGAGAACTGCTGTGACCAGCCCTCTGCTTCGTATGTTTCCTGACAAACCACTCACATGCACACACTTATTTTGCGCGTGCTCTCATATATACGCACACAGACGTACATGCACAAGTGTCTCTCCTTTAACAGGTGCAGAAACCAGACTCGTGTTGAGACATTCTTTGGTGGAAGAAGCAGTTTGTCTTTTGTTTGTTTTAGTTGTTGGTTTGTTTGTCTTTTTGTCTGTTCCCCTCCCTTTTCTTTCCCCCTCCACACACTTCCTTTCCCTCTTCCCCATCCTGTCAAGTCTTCCATGGGAAAAATAATTAAAATAAAGTATTAAAAGTTATTACAGGAGGAGTTTACAACAATATACAATACATAGTTAGGTACTATATAAGCTCCTCTTGGCAAAGTAAATCTGTTTTGGCACAATAAGGGGGACAAATCCCTGTTCTGCTTGCTTAGCTGCCTGACAGGACGGGGGGGGGGGGGGGTGGATAGTATTGTGGGATTCTGACTTTTTATTTTAAGAATGATTTTATCTTCAAGGCCAAAGAACAGAAGGAATCAATTGCCTGATCTAAATATCTTGCAGGCACTAGCCTAATTATGAAAAAATAATTTTACTTTTTTAATGAAAATTACATAAAATAGTTGATAAATAATGTCTGCACTGTAGTATATTTATTTTTTATTTATTTATCCTTCATTTTTTGTTATGTGTTAAATGCAGTATCTTAAATTCTTAGTTATAGTCATCCACTGGCTTACTAAATAATCAATAATCAATCATTATACCAGCTGAATACTTACTTGAAACCTTGAGCAGATGCGTTTCTGTGGCCCGGGAATTTGGAGTCATGTTCAGTACAAAGCTCAATAAACTGTAATGTTTGTTCATTGCTCCCTGTCTGTAAATAAAAAAAATGTTTTATTATGCAACTATAGACACACTGCAGACTAGTGAGCTACATTATACTTACAAGTAAACATCTTTTTAGTGATGGTTGGAGTTGTTCCTTCCATGCTTCTGTGTTTGCATGGGTTTTTTTTTCGTTTTGTTTTGTCTTTGTTTTTGTTTTGTGGGGCGGAGCAGGTGTGAAGGGGTGGTTAGTGATGAACAGGTGACGAATCAGGAGCTTTTGCTTGAGAAACCCCGGCATGGTGCTCTGAACTGTGGGTAATTCCCTTACCTTAAGTCAACATTGTTATGTATGGAAATACCTGGGTGAAAGATGAGGCAGGATGATGGTTGGTGAACACAGCTTTATTAAAGCACTATATACAAGCAGCACACAATACGCACCTAACACAGGCATCTGGCAAAAGAGGCCCTAAGATGGACGTCCTCTGGTATTTATAGGGCGGTGCACTGACGTGACAGGAAGTGCACATCACTACACCGCACTTCACAATAAGGTGCTGGAACCCTACACCACATTCTCTCCCCCCCCTTAGAAAAGTCCAAAACCATCCACACAATTGAAAACCTCCCCAAATTTGGGACCTGAATCACACCCTAAAATAATGAAAACTAAGGTACTAAATGGCCTAACACATTCACACAGCATAACCTAAAATAGGGCTGATGGGTGGACTACCGTGCAGCCCACATGGCACAGCGGATTATTCTGCCACTGGTAAACTAAAAGTCTTTATTTCAAACTAAACATATCATCCGTGCTCCTAAACTAAACATAATAACACATAAAATAACCCCCATAACATATCATGCAAAACACAAGAACTATAAATAAAGTGCTATTGCACGGTCATTTGTGTGAAAAAACTGGAATGCATGGGGGGTCCAGGGCGGCCCCTCAGCAGCGGTGCCCCCGGAGACCGCAGACCCCTGGAGCGATGGCCAATCATCTGGATGGCGAGCCTAGATCCTGCACCGCCATCACCGACTCCCGTTCAGCCCAGCCACCTGGAGCATCTTCCCAGACACGCCAAAGCTGATTGGCGTGCCTCGACAAGCCGTCAGAACTATCTATTTTAAAAAAAAGAATAGATAAGTAAACAACAGTAAACAACTAATCTGCAGCTGTGGCTGCAGATTAGTCATGGTGCGTTCAGGTCCACATGTGCTCCGTCGGCCATGGGAGTCGCCCGCCTGTGCTCTGATGTGGAGGAGCTGCGTGGTCGGTCCCACGTGGATGTGCCGATCTCGGCGAGGGCGCGCCATGACGTTCTCTGCCGCTTACCCGGTCTTGGTTGATGTCCTGAGAGCAGCTTGCCCGCCGTGGGCTCTGCGTCGAGGCCTCCCTGATGCAGCAGGGAGGGCAGACCAGTCAGGCCGCTGCGACGGAGCATTCATGCCCGGGTGCTGCGTTCGCTGGCCGCTCGTTTCCTTCAGTCTCGGGTCGCCAGCGTGGCTGTTCAGATCAGAAGGTTGCGTTTGCACAAAACGTGTGCATTCCGGGGTCACCAGTGAAGAGGATGATAAAATAGGCAGCGTTGGATTTTTAAATAGCTTTATTATCACCCGCCTTCATCAGAACTCGGCTGCAGCCCATGGCTTGAGCAGGCTGCAGCTTCATTCCTCCAGCTCTCAAAGAGAGGAGACACGTGTGTGTCTACCAGCAGTACCAGTTGCAGAATCAAAAAGAGAGGCAGATTTACAGCACAGTGCAGCATATATACTCAACTCAGACAATACATCAAAGACATTCACAGCAGTCAATCTGGGCATTTGCATATCAGAGGTACAGACAGGATGCATGAACACAATGCATGGATGACACTTTAACCTCACAGCTGTAAACGCAGCATGCAGCGGAAAAAACCCAGGAGTGCGAGCTGACTGTCTCTGTGTTCTGTCTCTGTGTTGTGGGGGTTGAATCAAACTGATAGTCAGATAGTTCTTTAGAGACTTACTGAAATAAAGGGGATCAAATTATGTCTTATTTCATTTTCAGTGTTACCATTTTAATAGAATTCTATCTTTTAACCTAATTATTTTAACCAAACTTTTAATTTGTGACACATGAAAACATGTGACCAACTATTGTGGGTCTCAGACTTGATTTCAGACTTAGATGTTTCTTCACGAATGAATTGAATTAAACGTGCTGCAGCCTCTTAAGATGATTTAATTGATTACAACTGTAAATCGTCTTTTTTCAAACTGCATAATTAACCAAAATGTAATTAAATTGCTTAAATGATGTGTAATGCAGAATGAACTTGAAGTCTTTGTGTCACATATTTTTATTTTGGCAAAGATCTTAAATTCTTGTCAAGGCAGTATTTTTTTTTGGGGGGGGGGGGTGGTACAGGGATAAAGGGGTGGTCAGTGATGAACAGGTGACCAATCAGGAGCTTTCCATTGAGAAACCCCAACATGGCACTCTGAACTGTGGGTAATTAGCACAGCATGCTGACTTAGAGAAACCTTGGGTCATTTAAGGGCTCATAAAGTCAGCGAGTGAGTAGTCAGCCACTTCCTGATTTCAAATTGGGAAAGCCCTAAACCCTCAGTTACTTAATGTGAATGCATCTAAAGTCAACGAGTGTGCAAGGGAGGACAATTTGAGAGATTCGGCCTTAGATTTTTCAGTGAGCATGCAGGGGGCAGGGCAGCTGCAGCGAGCTAGAGAGCTTCCGTTTTCAAACTTCAGCGGCCAAGCTGCAGACAAACCTATCTCGCAGCATCAGCAGCTCATTTTAACGTGATAAATATTCGAGTATCCACGAGATAATGATCTATGTATCGCGGGTGGCCAAATGTACCGATACAACAAATATATTTGGTATATCGCCCAGCCCTAATCGACCGTGACAGGAAGTCATCTGTGTGCAGTAAAAACGTTGCACTGCCGCCTCTAGCGGCCCAGCATAGTGATTACAATACGTTTTTCCCCGGGTCCAGTGACAGTAAAGGTGACAGTAAAGTAAATTTGTGTTTATTTTGAAAACAAAGCCCTATGTGGAAATTCTGGCAAATTAAAAGTCAAGAAAATATGGCCATACAATTATCCACCTTATTCCTAGCCCCCATGATGCCTTGTGTGAATTATGGGCGCAACTTCCGGTACTAGTTTAGAAAGTAGGGTTGTCACTGAAACAGGGCACTTTTTCCTTGTTAAAAAACAATGACTTTGGCATCACAAATGCGGGAACACGGCCTTTTGCACCTCAAAAAGAGTAATATAATCATACCACTTCACACGACTATGGAGGGATGAGAAGATGATCTTAAAAAGTGGCCTGGCAGACAGTAGCTCCATTAGTTACCTCCGCTGCTAAAATGCTGACGGTGTAAACAAATAAAAGCTCTGAGATATATCAATGTTTCCACTATGGAGAAAGGAATAATCAGGCCAGGCATTCACAGCAGACAAACTTTATTCACTCTCTCACATCTCTCAGAATCAGAAAAAGCATTGACCTCATGCTGCAGGGTCTCTCCTTTATATTACAACACTCACTCCCCCTGCTGCCTGAGGTCTTGCATCACAATACATTCTCGCATCACAATTCCTATTGTCCCCAGTTGCTTAATTAACCATGCTCTTCCGGCAGAGGAATTTACTGCCTTTCCCTTCCTTCCAGTCTGAGATGAATATCACAGCATGGGTCCCCATACCGCCCCCCCCCCCCCCGAGTCTCAGAATGAGCATTAACTCTCACGTCCTTTCGGCTTCAGCCTCCTCCCATATCTGCTGTAACGAGGGATCTTCGGCTCCGCGGAGCTGCTGTGCCGGTGGGGGGTTCCTGGGGGTGTGTCCGTCTGTGGGTGGACAATGGGGGGGGGGCATTCAGCATGCTCGTGTGACTGCTCTGCGGCCATGACCGTGTAATCTATCCCTACGTAGACTGGGGCCACTACTGTGCGCTAGAGGCAGTCCGCCACCACATTCAGTTTACCGGCCACATGCTGAATATTGGTCGTAAACTCTGAGATCGCAGCCAGCTGTCTCTGCTGCCGGCCTGACCATGGTTCCGAAACCTTGGCCATCGCGTACGTTAGCGGCTTGTGGTCCACAAACACAGTGAAGTTGCGCCCTTCCAGCCAGAACTGGAAGTGGCGTATGGCCAGATGGAGAGCCAGAAACTCTCTGTCGAACGCGTTGTATTTATGCTCACTGTCGCGCAAAGACCTGCTAAAAAAAAGCGAGCGGCTGCCAAGAACCAGGGACGCGTTGCTCCACAACGGCCCCTATGGCCACATCCGAGGCATTAGTAGTAAGCGCTATCCGAGCCGCTGGGTCCAGGTGCGCCAATAGTGCGGCGTTTGCCAGGGCTGTTTTAACCTCAGAGAATGCCTGCTTCCACTCAGGAGTCCAGTCGACTCTGTCCACCGGTTTCCGTTTCTTGAATGCGGCGTACAATGACTGCATAAGCTGGGCTGCACGGGGGAGGAAACGGTTTTAAAAGTTAACCATCCCCAAAAACTCTTGCAGCGCCCTGACCGTCTGAGTCCGGGGAAAATTCACCACCGCGCACACCTTGTCCGGCAAGGGTATCGCTCCCTCCGTTGAGATGCGGTGCCCCAAAAAATCAATCCCCGTCACATCGAACTGGCATTTTGCCGGGTTGATTATTAACCCACGCTCCTCTAACCTCCGGAAAACCGTCCTGAGGTGGGTTACGTGTTCGTCCTCGGACGCGCTGGCCACCAGGATGTCATCCAGGTAGACGAACACAAACGGCAGATTGCGCAACACCGCATCCATCATGCGTTGGAATGTCTGTGCCACGCCTTTTAATCTGAAAGGCATGCGTAAAAACTCAAACAGACCAAACGGGGTTATTACCGCCATTTTAGGTATGTCCTCCACGTGCACCGGGACCTGGTGGTAACCACGGACCAGGTCTAGCTTAGAAAAAATACGTGCTTCGGAGAGGTGAACGGAAAAATCCTGAATATGGGGGATCGGGTAGCGGTCGTGCGCTGTGGCGTTGTTTAATCTGCGGAAATCTCCACAAGGTCACCACGATCCCTTGGCCTTAGGGACCATATGTAGTGGGGATGCCCATGGGCTGTTTGAGTGCCTGATGATGCCCAGCCTTTCCAAGTTGGCAAACTTCTCGCGCGCTATGGTCAGTTTAGCTGTGTCCAGGCGCTGAGGTCGTGCGAAAACGGGCGGCCCGGTGGTGGTAATAAAGTGCTCCACCCCGTGTTTAGTGATGGCCGCCGAAAATGTCGGGACCGTGAGTGCTGGGAACTGGGTGAGCAGTGTGTGGAACTTATCACCTGGAGCTGTGACGTTGGCTAGCATTATTGGCCTGGCTCCTCGAGCTGTACAGGGGAGAGAATCAAAAGACATTGCATTAACCAGGCGTCTGTTAGCAACATTGATTAGTAGTCCGTGTGCGCACAAAAAATCAGCGCCCAAGATTGAGAAACTGCATGCCGCTATGACGAATGTCCACTCGTACGTACGGCCGTGTAGGGATACAGTCTGTGTCTTTTCACCAAAAGTCTTAATGTCCGAGCCGTTTGCGGCCGTCAGCTCGGGGCCGCTAGCACCCGCTAGCCGGTCAGCGTAGGACGGCAGGATGAGGCTCTTTTGGGAACCGGAGTCCACGAGGAACCGTCTGCCCGAGGGCGAGTCTGTCACATAGAGCAGCTTGCTTTCTTCACCAGCGGTCGCAGCTGTTACCGACTGCCGGTCTTGGCGTTTACCGAACGCTTGAATTGGCACGGTGGCACACATCGGCGTGCGTCCTCTCCAAAACGGCGGTGGTAGGAGCAGAGCATGTCTCTCTGGCTCTTCCTGGCCCCTGCTGCCGCTACCATCGCTGGCTCCTCGCTTCCTCTGGCCGTCTCGCTGGGTTCTGACTGTGCTGTGTTCACTGTGAGGGCCCTGGTGGTGAGGATGATCTGATCTGCCTCCTGGGCTAGCGTACGGTAGTCACGCGCGACCAGCAACAATGAGTTGGCAAGGACTGCTCTGGCCACCGTTGGGAGGTTCCGGAGGAAAAGGTGGGCAAACAGAAAATGCCCGTTGTCCTTGCCCATCAACGCCAACATCTTCTCCATCAGTTCGACCGCCGACCCATCTCCTAATTCGGAGCGCATCAGGAGCCTCTCTGCCCTCTCTCAGTCCAAGAGCGTGTAGCGCCGGGTCAGCGCGGCTTTGAGAGCCCCGTATTTGTCGCGGGCTGGGGGCTGTTGGAGCAGGTTCGCTACTTGCTGAGTCGTGCGAGCGTCCAGCACTGCAACCACATAGTAATATCTGGTGTCATCTGCCGTTATTCCCTGGAGCGCGAACTGGGCCTCGGTGTGGAGGAACCAAGACTTTGGGTCGTGCAGCCAAAAGTCTGGTAGTTTGACCGAAACGGCACACGCGTTGCTGGGGCTTCCCGTTCAGGTCATCTCCAGGGTGTTTGCCTCGTGTTCCATTATTCGTCAAGGGTCACCAGTGAGGAGAAAGGAATAATCAGGCCAGGCATTCACAGCAGACAAACTTTATTCACTCTGTCACATCTCTCAGAATCAGAAAAAGCATTGACCTCATGCTGCAGGGTCTCTCCTTTATATTACAACAGTCACTCCCCCTGCTGCCTGAGGTTTTGCATCACAATACATTCTCGCATCACAATTCCTATTGTCCCCAGTTGCTTAATCCCCCATGCTCTTCCGGCAGAGGAATTTACTGCCTCTTCCTTCCTTCCAGTCTGAGATGAATATCACAGCATGGGTCCCCATACCACTGCAATAAAGTTGGTTGCATTTTGTTAAAATATGTTGGATATAATCAGATTTACCTTAGAGCAGACATAGAGTCTAGTCAGAGCCACAAAGAACCACAACGCCGTACTTGGGTGTTTTAATGTCAGGGTAAATACAGACAACTGCAGCTGTTTGTTTTACCCCGACATTAAAATGCTCGGGGGGCAATGGATCAGCGTTCTCGTCGCGCCCTCCGCCAGTACCCGGGCTCGCCTGGGGAAGCTAATGATCCTACCAGCAGACTAAATTCGAAGAGACGACGCCTCTGTGCCAAGTCAAAGAAGAATCCTAGTCACAGTCCTAAAGCCGAAAGCAAACAGCCCCAAGAGCACTTTGTGGTAGGATCGGCCCTTCGCATATTACAACTAAACGTTGAAGGCCTATCTGCAGCCAAGCGAAGCCTTATCGAAGTCCTCGCCTTCCAACATTCGATTGATGTAATCTGCCTCCAAGAGACTCATATTGGCACAGAGGAAGCTGGCCGCTTCACCATCAAAGGCTTTGACCTCCTGTGCTATGTTCTACATGCTAAACATGGACGTGCCACCTATGTGCGTTCTGACATAGTTGAAGCAAATCACCTGATAACAACACATTTCTCAGACACCATAATCATTGGTGGCTTCCATATTGTCAATGTGTACAAGCCCCCTAATGCCAACTGGGATCTGCAGGTCTTACCCACCCTACCCCACCCTGCCATCTATGTGGGGGACTTTAACAGCCATCACCCTGACTGGGGGTACCCAGCAGTGGACAGTGATGGGAAGGCACTTTCAGACTGGGCATCCAGAAATGACCTCGCTTTGATATACGACCCCAAACAAAGAGGAACCTTCCACTCTGCTAGGTGGAAGAAGGACTTTTCTCCTGACCTGTGTTGGGTCAGCTCTTTGAATGGGGAGCCATATCCTACACAGATCCTCATTCTTGATGATTTTCCACACAGCCAACACCGGCCCCTGCTTGTACACATTGGCCTACAACTTCCAGTCATATACAGCCCAAGGAAGATGCGCTGGAACTTCCGCAAAGCCAACTGGAAGAAATTCAGTGAAACTCTGGACCGGAGCGTTGTTACCATCCCACTCCACACCATCACTGTAGATGAAGCATACAACCGCTTCTGCAGCGCAATCTTCAAGGCTGCCCATACTGCAATCCCACGAGGCTACCGACCCCTCTATGTCCCATGTTTGGACGGAGAAAGTGCTGCCCTCCTACAATCCTATCAAACATCAGGGGACCCAGAGATAGCAGACCATCTCATTGAATCGCTAAATACAGCTCGGCGAAAGAAATGGGAGGAGACAGTTGCTGACCGGAGCTTTACCCACTCTAGCAGGAAATGTTGGAGCCTCATCCGTCGCCTAGGAGCTGCACAGAAGCCTCCTAGCCAAAGCCGAGTATCCGTCACACCCAACCAAGTTGCATCCCACCTACTGACTATCGCCAAAGCACCCCAAGACAAAGACACCAGAAGAGCAGTTACAACTGAGCTAAAAAAACACCAAAAAATGCCTGTAGAGGAAACGAACCCTGAACCCTTCGAGGCTGCTGAACTGGAGAAAGTCCTATAGAGCCTGAAATGTGGAAAGGCAGCAGGATACGATAACATCTTCCCAGAATTCATGAAAAATCTTGGCCCCCGAGCCCTAACCTGGTTGACACAATTCTACACAAGGATCACACAAACAAACTCGATCCCAAAGAAATGGCGGACAGCAAAGGTCATTGCCATCCCAAAACCTGGCAAAGACCACAAATTACCAGCAAGCTACCGCCCAATCTCCCTACTCAGCGTTCCTTACAAAATCATGGAGCGCCTAATACTGCAACGCATTTCCCCAGAAGTAGAGGATATTCTAAGTGTGGATCAAGCAGGTTTCCGCAAGGACCGCAGTACAGGAGAACAAGTACTGGCCCTAACCACCTTCATCGAAAATGGCTTCGAGAGCAGACTGAAGACAGGGGCTGTGTTTCTTGATCTTACAGCCGCCTATGATACGGTCTGGCACAAAGGCCTCCTCCTGAAACTTATAAAGGCGATCCCTGCTTGGGCAACAGCAATTATAAAAACCCTGCTGACCAACCGAAGGTTCAGAGTCCACCTCAGTCAGAAGACAAGTGCATGGAGAATGCAGAAAAACGGACTCCCACAAGGCTCAGTTCTAGCTCCAACTCTGTTCAACCTCTACATAAACGACCTGCCTACTACAAAATCCCGCAAATTCACCTATGCAGACGACATCTGTTTGGCATTCCAAGCACCAGACTTTGAACCACTGGAACGGGTGCTCACGGAAGATCTTGCCAAACTGGACCAGTTCTGCAAAATCTGGCGCCTAAAACCAAGCCCAGCAAAAACCGTCTCCAGTGTATTCCATCTCCACAATGCAAAAGCTGCCAGAGAACTAAACATCCACCTGAGCGGACTCAAGCTTAAGCATGCCCCAAATCCAACTTATCTTGGAGTGACCCTTGATAGGACCTTATCCTTCAAGGAACATCTAAAGGGGACGGCTGCTAAGGTGAAGGTACGAAACAACCTGCTCTGCAAGCTCGCTGGTGCAAAATGGGGGGCGGCAGTCTCCACCCTGCGCACCTCAGCACTGGCCCTTTCATACTCTGTAGCAGAATATTGTGCCCCTGTCTGGTCCAGGTCATCTTACACACACCATGTAGACACCCAGCTCAACACAACCATGAGAACTATAACTGGAACAATCCGCTCAACACCACTCCCCTGGCTCTCTGTACTGTCAAACATAGCCCCTCCACACATCCGGCGAGCAGCATTAACTCAAAGGATGCTCCAAAAAGTTAAAGATTCTCCTCACTTACCAATCCATGCAGATATCTACACTCCACCCACTGCCCGACTTTCATCCAGACAGCCGATTTGGAAAAACCCTCCCCCAGCTGACTTTACCATCCAGACAGCTTGGCAAGAGGAATGGGAGACCAAGGAGGTCCCAAACAAACAGCTGGTGATAAACCCCAACCAACAGGTCCCGGGCACCAACCTCCCAAGGAGACAGTGGTCTACACTCAATCGCTTCAGGACTGGACATGGCCCCTGCTTGGCCAGCCTTCACAGATGGGGCAGTAGCCCTAGCCCACTGTGCGCATGTGGAGAGGAGCAAACAATGGAACACATCATAGAGGCTTGCCCGCTCCAAAGACTGGAAGGAGGATTACACACCCTCCATACAGCAAACCAGGAGGCAACTGCTTGGCTTAAGGACTTTGCATTCGCTAAATAAATAAATTAAAATGCTCATGCTGCTGTCATGCCATGAATGTTTGTTATTTAACTTAACACGTAGACATTTTCTGACAATTGTTCAAAATTTTATTGATCCATATTTTGTGATGATTTAAAAATTAATGCATGCTAAAGCTGCTGTCCATGTCGTACCAATGCAGAGCAACGAATGCAAAAAAAAAAAAACAACACCTACAGTGGTGTGAAAAAGTGTTTGCCCCCTTCCTGATTTTTCTTTTTTTTTGTATGTTTGTTACACTTAAATGTTTCAGATCATCAAACAAATTTAAATATTAGACTGTGGAGTGTGTAAATAATGAGGCTGATTTGGTTCAAGCGGTTTATTACACGACTCACGCAAGGAGCATAGACAGAATGGCATACAAGTAGGAACTCTTCCCTTAAATAACATGACATCCTTCTAGACCCTTCTCACACACAAAAGATAATCCCCGTCTAGACTCTTCTCACACACAAAAGATAATCCCCCCCGTCCGACTGCAGTCAGTCCATTCATCCTTGACACCTCCCTGTTATCTTACTAGGGCATCTAGAAACTTCTCACACACAAAAGGTTAACTTCTGGTCCTTTGTTCCTGTCTAAGTTGGTAAACCATTATGCACTCCCCAGGTTGCCACAAGACAAAGATAACACAAGTAAACACAAAATGCAGTTTTTAAAAGAAGGTGTTTATTATTAAGGGGGAAAAAATCCAAACCTACATGGCCCTGTGTGAAAAAGTGATTGCCCCCTAAACCTAATAACTGGTTGGGCCACCCTTGGCAGCAACAACTGCAATCAAGCATTTGCAACAGCTGGCAATGAGTTTCTTACAGCGCCGTGGAGGAATTTTGGCCCACCCATCTTTGCAAAATTGCTGTAATTCAGCCACATTGGAGGATTTTCAAGCATGAACCGCCTTTTTAAGGTCATGCTACAGCATCTCAATGGGATTCAGGTCAGGATTTTGACTAGGCCACTCCAAAGTCTTCATTTTTTTTTAAGCCATTCAGAGGTGGTCTTGCTGGTGTGTTATGGATCATTGTCCTGCTGCAGAACCCAAGTGTGCTTCAGCATGAGGTCACGGCTAGATGGCCAGCTATTGTCCTTCAGGATTTTTTGGTAGACAGCAGAATTCATGCTTCCATTTGCTACAGCAAGTCTTCCAGGTCCTGAAGAAGCAAAATAGCCCCAGACCATCACACTACCACCACCATTTTTTTTTTTTTTTATTTAAGTTTTTGTAAAGGGTATACAGGTCATTACAGCATTGCATTGTTTACATTTTCATCACATGTTCCCTTGTTTTTTGTTATTTGACAACATTGGTAGGATAGTTATTACAACACCCCCCTTCTTTTTTTTTAAAGTGAAAGAAAAAGTGAAATTAAGGAGAATTAAATTAAAAAAAACAAAAAACGAATAAACAAACAGAACAGCAAAAAACAAACAAACAGAAAATTAAGTAATTAAAAGTAAAAGAGCAACTGAGTAGTGTTGGAACAAAGAGCGGGACCATTATTGAAATGGTATTTGTCAAAGATTAGATCTAATGGAAGACACATATGCGGTCCAGGGTTGCCAAAAGTTCATGAACCCATCCATGTCCTGTCTCAGTGCGAATGTCAACTTTTCCATCGAGTAAATGTCTTGAATCATGTTAATCCAATCTTCAGGTGTAGGACAGTCCTTCAGCATCCATTTTTTAGTTAGGGCTTTTTTACTTGCCAATATTAAAACATTGAATAAGTATTTATCTCCTCGTCTTTCCAGTGAGTCCGGTAGTAAACCCAAATACAAAGTTACAAAAGAAAAGGGAACTGTTATTTTGAATATTTTCCCCAATATTGTCTGTATGTTGGTCCAATATTGGTGGATAACTGGGCATGACCAAAACACATGAAAATGATTTGCAGTCTTTTCACCACACAAGCGCCAACAGTTCAACCCCTTATGGGTAAATTTGTTTTGTGCAGGTGTTCTGAAAAATCTTACCAAGTTTTTCCATCCAAATTCTCTCCACTGCAGGGATGAGGTACTTTTCCATTGCTGTTTATTTAGCTTTTCCCATATTTCCAATTGTAAAGTGAAATTCCCCTCTTTTTCCCATCTCTCTTTTATATATGATGTGTTGTCTCCTTTTAAGTCTTGAAGACCTTGGTATATTTTAGAAATGTATCTGATCCCTGGGATCCCTTTATATGCCATTAAGAAGACCTTCAGAACACCTGACTGGGCCCTTTCCAAATCCTCCTTTTTAAGTATATTGTTTATGTGGTGTCTAAGCTGAAAGAACCTGTAAATCTTGATTTATTAGACCTTGTTTTTTCAAATCTTCAAAACTTCTTAAAGTTTGCCCCTTAAAAAAATCGTAATATTTTATCAGCCCTTTCTCTTTCCACTCTTTAAATCTAGTGTCTGTTTTATTGGGGGTAAAGTCTTGATCATAGGCAATCCATTGCAGAAGTCGATAGGGCTCTTTGGCTTGATTCTCTCTGACTATCTTAAACCAAATTTTTAGCGGGGTCTCTATCCATGGGTTAGTGTTATTCAAGAGTTTAGGTAAGGCATTGTTCCCTATTATCGCCTGTAGGGGGATGTCACTTGTTATTTGGCATTCCTTCTCCTTCCATTGTGCAGTGTAGACTGGGTTACATATCTCTACTAAAGTTTTAATTTGTGCAGCTATAAAATAGTCCCTGATATTTGGCAGCGCGAGCCCACCTTTGTCTTTGTTTAGCTGTAGGGTTCTATATCTGATTCTAGGTCTCTTACCCTGCCATATGAATCTTGAGATCCTTCTGTCCAGCTCCTGCCATGTTTTTTTGGGAGGTTCTACCGGTATTGTTTGGAAAAGGTGTAGAAGACGTGGAAGTATATTCATTTTGACTGCTTCAATTCTTTGTGCGGTACCTAAGAATGGTATCATATTCCATCTTGCTAGGTCAGATTTTATTTTTGTCACCAGTGGATCATAGTTTAGTGTTATAATTTTGTTGAGTTGTTTCGGGATATTGACCCCCAGATATTTCATAGATTCCAACTCCCAGTTAGTTTTGAGTTCATTTAATGAAAAATGATTTGGGTCATAGTTGAATGTTAAAACTTGGGTTTTATGCATGTTTAATTTGTACCCTGATAAATCTCCATAGTCTGAAAAAACTGAGATTAGTTCTGGTAGAGAAGTGTCTGGCTGCCCTAGGTATATTAAAATGTCATCAGCAAAGAGTGCTATTTTATGTTCCTTCTGACCAAGTGTAATACCTTGAATTTCTTGATTTTGTCTTATCCATTGGCTCAGAGGTTCTATGAAGATTGCAAAGAGCAGTGGAGACAGGGGGCAGCCTTGACGACATCCTCTTTCCAGCTCAAAAGATGATGATAAATTACCGTTAATCCTTATTTTAGCTGTTGGTTTTTTATATAATGCCTGTATAGTTCTAATGAAGTTGTTATGAAAATTGAAACTGGATAAGATTCTATATAGGAAAGACCAGTCAACTAAATCGAATGCTTTTTCAGCATCTAATCCCAATATGACTGCATTTAAGATATATTTTTTTATATGATGAATTATGTGTAAAGTGCTTCGAATGTTGTCTTGTGTCTGTCTTTGTCTTATAAAACCTGTTTGGTCTAAGTGAATTAAGTCTGTCAGTATGTTTTCTAACCTTTTGGCAAGGATAGTGGTAAAAAGCTTATAGTCCTGATTTAATACACTGATTGGTCTGTAGTTGGAGCATTCTAGTTTATCCTTTTCAGGTTTAGGTATAACTGCAATGACCCCTTCTCTCCAGGAGGGGGGGATTTCCCCTGTGTGGAGGACGTAGTTAAATGTTTTCAGGAGGAGAGGAGATAGTTGCTGTTTAAAGGTTTTGTACCATTCTGCTGTATAGCCATCTGCTCCTGGGGATTTGTTAGCTTTAAGTTTCATAATTGCTTTTTCCAATTCTTTAGGTTGTATTTCTGACAGTAGGGTTTTATTTTGTGATTCCATAAGTTGGGGAAGGTTTAATGTGTTTAGGAATGTCTCGGATGCGTTTTTATGTTTTTTGTGGGAGTATAAGTTCTTGTAGTAATTCTCGAAGCTTTTAAGAATATCCTGAATTCTGAATTTTATTTCCTTTGATACTGGGTCTCTGATTTTGTAGACTGCTCTTTCTGTTTGTTGTTTCCTCAATTTATAGGCTAGTAATTTTGCCGATTTACTGCCTGCTTCATAGTGTTTTTGTTTCAGAAATGTAAGTTTCTTCTGGATTTCTATTGTGTAGATCTCATTTATTTGATTTTTAATTTCTTTAATCTTGAGCGAGCCATTAGAATGAGTGTTGTCTTTGTGTTCTTTTTCTAGGTTCTTGAGTTCTGACTCTAGTGTGATTAGTTTTTCTTGTCTCAGTTTCTTTTGGGTTGCCAGTTTTGCAATAATTTTTCCCCTTATTACAGCTTTGCATGCATCCCACAGTATTAAAGGGGATACTTCTCCATTATCGTTTTCTTCCAAATATCTGAGAATATCTGATTCCAATTCATCTTTCAGTGGTCCTTTCAGGACATTTGAATTCAACCTCCAGGAAAATGTATTATTTGTGTATTTTTGGATGTTTAAGTCCATATAGATCGGACTGTGGTCAGAGAGATCCATCAGTCCTATTTTACATGTTTTTACTCTTCCAATGTCTCTATTAAACATAAAAAAGTAATCAATCCTTGAGTAAGATGAATGTGGCGTTGAATAAAAAGTATAATCTTTTACATTGGGGTTGAATTCCCTCCATACGTCACAGATTCCCATTTCTTTTGGTAGCATCCGAGTATTCCTATTTTGGGTGTTATTTTGATGTGAAGAATTACCTGTTGCATCCCAGTATGGATTCAGTCTTAGATTGAAGTCTCCACCACATATCACTAAACCTTGGGCTTTAGTTATCATTAGGTCGAATACATTTTTATAAAATTTCCATTTAGCCCCTGGTGGTGCATATACATTCAGCAGGGTGATATCTTCTCCCTCTAGCCGCCCAGTTACCAAACTGTACCTCCCTTCTTAACTTTGTGTTCTGATTTTTTTTCAAATGTAATTTTGGTTGATATCAATGTCGCTACTCCCCTCCTCCTCCCTGATTTATATGAAGATGAAGAGATCATTTTAAACCCTTGTCTATTGAGTTTAGTGTGTTCCACGTCTGTTAGGTGGGTTTCTTGTAAAAATATTATTTCTGCTTTGTCTTTTTTCATTTTGCGTAGAATCTTGGATCTTTTAACTGGATTCAGGATCCTTTTTACATTATATGAGGCTATTTTGGTTACACCCTGTTTCTCCATTGTATTTTCTTATTTAGTATAACAGTGTGGTGGCCCTCTTTTTTGCTACTCAGAAACTGAAAGAACATTAAGAACATAAAAAACATTAAGAACATAGCGTACGAAACTTTAAAACAAAAAACTGTCAAAAAAAACTTCCTGAGCTGGGGTCTCTTTAAAGACCCTGTAAGAGCCCTGATGGAGTGTAGGCTCTGAGGGAAATTCCTCAAACTCTGTTACGTGTTGAGGGCCCTCTCTTACCCCTGTAAGTTGTCCCATGTTTTTAACATGAATTTCAGATCCCAATCCGAATTTGTAATGATTTTTTTTTTTTTTTTTTTATGCCTATACCCTATGAGATTGTGTGCACCCTCCCACCCCCATCACAGCAAACATTCACTCTAATACAGTATTTGTTAGTGTGGAGAGAACATGTGGGTCATTGTTACGTTTCTATTTTAACATGATTTTTTTTTTCCCTTTAAATTAAGAAGACATTTGTTTCTAATGCTATAACTGCTCCATGAAAGGTTTTACCACATGCTGATTCTGCATCTCCTTTAATGTTTGTTACCTTGTAGGAGGGGGGGGGGGGGGTGGAAGTGCAGAGTGACTGAAAAGAAAAAAAAAAAACAAAAAGGTCGCTATTCCTTCCTGGAACTGGAAAGCTTATCTTTGTAGCTCTGGGGCTGGATTTCCCGCTGCTGGCCCGTGGTTTTTGAAGGTCTCTGAGTGGACCACGTTTGAGCTCTGATCTTTTCGCTCAGATTCGCTGCGGGTTTAAACACCGTTACCGGGAGCCCTCTTCTTGCCATGTCAATTGTTGCTTCTTCCGCTGAATTATAAAGACATGACTCTTCACCGTAAAAGACCCTTAGCTTCGCCGGAAATGGCGTCTGAAAGCGTAGATTCTGTTCCCGTAGAACCTTTTTGGCGTCGTTATATTCCCGTCGCTTTTTAAGAACCTCAGGGGTGTAATCGTGCTCCACGAAGACTTTTCTCTCATGATGCATAAATCCTTTTTTCTGCCAAGCCCGTCTTACAACCTCTTGTTTTATTTTGAAATTGGCGAATCTCACCACCACAGAACGTGGGGGCGCTTCCGGCGCTGGCTTTGCGGCTAATGTACGATGGGCCTTTTCTATCTTCAAATTGGTGGTTTGTGGAATATCCAACTTCTCTCTCAATAAGGATTCCACGCATTCCGCCACTGTGTTGAAACTATCTTCAGCTCCTTCTTTCAGACCGTGAATTCTGATGTTATCTCGTCTCTGTCTTCCTTCTTGGTCGGTTAGCTTAGCCTCCAGCCTTGACTGTTTTCTGTGTAAATCCAGCACAGAATCTTCAAGCACTTTTACTCTTTCTTCAGCTTCCAAGATTCGGTTTTCGGCCTAGTCCATTCTGCTGTTCGTCCTTTTTAGATCCTCTCTGAATTCAAGAAATTCGGCCCGAAATCGTCGTAATTCGTCAAATAGCGATTTCAAGCTAATTCTTTTGTTAGCTAGGCCCAGGTCCTCGTCTTCTGAACGGAGGTCCTCCGGTTCAGATTCTGCGGCCGCTGCGCGTCCTGACCTGGGGAATGTCAGTTTCTTCTGCTTTTGGTTAGGCATGGTGTGATTGTCTTTTGATTTTTAATCTTCCAAAAATCCGTTAGGTCTGATTTTGAGGATGTTTTCCTTGGATTGGGTCTGGGAGTTTCAGTGTTAGGTTGCTATCACCATGGTGTCCAGACCGGAAGTCCACCACCACCATATTTTACTGTTGATATGATGTTCCTTTTCTGAAATGCTGTGTTACTTTTACGCCAGATGTAATGGGACACACACCTTCCAAAAAGTTCAACTTTTGTCTTGTCAGTCCTCGGAGTATTTTCAAAAAAGTCTTGGGGATCATCAAGATGTTTTCTGGCAAAACTGAGACGAGGCTTTTGTTCTTTTTGCTCAGCAGTGGTTTTTGTTTTTCAACTCTGCCATGCAGGCCATTTTTGCCCAGTCTCTTTCTTATGGTGGAGTCATGAATACTGGCCTTAACTGAGGCAAGTGAGGCCTGTAGTTCTTTGGATGTTGTTGTGTGGTCTTTTGTGACCTCTTGGATGAGTCGTTGCTGCGCTCTTTGGGTAATTTTGGTCGGCCAGCCACTCCTGGGAAGGTTCATCACTGTTCCATGTTTTCGTCATTTGTGGATAATGGCTCTTACTGTGGTTTGCTGGAGTCCCAAAGCTTTAGAAATGGTTTTATAACCTTTTCCAGACTGACAGATCTCAATTACTTTGTTTCTCATTTGTTCCTGAATTTCTTTGGATCATAGCATGATGTTTAGCTTTAGAGGATCTTTTGGTCTACTTCACTTTGTCAGGCAGGCCCTATTTAAGTGATTTCTTGACTGAGAACAGGTGTGGCAGTAATCAGACCTGGGTGTGGCTAGAGAAATTGAACTCAGCTTTCCAAAGATGTGATAAACCACAGTTAATTTATGTTTTAACATGGGGGCAATCACTTTTTCACACAGGGCCATGTAGGTTTGGATTTTTTTTACCTTTAATAATAAATACCTTTGTGGAGCATGTAAATGAAGAGGCAGATTGGTTTCAGACGCTTTATTACACACTCTCACATTCTCAAGCATAGTAAGAATGACATTCAAGTAGAAGCTCTTCTCTTAAATACCATGACATTCTTCTAGAATCTTCTCACACACAAAAGATGATCTTCTCGTCCAATTGCAATCAACCCACTCATCCTTAACACCTCCCTGTTATCTTACTAGAGAACCCCCGCTCTTTGTTCCTGTCTAAGATGGTATACAATTAGGCTCTTCCCAGGTTGCCCCCCCCCCCCAGCAACTTAGATAGGATGAAAGGATAACAGTCCACATGCTGTGATAGAACCATTAACATCAGTCCACATGCTGCTTGGGCTTCAGTCTTCTCCCTTATCTGCTGTAACCAGAATTCCCCTCCTCCGCGGCGCTGCCCTGCCTTTGGGGGGCTGTTGTTTGGGGGGAAACCTTTCTGTCTGTCCGTGTGGGTGCTCTAAGGAATCGTCTCTCTGGGGAGCTCCCCGTGGGGGTCTTCCACGCCGAGGGGCCCTCGCCAACAGCACTTGCTCGTCCGCCACAACGAAAGCAGGTTTGAGTCTGTCTATGCCAATTTTTTCCCTCCTACCCCCCAAGTCTAGCAAAAAATGCTTATCCCCTGTTTCCAGCACTCTGAACGGTCCATCATAGGGTGGGCACAGTGGAGGGCGGTGGGCATCGTGTCTGACAAAAACGAACTCCACGTTCTTCAAAGTTTTAGGCACAAAAACACGCGGAAAACTGTGGTGGGCAGGGCCCGGCAGCATGCCTGTGTCTGCGCTACGCTGCAAAAGCTGAGACGGGCAGCTGCCCGGTGCGGGATTATCTGGCAGAAACTCCCCGGGCAGCCGGAGTGGTTGTGCAAAAATGAGTTCTGCCAGGGAAGTTTCCAGATCCTCTTTAGGCGCGCAGCGCAACCCCAATAAAACCCACGGTAGCCTGTCTACCCAATTTGCATCCGTCAATGAAGCCCTGAGAGCCGCTTTCAGTGATCTATGAAAACGTTTGCATAACCCATTAGCCTGTGGATTTGTACGCGGTTGTGCGGTGAATTGTAATACCCAGGCTGCGGGCCTTCGCTGACCAGAGTTCGGAAACAAATTGAGGGCCTCTGTCGGATGTAATGTCCGACGGGACTCCAAAACACGCCACCCATGCTGTTAAAAAAGCGCACGCCACCTCCTCGGACGTGGTTGCCGCCAGCGGAACCGCTTCCGGCCAGCGCGTGGTGTGGTCCACCATTGTCAGGAGGTGCGTGCACCCCTGTGATGGTGGGAGGGGGCCCATGAGGTCCACGTGAACATGGTCGAACCTCTTAGTCGGAATATGAAACGGCTCCAAGGGAGCCTTCGTGTGTCTGTGAACTTTGGCTCGTTGGCACGCCACGCAGGCTGCCGCCCACTCTTTCACTTGTTTGTGAAGGCTCGGCCACACGAATTTCTCCCCTACCATTTTGACCGACGCGTGCACTCCTGGGTGCGCCAAAGAATGAATCGAGTCAAACACGCGGCGGCGCCACACGGCCGGGACCACGGGACGCGGGCGACCCGTGGAGACATCACAGATTAGGGGGGGCATGCCATCTTGCAGCACTCTGCTCTTCAGCCTTAACCCTGTTGGTCCAGACTGGAGCGCGCGCACGTCTGCGTCACTAACCTGCTCCGCGGCCATGGCTGCGTAATCTATCCCCACGCAGACCGGGGCCGCCACGGCACACGAGAGGCAGTCTGCCACTACATTCAGTTTACTCGACACATGCTGAATATCGGTAGTAAACTCTGAGATCGCGGCCAGCTGTCTCTGCTGTCGGCCCGACCACGGTTCTGAAACCTTGGCTATCGCGAATGTTAGCGGCTTGTGGTCAACGAACGTGGTGAAACTGCACCCTTCCAGCCAGAACTGGAAGTGGCAAATGGCCAGGTGGAGAGCCAGCAACTCCCTGTCGAACGCGCTGTATTTACCTTCACTGTCGCGCAAAGTCCTGCTGAAAAAGGCGAGTGGCTGCCAAGCCCCGGCTACGCGCTGCTCCACGACTGCCCCTATGGCCACATCTGAAGCATCAGTGGTGAGTGCTATGCGGGCCGTTGGGTCTGGATGTGCCAGCAATGCAGCGTTTGCCAGGGCTGCTTTGACTTCCGAGAACGCCCGCTCTCGCTCCGGGGTCCATTCGACCCTATCCGCGGGTTTCTGTTTTTTGAGCGTGGCGTACAATGGTTGCATGAGCTGCTCTGCGCGGGGAAGGAAACGGTTATAAAAGTTTACCATTCCCAAAAATTCTTGTAGCGCCCTGACCGTTTGCGGTCGGGGAAAATCCACCACTGCACGCACCATGTCAGGCAGCGGAATTGCTCCTTCGGGAGAGACGCGGTGCCCCAAAAAATCAATATCTGTCACTCCGAACTGACATTTCGCTGGGTTGATTATTAACCCGTGCTCTTTCAACCTCCGGAAAACTGTCATGAGGTGGGTTTCGTGTTCGTCTTCGGACGCGCTGGCTACCAGGATATCGTCCAGGTAGACAAACATGGACGAGAGATGGCGCAGCACTGCATCCATCATGTGCTGGAATGTCTGTGCCGCTCCTTTCAACCCGAATGGCATGCGCAAAAACTCGAATAAACCGAACGGAGTTATTACTGCTGTTTTGGGTATGTCCTCAGCGCGCACTGGGACTTGGTGGTAACCGCAGACCAGATCTATCTTGGAAAAAATGCGCGCCCCGGCGAGGTGAACGGAAAAATCCTGTATGTGGGGAATTGGGTAGCGATCGTGCGCTGTGGTGTTGTTCAACCTGCGGAAATCTCCGTACGGTCGCCACGAGCCCTCAGCTTTAGGGACCATGTGCAGCGGGGATGCCCATGGGCTGTTTGAGCGCCTGATGATGCCCAACCTTTCCAGATTGGCAAACTCCTCGCGCGCTATGGCCAGTTTAGCTGCGTCCAAGCGCCGAGGTCGTGCAAAAACGGGCGGCCCGGTGGTGATGATAAAATGCTCCACCCCATGTTTAGCGATTGCTGCCGAAAACGTCGGGACTGTGAGTGCTGGGAACTGGGTGAGCAGTGTGTGGAACTTACCGCCTGCTGCTGTGACGTTGGCTTGTGCTATCGGCCGGGTCACTCGAGCTATACAGGGGAGAGAGTCGAAAGACAGTGCATTAACTAGGCGCCTGTTAGCAAGATCAACCAGTAAACCATGTGCACACAGAAAATCAGCCCCCAGTATATGATAATCCAATGCTGTTATGACAAAAGTCCACTCATATGTACGGCCATGTAGAGACAAGAGTAGAGTCTTCTCACCAAAGGTCTTAATCTCCGAGCCGTTCGCTGCCGCCATCTCGGGGCCGCTAGATCCTGCCAGCCGGTCAGCGTAGGTCGGCCGGATGAAACTCTTCTGGGCGCCGGTGTCCATGAGGAAATGCCTCCCCGAGCGTGCGTCCGTCAGGTAGAGCAGCTTGTTCTCCTCCCCGAGGGTCGCGGCTGCTACCGACCCCCGGTCTTGGCGTTTCCCGAGCGCTTGAACTGGCACGGTGGTGTACATCTGCGTGCCTTTTCTCCGAAGCGGCGGTGGTAGAAACAAAGCGTGTCTCCCTCGCGCTCCTTGGCCCCCGCTGCTGCTGCCGTCGGTGGCTCCTCGCCTCCTCTGGTCGTCTCGCTGAGCTCCGTCGCTGCCGCGATGGTCGTGAACGCCCTGGTGGCGATGATGATCCGGTCTGCCTCCCGGGCTAGTGCATGAAAGTCCCGCTTGGCCCGCAACGGCGAATTGGCCAGGGCCGCTCTCGCCGCTGTCGGAAGTTTCTGGAGGAAGAGGTGGGTAAAAAGAAAGTGGTTGTCGTCCGTGCCCCTCAACGTCAGCATCTTCTCCATAAGGTCTATTGCCGACCCATCTCCCAACTCAGTCCGCGTCAGGAGCCTCTCTGCTCTCTCACTATCCGAGAGAGTGAAGTGCTGGATGAGCACAGCCTTTAGTGCCTCGTACTTGTTGCCAGTTGGTGGCTGATTGAGCAGGCTCACTACGTGCTGAGCTGTGCGGGCGTCGAGCACTGCGACCACATAGTGGAACTTGGTGTCATCTGCCGTTATTCCCCGGAGGGCGAACTGCGCCTCGACGAGGTGGAACCAAGAGCGCGGATTGTTCTGCCAGAAATCCGGTAGCTTGACTGCGACCGCACATGCATGGCTGGAGGTTCCCGTCGAGGTCGGCTCCGGGGATCTTGAACCATGTTCCATGATACGTCTTGGGTCACCAGTGTGGAGCGTGTAAATGAAGAGGCAGATTTGTTTCAGACGCTTTATTACACACTCTCACATTCTCAAGCATAGTAAGAATGACATTCAAGTAGAAGCTCTTCTCTTAAATACCATGGCATTCTTCTAGAATCTTCTCACACACTAAAGATGATCTTCTCGTCCAATCGCAATCAACCCACTCATCCTTAACACCTCCCTGTTATCTTACTAGGGAACCCCCGCTCTTTGTTCCTGTCTAAGATGGTATACAATTAGGCTCTCCCCAGGTTGCCACACCTTCATTTAAAAACTGCATTTTGTGTTTACTTGTGTTATCTTTGTCTAATGTTTAAGTTTGTTTGATGATCTGAAACATTTAAATGTGACAAACATACAAAAAAATGAGAAATCAGGAAGGGGACAAACACCACTGTATTTGATATCTTTCTTAAATCGCTAAGTGGAAGCAAACCATTACTATTTTTTTTTATTTATTATTTTACTTCATGCAGCCTTGCATCTGGTGACATATATAAACGTCAGATCTGTGACATTCATGCAAGTGAAAACATACCTGGTGCTGTTGTGTCTGTACCACCAATCACAAGAGCAATCCTTGAGTTTTCGGTGCATGGTCTACTCATTGTTGTTGAAGCCACTGATTTGGCTGTGCTTGTGAAGAGTCTCACACCATGAACAGCAGCAAGTACCAGAACTATACATTCAAAAATACAAAAACTACAAGTGCTGAAATTATCTGCCACTTGACTGCAAAACACGTATGTGGACTATACATTAAATGAATCAGAAACACTTTTAAAACTGCTATTTTAAAATGCCCCACTACTCCACTCTTGCTGATTGATTTAACGCTATTTCAGCCAAAACCGGAAGTTGCACCCATAATTGTTTCTACAGCAGCGCCCTCAGGAATAAGGTGGTACAAGCCTTTAATTGCACTTAATTTTGACCAGGTGAGCTGAAACAGACAGGTGGACAGAACCACACACAGACGCATTGAGTGGTTACCATATGCCTCCGTTCACCAAGGCATAATAATTTGATAAACAGATTGACAATGTAGTCAAGACGAGCTTTTATCAATTACGTCTGTTATCCAAAGCCAAACCTTTCCTGAGCCTTCATGATCTTGAGATAGCCATCCATGCTTTAATCACTTCTCGACTTGATTACTGCAATGCACTTTATGTTGGCATCTCAGTTTTCTCTTGGCTGCCTTCAACTTGTGCAAAATGCAGCGGCCCTTCTTTTGACCAACACAACTAGGCGAGAGCACATTACTCCTATCCTTTTTTCACTTAATTAATTTTAAACTTTTACTTTTTTGTTTTTAAAGCTCTTAATGGCCTTGCTCCGGTTTATCTGTCTGAGATTTTGACTGTCCGTGACCAAGGCAGGGCTTTGAGGCCATCCAATCAGCTTTTGCTGGATGTGCCCAGGTCAAGGTATGAACATTGGGGTGACCAAGTGTTGTGTCTGAATAACAAGGAGGTGAGGTGACGTTTTATAAAGTTTATTATGACATGGTTTAGGACCCAGGAGACAGACACTGACACGGGCAGATAGTGACAATAATCTTTATTAAAGAGTGAGGGTGTGTAGTGCGAGTGTGAGTGCGTGGATAGAGTTCTGGTCACTGGAGCTGAGCGCCCTGGACGGAGACCCGGCAACCCTGGAACATACAAGCAGAAACAATTACTTTTGTCCCACACTAGTGACAAGCTACAAGTAGCGAGGCTTACTTGGGTGCAGCACAGGTTTCGTCCTGCTGAGATCCAGCGGCCGTGCAACGTGGAGGTGAAGGTGTCCGTGAACGTGCTGGGGCTTCCACCCGTGGCTGTGACAAGGACAGTTCTTCTCGAGACACCGGCTGTGACACCACAGACCGGGACGATGACAATCCTGACGATGACGAGGTGAGTGATTCCACAGAACGTGGTGACGATGATATAACTGATGCTGATGACAGTAACTCCACTGATAACGGTGGCCAATACTCCTGCAACTGATACAATAACAGTTCTGGGATTTGAGGAGCAAGACGTACCGGTAGACGTGGTGGTAGCGAAGCGCTACGTGTGCGTGTTGGCGTTACCCCGTCAGCTGGGGACGCAGGTCCGCCGCCAAGGAGGTCCACCTGTGCACAGGGGTATAAGTTTGGAGTTGAGTAACAGATAGTTCTCTTACTTGGTAGACTCTGATGAGAGGTCCTTGAGGAAGCAAGAGAAGTTCTCGACGAGGCAAGAGAAGTTTCAGACGAGACGAGAGAGAATCCTGACGAGGCCAGAGAGCGGAGTTCAGGCTCGTTCTCCGACGAGGAGGACAGACGACTCTGTGCCGGGCTGTCAGCAACGCTGGCTTTTAACAGCTGTTGATCACCACCTGTTGGTCTGTGCACAGCTGGAGTTAATGATGCCAATGACGGCTCAGAGGCCGCCATGACATATTAACAAGAACTATGTACGCATGGGGAGACCCTACTGCGAGTACAGGAGTCCCAGCAAAGAGACAAGAGACACAGTAAAATAATTCCTCAGTAAAATAATTATTTGGTCACCTACAAACAAGCAAGATTTCTGGCTCTCACAGACCTGTAACTTCTTCTTTAATTCAATTCAATTCAATTCAATTCAACTTTATTTATATAGCGCCATTTCACAACAACAGTCATCTCATAGCACTATCAACTGTAGGGGGAACCCCCACAGTTGCAGAAAGACCCCAGCAATCAGGCGATCCCCTGTGAGCAAGCACTTGGCGACGGTGGAGAGGAAAAACTCCCTTTTAACAGGAAGAAACCTCCAGCAGAACCAGGCTCAGGGAGGGGCAGTCATCTGCTGCGACTGGCTGGGGGGTGAGGGGATAGAGAAGAAGAAAAGAACAGACATGTAGAGAGCAAACAGCACGATGGGGACTCAGTCTATGGGAGAGAACAAACAAATGTTAATGACCAGCAGAAAAAATATTTCATTGAGAGTGAGAAAAGGAGTGAGGCCCAGTGCATTACTGGAGGTCCCCCGGCTGACTAAACCTATTAGCAGCATAACTAAGGGAGGGTTCAGAAACACATGATCCCTCCCTAATTGTGCCCTTCAGAGGTAAAGTGGGCTATCCCACAAAACCATTATTTTGAGAAAATGAGCTCTAAAGTTGAAATATTTTCAAAAAATCAGTGTGCCTATATCATTAAAAAGTTACCCCTATAGGGGTTAACTTTTTAGTTTACCCCTATAGGGGTTAACTTTTTAATGATATAGGCACACTGATTTTTTGAGAATATTTCAACTTTAGAGCTCATTTTCTCAAAATAATGGTTTTGTGGGATAGCCCACTTTACCTCTGAAGGGCACAATTGTAGGCTATATCAAAAAGGTAGGTTTTAGCCCTATTCTTAAAAACAGAGATCGAGTCTGACTCCCGAATCCAGATTGGCAGCTGATTCCACAGGAGAGGAGCTTGATAACTGAAGGCTCTGCCTCCCATTGTACTTTTGGAGATTCTAGGTATTACAAGTAATCCTGCATTTTGGGAGCGTAGTGCTCTGTTAGGATAATACGGTAGTATCAGATCTTTTAAATAAAAAGGAGCCTGATTGTTTAGAGCTTTGTAAGTAAGAAGAAGGATTTTAAACTTAATTCTAAACTCTATGGGAAGCCAATGAAGGGAGGCCAGAACCGGAGAGATATGATCTCTCTTTCTAGTACCTGTTAAAACTCTTGCTGCAGCATTTTGGATCAGCTGAAGACTTTTTAAAGATGTTTTAGGACAGCCTGATAATAAAGAATTACAATAATCTAATCTCGAGCTAACAAAAGCGTGGATCAGCTTCTCAGCATCACTCTGAGACAAGATGCTCCTAATCTTGGCAATATTACGCAAATGATAGAAGGCAGTCTTAGAAACAAATTTAATATGTGAATTGAAGGACAAATCCTGATCAAAAATAACTCCAAGGTTCCTCACAGAGCTATTAAGAGAAAGAGTAACCGCATCCAAACTGAAAGTTTGATTTGGAAAGGAATTTCTAAGGTTTTTTGGACCAACAAGAATGACTTCAGTCTTATCTGAATTTAATAGCAGAAAATTACAAGTCATCCAAGCTTTCATTTCCTTAAGACAGGCTTCTAACTTGGCTAATTGATTACTATCATCTGGCTTCATTGACAGGTATAATTGTGTGTCATCAGCATAACAATGAAAATGTATACAGTGCTTTCTAATAATATTGCCTAACGGAAGCATATATAAACTAAAAAGAGTCGGGCCTAGCACAGATCCCTGTGGAACTCCATGACTGAGCTTTGAGTTGAAAGAAAACTCATTATTTACATGAACAAACTGGAACCTATCAGATAAATAAGATCTAAACCACTGCAATGAAGTTCCATTAAGTCCAACATAGTGTTCTAATCTATCAAGTAGAATATTTTGATCGATAGTATCAAAAGCTGCACTAAGGTCTAAAAGGACAAGTACAGAAACTAGTCCATTATCAGATGCAATGAGGAGGTCGTTAGTGACCTTCGCTAAGGCTGTTTCAGTACTATGATGGATTCTAAACCCAGACTGAAACTCTTCAAGTAAACCATTTCCCTGCAGGTGGTCAAATAATTGCGTAGCAACAACTCTTTCTAAGATTTTTGAAATGAAAGGGAGATTAGAGATTGGTCTATAGTTAGCTAAAGCTCCTGGATCTAGCGTTGGCTTCTTGAGTAAGGGTTTAATTACAGCCGTTTTAAAAGCCTGCGGTACATGGCCTAAAGTTAATGAAGAATTGATTATATGAAGAATAAGGCTACCAATAAGTGGGAAGCCTTCTTTAAATAACCTGGTAGGAATAGGGTCTAAAAGACAAGTTGAAGGTTTGGATGAGGAAACTATTTTGTCTAACTCACAAAGGTCGATTGGAGTAAACTCATCAAGACAGACATCAATAGAAGGAGTTGTAGTAGTTACAGTATTTAAGTTAACTGTGGGAAGAATCTGATTGATTTTATCTCTGATGGATGAAATTTTATTATTGAAAAAGTTCATAAAGTCCTGACTAGTAAGCTCTAAGGGAATGCTAGGATTGACAGAGTCCTGACTCTTTGTCATCCTGGCTACAGTACTGAAAAGAAACCTGGGATTATTCTTGTTCTCTTCTATTAATGCAGAGTAATAACTCGTTCTAGCTTTTCTAAGAGATTTTTTATAAATTAAAAGATGATTTTTCCAAGCTAAATAGATTTCATCTAAATTAGTGGAGCGCCATTTTCTTTCTAATTGACGAGTCTTCTGTTTTAAGCTACGAGTTTCTGTGTTGAACCAAGGAGTTAGAAATCTCTGATTAGACTTTTTCTTTTTTAAGGGGGCCACCAAGTCTAGAGTCTGATGCAGAGAAGCTGAAACACTATCCACCATGTTATCAATTACAGAAGGAGCAAGCTGTCTATAGCTTATTTCCATTGTGTTGACACATGGCATAGAGGAAACAATCTGCATAAATTTGGTAACAGCATCATCTGAGAGGCATCTACTGTAATAATATTTTTCTTTAGGAGCCAAATAGTCAGAAATAGTAAAATCAAAGGTTAACAGACAATGGTCTGACAGTACAGGGTTATGAGGAGACACTACAAGATTTTCTATTTCTATGCCATATGTCAGAACAAGGTCCAATGTATGGTGGAGGTAATGAGTAGAATTTCCTACTTTCTGAGAAAACCCAATCGAGTCTAATATTGAATTAAATGCCACATTAAGGCAGTCACTATCTACATCCACATGTATATTAAAGTCCCCTACTATAATTATTCTATCAGATTTCAGCACTAAATCAGCTAAGAAATCAGCAAATTTGGATAAAAATTCTGAGTAGGTTGATGGGGGACGATAAACTATGGCAAATAAAATTGGGTTTAACCTAAAATTGCTAAAGTGCCCAACACTGAGGACCAGGCCCTCAAAGGAATTATAACATGTTTTTTGCTTTACATTAATTAGTAATTTGGAATGGTAAATTGTTGCTACTCCTCCTCCACGACCAGAACTTCTGGGATTTTGACAGTTTAAATAACCAGAGGGAGTTGATTCATTTAAACCAACATAATCATCTTGCCCTAACCAAGTCTCTGTAAGGGAAATTAAATCAATCTGATGATCAATTAACAGATCATGGACTAACAGAGACTTGGGAGTTAGAGACCTAATATTTAATAAACCACATTTAATTTTTAAATTATGAGGAGGAACAGAGGCCAATTCATTCAGTTTAGAGGCTTTATGTTTAATTTGAGTTTTACCAATATTTTGCTTTATCACTTTGGGATGCTTATGCATTATATTTTTATTTACTTTGGAGGGAGCAGACAACGATTCTCTGATGGGGAAGTCAGGGGCTAAGCTGAGGGGTGGCGGATGAAGAGGAGCTGCAGAGAGGCGTGTAAGACTGCGACTCTGCTTCCTGGTCCCAACTCTGAGTAGTCAGGGTTTTGGAAATTTGGATAAAAAAGATGCCAGATTGTTAGATAAATGAGAAGCACCATCCAAAGTGGGATGAATGCTGTCTCGTCTTATAAGACAAGGTTTTCCCCAAAAAGAGCTCCAATTGTCAATGTAGCCCACGTCATTTGCAGGACACCACACAGACAGCCAGCGGTTCAAGGATGACGAGCAGCTAAACATGTCATCACTGGTCAGATTAGGGAGGGGCCCAGAGAATACTACAGTGGCAGACATCGTTTTTGCAAACTCACACACCGATTCTATATTAAGTTTCGTGACTTCAGACTGCCGGAGACGGATGTCATTAATGCCGGCGTGAATAACAATTGTGGAGTATTTACAGTTACTTTTTTTTTTTTTTTTTATTTAAGTTTTTGTAAAGGGTATACAGGTCGTTACAGCAATGCATTGTTTACATTTTCATCACATGTTCCCTTATTTTCTGATATCTGACAACATTGGAAGATTAATTCTTACAACACCCCTTTTTTTTTTTTTTTTTTTAAAGTGAAAGAAAAAGTGAAATTAAAGAGAAAAACAAACAAAAAACAAATAACAAAAAAAAACAAACAAACCAGTAAAAAACAAACAAAAAGAAAAAGTAAGTAAATAAAGATAAAAGAGCATCTGAGTAGCATTGGAACAAAGAGCGGAACCATTATTGAAATGGTATTTGTCAAAGATTAGATCTAATGGAAGACACATATGCGGTCCAGGGTTGCCAAAAGTTCATGAACCCATCCATGTCCTGTCTCAGTGCGAATGTCAACTTTTCCATCGAGTAAATGTCTTGGATCACGTTAGTCCAATCTTCAGGTGTAGGACAGTCCTTCAACATCCATTTTTTAGTTAGAGCTTTTTTGCTTGCCAATATTAAAACATTGAATAAGTATTTTTCTCCTCGTCTTTCCAGTGAGTCCGGTAGTAAACCCAAATACAAAGTTACAAAAGAAAAGGGAACTGTTATTTTGAATATTTTCCCCAATATTGTCTGTACCTTGGTCCAATATTGGTGGATAACTGGGCATGACCAAAACACATGAAAATGATTTGCAGTCTTTTCACCACACAAGCGCCAACAGTTCAATCCCTTATGGGTAAATTTGTTTTGTGCAGGTGTTCTGAAAAATCTTGCCAAGTTTTTCCATCCAAATTCTCTCCACTGCAGGGATGAGGTACTTTTCCATTGCTGTTTATTTAGCTTTTCCCATATTTCCAGTTGTAAAGTGAAATTCCCCTCTTTTTCCCATCTCTCTTTTATATAAGATGTGTTGTCTCCTTTTAAGTCTTGAAGACCTTGGTATATTTTAGAAATGTATCTGATCCCTGGGATCCCTTTATATGCCATTAAGAAGACCTTCAGAACACCTGACTGGGCCCTTTCCAAAACCTCCTTTTTAAGTATATTGTTTATGTGGTGTCTAAGCTGGAAGAACCTGTAAAGGTCTTGATTTATTAGGCCTTGTTTTTTCAAATCTTCAAAACTTCTTAAGATTTGCCCTTTAAAAAAATCGTAATATTTTATCAGCCCTTTCTCCTTCCACTTTTTAAATCTGGTGTCTGTTTTATTAGGAGTAAAGTCCTGATCATAGGCAATCCATTGCAGAAGTCGATAGGGCTCTTTAGTTTGATTCTCTCTGACTATCTTAAACCAAATTTTTAGCGGGGTCTCTATCCACGGGTTAGTGTTATTCAAAAGCTTAGGTAAGGCATTGTTCCCTATTATCGCCTGTAGGGGGATGTCACTTGTTATTTGGCATTCGATCTCCTTCCATTGTGCAGTGTAGACTGGGTTACATATCTCTACTAAAGTTTTAATTTGTGCGGCTTTAAAGTAGTCCCTGATATTTGGCAGCGCGAGCCCACCTTTATCTTTGTTTAGCTGTAGGGTTCTATATCTGATTCTAGGTCTCTTGCCCTGCCATATGAATCTTGAGATCCTTCTGTCCAGCTCCTGCCATGTTTTTTTGGGAGGTTCTACCGGTATTGTTTGGAAAAGGTATAGAAGACGTGGAAGTATATTCATTTTGACTGCTTCAATTCTTTGTGCAGTACCCAAGAATGGTATCATATTCCATCTTGCTAGGTCAGATTTTATTTTTGTCACCAGTGGATCATAGTTTAGTGATATAATTTTGTTGAGTTGTTTCGGGATATTGACCCCCAGATATTTCATAGATTCCAACTCCCAGTTAGTTTTGAGTTTGCTTAGTGAATAATGATTTGGGTCATAGTTGAATGTTAAAACTTGGGTTTTATGCATGTTTAATTTGTACCCTGATAAATCTCCATACTCTGAAAAAACTGAGGTTAGTTCTGGTAAAGAAGTGTTCGGCTGCCCTAGGTATATTAAAATGTCATCAGCAAAGAGTGCTATTTTATGTTCCTTCTGACCAAGTGTAATACCTTGAATTTTTTGGTTTTGTCTTATCCATTGGCTCAGAGGTTCTATGAAGATTGCAAAGAGCAGTGGAGACAGGGGGCAGCCCTGACGACATCCTCTTTCCAGTTCAAAAGAAGATGATAAAATACCGTTAATCCTTATTTTAGCTGTTGGTTTTTTATATAATGCCTGTATAGTTCTAATGAAGTTGTTATGAAAATTGAAACTGGATAAGATTCTATATAGAAAAGACCAGTCAACCGAATCGAATGCTTTTTCAGCATCTAATCCCAATATGACTGCATTTAAGTTATATTTTTTTATATGATGAATTATGTGTAAAGTGCGTCGAATGTTGTCTTGTGTCTGTCTTTGTCTTATAAAACCTGTTTGGTCTAAATGAATTAGGTCTGTCAGTATATTTTCTAACCTTTTGGCAAGGATAATGGTAAAAAGCTTATAGTCCTGATTTAGTACACTGATTGGTCTGTAGTTGGAGCACTCTAGTTTATCCTTTTCAGGTTTAGGTATAACTGCAATGACCCCTTCTCTCCAGGAGGGGGGGATTTCCCCTGTGTGGAGGACATAATTAAATGTTTTCAGGAGGAGAGGAGATAGTTGCTGTTTAAAGGTTTTGTACCACTCTGCTGTATAGCCATCAGCTCCTGGGGATTTGTTAGCTTTAAGTTTCATAATTGCTTTTTCCAGTTCTTTAGGATGTATTTCTGACAGTAGTGTTTTATTTTGTGACTCCGTAAGTTGGGGAAGGTTTAATGTGTTTAGGAATGCCTCGGATGCGTTTTTATGTTTTTTGTGGGAGTATAAGTTCTTATAGTAATTCTCGAAGTTTTTAAGAATATCCTGAATTCTGAATTTTATTTCCTTTGATACTGGGTCTCTGATTTTGTAGATTGCTCTTTCTGTTTGATGTTTCCTCAATTTATAGGCTAGCAATTTTGCCGATTTACTGCCTGCTTCATAGTATTTTTGTTTCAGAAATGTAAGTTTCTTCTGGATTTCTATTGTGTAGATCTCATTTATTTGGTTTTTAATTTCCTTAATCTTGAGCGAGTCAGTAGAATGAGTGTTGCCTTTGTGTTCTTTTTCTAGGTTCCTAAGTTCTGACTCTAATGTGGATAGTTTTTCTTGTCTTAGTTTCTTTTGGGTTGCCAGTTTTGCAATAATCTTTCCTCTTATTACAGCTTTGCATGCATCCCACAGTATTAAAGGGGATACTTCTCCATTATCGTTATCTTCCAAATATCTGAGAATATCTGATTCCAATTCATCTTTCAATGGTCCTTTCAGGACATTTGAATTTAACCTCCAAGAAAATGTATTATTTGTGTATTTTTGGATATTTAAGTCCATGTAGATCGGACTGTGGTCGGAGAGATCCATCAGTCCTATTTTACATGTTTTTACTCTTCCAATGTCTCTATTAAACATAAAAAAATAGTCAATCCTTGAGTAAGATGAATGTGGAGTTGAGTAAAATGTATAGTCTTTTACACTGGGGTTGAGTTCCCTCCACACGTCACAGATTCCCAATTCTTTTAGTAGCATCCGAGTCTTCCTGTTTTGGGTGTTATTTTGATGTGGGGAATTACCAGAAGCATCCCAGTATGGATTCAGTCTAAGATTGAAGTCCCCACCACATATCACTAAACCTTGAGCTTTAGTTATCATTAGGTCGAATACATTTTTATAAAATTTCCAGTTAGCCCCTGGGGGAGCATACACATTCAGCAGGGTGATATCTTCTCCCTCTAGCCGCCCAGTTACCAAACTGTATCTCCCTTCTTTATCTTTGTGTTCTGATTTTTTTTCAAATGTAATTTTGGTTGATATCAATGTCGCTACTCCCCTCCTCCTCCCTGATTTATATGAAGATGAAGAGATCATTTTAAACCCTTGTCTACTGAGTTTATTGTGTTCCACATCTGTTAGGTGGGTTTCTTGTAAAAATATTATTCCTGCTTTGTCTTTTTTCATTTTGCCTAGAATCTTGGATCTTTTAACTGGATTCAGGATTCCTTTTACATTATATGAAATTATTTTGGTTACACCCTGTTTCTCCATTGTGTTGTTTTGTTTAGTATAACTGTGTGGTGGCCCTCTTTTGTGCTACTCAGAAACTGAAAGAACATTAAAAACAAGAAAAACATTAAGAACATAGTGAAAAAAACTTTAAAACAAAAAGCTGTCATAAGAACTTCCTGAGCTGAGGTCTTTTTAAAGACCCTGTAAGAGCCTTGATGGAGTGAAGGCCCTGAGGGAAATTCCTCAAACTCTGTTACGTGTTGAGGGCCCTCTCTTACCACTGAAAGTAGTCCCATGCTTTTAACGTGAGTTTCAGAACCCAATCCAAACTTGTAATGATTTTTTTTTTCCTTTTATGCCTAAACCCTGTGAAATTGTGTGCACCCTCCCACCCCCATCACATCAAACATTCACGCAAAAACAGTATTTGTTAGTATGAGGAGAACATGTGGATTATTGTCACATTTCTATTTTAACAAGTTTTTTTTTTTTTATTACAAAGACTTATTTGTTTCAAATAATATGATTGTTCCATGAAATGTTTTACCACATGCTGAATATGCATCTCCTTTAAAGTTTGTTACCTTGTATGAGGGGGGTTGGATGTGCGGATTGATTCAAGAGAGAAGAGAAAAAAAAAAAAAAAAAAAAAGGTCGCTATTCCAACCTGAAAACGGATAGTTTCTCCGCGACGCTCTGGTGCTGGGTTTCCCGCTGCTGGTCCGTGGATTTTGAGGGTCTTTGTGTTGTCCATGTTTGCGCTTTGATCTTCTCACTCGGGTCTGCTGCGGGTTTAAATACCGTTACCGGGAGCCCTCTTTTCGCCATGTCAGCTGTTGCTTCTTCCGCCGAATTATAGAGACACGTTTCATCGCCGTAGAAGACCCTTAACTTCGCAGGAAATGGTGTCTGAAAGCGCAATTTCTTCTCTCTTAACACCTTTTTCGCGTCATTGTATTCCCTGCGCTTTTTAAGGACCTCCGGGGCGTAATCGTGTTCCACGTAGACTTTTCTCTCCTGGTGCATAAATCCTTTTTTCTGCCAGGCCAGTCTTACAACCTCTTGTTTTATTTTGAAATTGGAAAATCTTACCAACACCGAACGTGGGGGCGCTTCCGCCGCCGGCCTAGCGGCTAATGAACGATGTGCCTTTTCTATCTTCAAGTCGGTGGTTTGTGGAATATCCAATTTCTCTCTTAGTAGGGATTCCACGCATTCTGCCATTGAGTTAAAACCATTTTCGGTTCCTTCTATCAGACCATGAATTCTTATGTTGTCTCTTCTTTGTTTTCCTTCTTGGTCGGTTAGCTTAGCCTCTATAGCTGCTTGTCTTTTGCGTAGGTCTAGCACAGAATCTTCGAGCACTTTTATTCGATCCTCTGTTTCCAAGATTCGGTTCTCGGCCTGGTCCACTCTGCTGTTTGTCCTTTTCAATTCTTCTCTGAATTCCCGAAATTCGGCCGTAACTTCTCGGCGAAATCGTCGTAGCTCCTCAAATAGTGATTTCAGGCTAACCCTTTTGTTAGCTATCACCAGTTCCTCGTCTTCTGAACGGAGATCTTCCAGTTCAGATTCTCCGGCCGATACGTGTCCTGGCCTGGAGAATTTCAGTTTCTTCTGTTTTCCTTTAGACATGATGATTTTGTCTTTTGATTTTCACTCCTCCAAAAATCCGTTAAGTTTGATTTTCAAGGTGTTATCCTGGATTGGGTCTGAGAGCTTCAGTGTTAAGCTGCAGTCGCCATGGCGTCCAGACCGGAAGTCCATTTACAGTTACTTTTAGCCAGCATTTTCAAATTTGACTCAATGTCGCCTGCTCTGGCCCCAGGAATGCATTGGACTATGGCCGCTGGAGTCTCTAGGTTCACGTTTCTGACTACAGAGTCGCCAATGATCAGAGTTTTTTCCTCAGCGGGTGTGTCGCTGAGCGGGGAAAAACGATTAGAAACGTGAACAGGCTGGTGGTGTACCGGGGCTTTGCGACTAGGCTTCCTTCTCACCATCACCCACCCAGTCTCCTCGCTGCTGAGGAGAGCAGGGGAACCGCTGACAGTGGGACCTAAGCTAGCTAGCTCCGCTGCAGCTAAGGGGCGTCCGTCGAGATTAACTGGCGCAGACGGTGTTTCAATGCAGCGGAGCCGGGATTCCAAATCAGACAACCTCGCCTCGAGCGCCTCAAAAAGACAACATTTATTACATTTACCGTTATCACTAAAAGAGGCAGAGGTGTAGCTAAACATCTGACAGAGAGAGCACACCAGAGGAGGAGAGGAAAGAGAGCTAGTAGCCATAGCTAGTGGCTAGCTAGTGGCTGGAGAGCAAACCACACAGGCAGACAGCAAAACAGGAAGTGACGATACGTTACCACAAGGAAGTGCCTCTTTAAGAGGCTCCTCTGTCCTCCACTCGTTACCTGTATTAATGGCACCTGTTTGAACTCGTTATCAGTATAAAAGACACCTGTACACAACCTCAAACAGTCAGACTCCAAACTCCACTATGGCCAAGACCAAAGAGCTGTCAAAGGACACCAGAAAGAAAATTGTAGACCTGCACCAGGCTGGGAAGACTGAATCTGCAATAGGTAAGCAGCTTGGTGTGAAGAAATCAACTGTGGGAGCAATTATTAGAAAATGGAAGACATACAAGACCAGATAATCTCCCTCGATCTGGGGCTTCACGCAAGATCTCACCCCGTGGGGTCAAAATGATCACAAGAACGGTGAGCAAAAATCCCAGAACCACATGGGGGGACCTAGTGAATGACCTGCAGAGAGCTGGGACCAAAGTAACAAAGGCTACATCAGAAACACACTACGGGCTGGCATTGGAGTAGGTGTGTGCGTTGCTGGCTCCTGCTATATTTTTTTTTCCTTACTTTTTAAACCCTACTTTGCTGTAAGCTGTCAACGTTTTGGACATTTAATACGCGCAGAATCTGTTTTGAGTTGAGAAATATGTCCAAAACAAGAAAGCAGACTGAAAAGGAGGCAGTAGAGAACAATGCTAACACCAGCTTAGCTGAGGATGCTATTATAAGCCTTAACCCTGCACTTGTTGCCTTGCTTGAGCAACACAGAATGTCCATAGCTGCTGACTTTAAAGCTTCATTTGAACTTATTAATGGTAAGCTGGACAAGATTCAAGCAGATGTGGCGAACCAGGAGCAACGCATTGGCGACCTTGAAAGCAACGTGGAGGACGTCAGCCAGCGCCTAGCGGCGCTTGAAGTTACGTGTGAGTCAATGCAGGAGGAGAACAAACTTTTGAAAAACAAACTTTCTGACCTGGAGGGAAGAAGCAGGAGGCTGAATATTCGTCCGGTGGGTCTGCCGGAGTCCTTTGATGTGGGTCCACGGCCATCTGAATTTTTTTCTCGACTGTTGGTGGACGTCTTTGGCACACAAACTTTGCCATCTCCCCCAGAGCTGGATAGAGCCCACCGCAGCCTCACGCTCAAGCCGGGTCCGAACGGGAAGCCGCGCGCTGTCATTATTTGTTTCCACCGGTTTCGGACCAAAGACTTGGTGATGAGAGAAGCGCGGAGACGCCGTGGGACTTTGGAATATCGTGGGCATAAACTCCAGTTCTACGAGGATTATAACGCCGACGTTCAGAAGCAACAAGCCGAATATAAGGAGGTTATGTCCGAGTTGTACAAGAGAGGTTTTCGTCCTTCTCTTCTCTTCCCCGCCAGGCTCCGGATAACTCTTCCAGACGGCAAAAACCAGTGGCTGGCGTCCGTCTCGGAGGCCACCCGCTTCATGCAAACCATGGAGAGAAACCAGCGATTTTCGCCTTGAACTGGACATTTCTGGGTTGACCAACTACCACACTGGACTACTTGATTACTACTTCATTAAAGCTGCACTGACTGGACATTGATGCATTTTTAGGTGTTCAAAAACAAGGTAAAATTGGCTCCCTATACGTTGTTGTTTACTTAATTTTTTTTTTTTTTTTTTAGGGTAAAATGTTCATACTATGCAGGATTGAAGCCAGTTGTATGGGAGTATTTTGTTAGGATGAGAATAGAGCAGGAGATGGAGCGGTTGCTGTTCTTTGCAACCGGCTTGAGTGTTGTTATAGGTTTGGTTGTTGAATTTTATTTTATTTTTTATTTTTTAATGGATTTATTTACACCACCCTTACCCCCTCCCCTTTTGTTTTTTGTTTTTTTTTACCCGTACCTCACCCTATTCTTTTTTGGGCTACACAACACAATATATAAATTTTACTCTTTGAATGAATAGTAATCTTACTTTGGTAAGCTGGAATGTGAAGGGGTTGAACCATCCAATTAAACGAAAGAGAGTCATGTCACGTCTAAAGCAACTTAAGCCTGGGGTACTGTTTTTGCAGGAAACCCATTTGCAGGATTCCGACCACTTGCGTTTGTCAAAATGTTGGTCGGGACAATTTTTTCATTCAAATTTTAAAGCTAAGGCCAGGGGCGCTGCTATTCTTATTGATCGAAATATCCCATTTATTCCCTCTAATGTTGTATTAGATAAAAATGGACGATTTGTAATAGTATCAGGTAAACTTGGCAATAAACATGTCACCTTGGCTAATCTGTATGTGCCGAATTTTGATGATGTACACTTTTTTCGCAACCTTTTTTCGCAACTTCTAGATTTAAATACTCATTCTCTAATTCTTGGGGGTGACTTTAATTTGTATATGGATCCAATCTTAGACCGCTCATCCTCAAAACCTGCTAGTCTTAACAAATCTGCAACTTATGTTAAGTCTTTTCTTGAGAAATATAGCCTTACAGACCCTTGGCGTTTTTTACATCCTAACGGCAGGGACTATTCTTTTTTCTCTCACGTACACCATACTTATACCAGAATAGATTATTTTTTTGTTGACAATTTATTAATTAATAACCTTTGCTCTTGCAGTTATGATAGCATCTCGGTTTCTGATCATGCCCCTCTTGTACTTAAAATGATCCTCCATGGATGTGACTCCATGAGAAAGCATTGGAGATTGGATCCATTATTACTTACAGATTAAAAATTGGTTGCAAATATTTCTTCTAAAATTAATTTTTTTTTGAAAGAAAATAAAACTCCTGGTATGCCAAATAAAACGATATGGGAGGCCATGAAGGCATTTCTTAGGGGGGAATTTATCTCATTGGCAGCATTTAAAAGACGATCCATAATACAGGAACAGAAGGCTATTTTAGATCAAATCTTGGACATTGACAGACAATATGCTCAATCTCCATCACCCGCTCTGTACAAGGAACGTATGACATTACAAACTAAACTTAATTTACTTTCTACTCGACAAATTGAAGGTTGTTTAATAAGGAACAAGAGTGAATTTTATGAACATGGCGAAAAAACCAGTAAACTTCTAGCTAATCAACTGCGTGGTATTAGAACTAAGCAAATTATTACTGGAGTTTGGACAGATAAAGGAGAGGTGACATCTGACCAACAAGTGATTAATGATATTTTCAGGTCATTTTATTCCAAATTATATACCTCAGAATATACAACAAACTTAAAGGATTTGGAAAATTTTTTTGATTCTATTGATACCCCTTCGATTTCCTCAGAATCTCGGCAAATTCTAGAAGCTCCCATCACAAAAGAAGAAATTCAGCTGGCAATATCATCCATGCAATCAGGAAAATCTCCAGGACCTGATGGGTTTTCTGCTGATTTTTTTCCAAAAATTCTCGTAGGCCCCCTCCCGCCCTCACAGGGGTGCACACATCTTCTGACAATGGTTGACCGCACCACGCGCTGGCCGGAAGTGGTTCCACTGTCGTCAACCACAACCGAGGAGGTGGCGCGCGCGTTTTTAATGGCATGGGTAGCGCGTTTTGGAATCCCGTTGGACATTACGTCCGACAGAGGCCCTCAATTTGTTTCCGAACTTTGGTCAGCGATGGCCCGCAGCCTGGGGGCAACGATCCACCACACGACCGTGTACAATCCGCAGGCTAATGGGTTATGCGAACGTTTTCACAGGTCATTGAAGGCGGCCCTCAGAGCGTCACTTACGGATGCAAATTGGGTGGACAAGCTACCATGGGTTTTATTGGGGTTGCGTTCTGCACCTAAAGAGAATTTAGAAGCCTCCCCGGCTGAGCTAGTTTTCGCACAGCTACTTCGGCTGCCCGGGGAATTTCTCCCAGATAATCCGGTGACAGAGTGCTCCCCAGCTCAGAGGTTGCAGAGTACCACGGAATTGAGCACGCTGCCTGGCCCCGTTCTCCACAGTTTTCTGCGTGTTTTTGTGCCTAAGGCTTTAAAAAATGCGGAGTTTGTTTTTGTCAGACACGATGCCCATTGCCCACCGTTGCGACCACCTTATGATGGACCATTTAGAGTGCTGGAGACAGGAGATAAGCATTTTTTGCTAGATTTGGGGGGCAGAAAAGAAATGATTGGCATAAACAGGCTCAAACCCGCTTTTGTGGTGGCTGACGAAGGTGTGCAGTTGGCCAGGGCTCCTCGGTGCGGCAGATCCCCTAGGGAGCATTCCCCAGAGCACCCACAGGGATTGACGAACAGTTCTCATCCTCAGACAGCAGCTCCCCAGCAGGAGGGCGCCGCGGAGGTGGTAAAGCCCGCTTACAGCAGATACGGGAGAAGACTGAGGCCCAAGCAGCATGTGGACTGATGTGTGTGATTTTATCATGACATGCAGACTGTTATTACGTTGTTCCATCTTAGACGTTTGGGGGGGGTCATGTGGGACACATATGTGGGTTTCATATGTTTCACATGTACAGTATATTACTGTATGCTTACTGTATGCTTCACGTCTCAGATGAACAAAAGGACTGAGCCTCCTAGGAGATAACAGGAGGATGTGAAATGTGGCCTTTTGTATGCAAAGAGATGGCCTTGGGGGATTTCCTGGCCACCAGTGACTTTAGGTGGAGGTGAGAAGACCTGGAAGAAGACGCATTGTGACTTGGGATTAAATACAATGTGACTGTGTGCTTTGATCTCCTGGGGTATAAAGGGACGAATGTCTGGAGGTTTCTTTCTTTTTCTGTTTTTGATGATGTTGGAGAATGGAATAAACCTGACTCGTGAGATAAACTCAGCCTCGTCATTTCCACATTCTCCACAATTGTTTATTTAAAGGTTTTTGTGTTTTGAAGCATTCACATTTGTTAGCTTTAAATTCTAGTTTTGCACTGTTTGGTTAAAACAAAAATGAACATTTCTAATACTTTGTATTGTATTGATACTTCAATTAATAATAATAAAAAGACCTTTGAAAGAAAGAAACACACTACGCCGCCAGGGACTCAAATCCTGCAGTGCCAGACGTGTCCCCCTGCTTAAGCCAGTACATGTCCAGGCCCATCTGAAGTTTGCTAGAGAGCATTTTGATGATCCAGAAGAGGATTGGGAGAATGTCATATGGTCAGATGAAACCAAAATAGAACTTTTTGTTAAAAACTCAACTTGTCGTGTTTGGAGGAGAAAGAACACCATACCTACTGTGAAGCATGGGAGTGGAAACATCATACTTTGGGGCTGTTTTTCTGCAAAGGGACCAGGACGACTGATCCGTGTAAAGGAAAGAATGAATGGGGCCATGTATCGTGAGATTTTGAGTGAAAACCTCCTTCCGCCAGCAAGGGCATTGAAGATGAAATGTGGCTGGGTCTTTCAGCATGACAATGATCCCAAACACACCGCCCGGGCAACGAAGGAGTGGCTTTGTAAGAAGCATTTCAAGGTCCTGGAGTGGCCTAGCCAGTCTACAGATCTCAACCCCATAGAAAATCTTTGGAGGGAGTTGAAAGTCCATGTTGCCCAGCGACAGCCCCAAAACATCACTGATCTAGAGGAGAGCTGCATGGAGGAATGGGCCAGCAACAGTGTGTGAAAACCTTGTGAAAACTTACAGAAAACGTTTGACCTCTGTCATTGCCAACAAAGGGTATATAACAAAGTATTGAGATGAACTTTTGTTATTGACCAAATACTTATTTTACCGAGGAATTTACTAATTAATTCATTAAAAATCCTTCAATGTGATTTTCTGGATTTTTTTTTTCTTTATTTTGTCTCTCATAGTTGAGGTATACCTATGATGAAAATTGGAGACCTCTCTCATCTTTTAAGTGGGAGAACTTGCACAATTGGTGGCTGAATAAATACTTTTTTTTACCCCACTGTAGGTACCTTCTTCTTAACGGTTCCTTTAGCTGGCCTCCGTTCCTCCTTGTCAAAATTGCAGCAAACTCTGGCGAAGTGATGGAGCAGATCACATCGTCCACAACGCTTGCCCCTCCCTGTACACTCCCTGGCTCGATAGTGGTGCCTGCTGGATCCACAGCTGTAGCATCGTGGTGTCCCCGGGGTGGACTGTATCTTGACAATGGCCTCATACTCATACTCGTACTCGCCATCGCTGCCATCATCCGAATCCAAGGCCAGGGCCTTCCCATGTGCCTCGCTCTTCTGCGGAGCGTCGTCACCACCGAGGTGTTTCGTCAGCTGCTCCACTGCCTCGTGCTGTTGCGCTAGCTCCATGGCCACTAGCAAAGTTAGCTCACCAGTGTGAGTCAACAGGCAAACCCGCGCCAAGGAGTAGGCTATGTGCTCAGCCAACTGGTCTCTAACCGTCTCCTCCTCCAGGGCGCAAAACCTGCACTCACCAGCCAGCTGCTGAAGGTCCGCCACGAACTGCTAGACCGACTTTCCGGGTCGCTGGCGCCATTGTCGGAACTGAATGCGCCGCATTATGATGTTCTCCGGGGCGCAAAAGTAGCCGGCCATGAGCCTCATGACGTCGTCGAAGCTGTCACCTCCTCCCAGCATACTGAGGATTTTCTGGCCCTCCATACCCAGGTTATGGACCAGGATTGTCCTCGCTCTCAATTTGTCCAGGTCGCCAAGGTCTAACACCAGTAGATAATTCTGGAAGGCCGCAAACCACCTGGCCCAAGGGACCAACGGCTTACCCGGAGCCTCCAAAAAAGGACGTAATGTGGTTACAGTCCTCCCCATCTCCATTTATCCTCGTCGCCAAATGTTGTGTCCAAATAATGAGGAGGCAAGGTGACGTTTTATAAAGTTTATTAACAAGAACTATGTACACACGGGGAGACCCTACTACGAGTACAGGAGTCCCAGCGAAGAGACAATATGTCTCCCGCTCCAGGTTTATATACTCCTGGTGACGCCACCCCCCAAAGGCGGGGCATCACCCCTCCCTAGCCTAGGGCACCGCCATACCAATATTATATATATATTACGATCCTACACCGAACCTTTTCTGTTGTCGCCCCCAGGCTCTGGAATAATCTCCCCCCGACCTACGTGCTATCGCTGACCTGGCCCTTTTTAAAATCAGAACTTAAAACATATTTGTTTAGGATGGCTTTTAATACCCAGTAGTGGTGATATTTGTCTTGACATTTGTTTTTTTATTTTATTCTTATTTTTATTTTCAGGTACTTATTCTTATTTCTTTGTTTATGTTATTTGTTTTTAATGCTGTGTGTGTTTTTAATGCTGTTTAATTTTCTGTAAAACACTTTGGTCACCTACGGGTTGTTTTAAAGGGCTATATAAATAAAGTACATTACATTACATAATGACCGTTAACGGAAAAACTGCACAGAAAAATAACTTTCTTGGCACATAATGTAATTACACATTTTGATCTGAGGTGGCGCTGCTGCATATAATTGGATGTAAGCCGGAAAAAGACCCAACTACGTGCACGTATGGTTTGCTACCACCTGTGCCTGCCAAATCGGTACCCGGAACAAGATCAGTACCCCGCATGCGCAAAAGTACTTCACTCGACGTACAGCCTGTGTAACGCGTTTACACCGTGACAAATGTGTTTAATTTACAACTGAATAGATATGGTTTTGAATAACTTTGCAGATTTTTATTAAGTATTTGGTCACGACTTTAATATACAAATGTATAATTTTTAAACAATATTCTGTCTTTGATGCTGGGTACTGATCTTGTTCCGGGTACCGAGAAGAAGAAGGAGACAAAACAACATGGCGCCTTCCATTGAGCTGTCATGCTGAATCGAGTCGAGTCAAAGTTGACAGTTTTGTTAAACGCATATGTCTGTTGTGGGTCTGTTTTGTTCCCTGAAGTTACCTGTAGCTGAGGGATATTTTTAAATCGCCTTCAGCTGGTTTAACCATGTCGGCAGCCTTCAGAGGGAAGGTCAGGTCTGTGGTGTCTCTGAGCAGGAGACTGTCATCTACCCGGCGCTTCTTTTCGGATGGAGTTGGCCCTCCTGAGGCCGTACCCTCAGCGCCCCTCCTGGACCCAGAAAAGCCCGCGGTGCCCGAGCAGAGACCCAGAAAAGATCCCCGCGCTCACTCCGTGTTCCTCTTCCCCGGTCAGGGCAGCCAGTTTGTGGGCATGAGCAGAGGGCTTCTGAAGTACCCCACAGTTAAAGAGATGTTTTCCGTGGCTCAGAAGATCCTCGGGTACGACCTGCTGTCTTTGTGCTTGAATGGGCCCAAGGAGGAGCTCCAAAGAACGGTCCACTGCCAGCCGGCGGTGTTTGTCACCTCTCTGGCTGCTGTGGAGAGACTCCAGCATGAAAACCCGAAGGTAAAATGTCACATAAGGAGCCCATTCTAGTTTGGGGAGGATCTGAAGGAGAAACGATCCCCATGCTATCATCAAATGTGACAGCAACCTATCACTGCACACCTAGCCCCGTTAAACGGGCTTTTAAAGCCCCTAGCCCAGTGGTTTATATCCTTTACTGTGGAAATACACATTTTATGCTGTCTTTACATTTTTAAAAAGTATTAAACTACAGAACATTTAAGCCTTAAAGTGAAAATAAAAGAATTTTATGGTAAATATAAATTGGCCTGTCAGCATTAGAAATGGGCAGTATTTATTATTTTCTCAACATCTTTTTGTCATATAGTTGTGACCTTTCTCACTAATTTGTCACATTCTTTTTGTAAATTGGAAAATCGATGCATACATATTTACGAAGACACTAATTAGCAGGTATGGCATTTGTGCAAATGGTTGCAGTAAGGTGCAAGACATACAGCAGCAGATGTGGTACTGTTGGTGTACCAAGTCTTTATGCGCAAACAGCTGAGGTAGAGTTATTGTGTGGGTGAGTGTGTTAAAGTCCAGGAGTGGGGGTGGGGTGGGCAGAGTTCAGGGTCCTGATGGCCTGGTGAACAAAGCTGTTTAGCAGTCTTGTGGAGTGGCTCTGTAGGCTCCAGTACCTTCTCCCTGAGGGCAGGGGGCTGAAGAGGGAGTCTGAGGGATCGGAGGTGTCTCCTGCGATATTGATGGTGAGTCGGGTGTGGTAGATGTCTGAGAGGGAAGGCAGAGGGGCACCGATGATCTTGCTGGCTGCTTTCACTTTGTGTTGTAGAGTCTTCCGGTAGGAGGCGGTGCAGCTTCTGTACCACACAGTGATGCAACTGGGCTGCATCGGTGGCGCAGTGGTTTAGCACTGTGGCAGCACAGTTTTACCCTCGGCCGGGGGATCGCGGGGATCATGAGATCGTGGGTTCGATCCCAGCCCCCGACCAACAGTGAGCTGTGTGGAGTTTGCATGTTCTCCCTGTGTTGCGCGGGTTTACTCCGGGATTTCTCCGGTTTCCTCCCGCACACCAAAAACATGTAGGTTTAGGGCGCTCGCGCATGCAGCAACCAGCAGCCGGTGGCTTATCACCAGACTGCAAACCAAATCTACCTACGGGTACAAATAAGTAACAAAAAAAAAAAAACTGGTGAGGATGCTCTTAATTGTGTCCCGGTAGAATAAGCACATGATGGGGGGTGGGACGCATACTGCTTTCAGTTTGCGGAGGAAATAGAGGTGAGTTTGAGCCTTCTCGGCCAGTGATGTGGTGTTGTCAGACCAGGAAAGTTCCTCGGAGATGTGCATCCCCAAGAACTTGGTGCTGCTCACCCTCTCCACAGGTGCTCCGTCGATGATCAAAGAGGGATGCTGTGTGTGTCCTCTCCTGAAGTCGACCACAATCTCCTTGGTTTTTCCCACATTCAGGAGTAGATTATTGTCTTGACACCGCTGGACCAGTTGGCTCACCTCATTTCTGTAGTTGGTCTCGTCATTGTTTGTGATGAGGCCCACCACCTTCGTGTCCTCCGCAAATTTGATGATGTGGTTGGTGCTGTAGGCTGATACACAGTCATGGGTCAGCAGGGTGAAGAGCCTGGCTGGTAATCGTTGTAGCTGGATGGGATGGGCTTCTTTGAGACTGGTATTATGGTAGCAGTTTTGAAACACATGGTGACAACAGCTTGAATTAGGGAGATGTTGAAGATGTTGGCCAGGACATTCTTGAGCTCCTCCCCACAGTCCTTCAGAACACGACCTGGTACGTTGTCTGGTCCAGCTGCCTTGCTTGGGTTGATCCTGGAGAGGGTCCTCTTCACGCTAGCCGGATCCAGACTTATATCCTGCTCATCTGGAGGAGGAGTGGTCTTCTGTATTGATGTGCTGTTTGCGCTTCAAAGCGGCCAAAGAAGTCATTTAAGTTGTTAAGCAGTGTGATGTCACTCACACAGGTCTGAGGTGGAGGTTTGTAGTTGGTGAGGGCCTCTATGCCATGCCAGAGAGAACGTGCATCTCTGATGTTGCTGAAGTGTCCGGATATTTTCTTGCTGTATTGTTGTTTTGCTTCCTTGATACCACGGGACAGGTTGGCCCTAGCTATTGTTAGTCCTGCGGTGTCACTGGCCCTGAAGGCTGTGTCCCGAGCCCTCAGGAGCCTGTGAACCTCTGCTGTCATCCATGGCTTTCGGTTAGTACGAACAGTGACGGTTTGCAGTGATGACATCATCAATGCATTTAGCTATGTATGCTACATCAACCTCAGTGTACTCCTCTATGTTTGTGTGTTCATTGTGAGTGGATGCATGTTTCAAAGTGTCCCAGTTTGTAGTGTTAAAGCAGTCTTTCAGAGCATCAGAGGCCCCCTCTGGCCACACACGTACCTAGGGCTGTGCGATATGGAAAAAAAATCATATCACGATATAAGTCATCTTATATCACGATAACGATATATATCACGGTATACATTTTCTGTAAATTCTACAGTTTAGATAATCATATAAAAAGGACCATCTCTTTTTTTACATGTACCATTTTCCCTCATAATTTTGCCGTGTTATAAACTAATTTTGTAACATGCACTTGAGACTTGATTCTCATAAATTTCAGGTTTTTCTTCTAAATCATATATGAATAAAAAGTAAACATCAGTAAGTTAAATATTTCCTGAGCCAGAGGAGAATAGCAACCCCCCCCCCCCAAAAAAAAAACCATAACATAAAAAAATGTCTGAAAACGAGAAAATTACCCATGGCTGCCATCTATAGATATAAATCAGCTGTTAGTTTAAATAAATGAAAATTTAAGTGTAGACCTGAAGCCTGCCATTCTGGCCTGATTTAACCTGTTTGCTTCTGAGTTAAAATATTTCAGATTGGTCATGATCTGAAAATCAAAGACACAAAAGGTAATGTAATAAAATACATGTGATGATTTTAACTATTCATTATCACTACTTGTCTAATGAAAATGATTAGAAATCAAATAAAATACATTAAGAGCCAATTTGCTCCTCTGACCAGTTTTAATTTATTTAATATTTATTTTGCGTGTATGTGCCACCATCATACACCTTTGCAGCATTAATAAAATGTTTTCAGACAAAACTAAGAAACTCAGCAGTAATTTATCCCAAAAAACCCCAATGGTCTGCTGCTGTTTCCAGTTAGCACAACTTAGCTTAAATGACGATCATTTAGCATTTTATAATTAGACATGGTGTTAACGTTACTTACCTCCTATGAAAACGAGGTCAGTGAACTATCCTCTGTGACGCAGCACGATGAAAAACGGTCCCACATCCCTTGCAAACAGGCGTAGCAGCTATCTGAATCGGTAGTCTGGAGTTAGCATTAACCGCCAGTAACCCAGAGAAGAAGAAGTTGGCATTAGCATCCACCGGACTGAAGCCTAGCCAGCCAGCCACCACACCTGTTCCACTGCACGCAATCACACACTGCAAGAGATGAGGCACTGACAAGCAGTGGTGAGGTAGGAGCTTTACTGAATAAACGGGGGTATGGGCATTTTAAATACGATATAAACGATAGAGTATTCTATGGAACAACGTTTTTATATCGCCATCCGATACAAATCGTCATATCACACAGCCCTACACATACCTGCTTTTTAGATGGTCTAATGACTTTCACTCTGGGTCTGTATGCAGACCTTAGCAAGATGGTGATGTGATCAGAGACCAAGGTGGGGGAGGGAGAGGCCTTGTATGCTCTCTTGTGGGTTGTGTACACCAAGTCCAGCAAGTTGTCTCCTTGTTGGAAAGTCCACATGTTGGTGTAGTTTTGATAGGAGGGCCTTTAAATCTGTATGGCTGAAGTCTCCTGCTGTGATGAGGAATCCATCTGGATGCGCTGTTTGTGCTCATTTATAGCCTGGTAGAGTTCATTTAGTGCCTGACTCCTCTCGCTGATGGCAGTGAGTGGGACATACACAGTAACTAGCAGGACGGATATAAATTCTCTTGGTAAGTAGAAGGGTCAGCTGGTTGGAGAGGATGCTGTGATTGTGAGATGTTTCGAGACTATTGTGCAATAATCTAAATTGGTGACTGCCGTTGACAGAGCTTAAAACAAACTTTTCCACAGGTAGTTTTTTTTTTTCCTTTTGTAATTAATTCATTAACTGATTGTCTGTGTTTATCTTTATTTTTTTGTACGGAGCTGGAGGAACTAGAGAGCCTGAAGAAATAAATAACTCCTTCAGAAAGTTTTATGAAAACCTCTACTCATCTCAAATTAACCCATCTGACTCAGAGATAAATAAATTTTTGGACGATATTAACTTACCACGATTAACTAATGAACAGATTGCAGCTCTGGATGCACCTCTTCAAGTGTGTGAACTCCAGGAGACATTTAAGCACATCCCAAACAACAAAGCTCCGGGACCAGATGGTTTTCCAGTAGAATTTTATAAAGAATTTTGGCCTGTGATGGCACCTACTTTCTTTAAAATGGTGAACCTGTGGGCGACACACATTGTGGGCTCACATTTCCACAGAGACATGACTGCATGTGTATTGAGGGTGTCACGTCTGCAAGGACAAAGGACTCGAATCTGCAGAAGATAACGAGGAGGTGTGAGATTTGTCTTTTTGTCCCACAGAAGATGCCCCGGAGAGATTTCCGGTTCATCAAGAAATGAGAGACAATGGTGAAGATTCAAAGGGATGCTTTGTGACTGTATGTTTACTGAAAACACCATGTGACTTGAATTCTGATGCTGGAAACATATAAAAGGGTGATGAGATATGATTCTTCCTCTTTCCTGCTTTGAGAATGCTAGACGATGTGTTCTGTCAATAAAGCTGGTTTACGAACTAAACTCAGCCTCATCATTCGAGCACATCTTTGACAAACCAAATTAAAGAAGATAATGTAATCCCTCCAAATATGAATTTGCCTAGTATTATCCTGCTCCTTAAACCTGGAAAAGAACCTACGCTTCCATCCAGCTACCGTCCCATCTCACTTATGAATGTCGATCTTAAAATAATTTGCAAAGCTCTTGCCAAAAGACTGGAAAGGATAATTCCATTCATTATACACCCAGATCAAACAGGTTTCATCAAGGGTAGGCACTCTGCTAATAATACACGCAGACTATTTAATTTAATAGACTACTGCAAGATCAATAACATAGAAACTACAATCTTGTCCCTGGATGCAGAGAAAGCCTTTGACCATGTTAACTGGAAATTTCTTTTTATGGTGTTAAACAAGTTCAGGTTTGGTTCATCTTTCATAAACTGGATTAAAACATTATTTAGCTGTCCAGCTGCGTCTGTTCGAACAAATGATAAGACTTCCCGAAGCTTTAATCTCCAGAGAGGTACTAGGCAGGGGTGTCCACTCTCTCCCTCATTTTTTACCATCTTTATTGAACCATTAGCAGCAGCCATACGACAAAATGTTGATATTAGAGGTATCCAAACTGGAGAAAAAGAACACAAGATAAGTCTTTATGCTGATGATGTATTGATTTTCCTTGAAAACTCACAAAGATCTCTTCTTCAGACAGTGGCGCTAATTGATAAATTTTCATCATTATCAGAATACTGTATTAACTGGGGTAAATCAATAGTTCTACCTATAAATTGTAATTTCTCAAATACATCTATTCCAATACAATTAGGTAATATTAAATATTTAGGAATAGATATTTCCTCCAGGCTCTCAGAGTTATTGTGACTAAATCACATTCCCCTTTTAAAAACAATACAAGACAACCTTACACGCCGGAGGACACTACCTATATCACTAATGGGAAGAGTTGCAACCGTTAAAATGATGGTCCTTCCTAAAATCAACTATTTGTTCTCAGTGATTCCTACCCAACCATCAATGGCCTGGTTTAAGTCTCAAGACTCAAATATAAGTAAATTTTTATAGAAGGATAAACCGTCATGGATTAGTTTAAAAACTCTTCAAAAAGCAAAAGAGTGTGGAGGCTTATATCTACCAAATTTTTTTTAATTACTTTTTAGCCAGTAGACTGTAGTTTGTTTCAAAATGGACAAACTCAACCCCACTAGGAAACCCATGGTTAGATGCTGAACAGGCTCTCTGCGGGTCACTAAATATCTAACTAACTAACTAACTAACCTGCACTTATATAGCGCTTTTCTAGTCACAAAGACCACTCAAAGCGCTTTCATTAATACTAACCCTCTATTCTAAGGGCCTATAGGAAACAGATATCTAGGGACAATTTAGAACAGCCAATTAACCTAACATGCATGTTTTTGGCATGTGGGAGGAAACCGGAGAAATCCCGGAGTAAACCCACGCAACACGGGGAGAACATGCAAACTCCACACAGATCACTGTTGGTCGGGGGCTGGGATCGAACCCACGATCCCCACAATCCCCCGGCCAAGGGTAAACTGTGCTGCCGCGGTGCTAACCACTGCGCCACCGTGCAGCCCATATCTCTGACTTACCTTTTATAAGTCCCTGTATTAAACGCCATGACTGTTTTAAAAGTATTATCAGCTCCTCTCTGATGGCTTGGTGGAAATTTTTTTAAAATAACGGGGTCTTCACTTGTCCCCCGTAAACTCACACCCATTTGGAATAGTCCTGATATCTTGCAACAGAAGAGGACATTAAAATTTCCACAATGGCAAGAGAAGGGAATAAATAACTTAGAACATCTTATTCAAGGTGGAAATTTTTATCCAATTTCAGGAACTAGTGTCACAGTACGACATCAGTGATAAAAAGTATTTTGAATACCAACAGCTTAAATCCATAATAAAAGCAAGATTTAATCTTAGTCAGACAGATTTAGAGGTACCAGTTAAGGTGGCAGAGTTTCTAAATCTTTGTTCCCCTAAATTGATATCGAAAATACATGGACTATTATCAAAACTGGATGAGTCTGTATCTCTTCCAATATCAAAATGGGAGACAGACCTATCGATCAATAAGGAGGAAAGTTTCTGGACACAAATATGTTTAAACACTTTTAAGATGACTAAAAACTCAAACTTACAACTTATACAATATAGCGTTCTACATAGAACTCATTATACAGGACAAAGGATGTTCAACATGGGCCTGAGTCACACAAATATCTGCTCTCATTGCACCAGCAGCGTCCCGGATAGCTATATGCATGCTATGTGGTCCTGTGCACCGGTTCAAAAGTTCTGGCAGAAGACATGTGAGGACTTGTCAGCATGGCTTGGGTATATTGTACCATCCTCACCCACACTTTGCATATTAGGTGATTTAAGTGAAATAAATATAGATGCAAGGATGTCACACATGGTTCTCACTGCCTTATGCATCGCAAAGGAAACTATCCTCATGAACTGGAAATCAAGAAATTACTTATGCATGACTTATTGTAATAACTTACTATTAGGTTATATTAGCCTGGAGAGATTGTCAGCCTCCTCAAAAAATCAACTGGCAGAATTCAATTTTCTCTGGTCCCTGCTTATTAATTCTATAACTTAAAGGGTGGCGGGCAGTGGCTTGCTCTCCTTGGCACCTCTGGTGGCTGGCTGCACCCTGACCGTGGGTGTCCAGGGGGCCTGTTCCGGGGTGACCATTTGTCTGGCTGGGGGGGGGGGGTCAAGGGGGCTGTGGGGTGGGCTGTGGCCCCCGGCCGGCTGACCTCGCCTTCAGGGGGGGGGGGGTGTTCCCCCCCTGAGCCGGGGTCGGGTGTGCGCCGGTGGTGCAGGTTGGCCCCGGTGTGTCCTTGCGTGGCAGGGTCGTGTTTTTCCTGGGGCCCTGGCGGCAGCCTGGGGTAGGTGCCTGCATCCTGGGTCACCCTCCCCGTCCACTGGGGTCTGCGGGTGTGGGTGTGTATGTGTGTGAGAGTGGGTGTGAATGAGGGCTTGTGTATGAGCGGAAGCGGATGTGGGTGCGTGTGTTATGCGTGGGCAGGTGGGGCTATGTGTGGGTGTAGGTGGGCATGTGTGATAGTGGTGGGGGTACGTATGTGTATGGGTGCGGTTACCTGTGGGTGGATGTCTGGGGGTGGAGGATGTGTGTATGGGTAGGAGGACTTTGTTGGGTGGCAGGGGTAGGGCAGTCCATATAGTACCATGGGGGTTGGTGTTTTGGGCCCTGCTTGTCCTGGCCGCCCTGCTGTTGCGTCACGGGTTGAGGCGCTTTGTCGCATTTCCCCTGGTGTCATTGGCGGCAGGTGTGTGTTGGTGCTTGGGGGTGGTTGGGGGGGCCGCTGGCACAGGTTGGTGGCCGTTTTTCCGTCAGGTTGCTCCAGGGTGGCTGTGGCTGCAGGGTGGCCTGCCACTGTCGGTGTGCGTCTGGGGTGGGTGGTTGTTGGGCATGCGTGGGCACTCGGGGGTGTTGCTTGGCATGTGGAGCACTGTGTGGGTCCAGCCCATTGTTCACTATTGTGACTATTGTTGTCCGTGTTTGTGTGTGTAAGATGAGTGGGAATTGGTATGGCTGCCCCATCATGTTCGTGGTGCTGGGAGCACCAGGGCGTGATGCAGGTGGGTCCTGGGCTGCTTACACTGGCGGCCCTCGCCCTGGGTTGGGATTTGGGGGCAGTCGGTGGCCTAATGAACCAGTTTGCAAGCTGGCTTCTGGTGTGTGTGTGTGGGGGGGGTGCTCGCTTTTAGACCGCCTCCCTCCCAGTCTAATTTCCCACCCTCCCCCTCCCCCTGACTCTGGGTGGAATATACATCTTCTTAGATACATTTAGGGTTTTGGGATGGTGTGGGGTGCCGCACTGCGTCGGCGAAGGGGATACCTTTGCTGCGCAGTGGGGCTGCACTCACCTCAATTTTAATTGCATTTTAGACACTGAGGGCTTGGGCAGATGGCGGCCCCGCTGCCCATCGCAGTGGCCAGCTGTGCTCCAATCACTATCCCCCCAATTTTTTTTTTTCCACAATATTTTTATTGAACCTTTTTTTTTTTTACAAACATAACACAAACAATCAAACATTAACACTAAAGTAATAATAAAAAAAAATTATACTAAAAACACCAACAACCGCTAACAAAGACAGGTCTTCAACAATGCTCCTCTGTTTAGTCTAGGCAATCCAATACATAAGTATACATATTATACATTCACCAGTTTGGAATTTACAGGGTCCACACACATCATTCACCTTCTTCTTCAAAAGTTATGTTTAAATTCTTAACATAATCAATGAAAGGTCTCCATATATTCTCAAACACAATTTCCTTTGATTTCAATATGTATGTTATTCTTTCTAGTGGAAGGTTTGTTAACATCTGTCTTAACCACTGAGTCACATCTGGTCTATGAGTCTTTTTCCACAATAGTGCAATACATTTTTTGGCATTAAGCAAACTGAGGTCTATGAATGCTCTTTCACTTTTATTAAAGTTACGCTTTTCTGGGTACAGACCCAACAAAAACAATTTAGGATTCAATATGAATTGTTTTGAAATTATTTTTTCAATTGTTACCCTCACCTCTTCCCAAAACATTCTAATTTTTCTACATTCCCATAAACAATGAAATAGGGTTCCTTTACTTTCCATGCATTTTGTGCACGTATCTGGTATGTTTTTGTTATATCTATTTAATTCCACTGGTGTAACATACATCCGCATTAACCATTTAAAATGTATCAATTTAAGACGTACATTTATTGATTTGGTTTGAGCTTCTGTACAAGCCAATTCCCATTGTTCCTCTGAAATTTCAGTTTGCAAGTCTCCTTTCTAATAATTCAATCTTTTCTGTGAGTTTTCACTTGAGGATAGTGTCAATGAGTTATAAAACTCTGAAATAATACCCTTTCTCTTACTATCTTTTGTCAAAATTTTTTCCAAGGATGAATAAATAGGTCGAGTGAGACCATTATTTTGATTTGATCAAATAAAGTTCCTAAGCTGAAGATATTTAAAAAAATGTGTTCTATTAAGATTAAATTTGATCCTCAGCTCTTCAAAAGACATTATGTTATCTGAACATGACAGATATAAATCTTGAATCTTTTGAATCCCTTTGAAATTCCATACTTTAAATACAGCTTCCGCTCTCCCTGTTTTAAAATATTGATTACCCCATACTGGGCTAAATTGTGACAGTAAGTGTGGTTCTTTTAAATATTTTTTAGTTTCACACCATATTTTGATCATATGCTTTACAAATGGACTTTTAACTTGTTTCTGTAATTTTTTTGCCGAATCTGAGTATATGAATATGGGAAGAGGTAAAGGTAAATTGTATGATTCCATTTCAGTCCAGTGAGGGAGATCATTTGATGAAAAATAATGTGTCATAGACCTCAGTTGTGCCGACCAGTAATACAACATAAAGTTTGGACATTTCAGACCTCCACGATCAAATGGTAAATATAGTAAGGACAGACGTAATCTAGCCTTCCTGTTGTTCCATATAAATTCCACTAACTTTTTTTTTAATTCTTGAGAATAGATCTGAAGGTGGTGGTAAAGGAATGTATTGAAATAAAGTATTTTAGGTAAGATATTACTTTTAAGTATATTGATTCTCCCCATCATCGACATTGGTAGTGACATCCATCTCTGAATTAACTCATTAATGTCTGTCATTAAGGCTTCATAGTTGGCACTGGCGACTAATTCTAGCTTAGGCACAATTTGAATTCCTAAATATTTAAACTGATTTACAACATTGAATTGATTTGCCTCAGGAGCTGGGTGATTTCTCTGGGTCTCATTTAGCATTAATATTGAAGATTTGGTTTTATTTATTTTATATCCTGATATTTCCCCAAAATTCTTTATTAAATTCAACAAGGTCGGAATTGATTTTTTTAAGATTCGACATAAACAAAATTATGTCATCGGCATACAGGGAGATTTTATGTTCTGTTGGTCCAACTTTAATTCCATATATTTGTGAATGTAAACGTACTGCCATCGCTAAAGGTTCAATTGCCATAGTAAACAGTAAAGGTGAAAGTGGACAGCCTTGTTGACATCCTCTATTGATTTTTATTGATTTTGAGATATTGCTATTTGCTAGGATTTCTGCTGTAGCATTATTATATATTATCTGAACCCATTTTATGAAATTATTTCCAAGTCCAAACCTTTGTAAGACTTCAAAAAGAAAGGGCCATTCGACCCTATCAAAGGCCTTTTCGGCGTCCAATGATAGGAGAGCTGTATCTGGTGCTTCTTTATTAGAAAAAATAATATTAAATAGTCTTCTTACATTATGGAAGCCTTGTCTTCCCTTTATAAAGCCATTCTGATCTCGGTTAATAATATTTGGTAAAATTTCTTGTGTTCGTCTTGCTAAAATTTTACAGATTATCTTAAGGTCAGCATTTAATAGGCTTATTGGTCTCATGTTTTCACATTTATTTGAGGGTTTACCTGGTTTTGGCAACAGTATAATTAAGGCATTATTCATGTATGGTGGTAAATTACTATTTTGAAATGCTTCTAAAACCATTTCCAAAAAAGGTTTTATTAATTTATTCTTAAATTTTTTATAAAGGTCAACTGGAAGACCATCTGGTCCTGCACTTTTTCCTGATTTCATATTATCAATGGCTAGCCCAACTTCTTCTTGACTAATTTTAGACTCCAGTATCTCCCTGTTTTCATTTGGAATACACGGTATAGATAGTCCATCCAAAAACCCATTTAGTTTTGTTAAGTCAGTTTCATTTTTTGTATCATATAATTTTTCATAGTAATCTCTAAAGGCTCTATTAATTTCTAAAGGATCTACAACTACCTGTCCGTTACTTATAATACTGGTAATTGGTGTTTTAAATTCTAATTGTTTAATCTGCCATGCCAATAATTTTTCTGATTTTTCACCTTGTTCATAAAAAGATTGCTTCAATCTTAGAAGACTCGAGGCAGCTCTATTCGCTGATTTTTTTTGTCATATTCAGCTCTCAGAATCAGTAATTCGTTCTCTAACTTTGGGTCACTTCCTGCATACACTTTTTCTTGAAGAATTTTTAGTTTATGTTCCAATTGGACTCTCTCCTCTCGAGTCTTCTTAGATTTTGAACCTGTATAACTAATAATATGTCCCCTGATAAAAGCTTTGAAAGCCTCCCACTTTATACATGCTGATGTTTGTGTAGTATTAATATCAAAGAACTCCTGTTTTTCTATGTACTTAACAAATTCTTCATCCTGAAGCCATTTATGCTGAAATTGCCACCTACCTGGTTCCTTTGTCAATTTCTTATCTACATATATGAGACAACAGGGTGCATGATCAGAGATCACAATATTATCATAAAAGCAGTTTTGAATCTTGGACCTTAATTCTGTGGAGATCAAAAAATAGTCAATACGTGAGAATGTCTTGTAGGTATTAGAATAACAAGAGTAGGCTTTAACTTGTGGTTTCATTTCTCTCCATATATCTAGCAATCTCAATTCTTTCATAAAATGATTAATGATCATCCTCCATCCATTGTGCGTACAGTCTAGTCCTGTTGATCTATCTATACCGGGATTCAATGTACAATTAAAACCCCCTGCTATTATATGTTGTCCTGTAAGTGATGATAAGATAAGAAATAAATTAGCAAAGAACTTTTGATCATCTATATTGGGACCGTATAAGTTCACCAGATTGATATTTTCTAATAGCAAAGATCTCTGAATGATTAGGTATCTTCCAAATTTGTCTCCAATTACATTTTTCACTTGAAATGGGACTGATTTATGTATGAGAGTCATAACTCCCCTGGCTCGGGATGAAAATGATGAGGTGAATACACTTCCTTGCCATCTACTCCTAATTCTTTTTACATCCTCCTCTATTAGATGAGTTTCTTGTAAAAACACAATTTTTGAACCTATGTCTTTTATTTTATTCATAACTTGTTTAAGTTTTTTTAAATTTTGTAGACCTCTGCAATTCCATGAAGTTAAATTAAGATTAACGCTTTGGTCTATGATCAATAGGGAGTTTGGGATTACCTCGCAGTGTAAACATCCTCATACAGAGAAGCAAAAACATGAGTGGTTGAACATTCATCCTACAAACTACACACAAACAAATTCCCCCTTCCCACATTCGTGGTAATCCCCCCCAAAATCAAAAAAAAAATTCTGTCTCCCGATATAGCCATCGACTGCTCCACACCCACGAGGAACAGCCAAAGCTACTCCTTCTTCATCCTCCCAATCACCCTAACTCTACTGCTTTTAATGACATAACATTAACTTTCTTCTGTAGTTTTCCAACTTAACTCCAAAATTTTATAGCAACTTTGTACATCATAGGTTTTGTTTTTTTTTAATATGTAATACAATCTATATTTTGTAAACTTGCTATATGCTTCAGATCAGTTAGATGCCTGTGCAAATGCTTAAATATTCTACCTTATACGTATTTTGTTCATGCTTAGCTCCCACCAGTCTCTTCTTGGATCTTCTTGATGAACTCCTGCGCCTCCTCAGGGGTCTTGAAGATGTTTGTTCTGCCCTTATACGTGACCAACAGTCTTGCAGGGTGAATCACTCCATGACGAATCCCAAGGTTGCGCAGCTCTTTACGGACGGGGTCAAACTGTTTCCTTAATTGTTGGATTCCTGTGGCCAAATCTGGATAGAACCGCACCTGTTGATCCTGGTATTTAATTTCTCCTTTGGCTCGCGCAGCGTTGGAGATCATCATCCTGTCTCTGTAGCTGAGGAACTTCATAATTAACGTCCTCGGTGGTCCCTTATTATCTCCCAGTGGGCCTATTCGGTGTGCGCTTTCTAGAACGACTGATGATTGCAGCTCCGCGTTGTTCAGCACTTCTGGAATCCATTTTTCCAAAAAGGAACATGGGTCCCGACCCTCGGTTCCCTCCGGTAGACCCACCAGCCTCAGGTTGTTCCGTCTCGACCGGGACTCCAAGTCCAGGACATTTTTTTTCCAAAGTGCGCACCTTTAATTGAAGGCTGGTGACGTCATCCTCAGCACTGGAGATTCGAAGCTCCACCTGCGCCACTCGTTCCACACAATCACCCAATTCCTTTCTCATTCCCTCTATCGCTGCTATAATCCCATCAAATTTAGCGGAAAAGTCTGCTCTCATTGAGCTAATGGCAGCGAGCACCGCACCTGTGCCGTCGCCAGCAGTCACCGCACTACCGCTAGCTTCCTCCGCCATATCTGGAGCTTTTTCTGCTGCGCCACAGACGTGAAAGTCTGTTAATTTGGACTGTTTCGGCAGTTCAATTTTTCCTCCACCTGATTTCCCAGCCTTAGGCTTCACCGGCATATCCTCGCCCAAACGCTGGGATAGGTTCTGTTCCAAATAAGAGAGTTATTTGCCGATTTTTTATCTCTAGGAGCAGAGCAGAGTGAGACGTGTCCTCCTACGTAGCCGCCATAACCGGAAGTCCCTATCCCCCCAATTTTAATTGCACTTTGGTAGTCCACACACTTACACACAATTACATCATATAACCGACATACACCCACCATGTTTTGTGTGTGGGGGGGGTCTTCCCCCACCCCTGTTGCCCTCCTCCTGCTAGGGGCGTGGGGGCCCGGTGGGGAGCCTGGGACCCATCATGTTGTCAAAATTCCTGGGTGCTACTGAATGTATAGATACAACTAAGGGAGTGAGAGGGGGACTGAATATGAGCATAAGTGAGAGTGACGGGGTGATGAATGGAGGTGGTGATGGTGAGTCAGTTTTGTGCGGCGCTGTGCATGTCGGGTGGCATCTCGGGGTGCCTGCCGTGGTCTTCTGATCAGTCGCTCAGGTGGGCGCCGGGGGTGGGGGTCTGTTTCTGTGGCCTGCGCCAGTGGTCTCCCTTGTCACTGCCGGGCACTGGTGCGTGTTCAGGCTCACTGCATCTGCTTCGCAGTCACCTTATCAAACAAGGGTGAATGAGGGATGAGTTTGAATGGGTACAGGAGTGAGAGAGAATGGGTTGGTCCGGGTGAGTGAGAGGGAGTTGGTGCATATGGGTGCGCATGGGAGCATGTGGGTGTGAAGGTGTGGGGAGGGGTGTGCCTGCGAGTCAGGAGGTGCTGGATTAAGGGGGGTAATGCCTCTCGGCAATGTGGGCTCGCCGTGGGGGTGCCTGGAGGGGTTTGCGCCAGGGGGCGCAGGCCGTTCTCCGGCCCGGGGGGTGGGGTCGCTGGCCGCCTGGGGCCTGGGGGCGTGCGTTGGCCCCGGTGGGGGGGTAGGGGTTGGGTGGGTCCGGAGGTGCAGGCTCGCCGCGCCGGCCACCGAGCAACCTGGTCTCCCTCGATCGTCCCTCCAGGGGTGGATGCCTGGCTTTCCTGGGGCTTGCTGACCTCGGACGTTTGTGCTGTGTGGTGATTGGTGGCGGTGCCTTGCCTGCTCGGGGTTGCCAGGGGGAGAGCTTATGCGACTGGCCCTCCACTTCGTATGTTTCTTGACAAACCACTCACATGCACACACTTATTTTGCATGCACTCTCATATATATGCACGCAGAAGTACACGCACAAGTGTCTCTCCTGTAACAGGTGTGGAAACCAGACTCATGTTGAGACATCTTCGGTGGAAGAAGCAATTTGTCTTTTGTTTGTTTTAGTTGTTGGTTTGTTTGGGGGTTTTTTGTCTGTTCCCCTCCCTTTTCTTTCCCCCTCCACACACTTCCTTGCCCTCTTCCCCATCCTGTCGGGTCTTCCATGGGTAAAATAATTAAAATAAAGTATTAAAAGTTTTTACAGGAGGAGTTTATAACAATATACAATACACAGTTAGGTACTGTATAAGCTCCTCTTGGCAAAGTAAATCTGTTTTGGCACAATAAGGGTAACAGATCCCTGTTGTGCTTACCTAGCTGCCTGACAGTACAAGAGGGAAAAAAAGTAGAAGAGTCGGCACTTGATGATGATAAACTCCACCAACGGACAACAGTGTTTTTGCGCAACAGTCACATCTCGGCACCAAGCATCATTGATGTTCACACACACGCTGCCTCCTCGGGTTTTCCCTCCTTCCGTGAACACCCGATCAGCGCGGAGGCATGTTAGCCCTACTAACTGAATAGCAGAGTCTGGGATATTGTCATTTAGCCACGTTTCTGTAAAGATAAAAATAAGATGAAATAATATTACTAATTTATTACAGATCTTTTTGTTTTCTTCTCTATCCACAGGCTATTGAGATGTGTGTTGCTGCTGCAGGTTTCAGTATTGGAGAATTTGCTGCTCTCGTCTTTTCTGGTGCCATGAACTTTGCAGAAGGTAAACTTTTCTTCTCATTTTTTTCTCAAGTAAAAGCATTGTGATGGTGGTGTGCATTCTGCATTTACTGTCTTTGTGTTTTCTAGCTTTGTATGCAGTGAAGGTGCGTGCAGAAGCCATGCAGGAGGCATCAGAGCAGGTTCCCAGTGGCATGCTGTCAGTCATTGGCAAACCTCAGGCCCGGTATAAATATGCCTGCCTGCAGGCTAAAGAGCACTGCAAGAGTCTGGGGCTGGAAGATCCGGTCTGCTCTGTGGCCAACTATCTGTTCCCTGACGGCAGGGTCATTGCAGGACACCTGCAGGTAAGGAGCATGACCACCAATTGATAAAGCCTTGAAATATTTACTGTATATAGTGGTGTGAAAACATGTTTGCCCTTTCCTGATTTCTCATTTTTTTGCATGTTTGTCACACTTAAATGTTTCAGATCATCAAACAAATTTAAATATTAGACAAAAATAACACGGGTAAACACAAAATGCAGTTTTTAAATGAAGGTGTTTATTATTAAGAGACAAAAAAAAAAAATCCAAACCTACATGACCCTGTGTGAAAAAGTGACACCCCCCCCCCCCCACCCGGCTAAATCATAAATTAACTCTGGTTTATCATGTCTTTGGAAAGCTGAGTTAAGTTTCTCTAACCATACCCAGGCCTGATTACTGCCACACTTGTTCTCAATCAAGAAAATTAAATAGGACCTGCATGACAAAGTGAAGTAGAGCAAAAGATCCTCAAAATGCTACGATCCAAAGAAATTCAGGAACAAATGAGAAAGTAATTGAGCTCTATCAGTCTGGAAAAGGTTATAAAACCATTTCTAAAGCTTTGGGACTCTAGAGAGCCACAGTGAGAGCCATTATCCACAAATAGCGAAAACATAGAACAGTGGTGAACCTTCCCAGGAGTGGCTGGCTGACCAAAATTACCCCAAGACCGCAGTGACGACTCATCCAAGAGGTCACAAAAGACCCCACAACAACATCCAAAGAACTGCAGGTCTCACTTGCCTCGGTTAAGGTCAGTGCTCATGACTCCACCGTAAGAAAGAGACTGGGCAAAAATGGCCTGCATGGCAGAGTTCCAAGACGAAAACCACTGCTGAGCAAAAAGAACATAAAAGCTCGTTTCAGTTTTGCCAGAAAACATCTTGATGATCCCCAAGACTTTTGGGAAAATACTCTGAGGACTGACGAGACAAAAGTTGATCTTTTTTGGAAGGTGTGTGTCCCATTACATCTGGCGTGAAAGTAACACAGCATTTCAGAAAAGAAACATCATACCAGCAGTAAAATATGGTGGTGGTAGTGTGATGGTCTGGGGCTGTTTTACTGCTTCAGGACCTGGAAGACTTGATGTGGTAAATGGAACCATGAATTCTGCTGTCAACCAAAAAATCCTGTAGGAGAATGTCCGGCCATCTGTTCGTGACCTCAAGCTGAAGTGCACTTGGATTCTGCAGCAGGACAATGATCCAAAACACACCAGCAAGTCCACCTGTGAATGGCTTAAGAAAAACAAAATGAAGCCTTTGGAGTGGCCTAGTCAAAGCCCTGACCTGAATCTGATTGAGATGCTGTAGCATGATCTTAAAAAGGCGGTTGATTGATTGAACATCAAGACAAAAAAATTAAAAACAAGGAATCAAAACCAAAAAACTAAACATAACAAAAAATGCCTTGTTCAAAAGGAGTGGGAAGAAGCCAGTGCTTATATAGTCTCACCCCTTCTCCATACCCAATAAATTATATCATTCTAGTCATTATCCATCCCATAATTACATTCATTATACAATCCCATAATATATAGTGCATCTTATAATTAAATTATGCAATAGAAATAATACAACAATGATGGTTTATAATGACAATAATACCAACATCTAATAAAAATTGTAATTATAATAAGTAAATACTTCTAGTATGTTTAATATAATTATAGACAATATTATCATCATCATAATCACCATATATACCACCATATACCCCCACATGGCTTACAATACCTAGGCGGAATAAGTAACCATATAATAATAACCATAATAATAGGTAGCCATATAGTAGTTACAATAACAACAATAATGATAATAATAATAATAATAATACCACCTGGCCTGTATAATACTTTAAGTAATTCCATCCTAAACAACAATCATACTATAATACCGTTGTAATATTCTAGTAATAATGATATCAATAATAACAGTGCTCAGCATATATATTCAACAATAATTCAGCATATATACAGTCCATCTGGAAAGTATTCACAGCGCTTCACTTTTTCCACATTTTATGTTACAGCCTTATTCCAAAAGGGATTAAATTAATTTTTTTTCTCAAAATTCTACACACAATACCCAATAATGACAATGCGAAAAAAGTTGGGTTTTTTTTTTTTGAGATTTTTGCAAATTTCTTAAAAATAAACTAAAAATCACATGTACATGGACGCTGTATTTAAAGTATGGAATTTAAAAGGGATACAAAAGATTCAGGATTTATATTTGCCATGTGCAGACAACATAATGTCTTTTGAAGAGCTGAGGATCAAATTTAATCTCAATAGAACACATTTTTTTAAATATCTTCAACTTAGAAACTTTATTCGATCAAATCAAAATAAAGCTCTCACTCGACCTATTTATTCATCCTTGGAAAAAATGATGATGAAAGATAGTAAAAGAAAGGGTATTATTTCAGAGTTTTATAACTCATTGACACTATCTTCAAGTGAAAATTCACTGAAAAGATTAAACTACTGGAAAGAAGATCTGCAAATTGAAATTTCGGAGGAACAATGGGAATTGGCTTGTACAGAAGCTCAAACCAAATCAATAAATGCACGCCTTAAATTGATACATTTCAAATGGTTAATGCGGATGTATGTTACACCGGAGGAGTTAAATAGATATAACAAAAATATACCAGATACATGCACAAAATGCATGGAAAGTAAAGGAACCCTATTTCATTGTTTATGGGAATGTAGATTAATAAGAATGTTTTGGGAAGAGGTGAGGGTAACAATTGAAAAAATAATCTCAAAACAAATCATACTGAATCCTAAACTGTTTTTGTTGGGTCTGTACCCAGAAAAGCATAATTTTAATAAAAGTGAAAGAACATTCATAGACCTCAGTTTGCTTAATGCCAAAAAATGTATTGCACTATTATGGAAAAAGACTCATAGACCAGATGTGACTCAGTGGTTAAGACAGATGTTAACAAACCTTCCATTAGAAAGAATAACATATATACTGAAATCAAAGGAAATTGTGTTTGAGAATATATGGAGACCTTTTATTGATTATGTAAAAAATTTAAACATAACTCTTGAAGAAGAAGGTGAATGATGTGTGTGGACCTTGTAAATTCCAAACTGGTGAACATAATATGTATACTTATGTATTGGATTGTCTAGACTAAACAGAGGAGCATTGTTGAAGACTTGATTTTGTTGGTGGTTGTTGGTGTTTTTAGTGCATTTTTTTTTTTTTTTGTAGTACTTTAGCGTTAGTGTTTGATTGTTTGTATCATGTTTGTTAAAAAAAAAAAAAGGTTCAATAAAAATATTGTGGAAAAAAAAAAATCACATGTACATAAGTATTCACAGCCTTTGCTCAATACTTTGTTGCTGCACCTTTGGCAGCAATTACAGCCTCAAGTCTTTTTGAATATGATGCCATAAGCTTGCCACACCTATCTTTGGGCATTTTGGCCCATTTCTCTTTGCAGCACCTCTCAAGCTCCATCAGGTTGGATGGGAAGCGTCGGTGCACAGCCATTTTCAGATCTCTCCAGAGATGTTCAATTGGATTCAAGTCTGGGCTCTGGCTGGGCCACTCAAGGACATTCACAGAGTTTTCCTGAAGCCACTCCTTTGATATCTTGGCTGTGTGCTTAGGGTCGTTGTCCTGCTGAAAGATGATCCGCCACCCCAGTTTAAGTTCAAGAGCACTCTGGAGCAGGTTTTCATCCAGGATGTCTCTGTACATTGCTGCATTCATCTTTCCCTGTATCCTGACTAGTCTCCCAGTTCCTGCCGCTGAAAAACATCCCCACAGCACGAGGCTGCCACCACCATTGGTGTGGTTATGAACGGTGCCTGGTTTCCTCCATATATGTTTTTAAGAATAGGGCTAAAACCTACCTTTTTGATATAGCCTACAATTAGGGAGGGATCATGTGTTTCTGAACCCTCCCTTAGTTATGCTGCTAATAGGTTTAGTCAGCCGGGGGACCTCCAGTAATGCACTGGGCCTCACTCCTTTCCTCACTCTCTATGAAATATTTTTTTTTTTTTTTTTTTGCTGGTCATTAACATTTGTTTGTTCTCTCCCATAGATTGAGTCCCCATCGTACTGTTTGCTCTCTACATGTCTGTTCTTTTCTTCTTCTCTATCCCCTCACCCCCCAGCCAGTCGCAGCAGATGACTGCCCCTCCCTGAGCCTGGTTCTGCTGGAGGTTTCTTCCTGTTAAAAGGGAGTTTTTCCTCTCCACCGTCGCCAAGTGCTTGCTCACAGGGGATCGCCTGATTGCTGGGGTCTTTCTGCAACTGTGGGGGTTCCCCCTACAGTTGATAGTGCTATGAGATGACTGTTGTTGTGAAATGGCGCTATATAAATAAAGTTGAATTGAATTGAATTGAATATGGCGCCTGGCATTCATGCCAGAGTTCACCGTGGACTGCACGGTGGCGCAGTGGTTAGCACTGTGGCAGCACAGTTTACCCTCAGCCGGGGGATCGCGGGGATCGTGGGTTCAATCCCTGCCCCCGACCAACAAGTGATCTGTGTGGAGTTTGTATGTTCTCCCCGTGTTGCGTGGGTTTACTCTGGGATTTCTCCGGTTTCCTCCCACATGCCAAAAACATGCAGGTTAGGGATACGGGGCGCTTGCGCACACAGCGACCAGCAGCTGGTGGCTTGTCACCAGACTGCAAAACAAATCTACCTATGGGTACAAACAAGTAACAAAAAAAAAATATATATATATATTTTTCTCATCAGACCAGAGAATTTTGTTTCTCATGGTCTGAGAGTCCTTCAGGTGCCTTTTGTCAAACTCTAGGCAGTCGCCATGTGCCTTTTACTAAGGAGTGGCTTCCGTCTAGCCACTCTACCATACAGGCCTGATTGGTGGATTGCTGCAGAGATGGCTGTCCTTCTGGAAGGTTCTCCTCTTTCCACACAGAAATGCTGGAGCTCTGACAGAGTGACCATTGGGTTTTTGGTCACCTCCCTGACTAAGGCCCGTCTCCACGACTGCTCAGTTTAGATGGCGGGCCAGCTCTAGGAAGAGTCCTGGTGGTTCCGAACTTCTTCCATTTACGGATGATGGAGGCCACTGTGCTCATTTGGACCATCAAAGCAGCAGAAATTTTTCTGTACCTTTCCCCAGATTTGTGCCTCGAGACAATCCTGTCTCAGAGGTCTACAGACAATTCCTTTGACTTCATGCTTGGTTTGTGTTCTGACATTCACTGTCAACTGTGGGACCTTATATAGACAGGTGTGTGCCTTTCCAAATCATGTCCAATCAACTGAATTTACCACAGGTGGACTCCAATTAAGCTGTAGAAACATCTCAAGGATGATCAGTAGAAACAGGATGCACCTGAGCTCAATTCTGAGCTTCATGGCAAAGGCTATGAATACTTATGTACATGTAATTTCTTAGTTTTTGATTTTTAGTACATTTGCAAAGATCTAAAAAAAAAAAACTGTTTTCACATTGTCATTATGGGGAATTGTGTGTAAAATTTTGAGGAAAAAATGAATTTAATCCCTTTTGGATTAAGGCTGTAACATAACAAAATGTGGAAAAAGTGAAGCGCTGTGAATACCGGATGCACTGTATATTCAACAATAACAACCTTTCTTCATTATAGACACATTGTAATATTACTATCCTTTTTTTTTAATTTAAGTTTTTATAAAGGGTATACATGTCATTACAGCATTGCATTGTTTACATTTTCATCACATGTTCCCTTTTTTTTGTTTTTTGACAACATTGGAAGAGTAATTATTACAACACCCTTTTTTAAGTGAAAGAAAAAGAGAAATTAAAGAAAGAACAAAAAACAAACAAAAAAACAGGAGAAAAAAACAAAAACAAAAGAGGAAAAAAAAATTAAAAAATGAAAGAGTATCTGAGTAGCTTTGGAACAGAGAGAGGTGCCATTATTGAAATGGTATTTGTCAAAGATTAGATCTAATGGAAGACACATATGCGTTCCAGGGTTGCCAAAAGTTCAAGAACCCATCCATGTCCTGTCTCAGTGCGAATGTCAACTTTTCCATTGAATAAATGTCTTGAATCACATTAATCCAATTTTCAAGTGTAGGACATTCCTTCAACATCCATTTTTTAGTTAGAGCTTTTTTACTTGCCAGTATTAAAACAGTGAATAAGTATTTTTCTCCTCGTCTTTCCAGTGAGTCCGGTAGTAAACCCAAATACAAAGTTACAAAAGAAAAGGGAACTTTTATTTTGAATATTTTCTCCAATATTGTCTGTACATTGGTCCAATATTGGTGGATAACTGGACATGACCAAAACACATGAAAATGATTTGCAGTCTCATCACCACACAAGCGCCAACATTTCAACCCCTTACGAGTAAATTTGTTTTGTGCAGGTGTTCTGAAAAATCTTACCAAATTTTTCCATCCAAATTCTCTCCACTGCAGGGATGAGGTACTTTTCCATTGTTGTTTATTTAGCTTTTCCCATATTTCCAGTTGTAAAGTGAAATTCTGCTCTTTTTCCCATCTTTCTTTTATATATGATGTGTTGTCTCCTTTTAAGTCTTGAAGACCTTGGTATATTTTAGAAATGTATCTGATCCCTGGGATCCCTTTATATGCCATTAAGAAGACCTTCAGAACACCTGACTGGGCCCTTTCCAAATCCTCCTTTTTAAGTATTTTGTTTATGTGGTGTCTAAGCTGAAAGAACCTGAAAAGGTCTTGATTTATTAGACCTTGTTTTTTCAAATCTTCGAAATTTCTTAAAATTTGCCCTTTAAAAAAATCGTAATATTTTATCAGTCCGTTCTCTTTCCACTTTTTAAATCTAGTGTCTCTTTTATTAGGAGTAAAGTCTTGATCATAGGCAATCCATTGCAGTAAACGATAGGGTTCTTTAGTTTGATTCTCTCTGACTATCTTAAACCAAATTTTTAGTGGGGTCTCTATCCACGGGTTAGTGTTATTCAAAAGTTTAGGTAAGGCATTGTTCCCTATTATCACCCGTAGGGGGATGTCACTTGATATTTGGCATTCCATCTCCTTCCATTGTGCAGTGTAGACTGGGTTACATATCTCTACTAAAGTTTTAATTTGTGCGGCTTTAAAATAGTCCCTGATATTTGGCAGTGCGAGCCCATCTTTGTCTTTGTTTAGCTGTAGGGTTCTATATCTGATTCTAGGTCTCTTGCCCTGCCATATGAATCTTGAGATCCTTCTGTCCAGTTCTTGCCATGTTTTTTGGGGAGGTTCTACCGGTATTGTTTGGAAAAGGTATAGAAGACATGGAAGTATATTCATTTTGACTGCTTCAATTCTTTGTGCGGTACCCAAGAATGGTATCATATTCCATCTTGCTAGGTCAGATTTTATTTTTGCCATCAGTGGATCATAGTTTAGTGTTATAATATTGTTGAGTTGTTTCGGGATATTGACCCCCAGATATTTCATAGATTCCATCTCCCAGTTAGTTTTGAGTTTGCTTAGTAAATATTGATTTGGGTCACAGTTGAATGTTAAAACTTGGGTTTTATGCATGTTTAATTCGTACCCCGATGAATCTCCAAACTCTGAAAAAACTGCGATTAGTTCTGGAAAAGAGGTGTCCGGCTTCCCCAGGTATATTAAAATGTCATCAGCAAAGAGTGCTATTTTATGTTCCTTCTGACCAAGTGTAATACCTTGAATTTTTTGATTCTGTCTTATCCATTGGCTCAGAGGTTCTATGAAGATTGCAAAGAGCAGTGGAGACAAGGGGCAGCCCTGGTGACATCCTCTTTCCAGTTCAAAAGATGATGATAATTTACCATTAATCCTTATTTTAGCTGTTGGTTTTTTTATATAATGCCTGGATAGTTCTAATGAAGTTGTTATGAAAATTGAAACTGGATAAGATTCTATATAGGAAAGACCAGTCAACCGAATCGAATGCTTTTTCAGCATCTAATCCCAATATAGCTGCATTTAAGTTATATTTTTTTATGTGATGAATTATGTGTAAAGTGCATCTAATGCTGTCTTGTGTCTGTCTTTGTCTTATAAAACCTGTTTGGTCTAAATGAATTAAGTCTGTCAGTATATTTTCTAACCTTTTGGCAAGGATAGTGGTAAAAAGCTTATAGTCCTGATTAGGGATGGGCATAATTTACCGATTAACCGATAATTGATCATTAAGAATTTCACCGAGGAAGTTCATTTTCGTCGACAAACCGTTTTTTTTTTTTTTTTTAAACAATCCGAGGCCTAGTGTACGGCCGTCCTCAAACAATGCAATGGCAAAATTTGGGCACCAGGGGGCAACATTACACCATCGCCGTACCCTGGCGTGCCTCAGTTGATACACGCGGGCTTCCGTAGGGCAATCGCCAAATCATTAAGCGGTTACGGCGAAGTGTTGCGTGGGACCATTTCAATTTAAAAAATGACCAGGTGTACTGCAATCACTGCAATGCAGCATACAAATATACCTCATCGACAGGGTCCATGGAACACCCTTATTACGCAAAGAAACCGCCAACAGTGGTTGCGCGCTGAGTAATGACGGTCGTGAAGATTCTTTTTTTTTTTCAGAAACTTTATTGAGAAGGTCATGAAGATTCGGTGTACACACGTCGAGGGAAGCTGCAGGAGGCGGCGTAGTAGCTCGACGGGAAGACTATTTCGCACAAAATGGCACAAGAGAACAGCAAAAAGTTCTGCGCGGCTAGACTAAGTAACACGAGCGATAGAGCAATGAATGCGGTCTTCGTTTGTTGGGTGGCCGCTCGGCAGGGAGACAAGGTGGGTAAAACGTCTCGGCCAATCAGCTTGCGGGGTGAAACGTCTCGGCCAATCAGCTTGCGAGATTCCCGAGCCAAGCCAACACGAGAACAGAGAGAGGGCTCTCCGTGCACCTGATGTTATAATGTAGTCTACCTGCCTTGTTACGTACCTAAAAATGTTAATGATTAACCGATTATTAATCATTAATTCTCCCGACGATCGGTGAAGAAAATTTCACCGAATGCCCATCCCTAGTCCTGATTTAACACACTGATTGGTCTGTAGTTGGAGCAGTCTAGTTTATCCTTTTCAGGTTTAGGTATGACTGCAATGACCCCTTCTCTCCAGGAGGGGGGGATTTCCCCTGTGTGGAGGACATAGTTAAATGTTTTCAGGAGGAGAGGAGATAGTTGCTGTTTAAAGGTTTTGTACCACTCTGCTGTATAGCCATCTGCAACTGGGGATTTGTTAGCTTTAAGTTTCATAATTGCTTTTTCTGATTCTTTAGGTTGTATTTCTGACAGTAGTGTTTTATTTTGTGACTCAGTAAGTTGGGGAAGGTTTAATGTGTTTAGGAATGCTTCGGATGCGTTTTTATGTTTTTTGAGGGAGTACAAGTTCTTGTAGTAGTTCTCGAAGCTTTTAAGAATTTCCTGAATTCTAAATTTTATTTCCTTTGATACTGGGTCTCTGATTTTGTAGATTGCTCTCTCCATTTGTTGTTTCCTCAATTTATAGGCTAGTAATTTTGCCGATTTGCTACCTGTTTCATAGTATTTTTGTTTCAGAAATGTAAGTTTCTTCTGGATTTCTATTGTGTAGATCTCATTTATTTGTTTTTTAATTTCCTTAATTTTGAGCGAGTCATTAGAATGGGTGTTGTCTTTGTGCTCTTTTTGTAGGTTCTTAAGTTCTGACTCTAATGTGATTAGTTTTTCTTGTCTCAGTTTCTTTTGGAGTGCCAGTTTTGCAATAATCTTTCCCCTTATTACAGCTTTGCATGTGTCCCACAGTATTAAAGGGGATACTTCTCCATTATCATTTTCTTCCAAATATCTGAGAATATCTGATTGCAATTCATCTTTCAGTGGTCCTTTCAGCACATTTGAATTTAACCTCCAAGAAAATGTATTATTTGTGTATTTTTGGATGTTTAAGTCCATATAGATCGGACTGTGGTCAGAGAGATCCATCAGTCCTATTTTACATGTTTTTACTCTTCCAATGTCTCTATTAAACATAAAAAAATAGTCAATCCTTGAGTATGATGAATGTGGTGCTGAGTAAAATGTATAATCTTTTACACTGGGGCTGAATTCCCTCCACACGTCACAGATTCCCATTTCTTTTAGTAGCATCCGAGTTTTTCTACTTAGTGTTATTTTGATGTGGAGAATTACCTGATGCATTCCAGTATGGATTCAGTCTTAGATTGAAGTCTCCCCCACATATCACTAAACCTTGGGCTTTAGTTATTATTAGGTCAAATACATTTTTATAAAATTTCCAGTTAGCCCCTGGAGGTGCATATACATTCAGCAGGGTGATATCTTCTCCCTCTAGCCGCCCTAGTACCATACTGAATCTCCCTTCTTTATCTTTGTGTTCTGATTTTTTTTCAAATATAATTTTGGTTGAGATCAATGTCGCTACTCCCCTCCTCCTCCCTGACTTATATGAAAATGAAGAGATCATTTTAAACCCTTGTCTATTGAGTTTAGTGTGCTCCACGTCTGTTAGGCGGGTTTCCTGTAAAAATATTATTCCTGCTTTGTCTTTTTTCATTTTGCCTAGAATCTTGGATCTTTTAACTGGATTCATATGAGATTATTTTGGTTACCCCCTGTTTCTCCATTGTGTTGTCTTATTTAGTATAACAGTGTGGTGGCCCTCTTTTATGCTACTCAGAAACTGAAAGAACATTAAGAACATAGTATATAAAACTTAAAAACAAAAAACTGACAAAAGAGCTTCCTGAGCTGAGGTCTTTTTAGTGACTTTAGAAGAGCCTTGATGGTGTGTTGGCTCTGAGGGAAATTCCTCAGATTCCGTTACATGCTGAGGGCCCTCTCTTACCCCTGTAAGTTGTCCCATGTTTTTAACGTGAATTTCAGATCCCAGTCCGAACTTGTAATGATTTTATTTTATTTATTTATTTTTTTTTATGCCTATACCCTATGAAATTGTGCGCAACCTCCCACCACCATCACAGCAAACAGTCACGTTAGTACAGTATTTGTTAGTGTGGAGAGATCATGTGGTTCATTATCACATTTCTATTTTAACAAGTTGTTTTTTTTTGTTTTTTTTAAAGACTTATTTGTTTCTAATATTATGTCTGTTCCATGAAATGTTTTACCACTTGCTGGTTCCGCATCTCCTTTAATGTTTGTTATCTTGTAGGAGGGGGGTTGGATGTGCAGATCGACTAAAAATATCGTTATTCCCTCCTGAAAACGCTCAGTTTTTCCTTATAGCTCTGGCGCTGGGTTTCCCGCTGCTGGCCCGTGGATTTTGAGGGTCTCTGTGTGGACCACGTTTGAGCCTTGATTCTTTCGATCGGGTCTGCTGTGGGTTTATACACCGTTACCGGGAGCCCTCTTCTCGCCATATCCGTGGTTGCTTCTTCCGCCAAGTTGTAGAGACACGTCTCGTCCCCGTAAAAAACCCGCAGCTTCGCCAGAAATGGAGTCTGAAAGCGCAGTTTCTTCTCTCGTAGTATCTTTTTAGCGTCGTTGTATTCCCGACTCTTTTTAAGGACCTCCGGAGCGTAGTCGTGCTCCACGAAAACTTTTCTCTCTTGGTGCATAAATCCTTTTTTCTGCCAAGCCAGTCTTACAACCTCTCCTTTTATTCTGGAGTTGGAGAACTTCACCACCACCGATCTTGGTGGCGCTTCCGCCGCCGGCCTAGGGGCTAATGTACGGTGCGCCCTTTCTATCTTCAAGTCGGTGGTTTGGGGAATTTCCAACTTTTCTCTCAGTAAGGATTCCACGCATGCCGCCATTGTGGTGAAACTGTCCTTGACTCCTTCTTTCAGACCATGAATTCTTATGTTGTCTCTTCTTAGTCTTCCTTCTTGGTTGGTTAGCTTAGCCTCCAATCTTGACTGGCGTTTGTGTAGTTCCAGCACGGTTTCTTCCAGCCCTTTTATTCTTTCCTCTGCTTCCATGATTCGGTCCTCGGCCTGGTCCACTCTGCTGTTTGTCCTTTTTATTTCGTCTTTGATTTCACGAAATTCGGCCCAACACTCTCGGCGAAATCGTCTTAATTCCTTAAGTACCATTTTTTTAAGCTAACCTTGTTGCTAGCTTCATTCAGCTCCTCGTCTTCTGAATGGAAATCCTCCGGATCATATTCTCCGGCCAATGCGTGTCCTGGCCTGGTAAATGTCGATTTCTTCTGTTTTCCTTTAGGCATAATGATTGTCTTTTGATTTTCACTCTTCCAAAAATCCATTAAATCTGATTTTCAAGGTATTTTCCTGGATCGGGTCTGGGAGCTTCAGCGTTAAGCTGCTATCACCATGGTGTCCAGACCGGAAGTCACTATCCTTTATTTTTATATTGTTCAAAAATCATTTCTTTATATGTTGATTTAAATATATGGATATTTGGACATTGCCTGTGTTTCTCCCCCAACCCATTCTACAATTTTACCCCACACACAGACGCACAAAAACTTTTTCTAGTAGATCTTACTCAGTGCATTTTAAATTTTGTATTCCCCCATAAATTGCATTTCCCTTCTTTCAGACTAAAAAGATTTTGTATATTGCGTGGCAAAAAAGATTTTGTATATTGCATGGCAAAAAGTTTTTACTGACTTTAAACATTAACTGTGCTGTATAATAATCAACCAGATCCTGTAATTTCAATAATTTTGAATGTAAAAACAATAAATTAGTATGTTCAAGATACCCGACTTTGTGTTTAACACGGACTGCCCTTTTTTTGTAATATTAGCAATGAATTAAGTGTACTTTTATAATTGTTACCCCAGACCGCTATACAATAGGTCATGGAAGTTCTAATGAGCAATACAAGATATGAATCGATTTGTAATCTAGGACCTGCTTAATTTTATTGATAATTGCAATGTTTTTTGCCACTTTGTTTTGTATGTTTTGGGGTTTTTTTTTTTTGTTTTTTTTTTCCGGTTCCGGTTCTGCCGGACCGGCAGCGCCACACGAGTTGGCTGCCCGTTGCAATAGCCTTTTTTATCTTCCTTCTTCTTTCTACACCTTTCACTCTATATATATATATATCACGGACACACAGATCGCCCCAAAGGTCTCCCGAGTCGGCGGACGGAGCCACTGTTTACAGCAGGAGACGTTACAGCAGGAAGAGCTAGTGCTAGCTAGCACTCAACCGCCACCCGGGCTAACGGAGAAACTCGACATACCGGGAACTGTAGCGAAAACGACGTGGGTGCTGGGCTGGAGTTTAGACGGCGTGCAAGAAATATAAGACAGAATAATAAAGAGCGATGGCAAGAACCAAGCAGACCGCCCGTAAAATCTACTGGAGGAAAAAGCCCCCCAGGAAGCAGCTAGCCACCAAGGCTGCTCGGAAAAGCGCTCCGGCCACCGGCGGAGTGAAGAAGCCTCACCGTTACAGGCCCGTGGCTCTGAGAGAGATCCGTCGCTACCAGAAATCCATGGAGCTGCTCATCCGTAAGCTGCCCTTCCAGCGCCTGGTGAGGGAGATTGCTCAGGACTTCAAGACCGACCTGCGCCTCCTGAGCTTCGCCGTCATGGCTCGGCAGGAGGCCAGCAAGGCCTACCTGGTGGGTCTCTTCTTCGCTAAGAGGGTCACCATCATGCCCAAAGACTTCCAGCTGGCCCGCCGCATCCATGGAGAGAGAGCTTAGACTTTCTGCTGCACATTCACCAACCATAATGCTCCGCACTGTGTGTCTATATATTTATAGTAATATGTACATATGTTTACTAGCTGTTCTTGTTTTTTCTTGCCTTCTGATTGTTGCTCTGAGTGTTGCTATCCCTGTGCTGTTGCAATCCTGGAATTTCCCCATTGTGGGACTAAAAAAGGCATATCTTATCTTACCTTATCTTATGTATCTGACGTGTGGTTTCCAACTAATTTTATCATCTGGTATTACACCCAAAAATTTGATCTCCTTAACATTTTCAATAATTACATTATCTATATGAATATGTATATCTCCTTTATTTTTACAATTATCAAATATCATTACCTTAGTTTTATCTATATTTAGTTATAATTTATTACTATCCATCCATTTTTTTAGCTTATTTAATTCATTATTTAGAGTATGGATTTGTTACTTATAATTATTTCCAGAATAAAATATATTAGTATCATCAGCAAGTAATATTATTTTTAATAATTTAGGAACTTGAAATATATTGTGTGTGTGTGTGTGTGTGTGTGTGTGTGTGTGTGTGTGTGTGTGTGTTAAATCATTTGGGGCCCAATACTGACCCCTGGGGGACCCCACAGGCAGTTCCCATACATCCAGACAGATATTCTCCCATCTTCACAAATTCTTGTCTCTCAGATAAATAACTTGTAACCCAATTCAGTGCCACTCCCCTAATGCCATACATTTGCAGTTTATCAAAAAGTATTGAATGATTTATTGTATCAAATGCTTTCCTAAAAATCTATAAATATACCTATTGCATGGTATATATAGAAAGGGGACTCCACTCCTCTCTCTGCAGAGCATCTACCATCGCAGAGTCCAAAGGAGAGCTGATGCCATCCTCCGGGACCCCACCCACTCGAAGCACAGACTGTTCACACTTCTACCCTCAGGCTGGAAGTACAGAAGTGTGAAATGCAGGACAACCAGACTGAAGAACTCCTTCTTTCCCACTGCCATCAGACTCCTGAACAGATAACTCCCAAAACTCCATAACACAGCTTTGCATATAGGAACTCGTACACCGGCTGCTAAATTTGCACACTGCTCACTTGTACAGTAGATATAGTCTCACCCATCTGATGTCCATATCATCTCTGCTGCTACTTATCATGCACAGTCTCCTGGTACTACCAGTACAGAAGTTGGCACCGGGTGCTAATTTGTAATTATACACTGCCCGTTGCACAATCCTCATTTGCACACTGTACATAGGTCCATGCGATCTCGGGTTCACATCATCTCCGATATCAATATACCACTATCACTTCAGTCATCCAGTGAATTTTCAATTTCATTCCCCTTGTCTGACTGCTTTAACTGTCCAAACTGCCTAGTGTGTGTTATTAGTACTCATTAGTTTTGGTATTTAGTATCAAAGTGTGCTTAAGAAGTCCTAACTGCCTAACTGTATGTTGGTGTGTGTGTTATTGGCATCCATTAGTATTAGGATTGAGCTACTGTGTTAGTGTGTCATGACCTTATTAGAATTGTTGTTTCTGTACCTTTTACCTTGACATTCATTCGGAGAGCAAAGTAAGAATTTCATTGCTCAGGAAATGTAGCATTTCTTAACTGTGCACATCATAATAAAGCCTTTGAATCGGAATTTGAATCTTGAATATGCATATTTTCCTTGATCTAATGCATTTATTATTTCCTCTATTGCTTCTATTATTGCTAATGATGTTGTACTCTTTGCTCTAAATCCATATTGTTTCTGATTAAGCAGATCGTGTTTATTTAAAAAGTTTTCTAATCTGTTATTGAGAGGTTTTTCCAGAATCTTTGAAAATTGTGGGAGGAGTGATACTGCTCTGTAATTTGTGTAGTGATGTTTATTTCTGTGCTTGAATAATGGTATTACTTTTGCTATTTTCATTTTCTGCGGGAATGAGCCAGTTTGAAATGATAGATTACAAATATATGTAAATGGTTTTAATATGCCATCAACAGTTCTTTTTACTAGTGCCATATCAATACCACCACAATCAGTAGATTGGGCACTGAACATTGTCAAGGACCGTTCTCACCCTCTGCATAAACACTTTGAACTTCTTCCATCTGGTAAACGATTCCGGAGCATCAGAGGCAGAACCACCAGACTGATCAACAGCTTCCTCCCACAAGCTGTCAGGATGCTGAACAGCTGACCCGGAATCTCACATACACACTACTGCACCTATGGACATTTTGTATATTATAGTTATTCTTTTTCCCCAAGTATGTCTCAGGGATGTGTGAATGGATGGGGGGGGTGGGAGCTATGTGGGAGTGTGTCTTAATCATGCTGCTTCTTATATGGATGCCGAGAGAAACGCAATTTCATCTTGCCTGCACTACAGTTGTATGTACAGCAATATGACAATAAAGTTTGATTTGATTTGATTTGATTAGATAATTTATTTTTACACTTTTCAACAACAGATTTTACCTCTGGTTCATCCACCGCTGAGAGAAAGATTGACTGAGGGTTATTTCCAATCAATGTCTCACTCACGGTGTCTTTTCCTTGGTTTGTAATTTTTGCTGTCAACTCTGGTCCAACATTTACAAAAAAAAATATTCATTTTATTTACTACCATGTTCTTATCATAATTATCACCACAATTATCAGTAAAATACTCTGAATATATTGTTTTCTTAGTTCCGTTTTTCCTTAATTTATTTAATATGTCCCAGACTCCTTTTATGTCATGCTTATTTTCATTTAACATTTTCCTATAGTATAATTTTATGCTAGTTCGTATTATTTCAGTTAATTTATTTGTATATGTTTTATATATTTTTTTCAGATTCTTTAGTTCTTAGTTTAATAATTTTTTTATAGAGATAATTTTTCTTTTTACAAGCATTTTGTAGCCCCCTGGTTAACCATGGGCAATTTTTGTATTTATATTTTTATTAATTTCTTTAATTGGACAGTTTTTTTCATAATGATTTAAATTTATCATACGCCAAGTCCACTTTTTTCTCTCTATAGACAACATCCCAATTCTGTAACATTAAGTCATCTTTTAAAGCACTGAATGTATCTTCTGTTCATACTCTTTTATAAATAACCTTTTTACCTGGTTTATTATTATTCTTACTCTCATTAACCCCATAATTAACAGCTAAAGAAACAACTACAGGCAGGTGGTCACTAATGTCATTTATTAGTATACCACTTACCATATTATATTCAATAACATTGGTAAAAATGTTGTCTATCAGGGTAGCACAGTGTGTTGTTATTCTCGTAGGTTTTGTAATCTTTGGAAATAAGGTTAAGCTATACATTGTATCTAAGAAATCTTCAATTGTTTTATGTTGTTTTGTTTTCATTAAATCTATATTAAAGTCACCACAAATAAAGATATCTTTTTGTCTTATTTTTGTATGCATCTTTTCCATATCATTTCTAAATTTTTCCATATTAGATCCCAGTGCTCTATGTATACAACTTACTATTATGTTTTTTCTATTTTAATCATAATTTCAATTGTTAAATATTCCATAATTTCATTATTCACTGTTGATGTCATGCTGTCTACTTTTTTACTTTTTAAATTTCTATTAACATACAGTGCTATCCCACCACCACTTTTACATTTCCTATTTTGTGTGTACATCTTATATCCATGTAGTTCATAATTTACATCTTTTTCTTCATTAATCCATATTTCAGTTATTGCTGTAATCCTAAATGGGGCCTTAAATTGATTTAAAAACTCCTTAATACTATCAAAGTTGGCATAGAGACCATCCATCCATCCATCCATCTTCTTCCGCTTAATCCTTTTTTGGGTCGCGGGGGGTCTGGAGCCTATCCCAGCATCTTTGGGCGAGAGGCAGGGTACACCATGGACAGATCGCCAGTCCATCGCAGGGCCAACACAGAGAGACAGACAACCATTCACTCTCACAGTCATACCTAAGGACAATGTAGAATCCCCAGTTTGATGCCAATTAACCTAACTTACATGTTTTTGGCATGTGGGAGGAAACCGGAGAAATCCTGGAGTAAACCCACGCAGACACGGGGAGAACATACAAACTCCACACAGATCACTGTTGGGGCTGGGATCGAACCCAGGATCCCCCGGCCAAGGGTGAGTTGCTGTGCTGCCGCAGTGCTAACCACTCCGCCACCGCACTGCCCTGTATAGAGACTCCTACTATTAATATGTATTATTGTCAGTGTCTGAGCCAAGTTCATAATTCCATTTAATTGTTGTTCATCATAATAAGTACACTTATTGTTAATATGATTAAAGTAGTTGTTATCTGGGTCAATATCACCTAAAATATCTTGTGGTTGCTGTTCAGTATTTACAAAAGTTTCAGCTTCAATTTGACCTAATACACTTACATTATTAAATGAGGAAGGGTGATTGGTTAAAGTGCTGATCATAAGTTGTGTCAACAATGTACACCAAAAAGAAAAAAGAGAAAAAAAAATAACAAAACAAGAAAAAAAACACAAAAATTTCCACTCATAGTCTTACTGCGCTGTTATTCGTGCATCAAAGCTAAGGTTTAAATTTGTCTAATTCCTCCATATCTCTGATCATTATTGCTTTAGTACTGCAAAAACTGAAATCTTAGTAAGAAAAAATATCTTAAATCGAGGATATAATTCTTGTTTTTTGTCTGACAAGATATTTTTCTTGTGCAGTTTTCTGTAAGGAAATTTTACTTGATATAAGATATTTTTTTACTTGTTTTAAGCAATTTTATCTGGTTTTAAGTTAAAAAAAATGCCAATGGAGCAAGAAAATTTTCCTTATCACATTGCTTGAAACAAGTAAAAATTTCCTGGAAAAATTAGACTTGTTTTAAGCAATTTAATAAGTAAAATTTTCTTGCTCCATTGGCAATTTTTTTTTACTTAAAACCAAATTAAATTGCTTAAAACAAGTAAAAAATATCTTATATCAAGTAAAATTTCCTTACAGAAAACTGCACAACAAGAAAAAATATCTTGTCAGGCAAAAAACAAGAATTATATCCTCGATTTAAGATATTTTTTCTTACTAAGATTTCAGTTTTTGCAGTGAGCTTCTTCTGGAGTGTCAAGCAGTTTTATCCACACCATACAGTTCTTTGTCCATGTCAATTGTATTTTTCCCTGTTCTCTGAGAGCCCTGGCTTGTCTAGCTATTTCAGAGTTCTTTTTTGTTAAATGTTCGTTTACATAGACAGCCGTTCCTCTCAGTTTTCTTGCTTGTCGCAGAAGATCAGTTTTTGCTTTTCTGTTGATAAATCGGATGATAATCGCTGGTTTTCCTTTACTGTCTTTTCTAAGTAACATGTGGCAAGCCGAAATAGTCTTATTGTCCACAACAATGTTTTTAGAGTTGAAAAAATTTAATACCTGCTGCTCAAGAGTGTATGATTCTCCCAAGTGGTGGCTCAGTTGGTAGAGCATCCTCCCCACACCCGGGAGGCAGGGGTTCAAATCCCGGCCAAGTCATGCCGAAGACCATATAAAAGTGGAACTTCCTGCCGTCCAGCTTGGTGCTCAGCAATAATGGAATGGAGGAGGGAAATTCGTGGCGGCGCCTTGCATGGCAGCGGCCCTCTGATTCTACATTTGGGGTGTGTGTGATTAACACAGTAGATAGGTAAAACACAATCTCGTTCTGCTGTACATGATTAGTTGTACAGTTGAATGACAATTAAGGGTGATTTTTTTAATTTAATCCTCCCCATCCACATTGGAGTGTTTTTATGCTCAAAAACACTCCAATGTGGCTGAATTACAACAATTCTGCAAAGATGAGTGGGCCAAAATTCCTCCACAGTGCTGTAAAAGACTCATTGCCAGTTATCGCAAACACTTGATTGCAGTTGTTGCTGCAAGGGTGGCCCAACCAGTTTTTAGGTTTAGGGGCCAATCACTTTTCCATACAGGGCCATGTAGGTTTGGATTTTTTTTTTACCCATAATAATAAACACCTTCATTTAAAAACTGCATTTTGTGTTTACTTGTGTTATCTTTGTCTAACATTTGAATTTGTTTGATGATTGGCATCAACTGGGGATTCTAAATTGTCCTTAGGTATGACTGTGAGAGTGAATGGTTGTCTGTCTCTCTGTGTTGGCCCTGCGATGAACTGGCGATCTGTCCAGGGTGTACCCTGCCTCTCGCCCAAAGATGCTGGGATAGGCTCCAGCCCCCCCACGACCCGAAAAGAAGACCCGGAAGAAGATGGATGGATGGATGGATGGATCTGAAACATTTAAGTGTGACAAACATACAAAAAATGAAAAATCAGGAAGGGGGCAAACACATTTTCACACCACTGTAGGTGGAAACCATTTCATTTTCTTAATGTATTCACTTAAATTATAGAAGGAATGCAAATGATTTTTCCAAAGCATTGTGTTATTAATTATGAAGACAGTTGAAGCTGCTTTTTTGATGTATTCATCAGTATTTATCTCTTTCCAGGCTCTGAATTTCCTCCAGGAGAACTCATGGCATTTTCATTTCATGAGGACTCAACTTCTCCCAGTCAGTGGGGCTTTCCACACTGACCTGATGGCACCGGCGACTGAGCCCCTCAGAGAGGTGCTCAGGCAGGTGGAGGTCAGTCACTATCTGTATCATATGAAGACAATGCTTTTTTCCCCACTGAACGGGGGTGCTTAAAGGTAACATGTTACCTCCTGGTCAGCAGGTGTCACACTCACTCTTGCCTATTGTAATATTGTACTAGTACTACTAGTTGCCAGGTTGAGACAAATACTGAATGAACATTTCTCTTCAGACTCAGCCATCCCTCTGCATTAATCATAATATCTGGCAACCCCTGAGCTTGTGGCAAAATGAGGACAAGTGATATCATCAACCTAGTTGTGCTATTGGTTTTGAGATCCTTATAGGCCACTGCCAGAGTGGTGTTATGACCCATTTTCTTGGCCAAGGCCAGAATAGCCTATTCCTGTTTCAAGCCACTTTCTGGGCCAAGGCCAGAACTGTCTAGTTCAGCCTGGGATCATTTAGGTCCGTCTCAGTCCCTATGCTAAGGTGTACAAACCTAGTCACTTTCACCCTTTTTCTAGGCAAGGTAGACATTCACCTGGTCTCTTCTGCTCACAGCAGGGCAGACCTACAGTGGGGCAAAAAAGTATTTAGACAGCCACCAATTGTGCAAGTTCTCCCACTTAAAAGATGAGAAAGATCTCCAATTTTCATCATAGGTATACCTCAACTATGAGAGACAAAATGAGAAAAGAAAAAATCCAGAAAATCACACTGAAGGATTTTTAATGAATTAATTGGTAAATTCCTCAGTAAAATAAGTATTTGGTCACCTACAAACAAGCAAGATTTCTGGCTCTCACAGACCTGTAACTTCTTCTTTAAGAGGCTCCTCTGTCCTCCACTCGTTACCTGTATTAATGACACCTGTTTGAACTCGTTATCAGTATAAAAGACACCTGTCCACAACCTCAAACAGTCAGACTCCAAACTCCACTATGGCCAAGACCAAAGAGCTGTCAGATGTCACCAGAAACAAAATTGTAGTCCTGCACCAGGCTGGGAAGACTGAATCTGCAATAGGTAAGCAGCTTGGTGTGAAGAAATCAACTGTGAGAGCAATTATTAGAAAATGGAAGACATACAAGACCACTGATAATCTTCCTCGATCTGGGACTCCACGCAAGATTTCACCCTGTGGGGTCAAAATTATCATGAGAACGGTGAGCAAAAATCCCAGAACCACATGGGGGGACCTAGTGAATGACCTGCAGAGAGCTGGGACCAAAGTAACAAAGGCTACATCAGAAACACACTACGCTGCCAGGGACTCAAATCCTGCAGTGCCAGACGTGTCCCCCTGCTTAAGCCAGTACATGTCCAGGCCCGTCTGAAGTTTGCTAGAGAGCATTTGGATGATCCAGAAGAGGATTGGGAGAATGTCATATGGTCAGATGAAACCAAAATAGAACTTTTTGGTAAGAACTCAACTTGTCGTGTTTGGAGGAGAAAGAACACCATACCTACTGTGAAGCATGGGGGTGGAAACATCATACTTTGGGGCTGTTTTTCTGCAAAGGGACCAGGACGAATGATCCGTGCAAAGGAAAGAATGAATGGGGCCATGTATCGTGAGATTTTGAGTGAAAACCTCCTTCCACCAGCAAGGGCATTGAAGATGAAACGTGGCTGGGTCTTTCAGCATGACAATGATCCCAAACACACCGCCCGGGCAACGAAGGAGTGGCTTCGTAAGAAGCATTTCAAGGTCCTGGAGTGGCCTAGCCAGTCTCCAGATCTCAACCCCATAGAAAAATCTTTGGAGGGAGTTGAAAGTCTGTGTTGCCCAGCGACAGCCCCAAAACATCACTGCTCTAGAGGAGATCTGCATGGAGGAATGGGCCAAAATACCAGCAACAGTATGTGAAAACCTTGTGAAAACTTACAGAAAACGTTTGACCTCTGTCATTGCCAACAAAGGGTATATAACAAAGTATTGAGATGAACTTTTGTTATTGACCAAATACTTATTTTACCGAGGAATTTACCAATTAATTAATTAAAAATCCTTCAATGTGATTTTCTGGATTTTTTTTCTTATTTTGTCTCTCATAGTTGAGGTATACCTATGATGAAAATTGGAGACCTCTCTCATCTTTTAAGTGGGAGAACTTGCACAATTGGTGGCTGACTAAATACTTTTTTACCCCACTGTATATACCTCATAGTCCGGTTTAAAATGGGGGTCACCTGGCACCCCCCCCAGAACTTGACTTCAGTGGGTCCAGAGTGTAGGTTAGGGTCCCCTTAACACGTTTCTGTATGTTAACAAGAAAATAACTCATTTGGACTATTGGTTATGGCCCTTGATTTAAGGGTACCCACGCGTACGCAAACTGAAATAGTGAAATGTCATTTTTTGCAGTATTGGATGCTTCCTATCTATAATGTACAATAATGTTGAGCAAAATTAGATTTTCTAGTTTTGTTTTCATAAAGAACAATGTATTGGGGAAATTCTCTCTTCACTCTTGCTGTCTAGGTTAATATCTGTAGGCACAAAATTAAAGATACCTTCCATACCCCCAAAAGTGTCATTTCAATAAAAAAAAAATAAAACAGTAAAATTTCCATTTTTAAACTACAAACATCTCCATTAATAATTTAACTCTTGTGGACTGGTAACAAGCATTTAGAAGAACAAAAAGTGAATCTGATATTCATTTTTTCAGCATTATCCTTTGAAGTTTTTAAAAAAGAAAAATACAAAGATGCTATTCTTGTTTTTTTTATTTCAATTCTGCTATGCCACAGTGACAAGGATTTAAGATGAATTTACTAAGCTCCACAGTCACTATCAGTCCTCCCAGATACAGTTATGTTTGTTCAGCACATTAGTCCTCATCTGCACTTTCTGAAGAGTCCATAGAGTCGTCCAGCCCATCCTGCAAGAAGATCTCCTCATCTAGAATTTCGTTCTGGTCCTTGTCAGGAGCGTGATTTTCGTTCAAGTGACCCTTGGTGACGGCCCGCATGATGTCCTGTCCAAGTGAGGTGACAAGCCTTTGTACCTTGGATGCTTGGTCCTGTGCTTGACCATCAAGAAGAAAGTTCAGAAATCTTTGGAAATCTTGTGGCAAAACGTTACAATTTTGAAGAAAGTCATCTGAGGGTGGCCAAGGCAAAGCACCTGATTTCTGAAAAGCTTCGATAATGACCGATCTGAGATACAAGGCTGTATATTTCAGTGTGTCTGCTGATCCCAACTCATATGCTGTTATGACAGCTGCCTGTGTGTTCATCTCGGCACTGTAGACAAGGAGAGATTGGTACTCCCCGGCTTTTCTGTGGGGCGTTCCAAACACCAATTTGTCTCCATATGTCTTCTCCAACTTTTTCTTTAACTTTTCACGTCTATAGTTTTCATTTGGATACTTTGTCTCTCTCAAGGAAATAACGTAAGTGTCACAGAGGTCTGATAATTTGACAATTCTGTGCCGTTGAATCACTTCCTCTTCCAACCTGACACAGACTCTCTCAAATGCCTCGTTGTGTGCTTTTTCCAGATCTTCCTGGTCTCTCTTTCCTTCTGTATCTTTGCTCTGCCATGCTGTCGGATCACGAGTATACTGTAATCTGCAATGAGGGTGATATTGTGCCTCACAAGAAAACAGGTTGTATCCTCTGATTCTGAGCAATAGTTTCTCATCCTTATGCTGCTCTGCAATCTCCAAAACATTTCTCCATCCATCTCTATCAAAAACAGTGGTGGGTTCGGTTGTCCAAACATTTTTCACTTTGACTGCCTTCAATCCCTCTTTATTGCAAAATATGCAGTCTTTTTTGAAGATATACTTATCACCTGATCCTGGAACACGCCCAGACCGTCTTTGCTGTTCAGGTTCTGCTTGGGGCTCTTGAGGTGATATTAATCTATTCAGATTTCCAGTGAACATTGCGTAACAGTCTCTGTGCCAGCCATATTCAGGCCCCAAGTTCAAATCCTGTGGTAGACACTGGCAAGCTTCTTCATAGCGATACGGAGAGTTCAGTGGCTGCTGTAGTCTTGCCAATATCTTGAAGTTTTTTAAGTCTTTCCTGGGGATTTTTGTAGTTAGACAGATGGACAAATGATTTCTTCTTTGAACCAGGGAAATGAATGACACACCCTTCACCAGCAGTAGGGCAGTCATCATGTTTTCGCTTTCTTGAAGTTAAGGCCATTCTCACTCGATCTTCGCGTCAGACGATTCTGAAAGCAAAACAGAAAGGTGTGTTAGTTAAAGAAACAAAAGCAATGTAACTGTATGACTTTTCAGAATGATACAAATTCAATGTTGGATTATGAATGACACTTGTGTGTATAAAACTAAACCAACACCAAAATTCATTGTTTCACTTGTGTCACTAAATTTAGGTGAAATACTGTCTGCATTATGATTAAAGTTTTTTTTTTTTTTTTTTTTTACTTGTGTAGGCTTGTGATGGTTGATTTTGTTGTTATTTGTCTAACAGCAACAGTTATAATGTTGGTTGAAGTATTTTAGATTATTTTAAGGGACAAAACAACCCCTTTTGTCAGCCTGACTTGAAAAAGCCATGGTTCATTTAATGTACGCGTGGGTACCCTTAAATCATGGACCATAACCAATAGTCCAAATGAGTTATTTTCTTGTTAACATACAGAAACGTGTTAAGGGGACCCTAACCTACACTCTGGACCCACTGAAGTCAAGTTCTGGGGGGGGTGCCAGGTGACACCCATTTTAAACCGGACTATCATGTCCCAGGCTGGGAATTGAACTCATGACATCAGGATCCCAACCACCACCTGCTCTACCACTGAGCCAAAGAGGAATTCCTCCCTAGCAACTTGGCTAGGAGTGGAGGTATACCCTAATGGTGTCATGACCTGCACCACTAACTAATTTCCCATGGAGGGGGCCGTCACGGTGGTTAAAAAAAAACTCATCGGTAGCCGGTCCCTGGGGGTGGATTCACCCTGAGGACCTCAAGGCTCTGGATGTTGTAGGTCTGTCATGGTTGGCACGCCTCTGCAACATTGCTTGGAGGTCGGGGACAGTACCTTTGGCATGGCAAACTGGGGTGGTGGTAAGTGGGGGAGCAATATGGCCTAAAAATTATATCACGATATCTCTGTGAATTGTCACGATAACGATATTTTCCGCAATATTGCAGAATACAGTTTTTTTCATTTACATTTATAAAAGACAGTTTCACAGGCCAGTGTTAATTATGTTTACCATATTCAGTAAAAACAAAACAAAAACTTGTATTTCTCCAGTTTGTGAAGAGCAGTTTAAGATAAGATAAGATAAGATAAGCCTTTATTAGTCCCACAAAGGGGAAATTCCAGGATTGCAACAGCACAGGGATAGCAACACTCAGAGCAACAATCAGAAGGCAAGAAAAAAAAAAAAAAAAAAAAAGTTTAGAATGCATTTCAAACTTTTTTTTAAATTCTGTATCAAATATTAAGATAAGATAAGCCTTTATTAGTCCCACAATGGGGAAATTCCAGGATTGCAGCAGCAAAGGGATAGTAGCACTCAGGGCAATAGTTAATAAGATAATAAGAATTGGTTAGCCAAAGCAGTAGATGAATATACATATGTACACAGATATATACACAGTGCAGGAACATTGCACCTAGATGGAATAAACAGCATTACGGTTTGTTAAGTTACCCTGCAGAATATGAATATGTACCCAGACAGTATATTTTGCATTTGAATCATAATGTTGTTGCCACCCTCAGTAATGATTGTTATTGTCCTAGTTGTGTATTGGAAGGGACGATTTCTGTTGTGCAAGGTTGTTACATTTAGTACATTCAATATGACCTCTATGAGCAGCCCTGGTTAGGTTATAAAGTCTGACAGCCGTAGGTAGGAAGGACCTGCGGAACCTCTCCGTGGTGCACCTAGGATGGCACAGCCTATCGCTAAATGAGCACCTCAGTGCGTTCAGCGTGTCCTGCATGGGGTGGGACTCAGACTCCAGCAGAGATGGACGCTTAGCCACCATCCTCCTCTCTCCTATCTCCTCCACTGGGTCGAGGCGTCGCCCCAGAACAGAGCTAGCTTTTTTGATCAGCCTGTTCAGTCTCTTCCTGTTGGCTGCCGTGATGCCGCTGCCCCAGCAGACCACACCAAATGTGATGGCAGATGCCACCACTTGAATTGTAGAAGGTCTTCAGAAGTGCATCATTACCAGAAAATATTATAAACCACCACATCTTAAGTGCACTGAGGGGTCGACTGGGACAAAAATTCAGGCCGGGAGTTTGACTTCATCCTAGGCCACCCTGTTGTTGGAAACCAGAAACCACCACAATTTTAGGAGGCCAACATTTTAAAATAACAGGTATCAAACTAGTTATATAAATGTAATTATAACCTTCAGCTGGGAGGAAAATTATAAATTTAGATTTTAATAGTCAACTGATCTATTGATTATTAAAACAACTGACTGGGATTCCGGTTATGGCGGCCACGTAGGAAGACGTGTTCCACTCTGCTCTGCTCCTAAAAATAAAAAGTAGGCTAAAACTCTCTCAATTGGAACAAAAACCTATCCCAGCGTTTAGGCGCGGATATGGTAAAGACCAAGGCTGGGAAATTAGGCGGAGGAAAAAGTGATTCGTCGAAACAATCCAAGCTAACAGACTTCCATGATCGTGACGAAGCAGAAAAATCTCCAGAGACTATGGCGGAGGGAGGTAGCGGCGGAGCGGTGACTGCTGAGGAGGGCACGAGTGTGGTACTTGCTGCCATCAGCTCCATGAGAGCAGACTTTTCGTCTAAATTTGATGGGATTATAGCAGCGATAGAAGGAATGAGAAAAGAAATAAGCGACTGTAAGGAGCGAGTATCGCAGGCGGATCTCTGAATCTCCAGCGCTGAAGATGACGTCACCAGCCTACAATTAAAGGTGCAAACATTGGAATTAAAAAATAAACATCTGGAAGATAATGTCCTGGACTTAGAATCCCGGTCGCGACGGAATAATTTGAGGCTGGTGGGCCTCCCGGAGGGAGCGGAGGGACGGGATACATGTTCCTTTTTGGAAAAGTGGATTCCTGAAGCGCTGAACAACGTGGATCTGCAGTCATCGGTCGTCTTAGAGAGCGCTCACCGAATCGGCCCACCGAGAGATAATAAGACACCACCAAGGACGCTGATTATGAAGTTCCTCAGCTACAGAGACAAGATGACGGTCACCAACGCGGCGCAAGCTAAAGGAGAAATTAAATACCAGGATCAACAGGTGCGGTTCTACCCAGATTTGGCCACAGGAATTCAACAATTAAGGAAACCGTTGGACCCCGCCCGTAAAGAGCTGCGCAACCTCGGGATTCGTCACGGAGTGATTCATCCGGCAAGACTGCTGGTCACATATAAAGGGAGAACCCATATCTTCAAGACCCCTCAGGAGGCGCAGGAGCTTATCAAGCAGATCCAAGAAGACTGGTGGGAGCTAAGCATGAAGCATGAACAAGATATAAAGGTAGAATATTTAAGCATTTGCACAGGCATCTGACTGATCTGAAACATATAGCATGTCTACAAAATATAGATTGTATTATACAGTATATATATATATAAAAAGCTATGATGTACAAAGTTGCTATAAAAAAATTTTTTTTCCACAATATTTTTTATTGAACCTTTTTTTTTTTTTTACAAACATAACACAAACAATCAAACACTAACACTAAAGTAATTAAAAAAAATGTACTAAAAACACCAACAACCACTAACAAAGAATGGTCTTCAACAATGCTCCTCTGTTTAGTCTAGGTAATCCATTACATAAGTATACATATTATACATTCACCAGTTTGGAATTTACAAGGTCCACACACATCATTCACCTTCTTCTTCAAAAGTTATGTTTAAATTCTTTACATAATCAATGAAAGGTCTCCATATATTCTCAAACACAATTTCCTTTGATTTCAGTATGTATGTTATTCTTTCTAGTGGAAGGTTTGTTAACATCTGTCTTAACCACTGAGTCACATCTGGTCTATGAGTCTTTTTCCCACAATAGTGCAATACATTTTTTGGCGTTAAGCAAACTGAGGTCTATGAATGCTCTTTCACTTTTATTAAAGTTATGCTTTTCTGGATGCAGACCCAACAAAAACAATTTAGGATTCAATATGATTTGTTTTGAAATTATTTTTTCAATTGTTACCCTCACCTCTTCCCAAAACATTCTAATTTTTCTACATTCCCATAAACAATGAAATAAGGTTCCTTTACTTTCTATACATTTTGTGCACGTATCTGGTATGTTTTTGTTATATCTATTTAACTCCACCGGTGTAACATACATCCGCATTAACCATTTAAAATGTATCAATTTAAGACGTACATTTATTGATTTGGTTTGAGCTTCTGTACAAGCCAATTCCCATTGTTCCTCTGAAATTTCAGTTTGCAGGTCTTCTTTCCAATAATTCAATCTTTTCTGTGAGTTTTCACTTGAGGATAGTGTCAATGAGTTATAAAACTCTGAAATAATACCCTTTCTCTTACTATCTTTCGTCAAGATTTTTTCCAAGGATGAATAAGTAGGTCGGGTGAGAGCATTATTTTGATTTGATCGAATAAAGTTCCTAAGCTGAAGATATTTAAAAAAATGTGTTCTATTAAGATTAAATTTGATCCTCAGTTCTTCAAAAGACATTATGTTATCTGAACATGACAGATATAAGTCTTGAATCTTTTGAATCCCTTTTAAATTCCATACTTTAAATACAGCATCCACTCTCCCTGGTTTAAAAACTTGATTACCCCATATTGGGCTAAATTGTGACAATGAGTGTGGTTCTTTTAAATATTTTTTGGTTTCACACCATATTTTGATCATATGCTTTACAAATGGATTTTTAACTTGTTTCTGTAATTTTTTAGCCGAGTCTGAGTATATGAATATGGGAAGAGGTAAAGGTAAATTGTATGATTCCATTTCAGTCCAGTGAGGGAGCTCATTTGATGAAAAATAATATGTCATAGACCTCAGTTGTGCTGACCAGTAATACAACATAAAGTTTGGACATTTCAGACCTCCACAATCAAATGGTAAATATAGTAAAGACAGACGTAATCTAGCCTTCCTATTGTTCTATATAAATTCCACTAACTTTTTTTTAATTCTTGAGAATAGATCTGGAGGTGGTGGTAAAGGAATGCATTGAAATAAAGTATTTTAGGTAAGATATTACTTTTAAGTATATTGATTCTCCCAATCATCGGCATTGGTAGTGACATCCATCTCTGAAGTAACTCATTAATGTCTGTCATTAAGGCTTCATAGTTGGCACTGGCGACTAATTCTAGCTTAGGCACAATTTGAATTCCTAAATATTTAAACTGATTTACAACATTGAATTGATTTACCTCAGGAGCTGGGTGATTTCTCTGGGTCTCATTTAGCATTAATATTGAAGATTTAGTTTTATTTATTTTATATCCTGATATTTCCCCAAAATTCTTTATTAAATTCAACAAGGTCGGAATTGATTTTTTTAAGATTCGACATAAACAAAATTATGTCATCGGCATACAGGGAGATTTTATGTTCTGTTGGTCCTACTTTAATTCCATATATTTGTGGATGTAAACGTACTGCCATCGCTAAAGGTTCAATTGCCATAGTAAACAATAAAGGTGAAAGTGGACAGCCTTGTCGACATCCTCTATTGATATTTATTGATTTTGAGATATTGCTGTTTGTTAGGATTTCTGCTGTAGCATTACTGTATATTATCTGAACCCTTTTTATGAAATTATTTCCAAGTCCAAACCTTTGTAAGACTTCAAAAAGAAAGGGCCATTCGACCCTATCAAAGGCCTTTTCGGTGTCCAATGATAGGAGAGCTGTATCCAGTGCTTCTTTATTAGAATAGATAATATTAAATAGTCTTCTTACATTATGGAAGCCTTCTCTTCCCTTTATAAAGCCATTCTGATCTCGGTTAATAATATTTGGAAATATTTCTTGTAGTCGTCTTGCTAAAATTTGACAGATTATCTTAAGGTCAGCATTTAATAGGCTTATTGGTCTATATTTTCACATTTATTAGAGGGTTTACCTGGTTTTGGCAACAGTATAATTAAGGCATTATTCATGTATGGTGGTAAATTACTATTTTGAAATGCTTCTAAAACCATTTCCAAAAATGGTTTTATTAATTTATTCTTAAATTTTTTTATAGAGGTCAACTGGAAGACCATCTGGTCCTGCACTTTTACCTGATTTCATATTATCAATGGCTAGCCCAACTTCTTCCTGACTAATTTTAGACTCCAGTATCTCCCTGTTTTCATTTGGAATACACGGTATAGATAATCCGTCCAAAAACCCATTTAGTTTTGTTAATGTAGGGAACTTGAAATAAGGAAGCGAAGTGATTTTATAAATCAGGTTTATTGTCGGCTTCCAGTCCCTAACATGTCTCATCTCAATGCAGAAGCAGAAAAGAGGCTGAGCGCAGTCAGACCTTCATACTTCTACATCACATAACAAAAGCCGACCTCACACATCCTTGTTAATCCTTCTATTGTCCTCTCTCTCCTCCACCTGACCTTGAGGGGTCAGGAAATCCATTCAGGTCTCCACCGTTGCGTCTCCATCTCCTCGTTGATCTCTGCCGGTGGTCAAGACCTATTGTCCTGCTCTGAGACGTGAGGTCAATCCACATATGCAATCTCTAAACATTCCTCTTGTGTCTATACATATGTAGGTATGGATATATGAGCAATATAAGCCACAGCCCCCCCCCCAAACGTCTAAGAAAAGGACAATACAATTACGTTCACAGCCTATGGTAACATCTATGACATATTATACTGTTATTCACATCAAAAGGAAAAGAGGGAAAAATATCCTCAGCAGCCACGCCAACCTTCAAGCTATACGGCATGATCATGTTAAAAAATTCAGTGATAACAACAACAGTATAGTCTATGTCATATGTCAGCCCTAAAACTGCAATGGCAAAATTCGACAGCATAGCTTACAACCCCTTGTCAATTTTACATCAGTCTATGTGTCGTCTGGGTTTCAATCTTCTCCCAAATCTGCTGTACGCCCGCCTCGGCATCCTGGCGTCGTCGTCCTGTAAGGAATCTGCAGCTTGGGGAGAAGAGTGGTTATTTGGTCCCTGCGGGGGGGCTGAGTTGTGTCTCTTGGGGGGTCTACCCCGTCGAGGTGCTCTCGCCACCCATGCAGGTTCGTCGCTCAACATGAAGGCAGGTTTAAGTCTGTCAATGCTGACTGTTTCTTTTCTGTCCCCTAAATCAAGCACAAAATGCTTATCACCAGGTTCCAGCACTCTATATGGTCCATCATATGGTGGGCGGAGGGTTGGTTTTAAAGCTTCGTGCCTAACAAAAACGAACTTGGCGTTTTTCAAAGCTTGGGGAACAAAAACCCGCGGAAAAGAGTGATGTATGGGTCCGGGGAGCGTGTCCGGTCCCGTGCTGCTTAGGGGCCTCAGGGCTGGGAGGCGCCCGGGCTCTGGATGCTCTGGTAAGAACTCACCCGGGAGCCTGAGAGGTTGTGCGAAAACTAATTCTGCCGGGGAGGCGTCCAGATCCTCCTTAGGCGCAGAACGCAACCCTAATGGTGGCTAAACTGTCATCTCTGCTGGAGTCCGAGTTCCACCCTATGCAGGACATACTGGATGCACTGAGGAGCTCATTTAGCAGCAGACTACATCATCCCAGGTGCACAACCGAGAGGTTTCGTAGGTCCTTCCTACCAACGGCTGTCAGACTGTACAACCTAAGCAGGGCTGCTCGCAGAGATAGCAAAAAGACGTAACAAACTAATAGTTTTTTTTTGAATGCAAAAGATGCAATAGACTTACACAATGGTCCTCTCCGGCATACAACTAGGAACATACCGGTCGCTATGGAGGGTGAGAATATGTATGGGCACATAATCATACCATGTAGGATAACTAAGTAGACGGTTATGCTGTTTCATCCCACCTAGCAACAATGCTCTGCACTGTGTGTGTTTATATATTTACATATTTATTCCATCTAGCAACAATGCTCAGCACTGGGTGTGTTTATATTTATATATCTATATATTTATTCCATCTAGCTACAATGCTCCGCACTGTGTTTTTATATATCTACATATTATTCCATCTAGCTACATTGCTCCGCACTGTGTGTGTTTATATACTTGCATATTTATTCCACCTAGCTGCAATGCTCCGTACTGTGGGTGTTTATATATTTACATATTTATTCCATCTAGCTACAATGCTCTGCACTGTGTGTTCATATATTCATATATTTATTCCATCCAGCTACAATGCTCTGCACTGTGTGTTCATATATTCATATATTTATTCCATCCAGCTACAATGCTCTGCACTGTGTGTCTGTGTGTGTGTGTGTATATATATATTTTATAGTAATATGTACATATGTATATTAGCTGCTCTTGCTTGCTTGTTTTTTTTTCTTGCCTTCTGATTGTTGCTCTGAGTGTTGCTATCCCTGTGCTGTTGCAATCCTGGAATTTCCCCGTTGTGGGACTAATAAAGGCTTATCTTATCTTATCTTAATAAAACCCAGGGAAGTTTGTTTACCCAATCTGTATCCGTCAGTGAGGCCCTGAGGGCGGCCTTTAAAGACCTATGAAAACGCTCGCATAAACCGTTAGCCTGAGGGTGATACGCGGTGGTGCGATGAATGTCGCTCCTAAGCTGCTGGCCATAGCTGACCAGAGCTCTGAGACAAATTGAGGCCCCCATCGGACGTGATGTCCGACGGGACGCCGAAACGCGCCACCCAGGTCGTGAAAAAAACGCGAGCGACTTCCACGGCCGTAGTTGACGCCAGCGGGACCGCTTCTGGCCAGCGTGACCGCTTCTGGCCAGTGTGTGGTCCGGTCTACCATTGTTAAAAGGTGTGTGAACCCCTGGGACGACGGTAGTGGGCCCACGAGGTCGACGTGTACGTGGTCAAACCTCCTGGCCGAGATTCGGAAGGGTTCCAGAGGGGCTTTAGTGTGCTTGTGAATTTTGGCGCGTTGGCAAGCCATGCAAGTTCTCGCCCACTCCTTTACGTTTTTACGCAGGCCTGGCCAAACAAACTTCTCCGCGACCATTTTCAAGTCAAAAACGCGGCGGCGCCACGCGGCTGGGACTACCGGGCGAGGTCGACCGGTTGACACGTCACAGATTAGGGGGGGCACACCGTCACGTAAACCCCTCTCCTCCAGCCTTAACCCTGTTGGTCCAGACTGGAGCGCGCGCACATCCGCGTCACTGCTTTGTTCCGCTGCCATGGCCGCGTAATCTATCCCTACGTGAATTGGGGCCGCGTACGCGTCCGCGTTGGCCATGTGCTCTGCGGCTGCGGTAGTATAATCTGCTTCCGCGTGCCCTGACGATGTCACGGCACAGGAGAGGCAATCTGCCACCAAATTAAGTTTGCCTGCTACGTGTCGAATGTCTGTGGTAAACTCCAAAATTGCGGCCAGTTGCCTTTGTTGCCGGCCCAACCACGGTTCTGAAATTTTTGACATCGCAAAAGTGAGTGGTTTGTGGTCGACAAAAGCCGTGAAGCACCGCCCTTCCAACCAGAACTGGAAATGGCGGATGGATAAATGAAGCGCTAGCAGCTCTCTGTCAAAAGTGCTGTATTTGTTCTCGGTTTCGTTTAAAGATTTGCTAAAAAATGCTAGCGGTTGCCAAGTTCCGTCAACATGTTGTTCCACAAACGCCCCTATGGCCAGGTTTGACGCGTCGGTGGTAAGCGCTATGCGGGCCGAGGGGTCGGGGTGGACCAGCAATGCGGCATCTGCTAGTGCTCTTTTTACTTCCGCGAACGCGCATTCCCGCTCCGGAGACCATTCAACCGCGTTGAAGGGCTTTTGTTTTCTGAGCGCGGCATATAGGGGCTGCATGAGTTGAGCTGCGCGGGGGAGGAAACGGTTGTAAAAATTTACCATTCCTAAAAATTCCTGCAGCAATCTGACCGTTTGTGGTCGGGGGAAATTTGCTTCTGCGCGCACTTTGTCTGGTAATGGAACTGCCCCTTCTGGTGAAACTCTGTGTCCCAAAAAATCAATCTGTGACACGCCGAATCGGCATTTAGCCGGGTTAATTATTAACCCGTGCTCTTCCAGCCTCTGAAAAACCGTAGTGAGGTGTTGTTCGTGTTCTTCCTCAGACGTGCTGGCTACCAGAATATCGTCGAGGTAGACGAACACGAAGGGGAGGTCGCGTAACACAGCGTCCATCATACACTGAAAAGTTTGTGCAGCGCCTTCGAGGCCAAAAGGCATTCGTAAAAATTCAAAAAGACCAAAAGGGGTTATTACGGTCGTTTTAGGGACGTCTTCAGGTCTGACCGGAACTTGGTGGTAGCCGCGGACCAGGTCTATTTTAGAAAAAATGCGCGTACCCGCCAGATGTAGTGAAAAATCCTGAATGTGAGGGATTGGGTAGCGGTCATGTGCTGTAGCATTGTTTAATCTGCGATAATCGCCGCAAGGTCTCCAGGAACCATCGGTTTTCGGGACCATATATAGTGGCGATGCCCATGGGCTTTTCGAGCGCCGAATAATGCCCAGTTTTTCCAGGCTGGCGAACTCATCGCGTGCTATGGCGAGCTTGGTCGCGTCTAAGCGCCGAGCTTTAGCGAACACAGGTGGGCCCGTTGTGGGGATGAAGTGTTCCACCTCGTGTTTCGCTACTGTTGCCGAAAATTTGGGAACTGTGAGTGCTGGAAATTGGGTGAGGAGTTGGTCAAACTTACCTCCTGCTGTGGCGACGCTGGCCTGCACGGGTGGTGGGGACACTCGAGCTGAACAGGGGATAGAAGAAAATGACAGTGCATTGATTAAGCGTCTGTTTGCAAGATCGACTAACAACCCATGTGCACATAAGAAATCAGCGCCCAACAAGTTAAAACTCACCGCCGCTATAATAAAGGTCCACCTATAGTTGCGGCCGTGTATGGACAGAGGCAGGGTTCTTTCACCAAAAGTGTTGATGATGGAGCCGTTAGCTGCCGTCGCTCCGTTTCCACGGGGTCCCGTTGCCCGATCTGCGTAGGACTGGGTGATGAAGCTCGCCTGAGCTCCGGTGTCAATGAGGAATTGTCTCCCGGAGCGTCCATCAGTCACGTAGAGCAGCTTGTTTGTCTCGCCGAGAGCCGTAGCTGCTAACGGTTCCCGGCTTTGAAGTTTCCCGAGCTCTTGAAACTGCAGGGGGGCACACATTTGTATGCCCTCTCGGCGAAACGTCGATGGTAGTAGCAGAAGTCGTCCCGTTTGTTGCGCCTTGGTCGCGCCGTTGCCATGGTGGGCGGGATCTGCTGCATCGCCTCTGATTCCCCGATGCTCTGGGCTTCCACGCCGAGATCTGCTGATGCTGCTGTGGCCATCTGCTCGCCGCAGGAGTTGATGAGCCGCTGCGCTTCTCGGGCAAGCGCGCGGAAGTCCTGCTGGGTCTTACATCGCATGTTGGCCAGGATCCCTCTCATGTGCGTCGGCAGAGTGCTGAGGAAGATGTGTTGGAAAAGGAAGTTGTCGTTGTCTGCCTCCCTCAGCTGTAGCATGTCCTCCATGAAGGCCATCAGTCTGCGCCCCCCGTGGCCGTAGATCGCCAGTATCCTCCCGGCCCTTTCCTCGGCCGAGGGGACGAAACTCTCGATGAGGGTCGCCTTCAATTCTTTATACTTGTCGTTGGCGGGCGGCTGCTGTATCACGCTCCGCGCGCATCGTGCTGTGGCGGCATCGAGTCTGGCGACGATGTGGTAGAATTTGGTCTCGTCAGCCGTCACCCCCGCGAGTGCAAACTGAGCCTCAGCCTGCTGGAACCACGAGTTTGGGTCATTTTGCCAGAACTCCGGAAGTTTGACGGCGACGGCGCTTGCTTGGGCCGCCTCCGATGAGTCTGCAGCGCGAGAATGTCTTTCCTCTGTTCTCCCGATAGGGTTGGGGACGGCGCTTGCTTGGGCCGTCTCCGATGAGTCTGCTGCGAGGGAACGCCTTTCCTCCGTTACCGTGTCAGGGTTGGCGACAGCGCTTGTCTGGGTCGCCTCTGACGAGCCTGTAGCGGGAGAACGTCTTTCGTCCATTCTCACGTCTGGTCACCAATGTAGGGAACTTGAAATAAGGAAGCGAAGTGATTTTATAAATCAGGTTTATTGTCGGCTTCCAGTCCCTAACATGTCTCATCTCAATGCAGAAGCAGAAAAGAGGCTGAGCGCAGTCAGACCTTCATACTTCTACATCACATAACAAAAGCCGACCTCACACATCCTTGTTAATCCTTCTATTGTCCTCTCTCTCCTCCACCTGACCTTGGGGGGTCAGGAAATCCATTCAGGTCTCCACCGTTGCGTCTCCGTCTCCTCGTTGATCTCTGCCGGTGGTCAAGACCTATTGTCCTGCTCTGAGACGTGAGGTCAATCCACATATGCAATCTCTAAACATTCCTCTTGTGTCTATACATATGTAGATATGGATATATGAGCAATATACGTAAGCAACAGTTAAGTCAGTTTCATTTCTTGTATCATATAATTTTCCATAATAATCTCTAAAGGCACTATTAATTTCTAAAGGATCTACAACTATGTTCCAATTGGACTCGCTCCTCTCGAGTCTTCTTAGATTTTGAACCTGTATAACTAATAATATGCCCCCTAATAAAAAAATTCTGTCTCCCGCTATAGCCATTGACTGCTCCACACCCGCGAGGATCAGTCAAAGCCACTCCCTCTTTATCCTCTCAATCACCCTGACTCTACTGCTTTTAATGACGTAACATTAACTCTCTTCTGTAGTTTTCCAACTTAACTCCAAAATTTTATAGCAACTTTGTACATCATAGGTTTTTTTTTTAATATATAATACAATCTATATTTTGTAAACTTGCTATATGCTTCAGATCAGTCAGATGCCTGTGCAAATGCTTAAATATTCTACCTTATATTTTGTTCATGCTTCATACTTAGCTCCCTCCAGTCTCTTCTTGGATCTGATTGATGAGCTCCTGCGCCTCCTCAGGGGTCTTGAAGGTGTGGGTTCTGCCCTTATATGTGACCAGCAGTCTTGCAGGATGAATCACTCCATGACGAATGCCGAGGTTGCGCAGCTCTTTACGGACGGGGTCAAACTGTTTCCTTAATTGTTGGATTCCTGTGGCCAAATCTGGGTAGAACCGCACCTGTTGATCCTGGTATTTAATTTCTCCTTTGGCTCGCACCACGTTGGAGATCGTCATCCTGTCTGTGTAGCTGAGGAACTTAATAATCAGCGTCCTCGGTGGTGCCTTATTATCTCTCGGTGGGCCAATTTGGTGGGCACTCTCTAAAACGACTGATGACTGCAGCTCTGCGTTGTTCAGCGCTTCTGGAATCCACTTTTCCAAAAAGGAACATGGGTCCCGACCCTCGGTTCCCTCCAGGAGGCCCACCAGCCTCAGGTTGTTACGTCTCGACCGGGATTCTAAGTCCAGGACATTATCTTCCAGACGTTTATTTTTTAATTCCAATGTGCGCACCTTTAATTGTAGGCTGGTGACGTCATCCTCAGCGCTGGAAATTCGGAGCTCCACCTGCGATACTCGTTCCATACAGTCGCTTATTTCCTTTCTCGTTCCTTCTATCGCTGCTATAATCCCATCAAATTTAGTGGAAAAGTCTGCTCTCATTGAGCTAATGGCAGCGAGCACCGCACCTGTGCCATCGCCAGCAGTCACCGCTCCGCCGTTAGCTTGCTCCACCATAGTCTCTGGAGATTTTTCTGCTTCGTCACGAATGTGGAAGTCCGTTAACTTGGACTGTTTCGGCGGTTCAGTTTTTCCTCCACCTGATTTCCCAGCCTTAGGCTTTACCGGCATATCCGCGCCCAAACGCTGGCATAGGTTTTGTTCCAATTGAGAGAGTTATTTGCTGACTTTTTATTTTTAGGAGCAGAGCAGAGTGAAACACGTCCTCCTACGTGGCGGCCATAACCGGAAGTCCAAGTTGCAATAAAATTTTGGAGTTAAGTTAGAAAAACTACAGAAGAGAGTTAATGTCAAGTCATTAAAAAGTAGCAGAGTCAGGGTGATTGAGAGGAGAAAGAGAGAGTGGTTTGACTGATCGTCGCGGGTGTGGAGCAGTCACTGGCTATAGCGGGAGACAGAATTTTTTTTTTGATTTTGGGGGGATTACCACGAATGTGGGGAGGGGGAATTTGTTTTTGTGTAGTTTGTGGGATGAATGTTCAACCATCCATGTTTTTGCTTCTCTGTATGAGCATGTTTATATTGCAAGGTAATCTCAAACTCCTTATTGATCATAGACCAAAGCGTTAATCTTAATTTAACTTCATGGAATTGCAGAGGTCTACAAAATCTAAAAAAACTTAAACAAGTTACGAATAAAATAAAACATATAGGTTCAAAAATTGTGTTTTTACAAGAAACTCATCTAGTAGAGGAGGATGTAAAAAGAATTAGGAGACAATGGCAGGGAAATGTGTTCACCTCATCATTTTCATCCCGAGCCAGGGGAGTTATGACTCTCATACATAAAACAGTCCCATTTCAAGTGAAAAATGTAATTGGAGACAAATTGGGAAGATATCTAATCATCCAAGGATCTTTGTTATTAGAAAATATAAATCTGGTGAACTTATACGGTCCCAATATAGATGATCAAAACTTCTTCGCTAATTTATTTCTTACTTTATCATCACTTACAGGGCAACATATAATAGCAGGGGATTTTAATTGTACATTGAATCCCAGTATAGATAGATCAACAGGACTGGACTGTACGCACAATGGATGCAGGATGCCCATTAATCATTTTATGAAAGAATTGAGATTGCTAGATATATGGAGAGAAATGAAACCACAAGTCAAAGCCTATTCTTGTTATTCTAATACCTACAAGACATTCTCACGTATTGACTATTTTTTGATCTCCACAGAATTAAGGTCCAAGATTCAAAACTGTTTCTATGATAACATTGTGATCTCTGATCATGCACCCTGCTGTCTAATATATGTAGATAAGAAATTGACAAATGATCCAGGTAGGTGGCAATTTCAACATAAATGGTTTCAGGATAAGGAATTTGTTAAGTACATAGAAAAACAGATGGATGAGTTCTTTGATATCAATACTACACAAACATCAGCATGTATAAAGTGGGAGGCTTTGAAAGCTTTTATTAGGGGGCATATTATTAGTTATACAGGTTCAAAATCTAAGAAGACTCGAGAGGAGAGAGTCCAATTGGAACGTAAAATAAAAATTCTTCAAGAAAAAGTGTATGCAGGAAGTGACCCAAAGTTAGAGAACGAATTACTGATTCTGAGAGCTGAATATGACAAAAAATCAGCGAATAGAGCTGCCTCGAGTCTTCTAAGATTGAAGCAAACTTTTTATGAACAAGGTGAAAAATCAGGGAAATTATTGGCATGGCAGATTAAACAATTAGAATTTAAAACACCAATTACCAGTATTATAAGTAACGTACAGGCAGTTGTAGATCCTTTAGAAAGTAATAGTGCCTTTAGAGATTATTATGAAAAACTATATGATACAAAAAATGAAACTGACTTAACAAAACTAAATGGGTTTTTGGACGGATTATCTATACCGTGTATTCCAAATGAAAACAGGGAGATACTGGAGTCTAAAATTAGTCAAGAAGTTGGGCTAGCCATTGATAATATGAAATCAGGAAAAAGTGCAGGACCAGATGGTCTTCCAGTTGACCTCTATAAAAAATTTAAGAATAAATTAATAAAACCACTTTTGGAAATGGTTTTAGGAGCATTTCAAAATAGTAATTTACCACCATACATGAATAATGCCTTAATTATACTGTTGCCAAAACCAGGTAAACCCTCTGATAAATGTGAAAACATGAGACCAATAAGCCTATTAAATGCTGACCTTAAGATAATCTGTAAAATTTTAGCAAGACGACTACAAGAAATATTACCAAATATTATTAACCGAGATCAGAATGGCTTTATAAAGGGAAGACAAGGCTTCCATAATGTAAGAAGACTATTCAATATTATTTATTCTAATAAAGAAGCACCGGATACAGCTCTCCTATCATTGGACGCTGAAAAGGCCTTTGATAGGGTCGAATGGCCCTTTCTTTTTGAAGTCCTACAAAGGTTTGGACTTGGAAATAATTTCATAAAATGGGTTCAGATAATATACAATAATGCTACAGCAGAAATCCTAACAAACAGCAATATCTCAAAATCAATAAAAATAAATAGAGGATGTCGACAAGGCTGTCCACTTTCACCTTTACTGTTTACTATGGCAATTGAACCTTTAGCGATGGCAGTACGTTTACATCCACAAATATATGGAATTAAAGTAGGACCAACAGAACATAAAATCTCCCTGTATGCCGATGACATAATTTTGTTTATGTTGAATCTTAAAAAATCAATTCCGACCTTGTTAGATTTAAAGAACTTAGGGGAAATATCAGGATATAAAATAAATAAAACTAAATCTCCAATATTAATGCTAAATGAGACCCAGAGAAATCACCCAGCTCCTGAGGTAAATCAATTCAATGTTGTAAATCAGTTTAAATACTTAGGAATTCAAATTGTGCCTAAGCTAGAATTAGTCGCCAGTGCCAAGTATGAAGCCTTAATGACAGATATTAATGAGTTACTTCAGAGATGGATGTCACTACCAATGTCGATGATCGGGAGAATTAATATACTTAAAAGTAATATCTTACCCAAAATACTTTATTTATTTCACTACATTACTTTACCACCACCTTCAGATCTATTCTCAAGAATTAAAAAAAAGTTAGTGGAATTTATATGGAACAATAGGAAGGCTAGATTACGTCTGTCCTTACTATATTTACCATTTGATCGTGGAGGTCTGAAATGTCCAAACTTTATGTTGTATTACTGGTCAGCACAACTGATGTCTATGACATATTATTTTTCATCAAATGATCTCCCTCACTGGACTGAAATGGAATCATACAATTTACCTTTACCTCTTCCCTTATTCATATACTCAGACTCGGCTAAAAAATTACAGAAACAAGTTAAAAAACCAATTGTAAAGCATATGATCAAAATATGGTGTGAAACCAAAAAATATTTAAAAGAACCACACTTATTGTCACAATTTAGCCCAATATGGGGTAATCAATATTTTACACCAGGGAGAGCGGATGCTGTATTTAAAGTATGGAATTTAAAAGGGATTCAAAAGATTCAAGACTTATATTTGTCACGTTCAGATAACATAATGTCTTTTGAAGAACTGAGGATCAAATTTAATCTTAATAGAACACGTTTTTTTAAATATCTTCAGCTTAGGAACTTTATTCGATCAAATCAAAATAATGTTCTCACCCGACCTACTTATTCATCCTTGGAAAAAATTTTGACGAAAGGTAGTAAGAGAAAGGGTATTATTTCAGAGTTTTATAACTCATTGACACTATCCTCAAGTGAAAACTCACAGAAAAGACTGAATTATTGGAAAGAAGACCTGCAAACTGAAATTTCAGAGGAACAATGGGAATTGGCTTGTACAGAAGCTCAAACCAAATCAATAAATGTACGTCTTAAATTGATACATTTTAAATGGTTAATGCGGATGTATGTTACACCGGTGGAGTTAAATAGATATAACAAAAACATACCAGATACGTGCACAAAATGTATGGAAAGTAAAGGAACCCTATTTCATTGTTTATGGGAATGTAGAAAAATTAGAATGTTTTGGGAAAAGGTGAGGGTAACAATTGAAAAAATAATTTCAAAACGATTCATATTGAACCCTAAACTGTTTTTGTTGGGTCTGTATCCAGAAAAGCATAACTTTAATAAGAGTGAAAGAGCATTCATAGACCTCGGTTTGCTTAATGCCAAAAAATGTATTGCACTACTGTGGAAAAAGACTCATAGACCAGATGTGACTCAGTGGTTAAGACAGATGTTAACAAACCTTCCACTAGAAAGAATAACAAACATACTGAAATCAAAGGAAAATGCATTTGAGAATATATGGAGACCTCTCATTGATTATGTAAAGCAATTAAACATAACTTCTGAAGAAGAAGGTGAATGATGTGTGTGGACCTTGTAAATTCCAAATTGGTGAATGTATAATATGTATACTTATGTAATAGATTACCTAGACTAAACAGAGGAGCATTGTTGATGACTTGCCTTTGTTAGTGGTTGTTGGTGTTTTTAGTACATTTTTTTTAAATTACTTTAGTGTTAGTGTTTGATTGTTTGTGTCATGTTTGTAAAAAAAAAAAAAAGGTTCAATAAAAAATATTGTGGAAAAAAAACCACAACTGATTGACTAATCTTAATTTTTTTTTTTTTAATTTAAGTTTTTGTAAAGGGTATACACGTCATTACAGCATTGCATTGTTTACATTTTCATCACATGTTCCCTTATTTTTTATTTGACAACATATGAAGAATAATTATTACAACACCCCTTTTTTTTAAGTGAAAGAAAAAATGAAATTAAAGAAAGAACAAAAAAAAAACAAAACAAAAGAGCAAAAAAAACAAAAAACAAAAAATGAATAAAAATAAATAAATAAAAATAAAAGAGCATCTGAGTAGCATTGGAACAAAGAGCGGTGCCATTATTGAAATGGTATTTGTCAAAGATTAGATCTAATGGAAGACACACATGAGATCCAGGGTTGCCAAAAGTTCAAGAACCCATCCATGTCCTGTCTCAGTGCGAATGTCAACTTTTCCATCGAGTAAATGTCTTGGATCACGTTAATCCAATCTTCAGGTGTAGGACAGTCCTTCAACATCCATTTTTTAGTTGGGGCTTTTTTACTTGCCAATATTAAAACAGTGAATAAGTATTTTTCTCCTCGTCTTTCCAGTGAATCCGGTAGTAAACCCAAATACAAAGTTACAAAAGAAAAGGGGACTGTTATTTTGAATATTTTCCCCAATATTGTCTGTATATCGGTCCAATATTGGTGGATAACTGGGCATGACCAAAACACATGAAAATGATTTGCAGTCTCTTCACCACACAAGCGCCAACAATTCAACCCCTTATGAGTAAATTTGTTTTGTGCAGGTGTTCTGAAAAATCTTACCAAATTTTTCCATCCAAATTCTCTCCACTGCAGGGATGAGGTACTTTTCCATTGCTGTTTATTTAGCTTTTCCCATATTTCCAGTTGTAAAGTGAAATTCCCCTCTTTTTCCCATCTCTCTTTTATATATGATGTGTTGTCTCCTTTTAAGTCTTGAAGACCTTGGTATATTTTAGAGATGTATCTGATCCCTGGGATCCCTTTATATGCCATTAAGAAAACCTTCAGAACACCTGATTGGGCTCTTTCCAAATCCTCCTTTTTAAGTATATTGTTTATGTGGTGTCTAAGCTGAAAGAACCTGTAAAGGTCTTGATTTATTAGACCTTGTTTTTTCAAATCTTCAAAACTTCTTAAAATTTGCCCTTTAAAAAAATCGTAATATTTTATCAGTCCGTTCTCTTTCCACTTTTTAAATCTAGTGTCTGTTTTATTAGGAGTAAAGTCTTGATCATAGGCAGTCCATTGCAATAATCGATAGGGTTCTTTAGTTTGATTCTCTCTGACTATCTTAAACCAAATTTTTAGCGGGGTCTCTATCCATGGGTTAGTGTTATTCAAAAGTTTAGGTAAGGCATTGTTCCCTATTATCGTCTGTAGGGGGATGTCATTTGTTATTTGGCATTCCATCTCCTTCCATTGTGCAGTGTAGACTGGGTTACATATCTCTACTAAAGTTTTAATTTGTGCGGCTTTAAAATAGTCCCTGATATTTGGCAGCGCGAGCCCACCTTTGTCTTTGTTTAGCTGTAGGGTTCTGTATCTGATTCTAGGTCTCTTGCCCTGCCATATGAATCTTGAGATCCTTCTGTCCAGTTCTTGCCATGTTTTTTTGGGAGGTTCTACCGGTATTGTTTGGAAAAGGTATAGAAGACGTGGAAGTATATTCATTTTGACTGCTTCAATTCTTTGTGCGGTACCCAAGAATGGTATCATATTCCATCTTGCTAGATCAGATTTTATTTTTGCCACCAGTGGATCATAGTTTAGTGTTATAATTTTGTTGAGTTGTTTCGGGATATTGTCCCCCAGATATTTCATAGATTCCATCTCCCAGTTAGTTTTGAGTTTGCTTAGTAAATATTGATTTGGGTCATAGTTGAATGTTAAAACTTGGGTTTTATGCATGTTTAGTTCGTACCCCGATAAATCTCCATACTCTGAAAAAACTGCGATTAGTTCTGGAAAAGAGGTGTCCGGCTGCCCCAGGTATATTAAAATGTCATAAGCAAAGAGTGCTATTTTATGTTCCTTCTGACCAAGTGTAATACCTTGAATTTTTTGATTCTGTCTTGTCCATTGGCTCAGAGGTTCTATGAAGATTGCAAAGAGCAGTGGAGACAAGGGGCAGCCCTGACGACATCCTCTTTCCAGCTCAAAAGATGATGATAAATTACCGTTAATCCTTATTTTAGCTGTTGGTTTTTTATATAATGCCTGTATAGTTCTAATGAAGTTGTTATGAAAATTGAAACTGGATAAGATTCTATATAGGAAAGACCAGTCAACCGAATCGAATGCTGAATTCTGAATTTTATTTCCTTTGATACTGGGTCTATGATTTTGTAGATTGCTCTCTCCATTTGTTGTTTCCTCAATTTATAGGCTAGTAATTTTGCCGATTTGCTGCCTGCTTCATAGTATTTTTGTTTCAGAAATGTAAGTTTCTTCTGGATTTCTATTGTGTAGATCTCATTTATTTGTTTTTTAATTTCCTTAATTTTGAGCGAGTCATTAGAATGAGTGTTGTCTTTGTGCTCTTTTTCTAGGTTCTTAAGTTCTGACTCTAATGTGGTTAGTTTTTCTTGTCTCAGTTTCTTTTGGATTGCCAGTTTTGCAATAATCATTCCCCTTATTACAGCTTTGCATGCATCCCACAGTATTAAAGGGGATACTTCTCCATTATCATTTTCTTCCAAATATCTGAGAATATCTGATTCCAATTCATCTTTCAGTGGTCCTTTCAGGACATTTGAATTTAACCTCCAAGAAAATGTATTATTTGTGTATTTTTGGATACTTAAGTCCATATAGATCGGACTGTGTCAGAGAGATCCATCAGTCAGAGAGATCCATCAGTCCTATTTTACATGTTTTTACTCTTCCAATGTCTCTATTAAACATAAAAAAATAGTCAATCCTTGAGTATGATGAATGTGGCGCTGAGTAAAATGTATAATCTTTTACACTGGGGTTGAATTCCCTCCACACATCACAGATTCCCATTTCTTTTAGTAGCATCCGAGTTTTCCTACTTTGAGTGTTATTTTGATGTGGAGAATTACCTGATGCATCCCAGTATGGATTCAGTCTTAGATTGAAGTCTCCACCACATATCACTAAACCTTGGGCTTTAGTTATCATTAGGTCAAATACATTTTTATAAAATTTCCAGTTAGCCCCTGGAGGTGCATATACATTCAGCAGGGTGATATCTTCTCCCTCTAGCCGCACAGGTACCAAACTGTATCTCCCTTCTTTATCTTTGTGTTCTGATTTTTTTTCAAATATAATTTTGGTTGAGATCAATGTCAGAATCAGAATCAGAATAAGTTTATTGCCAAGCACATTTACAAGTAAATAACTATACGAGGAATTTGACTTGACACTGAAAACGTCATAAATGACATTCTCAATGACGCGGCGAGCCGTGGAGGCGCCTGTCAGCAGGAGGGGCATAGTAGGCAGTGGGGGGAGGGGGAGGGTGGACACAATAGGAGAGAGAAAAAAGCATTGTTGATCAGAATAAAGTTCATATATGACCGATATTATGATTACAAGAAAAAAACTCTCAATGCACAATTAGCAGACAATAGAATCCACACAATGACACAAAGAGAGCATTGAGTGAATGTCTTCATCAGTCAGTATAAATGGATCAGTATGTGTGAGTTGGATGCAATCAGTGGCAAATCAGTTAGGTGGACAACAATAATCTCTTCCTCAGCAGATGTTATGACTATAGTCTGAAGCAAAGGCACGTGTCCTTGAGCACGGCAGATGGAATAGTTGAGCCAGACAGCTGTCCTTGAGAGTCAGATGCTGCCCACCAATGTTATGAAAACAATTATACTGTTGATTATCAGGAGGACTGAGGACTGTCCTCAGACTGAGGACTGAGGACTATCTCTACTCCCCTCCTCCTCCCTGACTTATATGAAGATGAAGAGATCATTTTAAACCCTTGTCTGTTGAGTTTAGTGTGCTCCACGTCTGTTAGGTGGGTTTCTTGTAAAAAATATTATTCCTGCTTTGTCTTTTTTCATTTTGCCTAGAATCTTGGATCTTTTAACTGGATTCAGGATCCCTTTTACATTATATGAGATTATTTTGGTTACACCCTGTTTCTCCATTGTATTGTCTTATTTAGTATAACAGTGTGGTGGCCCTCTTTTATGCTACTCAGAAACTGAAAGAACATTAAGAACATAAAAAACATTAAGAACATATTGTATAAAACTTTAAAACAAAAAACTGACAAAAGAACTTCCTGAGCTGAGGTCTTTTTAGAGACCCTGGAAGAGCCTTGATGGAGTGTAGGCTCTGAGGGAAATTCCTCAAACTCTGTTACGTATTGAGGGCCCTCTCTTACCCCTGTAAGTTGTCCCATGTTTTTAACGTGAATTTCAGATCCCAGTCCGAACTTGTAATGATTTTTTTTTTTTTTTAATGCCTATACCCTATGAAATTGTGTGCACCCTCCCACCACCATCACAGCAAACGTTCACGCTAATACAGTATTTGTTAGTGTGGGGAGAACATGTGGATCATTGTCACATTTCTATTTTAACAAGTTTTTTTGTTTTTTTTTAAAGACTTATTTGTTTCTAATATTATGACTGTTCCATGAAATGTTTTACCACATGCTGATTCTGCATCTCCTTTTATGTTTGTTACCTTGTAGGAGGGGAGTTGGATGTGCAGATTGACTAAAAAAATCGTTATTCCCTCCTGTAAACGGCCAGTTTTTCCTTGTAGCTCTGACGCTGGGTTTCCCGCTGCTGGCCCGTGGATTTTGAGGGTCTCTGTGTGGACCACGTTTGAGCCTTGATTCTTTCGCTCGGGTCTGCTGCGGGTTTATACACTGTTACCGGGAGCCCTCTTCTCGCCATATCCGCGGTTGCTTCTTCTGCCAAATTGTAGAGACAAGTCTCATCGCCGTAGAAGACGCGCAGCTTCGTCGGAAATGGTGTCTGGAAGCACAGTTTTTTCTCTCGTAGTACCTTTTTAGCGTCGTTGTATTCCCGACGCTTTTTAAGGACCTCCGGGGCGTAATCGTGTTCCACGAAAACTTTTCTCTCTTGGTGCATAAATCCTTTTTTCTGCCAAGCCAGTCTTACAACCTCTTGTTTTATTTTGGAGTTGGAGAACCTCACCACCACCGATCGTGGTGGCGCTTCCGCCGCCGGCCTAGGGGCTAATGTACGGTGCGCCCTTTCTATCTTCAAGTCGGTGGATTGGGGAATATCCAACTTCTCTCTCAGTAAGGATTCCACGCATGCCGCCATTGTGGTGAAACCATCCTCGACTCCTTCTTTCAGACCATGAATTCTTATGTTGTCTCTTCTCAGTCTTCCTTCTTGGTCGGTTAGCTTAGCCTCCAGTCTTGACTGCCTTTTGTGTAGATCCAGCACGGAATCTTCCAGCGCTTTTATTCTTTCCTCTGCTTCCAAGATTCGGTCCTCGGCCTGGTCCATTCTGCTGTTTGTCCCTTTTAATTCTTCTTTGATTTCACGAAATTCGGCCCAACACTCTCGGCGAAATCGTCTTAATTCTTTAAGTACCATTTTCAAGCTAACCTTTTTGTTAGCTTCATTCAGCTCCTCGTCTTCTGAACGGAAATTCTCCGGATCAGATTCTTCGGCCGATGCGTGTCCTGGCCTGGAAAATGTCGATTTCTTCTGTTTTCCTTTAGGCATGATGACTTTATCTTTTGATTTTCACTCTTCCAAAAATCCGTTAAATCTGATTTTCAATGTATTTTCCTGGATTGGGTCTGGGAGCTTCAGCATTAAGCTGCTATCACCATGGTATCCAGACCAGAAGTCCCCCGACTAATCTTAATTTAAATCTGTTGTTGCTTCTGATTTCTTCAATACATAAGGTAAGAGGCTTTAGGTAAAAAGTTACAATTTTGCATGAAAAAGGTCACAAATTTGTCACCAAAAATGTTAAAAAAAAATTTAAAAATATACCTTTATGTAAAGATTTTTTCTTTTTAAATCAGAAAAGAAAACATATTTAGGAGAGAACGGCAACAAGCAGATGAGAGTAAAGTTGGTGCTGCAGACTGCAGCCTATAGTTTTGAAAATTATGCAGATTTTTCTATAAACATCTGAATAGTCCTGAAAACATTTCCTTATGAATGTAAGAGCAGTTTAGCTCTGGTTAATGCAACCTATTTATTGCATTTAAAAACTTTTTTTTTTCCAAATGTAAACCCCAAACTATAAGCAGCTACAACAGTATAATATAACTACAAATACTCATTCACCACATTACTTCTGTCTTTATCTCATTTCTGTGCTCTGGGGCATGAGGACTTTTGGTCTTTTTAACATATTAAATTAATTTAATCTAGTATGTTCTTTCACTGGGTCAGGAAGTGGATTTAAATAAAACAGGAAGGGAGTGGGCTTATTTAAAAGTAGTATTATTTCATCTTTTTTATCATATTGAATTTATGCTGGGCTGGCCTACCTGCTTGCCGTTTTCCCCCAAACAAGACACTTCTGTAGGTACATGACCACTGCATCGGACCCCCTTTCTCTCTCTTTCTCTCAATTTACCCGCATTAGAAATCTCCATTGTACAGACAACTCTTGGGGCTATTAACAGATATATTTTTTTTCTTTCAGTTGGTTGAATAAATCAAACTGGAGCAGCTTAACGGAATGAAAATAAACCTCTGGGCACTTTGGACATCAACAACATCGCTTCAGGGCAAAGTAAAACTTTTCCCTGAAGGGGTGTTGTTGACGTGAGGAAAAAAAATGCAGGCAGATTATCCGCATCTCTACACCATTTTTTTTTTTAAAAACTGGCAGCAGTCTGAAACGGCCTTAAAACTAAATTACTTCCTCTCAACAAGACGCAGACTTTCCAAGCACAGCACACCACTTCCCGTGCCATGTTTGTTTTGCTGTTTCTATGGTAACACGTAACTTCAGTTGGCAGCGAAATGGACACCGAATATTGCGATATTCATTTTTACACCAGTATCAAAATTTATACTGGTATATGATATGGCACACCCCTAGTGGTGGTTCCTCTCTTTAAGAAGGGGGTGTGGAGGGTGTATTTCAATTTTAGGGGGATCACACTTCTCAGCCTCCCTGGGAAGGTGTATGCCAGGGTTCTGGAGAGGAGAGTCTGGCTGTTGGTCAAACCTCGGATTCAGTAGGAGCAATGTGATTTTCGTCTTGGCCATGGTACATCGGACCAATTCTTTACCCCTTGAGAATCCTCAAGGGTTTGTGGGAGTTTGCCCAACCAGTCCACATGTGTTTTGTGGACCTGAAGAAAGCATTCGACTGCATCCCCTGTGGCCTCTTGTGGGGGTGCTTCAGGAGTATGGGGTATGGGGCTTGTTGTTATGAGCTATCCAGTCTCTATATATGACCGTTACAAGAGTTTGGTTCATATTGCCAACACTCAGTCAAACTCGTTTCCAGTGAGAGTTGGACTCCACCAGGGCTGCCCTTTGTCACTGATTCTGTTCATAATTTTTATGGACAGGATTTCTAGGTGCAGCCAAGGAACAGTCATGTTCATCTCTGCTGTTTGCAGATGGTGTTGTCCTGTTGGCTTCATTGAGCAATGACCAACATGTCTTACTGAGATGGTTTATTACTGAGTGCAAAGCAGCTGGGATGAGAATCAGCACCTCCAAATCCTGAGTCCATAGTCCTCAGCCGGAAAAGGGTGAATTGTCCTCTCCAGGTTGGGGACGAGCTCTTTCCCCAGGTGGAGGAGCTTAAGTATCTCGGCTTCTTATTCACGAGTGAGGGAAGAATGGAGTGCGGGAGTGACAGATGGATTGGAGCAGCATCTGCAGTGATGTGGACGTTGAACCGGTCTGTTGTGGTGAAGAGGGAACTGAGCTCTAAAGCAAAGCTGTCTTTACTACTGTCTTTACTACTCAATCTACGTTCCTACCCTCACCTATGGTCATAAGGTTTGGGTAATGACCAAAAGAATGAGATTGTGGATAGAAGTGGCTGAAATGAGCTTTCTCCGTAGGATTGCTGGACTCACCCTTAGAGATAAAGTGAGGAGCTCAGTCCTCCGGGTGAAGCGTAGAGTAGAACTGCTGCTCCTCCACATCGAAAGGAGCCAGTTAAGGTGGTTTAAGCATCTGATCAGGATGCCTCCTGGACACGCCTCCCTCTTGAAGTGTTTTGGGCATGTCCGACTGGGAGCAGACCCAGGACATGCTGGAGAGACTACATCTCCCAGTTGGCCTGGTAACGCCTGGGTATCCTTTCTAAAGAGCTGGAGCAGGTGGTGGGGGAGAGGGAAGTCTGGGCTTCTCTGCTTGAGCTGCTGCCTCTATGACCTAGACCTCCGGAAAAACAGTAGAAGATGGATGGATGGATAGTTTGAGCCATAATTTTTTTTTTTTAACCATTTTACAGCTGTAATAATTTTTTCAAGAAAATGTAGACTTTCATTCTGCACCTTTCTAAAAACTTTGTGGATGTGTTCCTCAAGAATTTTTTTTCTGAAAATCATGTCCATATTACCTTTAAACATTTTTAGACATCTTGATATTTGTTTGCAACAATTTCCTGCAGTCTAACATTGACAAGTGAGTAATTTTTAAACACAAAATTACATGCTCCAAGAATATTAAGTCTGAATCTCTTTCTTATCGAGGTATTAGCCTCACCATGTTACTAACATGCTAAAGTTGAAGAAATGGTTGCTTGATTCTTAAATAAACATTATTAGTAAAATGTTGCCCATATAGTTTTCTTTTGGACTCTTCTCAATTTTTAAACTCCCCATGTCATCCAGGTACGGCGCCCTGAGATCAACGTGCACTCCAACGTGGATGGTAAGCGTTACATGAACAGCAACCACGTGTGCAGACAGCTGGTGAAGCAACTGGTGTCGCCTGTGAAATGGGAGCAGACTCTCCACGAGATCTACGAAAGGACGCAGGGAGAGCATTTCCCCCACACATTTGAGGTTGGACCTGGAAGACAACTTGGCACCACACTTCAGAAGTGCAACAGGAAAGCCTTCAAAGATTACACTAATGTGGAGGTCACCATAGATACAGACTGATTGCACAGGCATGGACTCAGGAGATGGGGAAAAAATAAACATTTTTTTTTTTTAATATAAATGAGAGCATCTTGTTTTGTTATTATGAAATTTATTTGCATGACATAAAAAAGCAATCACAAATCTGCAATAGAAAGTCCAGCTCCCTTCATTTTATACTAACCATGGCCACATATCATTTGTTAAAATTTGGCCTCTTAAACCAGTAAGAAACAAATTCAAATATAATGGACTGCAAGCCGGCAACAGTCTAGTCATGGGAAACTTTTTTTTTTTTTTTTTTTTGACACAAATCAACATGTCACTGCTACAATATGCTGGCTACAACTCTCTGGGCAACACTGTAAAACAAATTTTTAAACAATTCCCAGTCGCTCTATTAAATTTAACATTACATTTTATCCTTCTTGGTCCAATTGTGTTGCCTAAGAGGTTGTTCACAGTCTTCACCGCCAACTTCAATACCGCTCATGAAACCGTATAAAAAGAAGTCAAAGTAAACAGCAGGGAAAAAAAATCAGTTAGCAACAGCTGTTACTCATTTGCAGACATTTTTTGTAAAATGGCCAAAAACAAACAAAAAGACAACAGCTGATGGACTTTTAGGCTTTTCTTTCCATCCACAGTGCACCAAGCAGAGTAACTGCAGCCACCAGAGTCACAGTGACGAGAACTCCTCTGGCCCAGTCAGGGCAGACTACAGGGTTAACGTTGGAGACCTGTGAAGTGAAATATGATGAGACAAAAGTGAACTGATCTGGGTAAAGGCACAACAGTCACCGTGTTAGAACGCTGAAGGATGTTTTGAGTGCACAAAAGTATGGAAAGCCAATTAGGGTTATGTATGGAATAAGTGAGATGTGAGTCAGGTTGTGCCAAGCAATGAACTGAACTTCATTATATAGACAGCAGTGAATATATACAGCAGCCACAGCCCGCCTGACATCATCCCCCCAGATGGCTACGGCAAACCCCAAGGGCCAAACTCACATACCACAATTAGCCCGTAACATCTAGTTTGTGGTCCATGTTAACACATCAAAATTAAAGGCCTCAATACAACATAAGTCATTTTATTCGTGCTAAGACTTAAACTCTGAAGGCTTTTATCTAACTGGTTCATATCAATACCCCCCCCATGTGTGAAACGCTGCATCATGTTTACATCTTGGTCACATGGGCTTAACGAATAGGTGGCTACATCAAAAATGGGTGGGTAGATTGTAATATAAGAACGTCTTAAGATGAATAAAATAAACATCTTAACGCATTATTTTTTGTCATACAAGTGTGTTCTGTTTTGGCATATTAACATAGATGGCATACTAGATGTTATGGGCCAATGAGCTTTCCATATAGATTCAGTTTCTACATGTGTGAGAAATATTGTAGATGTACTGGGTGTTAAATGTTGGACAGAAAACAGTATTTTTCCCATTTTTATTTATCTTTTTAAATGTATGCGTTTTCAGGGAATTGTATGAATATGCTATGAACTTGCTTGGCCTTTTCATTGCATCATTTTTTTACATTTAGAGCAAAGTTATCTGTTGCTAAAAACAGATTTAGTCAGCAGGCGAATTATTTTTTTAACAAGGGGAAAGGGGGTGGTATTCACAAATTTTGCATAATGTACAAACGTATAAATGTAAATTAGGTACAAATTTGCAAGAATAAAGGTGCAAAAATATGATAAAAGTTGCCAGGAGTGGGAATTACCAGAGGTCCCATGATACGATATTATCACAACACTTTGTCCATGATGCAGAATTATGAGATTGCGATACACTGAGTTTACGATATACAGTATATTGCGATTTCCCATCTCGGCCTTTCTCTTGTTCAACTCCTGGCTCGATCTCAGGAGTCGCTCTTTTGCTGTGCTTTTACTAACCAGACAGTGAGCATTTAGCACTATCTAGTGGACTGAAAAGTCAGTTGATTTTTATTACTCTGGTACCTATAAGTTTGTATTGGCAACATTTATTAATAATTTTTAATAAAATATCACAATACTGGTGTCTTTCAATCAAGACAGTGTTGCCACAACAAAGTATTGCACTGCTACGATGTATCGATTTTCCCCATCACCCTTAAAAAGTTGCCAATGTAAAAACTTAAAAAGTCGTAAATTACAATGTAATTACTTAGAATGAAAATTTAATCAGCATTCGGATGAGCGTTGCAAATTAACAAGAAAAAAGTTGCAATTTACAAGAGGAAAAAAATCACAAATTTAGGGGGGAAAAGTTGCAAATTTACAAGAAAGAATTGCCAAATTTATGACAAAAGTCAGAACTTTAAGGAAAAACATTGTAAATTTATAAGATTTATTTATTTTTGCATTTCTGCTTAGAATTGGTGGTTCAGAGTCCTTTTATTCACTTCTGTAACATGATACACAGTAGAAAAGTTTATGATGATATTGGGGGGCAGTTCTCTTTTTTCCAGGTTTGGAGGGACATGCCCCACCTTGATTTACAGCTATGAATGTTGATGGAGGTGAGGGGATGATGGGGTTAACAAGTGGGATAATTTTGGGTCATTTTGCTCCCATGGGGGATGGCATCCCCCTCATCCCCTTTCAAATTATATACAAGATATAGTAACTTCCATCACCGTGACAATTTTTTTTGTAAATGTTGCAAATTTAAGAGAAAAAGTTATGAAAAAAATAAACGTTAAGAAGGAAATGTTTAGAAATTTAAAAGGAAAACTTTGTAAAATTCACAACTTAATAAAAAAGTCACATATTTAAAAGAAAAAACTACTTTTGAAGAAAAAAGTTAGATTTACAAGAAAAGTTACTACTTTGCAGTATAAAGCTACATCTCTATGAGAAATGCAGTGATCAATCTACAGTAAAAAAAAAAAGTTTCATATTTATGGTTTTATATTGATAATCTTTGTTGCATGGAAAATGATACAACAGATGCTGGCATCGTAGGCAATGAAATTTTCATATCACACTGTCAATGCTCTCATAAAAAAGTGGAAACAATTAAGATTGAAAGGCTTATTTAATTTTATGTCAGCCTTTTTACAGCTTTATGTTTTAAGGCTTAAATGATATGTGAGCTCAATAATGCAGATTAAATTAATAAAAAAAGGAGGTAATTACCCAAGCTGTAAACACCCCAGGTCTGAGGATCCTTGACCTGGGTGCAGTGCTCATCATCCAAGCCTTAACGGCAGCAGACAGACCCCTGAAGGCCCACAGCTGACTGTGGACATCCCTGTGAGGAGGCACATATTAGGTTCCAGCCAACACAAAGACCTGATGAGTCAAATGGAAGTAAAAGAAACATTTTTTCTGTTTACCAATAAATGGTCCAAGCCAAAGCGTGGGCAGGTCTCAGCAGGTGTAGTGGAGTAGGAAGTTGGCTTGGGAGTCGGCTGGCAAACTCTCTGTCCAGCTGGTCTCCAATTACAGCCAGCTGACGACCAAAGGCACGAGCGGCTCTGTCACTGATCCTGAAGAGGAAGCAGAAGTGTCAGACTTCTGATTTTTGTTTATTTTAATTACTTAACATTAAAGGGGTCATTGACTGAAAAATGGTGTGTTTGTAGGTTTTAACTATCTCAAATGTGTTAAGTGGTCACATAATTGGCCAAAAAATTTTCCGAACAGTCAACGATCTGAGAAAAGTACACTGCCTTTATCTCGTTTTTCTCTCAGAAAAACTCCCCAAAACGTTTTTTGACTCTTCCGGATAAGTTTCCTATGTCAAGTCTTGGAAAACGCCCACCCACTGCCATCCTAAAGACCCACCCACTGCTCTATTATTGGCCCGCCTAGCTGTCCGTCATGTAGATCAAAGTGGTGGCTAAAAGTAGCCTATTAGCCCCTGAGCTATTAGCCCACGAGCCAACACTGGTACCAGGACGCTGGCTGTAAGCACAGCTTATATTGTTATTTTCTTCTGATCTTAGTCACCCTAATAGCCATCTCTGTTACCACCTGGTTCACTCCGGCCCATCTCTGAGTGGTTTCATCATGATTCCACGGCGGATCACCCACCCTGGCACAGCAGTTGCTTTTATGGACCAGGGCTACTGGCCGTTGTTATACCGAGAACTTCCTCAGATTGGCGGGGGAGTTCTCAGCATAACACCAGTATGTGCGATCCGCCACGGAATCAGGACAAAACCATTGAGAGATGTGCAGCAGTGACGTGAGGCACACCGCCGAACCAGGTGATAATAGGGATGGCTATTAGGGTGACTAAGATGTGAAGAAAATAACAACATAAGCCACGCTTACAGCCAGCATCCTGGTACCAATGTTAGCTCGTGGGCTACTAACTCAGGAGCTAATAGGCTACCTTTAGCTGGCCATGCGAGCCACAAGCCGGTACAGGCAATGGGCTGCGGAATCACGACAAAGCATCCGGCTCCTTGGAATCAAAATGTCCCAGGACCAGATGCTGCTGGCTCTTGTACCCAGCAACCCCACTGTCCTCTGTGGATTCTCTCTGCTCTCGTGGGCAGTGTAGTCGCTCCAGCTTTCAGCTGGTTGTGAGAGCAGAGTGGAGTCCCACAGAGCCACACTGCCCTTTGTGATCCCTTGGTTCGGTAGATCGCCTCGGGTTGTGGTGATCGTCCAGCGTGCGGTGCTAGCGATTTGTTGTGGAATCACAGCAAAATTATTGGGAGATATACTGGACTGACGTGAGATATACCATCGACTGTGGATCAGTAAACCAGAGCGCTGCTCAGCCGAGCTGGGAAGCTAGAAGCTAGTCAGCTAACTAGTGGCTAACTGACATAAGAAGGAGGGTGGAGTTGAAACGGTGAAGGATAGTTCTTAAAGTGACAAGCTTTAAATCAGAGCGTTTAAAGAAAGCCAGGAAAAATATAAAACAAATTTGCTTCAATAATTAAAAAAATACATAAAATGTGAACAAAATATGTCACAAACATTTCATTAAGACAGGTGTGACCTATTAAAATGTGGAAAAAGTGCAGTCAATGACCCCTGTAAGGAAACACTTAGATGGACGGTAGATGTAGCTGTTCAAAATAAACAATCATCCTTTTAGGTCTTCTGTAAAACAGTCTTGGATAATGTTTGTTTTTGGTACAACTGATGTGTTTGCCCACCACACAGTCTGTTAATCCTGTTGTTAGTAATGTCCACACTGGAGCAGGGAGGGCCCATACTGTACCTGAGGGTGCCAAGATCCACCTCACTAGGACCAGCCTGGGGGCAGACAATACGACGTGCGCGCCTCGTTTGTTCAACCATCTTGTTATCTGAAAAGAAAAGCAAATGTTTCATATGAGTGGGTGTCGAGAGGATTACTTTGACAGCATAGGTTTGTAAACTACCAAGCACTCCAGAATGGAAAGGAGACAGGAGTGCTTTTTTTTTTTTTTTTTTTTTTTTTTTTTTTACAGTGTGGGTTGGGGAAACACAAACAAACACAAGCACATACAGATACAAAGGTAGGGTGATCATCACACTACTTAGTAACCACCTCATCTGGGACAAAGCAATAATTAAAGGGGTCATTGACTGAAAAATTGTGTTTGTAGGTTTTAACTGTCTGAAATGACTCTACTGGTTACGTAATTATCAAATTTCAAAACAGTCAATTCTCTTAAAAAAACACAGCTTTTAACTATTCCGTCTAAATAGTACACGTCACATTTAGAAAAAGCTAACCCACCGGCATCCTTGAGACCAGCCCACTGCTCTATTATTGGCCCGCCTAGCTGTCTGTCATGTAGATGGAAGGTGTGCTGAAGGTAGCCTATTAGCCCCTGAGCTATCAGCCTCCAAGCTAACACTGTTACCAGAAAGCTCGAACCAAGCATGGCTTGTATTATTTTCTTCAGATCTTAGTCACCCTAATAACCATCCCTGTTACCACCTGGTTCACCAGTCAACAATATACCTCACGTCACTCCGGCCCATCTCCCAGTGGTTTTGCCTCAATTCCGCAGTAGGTCGCTGGCACCAGTGTGCCAGTTGTGGCAACCACCTACGCCGCAACCTGAGGCTGCTACCTGGAGCTGCTGGCTCTCACGGCCAACTCCCCCGCCATTCTCCGGGGCGCTGTGCAACTCCGCTCTACTGCCATAGACAATGTAGGGGAGCCGCTTCGTGACAGGGCATCCCCCCAGCTGGCCGTGGGGGAGGAGCAGAGTACCACGGAGTGAGACATTGCCCCTTGAGATCCCGTGGCTCGGTAGCTCGTCTTGGCCAGCAGCCTCGGGTTGCGGTGATTGGTGCGGCGCGCGGTGCTGGCGATTTGTTGTGGCATCCCAGCAAGGTTGTTGGGAGATGGGCCGGAGTGATGTGAAATACACAAAAGACTGCGAGTCAGTGAACTAGCGCTGCTCATCCAAGCTAGAAGGAGGCTAGACGCTAGTCAGCTAATGGCTAACTGACGTAAGAGGGAAGGCAGAATTGAATAGTTGAAGGATGTTTCTTAAAGTGTTAGGCTTTAAATCAGAGCGTTTAAAGAAAGCCAGGAAAAATAAAAAACAAATTTGCTTTAATAATTAAACAATTAAAGAAAATGTGAACAAAATAAACACTTCATTAAAACATGAGTGAGCTGTTAAAATGTGAAAAAAGTGCAGTCAATGACCCCTTTAATTTTGATACCTATGGAACTTCTGCTTTGGCTTTACTTTTATCCCAAAGAAACATCCATTTCACTGAAAAAAAAAAAAAAAAAAAACTACCATGAAGATGAATCCAATTAGATGTAATGTCACGTCTTGGGAAACAGAGTTTAAGCCACTGCAAGGAATGATTAATTTTCTATTTTTTTATACAACGTCCACCTGGCAACTGTCATCCAGAAACTGGAATCCAGCCAGGGTTACCTAGTTGGTTTAACTGCAGGACAACCTCTGAACGTTCAGAGCATTAATCACATAAGACAGATAACGTCTCCATGGCTTCATGCTGTGTGTGTTTTCTCTGGAAGACTCCCAATGCTCATAAACAGATTGTGTAAACAGTGAGTCTCGTGACCAGGATAGGTGGTGGCTGTGGTTCCAGGTTAAAAACAAAACAGGTCCCTGTCCTGTGAATGGATGACATCATCTGGTGGGTTATGTTCAACTGCCATAGTTTACTTTGTCCTAAACTCTAACAAAAGTGCTCCATAATATGGTTATTCATGCTTTAACTATTATACTCTATAGTAATTTGCCTTCATATTTAAAAAAAAAATGTTTTCATCAAAATGAAGGAGTATAAACCTGTCCTCAGAGTAGCACCTGTCTGTCCTTTAATGCAAATACTCTATTTCCATAACTCAAATCAACCAAACTGCCAGTTTACCCTCACCAAAAGAAAAACAACTCTTACTCACGGGCTTATCTTGTTAGTTTAGATTTTTTTTAAAACACCACAGCAAAGCCTTAAGCTATTAAATTTTTACACTTTTACAGTTGTAATAAGATTTCAATACCGGAAATTCATATTGTATGAAAAAAAATGTGGTTATTTCATCAAAGACAATTTTATCCACAGGTGCCAGTTTTAGCCATGAATCATAAAATAAGAGAGAAGATGTAAAAGCAGTCCGCCATGTTGTTAAGACAAAGTGCAAAGTCATCTCTTTCACTGACTACAAACAAAGGTCATTTTGAAGAGCAGACATGCAACCCTGTGAAACATTCATTAATACAGACTTACTTCACCCGCAGTTTAACTTTTGTATTGAGCATGTTGTAGGCTATTATGTTAAATATTCATTATAGGTACATAACTATCCCCGACATTACAGTAAACAGGTGCAATCACAAAAATTTAAATATATAAAACTACCTTGTGTGTAGATTAAAGTGGACGCCGCCCTGTAAAAAATGCAAATACATTATAATTAATTTCAACAGAGCTTGCAGAATGATTACAAATAAGAATTTTATTATGTTTCTTTACTTACAGCAGCGTCCGTTTAATCCCGTTGCCAGTTGGTGACTGAATCAAAAACGACTGACCACGCCTTTACCTGCCTGTGTGCAGGTGCTGTGTGAGAGTTAAAAACAGGAAGAATGTCACCCTGTTTCTGTATTCATAATAAAGATCAGAAATGCTGGATGATATTATGGAAACCTTTGAATCATCAGCCAGAGACTTTGCATTTTACTCTAATCCATACAATTCATGTTCAAATTTCCACATAAACCAGCAGGTTCTGATTAATGTTACAAGACAATTGATCTGCTGTATGTTAATGTACAGGATGCATACAGAGCAACCCCCCTTCCCCCACTAGGGAAGTCTGATCACAACCTGGTTTATCTACAGCCACTGTATATTCCCCTGGTTCAAAAGCAACCTGTGACAACTCGATCAGTCAGGAGATGATCCCCTGAGAAGGAAAGTGCCTTGAGAGACTGTTTTAACACCACAGCCTGGGATGTGCTGATGGACCTGCATGGTGAGGACATAGAGGGGCTGACACACTGTTTGACGGATTATCTGAACTTTTGTACAGACGTGGTCTTCCCTGTCAAGACTGTCCGTTGCTACCCTAATAACAAGCCATGGGTAACACGGGAAGTCAAAATGGTCCTCAACAAGAAGAAGGATGCTTTTAGGAGCAGAGACAGGGAGGTCACGAAGGCAGCACAGCAGGAGGTGAAATACTGTGTGAAGGAAGCCAAGGACAGCTATAGGAGAAAGGTGGAGCAGAAGCTGAGGGAAAACAACATGAGGGAGGTCTGGGAAGGTGTGAGGACCATCACAGGTCTCAACACAAAGACCAGAGTTGTTGAGGGGACAATAGAGAGGGCAAATGAACTGAACGATTTTTTCAACAGGTTCAACCAGCCTTTGCCCTTGCCCCTCCCACCCCCGCCCTCATTACAGCCACGCCCCCCCCCCCCTCCACACACCTCCCTCCAAATATTGCAACCCCCCCCCCCTCCTCTACATCAGTACGACCCTTGCCATTTATTACCACAGAACAGGTCAGAGGGCAGCTGAGGAAGCTCCAACTCAGGAAAGCTGCAGGCCCGGACAAAGTGTGTCCAAGAGTATTGAAGACCTGCGCTGCAGAACTGGGGGAACCACTACAACGGATCTTCAACCTCAGCCTGCAGATTGGGAGAGTGCCTACTCTTTGGAAGACATCCCGCATCGTTCCAGTTCCGAAAAAGAACCGGCCCAGCGAGCTGAATGACTACCGACCAGTGGCACTCACCTCACATCTGATAAAGACGTTGGAGCGGCTCTTCCTCAGCCTCCTCAGACCCCAGGTGCAACACGCCCAGGACCGCCTGCAGTTTGCGTACCAACCAGGTGTCGGTGTGGAGGATGCCATCCTCTACCTGCTTCATTGAGCCCACTCCCATCTAGATAAGGGAAGTGGCACAGTGAGGATCCTCTTTTTGGATTTCTCCAGTGCCTTCAATACCATTCGGCCCCCCTTGCTTCGGGATAAATTAAGCAAGATTGGAGTGGACTCCCACCTGGTGGACTGGATCTCTGACTACCTCACTGGCAGACCACAATATGTCGGGCTGAAGGATATTACGTCTGACACCGTTATCTGCAGCACTGGAGCCCCCCAGGGCACAGTATTGGCCCCTCTTCTCTTCACCCTGTACACCTCGGACTTCTGCTACAACTCGGAGCTGTGTCATATTCAGAAGTATGCCGATGACACAGCCATTGTTGGGTGTATCAGGGATGACAGAGAGGAGGAGTATCGGAGACTGGTAGGGGACTTTGCTGCATGGCACCACACTAACCACCTACAGCTCAACACCTCTAAGACGAAGGAGCTGGTTATTGATTTTGGGAGGTCTAGACCAAGACCTCAACCAGTCCTGTTAGAGGGAGCTGAGGTGGAGGTTGTGGATTCATACAAATATCTCGGGTTGTGGTTGGATAATAAATTGGATTGGACAACATACATTAGCCACTTGTATGGGAAGACACAAAGTAGGATGTACTTCCTAAGGAGATTGCGGTCCTTCAACATCTGCAGCAAACTTCTGTGGATGTTTTACCAGTCGGTGGTTGCCAGCGTCCTCTTTTACTCTGTGGTGTGCTGGGGGGGGGGGGGGGGCAGTATATCCAAGAAGGATGCGTCCAGACTGGATAAACTGATCAGGCGGGCCGACTCTGTGGTCGGCGCAAAGCTGGACACCCTGGTGACGGTGGCAGAGATGAGGACTCTGGATAAACTGTTGGGTATAATGGACAACATCAGCCACCCTCTGCACACCGTCATCAGTGACCAGAGGAGCTTGTTCAGTGAAAGACTGCTCCTTCCCAAGTGTCGAACCAACAGGCTCAAGAACTCTTTTGTCCACCATGCCATCACACTCTATAACTCCTCACTTGGGGGGGGGGGGCATAGAGTACAGAGGACAGTAGGGCATTCAAAGTGCAATAACCTTAACTTAACCATACTTGTACAAGCCATATTTAGACTTGTATTTATTACCTCCGCCAAAGGGGGAGGTTATGTGATCATCAGCGTTGGTTGGTTGGTTGGTTTGTCTGTTTGTTTGTTTGTTTGTTAGCAAGATAACTCAAAAAGTTATGGACGGATTTTCATGAAATTTTCACAGATTGTCAGAAATGGGGTATCCTACAGATGATTACATTTTGGTGGTGATCCGGATCACCGTCTGGATCCAGGAATTTTTTAAAGGATTCTTTTTTTTTCTTTTTTTTTTTTTTTAATTACCTCCGCCAAGGAGGTTATGTGATCAGATAGGGTCCAGCCACCCCCCACCCCACCCCCGGCGACCCTAAAGAATTAAGCAGTTGAAGATGTAAAAGAATTAACATTTTCTTCAACTTTTTCTCAATAAATTTGTGACTTTTTTTCTGTTACATAGGTGAATTTTCTCTCAAAAATTAGAAACCTTTTTCTAGTTAATTTTTACCTCCGCCAAGGAGGTTATGTTTTCATCGGCGTTGGTTTGTCTGTCTGTCTGTTTGTTTGTCTGTCTGTCTGTTTTTTTGTTAGCAAGATAACTCAAAAAGTTATGGACGGATTTTCATGAAATTTTCACAGATTGTCAGAAATGGGATATCCTACAGATGATTAGATTTTGGTGGTGATCCGGATCACCGTCCAGAAGAAAACCGCCATTACAGAAAATGCCATTTTCATCAATAACTACTGAACCACTAATCCTATCATTGTGAATCCAATTGCTAGTCATATGTTTTCATGGTCAAGGAATCTGAAAACATACACACAAACACTGTATGGGGGGAACTGTGGTGCTAAACCACCATTACGGAAAATGCCATTTTCGTCAATAACTACTGAACCACTAATCCTATCATTGTGAATCCAATTGCTAGTCATATGTTGTCATGGTCAAGGAATCTGAAAACGTACACACAAACACTGTATGGGGGGAACTGTGGCGCTTGGCGGAGGTCTGCGCTCTCCGAGTGCTTTTCTAGTATTGTGTATATTATGTTAAGTGTTTATTTTTTTCTTTTTTGCTTTTCTGATCTGTGTGCTCCTTTTATGTGCTGCTGGAAATTTTAAATTTCCCAGAGGGAGTTATCCCAAAGGGATTAATAAAGTTAAGTCTAAGTCTAAGAAAGCAAACGAGACATCACTGGTCTGTGAGCAATGTCTTTTAAATGAAAGTAATAGTCATAATTATTTTAGACTTCTTTTGAATGAGCCTATCACAAAACACCTGATTTACAACTATTGAAAAAAAACATTGCATTTTCATGTTTTTGTTCTTATGCAGCTAAATGTAATAACACATTTAAGAGGTGCAATAGTATTTATTTTCTTTTTAAATAATCTTCCCTTTTAATCTGATAATCTTTTTTTTAATCTCTGTTACGTATTCTGTTGCAAGAGGTGTTTTGTGTTTTTTTTATTGTGCATATTTTTATTGGGACTGATTGCAACTCGACACTGCACCTTTGATGATGTAGTGCTTGAATGACAATAACGTAATCTTGACATTATGATAATGGATTTTTCATGTTTCATATCATACTGGGCAGCTCGGTGGAACAGTGGTTAGCACTGTGGCAGTACAGTAAGAAGGTCATGGGTTTGATCCCACCCCCGACCATCAGTGACCCTTCTGTGTAGAGTTTGCATGTTGTTCCCGTGTCTGCGTGGGTTTACCCCGGGTACTCCGGTTTCCTTCCACAGGCCAAAAACATGCAAGTTAGGTTAATTGGAGACTCTGAAGTGGCCCTAGGTGTGAATGTGTGTGAGAATGGTGAAGGAATTGGTGCTGCACCGTGGCTGCCTCATCCATCCACGTGGATGCCCTGAATTTCCCCCGGGATTAATAAAAGTATACAAAATACAAAAAAAAAGTCATATTTTTTCATCAGTTGCTGAATTTATAGATGATGATACTTATGATTTGATTGCGTTCATGGTTCTATTACTGTTTTTCTAATAAAAACGTGCTTTTGTCAGAAAAAAGTTATTAGGGCCCGAGCCACTGACAGTGTCAGTGGGCGAGAGCCCTATTGTAATTGCTAGGATTATGATCGCATTTTTGACCTAAACGTTAACCAAAATGCATTTTTTTCCCCCACACACACCTCAGACCTGGTGAAAAATTTGATAAACTGGAAAAAATATTTGTCTCCCCACCCCCAATTTTTGTGGGCGGAGCCAAACGTACAAGGTCAATGGAGACCGACGACTGTAAAGTTTGCTGTACATGCACGAAATTCAGGTGAGGTGTGCATCACCTCAAGACATGCAAAAAATATAATTGTGACCCTTACCCACAGCCAATAGGAAGTCCGCCATCTTGCCTTAAAGCTGCCCCACCTCAAATTTTGTCAAAAACCACCCTTTGCATTTTAACAAACTCCTCCTTGGGGACTACTCTGATTGAGCTCATTTTTGCATGGCAGCATCTATAGGCATGGGCCATTAAAAGTTGTATAAATGTCTTGCAAAAGCTCAAAGGTGTAGCCACAGCGCCATGACGAAGTTTGACTCCGCCCCTTACAATATCAAACAGCTGTAACTCGAGCAAAACTTCCCTGATTTCCACCAAAGTTTCCATAATGGATAATAGTCCCACCCCGAATGCGTCTATATAAAAATAATTGACAAAAGTTATAGCACCACCTAGTGGTTAAAGGAAGAATTGCTGAAAACTTTTATTTATTACCCACGTACCACTTGCCAGAATGACGTGAAATTTTCTGAGGTTGATCAGACCACATGGATGATCATAACTGCACATCAACTTGAGCATGGCATCATTGCTGTTACCATGGACACACCCTCCTCCCTATTCAGTCCATGATCTTGTTGGGAGTGTTGGAAATGACCTGTAGACATGAAATCTGGAACATAGGTCGAGATGACTGTCATATGTAGTCCTATATGGGTGGGCAACACATAACTGATAGGTAAGTGTTGCCATGGCAACATGGCAAAGGTTGACCCCTTGCCATGGAACATCAGAGAGTTGTAACTTGGACAAACGTCCAATTTTCACCAAATTTTCTACGATGGATATTAGTCCCACCCTGAATGCTCCTGTATAAAAATAATTAACAAAAGTTAGAGCACCGACTTCCGGTTATGGCTGCCACGTAGGACGGACGTGTCTCGCTCTGCTCTGCTCCTGGAGAAAAAAAATCGGCAAATAACTCTCTCATTTGGGACAGAACGTATCCCAGCATTTGGGCGAGGATATGTCGGCGAAGCCTAAGGCTGGAAAACCAGGAAAAGGAAAAAGCGAGCCGCCGAAACAGTCCAAATTAACGGACTTTCAGGTCTGTGACGCAGCAAACAAAACTCCATATATGGCGGAGGAGGCTGGCGGCGGTGCGATGTCTGCGGGGAATGGCGCAGATGCGCTGATGGCTGCCATGAGTTCAATGAGAGCGGACTTTTCCTCTAGATTTGATGGGATTATGACAGCGTTGGAAGGAATAAGAAAGGAATTGGGTGACTGTGTAGAACGAACGGCGCAGATGGAGCTCCGTCTCGCTAGTGCTGAAGATGACGTCACCCGTCTTCAATTAAAGGTGCGCACTTTGGAAAAAAAAAATAAATCTCTGGAAGATAATATTTTGGATTTGGAATCTCGGTCGAGACAGAATAATTTGAGGCTGGTGGGTCTTCCAGAGGAATCAGAAGGTCGGGACGTATGTTCCTTTCTGGAAAAGTGGATTCCGGAGGTGCTGGGCAGCGAGGAGTTGCAATCAGCAGTGGTTCTGGAAAAAGCACATCGTATTGGCCCACGGAGAGACAAGGGACCGCCGAGGACCTTAATTATGAAGTTTCTTAGCAACAGAGACAGGATGAAGATCTTCAACACTGCACGTGCTAAAGGAGAGATTAAACACCAGGACCAGCAGGTGCGGTTCTACCCAGATTTGGCCACAGGAATCCAGCAATTGAGGAAGCAGTTTGATCCCATACGTAAGGAGCTGCGCAACCTTGGGATTCGTCATGGTGTAATCTATCCTGCGAGACTGCTGACCACGTATGAGGGCAGAACCCACATCTTCAAGACCCCAGAGGAGGCGCAGGAGTTCATCAAGAAGATCAAAGAAGAAGAAGAGACTGGTGGGAGCTAAGCATGAACAAAATATAAGGTAGAATAATTAAGCATTTGCACAGGCATCTGACTGACTTGAAGTAAATAGTAAGTTTACAAAATATAGATTGTATTATATATTAAAAAAACAAAACAAAACAAACAAAAAAAAAACTATGATGTACAAAGTTAAAAATTTTGGAGTTAAGTTGGAAAACTACAGAGGAGAGTTAATGTTACGTCATTAAAAGCAGTAGAGTTAGGGTGATTGGGAGGATGAAGAAGGAGTGGCTTAGGCTGTTCCCCGTGGGTGTGGAACGGTCGATGGCTATATCGGGAGACAGAATTTTTCTTTTGATTTTGGGGGGTTTGCCACAAGTGTGGGAAGGGGAAATTTGTTTGTGTGTAGTTTGTAGGATGAATGTTCAACCACTCATGTTTTTGCTTCTCTGTATGAGCATGTTTACACTGCAAGGTAATCCTAAACTCTCTATTGATCATGGACCAAAGTGTTAATCTTAATTTAACTTCATGGAATTGCAGAGGTCTACAAAATTTAAAAAAACTTAAACAAGTTATGAATAAAATAAAGGACATGGGTTCAAGAATTGTGTTTTTACAAGAAACTCATCTGATAGAGGAGGATGTTAAAAGAATTAGGAGTAGATGGCAGGGAAGTGTATTCACCTCTTCATTTTCATCCCGAGCCAGGGGAGTTATGACTCTCATACATAAATCAGTTCCTTTTCAGGTGAAAAATGTAATTGGAGACAAATTTGGAAGATATGTAATCATTCAAGGTTCTTTGCTATTAGAAAATATAAATCTTGTGAACTTATATGGTCCCAATATAGATGATCAGAAGTTCTTTGCTAATTTATTTCTCATCTTATCATCACTTACAGGGCAACATATAATAGCAGGGGATTTTAATTGTACATTGAATCCAGGTGTGGATAAATCAACAGGACTGGATTGTACGCACATTGGATGTAGGATGACTATTAATCATTTTATGAAAGAATTAAGATTGTTAGATATATGGAGAGAAATGAAACCACAAGTTAAAGCCTATTCTTGTTATTCCAGTACCTACAAGACATTCTCACGTATTGATTATTTTTTGATTTCCACAGAATTAAGGTCCAAGATTCAAAACTGCTTTTATGATAACATCGTGATTTCTGATCATGCACCCTGTTGTCTAATATATGTAGATAAAAAATTGATAAAGGAATCAGGTAGATGGCAATTTCAGCATAAATGGCTTCAGGATGAGGAATTTGTCAAGTATATAGAAAAACAGATAGACGAGTTCTTTGACATCAATACTACACAAACATCAGCATGTGTAAAGTGGGAGGCTTTCAAAGCTTTTATTAGGGGACATATTATTAGTTATACAGGATCAAAATCTAAGAAGACTCGAGAGGAGAGAGCTAAATTGGAACATAAAATAAAAAGTCTTCAGGAAAAAGTGTATGCAGGAAGTGACCCAAGGTTGGAGAATGAATTACTGATTTTGAGAGCTGAATACGACAAAAAATCAGCGAATAGAGCTGCCTCGAGTCTTCTAAGATTAAAACAATCTTTTTATGAACAAGGTGAAAAATCAGGAAAATTATTAGCATGGCAGATTAAACAATTGGAAATTAAAACACCAATTACCAGTATTATAAGTAACGGACAGGTAGTTATAGATCCTTTAGAAATTAATAGAGCCTTTAGAGATTACTATGAAAAATTATATGATACCAAAAATGAACCTGATTTAACAAAACTAAATGGGTTTTTGAACGAACTATCTATACCGTGTATTCCAAATGAAAACAGGGAGATATTGGAGTCTAAAATTAGTCAAGAAGAAGTTGGGCTAGCCATTGATAATATGAAATCAGGAAAAAGTGCAGGACCAGATGGTCTTCCAGTTGACCTTTATAAAAAATTTAAGAATAAATTAATAAAACCTTTTTTGGAAATGGTTTTAGAAGCATTTCAAAATAATAATTTACCATCATACATAAATAATGCCTTAATTATACTGCTGCCAAAACCAGGTAAGCCCTCTAATAAATGTGAAAATATGAGACCAATAAGCCTATTAAATGCCGACCTTGAGATAATCTGTAAAATTTTAGCAAGACGAATACAAGAAATTTTACCAAATATTATTAATCGAGATCAGAATGGCTTTATAAAGGGTAGACAAGGCTTCCATAATGTAAGAAGACTATTTAATATTATTTATTTTAATAAAGAAGCACCGGATACAGCTCTCCTATCATTGGACGCCGAAAAGGCCTTTGATAGAGTTGAATGGCCCTTTCTTTTTGAAGTCCTACAAAGGTTTGGACTTGGAAATAATTTCATAAAATGGGTTCAAATAATATACAATAATGCTACAGCAGAAATCCTAACAAATAACAATATTTCAAAACCAATAAAAATCAATAGAGGATGTCGACAAGGCTGTCCACTTTCACCTTTACTGTTTACTATGGCAATTGAACCTTTAGCGATAGCGATACGTTTATATTCACAAATATATGGAATTAAAGTTGGACCAACAGAACATAAAATCTCCCTGTACGCCGATGATATAATTTTGTTTATGTCGAATCTAAAAAAATCAATTCCAACCTTGTTGAATTTAATAAAGAATTTTGGGGAAATATCAGGATATAAAATAAATAAAACTAAATCTTCAATATTAATGCTAAATGAGACCCGGAGAAATTACCCAGCCCCTGAGGTAAATCAATTCAATGTTGTAAATCAGTTTAAATATTTAGGAATCCAAATTATGCCTAAGCTAGAATCAGTCGCCAGTGTCAACTATGAAGCCTTAATGTCAGATATCAATGAGTTAACTCAGAGATGGATGTCACTACCAATGTCGATGATCGGGAGAATCAATATACTTAAAAGTAATATTTTACCTAAAATACTTTATTTATTTCAATACATTCCCTTATCACCACCTTTAGATCTATTCTCAAGAATAAAAAAAAAGTTAGTGGAATTTATATGGAACAACAGGAGGGCTAGATTACGTTTGTCTTTATTATATTTACCATTTGATCGTGGAGGTCTGAAATGTCCAAATTTTATGTTGTATTATTGGTCGGCACAACTGAGGTCTATGACATATTATTTTTCATCAAATGATCTCCCTCACTGGACTGAAATGGAATCATACAATTTACCTTTACCTCTTCCCATATTCATATACTCAGATTCGGCAAAAAAATTACAAAAACAAGTTAAAAATCCATTTGTAAAGCATATGATCAAAATATGGTGTGAAGCTAAAAACTATTTAAAAGAACCACAGTTATTGTCACAATTTAGTCCAATATGGGGTAATCAATATTTTAAACCAGGGAGAGCGGACGCTGTATTTAAAGTATGGAATTTAAAAGGGATACAAAAGATTCAGGATTTATATTTGCCATGTGCAGACAACATAATGTCTTTTGAAGAGCTGAGGATCAAATTTAATCTCAATAGAACACATTTTTTTAAATATCTTCAACTTAGAAACTTTATTCGATCAAATCAAAATAAAGCTCTCACTCGACCTATTTATTCATCCTTGGAAAAAATGATGATGAAAGATAGTAAAAGAAAGGGTATTATTTCAGAGTTTTATAACTCATTGACACTATCTTCAAGTGAAAATTCACTGAAAAGATTAAACTACTGGAAAGAAGATCTGCAAATTGAAATTTCAGAGGAACAATGGGAATTGGCTTGTACAGAAGCTCAAACCAAATCAATAAATGCACACCTTAAATTGATACATTTCAAATGGTTAATGCGGATGTATGTTACACCGGAGGAGTTAAATAGATATAACAAAAATATACCAGATACATGCACAAAATGCATGGAAAGTAAAGGAACCCTATTTCATTGTTTATGGGAATGTAGATTAATAAGAATGTTTTGGGAGGAGGTGAGGGTAACAATTGAAAAAATAATCTCAAAACAAATCATATTGAATCCTAAACTGTTTTTGTTGGGTCTGTACCCAGAAAAGCATAATTTCAATAAAAGTGAAAGAACATTCATAGACCTCAGTTTGCTTAATGCCAAAAAATGTATTGCACTATTATGGAAAAAGACTCATAGACCAGATGTGACTCAGTGGTTAAGACAGATGTTAACAAACCTTCCATTAGAAAGAATAACATATATACTGAAATCAAAGGAAATTGTGTTTGAGAATATATGGAGACCTTTTATTGATTATGTAAAAAATTTAAACATAACTCTTGAAGAAGAAGGTGAATGATGTGTGTGGACCTTGTAAATTCCAAACTGGTGAACATAATATGTATACTAATGTATTGGATTGTCTAGACTAAACAGAGGAGCATTGTTGAAGACTTGATTTTGTTGGTGGTTGTTGGTGTTTTTAGGGCATTTTTTTTTTTTTTTTTTGTAGTACTTTAGTGTTAGTGTTTGTTTGTATCATGTTTGTTAAAAAAAAAAGGTTCAATAAAGATATTGTGGAAGAAAAAAAAAAAAAAGTTAGAGCACCACCTAGTGGTTAGAACAACAGACACTTGTAACTTAGAGTAGACAAACTTTGTCCGATTTTCACCAAATTTTCTATGATGGATATTAGTCCCACCCTGCACACTCCTGTATAAAAATAATTAACAAAAGTTATACTGCCACCTAGTGATTAAAGGAAGAATTGCTGAAAACTATGTTTTTCTCTCAACAGGTGCAAAAATGACATCAAGGAATGACCAGGACTCATTGACAGTACATGTACATAGTACAGAAATGTTTCCATGGTGACGAGCATGCTTCAATGGTTTCCTCACCATGCAAAACATTACAGCTCAGACAATCCTTGTCTGATTTGGACCAAACTTTGCACAGTGCATACTAATCCCACTTTGAACACGTCTGTATATCAATATTCACAAAATTGTCACAGCACTACCTAGTGCTGACATGAGGTACCGCACAAAATTGTATCAACTTTCTCGCAAAGACCAGTGGTCAGAATGACATGACATTTTCAGAGGTTTCTCAGCACGCATTAAATTACCCTCAGTGGAAGTCACTTTTGTCCTACGATCATCACATTTGCCATGGAAACCCACTACTCGCTATTCAATACATTTTTTACTTTGAAAGGTTGGGAAAGGCCAAGCATCACAAAATGTGGAACATACAGTGGTGTGAAAAAGTGTTTGCCCCCTTCCTGATTTCTCATTTTTTTTGTATGTTTGTCACACTTAAATGTTTCAGATCATCAAACACATTTAAATATTAGACAAGGATAACACATGTAAACACAAAATGTAGTTTTTTAAATGAAGGTATTTATTATTAAGGGGAAGAAAATCCAAACCCACACGGCCCTGTGTGAAAAAGTGATTGCCCACTAAACCTAATAACGGTTGCAGCAACAACTGCAATCAAGTGTTTGCGATAACTGGCAATGAGTCTTTTAAAGGACTATGGAGGAATTTTGGCTCACTCATCTTTGCAGAATTGTTGTAATTCAGCCACATTGGAGGGTTTTCGAGCATGAACCGCCTTTTTAAGGTCATGCCACAGCATCTTAATAGGATTCAGGTCAGGAATTTGACTAGGCCACTCCAAAGTCTTCATTTTGTTTTTCTTAAGCCATTCAAAGGTGGACTTGCTGGTGTGTTTTGGATCATTGTCCTGCTGCAGAACCCAAGTGTGCTTCAGCTTGAGGTCACGAGCAGATGGCCGGACATTCTCCTTCAGGATTTTTTGGTCGACAACAGAATTCATGGTTCCATTTACCACAGCGAGTCTTCCAGATCCTAAAGCATCAAAACAGCCCCAGACCATTACACTACCACCACCATATTTTACTGTGGGTATGATGTTCCTTTTCTGAAATGCTGTGTTACTTTTACGCCAGATGCAATGGGACACACACCTTCCAAAAATTTCAACTTTTGTCTCGTCAGTCCACAGAGTATTTTCCCAAAAGTCTTGGTGATCATCAACATGTTTTCTGGCAAAACTGAGATGAGCCTTTATGTTCTTTTTGCTCAGCGGTGGTTTTCGTCTTGGAACTCTGCCATGCAGGCCATTTTTGCCCAGTCTCTTTCTTATGGTGGAGTCTGGAGTGAGGCATGCAGTTCTTTACATGTTGTTGTGGGGTCATTTGTGACCTCTTGGATGAGTCATCACTGCCCTCTTGGGGTAAATTTGGTTGACCAGCCACTCCTGGGAAGTTTCACCACTGTTCTATGTTTTCGTTATTTGTGGATAATGGCCGTCACTGTGGTTCGCTGGAGTCCCAAAGCTTTAGAAATGGCTTTATAACCTTTTCCAGACTGATAGCTCTCATTTACTTTGTTTCTCATTTGTTCCTTAATTTCTTTGGATCGCAGCATGATGTCGAGCTTTTGAGGATCTTTTGGTCTACTTCACTTTGTCAGGCAGGTCCTATGTGATTTCTTGATTGAGAACAGGTGTGGCAGTAATCAGGCCTGGGTGTGGCTAGAGAAATTGAACTCAGCTTTCCAAAGATGTGATAAACCACAGTTAATTTGTTTTAACAGGGGGTGGGCAATCCCTTTTTCACACAGGGCCATGTAGGTTTGGTTTTTTTCCCCTTAATAATAAACACCTGCATTGAAAAACTGCATTTTGTGTTATCTTTGTCTAATATTTAAATTTGTTTGATCATCTGAAACATTTAAGTGTGACAAACATACAAAAAAAATGAGAAATCAGGAAGGGAGCAAACACTTTTTCACACCACTGTAAGTCAAGGTGACTCTTCTGTAGTCCTATATGGGTCTGCAACACGCACCTAACATGTAAGAGCTGCCACGGCCACATGCTGAAGTTTCCCTCCTGGCAATACGTCCGACAGCTGTAACTTGGACAAACTTTGTCCAGTTTACTCCATAATTGCTACAATGGATCTTGGGCCCACCCCGCACGCTCCAACATAAAAATGATTGACAAAACTTATAGCGGCACTTACTGTTCATGGGAAGTACTGCGCCAGACAATTTTCTTTATTATTCACACAACGCTTGCCATGATGACAGGAAATTTTCCGAGCTGGCTGGGTCCGACGGGTGACGGGATCCGCAGATGCGTGGGGGGGTGCACTTTAATTATTATTATTGTTATTATTATTAAGTTTTTGTTGTTATTAAGTTTTAACTGTCAGGTCAGGCACTGGTTTGCTTTCTACCGGATAACCATGAAAACCGGTACTACCTGTCTCATGGGTCAGGCCGTCAGCGACTCAACCGGCAACTCTGCCCTTCCAAGGGCGTGGAGGGTGAAACTGGGCATCCTGGCAGAACTGAAAACAATATCTGTCACAGGTCTGTGGTGGACCACTCCCAGTTAGTGAGACTGGACATCCTGGCAGATAAGTACATCTGTCGCAAGGTCTGTGGTGGACTTTTGCCAGTCGATGCATCGTGACATGCACTACACAAAGAACAGAGATAAACAAACCTATCATCTGGTCAGTCACTGCAACAGATACTGGAGTCAGTTTGTCTTGGCCTGTCCTTGCCACTGATAATACCTCTATCTGCCAAGAATGTGCCGCTAGTCCAGCAAAAGCTAGTGGTACTCATATACTTTGCAAGCAGTTTCATGAAATGGTCAGTCAGAGAGCAACTCATACCGGCTCGGACATTGCCCGGGTTAACAAGGCCAGGAGTTCCTGGCAGTGGAAGGCGAAGGACAGAGCTGTGTGGAGGAATCTGATCAGACCTAAATGAAACAGTCATTGTCACCCCCGACAGACTGCTATGATGATGATGATGAAGTTTTTGTTTAAACAGCTAGCAGACAACAACTCCCATCATCCCACATCACTAAACTGTAATCGTGTTTAGTGCTGTCACTTATGCAGAATGCTCACGTCTTTTCTTTTGATCAGAGTTTAAGAATTTAATTTATTCAAAGTTTTTATGTTGACTGTGTTTACTACAGTCATGTGAGAAAATTAGGACACCCTGTATAAGCCTGTGTGTTTTTTAACATATTTGGACGTATGGATAGTTAATATCAAAATACTGGGAGATTCATGTAATACAACTAAACAATTAAAAATGAATTCAAGGCTTTTTTAAAATTTTCTGTAAAATGTAATTCTAAACAAATAGTGAGGAATAAATTAGGACACCCACATCTTTTTTAGGACACCCCCACGTTCATTCCCACTTAAAATGGCTAAAATAAATTTTAAAAAAATTCAAATAAAAACAAAAACAAGGTTAGCCATAGATATATGAACATATCTTAATAAAGAACTGAATATTTAATGGAGTGTCCTAATTTTTTCACGACTGTATAAATTTGCTGTTGCTTATGCAGAATGCATATGTATTTTCCTTTAATTAGTTTATAAAATTCAGTTATTCAATGCTGACTGTGTTTACAGTCAATTCACTGCAAACAAAAACAAATCTATATATCTATACTGTTATCAAGCAGCCTCTCTTTTACACAACTAGTGCATGCCAGTAGAAAGCAAATATTCTTGTCTGAAAACAGGTGGCCACTCAGGCTTTAAGATAAGATAAGATAAGCCTTTATTAGTCCCACAACGGGGAAATTCCAGGATTGCAACAGCACAGGGATAGCAACACTCAGAGCAACAATCAGAAGGCAAGAAAAAAAAAAAAACAAAAAAAAAAAAAACAAGCAAGCAAGAGCAGCTAATATACATATGTACATATTACTATAAAATATATATATATACACACACACACACACAGACACACAGTGCAGAGCATTGTAGCTGGATGGAATAAATATATGAATATATGAACACACAGTGCAGAGCATTGTAGCTAGATGGAATAAATATGTAAATATATAAACACCCACAGTACGGAGCATTGCAGCTAGGTGGAATAAATATGCAAGTATATAAACACACACAGTGCGGAGCAATGTAGCTAGATGGAATAATATGTAGATATATAAAAACACAGTGCGGAGCATTGTAGCTAGATGGAATAAATATATAGATATATAAATATAAACACACCCAGTGCTGAGCATTGTAGCTAGATGGAATAAATATATAGATATATAAATATAAACACACCCAGTGCAGAGCATTGTAGCTAGATGGAATAAATATGTAAATATATAAACACACACAGTGCAGAGCATTGTTGCTAGGTGGGATGAAACAGCATAACCGTCTATTTAGTTATCCTACATGGTATGATTATGTGCCCATACATATTCTCACCCTCCATAGCGACCGGTATGTTCCTAGTTGTATGCCGGAGAGGACCATTGTGTAAGTCTATTGCATCTTTTGCATTCAAAAAAAAAACAAACTATTAGTTTGTTACGTCTTTTTGCTATCTCTGCGAGCAGCCCTGCTTAGGTTGTACAGTCTGACAGCCGTTGGTAGGAAGGACCTACGAAACCTCTCGGTTGTGCACCTGGGATGATGTAGTCTGCTGCTAAATGAGCTCCTCAGTGCATCCAGTATGTCCTGCATAGGGTGGAACTCGGACTCCAGCAGAGATGACAGTTTAGCCACCGTCCTTCTCTCTCCTATCTCCTCCATCGGATCAAGGCGTTGCCCCAGGACAGAGCTAGCTTTCTTAATCAGTTTGTTCAGTCTCTTCCTATCGGCTGCAGTAATGCCACTGCCCCAGCAGACCACTCCAAAAGTGATGGCTGATGCCACCACCGTGTCATAGAATGACTTCAGCAGCGCCCCTTGTACACCAAAAGACCTGAGTCTCCTCAGCAGGAACAGCCTGCGCTGTCCCTTCTTGTAGAGTGCGTCAGTATTGTGTGACCAGTCTAGTTTATTGTTCAGATGAATACCCAGGTACTTGTAGGATGTCACCATCTCGATGTCTGTTCCCTGTATATTTACTGGTGCTGTGAGGGGCTGCCCATGCCTGCGGCAGTCCACCACCAGCTCCTTAGTTTTCCTCGCGTTGATCTGGAGGCAGTTCCGATGGCACCAGTCCACAAAGTCCTGGATAAAGCCCTCTGTACTCAGCTTCATCTCCGCTGGAGATGAGACCAACGATCGCAGAGTCATCAGAGAACTTCTGTAGATGGCAATGTGTTGTGTTGTGTGAGAAGTCCGCAGTATAAAGAGTGAACAGGAAGGGAGCCAGCACCGTTCCCTGGGGGGCCCCCGTGCTACTGATGATCGTGTCGGAAACACAGTCCCGGGTTCTCACAAACTGAGGCCGGTTCGTGAGGTAGTCCAGGATCCATGATGACAGGTGCTGGTCCACCCCTGCGCGCAGGGGTGGACCCAAATGTAGGCCCAAATGTAGGCTGTGTTTGAAAGTGGAATACAAAGAGGTGTAGCGTATATGTGGACAATCACATGTTAGACTTTGACAAATATAAAAGGGATTGAACTGCACTAAGATTTATTGTGTGAATATTAATTACAGAATTATTGAAAATGAATGGGACATCCAATATTAGCAGCTGTTTTGGAACCCTTGTTTATTTTTTGTCAGATCACTTATTTGTCTGATCTTTTATGACTTGTATTCATTGGTGTTGTATCTTGCACTTAGGGGAATAAGAGTTGTTCAGTCATCATTATAATTGTTTAAGTTTCTATGTGTAATTTATTGTCTGTCATCAATAAACTCATGCAGTACTATAACAGGACACATTTACAAATACTGCATTTGAGACCCATTCTAGTGCATCCTTTTGTATTTTAACAATATTATAAGTACAAAACACTGATATTATACACAGCAGAATGACCTATTTGGCTATAACTGTTGTATCAGTGTTGCCCATTTGTCAGTATATATTTAAATTGTGGCGGGTTGGTTTAACCCCCACACAGACTAAAGACAGTCACCTCACAGTCTGGTTGTTTCCGCTGCATGCTGAGATGTAATCTGCCAGTTATGCATTTCACTGCTTTGATGTTAATGTGTCATCCATGCATTGTGTTCATACATCCTGTCTGTTCCTCTGATATGCAAATGCCAGATTGACTGCTGTGAAGGTCTTTTGATCCATTGTGTGAGTTGAGTATTAATGCTGTCCCATTCTGTAATTCACTCTCTTAATATTCTCACTGCTCATCTGACTGCAAGATCTGCCTGTTTGCCAGGAGCCGGAGGAGCACCAGCCAGCCCGCTCACACGGGGGCTGGGAGGTGTTCCAATGAAGGCGGTATGATTGAATAAACCAACTTAAAACTCCAACGCTGCCTTTATTTCATCATCCGCCTCACTGGTGACCCCGTGAATGCACACGTTTTGTGCAAACGCAACCTTCTGGTCTGGACAGCCACGCTGGTGACCCGACGCTGAAGAAAACGAGCTGCCGGCGAACGCAGCACCCAGCAGTGATGCTCCGCCGACGAGAGAAAGCAGCCTGACTGATCTGCTCTCCCTGCGGCTTCGGGGAGACCTCAACGCAGAGCCCACGGCAGGCGAGCTACTCTCAGGACATTGCCCGAGACCGGGTAAACGGCAGTAAACGTCATGGCGCGACCCTCGCCGAGATCGGGGTGGCCATGCGGGACAGCCTGAGGGTCAAAGATCGTCTATCTCCCCTCAACGCTCCAACGCACCATGACTAATCTGCAGCCACGGCTCATTATAGATAATTTCGGCGCCGACCGCGCCAATCGCCACCAAGTTTCCGACCCTGGTTTCCTCTCCAGCGGGCCCGCCCACGCAAGGAGCCCCGGGACATGCACCAGGGGTGACGAGGACGGCGCAACACCCACGGATCAAGAATGGCTTCAGAGACCGCCATCGTCCTGCGCAGCTGCACGCAGAACCTTCAAGGCTGCGCTCACCTGAAGCAAGCACACGCGCAGCGTGCCCACAGGATTCACTGACGGTCTCGGCCACGGCACACAAGGGATTCAGCCGTCTGCTTTTCCCGAGGGCTTTAGAGCTGCGCCCATGCCTAAAGTCAACACGCCAAGTTCCCCTGCTTTTGTTTGCGCAACCTCGCCGCTCCTGTTTGTCTGCATGGCCACGAGAGGAGTCAGAGACTAATTTTTTTTTTCTTCTTCTTTCTTTCTTTCTTTTCTGCTTCTGATCTCCGCAAGTTCAACGGGACAAACCCTCGACATCGCGGAGCAGCAAGCAATTTTTGGCGCGGCTCGAACGATTTCACCGCGCCCGGTCAGCACTTACTACCCCCCTCCCCCTCCACCTGCACAGAGCTTTTCCCTGCTCGCTGCCCAAACTGCAACATCGAGGTCACGGCCCCCTGCCGTGCTCTCTGGGGGGGAGCAGTGTGGCGGGTTGGTTTAACCCCCACACAGACTAAAGACAGTCACCTCACAGTCTGGTTGTTTCCGCTGCATGCTGAGATGTAATCTGCCAGTTATGCATTTCACTGCTTTGATGTTAATGTGTCATCCATGCATTGTGTTCATACATCCTGTCTGTTCCTCTGATATGCAAATGCCAGATTGTCTGCTGTGAAGGTCTTTTGATCTGTTGTGTGAGTTGAGTATAAATGCTGTCCCATTCTGTAATTCACTCTCTTAATATTCTCACTGCTCATCTGACTGCAAGATCTGCCTGTTTGCTGGGAGCCGGAGGAGCACCAGCCAGCCCGCTCACACGGGGGCTGGGAGGTGTTCCAATGAAGGCGGTATGATTGAATAAACCAACTTAAAACTCCAACGCTGCCTTTATTTCATCATCCGCCTCAAAATAAAAATTATTTATTTCGTTATTTGAGCGTTTTTGTGTCCAGTTTGGTGACGGTTGTCATTTAGTCAGTCACCTGTGCATGTGGCTGCATATGATATGATCATGGTGGTATTATTATTTTAATTTTCTGATAGCCGTGCAAGCACACTGAGAGGCGTGCCATCGGCGACAGCGAGTCACAGTCCTGCAAAGGGACTCCCATCTGACTGAGCGGGCTGGGCTTGCTTCAGTGTGAAGGACCGCATTCTGCCCACTGCTTCTCCAACACCGGTGTTGGAGAAGGCAGACCCTGGGTCCCCACTGGCATTCCCCGAATTATCCTTTAGACGTATGCAATCACGGCAACATTACAGTATTATTTTTTAAGCATTACATCTTCACTATTCTCTTTGTCGCTTTTCACGTCCTTTTTTGTTTGCAAAGTGCTGTGGTGACTGACTGGTCATGATGCTGCATATTATCCAATCAGCATGGTCGTGATGCCGCGTATTATCCAATCAGCATGGTCATGATGCCGTGTATTATCCAATCAGCATGGTCATGACGCCATGTATTATCCAATCAGCATGGCCATGATGCCGCATATTATCCAATCAGCACAGAGTCAATCCGACACCCCGCACACACTGAAGGGCATGAAGAGGCAGAGCAGTGATAGAGCAGTGGCTAAACATTTATTGATAAAAATTGCATATTTTCACTGAGTGACTCCATAGTCGGGGATGCACACCCTCGTAACCTCAGCAAAGCACTTATAAAATCTGAGGTCAGTCTGACGAACAGTTCAAGAGATATGCGTGGAACAGATACACACACAGAGACAGAGATTCTTTGCATTGGCCCTGTTGGGCTTTTTGGGGGCTTGTTTCCATAGAGCTGGTTGCTTGTTTCTCTCGCAAGATATGGCAACACTGGCGGAAGTACAAGTCCCAACATTACTCGGCCGCAAATAGTCACGATGAACTGTACTTGTGCCCAGAAACTCCCATCAGAGTGAGGTATTAGTTTATTGGTTTATTTGTCGGGGACCATGTACAGAAAAAAAAACATTAAACACAGGGCAAAGATGCTTTGTACCAGATTATAGCGTTCCACTAATTTCTATCTGTAGTCCCTGAGGCAGGCAGGAAGATATTAAAAGTACTACTTAGAAGAACTGAGCAATCCGCCAATACTTTGTGAACAACTGTCCGTCTTTTTGCCCGTTCCTCTGCTACTAAACAGCAAAAGCTCCTGTTTGTCTTGATTGTCATTGTATTCACGTACCTCCATCGCTTCCACCATTTAAAATGTCTATCACTGTGCTCTTCTTTATGTGTTTGGATTGCAGCTGTTCAAATCAGCTTAGTGGCTCTTGGCTGCCGCCAACAGTGTGGGCATATGAACTGCAGATTATTTTCCATGCGCATGCGTGTACAGTGATCCCTCGCTACTTCACGCTTCACCTTTCGCGCCCTCAGTGCATCACGGATTTTTCAAAAATATTCATCAAAAATTCAAAGTTGAGAAAAAATGGGCGGGCGCTAGCAGAAGGCAGGGAGACTACATTAGAACATCAGGTATCAACACGGAGAGCCCGCACAACTCAAAATCCACCTCTGTGTTCGCTGTTCTCGTGTTGGCTCGGCTCGGGAATCTCGCAAGCTGATTGGCCGAGACATTTTTTTTTTCCAAAACTTTATTGAGAACAAAGTGAAAGTACAGAATTATGACATAGAAAGCGCCCATACCCAGCGAAGGAAGACCGCATTCATTGTTCTTTATCGCTCGTGTTGCTTAGTCTCGCCGCGTGGAACTTTTCGCTGTTCTCTTGTGCCTTTTTGTGCGAAATAGTCTTCCCGTCGAGCCACTACGCCGCCTCCTGCAGCTTCTCCAGCTGCCCTCGACGATCCTGCGCCTCTAGCACCTGACGATGAGGCGTCACCTGAGGAGCAGTAAAGCTCTCATTAACCTGTGCAGTAAATCATCTTCATCTTGAGCTACGTATCTTGTTATAAGAATAAAAGAGTTCTAAAAACATATTTATGTACACTTTATTTACATCTACGTATGTATGTACACTTACACACACACACACACACGTATCATATGAGAGAGAGAGTGAGAGAATGAACGTACGTATTATTTATGGGTGACGTCATTAGGGGTGACGCTACTTCGCGGTTTTTCACTTTTCGCAGTCGGTTCTGGAACCCATTAACCGCGATAAGTGAGGGATCACTGTACTCCAAAACTACTGGATGGATTTGGATGAAATTTTTACCAGAGGTGGTCCTTGGGCTAGAGAGGAACCAATAACATTTTGGCGATGATCCCAGAATGCATACCTCCACCAAGGCTCTTATCTTCTCACAGAGTGTTGGCAAGAATACTCCAAAACTACTGGATGGCTTTCGATGAACTTTTTACCACAGGTGGTCCTTGGGCTAGAGAGGAACCCATAACGTTTTGGTGATGATCCGAGAATCCATACCTCCACCAAGGCTCTGGCACCGAGGCATCAGCACCTTGGTGCTTTCATTAGAATGGCAAACTCACAAGGGTAAATTTGGAAAGCCTTTCAGAGCATTAGGACATGTGCTGCTACTCATGAACAAGAAGTCCTGCTTCATCTGCATCAGCTGGATTGTGCATCTACAAATAACAAGGTAATTAAAATCTAATTAAAATTTATTTCTTTGCCAGTAAAGTATTACCAAAAATTATGTTTGAAAAGGTCAGTGAGCTCTTGCTTGTCTCTTGTTCTTAACTCCACATGTTGTTCTGACAAACCAGAGAAGACTTTGATATTATCACCTTCATAATCATGTAATGTTATTGTATACCGCTACGTTATTTTGATTATTTTGTTTATTTTAGAGTGGTTTGCCATTTCAGCTTTTGTTCATGCTGCCCTCGGGCAGTCACCTGTAAATAAGCATTGCAAACTACAGTCCCGTGTTTGGGTTCTGTTTCTTTACTTTTGCGCCCCAGAGGGGCGCATCCTTGACAGAAGATCACTGCCAGTTGGACTCAGCGGACTGAGTTTGTACAGGCATGGGGGACTGGTGCCTTAGCGAGGAGCAGCTGTGGGCCACGAGTAAACTTTGGGACTTGGTCGCTGCAGCTGCAGTGATAGAGAGAAAACCTTCAATCTCTGGGGAGCGGCGACCCGGGTGCTGGCACGTACTCCGGGTCTGCGGGCACTTTCCCGGGTACAGGAACTACGCAGCTTCCTCATCACCTCAGCGGCATTCCACCTGCTGTCTTCCATGTCCCTGCCTTAGGCCGGTGAGGAGAGGCAGAAGGAGCGACGGAGAGCCCCATGGCTACTCCGCTTAACACAGTGCTCCGCTCTAGCACCTGCACCCTCACCTCCTCATAGCTCTGGGGTTCAGGCACCCAGAGCTTTTTCCTCGTCTCCTCACCAAGCGTTCTCTGGAGCCACCCGCGGGGATTCCCCTGGATCTGCAACAGCAGCAGAGTCCCTTCTCCCGAGCTTCGTGTCTGATGGGTTCTCAGCAGCTGTAGCCTCCAGGCCTGATGATCTATCAGCTGCTTTTGTCTCCATGTCTGGGACTCCAGTGAACCATAGTGAGAGCCATTATCCACAAATGGCAAAAACACAGAACAGGGGTGAACCTTCCCAGGAGTGGCCGGCCGACCGAAATTACCCCAAGAGCACAGTGATGACTCATCCATAAGAAAGAGACTGGGCAAAAATGGCCTGCATGGCAGAGTTCTAAGACGAAAACCACTACTCAGCAAAAACAACATAAAGGCTCATCTCAGTTTTCCCAGAAAACATTTTGATGATCACCAAGACTTTTGGGAAAATACTCTGTGGACTGACGAGACAAAAGTTGAACTTTTTGGAAGGTGTGTGTCCCATTACATCTGGCGTAAAAGTCATACAGCATTTCAGAAAAAGAACATCATACCAACAGCAAAATATGGTGGTGGTAGTGTAATGGTCTGGGGCTGTTTTGCTGATTCAGACCTAGAAGACTTGCTGTGGTAAATTGAACCATGAATTTTGCTGTCTACCAAAAAATCCTGAAGGAGAATGTTCGGCCATCTGTTCGTGACCTCAAGCTGAAGTGCACTTGGGTTCTTCAGTAGGACAATGATCCAAAACACACCAGCAAGTCCACCTCTGAATGGCTTAAGAAAAACAAAATGAAGACTTTGGAATGGCCCAGTCAAAGTCCTAACCTGAATCCGATTGAGATGCTGTGGCATGACCTTAAAAAGGCGGTTCATGTTAAAAAAACCCTCCAGTGTGGCTGAATTACAACAATTCTGCAAAGATGATAGGGCCAAAATTCCTCCACAGTGCTGTAAAAGACTCATTACCAGTTATCGCAAATGCTTGATTGAAGTTGTTGCTGCTAAGGGTGGCCCAACCAGTTATTAGGTTTAGGGGGCAATCACTTTTTCACACAGGGCCATGTGGGATTTTTTTTTTTTTACCCTTAATAGCAAATACCTTCATTTAAAAACTGCATTTTGTGTTTACTTGTGTTATCTTTGTCTAATATTTAAATTTGTTTGATGATCTGAAACATTTAAGTGTGACAAACATACAAAAAAATGAGAAATTAGGAAGGGGCAAACACTTTTTCACACCACTGTAGGTTCATATTGTCTTCTTTTTCGTGACTGTTTTCATTTAATTCAGCCAGCTGATCCACCCGGCTGGTCACAAATCACAGCGATCAGCTGACACTTCTGAGGATGACTGCAGACGTCAGTCGAAACATGTCGAGGTTAAATAAACATCTCCTTCTCATCCCTGTCTGAATAAAGAAAAACAGTAAACTAATCTTCTCGGGCTGTGAGCAGGCTATTGAATTACCTGTATCTGGCGCTAATGCCGGAGGACAGCATGCCAAACAAAACGTCTTTACGTGCCTCCATCTCATTCAGGAGCACCTCCAATATAGTCTGTGAAATTCCATTAAATCCATTGTTTTTGATCATGGATACAGGAGAATCAAACATGCAGTGGTTTTATATATCTATTTGCATATCTATTTGCATCTAATTACATATTCAAATAGGGTTGAGTCAAGGGAGGAGTCCGGTATTTCCTCACGTGTGTTCAGTTTCAAGAAGATTAGGATGTACAAAGGAAATGTGCTTGGATTCCTCCTTAAGCACTGTTTCAAACATCTGGATTTTTTTTTTTGTTTTGTTTTTTTGCTTACAACGTTTTCTTGATTTAAACCTACATCATCTTTCAGTAGGAAATCCACACAAGTCTTTGTACATGAGGCCTCGGGTTCTCTTCCACCTGCTCCCTACTCTCACTACAGATCACAATGTCATCTGCAAACATCATGGTCCACGGAGACTCCTGCCTGACCCTGTCTGTCAACCTGTCCATCGCCATGGCAAACAAGAAGGGGCTCTGAGTCGATTCCTCATGGAATCCCACCCCCACCTTGAATCCATCTGTCACTCATACGGCACACCTCACCACCATCTTGCCGTCCTCATACATGTCCTGCACCAACCTCATATACTTCTCTGCCACTTCTGACTTTATCATACAGTACCACACTTCTTCTCTTGGTACCCTATCTTATGCTTTCTCTAGATCCACAAAGACACAGTGCAACTCCTTCAGACGTTCTCTGTATTTCTCCATCAACACTTTAAGGGTGCTTTCACACCTAAATTCATTTACTTTGGTCCAAACCAGTTGATAAGTTTGTTACTTTGTATCACTTTCTCCTTGGTTTGGTTCTCTTTCACACAGGCAAAAATTCAAGCAGACCAAACTGCATCACGTTAAATCCCGTGAGACTTAGGTCAGAACGTTCTTTGTTCTTATTGGTCAGATTCTTTTACCGCGAGAACAGGAAAGGTAAATACAGGAAGTAGGATGACTACTGTGAATTTATGCATTTCTGGAGAGAAAATGATACAAATCGTAGCGTAATTTACGGGGGGTTTCATCGCCCTAGTTATCATTTATTACATTATGTGATTATACCACTTTTGTCAAATAATAGAGTTTGAAAATGAAGTGTGGCTACAGATGGAAAATAACATGTTAATGTTCGTTAGTCCTCCAGAACCGTGACATGCTCAGCCGCAGATATTTTCAAAGATCCATCAGGTACGGTCATGTGAAAAAAATAGGACACCCTGTATATGCCTGTGTGTGTGTTTTTGTTTTTGTTTTTTAAACATATTTGGACATATGGATATTTAATATCCATCCATCCATCCATCCATCTTCTACCGCTTTTCCGGAGGTCCAGGTCGCGGAGGCAGCAGTTCAAGCAGAGAAGCCCAGACTTCCCTCTCCCCAGCCACCTGCTCCAGCTCTTCAGAGAGGATACCAAGGCGTTCCCAGACCAGCTGGGAGACATAGTCTCTCCACCGTGTCCTGGGTCTGCCCCGGGGTCTCCTCCCAGTGGGACGTGCCTGAAACACCTCAAGTGGGAGGCGTCCAGGAGGCATCCTAATCAGATGCCCATGCCACCTCAACTGGCTCCTTTCAATGTGGAGGAGCAGCGGTTCTACTCTGAGCCTCTCCCGCATGACTGAGCTCCTCACCCTATCTCTGAGGGTGAGTCCAGCAATCCTACGGAGAAAGCTCATTTCAGCCTCTTGTATCTGCGATCTCGTTCTTTCGGTCATTACCCAAAGCTCGTGACCATAGGTGAGAGTAGGAATGTAGATTGACTGGTAAATCGACAGCTTTGCCTTAGAACTAAACTCCCTCTTCACCACAACAGACCGATACAACGTCCGCATCACTGCAGATGCTGCTCCAATCCGTCTGAGGGATCACACTCTTCAGCCTCCCTGGGAATGTCTATGCCAAGGTACTGGAGAGGAGAGTCCGGCCGTTGGTTGAACCTCGGATTCAGGAGGAGCAATGTGGTTTTCATCCTGGCCGTGGCACATCGGACCAGCTCTTTACCCTCTCGAGAATCCTCGAGGGTTCGTGGGAGTTTGCCCAACCAGTTTACATGTGTTTTGTGGACTTGGAGAAGGCATTTGACCGCGTCTCTCGTGGATTTTTGTGGGGGGTGCTTCGGGAGTATGGGGTATCGGGCTTGTTGTTACGAGCTATTTGGTCTCTGTACGACCGTTGTGAGAGTTTGGTTCGTATTGCCAACACTCGGTCGGAGTCATTCCCAGTGAGAGTTGGACTCCGCCAGGGCTGCCCTTTGTCACCAATCCTGTTCATAATTTTTATGGACAGGATTTCTAGGCGCAGCCAGGGAATGGAGGGTGTCATGCTTGGTGACCACAGGATCTCATCTCTGTTGTTTGCAGATGATGTTGTCCTGTTGGCTTCATCCAGCAATGAACTACAGCTCTTGCTGGGACAGTTTTCCGCTGAGTGTGAAGCGGCTGGGATGAGAATCAGCACCTCCATGTCCGAGTCCATGGTCCTCAGCCGGAAAAAGGTGGATTGTCCTCTCTGGGTTGGGGACAGGCTCCTGCCCCAAGTGGAGGAGTTTAAGTATCTTGGGGTCTTGTTCACGAGTGAGGGGAAAATGGAGCGAGAGATATTTAATATCAATGTTAAAAAATACTGGGAGATTCATGTAATACAACTAAACAATTAAAATGAATTAAAGACTTTTTTCAAATTTTCTGTAAAATGTAATTCTAAACAAACAGTGAGGAATAAATTAGGACACCTCCATCTTTTTTAGGACACCCCCACATTCATTCCCACTTAAAATGGCTAAAATAATTTTTTTAAAAATGCAAATAAAAACAAAAACAAGGTTAGACACAAATATGTGAACATTTCTTAATAAAGAACTGAATATTTAATGGAGTGTCCTAATTTTTTCATATGACTGTATGTACAGTGGCATAAAATGTTTTACAGTTTGCCGCTGTTTCTGTTTTAGTGCAGTCCCTTCCTCACCTGCAGGACTGCACCAGAGTTCGCCATTTGATCCGAACCGAGACCACCTCTTTCAGGTGGTCTCAATTCAGTTGGTTTGGCGCGCACCTGAGTGTGATTACCGTGTTCTCACCAGACAAAATGAACCACACTAACGGAGAAAACGAACTTGAGTTCGACTGAAATGAACTAAAGCCTGTAGGTGTGAAAGCACCCTTAGAGCAAACACTGCATCTGTAGTACTCTTTCTTGGCATGAAACCATACTGCTGCTCACTGATTGTGACCTCTGTTCCTAACCTGGCTTCAACAACTCTTTCCCATATCTTCATAGTGTGACTAATCAACTTTACGCCTCTGTAGTTACTAAAGTTCTGAGCGTCACCTTTGTTCTTGAAAATTTGTACCAGAACACTTCTTCTCCACTCCTGAGGCATCCTCTCACTATCCAAGACTGTGTTAAACATTCTGGTTAAAAAATCCACGGCCATCTCTCCATACCTCTACATGTACATATGTCATCTGGACCAACTGTCTTTCCATCATTCTTTTCAAAGCTGCCCTCACTTCCACCTTGCTAATCCTTGGGCCTTCCTTAGTCACTATCTTTCCTTCATTCATCCTCATCTCTCTCTCATTTTCTTCATTCATCAGCTCCTCAAAGTACTCCTTCCACCTTCTCAACACACTCTCATCACTTGTTAGTGCATTACCATTTCTGTCCTTAATCAGCCTAACTTGCTGCGCATCCTTTCCAGCTTGATCTCTGCCAGTCAATACAAGTCCTTTTCTTCTCCCTTAGTCTCCAGCCTCTCATACAGCTTACGATATGCCTTTTCCTTTGCCACCTCTCTTTGCCATGTGCCTAGATTCCACATACTCCTGTCTATTTTCTTCATCTCCATAACTATCCCACTTTTCTTTGCCAGCCTCTTCCTTTGAATACTTTCCTGTACCTCATTCCACCACCAAGTCTCCTCGTCTTCCTTCCTCTGACCAGAGGATATACCACATACCTTTCTACCCATTTCCATATGCTGTACTTTCCCTGTCATCTGGTAATTTTTCTCTACCATCCAGAGCCTGTTTCAACTCCTTCCTGAACTCTTTGTGACCTTCTTCCTTCTGTAACTCTCTTCCTCTTCTTGCTTTCTAACGTCATCCTACAGATGACCATCCGATGCTGCCTAGCTACATTTTCTCCTCCAACCACCTTGCAGTCTCCCATCTCTTTCAGATTTATCCTTCTGCATAAGATGCAGTCCACCTGTGTGCACCTTCCTCCACTATTGTAAGTCACCCTATGTTCTTCTGTTTTCTTGAAGTATGTGTTTACCACAGCTATTTCCATCCTTTTAGCAAAATCCACAGCCATCTGTCCTTCCTTATTTGTCTCCTTAAAACCATACCTACCCAGAACCTCCTAATGACCTCTGTTCCCTTCACCTACATGTCCATTAAAGTCCGCTCCAATCACCACTCTCTCCCCCCTGGGAACACTCTCTACCACTTCATCCAACTTACTCCAGAATTCCTCTTTCTCTTCTACCTGACATCCAACTTGTGGGGTATACGCACTAACAACATTCAACATCACACCTTTGACTTCTAGCTTCAAACTCATGATCCTGCCTGACTCCCTCTTCACCTCCTGAACACTCTCCACATACTCTTCCTTCAAGATTATTCCTACTCCATTTCTCTTTCTATCTACACCATGGTAGAACAGTTTAAATCCACCTCCAATGTTCCTAGCCTTGCTTCCCTTCCATCTGGTTTCTTGAACACACAGTATACAGTGCATCCGGAAAGTATTCACAGGGTTTCACTTTTTCCACATTTTGTTATGTTACAGCCTTATTCCAAAATGGATTAAATTAATTTTTTTCCACAAAATTCTACACACAATACTCCATAATAACAATGTGAAAAAGTTTTTTTTGTGATTTTTGCAAATTTTTTAAAAATGAAAAACTAAAAAATCACATGTACATAAGTGTTCACAGCCTTTGCCATGAAGCTCAAAATTGAGCTCAGGTGCATCCTGTTTCCACTGATTATCCTTGAGCTGTTTGTACAGCTTAATTGGTGTCCACGTGTGGTAAATTCAGTTGACATACACAGGGACATGATTTGGAAAGGTACACACCTGTCAATATAAGGTCCCACAGTTGACAGTGCATGTCAGAGCACAAACCAAGCATGAAGTCAAAGGAATTGTCTGTAGACCTCCGAGACAGGATTGTCTAGAGGCACAAATCTGGGGAAGGGTACAGAAAAATTTCTGCTGCTTTGAAGGTCCCAATGAGCACAGTGGCCTCCATCATCCGCAAATGGAAGAAGTTTGGAACCACCAGGACTCTTCCTAGAGCTGGCCGGCTGTCTAAACTGAGTGATTGGGGGAGAAGGGACTTAGTCAGGGAGATAACCAAGAACCCGATGGTCACTCTGTCAGAGCTCCAGCATTTCTCAGGAGAACCTTCCAGAAGGACAACCGTTTCTGCAGCAATCCACCAATCAGGCCTGTATGGCAGAGTGGGCAGACTGAACCACTCCTTTGTAAAAAACACATGGCAGCCCACCTGGAGTTTGCCAAAAGGCACCCAAAGGACTCTCAGGCCAGGAGAAACAAAATTCTCTGGTCTAATGAGACAAAGATTGAACTCCTTGGCGTGAATGCCAGGCGTCATGTTTGGAGGAAACCAGGCACCACTCATCACCAGGCCAATACCGTCCCTACAGTGAAGCATGGTGGTGGCAGTATCATGCTGTGGGGATGTTCTTCAGCGGCAGGAACTGGGAGACTAGTCAGGATAGAGAGAAAGATGAATGCAGCAATGTACAGAGACATCCTGCATAAAAACCTGCTCCAGAGCACTCTTGACCTCAGACTGGGATGGTGGTTCATCTTTCAGCAGGGCAACAACCCTAAGCACACAGCCAAGATATCAAAGGAGTGGCTTCAGGACAACTCTGTAAACGTCCTTGAGTGGCCCAGCCAAAGCCCAGACTTGAATGCAATTGAACATCTCTGGAGAGATCTGAAAATGGCTGTGTACCGACACTTCCCATCCAACCTAATGGAGCTTGAGAGGTGCTGCAAAGAGAAATGGGCAAAACTGCCCACAGATAGGTGTGCCAAGCTTGTGGCATCATATTCAAAAAGACTTGAGGCTGTAATTGCTGCCAAAGGTACATCAACAAAGTATTGAGCAAAGGCTGTGAATACTTATGCACATGTGATTTCTTAATTTTTTGTTTTTAACCTTTCTTGTGTCTTGATTTCATGGACACGAAAAGCGCCCTCACTGTCTATGTTGCAGTTCTGTGCCTGTCATGTGATGTGGCCATAAACCATAAAAAATCCCCAGTTGTACTAAGTATTCCACCTCACAAGGTGGCAGACACGTATAACTTACTGCTCTTGCCTTGGAGGACTTATGTGTCCCAAATAACCATCCAAAAACCTCACTTCTGGGACACCAACAAAGAAGAGTTTGTAAACAAATGTTGATGTGCTCTATCGCAACACGGAGGAGGCATTTGCTCCCAAATTTGTCAACTATGATTCTAAAAAGAGATTATTTAGCTTATGAAGGTAAATATCTACATTTTGTTATAACAGAGGGTGGCTGAAGCTGGTTAATTTTCACCTGCCATCAACCCCAGCACCATGTGACTGGACACAACAATCGTGCCGGTTCCGTGTCGTCATATAAGATAAAAAACAAAACCATCCTTTGTGTAAATATGTCCAAAGTCCACTTTTGACTGAAAGTTATGTAATTCGATATGGCTGCCGTGGCATTATGCAAAATAGATGCATAAATTTACTCCTGTCTCAAACTTTGGATTATATTCTACATCTTTTTAATTGACAGTAAGCCATTATCTCTTACCACTTTCAAGTTATAGCCTTGGAAATCTCTGACATCTGAACTGAATATTTTCTTGAAAAAAATCTTGACCACCAGGGGAAGAGGTTGCTGGAGCAAAAGTGTGCCACAGACAGTCATTGGGTAACTAGTGCATGCCCATAGAACGCAAGTATTCCTGTCTGAAACAGATATCCCAATCAGGCTTTACAGGCCCAAATGTAGGCTGTGTTTGAAAGTGGAATACAAAGAGGTGTAGCCTATATGTCAACAATCACATGTTAGACTTTGGCAAATATAAAAGGGAGTAAATGGCACTAAGATTTATTTGATTGTGTAAATATTAATTACAGAATACCTAAATATTGAAAATGAATGGGACTGTTTCAGACTGCGACTGTTTCAGATCCCTTGTTTATTTGTTTGTCAGATCACTTATTTGTCTGATCTTTTATCACTTATATTCAAGATAATAGTGTATCTTGCACTTTGGGGAATGGGAGTTGTTCACTCACCATTATAATTAGTTTATATCACTGTTCAGTAGTGGAGTTCAGTGTAATATTGAATTTCTTCTGTGTATCGTCAATAAACTCATGCAGTACCATAACAGGACACGTTGACAAATATTTGAGACCCACTGTAGTGCATCAGTTTATATTTTAGCAATATTTTATTAAAAGCTTTTTAAAACTTTAATGCTAAAATGATTTCCGGTTCCGGTTCCGCCGGACCGGCGGCGCCACACGAGTCGGCTGCCTGTTGCAACAGCCTTTTTTTTATCTTCCTTCTTCTTTCTACACCTTTCACTCTGTATATATATCACGGACGCACGGATCGCCCCGGGGGTCTCCCGGGTCGGCGGACGGAGCCACGGTTTGCAGCGGGAGACGTTACAGCGGGGAGGAGCTAGTGCTAGCTAGCACTTGGCCGCCGCCCGGTGCTAATGGGAAACTCGACATACCGGGAGCTGTAGCGAAAAGGACGCGGGTGCCGGGCTGGAGTTTAGGCGGCGTGAAAGAAATATAAGACAGAATAATAAAGAGCGATGGCAAGAACCAAGCAGACCGCCCGTAAAATCTACTGGAGGAAGAAGCCCCCCAGGAGACAGCTAGCCACCAGGGCTGCTCGGAGAGGCGCTCTGGCCACCGGCAGAGTGAAGAGGCCTCGCCGTCACAGGCCCGTGGCTCTGAGAGAGATCCGTCGCTACCAGAAATCCACGGAGCTGCTCATCTGTAAGCTGCCCGTCCAGCGCCTGGTGAGGGAGATCGCTCAGGACTTCAAGACCGTCCTGCGTTTCCTGAGCTTCGCCGTCATGGCTCTGCAGGAGACCAGCGAGGCCCACCTGGTGGGTCTCTTCTTCGCTAAGGGGGTCACCATCATGCCCAAAGACTTCCAGCTGGCCCGCTGCATCCGCGGAGAGAGAGCTTAGACTTTCTGCTGCACATTCACCAGCCATAATGCTCTGCACTGTGTGTCTATATATATACATTTATAGTAAAATGGACATATGTTTACTAGATGTTGTTTTTTCTTGCCTTCTGATTGTTGCTCTGAGTGTTGCTATCCCTATGCTGTTGCAATCCTGGAATTTCCCCATTGTGGGACTAATAAAGGCTTATCTTATCTTATCTTATCTTAAAATTGAGGTGGTGCTTATATTGTCGCGCTGGGGCGATACTGAGGCCAAATAATGATCTGAACCTTGAGGGTGTGACTGGCAAAGACTGAGCGCCACCGCTCTATTGTAAGCGTTTGTTTTTTATTGATGCAAGATTATTTATTATTATTACGCCTAAACTATCGCATTTTTGACCCTCTAAACGTTATCCAAAACACATTTTTTTCCACACACCTCAGACCCAGTGAAAAATTTTATAAACTGGAAAAAATATGTGCCCCATGCTGAAAATTTATCCAGCATATGGTTGATACGTCCCGCATTCGTGGTTGTAGGGCCTTCCCCACATGTTGGATCCAAAGGTGGGTCCAATCAGCTGATCGTTGGAACCACAGAGTTCAGCTGTTTTCCATGATAAATCAGCCTCAGGGCAAAAGCACACTCCATGCATTATCTTTTTTTCATTTTATTGAAACTAACTTATTTTATCGCCATCAGTTAACGTGGCTTTGAGCCAGGTCGTGTCTGGCTGCGTAAGCTGTGTTTGAAAGTGGAATACAGAGGTGTAGCCTATATGTAGGGATTCACACATGTTGGCCTTTGACAAATATGAAAGGGACTGAACTGAGATTTATTTGATTGTGTGAATATTAATTACAGAATAACTGAAAATGAATGGGACATCCAGTAGTAGCCACTGTTTAAGAACCACTTGTTTATTTTTTTTTCAGAACACTTATTTGTGTGACCTTTTATGAGTTATTGAGCGTTTTTGTGTTCAGTTTGGTGACAGTCGTCGTTTAGTCAAACCGTGTATGTGGCCGCATATGATATGCAGTTGATCTGGGCATTCTGCTCCACAATTATTAACTTTTAATAGCACACCGAGAGGAGCGGTGACGGCGAGTCGTGATCTTGCAAAGAGTCTACCATTGACTAGGGCAGGCTGGGCGTGCCTCCACGCAAACAATCGTGGAGCGCCTGGTCGGACACCGGTGGGAGAAGCAGCAGCTAAACTGGTGGATCGCAGTCCTTCGCAGGGAGCCAAGTGTTATGTCTGTAATCAATGAGACACGAGTCGTTTTGTGCCGAACATCCAACTGCACTTTATTGAGAACACACACAAATATATACACTGGCCGCAGCCCGCCTGATGTCACTCTGCAGGGCAGCTACGGCAAGCCTCTACGGCCAAACTCATATACAATATTCTCCCCCCCTTTAGAAAAGTCTAAAACCACACACACAATTGAAAACCTCTCCAATTTAGGACCCAAATCACGCACTAAAATAACGGAAACAATGTACTATAATGGCCTAACACATTCACACAACATAACTAAAATAGAGTTGGTGGGTGGACTGCCACACAACTCGCATGGCACAGTGGATTATTCTGCCACTGGTAAACTGAAAAGAGTCCATTGATAAACTAAAAGTGCTGCCGTGTTCCTAAACTAAATAACCATACAGTGGGGAAAAAAAGTATTTAGACAGCCACCAATTGTGCAAGTTCTCCCACTTAAAAGATGAGAGAGGTCTCCAATTTTGATCATAGGTATACCTCAACTATGAGAGACAAAATGAGAAAAAAAAAATCCAGAAAATCACATTGAAGGATTTTTAATGAATTAATTGGTAAATTCCTCAGTAAAATAAGTATTTGGTCACCTACAAACAAGCAAGATTTCTGGTTCTCACAGACCTGTAACTTCTTCTTTAACACCAGAAGTCCCAGAGAGGGGCCATTTGACCTTTTTACCTAGAAAACCCATAAGGGGACCAACAAGAGACCACAAGAGGGCCAACTTCTGGGACTTCTATTAAGAAGCTCCTCTGTCCTCCACTCGTTACCTGTATTAATGGCACCTGTTTGAACTCTTTATCAGTATAAAAGACACCTGTCCACAACCTCAAACAGTCAGACTCCAAACTCCACTATGGCCAAGACCAAAGAGCTGTCAAAGGACACCAGAAACAAAATTGTACACCTGCACCAGGCTGGGAAGACTGAATCTGCAATAGGTAAGCAGCTTGGTGTGAAGAAATCAACTGTGGGAGCAATTATTAGAAAATGGAAGACATACAAGACCACTGATAATCTCCCTCGATCTGGGGCTCCACGCAAGATCTCACCCCGTGGGGTCAAAATGATCACGAGAACGGTGAGCAAAAATCCCAGAACCACATGGGGGGACCTAGTGAATGACCTGCAGAGAGCTGGGACCAAAGTAACAAAGGCTACCATCAGTAACACACTACGCCGCCAGGGACTCAAATCTTGCAATGCCAGACGTGTCCCCCTGCTTAAGCCAGTACATGTCCAGGCCCATCTGAAGTTTGCTAGAGAGCATTTGGATGATCCAGAAGAGGATTGGGAGAATGTCATATGGTCAGATGAAACCAAAATAGAACTTTATTGTAAAAACTCAACTTGTCGTGTTTGGAGGAGAAAGAACACCATACCTACTGTGAAGCATGGGGGTGGAAACATCATGCTTTGGGGCTGTTTTTCTGCAAAGGGACCAGGACGACTGATCCGTGTATAGGAAAGAATGAATGGGGCCATGTATCATGAGATTTTGAGTGAAAACCTCCTTCCATCAGCAAGGGCATTGAAGATGAAACGTGGCTGGGTCTTTCAGCATGACAATGATCCCAAACACACCGCCCGGGCAACGAAGGAGTGGCTTTGTAAGAAGCATTTCAAGGTCCTGGAGTGGCCTAGCCGGTCTCCAGATCTCAACCGCATGGAAAATCTTTGGAGGGAGTTGAAAGTCCATGTTGCCCAGTGACAGCCCCAAAACATCACTGCTCTAGAGGAGATCTGCATGGAGGAATGGGCCAAAATACCAGCAACAGTGTGTGAAAACCTTGTGAAGACTTACAGAAAACGTTTGACCTCTGTCTTTATCTGTCTTTATATCTTTATCTGACTTTTGTTATTGACCAAATACTTATTTTACCGAGGAATTTACCAATTAATTCATTAAAAATCCTTCAATGTGATTTTCTGAATTTTTTTTTTCTCATTTTGTCTCTCATAGTTGAGGTATACCTATGATGAAAATTGGAGACCTCTCTCATCTTTTAAGTGGAAGAACTTGCACAACTGGTGGCTGACTAAATACTTTTTTGCCCCACTGTACATCAAATAATCCCAGAACAATAACATTTTAGTCTTTTCCCAAAGCACATGCAAACATATAAACATTCTCATTATTATTATCATCATTATTTAACACCACATAAACATATGAACATTAGAATTTTTAAGTTACACCACTGTCCTCAGGCAGAAAAGGGTAGAACCAGCTTGGGGGCCCAGGGCAGCCCCTCGGTCGGTACGCCCCTGGAAGCAGCCAGCCTTTGGGGTCATAACTGAATTCACAGACAAGAGTGCCTCTTCTCCTCACCATCGACCACCCCTCTCGTCAGGACCCACCATCCGAAGCCTTCTCCCAGACACGCCGCACCTCATTGGCGTGCCTCCTCGAGCCGTCCGATAGCTGGAAATAAGCTGCGCCCAACTTAGCCACGATGTGCAGCCGTTCCTGGTGTTCCTTCGGCTGTCGTCCAGCCCACATCCGCCGTGGACATTCTTCCCTTCAAGCCCAAACTAAGTCCATAACTCTGAAAGGGGTCTTGCTCAGCTTACAGTGTTGCTGCTTGGCACACGGTTTTGCCATGCCTGCCGGTCTGGCCACTTTTAAAACCGCTGCAGCTGTCGCCATTGTAGACCCAGATTCACCGGCCCCCTGTGGCCGAGCTCCGGGGAATACTGGAGCTAGCTTGTCGGCCTCACTCAACAACGCAGGCGTCTCGCCATCATGCCCAGTACCCTCGTCCAAGGTGTCTTGGGCTTGGGCACTGAGGTCTTCCTGTGCCGACCCTGAGTGAGGCTGGCCCTGCTGGACCTCCGTGGTGCCTGGTAAATCTTTGTACTGCTCGCACCCAATGTCCGTCTCTGTGCCTGGCTGTCGCTGCTGTTTCTCGGGGTTCTAAGCATGCTCCCCCCCCCCCCGCCACCGCTGCTCCAACCCTAGCTGTGGGGAAAACTGAGCCAAGTCTGGTCGCTGCTCTCCCCCTGTGCCATCTTCATTCACTGCGGTTTCTTCACCTCCAGTGCTGTGGTAACTTACCATGCTGTGCTTTTTGGCTGGCTTGTCATCTTCGGTGGGTGCAGGCTCCCGCTCCCGTGGCTCTGACTCCACTGTGAAAACTAGCTTATAGTTTTTAGCTAGTGTTTGGCGCCCCCCCCCCCCCAGCTCTGTGGCTAACTCCGCCATTGCTACTGGCTGAGCTGTTAGCTTCCCTGAGCTAGCTAGCTTAGCTACTTTTGGCGCCAACAGCCTTTCCACCCACAGCATCATGCTCCTTGTGTGTTTGGCAAAGTATTCAGCCATCCATCCAACAGCATCTGTATAAGACTCCGTCTCCCCCAACATGTGGAAAATTTTCTGACCTTCTACACCGAGATGGTGGACCAGAAGTGCTCGTCTCCACATTCTGTCGAGTCTACTCAGGCCCAACGCCATGATGTACCCCTCAAACATGGCCAACCAGTTCGGCCACAGGATCGCTGGCTTTCCCGGATACTGTAGAAACGGTGGTTTCTTCGCTCTGCCCCGAAGAGCAAGCATTCCTTGTCTGATGCCTTTTTCAAAGCAGGGTGGGGGGCGCCAATGGGAGAACTATGAGCCGGCAATTCCACTGCGACCGAGGGCAGTGATCGACGGGGAGGTAAACGTCCCACCGACCCACCAACCGGCGAAACTTCCCCACTTTGATGGCAAGACCCTGCTGGACGATTACCTGATCCAGGTTGAACTGGCCACTGCGCTGAATGGCTGGACACCTGAAGAGACAGCTGTGCAGGTTGCACTGGCTCTGGAGGGTGGAGCTCTCTGCACGCTGCCTGATCTCCAGCCTGAGGAATGCCACAGCTGGCCAGCGCTACAAGGAGTGCTGCGGAGGCGGTTTGGGAGAGCGACCCATGCCGATCACACCTGGGAACAGCTGGCCAGCCACCGGTGGGACAACCGGGAGAGCCTGGGAGCCTATGCAGTGGACGTACAGCTGCTGACACAGCGTGGCTACCCGGATTTCGAGCCAGAGGTGGTGGAGAAGCTCGCTCTACAGAACTTCATCTGTGGGCTCTGCCCGGCCCAGCTCCAGGAACACATTTGGATTCACGCTTCGAGCAGCTGGGAGATGGCCATGGTAGAAGCAAAGCGGGTGGAGCCGATGATAGATTATGCAGCTGACGTGTCATCACCAAGGCAGAGAGCTTTTCAGGCCACAGCTGAGAGTGAGGACAAGGAGGAAAGGGAATTATGCTGGACCACACCTGCGTGGTCGGCGAGAGTACAACGACGGCGGCACGAGGAGGGATGTTTCCATTGTGGAGAGCCAGCACACATCACGCGCTACTGCCCTGCACCCACCCCACGACAACCAGCGTCCTCACCAGCTTTAACCCAAGAGTGAGGTGGCACAGATGGGGACCTGCCACCTCCCACAGACATTTTCCCCAGTGGACAGCTGGGCCAACTTGGACAATCACCAGGGCTGTATCTATAGTGCAGCCTGGACAGCACACCAATTCGGGTCCTGATCGACATCGGTTCCACCATTTCCCTGGTCCTACCCAGGGTGCTGCCCGGTACAGGTGGACCGCAAGGGTGGGAATCTACCTGATGCTGCGTCCTCACCCCCACCGGTGAGCATGCCAGGCTGGGGGGGCGACAGGTCCTTGGGGTGGGAGTGGCAGGTCAGAACACAAACCACCCATTCTGGCTGGCTGACATCCAGGACCTGTGCATCATTGGACTAGATCTGCTCTCAGCATGGGGTGCGAAGATCAACACAGCCAGCTCTTCTCTCCTGCTGGGGGCTCAGACCATCACACTCTATGGCAACAGCCAGACGAGGAACCAGGGGGCCCACACGATCGAAGGGCCGGTGCCGTCAGTGCAGGCTGAGGATCGTAACCCAGCAGTCTTACGGGCTCTCCAGACCACTATGGCCCAAGATAGCGTAGCGGCTCACAGCGCTTCTTCAGATCATCGGGCCGCTCTCCCCAGCAATGATGTCACGGAGCCCCTTGGCATTCAGCAGCTTTGGACCGACCAGGATGGAGATTCTGTCATCTCCCAGGTCCAGCAGTGGCTGGACACGGACCAGTGGTCTGCCCGGAAGGCTGCGGCTGTACTGGACACAGAGACCAAGGCCCTGCATTCCCAGTGGTCCAACCTCTGCTGTCATGAGGGTGTTGTCTATCGGCTGTGCCAGTCTCCAGCTGGACAGCATCAAGTCTGGCAGCAGCTGGTCCCCCGAGGGCTCCGCCCCAAGGTGCTCCAGTTGGTCCACAGGTCAGTGGGGGCGGTCCACTGCGGAGTGAAGAAGACTCTGCAGCAGGTTCGGGCTCGGTTCTACTGGCCGGGGTGTCGTCGGGTTGTGAAGCACCATTTCCACCACTGTGCCACCTGCACAGCTCAGAGAGGACAGACGCAGCAATCCCATGCCCCCCCCCTGCAGCAGTATGAGATGGACGGCAAACTGGGGTTGGATTATTCGTTCCGCTTGAGAGGACGCCTGCACACGGTACCTGAACTGGCTTGGGATATCCCCGTAGCGGTGAGGAGTCAACAGAAATGAGCGTACGATTCTTGCTACCAGGGGAGGGACTTTGCTGGACTTTTTCTGCCTGGAGCGGAAAGAGGAACTGTCACCAAAGCTGGCGAGCCACTGGTCGGAACTGTGCATGCTGGTCTCCAACAACGGCGGTCGCTCCGATGCCTGGATGGATTTGTATTGGACTTTTGAGTTGGACTTGCTATTCTGGGGACAGAAACCAGTCCGGGAGAAGACAGTGTAACATTGGGGCTGTGAGGAAGGGGTGGGGATTCTCCCAGCATTCTTTACGCTGCAGAGACCATTGTTCTAAGTGTTTTTACTGTGCCATTATAACTGTGTGATAAGACCAGTTGTGATAGCATTGTTTTCCCCTGTATGTGACAAATCATGTGTCTGTGCTGGCATGAGTGAGATGAGGGTCTGTGTAAATGATCTCCCCTCTGTTCTGTGTAGTGAGTGTGTGAAGAGTAAAGCCTGTTGCGTCACAATCATCTCTCATTATTTGTGTGAACCCCATGAAACATCACAATATTTTGACTAAGCGACTCCATATTCAGGGATGCACACCCTCGTAACCTCAGGAAACCACGTTTAAAATCTGAGGCCAGTCTGACAAACAGTTCAAGAGATATGCATGGAACAGACAGACACACAAACACACACACCAAGATTTCATGAATTTATAGAGATTTGCAAAAATCTAAAAAAAAAAAAAAAAACTTTTTTCACATTGTCATTATGGGGTATTGTGTGTAGAATTTTGAGAAAAAAATTTTTATCCATTTTGGAATAAGGCTGTAACATAACAAAATGTGAAAAAAGTGAAGCGCTGTGAATACTTTCCAGATGCACTGCATCTACCTTTCTTCTCTACATCATATCAGCCAACTCTTTGCCTTTACCAGTCATAGTCCCTACATTTAACATCCCTACTCTCACCTGTAGCGTTGACCTTGAGTTCTAATCTATAAAATCATTATTTGCTGAAGAAAAATTGTTTCAACTAATCTGGTCACGAACTGCTTCTGTCACCCAAGAACCAGAGCTGTAACACTATCCATCGGCCATAAAGTGGAAGTTAATCCCTTCTCCAGGACTTAGTCATTCTCCCTTTTCTGCTCTTTGGCAAAGGAATGTTTCAAATCAACAGATTTATGGTTGATATAATCCAGACTTGGGAGTCAAGATTCTCCAGTAAACAACCAGTTTCACAGTGCCATCCTGTGGATGAATCAGGAATTTTTTTTTTCTCTTTGCAGTGGCATTTATGCAATATGGACAAATAAATTAATTCATATTCTTTCTCTCAAGACAATATCCGCTACTGAAGACATGGTTGAACTCTTGGGAAAGACAATGTGGTTTAATATGCTTTTATTGATATGATTTGATATGTGTTACTTTATTTTCAGGAAGAAATCCATTTTTGCATACTTACTATCACAAACTAATTGCAGTTACAATGTAGAGACATTGTATGTTCCATTATTATTGAGTAGAATATCTTAGTCACTAAAGTTTAAGGAATTTATGCTTTATTCAGCAACATGTGTGTTGGGGGGGGGGGGTGTCTCACTTCTCATATCCAATGTCTCTCCCCCCTCCTCTCTCTGCTCTTTAGGAGACCATACCTGGACTTTAACTGACCAATAGAGCTCCAGGCTTCACTGCATCTCCTTTTTAGGTTGAGTTTATGACTTCTGTTGAAAAAAACTCCATGTAATTGATTCAGCTCAAGTTCCATGAAATTCAGTGAGATTCTGCCACACCTAAAAAAAAAAAACTTTCCTTTGTTTCAGTTATGGGGCGTTGGTCAAGCTGTAAGGAGCAGACATCTCTCCTCTTCCATTTTTTTCCTATCTTCAAGTCAGCCCAGAGCCTGTCATGCTCTGTGAATTTTTTTTCTTTTCTTTAAAGTTCACTTTTTTTATTTTAATCTTTTTCTTTAAATTTCAGTGCAAGAAGATTTTGTTTGATTTTTTTAAGCTTAAACGAACTCATTCCAGCCACAATACATCAGAAGAAATGGATCTGTGGCGTGTTCTTGCCCCAGTTTGAATTTCTGATGGGACTCTGTACAATAAACAAATTCCTTTTCAGTGCATAAGAGGAGACCCAGCTTGCTGAAGAACAGCCTGATTGCGATCTCAGGAGCACAGCTTTGTGGGAGAATCTGTCTATCAGCCTTTCCATCAACAGAATCCATGGACATCCAGCTGAATCAGGGTTGGCACGTGGGGGCCCTGCTGCCACCAGGGACACAATGATTCTGCTTGGCTGACGGTCTGTTGTTTAATTTAAACTTAATTCTTCAGAATATTCCTGGTATAAGTTCTTTAAACCTAATTTCATGCAAACCCCCATCAGAATTTCAAAATGTATTTTGTCCTTTCATTAATATTATGTTATTTTTCAGAGTAACACCAATTTTCTATTTTTATAATTTACTCATCATTTCCAAATTCCAGTATATCGCAAAGTTAAACTATGCTTTATTTGGTTCCAAAAATGTTTGATTCACAGATTACACTCAGTAACTCAATAACAGTCTATGATGCTCATAATGCATGCTGATTCTCTGTTTTAAAGTTATGTTAACCTATTCTGACATTTCTTATTAAACCATTGAAAGACATATGGGAGTTATTGTTTGATTTCATGTCCATCTTCTTGATTAACAGCAGACAAGAACTCACAAGGTTTTTTTGGTTTTTTTGTCTTTTTTTTTGAGACTGATTCATAATTGGTACAAATAAAGAATTGTTAATAAAATTGTCCATTATCTGGACTGGTGCCCTACGAGGATATGAGAGTAATGGAAAATAAATCTTCATTCCTACTCACATTCATTTTTACATTAATACTTGTACCAACAATAAAACACCTATAAAACCCATAAATCCGCTACACACCTCCACACTTCTGCCTTTCCTTTTCTCTCTCTCCCTCCTAACACGCCTTCCCCCTCTCCTCCTCTTTGATCTTGGACCAACAGTAGCCCAATTTCCACCAGCACCCTGTTGGTTAACAGCACCAGTGGCAGTCATTGTTAACCTGGGCCTCGACCGATCCGGTATGATAGTCTTATTCGTCATGATCCGCATGTTTGATTTGGCAAAGGTTTAACATTGGATGCCCTCCCTGACACAAGCCTCCCCATTTACCTAAGCTTGGGACCAGCACTCGGAGTACACAGGCTTGTGCACCACCTCTGGCTGGGTTGTTGTATGTTGTTTGTAAATAAGGATTTTTAACAGTTGATTATATTTGTATATCGGAATAATAACAATAATAATGCATTAGATTTATATAGCGCTTTTCATAGACACTCAAAAACGCTTTACAATGGATACATTATTCATTCACTCCACAGACAATGGTAGTGGTAAGCTACTACTGTAGCCACAGCTGCCCTGGGGCAGACTGACAGAATTGTGGCTGCCAATCCACACCAACGGCCTCTCTGACCACTACTGAACATTTATACACATTCACGCCCAGTGTCATGGACACTGGAGGCAAGGTGGGTAAAGTGTCTTGCCCAGGGACACAACGGCAGGATGTCTGGGGAGAGCGGGATTCGAACCACTGACCCTCCGGTTATTAGAATCAGAATGAGCTTTATTGCCAAGCATGTTAAAAACATACAAGGAATTTGACTTGACATTAGGCGCGCTCGATAAGCGCTTCCTAATGACACGGCAGCCATGCAAGGCGCCTCATCAGACGACCCACTCTACCTCCTGAGCCACTGCCGCCCACATTTTCCTCCTCCATTCCATTTTTGCTGAGTACCAAGCTGGATGGCAGGAAGTTCCATTTTTATATGGTCTTTGGCATGACCTGGCCGGGACTTGAACCCCGACCTCCAGGTTGTGGGGTGAATGCTTTATCTCTCGCCCACCACTCCGGTTGGTGGTTGGTTTACTGCTCCGAATATGCAGTAATAATAATAATAAGAAGAAGAAGAATTGCTATATGTGGCTATAAGTATATTTAATGTTTACTAATCTCTCTCTCAAGTTCCGTCGAGTTGTGTACACCCCTGGTAACTTCACACACCAACTTTCTCCATATTTCTCAACCTCTCCTAATTCCTTCAGGAGCACTAGGGACATTCCCGTGGCTTCAGTAATGCCTTCCATCCATCTTTGTCGCGGCCTTCCTCTCAATCATACCTGGCCAGCATGAGACTTTTTCTCCAGACTCTCATCCTTCCTCATTGTATGGCCAAAGTATTTGAGGTTTCACAATTTCACCTTCAAGAGATGTTTTAGAACTTATTCTGTCAAGTACAGACTTGTTGGTTTCCTTCCTGGTCCAAGGAATCTTCAGTCCTCTCCTCCAGCACCATAGCTCAAATGCATCTATATGACATATGTCCTGTTTCCTGATGGTCCAAGTCTCACATCCATATATGGCCACGGACGATGACGGTGACTCAAGCGTAGTCACCATCTTGATCACCAGATCAAAATGGTGATTTATTAATACTTAAGTATTACAGTATTTTGTTGGTATCCACCTTATTCCTGAGGGCGCTGTTGTAGAAACGATTATGGGCGTAACTTCCGGTTTTGGCTGAAGTAGTGTTAAATCAGTCAGCAAGAGTGGAGTAGTGGGGCATTTAAAATAGTGTTTTTAAAAGTGTTTCTAATTCATTTTAATGTATAGTCCACATACCTGTTTTGCAGTCAAGCGGTAGATAATTTCAGCACTTGTAGTTTTTGCATTTTTGAATGTTTTTGCGTAGTTCTAGTATTTGCTGCTGTTCGTGGTGTGAGGCTCCTAAACCTCAGCTAAATCTGTGCTGGTTTTAACAGTAGTGCATAGATCATGCACTGAAAACTATAAAGGACTGTTGGTGTGATCAGTGGTACAGACACAGGACAGACAAGAGTACCAGGTATGTTTCACTTGTATGAATGTCACAGATCTAACGTTTATATATGTCACCAGATGCAAGGCTGCATCAAGTAAAATAATAAATAAAAAAAAAGTAACAGTTTGCTTCCTAAGGCTTAACGATTTAAGAAAGATATCAAATAGTTGTGTTTTTTGGGGGGTTTTTTTTGTATTTGTTGCACTACATTAGAATGATATGGACTTGATTTCAGCAGCTTCAGCATGCATTGATTGTTAAATTATCATAAAATATAGACCAATAAAATTTTGAACAATTGTCAGAAAAGGTCTGTATGTGTAAATTAAATAACAAGCATTCACGGCATGACAGTAGCATGAGCATTTTAATTTCGGGGTAAAACAAATGGCTGCAGCTCTCTGTTTTACCCCAACATTAAAACGGCCAAGCACGGTGTTGTGGTTCTTTGTGGCTCTGACTAGATTCTACTTCTGCTCTAAGGTAAATTTGATTATGCTCAACATATTTAAACAAAATGCAACCGACTTTATTGCGGTGAAAACATTGCTATATCTCAGAGCTTTTATTTGTTTACAGCGTTAGCATCTTAGCAGCGGAGCTAACTAATGGAGCTACTGTCTGCGAGGTCACTGTAATCTTCTCATCCCTCAATAGTTGTGGGAAGTCATATGATTACATTGCTCTTTTTGAGGTGCAAAAGGCCGTATTCTAGCATTTTTTATGCCGAAGTCATTGTTTTTTAACAAGGAAAAGTGTCCCGTTTCTGTGACAACCCCACTTTCTAAACTAAGATAAGATAAGATAAGATAAGATAAGCCTTTATTAGTCCCACAACGGGGAAATTCCAGGATTGCAACAGCACAGGGATAGCAACACTCAGAGCAACAATCAGAAGGCAAGAAAAAAAAAAAAAAAACAAGCAAGTACCAGACTAGTACCAGAAGTTGCGCCCATAATTCACGCAAGGCTGTTGTCTCTGTAAATACCTTGATGAAATGAGGAGGTGGGGTGAACAGTTGAACTCAGCCTTATTGATGGGTTGGACACACTACACAGCCACCAGGCAGGGGCATCGGCAAAGAGGCCAAATAAAGATGCCCGCTGGTATTTATAGGGTGGTGCAGTGGCGGAAGAAGTGGCCGCCACTACACCACACTTCACAATAATGGCCTCAGACACAGCATTACACCCCCCCCCCCCCCGTAGAAAGTCCAAAGCCACGCACACAATTAAGGCCCTCCCCAATTTAGGATACAAATCACGCACTGTGGAATGTGTAAATGAAGAGGCAGCTTCATGTCAGACGATTTATTACACACTCACATCTCACAAGCACAGAACAGAATGATTGGTTACAGCAAGCACTCCTCTCTATATAACAAGTCACCTTCACAAGCTTCAAGACACTTCCTCATACACAGCATGATATTTACACTACACTTCATTCAACCCCCTCTCACCCTCTTGGGCATTGTTCTCCCATGTGTATTCATTGTCTCTGTCTGAGGTGCGAAATAACCTGACTTCCATACCGCCCCCCCCCCAGCATCTTAGATAGAACAATAGAATATCAGTCCACCTGCTGTTTCGGCTTCAGTCTCCTCCCATATCTGCTGTAACTGGGGTTTACTGCCTCCGTGGCGTTGCTGTGCCGGTGAGGGGCTGCTGGGAGTGTGTCTGACTGCGGGTGAGCCGTGGTGAGGGGGGGGGGGGTTCGCTCTGTCCGTGTGGCTGCTCTGATGAACCGTTCCCCTGGGGAGTTCTCTGTGGGGGTCTTCAACGCTGAGGGGCCCTCGCCAACAGCACTTGCTCATCTGCCACTACAAAGGCGGGTTTGAGTCTGTCTATGCCAATTTTCTCCCATCTACCCCCCAAGTCTAGCGCAAAATGCCTATCCCCTGTTTCCAACACTCTGAACGGTCCATCATAGGGTGGGCGCAATGGAGGGCGGTGGGCATCATGTCTGACGAACACGAACTCCGTGTTCTTCAAAGTTTTAGGAACGAAAACACACGGAAAACAGTGGTGGGCCCGGCCCGGCAGCATGCCTGTGTTTGCACTACGCTGCAAAAGCTGAGATGGGCAGCTGTCCGGCACGGGATTATCTGGCAGAAATTCCCCGGGCAGCTGTAGGGGCTGCGCAAAAACCAGCTCTGCCGGGGAAGCTTCCAGATCTTCTTTTGGCGCGGAGCGCAACCCCAATAAATCCCACGGCAACCTGTCCACCCAATTTGCATCCATCAGTGAAGCCCTGAGTGCTGCTTTCAGTGATCTATGAAAACGCTTGCATAACCCCTTGGCCTGTGGGTTGTACGCGGTTGTGCAATGAATTGTAACACCCAGGCTGCGGGCCATCGCGGACCAGAGTTCGGAAACAAATTGAGGGCCCCTGTCGGACATAATGTCTGACGGGACTCCAAAACGCGCCACCCATGCTGTTAAAAAAGCGCGTGCTACGTCTGCGGACGTGGTTGCCGCCAGTGGGACTGCTTCTGGCCAGCGCGTGGTGCGGTCCATCACTGTCAGGAGGTGCGTGCACCCCTGTGATGGCGGGAGGGGGCCCACGAGGTCCACGTGAACATGGTCGAACCTCTTAGCCGGTACCCGAAACGGCTCCAAGGGAGCCTTCGTGTGTCTGTGTACCTTGGCTCGTTGGCACGCCACGCAGGCTGCAGCCCACTCTTTTACTTGTTTGCGTAGGCTCGGCCACACAGATATCTCTCCCACCATTTTGACCGACGCGCGCACTCCTGGGTGCTCCAGAGTGTGAACCGACTCAAACACGCGGCGGCGCCACGCGACTGGGACCACTGGACGCGGGGGTCCCGTGTAGACATCGCAGATTGGGGGGGGCATGCCGTCTTGCAGCACCCTGCTCTCCAGTCTTAACCCTGTTGGTCCAGACTGGAGCGCGCGCACGTCTGCATCGCTAATCTGCTCCGCGGCCATGGCTGCGTAATCTATCCCCACGTAGACCGGGGCCACCACGGTGCGCGAGAGGCAGTCCGCCACCACATTCAGTTTACCCGACACATGCTGAATATCGGTAGTAAACTCTGAGATCGCGGCCAGCTGTCTCTGCTGCCGGCTCGACCACGGTTCTGAAACCTTGGCCATCGCGAACGTTAGTGGCTTGCGATCCACGAACGCGGTGAAGCTGCGCCCTTCCAGCCAGAACTGGAAGTGGCGTATGGCCAGGTGGAGAATCAGCAACTCCCTGTTGAACACGCTGTATTTATGTTCGCTGTTGCGCAAAGTTCTGCTGAAAAAAGTGAGCGGCTGCCAAGCCTTGGCGACGCGCTGCTCTACGACAGCCCCTATGGCCACGTCTGAAGCGTCGGTGGTGAGCGCTATCCGGGCCGCCGGATCCAGATGCACCAGCAGTGCAGCGTTTGCCAGGGCTGCTTTAACCTCCAAGAACGCCCGCTCTCGCTCCGGGGTCCATTCGACCCTATCCACGGGTTTCTGTCTCTTGAGCGCGGCGTACAATGGTTGCATGAGTTGCGCCGGGCAGGGAAGGAAACGGTTATAAAAGTTCACCATCCCCAAAAATTCCTGCAGCGCCCTGACCGTCTGAGGCCGGGGAAAATCCACCACGGCGCGCACTTTGTCAGGCAGCGGGATCGCTCCTTCCGCAGAGACGCGGTGCCCCAAAAAATCAATCAGAATCAGAATCAGAATTAACTTTATTGCCAAGTATGCTTACAACATACAAGGAATTTTACTTATCACTAAGGTGCGCTCGTTTCTAAGCGCTCCCTAATGACGCGGCAGCCATACAAGGCGCCTCATGCAGTGGGGGGTAAAGAGGGGGAGGGGGAGGGGGTGACACATTGGGCAGAGAGAAAAAACAAAGTTATCAGAATAGTGCTCGAGTGAGCAAGATTGTGATCACATAGAAAAAAAACTCTCTAATTGCACAATTAGCAGACAAGATACAGATCTACACATTACAGAGCAAAGGAGAGAGACCAGTGTGTGTATGTCAGTCATGTGATATCAGTATGAGTGCAGTGTGAATGTATCAGTTACTGGTGCACAACAAAAAATCCTCTCCTAGGCAACGGTAAGATGTTATGTCCATGTATTCTAAACATAGATAAGCATGTCCACAGGGTCCATCTCTCTTCAGTGCATGCCAGATGGTAAAACTCCAAGTTAGTCACATGATAATGCTGTCCTTGGAGAGTTCAGATTGCTGTACATCAGCAATTGTTTGGGTTAAGGAGAAGCCAAAACTCCCTTCTGCTTTATCTCTTCTCCTGGAGGAATAAGGACGCCGAATCAAGGCCTGATAAGCACAGTTCACTTAGAGCATAGAAATTTCCTCTCTTATGCGATTCTATGCATCACAATTTACATACACAGGCTTTAAAATCATTCCCTGGAGAGCACCCAGCAACTCCAAGATGTTTTCCACCTTCCGATTCAGTTCGCCAAACATAGATTAACATGTCCACAGAGTCCATCTCTCTTCAGTGCATGCCAGATGGTAAATTCCATGTTAGTCACATATTTGCCGCTATCAGTGCTCTCCCCAGCTGGTCGAATTTGTTGAAGGAGCTTCGCCGGGTCCGCATTTTGATTAGCTCTTCCAACTTCTTTAATTTTCGATACACCAGGAAAACTCCAGAGCCAAACAGCAGAATCCTGTGATCATGAAGCCAAAACAGGTAGATGTCTTCCACATCTTCAATCGAATCACGCAGACACCTGAGTTCCAATTGTTCCATGAGTCTCTCCACTTGGGCTCCCCCTGGCCCGATTTTCTGTTAAAAAGTGGTGTCAATAGCATTAAAGCCCAGCTCACCAATTCCATAATTTCCATAATTTCCGTTTGGGTCGAGATGCAGCAGAAGAAGAGCGAGACACAGACAGGACACAGCAAGGTGGGATCAGTAAAAGGGAGGAGGAGAAGGGAGAGGAGAAGAAATGCGTCTGCTCTCTCTGATAGCCGTGATCTCCATCACGCCGAACTGGCATTTCGCCAGGTTGATTATTAACCCATGCTCCTCCAACCTCCAGAAAACCATCCTGAGGTGGGTTTCGTGTTCGTCTTCGGACGCACTGGCTACCAGGATATCATCCAGGTAGACAAACACGAACGGGAGATCACGCAGCACTGCATCCATCATGCGCTGGAACGTCTATGCCGCTCCTTTTAACCCGAATGGCATGCGCAGGAACTCGAATAGACCGAACGGAGTTATTACCGCTGTTTTGGGTATGTCCTCCGCGCGCACTGGGACTTGATGGTAACTGCGGACCAGGTCTATTTTGGAAAAAATGCGTGCTCCGGCGAGGTGGACGGAAAAATCCTGTATGTGGGGAATCGGGTAGCAGTCGTTTGCTGTGGCGTTGTTCAACCTGCGGAAATCACTGCACGGTCGCCACGATCCCTCAGCCTTAGGGACCAAGTGTAGCGGGGATGCCCATGGGCTGTTCGAACGCCTGATGATGCCCAACCTTTCCAGGTTGGCGAACTCCTCGCGCGCTATGTCCAGTTTAGCTGCGTCCAAGCGCCGAGGTCTTGCAAAAACGGGCGGCCCGGTGGTGGTGATAAAGTGCTCCACCCCGTGTTTAGCGATGGCCGCCGAAAACGTCGGGACCGTGAGTGCTGGGAACTGAGTGAGCAGTGCGTGGAACTTACCGCCTGGAGCTGTGACGTTGGCTTGTGCTGTTGGCTGGGTCACTCGAGCTATACAGGGGAGAGAGTCAAAGGACAGTGCATTAACCAGGCGCCTGTTAGCAACATCAACCAGTAAACCATGTGCACACAGAAAATCAGCCCCCAGGATATGGTAATTCAGTGCTGCTACGACAAAAGTCCACTCATATGTACGGCCGTGTAGAGATAAGATCAGTGTCCTCTCACCAAAGGTCTTAATTTCCGAGCCGTTTGCTGCCAACATCATGGGGCTGCTAGGTCCTGCCAGCCGGTCGGCGTAGGTCGGCAGGATGAAGCTCTTCTGTGCTCCAGTGTCCACGAGGAAACGCCTCCCCAAGCGCACGTCCGTCAAGTAGAGCAGCTTGTTCTCTTCACCAAGGGTCGCAGCTGCTACTGACCGCCGGCCTTGGCATTTTCCCGAGCGCTTGAATTGGCACGGTGGCGCACATCTGCGTGCATTCTCTCCGAAGCGGCAGTGGTAGAAACAGAGCGTGTCTCTCTGGCGCTCCTTGGCCCCCGCTGCTGCTACCGTCAGTGGCTCCTCGCCTCTTCTGGTCGTCTCGCTGGGCTACGCCGCTGCCGCGTTGACTGTGATTGCCCTGGTGGTGAGGATGATCCTGTCTGCCTCCTGGGCTAGCGCACGGTAGTCACGCGCGGCCAGCAATGGCGAATTGGCCAGAACCGCTCTCACCACTGTTGGAAGTTTCCGGAGGAAAAGGTGGGCAAACAGAAAGTGCCCGTCGTCCGTGCCCATTAACGCCAGCATCTTCTCCATCAGGTCTACGGCCGACCCATCTCCTAACTCGGTCCACGTCAGGAGCCTCTCCGCTCTCTCACATTCCGAGAGCGTGTAGCGCCGGGTGAGCGCAGCCTTGAGTGCCTCATATTTGTTGCTGGCTGGTGGCTGATCAAGCAGGCTCGCTACCTGCTGAGCTGTGCGGGAATCCAGCGCTGCTACCACATGGTAGAACTTGGTGTCGTCTGCCGTTACTCCCCGGAGGGCGAACTGGGCCTCGGTGAGGTGGAACCAAGAGCGCGGGTTGTGCTGCCAGAAATCCGGTAGCTTGACTGAAACTGCACACGCGTTGCTGGGGGTTCCAGTCCTGGCTGTCTGTGGAATGGCTGCTGCGTCTCTGGGGCTTCCCGACCAGGCCGGCTCCGAGGTTCTCGCCTCGTGTTCCATAATACGTCTTGGGTCACCAGTGTGGAGTGTGTAAATGAAGAGGCAGCTTCATGTCGGACGATTTATTACACACTCACATCTCACAAGCACAGAACAGAATGACTGGTTACAGCAAGCACTCCTCTCTATATAACAAGTCACCTTCACAAGCTTCAAGGCACTTCCTCATACACAGCATGATATTTACACTACACTTCATTCAACCCCCTCTCACCCTCTTGGGCATTGTTCTCCCATGTGTATTCATTGTCTCTGTCTGAGGTGCGAAATAACCTGACTTCCATAGCACTAACAAAACGAAAACTGAAATCACTAAATGGCCAAACACAATCACACGATAAAACCTAAACTAGGGAGGACGGGTAGACTACTGTCCTGCCCACATGGCAAGGTGGACTATTCTGCCACCTGTAAAATAAATAACAGTCCATTAACAGCTAAAAATTACTGCCGTGTTCCTATTCTAATAAACCACCCAGAACAATAACATTTTAGTTTATTCATTTTTTTAACACACACAAACATATGAACATTGGAACTTATTTTTTTGATCTTAACAAAACCACACTACTGTCCTTCTGGCAGAAAGGGTACCGGCTTGTAGGAGGCCCAGGGCAGCCCCTCGGTAGATCTGCCCCTGGAAGCGGCATGCCCCCAGGGTCGCAGCTGACCTCATAGATGAGAGTGCTTCTTCTCTTTGCCATCGACTGCCTCTCTCCTCCAGACCCGCCATCTGAAGCCTCCTCCTGGGCATGCCGCAGCTCATTGGTGTGCCTCCATGAGCCATCCGACAGCTGGAAGTAGGCTGCGCCCCACTTAGCCACAATGCGCAGCCACTCGTGGTGTTCCTCTGGCTGTCATCTGGCCCATATCTGCCATGGACATCCCTCTCCTCGAGCCTGGACCAGGTCCGTAACTCTCAGAGGAGCTCTGCTTGGTCTGCAATGGTGCCATCTGGCACTCAGTCCCTCCATGCCTGTCGGTCTGGCCCCGACCTCTTTTAAAGCTGCTGTAGCAGCCACCGTTGTAGCTGTAGATCCTCCAGCCCTCTGAGGCCAAGCTCCGGTGGAATCTCGGGCTAGCTCATCGGCGTTGCTCGCTGACACAGGTGCCTCGCCGCCACGCTCAGTACCCTCTCCTACTGTACCTTGAGTGCTGGCACTGAAACCCTCCTACGTCGAACCTGAGTGAGGCTGGTCCTGCTTGACCTCCATGGTGCCCGGTAAATCTTCGTCCCACACAGCATCGTCCTCCGCCACCAGAACCGGACGGTTCCACTGGCCACAACCAGTCCACTGTTTCTCAGCGTTGTCCTCCATGGGGAACCCCAGTCCATAAAACAGGTTGCAGCCCATGATGTTGTCGCCTTGGGCTGTCACATGGAACATGAAGTCAGCCATCGCCACCAACTTGTACCGAACTCTTAGCTCCAGTGTTCCAACCGTGCGCAGCCTGCCACCTCCATAACCGTAGAGCAGTGCTGGGTTACCTCTTATTCTGTAGTCATAGTCATAGTCATAGTTATAGTTACTCCCGCCGTTTACCCACGCTTCATTGAATTTCTTCACTTTGACATTCAGAGCACTGGGCAGAAATCACATTGCGTCAACACCCGCCGTGGGCCTTTGCAATGCTTTGTTTTAATTAAACAGTCGGATTCCCCTGGTCCGCACCAGTTCTAAGTCAGCTGCTAGGCGCCAGCCGAGGCCACCTCGGCGGTCCTCTCCCTCCGGGGAGGGTGCCCCGCTGCGGGCACCACAGCCGTGGTGGTCCGCGAGAAGGTCCCGGCGCACGTCCAGTGTCGCCGCTGCCCCCGCCGACCACGTCCCACCGCCACATCTGCCTTCCGCCCGGCGGCGGGCACCGCCATGCAGAGACACCCCGCCGGCTGCGCTTAGGGAAAAATTTCCTCACCGTGGCCCAATTCAATAACTATCCCTCTGTCCCCATGTCGACCAGCAGCGGTACCTCCTCACGATCCAGCATCACCTTGCAGAACGTGTACCCGGTGGTATTCAGGGACACCGCATGGACAGTTGTCGGGGTGGGTGAAGTTGATTTTCTCCATGGGCCCTTTGGCTTGGACATACGGCACACCCTGGCATAATGGTTCAAGTGTCCACACTTGCCACAGCGCTTCCCTCTAGCCGGGCAGTCCCTGGCCTTATATCAGTGATTCGCAGACCCACAACCCACACACAAGGGTTTTCCCTGGGCAGACCTATGGCTGGTAGCATTGGTTCTATTGTGTCGTTGTCCATGCTATCCTCACTGTCTGGGTCCGCTACTAATGCTGTGGCTGGAGGCTCCGACTGCCGTTGTGACTGACGCCAATTTAGCTCCGATGTTAGCTTGTCCGCGGTCTCCATTTGGAGAGCTAGCTCGACAGCCCAAGATAATGTCAGGTCACATGGTGCCTTGAGTAGCCTAGCTCGTAAAGCAGTGCTGGTTGTATGCACCGCCAGCTGGTCACGTACCATTTCTTCCTCCAATGGCCTGAAACAACACTTGCTAGCCAGCTGCCGCAGGTCGGCAACAAATTGGCAGAGAGGCTCACCCACTTGCTGGTGTCGTTGTCAAAACCTAATCCTCTGGACCATTATGCTATCTGTGGTGTGAAAATGGTTCGCCAGCAATTTGACTACATCTTCAAATGAGTCCGAAGCCCCAAGTGTGCACAGGACACACTGGCCCTCAACCCCAAAATTATGCACCAAAAGCACACGTGCTCTCAACATATCAAGCTCACCCAGGTCGAGCGCAATGATATATCTGTGGAAGGCTGCAAACCAATGCGGCCAAGGCATGGGTGGCTCGCCCGGGAGCTCCAGGAAGGGGTGAAGAGGTGCGACACACGCCTCCATAGTTTATTCTCGTCGCCAAAATGTTATGTCTGTAAATACCTTGGTGAACTAAGGAGACGGGGTGAACAGTCGAACTCAGCTTTATTGATGGGTTGGACACACCACACAGCCACCAGGCAGGGGCATCGGCAAAGAGGCCGAATAAAGATGCCCGCTGGTATTTATAGGGCGGTGCAGTGGCGGAAGAAGAAGTGGCCGCCACTACACCGCACTTCACAACAATGGCCTCAAACACAACATTACAAAGGCATCATGGGAGCTAGGAATAAGGTAGATAAATAATAGGAGCAGGATATGTATTACTCATTTGATGGAGAAGGAGTGGGGTGTAATAAGTTTATAGCTACTTCTCCTCACTCCGTTTCGAATATATGCCTTCCTGTATTGAGTCTTTTTTTTTTTGGAGAATGAACTTATTTTCTTTTTTGTTGTTTTCTCTTGATTGTATGGTTTTTGTTGATTTTTTGTTTCTTATATTTACATGTTCGAAGTAAACTGCTACTAAAAATGTATCTTTTCCTGTCTGCAGATTTTATGCCTATCTACAATAAGTGACACAGTTCAACTGTGCCCTCTGCTGGTAGGTGATGGTAATGAACCCTCGCCATACGTCATTGCGTCCTCCGTTGCTAGGATCCTCCCGGAAGGACCAAGCCCCTAACGGCGTCTGTCTTTTACGGCCTTCTTGTTCAAATGTTTTCTTGAAATTAAAACGAAGTTTAATATATGTTGTAACATTATAATTACCAAGACCTATACATATAACGAACGGTAGTTAGACGGTGACGGGCGCCCCCCCACCCTTTTTTTAGATTATTTCTTTGATGACAGTTTCCAGCGGTACTGGACGACCGAGAAAGCAGACACATCTTGTTAGCAATAATAAACAGCTAGCATGGAGGACGGTTGTAGTTATTAACCAGTGATGTTGACACACAGTTTCCCTGCGAGCGTAGCTAACCCACAGACTGAAGATGAGATTATTGCATCAGCGGCTGGATGATGATGATGTCCGCTCATCACCGGCACCAGCAGTTTGAGGAGGATTCAGCGGCTTGCTAACCGAGGCAGCCCGATTAGCCGATGCCGATGACTGGCTGTTTCCTGACGTTGATTTGCAGGTAGTGGAACCAAACTGCAGAGGAACGCTTTGGCGCACGGCTACTACAGCCTCTATTTTACATCTGCTTTGTGCATTCACCCTGCTGGCTCGCTGCAGATTTTCTGCTGTTGACCTGTTGTTTTGTGCTCCACCCTAGAGGGAGGCACCATGGCCGGTAAGGTGAAGTGGGTGACAGATATTGAGAAGTCAGTGCTCATCAACAACTTCGAGAAAAGAGAATGGATTCAAGTCACAGAAAACGAGGACTGGAATTTCTACTGGTAGGTTAATCATGCTTATTATGTCCACAGCTTTGAACGGTGACCAAAAAAACCCCCTCAAAATGTGTACGTACAGTAGATAAAAAAAAAAAGATAAGCCTTTATTAGTCCCACAATGGGGAAATTCCAGAAGAGATGAAATAGATAAAGATAAAACACTAAATTGTGAGACTGTAAAAGACCTCACAATATACAGAGCTGTGTAAAAGTCTTGAACCACCTCTCCCTTCATTATACAGGTGCATCTAATAATAAAAAAAAAAATAGAATATCAAATTTTAATTTAAAAAACTTCAATCCAGCTTATTCCTAGCCCCCATGATGCCTTGCATGAATTATGGGCACAACTTCCGGTACTAGTTTAGAAAGTGGGGTTGTCACAGAAATGGGACACTTTTCCTTGTTAAAAAACAATGACTTTGGCATCAAAAAAGCGGGAACACGGCCTTTTGCTCCTCAGTAACAGTAATGTAATCAAACCACTTCCCACGACTATCGAGGGATGAGAAGATGACCTTATAAAGTGGCCTCGCCGACAGTAGCTCCATTAGTTAGCTCCACTGCTAAGATGCTAACGCTGTAAACAAATAAAAGCTCTGAGATATAGCAATGTTTCCACCGCAATAAAGTCGGTTGCATTTTGTTAAAATATGTTGAACATACCAAAAGCCAGTTTAGAAAGCTTGGGATCGGTCGGCCAAGGTCTCGGCCTTTGACCGCCACCTAATCCACATAGCACCGGACCCCCATGATCCCTCCTGCAGGTGGTGAACCCACTGGAGGGCGGACCCATGTAACTCCTTCGGGCTGGGCCCGGCCGGGTCCCATGGGTGGAAACCCGACCACCAGACGCTAGCCTTCGAGCCCCTCCCCCAGGCCTGGCTCCAGGGTGGGGCCCCGGTAACCCCATACCGGGCGGGGTATACTGAATCCTTGATATACAATTTATCATGAGAGTCTGTTGGATCGTTCTTAGTCTGGCCCTTCACCCAGGACCAGTTTGTCTTGGGAGACCCTATCAGAGGCAAATTGCCCCCGGACAACATAGCTCCTGGGATCACTGGGGCACGCAAACCCCCCCACCACGATAAGGTGACGATCCATGAGGAGGATTTCAGGTACGTCCCACTGGGAGGAGACCCCGGGGCAGACCCAGGACTCGGTGGAGAGACTATGTCTCCCAGCTGGTCTGGGAACGCCTTGGTATCCCCTCTGAAGAGCTGGAGCAGGTGGCTGGGGAGAGGGAAGTCTGGGCTTCTCTGCTTGAACTGCTGCCTCCGCGACCCGGACCTCTGGAAAAGCGGTAGAAGATGGATGGATGGATGGATGGATGTTGAACATAATCAAATTTACCTTAGAGCAGAAGTAGAATCTAGTCAGAGCCACAAAGAACCACAACACCGTGCTTGGCTGTCATGGTAAATATAGACAGCTGCAGCCGTTTGTTTTATCCTGAAGTTAAAATGCTCATGCTGCTGTCATGCCGTGAATGCTTGTTATTAACTTAACACATACAGACCTTTTCTGACAATTGTTCAAAATTTTATTAGTCTATATTTTGTGATCATTTCAAAATTAATGCATGCTGAAGCTGCTAATTGTCATGACTAATTATAATTGACAGCTCACGTGCACGATGCCAAACACAGGAAGGAACCACACAGAGGGGCACGTTTGATAGTTCTATTAAATAGCAAAACTCAGCGCGCACAGCTGCAGAAACAGTCACTCGCCAGTGGAAATGCCCTGCGGAGAGAAGATGAGAGCTGTGAGCTGAGGAGTGGAGTAAGGGGAATGGGCGAGCCAAAACTGCTTTACTTGGGAAATCCAGGGAAGACCGGCAGGGACCCAGCAAGGAATAGACGAACCAGTAGGGTGGGGGGAAGATGGGCTGATGGTGCCTGACCGGGTGAAGTAGGAAGCTGAGGTACGGTGAGATGAGGCAGGAGAGTGCGTGCAGTCCTGGAAACACAACTACACGGTGGCAGCAACCTGAGAAAGAGAGGAAGAATAAGGTTAACAGCGTGTCAACACTCATGACTTAGTTTAAAGCTTGCCTGATCACGGGCAGTATACACAGACGAGCCAGCGTTGACTGCGCGGAGGAGGCTTCCATAAGTACGCTGGCTGATGAGTGGGTGCAGGTGTGTCTTCTGCCTCGGGTGCTGTGATGAATTAGTGACTGTGAGGCAGGATGGGAGGGGCGCGCTCCCGCTGCTCATGACAGCTAATATCAAGCCCATATCGTTCCAAGGCAGGGCAACAAATAAAAAAAACAACAAAAAACTATTTGATATCTTTCTTAAATCGTTAAGCCTTAGGAAGCAAACTGTTACTATTTTTTATTTATTATTTTACTTCATGCAACCTTGCATCTGGTGACATATATGACACATAAACGTCAGATCTGTGACATTTATACAAGTGAAAACACAATATCTGGTGTTCTTGTGTCTGTACCACCGATCACATGAACAGTCCTTGTTAGTTTTCAGTGCATGATCTATGCATTGCTGGTGAGAAGCCTCCATTTATACAGTCTATGGCACAACCACCAGCAACAAGTACCAGAACTATGCCAAAATATTCAAAAACTACAAGTGCTGAAATTAGCTGCCACTTGAGTCTAAAACAGGTATGTGGACTATACATTAAAATGAATTTGTCTCGCACAAATGAAAATATTTTTTGAAGCCAATGACACCCCAGAGACCTCCCCATCTATACTGTGGGAGGCGCTTAAGGCATACGTATCTAAGGAGTTGCATAATAGCCTATGTGGGGCGTAGAAACAAGGTAATGGGGAAAAGCTTCTAAGGTGGGAAGAGCAGATTCATCAGTTGAGAAAGAGAATTCACACCACCCCTCCACAGAGAAGTATAAGCAAATCAAAGAGTTGAGAATTCAGTATAATCAAATTGTTTCAGCCAAGATTTCTGAATATTTTATTTTTATAAAGCAGAAGCACTTTGAATTTGGTGAAAAGCCACAAAGGTTGCTTGCAAGACAATTAACGCAAATTGGAAAATGATCACACCATATATAAAATTAAGTCCAAACAGGAAGCCTGCTTTACTTTGGCAAAAGATATTAACTGTTTTTTTTGTTTTGTTTTTTTCCATTTGAATGAATCTTTATTTCGGATAAATTAAAAGTAAAGATTAAAAAGAAACAGAATAATATAACAAAGGCGAAAAAATCCAACAAGGTCAAATTAAACAATAACTCCTCTGATTATACAGTTCAACATAAGTTATCCGAAATGGGTGATGGCTGAAGCCGCAGCTTATATTGCCCACCCATATTCCATCCAAGAATTCAAAAGAAAAACAAAACAAGAGCGATTGTAGAGGAGCTTGAAATAACGAGGCGATGTGATTCATAAACCAAAGTTTATTATCAGCTCCTCTAACAAGTCTCATCTAGGTGCAGCAGAAGAAGTAAGAGACCGAACACCTTCGGCTCTATGAACTTATACTCGCACATAACAAAAGACATGCATATCAAAAGCTGACATCCCTCATTATCTTAATCCCCCCATTGTCTTCGTACTCCTCCGCCTGGCCCTGGGGGGTCAGGGCAACCCATCCGGTCTCCACCGCAGTGCCTTGGATGCTCTTTGATCTTCACTGGCGGTTGAGACTCTTTGTCCTGTTCTGAGGTGTGAAGTCGCCTTACATATGTAATCACCAAACATTCTCACATGCTTAAACATATGTTGGTTATGGAATATATGATTAATATAGACCACAGCCCCCCCAAACGACTAAGAAAAGGACAATAGAAAAATTCACAGTTTAAGATAATTATTATGACATACTAACTGCTACACCTCTTGCCACAGAAGAAACTTTCCAGCAGCCATGCTCCTAAGAGAGTTCAGTGGTAATCATAACAGCATAGTAAAATCACAAGTCAGTCCTAAACTGTTACAGCACAATTAGTGAACAACTGTTGAGTAGTTTGCTTCAGTCCCTGTGCCGTCTGGGTTTTAATCTTCTCCCGAATCTGCTGTGGGTCCGCTTGGGCGTCCTGCTGGGACCTTCCTGTAAGGAATCTGCAGCTTGGGGAGGAGAGTGATTATTTGTTCCCTGCAGGGGGGCTGAGTCTTTTCTCTTGGGGGGTCTACCCCGCCGAGGTGCTCTCGCCAACCGTGCAGGCTCGTCTCTCAACAAGAAGGCAGGTTTAAGTCTGTCAATGCTGACTGTTTCTTTTCTATCCCCAAAATCAAGCACAAAGTGTTTATCACCAGGTTCCAGCACTCTGAATGGCCCATCGTATGGTGGGCGGAAAGTTGGTTTTAAAGCTTCATGCCTAACAAAAACGAATTCAGCGTTTTTTAAAGCTTGGGGGACAAAAACCCGTGGAAAAGAGTGATGTGCCGGCCCGGGGAGAGAGTCCGGTCCGTTGCTGCCTACAAACCTCGGGGCTGGAAAATGCCCTGGCTCTGGGTTCTCTGGTAAAAATTCACCTGGGAGCCTGAGAGGTTGTGCAAAAACTAATTCTGCTGGAGAGGCGTCTAGATCCTCTTTGGGCGCAGCACGCAACCCCAATAAAACCCAGGGAAGTTTATTTACCCAATTTGTATCCGTTAGTGAGGCTCTGAGGGCGGCCTTTAAAGATCTGTGAAAACACTTGCATAACCCATTAGCCTGAGGGTGATAAGCGGTGGTGCGGTGAATTGTTGCCCCTAAGCTGCTGGACATGGCTGACCAAAGCTCCGAGACAAATTGAGGCCCCCTATCGGACGTGATGTCCGATGGGACGCCGAAACGTGCCACCCAGTTTGTCAAAAAAACGTGAGCGACTTCCTCCGCTGTGGTTGACGCCAGAGGGACTGCCTCTGGCCAGCGCGTGGTGCGGTCTATCATTGTTAACAGGTGTGTGAAACCTTGGGAGGAAGGTAGTGGCCCCACGAGGTCGACATGAACGTGGTCGAACCTTCTAGCAGGGATTCGAAAAGGCTCCAGAGGGGCTTTTGTGTGTTTGTGTACTTTGGCGCGCTGACAAGAAATGCAAGTCTTTGCCCATTCTTTTACGTTTTTGCGCAGGCCAGGCCACACAAACTTTTCGGCGACCATTTTAACTGAAGCGCGTACACCTGGGTACGCGAGGGAGTGAATCGAGTCGAAAATATGGCGGCGCCATGCAGCTGGAACTAACGGGCGAGGTCGGCCGGTTGAGATGTCGCATATTAGGGGGGGCACACCGTCGCGTAGACCCCTTTTCTCCAGCCTTAACCCTGTTGGTCCAGACAGGAGTATGCGCACGTCCGCGTCACTACTTTGTTCCTCTGCCATGGCTGCATAATCTCTCCCTGCGTGGACTGGTGCTGCGTATGTGTCCGCGTTGGCGAAGAGTTCCGCGGCTGAGGTAGTATAATCTGTCTCCTCGCGCTCTGGCGATGTCACAGCGCGAGAGAGGCAGTCTGCTACCACGTTAAGTTTGCCTGCCACATGTTGAATGTCTGTGGTGAACTCTGAAATCGCAGCCAGCTGTCTTTGTTGCCTGCCTGACCACGGTTCGGAAATTTTAGCCATAGCAAAGGTGAGCGGTTTGTGGTCTACAAAAGCCGTGAAACTCCGCCCTTCTAACCAGAACTGGAAGTGGCGGATGGATAAATGAAGCGCTAGCAGCTCCCTGTCAAAAGTGCTGTATTTACGCTCAGTTTGGTTTAGCGATTTGCTAAAGAATGCTAAAGGTTGCCAGATCCCGCTGACATGTTGTTCTACAACTGCCCCTATAGCCAGGTCCGAAGCATCTGTGGTTAGCGCGATGCGGGCCGAGGGATCTGGGTGAACTAACAATGTGGCGTTAGCTAGAGCGCTCTTTACTTCCGCGAAGGCGTGTTCGCGCTCCGGGGTCCATTCGACCGCGTTGGAAGCTTTCTTTTTTCTGAGCGCGTCATATAGGGGCTGCATGAGCTGAGCTGCGTGGGGGAGGAAACGGTTGTAAAAATTAACCATTCCCAAAAATTCTTGTAGCGATTTGACCGTCTGTGGCCGTGGGAAACTTTTTATCGCGTGAACTTTGTCTGGAAGTGGAACTGCCCCCTTCGGAGAGACTTTGTGTCCTAAAAAATCAATTTGTGACACGCCGAATTTGCATTTGGCTGGATTGATTATTAGCCCGTGCTCTTCTAGTCTTTGAAAAACCGTAGTGAGGTGCTGCTCGTGTTCTTCCTCAGACGAGCTGGCTACCAGCATGTCGTCGAGGTAGACGAAGACAAAAGGAAGGTCGCGTAAGACCGCGTCCATCATTCGTTGAAAAGTTTGAGCAGCGCCTTTGAGGCCGAAAGGCATTTGCAGAAATTCAAAAAGGCCGAAAGGGGTTATTACAGCTGTTTTAGGAATGTCCTCCGCTCGGACTGGGACTTGATGATAACCGCGGACTAAGTCTATTTTTGAAAAAATGCGCGCACCCGCCAGATGTAGTGAAAAATCTTGAATGTGAGGAATTGGGTAGCGGTCATGCGCTGTAGCATTGTTTAATCTGCGGTAATCTCCGCACGGTCTCCAAGAACCGTCGGATTTCGGAACCATGTGAAGTGGTGAGGCCCAAGGGCTCTTTGAGCGTCTAACAATGCCCAATTTTTCAAGGGTCGTAAACTCGTCCCGTGCTATGTTGAGCTTGGCCGCGTCTAAGCGGCGAGCTTTGGCAAATACGGGTGGGCCCGTTGTGGGAATAAAGTGTTCAACCCCGTGTTTAGCCACAGTGGCTGAGAATTTGGGAATTGTGAGTGCTGGAAATTGGGTGAGGAGTTGCTCAAACTTACCTCCTGCCGTGGTGACGTTAGCCTGCACAGGTGGTGGAGAAACTCGAGCTGAGCATGGAATAGAAGCAAAGGACAGTGCATTAACCAAGCGCCTATTTGCTAGATCCACTAACAACCCATGTGCACACAAAAAATCTGCGCCTAAAGTTAAAACTCACCGCCGCTACAACAAATGTCCATCTGTAGTTGCGGCCGTGGATGTGGAGGTGCAGGCTCTTTTCGCCGAAAGTGTCGATGTTAGAGCCGTTGGCTGCCACCGCTCCGTTGCCCCAGGTGCCCATGGCTCGATCTGCGTGGGAGGGCGTGACGAAACTCAGCTGAGCTCCTGTGTCGATGAGGAACTGCTTGCCGGTGTGTCCATCCGTCACATACAACAGCTTATTCTTCTCGCCGAGAACCGCTGCCGTTAACGGCTCTCGGCTTTGGCGTTTCCCGAAACCGTAAATTTGCAGGGGGAAACGCATTTGCGGGCCTTCTCGGCGAAACGGTGGTGATAATAACAGACGTCGCTCTGTCTGTTACGTTTTGGCCGTGTCGCTGTCACCGCGGGCTGGATCTGCTCAGTGGGTTGTGGCTCTTCGTGGTTCCGGGCATCAGCGTTGAGGTCTGCGGATGCTGCTGTGGGTGTCAGCTCCTTGCAGGCATTGACGAGCCGATGAGCTTCATTGGCCAGCACGCGGAAGTCTTGGTGGTTGTTGCATCTCATGTTGGCGAGCGTCCCTCTCATGTGTAGCGGCAGCGTGCTGAGGAATATGAAATGGAAGAGGAAGTTGTCATTGTCCTCTTCTTTAAGCTGTAGCAAATCCTCCATGAGGGCTTTATGTTTGCACCCTCTGTGGCCGTAGACCGCCAGGATCCTCTCGGCTCTCTCTTCAGCTGAGGGGACGTAATTCGCCACAATGGTTGCTTTAAGCGTTTCATATTTGTCTTGGGCCGGCGGCCGCCGGATCATGCTCCGCACACACTTCGAAGTGGCGGCGTCGAGTTTGGAGACGATATGGTAGAATTTGGTATCGTCAGCCGTGATGCCCGCCAGTGCAAACTGGGCTTCAGCTTGCTGAAACCACGAGGCGGGGTCTTCTTGCCAGAAGTCTGGCAGCTTGACAGCGACGGCATTCGTGTATACCATCACTGCTGTGTCCGCAGGGTGAGAGTGCCTTGCTTCGGCTCTCACAGCGGTGCTGGTGCTCGGTTGAGCCCTCTCAATCCCTTCTGCCGGGGGGGACAGTCGTCCATCTGTTCCCCCCTCTGCGTGGTCGCTGGCGTCTGCCTGGGTCGCCACGGATGAGCCGATTGCGGGGGTATGCCTCAGGACCATACTCGCGTCAGGGGTCACCAGTGTAGAAGAGCTTGAAATGATGAGGCGATTTGATATATAAACCAAAGTTTAATTATCAGCTCTCCTAACAAGTCTCATCTAGTGCAGAGGTAGCAGAAGGAAAAGAGACCGAATATCTCCGGCTCACTGACTTTGTACTTGCACATAACAAAAGACATGCATAACAAAGGCTGACATCCCTCATTATCTTAATCCCCCCATTGTCTTGGTATTTCCTCTCCTCGCCCTAGGGGGTGAGGGTAGCTCCTCCGGTCTCCACCGCAGTGTCTGGGAACGTCTTTGTTCTTCACTTGGCGGTTGAGAGCCTTTGTCCTTTCAGAGGTGTGAAGTTGCTTTACATATGTAATTACCAAACATTTCCACATGCTTCAACATATGTAGGTTATGGAATATATGATTAATATAGCCCACACCACTACTCCACTCTTGCTGACTGATTTAACACAACTTCAGCTGAAACTGGAAGTTCCGCCCATAATTGTTCCTCCAGCGACACCCCCAGGAGTAAGGCAGATATATTCAATGTTCTTTACAAGTAAAGGGAAATATTCAAGACATTTTTATTAAATTATTTGACTATTTCCTAAGATCAATCCAAAATAAGAATTTACAACAGGGAATTGTTGGTTAGGGCTCTTTTACCACAAATTACTGCATCGATGTGTAGTGGAGGTGATCAGCTTGTGGTACTCCTGAGGTGCGTTTTTAACCTTTATGTATACAGGGAAGGTCCACTGAGAGGCAGTCTCTCTTTTTCAAGGACACCGTGTTCACATTCACGCAGTTACACATTCACACTTGGAAGCAGCCCAGTACAACCACAGACTGACCTGTGGCCACTGGGCGGCTCCACTGAAGCAGTTGGGATTAAGGGTCTTGCTCAAGGGCACCACAGTGGGTTTTAAGGGTGGGGCAAACGCTGCTATGTTATCTGTCCCACCCAGATCTGATCCTGTCAGTTCAGAGACTGAACTAGTAACCGGATCACCGGTCCATATCCCTCACCATTAGGCCACCACTGCCCACTTTTTCAAGCCTGAGTTGCTTTGATAGCTGCTTTCAGCTCATCTGTATTGTTGGGTCGGGTCTTTTCTCACCTTTCGATACTCCATAGAGAATCTATGGGTATCAGATCAGATGACTTGGCTGACCATCAAGCACAGTAATATTGTGGTCACCAAACCATTTTGTCGTAGTTTTGGTGCTGTGGACTGGTGCTTAATCCTGCTGGCAAAGCATCTCCATAAAGCTTTTCAGGGGAGTGCTCCAAAATTTTCTGGTAGGCAGCAGTGTTGACTTTGGACTTGATAAAAAAACAACCTGCAACCTGTGTCAGCAGCACCCCAGCTCAGGAATAAATCATTGTCCCATAATCCACCCCCCAAATACAAACTTTAATCAAAAATAAATTGTTAAAGATCATGGAAAACATGAAAGACATAAAAACAAGAACATAAGAACACATTGCATAAAACATAACTTGCCAGCAATATTTAAACAGATTTATAAATTCAAGTGAAATCAGAAAGTCTGCCTGTCTTACTAAGACTTTAGATAGATGTACTTTATTTATCCCAAACTGGGAAATTACAGTTTAAAATTAAAAGAAGAAACTCACATTTCTGATCCAAATTCCTTTAATTGCCCACGACTTAACTTTGGATTTAGCCTGCATTTGTCACCTCTCGTTTTAAACTTGCAGTAATTTGAAATTCCACACACTAACTGGTCAGATATATACAAAAGCACAACGTAAATTCACAAGAAAACTTACAAATCAACACTACGATCTTAAAAAGTAAGTAAAGTTTAAAACAAATTTTACAACATACTTGGAGTTGTATATCTGGGGTCAGCAGAATTTACTATAGGGGATGAACCTTTTTTTTTTTTTTTGTCTTTCCACTGCTCCCTTTCGGGGGCGCCACAGCGTATCATTAACTTGTATCGCGATGATCCGCATGTTGATTTGGCAAGGATTTTTACACCGGATGCCCTTCCTGACACGACCCTGCTTATTTATCTGGGCTTGGGACCGGCACAGAGAGTACACTGGCTTGTGCACCCCCTGTGGCTGGATAACTAACTTTCCTTCCGCCATTGTATTTCTGCTGAGCACCAAGCTAGAAGGCAGGAAGTACCATTTTTATATGGTCTTTGGTATGACCCAGCCTGGACTTGAACGCATGACTCCCCGGTTGTGGTGCAGATACTCTACCACTAGGTCACCACTCCGGTATTGTGCAATAAAAAAAACTAATATGAAAAAATTAATACATGTTTAATAATAATAATAATAATACATTTTATTTCTAGGTCCCTTTCAACTCCCAAGATCACCTTACAAAAGAACAGATTTAAAATGCAACAACAAAGCTTAGTTAACAAACCCAAAACAATGAATTAAAAGGTAGATTATCAAAGAGAATAAGCTTGTTTAAACAGATGAGTTTTGAGTCTGAATTTCAATAATGGGAGAGAGTCAGTGTTGCGGCTGTCTGGTGGGAGTGAGTTCCAGAGCTGGGGAGCAGAGCGACTGACGTCTCTGTTCCCCGTAGTGATGAGGCGGGCAGAAGGGACGGCGAGGTGAGGGGAAGAGGAGGAAGGGGATGAACCATTTTTGACCCCCCCCCAAATTTAAATTGAACCAAAACACATGATTGAGACTTAAAAGTCAGCGTTAGGATTAGGTGAACTTTTCTTTCTCATAAATTGTGACATTTCTTGTGAATTTACAACTTTTTCCATTGAGATTTGTAGGTTATTTGCATTAATTTTTTCTCTTGAATATACTATTTAAAACATAACTCTACTTTTGTTCTTATAAATATGTTAGTTTTTCTCATACATTTGTAGCTTTTTTCTCATAAATTCACAACTTTTTTTTTTAAATTAATGGTTCCATCCATCCATCCATTTTCTACCGCTTTTCCGGAGGTCCGGGTCGCGGAGGCAGCAGTTCAAGCAGAGAAGCCCAGACTTCCCTCTCCCCAGCCACCTGCTCCAGCTCTTCAGAGAGGATACCAAGGTGTTCCCAGACCAGCTGGGAGACGTAGTCTTTCCACCGAGTCCTGGGTCTGCCCCGGGGTCTCCTCCCAGTGGGACGTGCCTGAAACACCTCAATTGGGAGGCGTCCAGGAGGCATCCTAATCAGATGCCCATACCACCTCAACTGACTCCTTTCAATGTGGAGGAGCAGCGGTTCTACTCTGAGCCTCTCCCAGATGACTGAGCTCCTCACCCTATCTCTGAGGGTGACTCCAGCAGTCCTACGGAGAAAGCTCATTTCAGCCACTTGTATCCGCGATCTTGTTCTTTCGGTCATTACCCAAAGCTCGTGACCACAGGTGAGAGTAGGAACGTAGATTGACTGGTAAATCGACAGCTTTGCCTTAGAACTAAGCTCCCTCTTCACCACAACAGATCGGTACAACGTCTGCATCACTGCAGATGCTGCTCTAATTCATCTGTCAATCTCTCGCTCCATTTTCCCCTCACTCGTGAACAAGACCTCAAGATACTTAAACTCCCCCACTTGAGACAGGAGCCTGTCCCCAGCCCAGAGAGGACAATCCACCTTTTTCCGGCTGAGGACCATGGACTCGGACTTGGAGGCGCTGATTCTCATCCCAGCCGCTTCACACTCAGCGGCAAACCGTTCCAGCAAGAGCTGTAGGTCATTGCTGGATGAAGCCAACAGGACAACATCATCTGCAAACAACAGAGATGAGATCCTGTGGTCACCAAGCATGACACCCCCCGTTCCCTGGCTGCGCCTAGAAATCCTGTCCATAAAAATTATGAACAGGATCGGAGACAAAGGGCAGCCCTGGCGGAGTCCAGCTCTCACTGGGAATGAGTCCGACCGAGTGTTGGCAATACGAACCAAACTCTCACAACAGTCGTACAGAGACCGAATAGCTCGTAACAACAAGCCCGATACCCCATACTCCCGAAGCACCCCCCACAAAAAACCATGACAGACGCGGTCAAATGCCTTCTCCAAGTCCACAAAACACATGTAAACTGGTTGGGCAAACTCCCACGAACCCTCGAGGATTCTCGAGAGGGTAAAGAGCTGGTCCGATGTGCCACAGCCAGGACGAAAACCACATTGCTCCTCCTGAATCCGAGGTTCAACCAACGGCCGGACTCTCTTCTCCAGTACCTTGGCATAGACATTCCCAGGGAGGCTGAGGAGTGTGATCCCTCTAAAGTTGGAGCACACCCTCCGGTCCCCTTTTTTGAAGAGAGGAACCACCACCCCGGTTTGCCATGCCAAAGGCACTGCCCCCGACCTCCACGCAATGTTGCAGAGGCATGTCAACCATAACAGTCCAACATCATCCAGGGCCTTGAGGTACTCAGGGCGAATCCTGTCCACCCCCAGGGCCCGGGCACCAAGGAGATTTTTAACCACCTTGGCAACCTCAGCCCCTGTGATAGGCGAGTCATCCCCCTCGTCCCCAAACCCTGCTTCCTCTGTGGAAGGTGTATCAGTGGGATTGAGGAGATCCTCAAAGTATTCCTTCCACCGCCCGACGATATCCCCAGTCGAAGTCAACAGTGCCCCATCCGCACCATACACAGTGTGGACAGGGAGCTGCTTTCCCCTCCTGAGCCGCCAGACAGTTTGCCAGAATCTCTTCAAGGCCGACCGAAAGTCTTGTTCCATGGCCTCACCGAACTCCTCCCATACCCGGGTTTTTGCTTCAGCAACCACCCGAGCTGCGCTCCGCTTGGCCTGCCGGTACACCTCAGCTGCTTCGGGAGTCCCACAAGCCAACCAAGCTTGATAGGACTCCTTCTTCACCTTAATGGCCCCCCTCACCACTGGTGTCCACCACTTGGTTCGGGGGTTGCCACCACAAGATGCACCGACCACCTTGCGGCTGCAGCTCTGGGCCGCCGCTTCAACAACAGAGGTGGAGAACATGGCCCATTCAGACTCCGTGTCTCCAGACTCCCTCGGAATGTGGTTGAAGTTCTTCCGGAGGTGGGAGTTGAAGACCTCCCGGACAGGGGCCTCAGCCAGACGTTCCCAGCACACCCTCACTATACGTTTGGGTCTTCCAGGTCTGAATGGCTTCCTCCCCTGCCATCGGATCCAACCCACCACCAGGTGGTGATCAGTTGACAGCTCTGCACCTCTCTTTACCCGGGTGTCCAAGACATACGGTCGCAGGTCTGATGACACGATAACAAAATCGATCATTGACCTGCGACCTAGGGTGTCCTGGTGCCAGGTGCACATATGGACACCCCTATGCTTGAACATGGTGTTTGTTATGGACAAACTGTGGTTAGCACAGAAGTCCAATAACTGAACACCACTCTGGTTCAGATCGGGCAGGCCGTTCCTCCCAGTCACCCCCCCTCCAGGTTTCACTGTCGTTCCCCACGTGTGCATTGAAGTCCCCCAGTAGGACAATGGAGTCTCCAAGAGGAGCACCCTCCAGCACCCCAGTCACAGACTCCAAAAAGGGTGAGTACTCTGAAACATCATTTGGTGCATAGGCACAAATGATGGTCAGGACCCGTTTCCCAACCCGAAGGCGCAGGGAAGCAACCCTTTCATCCACCGGGGAAAACTCCAATATAGAGGCAGCAAGGTGGGGGGATACAAGAATACCCACCCCTGCTTGTCGCCTCTCGCCCGGGGCAACTCCAGAAAAAGCCAAGCTCCAGCCCTTCTCCAGGAGGCTGGTTCCGGAACCGGAGCTGTGTGCTGAGGTGAGGCCGACTATATCTAGCCGGTATCTCTCAATCTCGTACACCAGCTCAGGCTCCTTCCCCACCAGAGAGGTGACATTCCACGTACCAAAAGCCAGTTTAGAAAGCTTGGGATCAGTCCGCCAAGGTCTCCGCCTTTGACCGCCACCTAATCCACATAGCACCGGACCCCCATGATCCCTCCTGCAGGTGGTGAGCCCACTGGAGGGCAGACCCATGTAACTCCTTCGGGCTGAGCCTGGCCGGGTCCCATGGGTGGAAACCCGGCCACCAGACGCTAGCCATCGAGCCCCTCCCCCAGGCCTGGCTCCAGGGTGGGGCCCCGGTAACCCCATACCGGGCAGGGTACACTGAATCCTTGATAAAGGATTTATCATGAGAGTCTGTTGGATCGTTCTTAGTCTGGCCCTTCACCCAGGACCAGTTTGTCTTGGGTGACCCTTTCAGAGGCAAATTGCCCCAGACAACATAGCTCCTGGGATCACTGGGTACGCAACCCCCCCCACCACAATAAGGTGACGATCCATGAGGGGGATAAATTAATGGTTAAAAAAGCAAATTGATAGTTTTCTACTCGCAAACTTGAATGGTGAGACAGTCAGTGAGGTAACGCCTGTCTTCACATAGAAACTAACTGATAATAAGCACAATTAAAAGTGCAGTTAAAGTGTAATAATGTTTCTATTTAACTTGATTTATTTCCTTCTGTATCAGTTAGTGTAATATCCAAGTCCTTGTCCATTTTAAGAACCTCACAGTGAAATCTTGACTAGCCTCGGTGAAACGAGGCATATGGTAGTGTGTGTGTGCCCACAGACAAAGACCGAGGCATACCCCGCCCCCCCTGCTTTTATTTGTAACTGTTTTGCAGGATGAGCATCCAGACCATCAGAAACGTATTCAGTGTGGACACGGGCTACCGGCTGTCAGATGACCAGATGGTCAATCACTTCCCCAACCACTACGAGCTGACCAGAAAGGACCTGATGATCAAGAACATCAAACGTTATCGCAAAGAGCTGGAGAAGGAAGGCAGCCCGCTAGCAGAAAAGGATGAGAATGGAAAATACATTTATTTGGGTACACACTCTTCATTTTTTTCTCTCCAACAAAACATGGAGTAGCTGCTGTTTTCATTGATAAGCCTGATAACGTTTGGCTCTCTAACGCTGTCCAGATTTTGTCCCTGTGACGTTCATGCTGCCCGCTGACTATAATCTGTTCGTGGAGGAGTTTCGGAAGAATCCATCCAGCACCTGGATCATGAAGCCCTGTGGGAAGGCCCAGGGCAAAGGCATCTTCCTCATCAACAAACTGTCCCAGATTAAAAAATGGTCGAGAGACAGCCGCACCTCAACGTGAGTCAAAGACATTGGAATATCACACAGAGATGTAGCCACAGCGTGTGTTAATGTTATTGCTATTGCTATTTTTCCTTATTTATTTACTTAATTAATACAAAAAACAAAGAGCATTTCTTTATTTTAGGTTGTAAAGCAGTGTTATTTAAACCAACTGTTCAAATATTTTTGCTCTTTTAGCAGGAACTATTACTCTGGAAAACCTTTGCAAACATGTTTTTTTTTTTTTTTTTTTTTGTAACTTAGATTTTTATTCATTTTTCATCATATATAATGCATTCAGATCACATTCTACATTTAAAAAACAAAGGGGTTAGGGTAGGGAAAAATAAAAAAAAATAAACAAAATAAAAATTAAAAATAAAAAATAAAAGGGGGGGGGACAAATGTTGGAGCATCAAGTTTTTAGTTTCCATCTCTTAATTCTTCTGGTTTTTTCAGTGTCTTTGGTTATTCTTTCAATTTCTGCCTCGTTGTTGCACTTTGTAGTGTGTCCATTTCCGCCATTTTTTCTCCCATATTCCTTCTTGCATTCTTCGTCGATATGTTAGTTTTTCCATCATACGTATGTCCTCAACAATGTCAGTCCATTGTTCTTGGTCAGGAAGAACTTCTGATCGCCATTTTTTTGTGATAGTTTTTTTTACATGCAATCAACAAGATTTTAACTAGATATCTGTCCTCAGCCTGTATAACACTGTCTTTTTTAAGATCACATAAGTACATCAGGTTACAGTTCATTGGTATATTATATCCTAATATCCTCTGTATTGTCACATGCATAGATTTCCAAAATGATGATATTTTGTAGCATTTCCAAAACATATGTGAGTGGTCTGCATTTTGAGCCCCACATCCCCTCCAGCATAAAGATTGGGTATTTGAATATTTTCCTTGAATCTGTGGTGTAATGAAAAAGCGAATCAGGTTTTTCCATCCAAATTCCCTCCATGCCCTTGAATTTGTTGATGTGTGTTGTGTTTTCCATATTTCCTGCCAGCTTTCTTCTGTTATGTTTAAATTGAGCTCTTTCTCCCATTTCTCCTTTATATAGTTACTTGTATGATTGTTTGTCATAAGTTTCTGATATAGTTTTGAAATAATTCTTATTTTATTTCCTGCATATGAGCTTAAAATAAGTTGTATAATCTCGTTCACATCTGTTTGGAGGTTATGCCTAATCTTCTTCATATAGTAATCTCTCATCTGCAGATATCTGAAAAATTCCGATCTTTCTAATTTAAATTTTCTCCTGATATTTACAAAGCTCCCGAGATCTTTTTTTCCGATATTGCCCCATGCTGTGATTCCCTTGTTCACCAGATTTTTGTATCCCCTATCTTGTTTTGCCGGTTCAAACTGACTGTCAAATGCTACCCATTTCAATAGTTTTATGTCTTCCCTTATATTATATTTTTGTACTATTTTATACCACAGTTCTAAAGTAAATTTAGTGATTGGGTCTATTTGTTTGATTTGCTTATATGCATCTTTATCCCCTATTATGCTTTGTACTGGGAGTCCCTCAATTTCCTTTTCCATTTCTTTCCATTTTGCCTCATATCCCTCGTCGCACCAACATATGATATATCTTATTTGTGCTGAGTAGTAATATTCCTTTAGACTCGGTAGGCCCATGCCTCCTTTCTCTTTTGGTAATTGGAGGGTTTTATATTTCACTCTTGGTTTTTTACCTCCCCAAACAAATCTCGATATCATCCTGTCCCACTTTGAGAATTGGGCATCTGGAATCTCTGTTGGTATAGCCTGGAAGAGGTAAAGTAATCTAGGTTGTATGCTGATTTCGACTGTCTCAATTTTTGAATTCAGATCCATATTTAAGATTGACCATCTATCAATATCTTTTTTTATTTCTTGTTCCAACCTATCATAGTTTGCTTTATATATTTTGCTTAGGTCTTTAGGTATGTTCACTCCAAGGTATTTTATTTCTTTTTGCTTCCAGTTTAGTTTGATCTTATCAGTTATCTGGTTTAGAGGGTTATAGTGGAATGTCAGTATTTGTGTTTTTGTTATGTTTATCTTGTATCCTGATAATTTTCCAAAATTTTCTATCAAGTTCATCATTTCCATTATTGATTTATCTGGTTGTTCAAGGTAAACTATAATATCGTCTGCAAATAGCCCAATCTTGTGTTCCGCCCCCTTTATTGTTACACCTTTTAATTTCTTATTTTGTCATATCGCTTGAGCCAATGGTTCTATGAACAGAGCAAACAAGGTGGGCGATAAGCAGCATCCCTGTCTAGTTGATCTTTGTATATTTACTTTGTCTGTTAAGCTACCGTTTATCTTGATTCTTGCCACAGGTTCTTGATATAGCGTCCTTATGCATTGTACTGATTTTTCGTTAAATCCAAAGTGCTCCAGTACACTATATAGGAATTTCCAGTTAACCCTGTCAAATGCTTTTTCTGCGTCTAAACTCATTATTACTGCGCTTTTCTTTTCTTTATGTATTTGGTTAATTATATGTATTGTTCTCCTGATATTGTCATGTGTTTGGCGTCCCTCTATGAATCCAGTTTGATCATCTTCTATCAATTCCGTCAAGAATGTCTTTATTCGTTTACATATAATTGTTGTGTATATTTTATAATCTACATTTAATAAAGAGATTGGTCTATAGTTTCCGCATTGTTCTTTATCTTTCCCTGGTTTTAAAATAACTGAAATGATTGCTTCGTTCCATGTTGGAGGTATTTTGTTGTTGTTCAGCGTCCAATTAAATGACTTTAGGAGTTGTGGCGTGAGTTCTTCTATAAACAGTTTATAAAACTCAGATGGGTATCCATCACTACCTGGTGATTTACCGTTTTTAAGTGACTTAATCACATCTCTGATCTCTTGTGTTGTTATTTCTGCTGTTAGTTTTTCATTTTGTTGATTTCCTATTGATGGCAAGTCCAATGTGTCTAGAAATTTTTTGATATCTTTAGTATTTGTTTCTTCAGGTTGCGAGTATAGTTCTTGGTAGAAATTATGGAAAATTTCTTCGATGTTTTCTGGGTTAACTGTGGTTTTATTTGTGGTGGGGTCTTTAATCTTGTATACATTATTCATTGTTTGTTGTTTTCTTAACCGTTTTGCCAGCAGTTTTGTGGCTTTTGGCCCCGTTTCATAATATTTTTGCTTTAGATATCTATTTTTCCTTTCAATTTCATCCATTTGTGTTTCTTTTATCTTTGTTTTTTCTTCTTTAATTTCTTGATATATTTTTGGATCATTTGTGCTTTGATGTTTACGTTCTAATTCCCTCAGTCTCTCACATCTTTGTTCATACGCTTCCAGTTTAGTCTTATTTGCTTTTCCTGTTTCAACAATTAATCTACCCCTTAACACGGCTTTTAGTGCGTCCCATAGTATTGTTGGGTCCACTTCTTCATTGTCATTCTCTTGGATATATTCGTTTATGTTTATTTTTATTCTTTCTTTCATTTTCTCATCATTTAACAGTCCTACGTTAAGTTTCCATGTTGTTTGTCGTTTTCTATTGTATATTTCCATGTATATAGGATTATGATCTGATATTTCTGCCCCTCCAATCCAACAATTTCTCACCCTGTGTCTGTCACCTTCATTCATAAGGAAGTAATCTATTCTAGAGTGTACTTTATGGGCTGCTGAATAATGTGTATAGTCTTTTTCGAGTGGGTGTAGGTTCCTCCATATGTCTACCATACCCATTTCTGCCAGTGAGGTTCTTATGAACTTTGTTACATGTTTTTTTGTCTTCTTAACACTTGTTGTGTCAACTTCATGATCCATGACAGCATTTAAGTCTCCTCCACAAATTAGGACTCCTTCACTGTGTGTTGCTATGAGATCAAACAGATGTTGAAAAAAACCCTTGTCACTTTCTGGTGGGGCATAGATGTTCACTAATGTGATCTGCATACCATCTATTCTTCCCTTTATTATTACATACCTGCCTTCTTTATCCTGGATTTCCTGTTCACTTTCAAATTGTATTTTGTTTGAGATTAGTATCATAACCCCCCTTTTTGCTCCTCCCTTAAATGAACTGTAGTAGGAGTTCTTATAGCCAAATCTCTTTAGTTTCACATGTTCTGCCTTGCTCAAATGTGTCTCTTGCATAAATATAATTTCAGCTTTTTCCTTCTTGAATTTTCTTATTATTCTTTCCCTTTTAACAGGTGAGTTCAGACCATTCACGTTTAGTGTCATTATCTTAAGATTTTTACCCATATTCATGTTTTTCCATTTTTTTAACTTGTGCTCCTAGCCCCTTTAACAACAAAAATAACACATATTTATATAAAAACACATTAAAAAAACTCGACCTCCATACTTTGGGCCTTTCTTCTGCCCACTGGTCCCTGTTGGTGGGTGGGGGGTTTGTCTTCACAGAGTGAAGGGCCCTCCCTAGACTTCTAATTACTATCAAAGTAATAGTCATAAGTCTAGAAATGTCCAACAAATATCACTTAAACCTCTCCTAGCCGTCTGTTTCTCTTTTACCTTGTCTTCTTGGCCTTCATTTCTTCTGTGCCTTTCTTAATCTTTGTTATGATCTAGGCTTTCAGTTGAAAGCCTTGTAGCTTGTCCTGGGCCCGCTGCTCTACGTCTCTCCCCCTTCTTCCGCCGTTCACTCGTCTCCACTCCGTCTGTCGTGGTGCGTTCAGGGCCGCCGCTGCTCCAGCCGTCTCCTTCGGCACGCTCACCTCAAGGCCCCGCTCCATCATATCCCGCGCTGCCTCTTCGGCCGTGTTGTAGGTTCTTGTGCCTTCCTCCCAATGAATCCTCATTTTCGTTAGCGGCGTTTGGAATCTAATTTTTTTCTCTTTCAGCGTTTTTTTAATATTGGCATATTTCTTCCGCTGCTGCACGATTTCTGTCGGGTAGTCATGGTCAAAAAATACCTGTTTGTCGCCGATTCGTATCTTTTTTTTCCATGCTTGCGTCAGGATTCTTTCCTTTATGTCATATTTCACAAAGTTTACCACAACTGACCTGGGTGGAGAGTTTGTTTTCGGGTTCTGTGCCGGTGTTCTGTGCGCCCGTTGAATCTGCAGATCCGTTTCTCCGGGTATTTCCAGTTCTTTTTTTAAGAACTGATCCATGAATTTTGTCATCGAGTTGCCTTCAATGCCCTCCGGAATTCCAAAGATGCGCATATTGCTTCGTCGGGATCTGCTCTCCAAGTCGTTTATTTTCTCCTGCATCCTCTGCGTTTGCGTCGTCAGGGTCTGTAGTTGTTCGTTTGCCTCGCTTTTCCAATCTTCTAGTTCCGAAATTCGGGTCTGCGCTTCTGTCATACACGCCCGCTGGGAGCGCAGCTCCTCCATGTTTTCCGTTAATTTACGCTCCATTTCTCTTCGGAGGTCCATGATTTCCTCCTTAATTTCTTTTTTCAGTTCCTCCTTAAGAGCCGCTAAATCCTGTTGTAGCTGTCGCTTGAATTCTCTCAACTCTTCACCCAAACTGGCGATGCCAGCGTTCATGTTGTCGAGTCTGGTGTCCTCCATTTTCTCTGCTGTGGACATCTCGTTTTTTTGGGCTTTGCGTACAGCGGTTTTTCCTGTGTTGTTGGAGAGGAATTCTTCAATTTTACCCTGTTTTTGTCCTTGTGCCCGGTTCCTTCGTGTTTTCATCCCTTAGTTTATTGATTCGTTTATGTCGAGTTGGCCATTTACCGATGATTTTTAATCCGGCTAGGGAGAGCTCTTTGTTTAAGTGTTATGTCTCTCCGCCATCTTCCCGGAAGTCTATCGCAAACATTTTTTTAAAATTTCATAAACATGTCAAACTGTTAATTTATAGTTATTCCAGAAAACATCTCTTTGGTCAGAGGATTTTTTTTTTTTAAACCAGACACACACCATAATCCTTTGGCCCAGTTCTTTGGCACAATTCACCTTCCGACAATTTTAGGGAAAGTCCCGGTCATCTTGATGGTCATATTGGTTATTCCAGTCATGTGAGGGGGTCTTAAGTGATTGGTGAATGTTGGGAAGCCTCAACATTCACCAATCAGATATCCTTTTGTGTGGGAGGATTACAGAGGACAGACAAATATGCACTCTGTGAGCTGTCACATGAACAAAACTATATTCAGAGAGGCTGCATTACAAATGTCCACTCATTCCCAACACCCTGTTTGCTGTATAGTAAATTCAAATGTTGGTGACTATGTAGTGAACTCAATTGAACAGTGAAAATTTGCACTTTTGAACACTACTAAGCTTATTTTCTCGCTGCTGTTAATTAGATCACTTTGATCAGTCAGGAAAATTTCAGCACAAGTTATAATTTCGACGTTGTATTTTGGGCTAAATAAGGTCCGTTGGTCCAAACCTTAATTTAGCCCACAAATAGACGTTGAAAATTGGGTTGTGTTTAGTCCGTCTACCACAAACCATATTTAATCACAAAAAAGTTGTTGAAAATTGAGCAAAAAAATAGTCAGACTAGAAGGCAGTCAGAGAGTGCATACCTCTGCCGAGGCTCTGCCCCTCCCTCCCTTTGTCCATCCATATCACCATCCATCTGTACATTGCGACATAGGGCCTTGGCGGAGATATGCACTCACGGATCGCCTCCAACATCTAATGAGTTCAGCTTTGGGCCAAGGGCCACCTCTGGTGAAAATGTCATCCTGATCCATGTATGAGTTTTTGTGTGATCCTGCTAACAGACAGAGAAATGGCAGCAAAAAGAATATGACTACATTATAATAACAAGACTGTCGTAATTGTATTGACCATACACTGGGGATAGGCAATTCAACCTTAAATCAGCATCACTAGTGCATTGCCTGTAGAGCGCAAGTATTCCTGTCTGAAGGTATCCCAATTAGGCTTTACAGGCCCAAATGTAGGCTGTGTTTGAAAGTGGAAAACAAAAAGTTGTAGCCTATATGTAGGCAATCACACATGTTAGACTTTGACAAAATGAAAGGGACTGAACGCCACTAAAATTTATTTGATTGTGTGAATATTAATTACAGAATACCTAATTATTGAAAATGAATGGGACATCCAATATTCGTGACTGTTTCGGATCCCTTGTTTATTTGGTTGTCAAATCTCTTATTTGTGTGATCTTTTATGACTTATATTCATAATAGTGTATCTTGCACTTTGGGAAATGGGAGTTGTTCAGTCACCATTATAATCATTTTAGTTTATATCACTGTTCAGTGATGGAGTTCCTGTACAGCAGGTAAAATTATGTTGTAAAGTTGCCCTTTGTCTCTACAGCTATCAGAGTCGTGTACATAAGCTGCATCATTTCATGCAATGGTAAACATTTATGTGCATTTTTGAAACAAAGGAGCCTCAAGCTCAGAAATGGTCTGTAGCCTAATGCTGGAGAAAGTACAATTTTGTGTGTGTTATGACCTGCACAAATGTAGATATACAGTATATATGAAGAATACAATGTCTTCAAATTCTTGACTTGCAAATATTTGTGCATTTTTGAAACTAATCAACAGAAAAGTAATTTACGATATGTGGGTATTGGAAATTAAACAATAAATAAATGATATTGTTTGTAGTTCGTGAAAATAATGTTTCACATACAGAAATGGGAATTTTTAAAGTTTATGACAAATTCGGGAATCAGACAGCGCAAAGAAATTAAGGAAAGTAAAATAACTACGTAAACTGAATATTATGAACTAATTAAACACATTGAACATTTATATGATCTGCAGAATATATATAAATCGTATCAATAAGCAACAGTAGCAGTTTTTGACAAAGTCGCGTAAATTGATGGACTCTGCTGTCAATCGGCGCTACCGGCAGCATTTTTCAATAGAGCAGCACAAATTGACAGAACACCAGGCAGGCCGCTGCTTCTCCCAGCATGTCCTATGTTGGTTACACCAGTGTTCTTTGTCAGACCCCGGGTCCCCACTGGCGCACCTTATGTTTTCCACATATGCCAAATTCTCCTTTAGACCTACGCAGTCACGACAACTTTATGGTATAATTTTTTTAAGTATTAAATCTTCATTATTCTCTTTTTCTCGTCAAATTTGTCGCTTTTCACTTTCCTGTTTTGTTCAGTGAGCGCTGTGGTGACTCGCTGGTCGTAATGCCACATATTATCCAGTCAGCATGGTTGTGATGCCACATATTATCCAATCAGCACGGAGTCAATCCAAAACCCCGCCCACACTTCCTGAACTGTTGCCTAACAGCTAAAAGGTTCCAGGTTCGAATCCCCAGGCTGGCAGGGGTAGGAACCTTTCTGTGTGGAGTTTGCATGTTCTCCCTGTGCTGCGTGGGTTTACTCCGGGGGCTCCGGTTTCCTCCCACAACCCAAAGACATGCATGTTAGGTTAATTGGTTGTTCTAAATTGTCCCTAGATATCGGTGTCCTATAGGCCCTTAGAATAGAGGGTTAGTACTAGTGAAGCGCTTTGAGTGGTCTTTGAGACTAGAAAAGCGCTATATAAGTGCAGGTTGTGGCTTATATTATTCATATATCCATACCTACATATGTATAGACATAAGAGGAATGTTTAGAGATTGCATATGTAGAATGACCTCACGTCTCAGAGCAGGACAAGAGGTCTCGACCACCGGCGAAGATCAAGGAGCAGACGGAGACGCAGCGGTGGAGACCGGAATGAACTTCCTGACCCCCCAGGGTCAGGTGGAGGAGAGAGAGGACAATGGAGAGGGATTACGCTGATGCGGGATGTCGGCTTTGATATGCAATGTCTTTTGTTGTGTGTGGGTATAAGTATGAAGGTCTGACTGCGCTCAGCCTCTTCATTCTGCTTCTGCATCAAGATGAGACATGTTAGGGACTGGAAGCTGGTAATAAAACTTGATTTATAAAATCACTTCGCTTCCTCATTTCAAGCTCCCTACATTGGTGACCAGACGTGAGGATGGACCAAAGACGTTCTCCCGCTACAAGCTCATCAGAGGCGACCCAGGCAAGCGCCGTCGCCAACGCAAACAGGGGAACGGATGGAAGACATTCCCCCACAGCAGAATCGTCAGAGAGGGCTCAACCGAGCACCGTCCCCAGCCCCGCCGTGAGAACGGAAGAAAGGCGTTCTCGCCCTACAGACTCATCAGAGGCGGCCCAGGCAAGCGCCGTCGCCGTCAAACTCCCAGAGTTCTGGCAAAATGACCCGAGCTCGTGGTTCCAGCAGGCTGAGGCTCAGTTTGCACTGGCGGGGATTACGGCAGATGAGACCTAATTTTACCACATCGTCGCCAGACTCGATGCCGCCACATCAAGATGCGCGCAGAGCGTGATACAACAACCGCCCGCCCACGACAAATACAAAGAACTGAAGGCGACCCTCATCGAGAGCTTCGTCCCCTCGGCCGAGGAAAGGGCCGGGAGGATTCTGGCGATTTATGGCCACAGAGGACGCAGACCGATGGCCCTCATGGAAGACATGCTGCAGCTGAGGGAGGCAGACAATGACAACTTCCTCTTTCAGCATATCTTCCTCAGCACTCTGCCGTCGCACATGAGAGGGATCCTGGCCAACATGCGGTGTAGCACCCAGCAGGACTTCCGCGCGCTGGCCCGAGAAGCGCAGCGGCTCATCAACTCCTGCGGCGAACAGATGGCCACAGCAGCATCTGCAGATCTCGGCGCGGAAGCCCAGAGCAGCGGAGAGTCAGAGACGACGGAGCAGAACCCGCCCACCATGGCAGCGACGCGACCAAGGCGCAGCAAGCGGAATGACCTCTGCTACTATCATCAACGTTTCGCCGAGAGGGCGTACAAATGCGTGCCCCCCTGCAATTTCAAGAGCTCGGGAAACGCCAAAGCCGGGAACCGTTAGCAGCTACGGCTCTCGGCGAGACAAACAAGCTGCTCTACGTGACTGACGGACGCTCCGGGAGACAGTTCCTCATCGACACCGGAGCTCAGGTGAGCTTCATCACCCCGTCCAACGCAGACCGGGCAACAGGACCCCGGGGAAACGGAGCGATGGGAGCTAATGGCTCGATCATCAACACTTTCGGTGAAAGAAGCCTGCCTCTGTCCATTCACGGCCGCAACTATAGGTGGACATTTATTATAGCGGCGGTGAGTTTTAACTTGTTGGGCGCTGATTTCTTATGTGCACATGGGTTGTTAGTCGATCTTGCAAACAGACGCTTGGTTAATGCACTGTCATTTTCTTCTATCCCCTGCTCAGCTCGAGTCTCTCCACCACCCGTGCAGGCCAGCGTCACCACAGCAGGAGGTAAGTTTGACCAACTCCTCACCCAATTTCCAGCACTCACAGTTCCCAAATTTTCAGCAACAGTAGCGAAACACGGGGTTGAACACTTCATCCCCACAACAGGCCCACCTGTTTTTGCCAAAGCTCGGCGCTTAGATGCGACCAAGCTCGCCATAGCATGCGACGAGTTTGCCAGCCTGGAAAAACTGGGCATTATTCGGCGCTCGAAAAGCCCTTTGGCATCGCCACTACATATGGTCCCGAAAACCGACGGTTCTTGGAGACCTTGCAGTGATTACCGCAGATTAAACAATGCAACAGCACATGACCGCTACCCCATCCCTCACATCCAAGATTTTTCACTACATCTGGCGGGTGCGCGCATTTTTTCTAAAATAGACCTGGTCCGCGGCTACCACCAAGTTCCGGTCCGACCGGAGGACGTTCCTAAAACGGCTGTAATAACCCCTTTTGGTCTTTTTGAATTTTTGCGAATGCCGTTTGGCCTCAAAAGCGCTGCTCAAACCTTTCAGCGTATGATGGACGCTGTATTACGCGACCTCCCCTTCGTGTTCGTCTACCTCGACGATATTCTGGTAGCCAGCTCGTCAGAGGAAGAACATGAACAGCACCTCACTACAGTTTTTCAGAGGCTAGAAGAGCACGGGTTAATAATCAACCCAGCCAAATGCCAATTCGGCGTGTCACAAATTGATTTTTTGGGACACAGAGTTTCACCAGAGGGGGCAGTTCCATTGCCAGACAAAGTGCGTGCGGTAGCAAATTTCCCCTGACCACAAACGGTCAGATCGTTACAAGAATTTTTAGGAATGGTGAATTTTTACAACCGTTTCCTCCCCCGCGCAGCTCAACTCATGCAGCCCCTGTATGCCGCGCTCAGAAAACAAAAGCCCTCCAACGCGGTCAAATGGACCCCGGAGCGGGAACGCGCTTTCGCGGAAGTGAAAAGAGCACTAGCGGATGCCGCATTGTTGGTCCACCCCGATCCCTCGGCCCGCATAGCGCTGACCACTGACGCGTCAGACCTGGCCATAGGGGCAGTCGTGGAACAACATGTTAGCGGAACCTGGCAACCGCTAGCATTTTTTAGCAAATCCTTAAACCAAACCGAGCGCAAATACAGCACTTTTGATAGGGAGCTGCTAGCGCTCCATTTATCCATCCGCCATTTCCAGTTCTGGCTGGAAGGGCGGCGGTTCACGGCTTTTGTAGACCACAAACCACTCACTTTCGCGATGGCTAAAATTTCAGAACTATGGTCAGGCAGGCAACAAAGACAACTAGCCGCAATTTCAGAGTTCACCACAGATATTCGACATGTGGCAGGCAAACTTAATGTGGTGGCAGACTGCCTCTCCCGCGCCGTGACATCGTCAGAGCGCGAGGAAGCAGATTATACTTCTGCAGCCGCAGAGCTCATGGCCAACGCGGACGCGTACGCGGCCCCAATCCACGTAGGGATAGATTACGCGGCCATGGCAGCGGAACAAAGCAGTGACGCGGACTTGCGCGCGCTCCAGTCTGGGCCAACAGGGTTAAGGCTGGAGGAAAGGGGTTTGCGTGACGGTGTTCCTCCCCTAATCTGCGACGTGTCAACCGGCCGACCTCGCCCGGTAGTTCCAGCCGCATGGCGCCGCCGCATTTTTGACTCGGTTCACTCGGTTAAAATGGTCGCGGAGAAGTTTGTTTGGCCAGGCCTGCGTAAAAATGTAAAGGAATGGGCAAAGACTTGCATGTCTTGCCAACGCGCCAAAATCCACAAACACACAAAAGCTCCTCTAGAACCTTTCCGAATCCCAGCCAGGAGGTTTGACCACGTACACCTCGACCTCGTGGGCCCACTACCGTCGTCGCAAGGGTTCACACACCTGTTAACAATGGTAGACTGTACCACGCGCTGGCCAGAAGCGGTCCCGCTGGCGTCAACCACAGCCACGGAAGTCGCTCGCGTTTTTTTAATAAACTGGGTGGCACGTTTCGGCGTCCCATCGGACATCACGTCCGATAGGGGGCCCCAATTTGTCTCAGAGCTGTGGTCAGCCATGGCCAGCAGCTTAGGGGCGGCAATTCACCGCACCACCGCGTATCACCCTCAGGCTAATGGGTTATGCGAGCGTTTTCATAGGTCTTTAAAGGCCGCCCTCAGGGCCTCACTTACGGATACAGATTGGGTGAATAAACTTCCCTGGGTTTTATTAGGGTTGCGTTCTGCACCTAAGGAGGATCTAGATGCCTCCCCGGCAGAATTAGTTTTTGCACAACCTCTCAGGTTCCCGGGTGAGTTCTTACCAGAACACCCAGAGCCCGGGCACCTACCAGCCCTGAGGCCCCTAAGCAGCACGGGACCGGACATGCTCCCCGGACCCGTACATCACTCTTTTCCGCGGGTTTTTGTCCCCCAAGCTTTGAAAAACGCCGAGTTCGTTTTTGTTAGACACAAAGCTTTAAAACCAACCCTCCGCCCACCATATGATGGACCATACAGAGTGCTGGAACCTGGTGATAAGCATTTTGTGCTTGATTTAGGGGACAGAAAAGAAACAGTCAGCATTGACAGACTTAAACCTGCTTTCATGTTGAGCGACGAGCCTGCACGGGTGGCGAGAGCACCTCGACGGGGTAGACCCCCCAAGAGAAACGACTCAGCCTCCCCGCAGGGACCAAATAACCACTCTCCTCCCCAGGCTGCAGATCCCTTACAGGACGAACCTGCCAGGACGCCAAAGCGGGCCTACAGCAGATTCGGGAGAAGATTAAAACCCAGACGACACATAGACTGATATAAAATTGACAAAGAGTTGTTAACTATGCTGTCGGATTGTGCCGTTGCAGTTTTAAGGCTGACTTGTGACATTAACTATACTGTTGTTGTTACCACTGAATTTTTAACAGGATCATGCTGCATAGCTTGAAGGTTAACATGACTGCTGAAGATATTTTTCCTTTTTCCTGTTGAGATGAATAACGGTATAATATGTCATGGATGTTATCTTAAGCTGTAAACTTAATTTGATTGTCCTTTTCTTAGACGTTTGGGGGGGGGGGGCTGTGGCTTATATTATTCATATATCCATACCTACATATGTATAGACATAAGAGGAATGTTTAGAGATTGCATATGTAGAATGACCTCACGTCTCAGAGCAGGACAAGAGGTCTTGACCACCGACGAAGATCAAGGAGCAGACGGAGACGCAGCGGTGGAGACCGGAATGAACTTCCTGACCCCCCAGGGTCAGATGGAGGAGCGAGAGGACAATGGAGAGGGATTACGCTGATGTGGGATGTCGGCTTTGATATGCAATGTCTTTTGTTGTGTGTGGGTATAAGTATGACAGTCTGACTGCGCTCAGCCTCTTCATTCTGCTTCTGCATCGAGATGAGACATGTTAGGGACTGGAAGCTGATAATAAAACTTGATTTATAAAATCACTTCGCTTCCTCATTTCAAGCTCCCGACACAGGTCCTTATACCTTATCCTTATCCCTGAAGCCTGGGCATGAGGAGACAGAGCGGCGGCTAAACTTTTATTGACAAAAATTACATACTTTGACTGAGCAATTCCATACTTGGGGATGCACACCCTTGTAATCTCAGCAAAGCACTTTTAAAATCTGAGGCCAGTCTGATGAGTGGTTTGAGAGATATGTGAGGAAAACACACACACACAGATTTCTTGCATTTATAGATAGATGGTTTATGGAATCTTTCAAGTCGGTTTTCGGTTTTTTTCCTCCTCTCTTCCCTTACAATTTACTGACAAGGTTCATAATTATTAAGCAATATTACACAACAATGCAGTATCATATCATTGCGGTGCATAGTAAACCCTGTCAAACCGCACACTTTGCTTGCTTCTTGGCATCTTCAGATGGAATAATGTCAATCATCATATACTGTGTGGATGGAGACCACATCTGTTTTCATTCCAAGCCATTTTACTTTTTCTGCAGTGTTTGTTGGTTGTGGCTGGAGGCAGCCACAGTGGTAAAAGAGTTAAGAGTGCACTGCTTCCCAGGTGCGGAGGTGCATGGCCATGCACGTTACTCCGCGGACACATCTTAAAGGGGAAGTACATGAAAAGCTCAATATTAATGTATAAAATAGTTTTCAAAAAATTCTTGGATCCAGATGGTGATCCGCATCACCACCAAAATCTAATCTCTGTTCCCTTTGCCATTACACACCTTTCCTGAAAATTTATTCAAAATCCGTTCATAACTTTTGGAGTAATGTTGCTAACAGACAGACAGACAGACAAACCAACCAACTAGAAAAGCACCCAGAGAGCACATACCTCTGCCAGGACTCCTTCCATTCCTCATGGATCACCTCCAAAATGTAATGGGTTCATGTGTAGGCCATGAGCCAGCTGTGGTGAAAATTGCATCAAAGTCTATCCAGTAGTTTTGGAGGATTCTTGCTAACACACTGTAAGAAGACAGAGCCATGGTGGAGGTATGCGTTCTCAGATCATCACCATAATATAATGGCTTCCTCTGTAGCCCAAGGACTACCAAATTTCATCCAAATCCATCCAGTAGTTCTGGAGTATTCTTGCTAACACACTGTGAGAAGATAAGAGCCTTGGTGGTGGTATGCATTCTTGGATCATCACCATAATATAATGGCTCCCTCTGTAGCCCAAGAACCACCTCTGG